>CM073589.1:70344612-71681695 GCA_037074715.1 Magnolia kwangsiensis
TTGAAAGTAACTAGAACTAGAACTAGAAGAAGATGTAAACCTAAATCTGAAATATTTAAGAGAGTGATTTTGAATAAGGTAATTAAAACTTATAAATTTAAAGGTGGTACTAGGATGCCAAGGATCCACTTGTAGCAATTGGGACACTACCTTGCATGATTCAAGGACACAACTGGAATCAGAATCCTATCAGTAAGAAGAGATTTGTAAGATCTCTGAACTTCTCATGGATCTAATCATCAATGGATTAGAGTGGTGAAGATTTGGAAGTGATTTCGTCAACTAACCATGCCTAGGAGACAAGGCAAACAATAGGATTTACCAATCCCACAACCAATCATAAGAGAATTGTGAAAGTTAGGAGGGATTCTATCATCCTACCATGCCCAAGGGACAATGGTGAACAATAGGATTTCCTAATTTCACAATCTCAATTCAAGAAAAGAAGATATTTCAAGCTATCGCGGATCTATTGTAATTCGTCACAATAAACCATTAAGAACTAAAAATATTCGTTCATAATCAAACTAGAATCTAAAAGAGTTCAACAAAACATGAATCAAAATAAAGAACACATCCCAATCATGCTACAAGCTTCATCTCTTAGCCCAAGCTAAGAGGTTTAGCCAACCATAGACATGATTGAACTAAGAACTCTTAAACAAAACATCAACTAAGGAAGAAGAATAAAAACTCCCGAACGGCGGCTCCACCCTTTTCCTCTACTCCTCAAACCCTAGAAGAGGCCTAGGAGCATCCTAGGAACTCCTATTTATAGTTGTGCATCACCTCCTTTCACATCGAGTTGGAAATTTTTTTAAATCACCTCAAATTTACGTAATCCACATAAAATCTGCGTAACCCTTGACTAGTCGTGGACCATCCTCGACTAGTCAAGGGCCACTTTCAACTGGTCGTGGACCACCCTCGACTGGTCAAAGATCGCACAAATTTAGAATCTAATGTTGCTGGAGTTCGAGCTGAAGTTTCCTCGACTAGTCTTGCAAGAGCCAGGACTAGTCGAACAGGAGCTAGGACTAGTCGAGGATCACAAAAATTCACTTCAAAACTTTAATTCTCTTCATTCTTGACTTGGTTTTCTTGGATCTTTGGCATGTGAATTCTTCATTCTTAGTCTTCTAAGATCCAATCCTTGGCTTGGTGATTCTTGAGCCTTAAATCCACGCTTTTAGCATCCTTTTCATCCAAGCTCTTAAATTCACCTTTAAACACAAAGATGATTAAAATAGAATATTAAGTATTATCGTGTTCATAAAATCAAGTAATAAATGGGGTCCAATATGTAATATTTGACCCTCATCACAATTCTCAACTAGCATTTTTCTAGTCCCGAGTAAAGTATGCGAAAAATAAATCTCAATGCTTAATGTCAGAAATCTTTTTCAAGAAACAATCTTTTATGTAGTTAAGGATGAGTGGGTAGAATTAAGATATGAAAGTGAGATTTCAAAAACCTAGATCCCAATCACATAAGCAATCAATCAAATAAGTTCTTCATCCACTAAGTTAAAGCATAATTTGTATATCAAGTTTTTCAATGTGCTCAGTAAAAGTCAATTTACTCCCCCTGCAAATACTATCAATTCATCATGTTAGCTATGCTCATCACTTTAAGAATAGTTTGAAACTCAAGTATTCCGAACTTATCCCCTTTTCCTTCTTTTCTAGTTTTTAATTTTATATCGACGGTCATTTTCTATTCATTCTTTTTATTTTTGTATTCTTTTCCAGATTTTTCATTCTTTTTCATACCTCTTTGTCGATCTCTTGTTTTTTAACTGGTTCTTTTCTTCTTTTAAGGTGGATAAAATTCTCTAGACTCAATTCTCACCATCTATCAATGATTCACATACTAACAATCAAAAATTCTAATACATCTTAGAGAAGGTAGATTGTGTCTTGTAATTTAGATTAACATGATATTCAAACTACTTCTTAATCAATTGATTGCAAGCACTTAAGTGATAAGTTACTTAGGTGATTAAACTCTAACAATAAAAAATTTAATCTCTATCTTATCATACTCAAAGTATTCTTAAGTATATAATTCATCACATCCCAAATAGATTTGAACTCGAATCATTGAAAAATTTTAAACATTTTGCTCAAAACTAAGAAAACACTGATTAGGTTACCTGATCCCTCATCCCCAAGTGAAAAATCTACATTGTCCTCAATGTAAAAGAATAAGCATGTAATGAAAAAGAGGCAATGAAAAGAAAAAGGGAAGTGTTGGAAAGATAAAACCTGAAGGAGAAATTTTGAGGCTTTTCCAATGATCTCAATGTGAAGGTGGGTTAGCACAAAAGACTCAATAGACAATAAAAAAAATATCCTAAAATAACCCTCAATTCCATGAAAGCAATAAACTAATCCTAAACTAGGAAAGCAAGGAAAAAGCTACTCAATCATACCGTGAGGTTCCTCCTCCGGCTAATATCTTAATAAATTTCTCAGTAGGTTTCTTAACAAGATCATCCAAAAGCCCTTTTTTGCAATAGGCTCGGATGTCCTGGTGCACGAATGTCCACAGAAATTTATGGACCTCAGCATCATGTTCGCGATCAAAATTTGGAGCTTTTCAGAGAATATATGATTCACTTGCAGAAGATATTTTCTCAATATTAGTGGGCTAAGGTAAATGAGAGACCATAAACAATTGAATAATAAAAGGGTTGTTCACCGTGGTCCTTTTAAAATCTGAAGTTGTAGGTTCCGGTTTAGAATCTATCTCCTCCACCTATAATGGTAAGATTATAGTGTTAGTGGAAGGAGTAGCATCAACTTCCTGGCTAATATGATCGTTTGAATCGACAAAGTGCGCCAAGCAGACATCTAGAGATTCAGGAGTTTCAGTTAAAAGAGACTGATTATCTTCAAATGTATCTATCAAGTTCATCTCATGGGTCAAGTCCTCATCCTCTTGTGGCTTATGCAAATGAAACACAATGAATTCTACCATCATATTCTCGAAAGATATTTTTATTACTCCATTCCTGCAAATTACGATGGCATTGGCAGTGGCTAGGAATGGCTTACCTAATATGATCAGAATTTGAGCACCCATATTTGAAGCTAAGTGTGTGTCCAAGACGATGAAATTTACTGGGTAGTAAAATCTATCGACTTAGACCAACTCATCTTCTATCTTACCTCTCGGTATTCTGGTCGAGCGATCAGCTAGTTGTAATGTTGTTTTAGTAGGTTTCAACTCACCGAGGCTTAACAGTTCATATACCAAGTATGGATTAGATTAACACTTTCCCCAAGGTCTAAAAGTGCATTATCGACCTTGAAGTTTCCGATCACACATGAGATCATAGGACTTCCAGGATCCTTATATTTTGGGGGAGTATTTTGATTGATTATGGTGCTCACCTGTTTAGTTAAAAACGCTTCTTTGTGTACGTTTAGCTTCCGCTTTACTGCACACAGATCTTTCAAGAATTTGGCGTAAGATAGAAATTGTTTAATTTCATCCAACAAGGGGGCATTGATCTTGACATATTGAAAAACCTCTAGAATATTTTGACTCTCACTTAACCTTTTTAATGTGATGAGACGTTAGGGAAATGGGGCCAGAAGTTTGTATCCCTGCATTGGTTCTTTATCATATGTAGCATTGTTGGATTCACCACCATCCTTTAAATATTTGGATTCCTTAGGTTTCTTAACCTTCCTTGGAATCTCTGTCTATTTTGTTTCCATTTTTCAAGGTGGTGATGGTCTTAACATGTTCCAGATGCTGATTTGAAGAGTTGAGATCACATATCTCACATTGTCTTATTGAGTTAAGTTGCGGTTGGGACAAAAAGATCCCGATCTCCCTAACATTCAGTTGTGTCTCAAGTCTTGCAACCAAAGTTCTAAGCTCATTCATAGCCTGTAGTTTCTCTTGCCTAAAAGCATCTAAGGTATCTTCAAGGGTTTTCCTTAGTGGAATTCCACTAAATGGCCCTTGTGGATAATTAGTTACATTTGTAGTTGGTTCATTTCCCCAATTAATGTTCCACTCATTAGGAGTGTGCGTGTCAGAATTTGGTGCATTAAGTGGTTGTTGATACACGTTTGTAGTTTTTGCTTGAACGTAGAACACCTCTTGAAAAGCTAAGATTGTAAAACAATCTTTGATTGGGTCCACCTTGCTCTCACAAATTCTACATATGGATTCAACGACTGCTTTGGGCTGAGTTGATTCCTTCCTAGATTCTAAGTCCTTAATTTTTCGTGTGAGAATTGCCAACTGTACATTAATATCATCCTCCATCTTGAGTATATGTATTCATATCTCTCTTGGCATTTCCTTGGGAGTACTAGCTTAGTTTGATGTGTCCCATGATTGAGCATTTTCAGCTAGCATGTTAAAGTAATCACATGCATCTTCTGGTTTCTTATCCATGAACTCGCCATTACACATCATCTGTACGAATTAGCGCATGTTTGGATTGAGTTCGTTATAAAAAAGATCGATTGTCCGCTGAGTTTCGTAACCATCGTGTGGGTAGGCGAGAAGTAAGTCCTTGAAATGTTCCCAACATTCAAGAAGGTCTCATTATTTTTCTCAAAGAAGTTCATTATTTCGCGTCTAAGAGCATTGGTTTTATGGGCCGGGAGAACTTTTTAAGGAACTCCTGGCTCATCTTTGCCCATGTGCTAATGGATCTAGGCCTTAATGAATAAAACCATGATTTGGCCTTTTCTATGAGAGAGAATGGAAATAATTTAAGGCTAATTATATCAGGAAAAACATCATTAAAATTTATGGTTGTAACAATCTCTTCAAATTCTTTAATTTGCATATATAGATTTTTTGAATCAAGTCCATAAAACTTAGGAAGTAATTGGATTATCTCGGATTTAAAGTTTAGGTTTCCTGTATTGATTGGAAGAATTATGAAGGAAGGTGAACTTGTTCTCACCGGTTGTAAATAATCTCATAAAGTTCGAATCGAGGGAACTCGATGCACTTCATTCTCATCACGCATCGTCCTAATAGGAGGTGTGTGATGCATAGGGTCTTCATCAATCTGATGTTCTTGAGCCATGCTCTCAATGATATTTTAAAAATTTTGTGAGGATTTTCTAACTTTTCAATCGATTTTTTTAACCAAAACTCTTTTTCTCAAAGATCTCAGAGTATGGTTCCTTACCCGCGTGAGCATGAACCACACCAAATTTTAATTTTATTTTCTAATTCCTACAGCAAGTATGGAAAAGTAAGGAGAAGGAAGAAGTTAGAAAGAAGTTACCGGATTTGAGAGTTCTATGTTGGGATCCTACAAAATAGAAAACAATGTTAGTTTGTAAAATAATAATAATAATAATAAATAAATAAATAAAAACAGGAAAGATCCTAAAAACAAAATTCTAAAATTAAAAAGTTCTAAAACCCCTAGATTAGAAAAATTCAGAAAATAAGAAAAATCTAACCTATTCTAAAAAAGAAAGAAACCTAAGTCAAAATAGAAAATCTAGAAAAGAAAGGAAGAGAATTAGAAAGAGATTACTAAATTAGAAGTTTCTATATTAAGATCCTACAAAAGAAAAAAAAAAGTGAATTAGTTTCTAAAAATAAAAAAGGAAAGTTTCTAAAAACAGAAAATAGAAAGTTTCTAAAAAAAGAAAAAGCTAGTTTCTATAAACAAATTAGAAAAGTTTCTAAACTTAGAATTAGGAAGAAAATTTAGTTTCTAAAATAAAACAAAAAAAAATCCGAATCCTAAAAATAAAAAATGAAAAATTCTTAATCTTAACCTAATTCCAAAACTAGTTAATCTCAGAAGAACGCAACCATCAATGTAACGCCTGAAAATCGAGGGTTGAGCAAAGCTCAACTCCCGAGTTCCAAGTCATCACTTATGCAATATAGATAATAATGTTTAAATATTGTCCATATTAGTGCATGAAACATGAGTGGGATTATACAAAATCAGTATATCATACTCTAAAGATAATTAAGTTAAGCAAGCGAAAGACTAAGATAGGTATATAAAGTAAATAAGTGTTTCTTAATCCCCCGATTATGAGTATGTTACCAGGCTAAATATATACATGTATTGTTCCAAAATTTACAAAATACAAAGTGTAAGTGCCCAACTAATCCTTATAGTCCCTGTAATCCCATTGATCAGTACATGGTCTGCGCAGACCCGCCTAATAACTAAACATAGGAGAATTCCTCCTCCTCATCTGTTAAATTCCAATCGGCAGTGAAGACATCGTCACCACCTGCATCTATAACAGAGTCTGTTGGTGTTTTAAAATACCGTCCCAGAGTGGGAGTGAGTGATCAACTTTGTGGGACTCTGAGGAAAAGGTTAACATGTTATCAATTCAATCAAGTAGTAATGATAAAGTAATACAACAATCATGTCTTAAGTACTCTTATTAATGCAGGAATGGTACACTATAATGATGCATGCCCTCTCCTGCACTCTCTCAACGACACCATCTCACGGTCGTGCATGAAAACTCCGACTATGCACTTCCTCGCCAAAGCACATGCAGTGCAATGCATGATAGTGTTGGCCAAGTACTTAGGCTTATTCATACAGCATATTCGAGAAGCTAAGGTACCTCCCTTTATATCATTTATCCAAACAAGGATCCATCTAGGGTTATCAATCCTAATTAGTCGCATACGATAGGCAAGCTGTAGGGCATCACCCCTGATGGAAACAATGGATAGGAAAATTTGAGAGTTTACACTCTAGGTCGCTACGAGAGGTTCGTCATCATCAGCGTAGGCATATTTTATACTCGAGGTCACTACGAGAGGCTCATCACCTGATCGTAGATAGACAGCTCGAATACAGTGTCCCATACCACCGTATTGGGCTCACGAGTTTAGGTTGCTCACTGGTCACTACGGGGAGGCTCGTCACCCCAGCATAGGCAGATAGATCGACCACGGTGTCCCATACCATCATGCCCGACTCATGAGTCTTAGTGAATCATGGTACCAAGGTTGAAACAGGCTTTAAATTGGTAAGTGGTACCTTAGATTCAAGTAATAGCGTCCATACATGGTAAACACACATTAATCTAATCGGGTTACTAAACAAGTTTGAGTGGTACGAGCGCACGGTAAATTAATCGACATGGAGCACATATGCACTCCTCGTGGCTTAACCACTGTACGACTCAGATTCATCGAACGTATCTAATGTGACAAAACTAGTTGGGGCACTCAATCAAGAGCCATTACCGATTGCCTGGACTAGGTGGTAGTCCCAAACATACTTAAATGCAATAGGGAATTACATATGTTACTCATATCAGCATTTAATGAATAATACAAACATAAATCTCATTTGAGCATGTTATCAAACGCATTTGACAAGTTGACATACATTATGCATTTCACCCATAAAACATATAATGACAATTTACAATACATGAAGGAAACTATTCATATGACTAAGGAGACTAAGAATCCTATCTTAATACACTTAATAAGTACAATCCATCAATAAGATCTCATTCAGACATTTTAACAAACACTTAGACTATATAATACCACATACATGAACCAATCTAGTTATAGCAATATTATGACAAATCCTTTCATAAAGGAGTTGTCTCACATATAACGAACATGTATTCTAGGTTAATAGGCATGGCCAGCATAAATCATAATTCCACTTTCATTCAAATATTTCAACAAACACATAGAATGCATTTTATACTCACATATTTTCCACATGTAAGTTTATCAAACAAAACGTCGTAGCTAATATTATATGGCAATAATTAAGTCAAGCATAAATCATTGTTGACATTAAAATCCTTGAAAACCATAATCTAAATGTTTATAGTCCGTATCTTTTGTCGGTACACTTGTTATGAACTTAGTTCATACACCACGTCTTTGTCTACGGCACAATGACTACCTAAACATTAAAATAGGTTAGCTATTTCACTGGTTTCTCTATTTGGATTCCTAAAACAGATTAAGGTTAAAATTTCTTATCCAAAATTGGAGTTGAAATGAGTTGAGTAGCTAGACGTAAAGGCAATTCGATGAGTGGAGTAGCAGAACAGGAGTACTGTAGCAAACCCTAAAGATCTCCCTTTGATCTCCACTCTTTACTCTCTTTTTCTCTCTTCTCTCTCCTAGTGTTAGAGAAAATTCGTATGAGGTAGGAATGGGGTGATTTAAGGTCCTTATATAGGCCCATAACTGATGTCAATGGCCCCAGGGCCATAATATAGTTAGGGTATAGCCAAAGGGTGGCTGTTTCGGGCAAACGACACTCATCTGGAGGCCCATTTCTCACCCCAAGTCATGGAGTAAGTTCCCTGACCATGGATTTAACTTAGGTTAAGGTTTCGGTCTAATCGGATATGTAAATCGACCGTGGAGGACCCGTTTTAGTTCAACGATCATCGTAACTCGATCAAGGCCACAAGTATACCGACATTTGTAGGGAAATTTCCCTGATCTACAAGTAAAGTTTGGTCAGAAACTGACGGTCTGAAACTTTAAATTTTGCTCGCAAGCAAACAGTCCAATTCACTTAAGTTTGAGTCCCTTTTCTAAAGATATTCGCATTGCTCACACACTTCGTTCAAGGCACAAGTTGTACATTTCCGGATACTATTTGGGCTCGATTCATGGATGGTTGTCAAGCCCAATAAGGTGGTTGTAACGTTATAGTTTCGCGGTAATCAAACTTTCGATGCGCAGTCTAAGTCCGATATGGAGCTTCAATGCACTCTCGAGAGCAACTAGGTTTTGAGATTACTCCTAGGTTCTTGGGTAATGTTGAGTTAGCGATTCTAGTAATTTTGGATCTTGCAGATCGTATAGATAGTGCTTCAAGCTAATCCACTGATTAATTTTGTTTAGTACTTAATTAATTTTCATCTAATTTCTAAAGAATTCGGTCTTTAGTGATTTCTGCCTGAGGTGGTACTCAAGTCTTTGTACAGATTTTTCTGAGATATTACAATCAATCCCCAGCAACGGCACCAAAAACTTGTTCACAACTCCAAGTGTAGGGTCGCGATGTGGTAATAATCTCGGTAAGACCAAGGTCGAATCCATAGGGAATGAACTTATGTCTTCTGAAAGTAATTAGAACTAGAACTAGAAGAAGATGTAAACCTAAATTTAAAATATTTGAGAGAGTGATTTTGAATAAGATAATTAAAACTTTAAATTTAAAGGTGGTAACTAGGGTGTCAAGGATCCACTTGTAGTAATTGGGACACTATCTTACATGATTCAAGGACACAACTAGAATCAGAATCCTATCTTATCCAATTGGTAAGAAGAGATTTGTCAGATCTATGAACTTCTCATGGATCTAATCATCATTGGATGAGAGTGGTGAAGATTTGGAAGTGATTCCTGTCATGCCCCAAACTCGAAAATCGGGCTCACAAAATTCTCGATCGTCGAACCCTATGCCAACTACCTCCATAGTACCCCATTCTCGGTTCCAGCGTGCATACGCCAGATTCTGATCCTGGGATCCTATAAGGAGGATTTTCCAACGTACATTTGTCTCATGAGAATCATATCCACAAGTTTACCCAAATCACAAAGGCAACATCATCATCACATATCCACTAATATAAAAATTTGAATACAATGCTGAAAGGGAAATACATATATTGAAAATTAAAGCTCCGGAAGTTAGCTACACACTCCAAGCTCGATGCTGCTACAACCTAATGCCACCTGCCCGCATCTATCATGCATAAGCTTATAAAAAGCTTAGAGGGTGGCACAAGTGTGTGTACAAGATAAGTGTCAAGTATTTAATACAATGCCTTAATCATACAATATTGAAATTACTGGCAAGATCAAGAATCATACGATATCAGAGTAAGCGGAAATACTGCAATGTCTATAAATCATACAATATCAGAGTATGCAATAGAGATCAACTATGCAAATGAGGAGTCATAGAGAGTCAAATATCAGATGTCGAGGATACAATGCAATATGTAAATCCTGCTAAGTCTGTCTAGGCCATATAAGTGCAGAAACATAGTAATATAAAATGTCATATGCCTATGGATGTAATGTAATATGCGATACGAATGAAATGACCAATCTAGAGTGTGAAGTCAGGATGATAGTGCGTAGTATTACAGGCTACGAAGTCCACCACAAGGAACTTCTATCCAAACTAGTCTCATACCTAAATTTAGATAGTCAAACTCAATATGGTAAACTCCTAATCTCAGGTTATTCGCATGCCCCAACCAAAATCCTAGCCATTACGAACGTACATGTAACAAATAGCTGCGCACCACCAGCCCGAGTTGATAATGAATGAATGAATGAGTATGAAACTCCTGCTCAATAAGTCCACATATCGGTACTGTACATCTTTGGGATCATCACCGGGGTCTAGTACACTCCAAACTGGTTACCACCATTACAGGCCACGTAGCCCAGCGAGTGAAAAAGACCCCACTACCCACCTGCCAACAGTATACAAATGCCTACCTGGATTGTCGATGGCGGACCCATTTAGGAGCTAGTCAGACCCAGCCTAGCTATGTCTACTCCCTCAGGCGGGTAAGGCCACACCCCCTCCCAATCCACAACCACACAGTGGGAGACGCGGCCTACTGGTATATGGCCTTCATGCACTCATAATATATATTCACTAAGTCTTGATATTGGGGCGTCCTCTGGTACCAAGAGGGTTTAAGGATTTTCACTCAGGGCCATCTATGGCAGCCCGATGCTAGTACATATTTTCAGTGTCTCATCTAGCCACCCACGATATGCTTGTAGAGGCTACAGTCCTGATGTCGTTAAGACATACAGTAATTACAATACACAATGCAAGGTGTATGAGTCATACAATCCAATCATGCATCAATCCTGTGCATACTGTGTGCTCATGTGAAATAACCTCCTCCTATCTAGGAGTCTCATAACAACCCGCCCAATGTTATATACAATGGTTAACCACATCTCATAACAAACATGCAGATGATTCGTATGGGCATGTATCATGATGTTATATTGTCACATACTCATAATCGGTATTAATAACTGACATCGAAAATTAACCTCAACAATGTGAACATTTAACCAACATTGCCCCCAAGGGATGACCCACATAGATCCTAACATATAATGGACCCTTGGCATCACACAAGGGCCAAATATACAACACCATGTGCCTCACTTAAGAGCTTAATACACATCACGATGGGCCTATCACATGGGCCTAACATACATTACAAAGGGCTTCATCGCCTGGCCCATAAATGCATCAGATTGGGCCTCATCACATAGGCCTTATATACATCACATTTAGCCCTAAACATGGGCTAAATATGCATCACAACGGGCCTTAAATACGGGCCTCATATACACATCTAACCAACATTGCTCTCAAGGAGTGGCCTACATATAGAGCCAAAACATATTTTGGGCCAATGGCCCCTCACAAAGGGCTAATATACATTGCAATGGGCCTCACTCAAGGGCCACATCACATGGGTTACACATACATCACATCGAGCCTCATCATATGGGCCAGAAATACATCATAATGGGCCACGTCATATGGACCGAAAATGCATCATAATGGGCCACGTCATATGGACCGAAAATACATCACAATGGACCATGGCATATGGGCCAGAAATACGTCATAATGGGCCAGGGCATATGTGCCGGAATTGCATTACAATGGGTCGCAACATATGGGCTGAAAATACGTCACAATGGGCCTTGCTAAATGAGCCATAAATACACAATAGGTGGGCCCTGCACATGGGCCTCAAATACATCAAGTGGGCCACATCAATGGGTCGCGCCAATGGACCTCATATACAACACATCAAGGTGGGCCTTGCACATATCAAATGGGCCCCAACAGATGGACAGTGTGCCTGCTATACACACATCAAGGTGGGCCGCATAAGTGGACGGCATAAATGAAATACGCACAACATGGTGGGCCATGCAAATACACAGTAGGTGAGCCCACCATCCAGTAAGCTGGATGGTGCAGGTCAAACATATGCATCGCAGTTGGCCCCATAGCACGTCCAGTGGACAGTGCTAAAATACAATACATACATAAAGATGGATTCCACCTTAGAAAATAAATGGGCAGCATGAATATACATGAGGTGGGTTACCACCGTCCTAGGGCAGATGGACGGATAGTATAAAACACATACATCAAAGTGGAGTCCATTGTCCAGCAAACTAGATGAACGGTGGATATAGAATATATACACTAAAGTAGGTACCATTTATTGGGGATGGATGGTACGAATATGCGTCATATGGGCCCCACGTCTCAGCCCATGTATAGCACTGGAAAGACATACATCAGGGAATCCCACATGGATGAGGTCCATTGTCGTGGACGGACGGTTGGGATAAAATGCATAAATCATGGTGGTTCCAGGGGGCATCAATTTAATGAATGGACCGGATATACAACCCATACATAAGGTGGATCCCACCATTTGGATGGTGTGGATATGAAACACATACATAATGGGCACCATCGTCCACTACTGGATAGTGTGAATACGAAACATATATACATCATGATAGGGTCCACATGGGTGGACGGTCCAGCTGAAAAATAGATGGAATGTATGGAATGGGACCCACAGAACTTGTTATGACATCAGTACAGCAGATGTATAGCTAGAGTGAGGTACACCAGCCATCCCACTTCACAAGGTGGGTCCACACGTGGAGACGGTGTGAGTAAAACACTTTCATCAGTGGGCCCACCATAATGTTTATTTTCCATATACGTAAGGTCACAAAGACCTGGACTAAGAGGAAAAAATGAATTTCATATAGGTCCAAAACTTCTATGGCCCAAAAAGGGTTTTATTGGTGGACGTTCAATCTCAACTGATTTCTGCAGTGGTCCACCTGATAGACAGCGTGGATATAGAATAAATACATCAATGGTGGGTCCCACCATACAGCCATCTGAACGGTGTGGATAAGACCCAAACATCACAGTGGCCCTCCCAGCAAGTGCATTTATATGATAAGCATGTCTTCACATGATTTAAGATCGTGTGGGCCACCTAAGTGCCGTGAACGACAGATTTTTGGGGTGACCAGCTGATTAGAAGGGACCCATCAAATGCACAGTGTAGATGTTCAACATACATCACAGTGGGGCCTGTGGTGGGGCCCACCATCCCACTCTGCTGGGACGCTGGACAATGCTTGCTGTAGCATTTCCAGATGCTGACATCGACAGCGTCTTGCTTCCCCTTTTTCTTTTTTCTTTTTTTATTACAAGAAATATTTCATAGATGGGGCCCACATTAGTAAAATCCAAACCAACCATTGGTCCCCCCAACTCGTAACAAATCTAACGAGTCCAATATACAGTATTTTTCGACGTATAAAACATCACAGCGAACCTTAACCATTTAAATCACCTAAAACCGCTATTTTCTATATTTTGGCTCACCGGAGATTCGGATTGGCTTCATTTTTCGACTCAACGCCTAAAATGAGCTGGGAAAAAGGGTGGGCGGTGTGGATCAGATACGTACATCAAAGTCGAATCCATGTGTGTGTGGACAGTGTGAATGTATAAAATATATACACCACGTTGGCTCACTAGATGCACAGTGTGCATTATAAAGTATATCACGGTGGGTTTCCATCATCTGGACAGCAAGATGGATGGATGGTGTGGATGTCACACGTACATCAAGGTGGGTCCGCGGGTGTGGGACCCACCAGCTTTGGGTAAGCTGATTTTTGTGGTTTCCTTCATCCAGACCTGTCCATCATTGGACAGTGAGGTGGGCTCCACCAATTGGATGCCTCAAAAAAATCTAGACGACCTGGATTTTGGTTGGACCCATTAGGTGGCCACACACCCCATCAATATCATAAGAATGAAAGAGAGATAGAAAAAGAGAGGAAGAAACGTGATGGAGGGGAGGGACCCTGCTACTATGGGCCCTCCCTTTCTTACAATTTATTCATCGAATGGGTCCCAACGAATCAAAAATTAAGATTTAGCATCATGATCACCCACCTATTGCACTCCTCCTTAGTCTCTTGGATTCCTATGCTCCTTATCTTCAATTTTGATGGAGGTAGATGATGAATAAATGGTTGAGATGGGAAATGAGAGAGTGGGAAAGTGAGCCACACTTGGATTGTTCTTGGAAATGCTTGGTCATTGGAATTATTGCTTAGAAGAGTGTTTGAGAAAATGAGGGAGAGAGAGAAGTGATGGGATGACATGGGATGGGTGTTGTAAGGAAAGGATGGTTAAGGTATGGGCTTCGTTGAAATTTGGGTGAAAAAGGGATGGGTGGAGAGAGAGAGAGAGAGAGAGAGAGAGAGAGAGAGAGAGAGAGAGAGTTGACTTTGGAAAGGGAAAGGGATGGGTTTCTTGTACTTATGGTATGGAGTGTACTTGACTTGATTGATTGATTGATGGGACATGTAGAGATTCTCTCAGAATTCACAACGCACGAAGCTTCTATAGAATAAACGTGGGCCCACATCTCCTGGCATGGGTATCGGATCAATGAGCAAGTGGTGGCGTTGGAACCGCGTCGACGACATGGTCGCTAAGATATAAGTCTCGGGTCGAGCCGACTTCATATGCAGGACTTGGCTTGAGATTATGCGTAAATATTGGATACAGGTCAAGGGTTGCCAGAATTCGACCGGGAGAACCGCGAAAGCCTACGGAATGGTGCAGTCTAGGAAACGGGTCTCACAATTCCATCACCTAACCATGCCCAAGAGACAAGGAAAATAACAAGATTTACCAATCCCACAACTAATCAAAAGAGAATTGTGAAAGTTAGAAAGGATTCTATCATCCTACCATGCCCAAGGGACGATGGTAAACAACAGGATTTCCTAATTTTACAATCTCAATTTAGGAAAAGAAGATCTTGCAAGCTATCATAGGTCTATTACAATTTGTCACAACAAACCATTAAAAATTAAAAAATATTTATTCATAATCAAACTAGAATCTAAGAGAGTTCAATAAAACATGAATCAAAACAAAGCATACATCCTAATCACACTCCAAGCTTCACCTCTTAGCCCGAGCAGAGAGGTTTGGCCAACCATTGACATGATTGAAATAAGAACTCTTAAACTAAACATCAACTAAGGAAGAAGAATAAAAACTCCCAGACGGTGGCTCCACCCTTTTGCTCCACTCCTCAAACCCTAGAAGATGCCTAGGAACATCCAAAGGACTCCTATTTATAGTTGTGTAGCACCTCCTTTCGCACTGAGTTACAAATTTCTAATTTACCTCAAATTTATGCAGTCATCGCAAAATCTGTATAACCCTTGACTAGTCATGAACCATCCTCGACTGGTCGAGGGCCACCTTCGACTGGTCATGGACCACCCTCGACTGGTAGAAGATCATGGGAATTTAGAATCTGATGTTGCTGGAGTTTGAGTTGAAATTTCATCGACTAGTCCTAAAGAAGCCAGGACTAGTCGAGTGGAAGCCAGGACTAGTGCTGTGGAAGCCAGGACTAGTTGAGCAAAAGCCAAGACTAGTCATGCAAAAGCCAGGACTAGTCAAAGATCACAAAATTTTCCTTGAAAACTTCAATTATCTTCATTCTTGACTTGGTTTTCTTGGATCTTTGGCATGTGAATTCTTTATTCTTAGTCTTCTAAGATCCAATCCTTGGCTTGGTGATTCTTGAGCGTTAAATTCATGCTTTTAGCATCCTTTTCAATCCAGGCTCTTAAATTCACCTTACAATACAAACATGATTAAAATAGAACATTAAGCATTATTATGTTCATAAAAATAAGTAATAAATGGAGTCCAATATGCAATATTTGACCCTCGACATCATCATAACCAAAGCATTTTTAAATACACAATTCATCGCTTCCTAAACAGATTTCCACTTGAAACATTGAAAATTTTTAAAAATTTTGCTCAAAACTGAGAAAACATTGATTAGTTTACCTAATCCCCCATCCCCAACCTAAAATCTACATTGTCTTCAATGTAAAAGAAATAAGCATATAATGTCAAAGAGCCAATGAAAAGAAAAGGGAAGTGATGGAAAGATAATACCTGAAGAAGGAATTTTAAGGCTTTTCTAATGATCTCAGTGTGAAGATGGGTTTGCAAAAAAAAAAAAAAAAGAAACCTAAACAGACGGTAAGCAAACTATCCTAAACAGTAAAAAACAGTAAACCTAACTATACCTCCATCAGACTAAGAGGTCAATCCTAGTAAATAGGATCAATCAGAGGTATGGACATATCCTTTGAATCAAATTTCTCAACAAGTGGCTTTAAATGATCTCCATTCACTTTGAAGACATTGTCATTATTTGAATTTCGAATCTCGACGGCCCCATGAGGATTGACATTAGTAACAGTGAAAGGGCCAGTCCAACGAGATCGGAGTTTACCCAAAAAAAGATGTAACCGAGAATTTTACAAAAGGACTTTCTGACCTGGTGTAAATGATTTTTGAAGAATGTGTTGGTCATGAAATACCTTCATTATGTCCTTGTAAATTCTTAAATTCTCATATGCATCATTCCAGATTTCTTCAAGTTCATTCAACTGAAGTTTGCACAGTGAACTAGTGTTGTCCAAATTAAAGTTTAGATTTTTAATAGCCCAGTAGGCTCTATGTTCCAACTCCACATGTAAGTGGCAAACCCTTGCATAGACAAGTCTAAAGGCAGATATTCTAATAAGGGTCTTGAATGTAGTACAGTAAACCCATAAAGCATCGGTCAATCAGATTGAGGAATCCTTGTGGTCAGGGTTAACCTTCTTTTTCAAAATATATTTAATTTTCCTATTGGAAATCTCAGCTCGCCCACTCTTTTGTGGGTGGTATGGAGTTCTCACCTTGTGAGAGATGTCATATTTCTTCATTAAGTTCACAAATGGCCTATTATAGAAACGTGAACCTCCATCAGCAATGATGGCTTGAGGCATTCCAAACGGGGAAAAGAAATTTTCTTTTAAGAATTTAATGACCATTTGATGGTCAATATTTTGGCATGGGATCACCTTGAACCATTTAGTGACATAGTCTACTGCTAGCAAAATGTATAAATTTCTAAAGGATTCAGGGAATGGTCCCATGAAATCGATGCCCCAATAATCAAATGCCTCTATGATCAGAATGGGATTTAAAGGCATCATATTTCTACAGGACAAAGCTCACAAGCTTTACAAAATTCATGAGTGTCCTTGAACATAGGGGGCCAGTAAAAGCCACACTACAGAATCTTGGTCGTGGTCTTTTTAGTAGAAAAGTGACCACCACAAGCCTAAAAATGACAAAAGGAGAGACACTTTGGTGTTCATTATTTGGCACACATCTCCTTAAGATTTAGTCTAGGTAATATTTTAATAAATACGGTTCATCAAAAAAAAACTTGCGTCCCTCGGTGAAATTTTTTTTCTTATCTTACGCAATCTAATGTCTTGGTGTAAAATATATAGCAAGATAATTAACGATATCAGTAAACCAAGGTGAGTGGGAGACTTTAAACAATTGTTCATCAGGGAACATATCATTTATATGTGCCGTCTCAAAGGAATCAGAGATATCAAGGAGGAAAAGATGGTCAGCCACTATGTTCTCTACTCCTTTTTTATGTTTTAATTTATTTCCAAATCAAATTCCTGGAGTAGAAGGATCCATCTTATCAAGCGAGGCTTAACATCATTTTTAAAAAGAAGATAATTGAGCGCCGCATGATTAGTATAGATGATGATCTTGGATCCAATCAAGTATGACCTAAATTTGTCCAAAGCGAATATTATGACTAAGAGTTCCTTCTCCATAGTGGAATAATTCACTTGGGAAGGATTTAAGGTTTTACTTGCGTAGTGTATAACATAGGGCTTCTTTTTTTTTCTTTGACCTAACACTAACCCAAGAGCATAGTTAGACGCATGCACATAATTTTAAAGGAATGCTCCAATCGGGTGACTGCATGATAGGTGTAGTAGTTAACATGCCCTTTAGCATAGTGAAAACTTCCTGACATTGCCTAGTCCACTTATATGGTACATCTTTTTGAAGTAGATTGCATAAAGAATGAGAGAGGTAACTAAAGTCCTTTATGAATCGTCTGTAAAATCCAGCGTGTCCTAGGAAGAATCACACATCTCGTATGTTCTTGGATGGAGGTAAGTTAGAGATAAGATCAATCTTAGCCTTATTTACCTTAATTCCTTTGGACGAGATGATATGTCTAAGGAAAATTCCCTTACAAACTATGAAGTGGCACTTTTTCCAATTTAGTACCAAGTTCTTTTCCTCACATCACTTCAGCACATTTTTCAAATTTTTCAGACATTCGCTGAAGGATAGACTAAAGACTGAGAAATTGTCCATGAAGACCTCTAAGTATTGCCCCACCATATCAGAAAAAATACTTAACATACATCGCTGAAAAGTGGTGGGGGCATTACATAGCCCGAATGGCATCCTTCGATAAGCAAAGATGCCATAAGGGCATATGAATGTTGTATTTTTCTGATCTTTAATGGCTATCTCAATCTGATTGTAACCTGAATATCCGTCAAGGAAACAGTAATAAGAATGACCAACTAACCTTTTCAAAATTTGATCGATGAAGGGCAAAGGAAAGTGGTCCTTCCTTATGACGATATTCAATTTTCTGTATTCAATGCACATTCTCCAACCAATAGTAAAGCTGATTGGAACGAGTTCGTTATCGGCATTGGCTATGATGGTGATTCCAAACTTCTTAAGGACCACCTGAGTTGGATTCACACAATGAGTATCGGATATAGGGTAAATGATACCCACAACCAATAGCTTAAGAACCTCAGCTTTAACCACTTCCTTCATGTTTGGATTTAGTCTACGTTGTGATTGCTAGGAGGTCTTCGCATTATCCTCTAGATAAATGTGGTAAGTACAAATCAAATGGTTAATTCCCTTAAGGTCTATAATCGACCATCCAAGGGCTTCTTTGTGCTCAATGAGAGTAGAGATAAGCATACTCTCATTTTCTTGCTCAAGGTGAGAAGAAATCACCACTGGGTATGTCTCATATTGACCTAAATAAACGTATTTCAAATCAGAAGGTAAAGGTTTTAGGTTAAGTTTCGATGCTTTAAGGTCAGACGGTAAAGGCACTACATCAGTTTGGGGTAATTCTTCGAATTGTGGCCTCCACCGGTTAACTTCAAGTACCGGCATGGTATCCAACATGGTTCCCATCTCCCTAATCATATCATCATCTAAATCATGGGAGTGGACCAGGCACGTCTCTAAAGGGTTAGAAGATAAGGTCTGAAGTATTCTATCTTTCACAAAAGAATTAATCAAGTTAATATCATGGGCATCGTCATCATCTTCTACCTATTTGCTCATATTGAAAAAGATATTGAGCTCCAATGTCATATTCTCAAAAGATAAATTCATGACTACATATGTCATGCCCCAAATTTGGGGACAGATAACTTCCGTAAGCCTCAAATCTGGCACTCGACTTCCATACACCAAGTCCCGAGTTCAGGGCACCATAAGGAAGATTTTTTTCTGAATTTTTTTTATAATAATACCTAAGCATGATGATCCGTAATTACAATACTAAGCAACAGTGTCCATTATAAATCCTGATGGTTACAAGTACAATGCTTTCCAAAAGGTACATAACGTCAATATTGCCAAATCACAAAATAGATACAATGCATCAAGAAAGTTATGTCCTCCAAGTTACTCCTATCCTGAAAAAATAAGAAATCGGAAGCTTAGGAAAAAATCCTAGTGAGTACACTCGTGTGTTCGTAGTATACAAGCATGCAGTAACAATCAAAATATCAAAGTACAGAAACTGAAGCATGTTGACTAGATAATGCTACATAAAGCTAAGAGGGCATGATGCAATCCAATAGATGATGTGCAAAAGTATGTCACGTGTATGCAGCCATGCAAACCCTCCTCTAAAAGTCCACATCATTATACAGTTATCATCATTGGGAATCACCAGGGCCTGGTATCCAGAGCAAGTCTAAAACTTGTTGAATAGAGGCCTGGCATACCCGCCTTGTCAGTGGGGGCCTATAGTCATGCCGATACCCACCTGGCATACCGGTAAAGGACCCATTTTAGGCGTTGGTCAAACCCAACCACATTCGCTCCAACTCTTTAGCTAGGCGTAGCCGAACCTCTTCTCACCAGACCACGTCGATGGAAATCAGGCCTACTATGGTCTTCGGCACCAGGTAACCCATGGCATCTGCCCGGTCTTGACAATGAGGCTTGAGAGTACCACTCGAGGTTTAGCGAATTTCACCCAGGGGTCTGAGACCCGGTATAAGAAATCTAAATTTTCAGTGTCCACAAATACCAACCGCAATGTCGCTGCAGTGGTCTCATCAGTATGTAACGCCCGTGAAAAATTCGTACTTGGGTTCAAGTACCGATTTGACCCGAAATCGCGCAGGAATAATTTCCATAGAAATTAAACGTAAGTTAGCTAGCGCAACGCTAGAGTAGCTGGGAAATAGTCCCTGATCACTTTAAATACATTCTACAAGACCCAAATCGAGTAGAACAGACAACTCTACAATACTCTATAACCTTGGATCAAACTCTAAGCAGGTTTGTCCTCTGGACCATATTGAACTTTTGTATTGGATTTAGACCGCGCGTCGAAGGTCCGATACCTCCTATCTTAGACCGTTAGAACAGCCCAGCTGGACTTGACAATCATCTCGAAAATCAAGTCAAACCGATAATCACAGAGTATTTCGTTGAACCCGGACTGAAGCGACCGCGAATAGGGACGAATTGGGAATTTCAAATTCAAATCTGGCACACGACTTGACGCGTCAGTATTAAGCGTTCTGACCGTCAGAATTCATCCAGATTACACCCTCGGATCAGGAAAAATTTCTATTTATTATCATGAGACTTTCAGCCTTGATCTATGTGCGGTGACCGCTGAACTGAAACTGGTCCGCTACGTGCGATCTGCAAACCCTGCCAGACTGAAAACTTAATACGAGGTACATCTGGTACCCATGAGCTTAAGTCTGATCGCAATCGACCAGGGGACCACCAGAAAGCAATTTTTGGACCGAAACAGCCCCGAAATGGATAGGCATCAAGTAAACTTCGTCCCGGAGCCTATTTCCGGCAATTTCAAGCTTATAAAAGGGGTTGAAACCCTCATTTCTCCTTCCCATCCGAATTTCACAAACCCTAGAAAAAGGAGAGAGAGTTTGAGAGAAAGGGAAGAGGAGATTTTTCCCGCTTCCGAGCCCCTGACAGTTGCTGCTTCAACACTTCATTCCAATCACCTGGCTGGTGATTTCTACCCTTTTTCAGGTATAGAAAAACTCCAAAAACTTGCTGATTTAGGGTTTACGTAGATTCAGGGCATGTTAGCTAACGTAATCCATGAATCGGGTTCTCTTACAGCCGTAGACGAAGCGTACACGCTCCGTTCAAAATCCCGCGACCGTAAGACACTAGGTGCGGATTTTAGACGCTTTGATTGACAGTTTACAATGCTTTCAATGTCGTTTAATAGTAGATTATCGACGGCATCGCCGTTTGACATGTACAACATGCTCTCCGTTTCCTGTTTCGTAAATTAACGAAGAATATGAGATTTAGGGCATTTTAGTCATATGTAGGAAGTGCGGTCTACATGCATATTTTACTGACGTGATTGACATGGTTTGTCGCCGCATTAGTGAGTTAGGAATGCTTGCATAATCAGTTTGGCGAAGAGATTCGCCAAGTTGCGCACTTTGGGTCGACATACTATATGTGGACTTAAGTGTGTAGTGTATGTGTTTGTATAAATGCTTGTATTAGTATGTATTGTATTGAATGATGTTATGTAGTAGTTTGAGATTGATTTCATGATTAAAATGCTGACCTAAATGATTTCCTACATGTTGACCTTATGTATGATTGTAATACATGCATAAGAAGTATGCCTTGAAGATTTGCTTAAGTTGAATATGCATGGAAAGTATGCCTTGAAGATTTGCTTAAGTTGAATGTTATAACATGTGCTAACATGCTCACATGATGTATTTCAATTCCTATACCTTTGTATATAGTGTTAAGGTAATTCCATAGATGTGTGGGACTTGACTTAGTCCAGGCAGTCGGTAACCGAGCGAATTCGTGGCTGACTGGTCATAGCCACGAACGACGCGTCGATGAACGTGATTCGTGTTGAGAGTTGGCGGCAGTGGTTAGGCCACGCGAAGTGTTTTACGCACTTCATGTCGTTCAACTCGAGATGCGATCGCACTAGTCGAGCCCGTCAAGTAACCCGACTGGCCGATGTTTGTTCACCTTGTATGTATCATAACTGCTTGAACCTAGGGTACTGAACTTACCATTGTAAACCCTATTAACCGTGGTACCTTGATCCACGAAGACTCATGAGCCGGGCATGGTGGTATGGGACACCGTGGTCGAGCTGTCGGCCTACGCTGGGGCTACAAACCTCCCCGTAGTGACCAGTGAGCACCTTGACTCGTGAGCAGATTATGGTGGTATGGGACACTATATTCTAGCTGTCGGCCTACACTGATCAGGCGACGAGCCCTTTGTAGTGACCGCGAGCGTATTCTGAGTCCACGGGAGGCGACGACCCTTCCGTGCAGTAGAGTACAGTAGGCCTGTATTGATAAGGTGATGGGGGAGCGGTGCAACGAGTGCGAGCAACAGCCCTGGCAGCCCTTGCAGTGACCTACGAAATATACATCGTATGAGTTTATTAGGAGTGACGACCCTAGACAGGATCCGTGTTTGGATTGATACAAGGGAAGTACCTTAGTTTCCCAATCCTACTGTTTGAATGGACTAATAACAACTTGAAAATCATATCACCATAGCATTGCATGTGCCTGGAAGATGTGGAGCACTCTAGGGAGTGTGGCATGCCGCGGTCGTAAGATGTTGCCGCATGAGGGTGATCGTCGGTGAGGGCATACATCACGTCATATCATCTTGCATTAACAACAGTATTAGGATTGTCTGATTTACTGCTTTACTATTATCGCGTGATTGAATTGTGAACATGCTAATCTTTGCTCTATGATTCCACTGAGTTGATCACTCATTCCCACGTTACGGGATGGTGTTTGCAACACCCACCAGACCCTGTTGTAGCTGCAGGTGAGGACGAGATCCAGGAGGTGGAGCCGGAGATTGACGAGGACCAGGATGAGTTCTCGTATATGCAGTATCACGACGGCTTCCCGTAGGTGACCTGGATCGAGGGGACTTCAGTGGGACTATTTTGAACTTTATTCGTTTGTTTATTTACATGTATATGAGACTCAGAGATGTAGTCATACTTTGGAGACAGATGAGATTATTTTGTTTTTCCATACAGTGATATATACATTGTTTAGTCTTCCGCTTGCTTTTATCACTGGATCTGAAGTATGAATTGCAGTTTTGGTATACTTTTACTCATGTGAATGCTTTAAGTCAGACAACATTGAATCATAACCATTTTTGTTGCATAAGTGACGGTCTGGAACTCGGGAGTTGAGTTTATACACGACCCCCGATTTTCTGGGTGTTACAAGTTGGTATCAAAGCATGAATGAGAGTATACTGGGCCTGGGTTATGGTCTTGCGACGTACGCTGTCGCTTCCTTTGACTTAGGTGTGTGCGAGAAGGGTCTAGAAACACTTCTAGGATCGCAGATTCGCCGATAGGCGAAGTCTATAAGGATCGATCGCAAGATCGAGTCTGTAACGTATCTCGGGTCGCGTAAAGCAACCCGAATCACTTCTAAGCTGTAGGAAGTCAGGTGGAGACGTCCTATGAGCGGTTTTAAACCGCAAAAGTGAATCCTTGGGCCGTGGGATGACCACGACTCCAGTAATCAATCGCCAGGGCTTAAAAACCCCGTTTTGCCAAAAATTTTCAAAATTCCTCCTCTAAACACTTCAACCTTTAGTTTTTTCTTATCCATTTCATGTTAGGCATCAAACCTAATGTGAAAATAACACAAATAAGTGCCTTCACAAAATTTTACAGTGAATAGTAAAATTTCATGAAAAATGGCCATAAGGCCATTCTAACTTCACTTTCTTTAGAAAATAAATAGCTAAATAGGTGTACTGGCTCCTTCTACCCCAAATTCATATGCTGCATCATATGGTTTATTATTCAGGATTGCGATGTGGACCCAGAAAGCCCTGAACACATGTTTGGGCTCATACAGACCAAAATATTGTGAACCAAGGGGTGGGACCTAACTTTTTGGGACCCTGGGACCATGGGGGACCATACCCATGGGGTCCCACTGGCCAACTTGAAGGTTGGCCGGCGATGCCATCGCCGGCCGGGCGATGCATCGCCGGCCGGCGGTGTCGGTTGGTGCTGTCCTTCGGGCGCACCCCCTTAAATAGGGTCCACATCATCCCTAGGTACCTCCCACATCACGAAAACCCCCAAATCCCACCTCTCCTTCACAAACAGCCCCCTACATAGCCCTAGATTTGATTTTCAGCAACCCATTCCAAACCCCGGCGTCCCAAACCACCTCTAAAACCTTCCTTGGCCAAAACTGACCACCACCCATCATTTATTGGGTGTTGGCAGCCTCTTTCCTTGAAGATATCACCATTTGGAGCTCCAAAATCTCCCAAATATAGCTGAAATCGTGAGGTGCTCCATCCCATCTTTTTGTTTGTATTTCTCTTTGAAACTACAGCCTTGGGAAGCTTGAAGCATCCCTCTACGATGCCTAGATTTCCTTTTGTCATATTGGGCAGCCATTTCTCCGCATTTTCGGCGTTTTCCATGGCTTTCGTGGAAGCCATTTTGGGCCTTTTGTCACTCTCATCCATCCTGTCTTTGATGGGTAAGAGGAAAACTGCAACAGACGAGGCTGGGCCGAGCCGCCCTACTCGATTGAGAAGACCGCGGGGTGGTGTCGCAAGTTCAAGCACCGCCGCAGGTCCAGCTGCAGTCCTGGAGTGCCGTACAAAGCGGGATTTGGATCCCCATGCACACCTTGGACGAACCATTCTATCAGAGATGCCTCATGGTGAATACACTGATCGTAGAGTGTTATTTGAGGCGGACGTAGATGGGCGATTGTTCGGTGAGTATCTGTTGTTCGAACGTATTGAAGCTGCGCACTGGGGACCGATCTTTGAAGCTCGCGCTCGTGCTAATGTGAGCACCGTTCGTGCCTTCTATGCTAACATCCAGAATCCTACCTTGGAGCCTTTGCAGTTCAAAATCCCTTTTGGTAGAGATCGGATGGCTACGATCGACGTCCGGTTGATTGCGCGACTTCTCAACGTGCCTCTAGGTGATGTGCATCCAAGTGAGAAGAATTTGAGGACTAGACGTGAACGAGATCACCGCACCAGGTTTTTGTGCGGTAAGTTGGTTCCATGGCAGCCTAATAATAGCCTCAAGGCGACGTACATGTCTGAGGATTTGCGCCTGCTGCATCATATCTGCACGTTCAATGTTTATCCTAGGTCGACGAACTGCATTGAATGTACACGTCTTATGGTCGATTTCTTATTTCTGGTGGCCCAGGGAGAGAACGTATGTATAGCCACTTTCATCTTACGGCAGATAGTTCTCATAGCCAGGTCGAGGAGAACATCCGAATCGCTTCCCTTTGGCCGACTCATTTGCAAGATTGCGCTTGAGTTTGCCTATAGACTTGGACCCGAATTGCCGGTATCGATTCACACCATCGATGAGTCGACAATGGTTAAGATGAAGATTGGGTCGCAATATCGTGAAAATCAACTTGAAAGGGATAGTGGGGATGACTTTGATGAAGAGGAAGATCAAAGCGAAGAAGAACCTAGAGCAGAGGTTCAGGAAGAGGTTTAGGAAGAAGCGGCAGAGGAGGCTCAGGATACTGATGAGAGCCCCCCTCCTTCTGTGCAGGCTACTATCGACGATCGCATTGCTCGGATGGAGGAGAGCCAGACCACTTTGCGAAGGGAAGTCCGAGAACTTCGAGCAGAGGTCGCTGATGCCAAGGCCGTTACGAAGAAGAAATTTGGCAAGGTGACTCGCACCTTGAAGGCAATCCTGTGTTGCTTACAGGATAAGGGTGCTCCTCCTCCGTCACCAGATTCTGACTAGCGATGCGATCTTGATGTTGTTATTAGTAGTTAGCCATTTTCTGTTTTACGTGTGTAAGCCTGTTAAGGCTAGTGCTTTGCTTATGTTGTTGTTGCTTAACTGTCTTAATTTCCATGTCATTCTAGTCATGATGCTTGTAAGGATATATCCCTTGTATTGTGACAGTTTTGATTAATTGAAATGCATGGAATGCCTTTGACTCTTTAGTGAATGATTGTGGTGTATTTGTGCAATTGAGACTGACAAGGTTGCGCCCTATTTTGAATATAGGGAATGCCACCTAAGACTACGAGGAGTGCGGTTCGGCTTTCATTGTCAGAGCAGATGGATCAGACTCCCTCTCAGTCTGGCACTCGTCCGGACCCTGCTGTGGGCCCGATTCCTGAGACGGTTCGGTCGTCTCAGCCTGCTGTTGGTCCTACAGATGGACCACCGCCATTTACACCATCAGTTAGAGAGCCACAGCGCACATCTACTTCCGCACCTCATCCGCCACAGCCTGCTCCACCCCCTGATAGATTCGAGCAGATGATGGCTATGATGCTACAGCAGCAGCAGCTTCTGACCACCATAGTTGGGACTTTAGCCCAGGGTGGGGGTGCAACTGCATCTACTCCGCCTGCACCACCTGCGCATCCAGCTGAGGATGCCTATACTTACGCCCAGGATGAGGGCATAGCACATCCTGCGCAGCCTGCTTTCCCTGCGGGGAATCCTGCCGACACACGGGGCCTTCTGGAGTGATTTCAGCGCTTGCGGGCTCCTACTTTCACGGGTTCTCACAGACCCGAGGAGGCTGAGTTCTGGCTCGACCGAGTGTCGAAGATTCTACGGATGTTGCACTGTACCGAGGCTGAGCAGGTAGAGCTGGCTACCTTCCTGTTTGAGAGAGAGGCCAGTATGTGGTGGGATAGTATATTGCGGACTGTTGCCGCAGATTTCGTATGGACATGGGCAGCATTCGAGTTCCGCTTCCATGAGAAGTATTATCCCCAGACCTACAGGCACGAGAGGGAGAATGAGTTTCTCCGTCTCAGGCAGGCAGCGATGACGGTTACCGAGTATGAGCATCGGTTCACAGAGTTGGGCAGGTACGTCCCGACGATTCTAGCTGATGAGCAGATGCGCATACGGTGCTTTTTGGAGGGCTTGCGACCGGATATTCGGTCGAAGATGTGTTGTGTCAGTTTCCCCTCCTATGCGGAGTTGGTTCACATGTCCATGCGGGCAGAGCAGGACGTGGATCGACTTGCGCGATCTCGAGCCCTGACTACTTCTAGGCCGCGACCGGATTTACCAGACAGGCCCTTTGCAGGCAAGAGGCCTCGCTTTGATCCTCCTACCAGGACTACGGCGCCTGTACCACCGTTTCGGCGCCCTGATTTGTCATGCACATACTGTGGGAGGACGGGCCATTTAGCGCAGAGTTACTTTTCCAGGATGCGGGACAGTGGGTTCTCGCCGCCGCAGAAGATTGATCGTGTACGTCCGCAGGCGATATCAGCACCGCCTATACGGTCAGCTCCTGCGCATCCTTCTTTCAGGCCTACGGTATCGCAGATTCGACAGCTTCCACGGCCCTTGACACAGCGGCCGAACCGGCCACAGCAGGCACGAGTTCATGCACTGACCGCTGAGGCAGCTAGGACGCCGACTTTCCAGCATTCAGCCTTCGAGGTCACGGGCCATATTGGAGGTACTCCTGTTCTTGTCATGGTGGACACTGGTTCCACGCTTTCTTTGATATCGCGTGCCGTAGTCAGACGTCTTGGGTTGCAGACTATCACTATGGATAGCGTGCGAGTCCTTGCAGCTCATGGGGATTATTCGGATGTCACCCAGATGTGTGAGGGTTGTTTAGTTGATCTGGGAGGCAGGACGATGACTCTTGATCTGGTCGTCGATCCCTTGCTTGTTTATCTCGACGTCATTCTTGGCATGGACTGGTTGACTGCAGCGAGAGCCGAGATTGACTGCGAGGCTCGTGTGGTGACGGTGTACGAGCCTGAGGGCACGCCTTTCACATTTCCAGTGTGGGTAAATCTTCCTTTCCGCATTCTTAGCTACGCCACTCTATTGCGCGACGCTGGTGCCCAGGTACTTGAGCAGACGCCAGTTGTTTCTGAGTTCGGGGATCTGTTCAGGAAGATCCCTGGTTTGCCGCCCCGACGTGAGATCGACTTCACTATCGATCTGGTTCCTGGTTCTACACCCGTCTCACTGCCGACGTATCGCATGGCACCATGTGAGATGGAGGAGTTGAGGACGCAGATTGATGGCCTGCTAGAGCTTGGCTTTATACGGCCTAGCGTGTCTCCTTGGGGAGCACCGGTCTTGTTCGTGAAGAAGAAGGATGGTTCGCTGCGATTGTGTATTGATTATCGCAGGTTGAACCAGCTCACGGTGAAGAACAAGTACCCTTTGCCCAGGATCGATGACTTGTTTGATCAGTTGAGAGGAGCGCAGTACTTCTCGAAGATTGATCTTCAGTCAGGTTATCATCAGCTGCGCGTCAGGGATGAGGACGTGCAGAAGACAGCATTCAGGACCAGTTTTGGTCACTACGAGTTCCTCGTGATGTCGTTCGGTCTCACGAACGCACCGGCCGTGTTCATGGATCTGATGAACCGGGTATTTCGGCCTTTCCTCTATCGATTCGTCGTTGTCTTCATCGACGACATTTTGGTCTACTCTAGGAGTCGAGAGGAGCATGAGGAGCACTTGCGTTTGGTCCTTGATACGCTCAGACGACATCAGTTGTTCGCACAGTATAAGAAGTGCGACTTCTGGAAGCAGGAGGTGAAGTTTCTGGGACACGTGGTGTCCAAGGATGGCATGGCAGTTGACCTGTCTAAGGTAGCTGCGGTGCAGGACTGGGAGCAGCCTGGTTCTGTCACTGAGGTGAGGAGTTTCTTGGGTCTCGCTGGTTACTATCGGCGCTTCATTCAGGACTTCTCGAAGATCGCGAGACCCTTATCTCAGTTGACACGAAAGGACGTGAAGTTCGCCTGGAATGATAAGGCGGAGTCAGCTTTTCAGGAGCTGAAGGACAGACTTACGTCCACCCCTGTGCTAGTATTGCCAGAGCAAGGGGTTAGATACACTATATACACTGACGCGTCTAGCGTTGGTTTGGGTTGTGTCCTTATGCAGAGGGACAGGGTAATTTCGTATGCCTCGAGACAATTAAGGAAGCACGAGGAGAATTACCCTACACACGACCTAGAGTTGGCAGCCGTTATATTCGCACTGAGACTCTGGAGACATTACCTCTACGGGGAAGAGTTCGAGCTCTTTTGCGACCACAAGAGCCTCAAGTACATATTCACGCAGCGAGACTTGAATATGAGGCAGCGGCGATGGATGGAGACGCTGAAGGACTTCAAGTTTGAAGTCTCTTACCATCCTGGGAAGGCGAACCTTGTGGCTGATGCGTTGAGCCGCAAGAAGGCGATAGAGTTTGCGGCTCCGCTGATGGTTGCCGAGTGGGATATGGTGGAGTTTTTGCGAGACTTTGAGCAGAAACTCACCGTAGAGGAGCCATTTGAGTTCATCGCACACGTACAGGTGCGATCTCAGATCGATGACCGAGTCATCGAGGCGCAGAGGGACGACGCGCATCTTACTGAGCTTCGAGAGCAGGCCAGTGATGATGCTGACGCCGACTGGCGAGTTGGTATGGATGGGGGCTTACGTTACCGTGGCCGCCTATGCGTCCCAGATGTCCCTGACTTGAGACGAGAGATTCTCGAGGCTGCGCATTCTACTAGACTCGCGATGCATCCAGGCAGCACGAAGATGTATCGTGATGTGAAGAGGACGTATTGGTGGGAAGGTATGAAGACCCACATAGCTGAGTTCGTGTCCCGTTGTCTCACTTGTCAGCAGGTGAAGGCAGAGCATCGCCGACCACCTGGACTTTTGTAGCCTATGCCGATTGCAGAGTGGAAGTGGGATTTCATTTCCATGGACTTCATTTCTGGGTTGCCGAAGACGAGGAAGGGGCATGATTCCATTTGGGTGATCGTCGACCGATTGACGAAGTCGGCGCACTTCCTACCGATCAGAGTTACGAACTCTGCAGACGAGCTGGCTAGATTGTATATCCGAGAGATTGTGCGTCTGCATGGAGTTCCATTGGAGATCGTGTCGGACAGAGACATGCGGTTCACTTCTATTTTCTGGACTCGCATTCAGGAGGCTATGGGTGTGAAGTTGAAGTTCAGTACTGCCTTCCACCCACAGATGGACGGACAGACGGAGCGAGTGAACCAGATCCTGGAGGACATGTTGCGGGCTTGCGCATTGGACTTCAAGGACAGTTGGGATGACTGTCTTGCATATGCGGAGTTTGCGTACAACAATAGCTTCCAGGCGAGTATCGGCATGGCACCTTATGAGGCGCTGTATGGGCGACCTTGTCGTGCACCGCATTGCTGGTTAGAGGTCGGTGAGCGCAGCTTGATTGGCCCAGAGTTGGTGCAGGCGACGTCAGAGAAGATTGATATTATTCGACGTCGACTTCTTACAGCGCAGAGCAGACAGAAGAGCTACGCCGATACGAGACGGAGGCCACTAGAGTTCACAGTCGGGGATCATGTGTTTTTGCGAGTTTTCCCTATGAAGGGAGTCCTTCGGTTCGGGAAGAAGGGGAAGCTGGCACCGCGATTCATTGGTCCATTTCAGATCCTCGATCGTGCGGGAGCAGTGGCTTACCGATTGGCTTTACCGACGCCCCTCGCGAGCGTCCACAACGTATTTCATGTTTCTATGCTGAAGAAGTACGTTGCTGATCCTTCCCATATCATCAGATGGGAGCAGGTGCAGTTAGGAGAGGATGTTACTTATATCCTGCGACCGACACGCATCTTAGACCGGAAGGAGCAGGTACTGCGTAGCAAGGTGATTCCCCTTGTGAAGGTACTATGGACGCATCATACTGAGGAGGAGGCTACTTGGGAGACAGAAGCCGAAATCAGAAAGAACTACCCACAGCTTCTCGAGCAGTACGAACAGGTACAAATTTCGAGGACGAAATTATTTGTTAGGGGGGTAGATTGTAACGCCCGTGAAAAATCCGTACTTGGGTTCAAGTACCGATTTGACCCGAAATCGCGCAGGAATAATTTCCATAGAAATTAAACCTAAGTTAGCTAGCGCAACGCTAGAGTAGCTGGGAAATAGTCCCTGATCACTTTAAATACGTTCTACAAGACCCAAATCGAGTAGAACAGACAACTCTACAATACTCTATAACCTTGGATCAAACTCTAAGCAGGTTTGTCCTCTGGACCATATTGAACTTTTGTATTAGATTTAGACCGCGCGTCGAAGGTCCGATACCTCCTATCTTAGACCGTTAGAACCGCCCAGCTGGACTTGACAATCATCTCGAAAATCAAGTCAAACCGATAATCACAGAGTATTTCGTTGAACCCGGACTGAAGCGACCGCGAATAGGGACGAATTGGGAATTTTAAATTCAAATCTGGCACACGACTTGACGCGTCAGTATTAAGCGTTCTGACCGTCAGAATTCATCCAGATTACACCCTCGGATCAGGAAAAATTTCTATTTATTATCATGAGACTTTCAGCCCTGATCTATGTGCGGTGACCGCTGAACTGAAACTGGTCCGCTACGTGCGATCTGCGAACCCTGCCAGACTGAAAACTTAATACGAGGTACATCTGGTACCCATGAGCTTAAGTCTGATCGCAATTGACCAGGGGACCACCAGAAAGCAGTTTTTGGACCGAAACAGCCCCGAAATGGATAGGCATCAAGTAAACTTCGTCCCGGAGCCTATTTTCGGCAATTTCAAGCTTATAAAAGGGGTTGAAACCCTCATTTCTCCTTCCCATCCGAATTTCACAAACCCTAGAAAAAGGAGAGAGAGTTTGAGAGAAAGGGAAGAGGAGATTTTTCCCGCTTCCGAGCCCCTGACAGTTGCTGCTTCAACACTTCATTCCAATCACCTGGCTGGTGATTTCTACCCTTTTTCAGGTATAGAAAAACCCCAAAAACTTGCTGATTTAGGGTTTACGTAGATTCAGGGCATGTTAGCTAACGTAATCCATGAATCGGGTTCTCTTACAGCCGTAGACGAAGCGTACACGCTCCGTTCAAAATCCCGCGACCGTAAGACACTAGGTGCGGATTTCAGACGCTTTGATTGACAGTTTACAATGCTTTCAATGTCGTTTAATAGTAGATTATCGACGGCATCGCCGTTTGACATTTACAACATGCTCTCCGTTTCCTGTTTCGTAAATTAACGAAGAATATGAGATTTAGGGCATTTTAGTCATATGTAGGAAGTGCGGTCTACATGCATATTTTGCTGACGTGATTGACATGGTTTGTCGCCGCATTAGTGAGTTAGGAATGCTTGCATAATCAGTTTGGCGAAGAGATTCGCCAAGTTGCGCACTTTGGGTCGACATACTATATGTGGACTTAAGTGTGTAGTGTATGTGTTTGTATAAATGCTTGTATTAGTATGTATTGTATTGAATGATGTTATGTAGTAGTTTGAGATTGATTTCATGATTAAAATGCTGACCTAAATGATTTCCTACATGTTGACCTTATGCATGATTGTAATACATGCATAAGAAGTATGCCTTGAAGATTTGCTTAAGTTGAATATGCATGGAAAGTATGCCTTGAAGATTTGCTTAAGTTGAATGTTATAACATGTGCTAACATGCTCACATGATGTATTTCAATTCCTATACCTTTGTATATAGTGTTAAGGTAATTCCATAGATGTGTGGGACTTGACTTAGTCCAGGCAGTCGGTAACCGAGCGAATTCGTGGCTGACTGGTCATAGCCACGAACGACGCGTCGATGAACGTGATTCGTGTTGAGAGTTGGCGGCAGTGGTTAGGCCACGCGAAGTGTTTTACGCACTTCATGTCGTTCAACTCGAGATGCGATCGCACTAGTCGAGCCCGTCAAGTAACCCGACTGGCCGATGTTTGTTCACCTTGTATGTATCATAACTGCTTGAACCTAGGGTACTGAACTTACCATTGTAAACCCTATTAACCGTGGTACCTTGATCCACGAAGACTCATGAGCCGGGCATGGTGGTATGGGACACCGTGGTCGAGCTGTCGGCCTACGCTGGGGCCACAAACCTCCCCGTAGTGACCAGTGAGCACCTTGACTCGTGAGCAGATTATGGTGGTATGGGACACTATATTCTAGCTGTCGGCCTACACTGATCAGGCGACGAGCCCTTTGTAGTGACCGCGAGCGTATTCTGAGTCCACGGGAGGCGACGACCCTTCCGTGCAGTAGAGTACAGTAGGCCTGTATTGATAAGGTGATGGGGGAGCGGTGCAACGAGTGCGAGCAACAGCCCTGGCAGCCCTTGCAGTGACCTACGAAATATACATCGTATGAGTTTATTAGGAGTGACGACCCTAGACAGGATCCGTGTTGGGATTGATACAAGGGAAGTACCTTAGTTTCCCAATCCTACTGTTTGAATGGACTAATAACAACTTGAAAATCATATCACCATAGCATTGCATGTGCCTGGAAGATGTGGAGCACTCTAGGGAGTGTGGCATGCCGCGGTCGTAAGATGTTGCCGCATGAGGGTGATCGTCGGTGAGGGCATACATCACGTCATATCATCTTGCATTAACAACAGTATTAGGATTGTCTGATTTACTGCTTTACTATTATCGCGTGATTGAATTGTGAACATGCTAATCTTTGCTCTATGATTCCACTGAGTTGATCACTCATTCCCACGTTACGGGATGGTGTTTGCAACACCCACCAGACCCTGTTGTAGCTGCAGGTGAGGACGAGATCCAGGAGGTGGAGCCGGAGATTGACGAGGACCAGGATGAGTTCTCGTATATGCAGTATCACGACGGCTTCCCGTAGGTGACCTGGATCGAGGGGACTTCAGTGGGACTATTTTGAACTTTATTCGTTTGTTTATTTACATGTATATGAGACTCAGAGATGTAGTCATACTTTGGAGACAGATGAGATTATTTTGTTTTTCCATACAGTGATATATACATTGTTTAGTCTTCCGCTTGCTTTTATCACTGGATCTGAAGTATGAATTGCAGTTTTGGTATACTTTTACTCATGTGAATGCTTTAAGTCAGACAACATTGAATCATAACCATTTTTGTTGCATAAGTGACGGTCTGGAACTCGGGAGTTGAGTTTATACACGACCCCCGATTTTCTGGGTGTTACACAGTATAACCACGGTGTTACTGTGGTGTTCAATCCATCTCATGAGGATGCTATGCAAAATGCAATGATAATCCACAAGCACGATATGCAGTATAATTACACTCAAGCAATGTTATGCATGTAAGCTACATATGCATACGAGGCAACCCTAATACCAATCGAGCTCCTCTGTCAACCACATCCAATCTATAATCCATGCTCCTTGTGGAAAGGATATACATGTAATATCAGTATCAGTACAAATATAAATCACAATGTAGCATCAAGTGAGCTTTAGCGACTTTAACCCAGGGACTGTGCTCGATATATTCGCTTAGGGACTTTAACCCAGGAACTAAGCCCGCAATCTCTCAGACTAGATAACATCCACACATACTCCATTATGTGCACACCACCAACATCCTATACCACATACTCCATCATGTGCATCTTGCACCAACATCCTCTACCACATGCATATGATCTCTGCATGATCAAACTATGCACACCATGCACTCCTCATCCATGATGCATGTACATATATGTGTGCATGTAGATGTAATATGGACAAATATCATCAGACCAATCAAAGATGATCATGGTACCAACATGGAAAAAATAGTATTCTAATGTGCACTCTCCCCCATGATCATGAGGCTATGTGAGTGTCCACACTTCCCAGTCATAAGTGTGCACTAACCACACAATAGCATAACTAGGATCAATCCATCACTTGGCACCAAACGCATGGCCGAAACCTCATACAATGGCACCAAAACAAGTTGTATATCAAACGCATGCAAGCGATGCACACATACCATAACATGTCTCAATTCCACATGTAAAGATCCATAGCTATTCGAAAGCTAGTTCATATCACCAACATACTCATTCACGGTTAAGAGTTAAGTATTTCACCTCATCGGTTATGTAGGAAGTGGGTGCATAAGTGTCACATCATTATACAGCGCTAGGTGCACTATCTATGACTCGAGGTAATACATACGGTGGTCCACTTAGTCCTTATGTCCAATTGAACACCATCCAAGCATATAAACATAAATTAGCATTACCATACAATACAATCATCGCATCTAACCATACACACATCATCATTACCATAAGTATCACATTACACAATCACCGCACATGTGCCATCACCACATGCATAATTAGATTTCAATCAAGCACCTCAACATGTCTAACTATCATTTCAAGTGGACTAAGGCCCAGTTCATTACCATACTTGAATGGGTTGGTTAGTGAGTTGCTACATCCCATTTTTCTGGCTTGTTGGGTGGTCCATTTGATTACCACAAATGGTTCATTTGAGGACTCAATCATAACACATTCACAATGCCCAAATGAGACTTGGCATACATACATCACTAGGAGTTGCATGCATTTTACTAAGAAGCCCAAACATAGCCCCAATATGCACTTCTCATGGACTCTTACGTTCTTAATAAGAGGAAGTAACATATGGGCCTGATAGGTTTACCGCTAATGAACCCACAAGGCGTCCACTCAAGGTGGGCTTTAAGGCTAATAGGCCCACCACTCTAATGACATTATGAACGTATTAGTGGAGTCCAAAAATCAAGCCCAATACTATTAATAAGATGGGTCCAACAATCAATCTGATACACATCCTAAGTTCACATACCCAAGGGATTACATCATTGGCATAGTCCACGAGTATGGAGTGATCACACAATTCTTATATGCCCACATGGTCCTATGACCACTCTGTTATCAAAAGTCTATATGGTTGAGAGGCCACACAAATGTCACTTGTGTAAGTGCTATGATTTCATATCCCTTTGGTTGTCAAATTTTATGGTGCTAAAACATATATCTATGTCTTGTATATCTAGTGCTTCATGTTTGAAACTATTCTTTACTTCAAGACATTGCATTTCAAGACAAGAACTTAAATGAAGAAGTTTTCAAGTCATGGATGAAGAATTCAAGTATTGAAGTCTTCAAGTTTGCATATTCAAGATTCAATCAAGTTCAAGTATATTATAAGATTTTATCAAGTCAAGATCAAGCTCAAGAAGGCCTACTACAAGATTTGTATATTCTTAAGCTTCTCTTAAGGGTCATCTGAGTGTACAGACTTTCAAATTCCATCTCACTTTTAAGGTTTGTTTGACCTTAGATTGACCTTAGGATGGGCTTTACAGTAGGTCATTCTGGATACATAATTGATATATTTCAATATGCTTGTTTGGGGTATTCTAAGACCAGTCCTAGGGACTTCAAGACCAGTCCTAGCTCTGCTACAACCAGTCTTAAGTTTTTCAGGACCATTCCTAGGTTGTTGAAGATTTTTAAATCTTTCTAGCTATCCTACGACCAGTCCTGTGAGTTCTACGACTCATCCTTCGACCGGTCGTAGCCCTATGACTCAAACTCCAGCAACTAAATTAAGTGTCCCATGACCGGTCATAGGTGTCCCACGACCAGTCGTAGGTGGCCCACGACATGTCGTAGACCACCCAGGACCGGTCGTGGAACCGTAAAATCTTATCCCGCAGAAATCTTTGAAATTTTTTGACGCTACGACCAATCCTAGGATCCTTAGACCAATCGTAGACGCGATTTTTTAGGCTATAAATAGAGCACGAACTTCAGAGTTTTAACAATTCAATTCTATTCTATTCAAGCAATCTTTAGGCTATTCTCTGAGATAAGTATGTGTTTGTTTTAAGCTACTTTGTGCTTATTTAATATTCCTTTTGCTAGCTTGTTTATTATTTGATTTTGATCTACATTCCAATCTTATTAGAAAAGGGGACTTTCTGATATTCCTTCTTCTTGGATTCAAAATCAAATAGAACTAGCCCTTTTGATTTAAAATCAATTAGACTTGGAACCATTCTTAAAATGAGTATTGGACTTTGAACGTTGAATCGAACTTCTACTCCGATTGGTTCTACCGGGCTTCTTTAAAAGGTGATTCAGGTATTTTACATTTTTATAATTTACTTTCTTTGGTTTTGTTTGAGATTTGCCAGAAAAATCTCATTGTATTGGTTATCTGAGGAGAGCTAGAAAACTCAGATTGTGGGGTTTTTGGATTGTGTAAGCCCGAGATCAAAGACACAATTGTGAAGGTTTTAGGTGAACCTGTGAAACCTATTTTGATAGTGCATGCTAATATCCCCTGTGTAAGGATATTAGGAGTGGAGTAGCATTCTGTGTGGCTGTTGGATAACAGTTGGTGTACACACAGGCGAACCACTATATATCGTTGTGTTGTGGATGTGCATTATTCTTTCATTCTTTTATTCATTCAGTTCTGTGGTTTGTATTCATGGATGAATGTTGTAATCTTTTTATTCTAAGCAAGTGTGGAGAATGTTGTAATAACTTAGGATTTATTTCTGCAAGTTATTTTAATTTCCTTGTTTTTTATTCCTCATTGGTTTGTGATACAAAGGACGTTCTAGAAATAAGGTTGTCCTACCTTAAACCTTAGGTTTTTGGTGTAAGGTTGTCCTTAGAATTGATAAAGTATCATTCTCTTTATTTTAAGCTATTGAGATTACTTTAAATTCAGCATTGTGCTTTATGTCTTTTATTATTCCGCTGTTATTAGTTTTATTTGGCATTTCCCTATTCACCCCCCCTCTAGGGCAAATAGTTAGGCCCTTTCAAGTGGTATCAAAGCCTAATAGCTCGTGCTTATTGTTTATTTATTGGATTTATTTCCTAAGCTAACGATCTAAGCTATATTAAGATGTCAAATTTTGATAGCCTATCAGTCACTAGGCCACCACCCTTTAATGGCACAAACTATGCTTATTGGAAAGCCAGGATGAGGATCTTCCTTAAATCCTTGGATGAAAGTGTGTGGCTGGCCACAGTGAATGAATGGAACCCTCCTATCACTGAAGTAACTAATGTCGATGGTTCAAAATCAATGAAAGTAACGGCTTATTCTCTTTGGACCACACTTCAGAAAAGTGAGAGTAGTGCCAATGTAAAAGAACTAAATGTAATTACTTGTGCAATATCACTAGATGAATTTAAAAGAATCATCTCTTGTGAAAATGCAAAACAAGCTTGGGATGTATTAGAAATGACACACGAGGGTACATCTATTGTTAAAAAATCTAAAGTCCAACTCCTCACAACTAAATTTGAAGAAATTCATATGGAGGAGAATGAGATGTTTATGGACTTCTATACTAGATTGAATGACATTGTGAACTCTATGTGGGGTCTTGGTGATAGAATCCAAGAAAGTAAAGTGTGCGTAAAGATACTACGCTCACTTCCTGAACGGTTCAATTCTAAAGTGACCGCGATTCAGGAACTTCGTGATACGGATACCATGAGGGTTGAGGAACTAGTTGGTTCACTTCAAACCTATGAGTTATCCTTTAAAGCTCCTAAAGGAAAATCAATTGCTCTCAAATCATCTAAAAATGTTTCACAAGAGAGCACTTCGGATTTAGAAAATTTCGAAGATGATATGGAGCTTTTAGCAAAAAAAGTTTTACAAAATTTTCAAAAACAAGAAAAAAGTGATTTTCAAAAGACAAATGATAAGAGACGATCTAAACCTAGAACTCGAAAATCCTTGAAAGATAGTCAATGTTACAACTGTCAAGAGCATGGGCACTTAGCTAACAAATGTCCTAAATAGGATAAATTAAAAAAGAAAAGTATGATGGCTACTTGGGATTAATCGTCTGATTCTGAATCCTCTTCTAAATCAGAAGATTCTGAAACCGAGTCAGGCGAAGATGTTAAAGCCCTTATGACTCTAGCCAAGATCACCTTTTCAGATAATGATGATATATCTAGTGAAGAAAATCTGAATAGTGATTGTGATAATGAAGATGACCTTCAAGATGCTTATAATGCCCTTTATAAGGAGAGTTGTAAAATTACCGTCAAGCTTAAATTATAAAGAGAAAAATTTTCAAAGCTTAAGGAAGATTATGAGTCTCTTGTTTTAGAAAAGTCTCATATTTCTGATTCTTTTGAAAAAACCAAAAGTGATTTAGATTTCAAAACCTCCAAAATTGAAGATTTGAGGTCCGAAAATGAGAAACTCAAAAATGAGGAAGCTTCTCTTCAGAGTTTGAAAGACACATGGAGATATGCCCATGGTGATCCTAAATTGAAAAAATTATTTTCCGGATCAAGAAAATGTGGCGATCGATCCGGGTTGGGCTATGATAAGAATACATCTCCTAAACAAAAGAACATTACTCCTAAATTTATAAAAGGAGAGTCTTCAATCTCAAAAGAAAAGAATACTTATCAAGGTTTTTCCAAAAATTCAAGGACTTTTCAAAAACCTAAAAGTAGCCATGTCAACTTTAATTTTTAAAATCGAAATCCATTGGCTGAAAAAACAATTGATCTACTCAAGGAGTTATTAAAGTCTAACTCTATAGGTCTCTCCTATAACAATAGACAGAAAAAGACCATCTATACTCCTAAACCCAAAACAATTCTGAAATGGGTTCCTAAAGTTGTCAGCTTGGTTGCCCACACTGCTTTCAAAGCTACAAGCCATTCAAAGTGGTACCTAGATAGTGGTTGCTCCAGGCATATGACAGGTGAAAAAGCTTTATTCACCGATCTAAAAGATATGACTGACGGGTCAGTCACATTTGGTGATGGAAGCAATTGCAAGATCATTGGCCAAGGTACGGTTCAGCTTTATAACCTTCCCTTATTTAAGAATGTTTTTTATATTGAGGGCTTGAAACACAACCTTCTTAGCATCTCTCAGATATGTGATAACAACCATAGTGTGAAGTTTTCTAATCAAGGTTGTGAGATACTTAATAAAAGGGGTTCTGTTATATTAAGTGGTCGCAGAACTTCTAAAAATTACTACATCGTTAGTAATGAAAGCTCATCTACTCAATCATGTTACATGGTTCATACCGATAAGACTGAATTATGGCATAAACGGCTTGGACATGTACACTATCAGAACTTATTTAGATTGAGCAAAAGAGAACTTATTAGAGGTCTACCCAAATTGCAAAGAGTAGAAAAAATATGTGGTGAATGCCAGTTAGGCAAACCGATTAGGAGCTCTCACAAGAAAGTGAACTCCAATACCACATCTAGACCACTCGAGCTTCTCCACATGGATCTTATTGGACCAACCAGATCGGAGAGTCGAGGAGGCAAAAAATACATCTTGGTTATCGTAGATGATTATACCAGATTCACTTGGGTATCATTCTTAAAAGACAAAACTGAAACCCTGGATGAAGTGAAAAAGGTCATCAAACGAATCTAAAATGAGAAAGGTTCTCATGTTAGTAAGATCCGTAGTGATCATGGATCCGAATTCGAAAACAGTAGTATTGAGAAATTCTGTAGAGAACAGGGAATATCACATGAATTCTCTGCGCCCAAAACACCGCAACAAAATGGTATAGTTGAAAGAAAAAATAGAGTGCTTCAGTATATGGCTAATGTTCTATTGAATAGCATGAAGCTCTCTAGAAATCTTTGGGCTGAAGCAGTTAATACCGCATGTTATATTATTAATCGGGTTTATACTAGTAAATCTGATAATAATACTGCTTATAAATTATGGTTTGAAAAGAAACCTATTGTCAAATACTTTCGAGTTTTTGGCAGCAAGTGTTATATTTTACGTGATCGTGAAAATTTGGGTAAGTTCGATACGAAGAGTGACGAAGGTTTTTTTCTTGGTTATTCTTTGAACAGTCGAGCTTATAGGGTTCTAAATAAGAGAACTGGTGTGATTCAAGAGTGCATCAATGTGATCATTGATGATCATTTGAATACACCAGCTCCGAGTTTAGATGATGATGAGGCTCTTATTATTGACAATTAAGATATCTCATCAAGTCAAAAAGAATCTGAACCAAGGACTGTTAAAGATCATCCAACCAATCAAATACTTGAAAACCCTCTCACTGGAGTTCGTACTCGCAAACAACTTGAGAACATATGTAATTATGTTTGTTTTACATCCAAAATAGAACCGGTCAACGTAAAAGAAGCACTTTTTGACAAAAATTGGATTGTTGTTATGCAGGATGAACCTAATCAATTTGTTCGTAATGATGTCTGGTATTTTGTTCCTAGACCTAAAGATAAACACATTATTGGAACAAAATGGATCTTTAAAAATAAGTCTGATGAGCTTGAAAATATTATACGAAACAAGGCTAGACTGGTTGTACAAGGGTACACTCAAATTGAAGGCATCGATTACGATGAAACCTTTGCTCCAGTCGCTCGCCTTGAATCAATCAGAATTTTTATTTCCATCACATGCTTTAAAAATTTTAAAATTTATCAGATGGATGTAAAGAGTGCTTTCTTGAATGGCGATTTACATGCAGAGGTGTATGTTGAACAACCTTCAGGGTTTGAAGACCCCAAGTTGTCTGACCATGTATTTCGTCTCAAAAAGGCTCTCTATGGTCTAAAACAAGCGCCCAGGGCATGGTATGAAAAATTGATTAAATTCTTACTTAGTCATAGCTTTCAAGTAGGAAGTGTCGACAAGACGCTCTTTGTTAAGAAGAATAACAATGTTATTTTGATGGTTCAAATATATGTTGATGATATTATTTATAGATCAACTTGCTCTAACATGTCTATTGAGTTTGGAAAGTTAATGAAATCAAGGTTCGAAATGAGCATGGTTAGCGAACTTAACTATTTCCTAGGGTTGCAAGTAAAACAACAACCTGATGGAATTTTCATTTCCCAGACCAAATATGCTTCAAACTTGGTTAAAAGGTTTGGATTTGAGAATGGTAAGAACTTTGATACTCCTATGAGTACAACAATAAGACTCTCAAAAGACTCTACAGGCAAAGATATAGATCCTAAACTATATCATAGTATGATTGGTAGTTTGTTGTATCTTACTGCAACTAGACCTGATATTGCGTTAAGTGTTGGAATTTGTGCGAGATATCAATCTAATCCTAAGGAATCACATCTTACTGCTGTTAAATGGATTATTAGATATGTCGCAAGTACTATAAATTTGGGTCTATGGTACCCTTTTGATACTAGTGTTCAATTAGCCGGGTACTCAGATGTTGATTGGGCCGGTAATATCGATGATAGAAAATCAACCAGTGGTGGTTGTTTTTACATTGAAAATTGCTTAGTTTCTTGGTTTAGCAAGAAGCAAAGCTTAATATCGCTCTCCACTGCTGAGGCTGAGTATATTGCAGCTGGATATGCATGTACTCAGCTAGTTTGGATGAAACGCATGCTAAGCGATTATGGAATTAATCAAGATTCAATGATCTTACATTATGATAATTCCAGTGCTATAAATATTTTCAAAAATCCAATCCAGCATTCACGTACTAAGCACATTGACATTAGGTATCATTACATACGTGAGTTGGTTGAAGAAAAAGTTATTTCTTTGGAATATATATCAACCGAAAATCAACTTGTTGATATATTTACTAAGCCGCTCGACAAAAGTAGGTTTAATAAACTGAAATTTGATCTTGGTATGTGCATTTTACATTGAATATTCTTGCTTGCATGTATCATAGTGTATTATATTTCATATTATATTTGTTTAAATTTTAATTTTTTACATAAAAAATGTATTTTTGGTCGATACTCGACCGGTCGTGGTACTCGTGAACATGATATATTTGGGGAAAATCGCCTTCTTCTTCATTTTCACTCCGACCTACGACGAGTCGTGGCTCGACCAGTCATAGGATTTCTTATTTTTTTCTTCAAGGTGAGTCTTATTTCATCATTTTTCTTGAAGATTCATGCTCTCTATGCTTTGATTTGATCATTGTATAGCTAGATTTCATCTCTTGTTGGGTTTTTCAAGGGTTTCTTCTCAATTTGCTGATCTAGAGAAAATTCATCTTTTCTTTTATGCATTTCACTTGCTCTTTGTATATCTTCTTGAATATGGATGCTAGAGGAAAAAAGAAAACATCCCGTGGTCCATCTTCATCTAGATCTACACTGATAAGTAAACAGCACCTTCGGTCACCCGAAGATGATTCTCAAGATGTACAGGATTTACGTGTCCGTAAAATTATCGTTGAGCATACCGCTGACCTAAATCACATTGCTCCATATGGTATTATTCCTCTCCTTGAATCTGTTGGTTAGACTAACATTTTACTTTGGGGTGGGCCTGCATACCAGCCATTGCCCAATCAATGGTAGCATGCATCTCAGAATTTTCTCTTGATAATTTAACATTTTCAATTGATACTAGAGAAGGAAAATTTGAAGTAGACCGTCATTTGATATCAGGTATTATGAATATACCTGTTAATGATGAAGGTATACCGATTCATACTTTATACGACAAACCATCTGAATCGAAAAAATGCATGTTAACAAGAGATTTATGCAAAATTGATGCATAATGGACACACAAAGCGAATGCGCTCCCTTCAAAGTTTTCGTTACCTAGATAAAGAGTGTTACATCGTTTCTTCATTTCCAATGTGTATCCTCGGTCCAGTAATAAAATCGAGTTGACTTCTTTCATGGTTCGTGTGTTGCATTCTATTGCTTCTGGTACAAAGGTCTGTCTTCCTTCTTTGATTTGTTATTTCATTATTCAGTTTCGTCTCCATCCGGGTCATAGTGATATTCCGTTCGGTTATCTTATGACTGTTTTAGCCACTCACATGCTTGTCGATAAACCTGTTAATGAGGCACCAATTCATCATCTTATTTTCAACAATTCCAATCTTAATAAGATGAAGTTGGATTTGCTTCCTGGCCAAGTAGATGAAGGTGGTGTTGGTGGTGATGGAGGTGTTGGTGGTGCAGCCGAAAATGAAGAGGAAGCTGGTGATCTTTCACAACAAGATGTTAATATGGATGAGATTTTTGATGAGATAGAATCTGATTCACCAAATGATCCAGATTATGATCCATCTGGTTATGATGCATGCCTTCGTGCATTGGAGGAGAAGGTTGATAATATGATATAGCCCACGATATGCGATTTAAGTACATACAAAAATATCTTCGCCGCATCAATAGGGGCTTACACCAGATTGATCCGACTATCCCTGCTCCCTCCTCTGGATCAGATTAGGTGAATTATCTTCTAAATAGTATAACATAACCTTTTTATTTTGGATATGTATTATGGATTATGGTTTGATAACATTATCTTTTGGATATTGTATTTTGGATTGATGATGGCTTGATGCTTCAGGTTTATATTATGTCCTTTCATATCTCTTTCTCATTATCTGCTTATTCTCTCTATGTTCTCTTTCCTTTTGTGACTTTCCTTTGTCATTTTGTGACAAAAAGGGGGAGTAGTAAGGTAAAAGGGAGTAGTATGGAAATGGAAAGGGGGAGTAATTTATTTTTTTACATTGATGTTATTGATTATTTACAAGAGCAGTACTCGTATTACTCAGGGGGAGTAGAGTAATTTGTGATTTCATGGCTCATGATTCCTTATTATCTTCTATACTATGTGTTTTGTCACAAATTTGACAAAGGGGGAGATTGTAAGTGCTATGATTTCATATCCCTTTGGTTGTTAAATTTTGTGGTGCCAAAACCTATATCTATGTCTTGTATATCTAATGTTTCATGTTTGAAACTATTCTTTACTTCAAGACATCGCATTTCAAGACAAGAACTTAAATGAAGAAGTTTTCAAGTCTTGGATGAAGAATTCAAGTATTGAAGTCTTCAAGTTTGCATGTTCAAGATTCAATCAAGTTCAAGTATATTAGAAGATTTTGTCAAGTCAAGATCAGGCTCAAGAAGGCCTACTACAAGATTTGTATATTCTCAAGCTTCTTTTAAGGGTCATCTGAGTGTACAGACTTTCAATGTCCATCTCACTTTTAAGGTTTGTTTGACCTTAGATTGACCTTAGGATGGGCTTTACAATATGTCATTCTGGATACATAACTCATATATTTCAATATGCTTGTTTGGAGTGTTCTAAGACCAGTCCTAGGGACTTCAAGACCAGTCCTAGCTCTGCTACGACCAGTCTTAAGTTTTTCAGGACCAGTCCTAGGTTGTTGAAGATTTTTGGATCTTTCTGGCTATCCTACGACCAGTCCTGTGAATTCTACGACTCATCTTTTGACCAGTCGTAGCCCTACGACTCAAACTCTAGCAACCAAATTGAGGGTCCTACGACCGGTCGTAGGTGACCCACGACCAGTCGTAGGTGGCCCACGACCGGTCGTAGACCACCCAGGACCAGTCGTGGAACTGCAAAATCTTATCCCACAAAAATCTTTAAAAATCTTTGAATCTACGACCAGTCCTAGGATCCTAAGACCAGTCGTATACGCGATTTTTTAAGCTATAAATAGAGCATGAACTTCAGATTTTTAGAAATTCAATTCAATTCTATTCAAGCAATCTTTAGGCTATTCTTTGAGATAAGTTTGTATTTGTTTTAAGCTACTTTGTGCTTATTTAATATTCCTTTTGCTAGCTTATTTTTTATTCCATTTTGATCTACATTCCAATCTTATTAGAAAAGGGAAATTTCTGATATTCCTTCGTCTTGGATTCAAAATCAAATAGAACTAGCCCTTTTAATTTAAAATCAATTAGACTTAGAACCATTCTTAAAGTGAGTATTGGACTTTGAACGTTGAATCGAACTTCTACTCCGATTGGTTCTACCGGGCTTCTTCAAAAGGTGATTCAGGTATTTTACATTTTTATAATTTACTTTCTTTGGTTTTGTTTGAGATTTGCCAGAAAAATCTCATTGTATTGGTTATCTGAGGAGAGCCAGAAAACTCAGATTGTGGGGTTTTTGGATTGTGTAAGCCCGAGATCAAAGACACAATTGTGAAGGCTTTAGGTGAACCTGTGAAACCTATTTTGATAGTGCATGCTAATATCCCCTGTGTGAGGATATTAGGAGTGGAGTAGCATTATGTGTGGCTATTGGATAACAGTTGGTGTACAGGTGAACCATTATATATCATTGTGTTGTGGAAGTGCATTATTCTTTTATTCTTTTATTCATTCAGTTTTGTGGATTGTATTCATGGATGAATGTTGTAATCTTTTTATTCCAAGCAAGTGTGGGGAATGTTGTAATAACTTAGGATTTATTTCTGCAAGTTATTTTAATTTCCTTACTTTTTATTCCTCATTGGTTTGTGATACAAAGGACGTTCTAGAAATAAGGTTGTCCTACCTTAAACCTTTGGTTTTTGGTGTAAGGTTGTCCTTAGAACTGATAAAGTATCATTCTCTTTATTTTAGGCTATTGAGATTACTTTAAATTCAGCATTGTGCTTTATTTCTTTTATTATTCTGCTGTTATTAGTTTTATTTGGCATTGCCCTATTCACCCCACCCCCACCCCCCCACCCCCCCCCCCCCCCCCTCTAGGGCATATAGCTTGGCCCTTTCAACTTGTCATATAAAGGACTTAAGGTTAGATGGTTACGTACTTTCATTACATCATAGTTCACATAATGGGGCAACTGCTTTACTAAACTTTCACATGGTCAGGCGGTAAGTACCACAATTTCATATAGTTTAATATGTATAAGATTACTATCATGATCTAGTATCCATGCATATTTCAAAATATCCAAACATAATTAAACAATCAGAACCGTACCCACCATTCACGGCTACATTACATTACACTAAGTTTTATACTACAACCACTTCACACGTAACATAGTTAATGACTCATATTCGGTGTCACATGGTTAAAGGTTAAGGGCTACATTTCATCATACCATTTATGGTTTAGAGATCACATTGCATAGAATTCAGGACTTTGATAGCATTATCATGGGTAACATAACCCTACATCACACTCAGTCTAATGTACAACTTGGTCCTACATGATTCAAGTGGCGGTATCTATGTTGATAAGTACAAACCCACATTGTTGAATGGCCATCAATGCCACTTGATTTCATACGGTTAGGTGGCCTTGTGCGTATTTCACAATCATACGATTAGATGGCTACATATACACCACCTTTTTACATGATTAGGTGGCCATACTTACGCCACATGTCCTCATAATTAAGTGGGTTAGACCCTAATCACTACCTCACATTGGTCATGCCCACTATTCCATCAGACCCTCACAAAACTCATGCCCACACACAAGTGATAATCAAACATGTTCAAGGGTTGAATACACATCACACCAACCTACGACTTGGGGTCACACTCCAATCATGATTTCTGGTGGTCAAGGACTTTCTAAGCATTATGTAATTACTTAACTAAGGGCCAGAAGTCAATTACATGCAGTTTAGGGGCACATATGAGTTCACATGGTTTAGAGGCCACCCAAACATCACAAATCACATAGTTAGGGACCACATGCACACCACGAGTTCACCTGGTTTAGTGGTCACATAAGCATCACATGATCATATGGTTAGGCCACACATTCATTAATCCACTTAGACAAGTAGTTACACAATTGCCCCAATTTCATATAGTTTAGTAGGCTGTAAAAATCACGAACTCATATGGTGTGGTGATCCATATGATCCTACCAATTGACAGGCTAAATGAAGAATGACCATTATAATGAGTACCACGAAAATGGTTTAGGTAGCAGTAAATATACAGGAAGCCCCACACTCGAAAATGATCTAACAAAATAGATGAATGACTAGTAAAACATGTACATTAGGTGGCCCATGATCGGGAAAAAGGATAGATGGGTAGATTTCTCACATCGTTATTGCAACTCTAAGAAGTCTTTAACGGTGGACAAGTGATCAATATTGCTCCCGTGGCATGAGATTTGGATCTGACTAATCTATGGTAACATACCCTAAAATAATAAGGATACACTGATTAATGGCATGGATCTACGTCATACTACAAGGTGGAGCCCATGGGGACTTCCTGTGAGGTTGAGTTGTGTGCGATCCACCATGACGTGTGTCGACCCTCAATACCATCAGTCAGATGCACCAATCCATAATGGGCTTAGGGATTAAAATCAAGTCAATCTTTGGCACATGTGGGCCACACCACACACAAAAGTTGAGAGGCTTATCCTCCATTAAAACATTCATAAGCATTTGTTCGGCCATCGGGACATAATTCACGAATCCAGCCCATCCATTATGTGTGTCCCACTTAGTTTAGGGGTTAGACCAAGTTCGGATGCATCAAAATTTTAGGTGGGCCCCATAAAGTGCTTTTATATGTTTTAGCTAGTCTTCACATGATTTTAGATGATGTGGGCCACCTGAGTTCCGTGTACGGCTATTTTCTGAGGCGACCCATTATTTAAAGGGGACCCATCAAATGCACGATGTAGATGTTCGACATACATCACGGTGGGACCTGTGGTGGGACCCACCGTCCCTACCTATTTTTTTATTTTTTGTGGTTTTTCATAGGTGGGGCCCACATCAAGATGATCCACTCCATTTATTAGATTCTCTGCCTCGTGGCAAGCCCAATGAGCCCAATATTCAATATGTTTAAGCATGCAGAAACATTACAACGAGCCTAATAGATTTTTAATGGTAATTGTCACTTGTCACGACTATTTTCAATGGTGTGGCCTACCAGAGATTTAGATTGGCTTCATTTTTTGGCTCAATGCCTAAAATGAGATAGGAAATTGGATGGACAGTGTGGATCAAATACATACATCATGGGTGGGGGGTGTTGTGGTCCCACAGCCCCTTACCCATTTTAACAAGTAGCTAGGACACTGCTTGCTACAGTGTCCTCTAGACACTTACAACAACAGCATCCACCATTTTATTTATTTATTTATTTATTTATTTTATGTACACTACATATATAGGTGGAGTGTAGTGTGTGTGGGTTTGGCCAGCCCAATGGGCCTTACTTGGAGGGTTTGGATGGCATACAAACACTCTGGTGCGGATTAATGGGTCCCACATGAAGTCTATAATCAATTAGCTTTGTATATTTTCTCCTATGCATCTTGTAACACCCCGTACTTTCCAGTACTCGAGTGTTACCATGTAATTTAATTTAGTATAAATACAAAAAAAAAATACAACCTAAATATATATACTATAAAATGTTATTTATATATTTTATAAATATTTAAAGTTTCATATTAAAATGATATGTAACTATGATCCATATTATATGCATATACTTACAACATCATTAAAATAAATTACAAACTATAGAACTTGGAATACATAAAAATAAAATATACTAGAAAATTTTATAATGGATAACATATTTCAAATAATTTAATGACTTATATAAAATTTAAAACCTAACACATGTATATGTGTGTGTGTATTAATCTTTGCTTACCGATATTCATATAATTTATATATATTTACGATTTGTGTTAATATAAATTATATATAAGAAAATATATAAAGGAAATAAATAAATAAATAAATAATAACGATAATAATAATAAATGTTGAATTAACCCTAATAAAAACATTTAATGTTCTAAAATCATAGATTGGGTATTCTGTAATGCCCTGAAAATCGGGGGTCGAGCAGGAGCCCAACTCCTGAGTTCCAACACATCACTTATGCAACGTAGATAATGATGACTAATGTTTTGTCTTAGAGACTTAAACATGAGTGAGATTATACCAAACAGCATGTCATACTCCAGAGACGGTTAACTAGGTAAGAGAAAGACTGTAATAAGTATATATAAAACATGTAAGAAATTTTAAGTCTCGTGAGTATGATCGTGATACCAGGTCAAATAGTTACATATAACATTCCAAAATATACAAAATGTGTAATGTTAGCTAGTCTGAAATCCATTGATCCCCGTCGACTAGGGTGGTCTATATGAACCCACCAGAATACTACATATATGAGAATGCCTCCTCGTTATCCTCGAAGTCTGGCTCCGTCTTGTAGGCATCGCCATCACCTGCAGCTACGATAAGGTCTGGTTGGTGTTTAAAACACCGTCCCAGAACGTGGGAATGAGTGATCAACTCACTAGAGTTATAAAGCAAGGGTTAACATGTTATCAATTCAGCCAAGCAGTAATGATAAAGCAGTACAACAATCATATCCTAAATACTCTTGTTAATGTAAGAATGATATGCTATAATGATACATGCCCTCGCCTACACTCCCTCAGTGTCTTCATCTCACGGCGTGAATGGTATCCTCCTGAAAGTGCTCTTCCTCTCCAAAACACATGCAGTGCGGTGCATACACAATGAACCAGGTTCTTACTTAGGTTTATTCATACAGTAGGATTGGGAAGCTAAGGTACCTCCCTTATATCAATTCTCAAACAATGATCCATTCTAGGGTCGTTAGTCTTAGTAAATCTCATACGATGTTGTGGTTCTAGGTCACTATAAAGGGCTCGTCACTTGATTAGTGTAGGCCTAGTTTATACTTTAATTACTACGAAAAGACTCTTCGCCTCAATGCAGCCTCAGAGTATGCTCGTGGTCACTACAAAAGGCTCCTCACCTGATCAGTGTAGGCCGACAACTCGAATACAATGTCCTATACCACCGTATTCGGCTCACGAGTCTGGGTTACTCACTGGTCACTACGGGGAGGCTCGTCACCCCAGTGTAGGTCGACAACTCAACCATGGTGTCCCATACCACCGTGTCCGGCCATGAGTCTTAGCTAATCGAGGTACCAAGGTTGAACAGGTTTTCACTTGTGAGTTTGGCACCTTAGATTCAAGCAGTAGCGTCCATACACGGTGAACATACAATGGGTCAACCGGGTTAGTTAACAAACTCGACTGGTACGAACATACGTTGAGCCAATCGACATGAGCGCGCAAGCAACTCTGTGTGGCCTAACCACTGCCGACAAGCAGCGTACGATTCAGATTCATCGGGCATGTCTGTCGTGGCTAAACAGTTCGACCACCGATCGCATATCATTACCGATTGTCTGGACTACATCGTAGCCCCAAACACACTTCAATAATAAGCATTCATGTTTGGAAATCGAGATAGCATGTAGAAAATACATCAAATGTAAGTCCCGTAGAAGCATCTTAACAAACACATAGAAAATATGTTAACATACATAGGCACTCATCCATACAACACATAGTAGTACAATAGGTTTCATGAAGGAAACCGTAGTCATAGATAAGGTTATTGAGAATCCTATCTCATTTACAGAAGCATTTTCACATTCAAGCATTTTATTAAACACTTAGGCTACACATATCATATACAGGTCACAAGGTAATTATAACAAGTATTATAGTAAATCCCTTTTTAAAAGGGTACACCATACGTACACCAATCATGTACTCTCAATCAATAAACATGGCAAGCACAAATCATAATTCCATATTCATTCAGGCATTTCAACAAACACATAGAATGCATTACAATTAACATAGTTTATATCTATATGTAATATATGGAAAACTTCATATCTAAACACATGTGACAGTAATCAAGTCAGTCATAAACCATTACTGACATTGAAAGCCATGAAAACCATAACCTAAATATTTATAGTCTGCACCTTACGCCGGTAGACACGTAACGAACTCAGTTCGAACATTATTCCTTCATCTACGGCATAACAATTACCTATAACAGGGAATAGGTTAGCTATTCCACCATCTGTTCTATTTGAATCTTTAAAATTGGTTAGGTTTAGGATTTCTTACCCAAGTACGAAATCGTAATCGCCTATATAGTGATACAGATAGACTAATTTGGCACGTGGAGAGCAAGGAAGAATCCCAGGAAAAACTCCAACTCTCTCTCACACTTTCTCTCTCTTTCCTTCTCTTTCTTCTCTTCTCTCCCCTACGGTTTTAGAGAATTCGTATGGAGTAGAAATGGGGTGGGTTTAGGCCTTTATATAGGCCCAGGACTGATGGGAATGGCCCCGGGGCCAAGGTATACTTAGGTTATAGCCAAATAGAGTCTGTTCTGATCCAACGGAGCACTTTCGGAGGCCCCTTTGCTGAATGCGGTCTGATTTAAGCTCCCTGATAATGGATTTAGGTCAAGCTAAGTTTTCAGTCTGATCGAATTTATAAATCGCCTGTGGCAGACCAGTTTCAGTTTGATGGTCACCGGTACTCGATCAGGGCCACAAGTGCACTGACATGTGTTAGAAATTTCTCCTAATCCGAGGGTGTAATTGGGTCAGATTTTGACGGCCTGAATCCTTAGATTTGGCCTGCAAGCGAACCGACTCAATTCACTTAAGTTTCAGTTAATTTCTAAAAAATATTTACGTTTCTCACACACTTCCCTCCAGGCTCAAGTTATGCATTTCTGGGTGCTATTAGGACTTGATTTCCGAGGTGATTGTCAAGTCCAGTAAGGCAGTCATAATCATATAGTTTCGTATTTATTGGACTTTCGACGCCCGGTCCAGGTCCGATACGGAGTTTCAAGATACTCCCGAGAGCAACTAGGTTTAGAGATTGATCCTTGGTTTTAGGGTAATGTAGCGTTAACGATTCTACAAGTTTTGGGTCTTACAGATCGTATTTAAAGTAATTAGTACTAATTTCACAGGTAATCTAATTTAGCACTAGTTAATTCTCGTTTAATTTCTAAAGGATTTGGTCCTTAGTGTTTTCTACCTGAGGTGTTACTCGGGTCTCTGTACAGATTTTTTCGAGACATTACATATTGCTAGTCACCTAAATAAATTCTTAAGTACCTTTTAACCGTTGACATTCGATCTCGAGAAGATCCAACCATCGGATTGTCACAAGAGACACTTAAAAATATTTGTTCAATTAATACGGCCCACCTAAGCCGTGGATCTGCCCCATCTTTAGTCAAATGACACTACTTTAGACCCTTAGAACCTAATGGACGAAGTGGATTTCATCTAAACTCTATTGTGGACCCCACATAGATGTTGTTAGTGCACCAAAAGTGGTGCACTCGCAGTGCCCTAGCCTAAGGGACTCGGTCAAATTGCATTAACCCTCAATTTCTTTAAATAGGATGGATCTCTCTCTCTTTGTTGGCGTCAACGAGCGAACGAGCGTCTAATGTTTTAATCTGTGGCCCACCAACACGGCCCAGAGAGATGAAATGAACTGTCCATCTGGTGCGCAGCAGAGGTCTGACCAAAACCTTGTGGGCCTCACATGTAGACTTAATAATGTGTGTACACAAATGCCGACATAAATAGGCCCTACAAGCACATGTTTTCAGAAATGGAAACTATTTCACCACTCGACGTTGGCGATCCATGTGCCCTAGAGTCCGTCCATCTAAGTCATCCATTTAGATAGATCCCAGCCATCCGTTTTACATGGTTTAGGGCTCCCTCAATACCAGGGAAAGAAAACCTCAGCTGGTTTTACGTTGCCAGGTGTATAAGAGAGCTGTTGTAAAACGAATCAAATCCTAATCATTTGATCTCCATCCAACGCCTCTGGATGAGTCTAGGGCGTAATGCACTGGGAGGAAAATATAAGTATGAGGGTGCTCCTCCCCTCTCTTTCGAAGAACCCCGCAACCTCCCACTCATGAACCCACTAGCCAAATCATCCTATAGTTTCGAAAAAGCCTGTCCTTAAGCTCTCTAGGATCCGTATGGACCACCTGAAAGGAATGGATTGGAGGAAGAAGCTCCACTTTCAAAAACGCCATTGATGGTCATCGTCTTCCCTAACGGTCTTCTTCATTCAATAATGCTGCTGAGTCTTCCTTGACTCAGCTTAACTGGAGTCGAGGAAGCATCTGGCTGGGTCCATTCCACTGCTAAACGTCCCTGGAGGAGAAAAGGGAAGAAAGAAAGAAATATAGAGAGAAACGAAATGGAAGAGGGAAGAAAGGAGGAGATTGTAGGGGCTGTTCATGTCGAGCTCGGGTCGTGGCTGGGTCAAGTCTAGATTTGCTAGACATATTTGACAGAAAGGAAGAAGATGAGGAGGGGAAGAATGAGAAGGTTGGGGAGTGGATTCGAGTTGGGAACTTGAATCGTGGCCGAGTTAGCGGTCCGTGACTCGCTGGTGCTACTACCTGACTCACTGGTTTAGGTTGTACAGATCAGACCGAGCCTGGTTTGGTCTAGCAAACTTACTGGTGTGTAAACCTGAGAGAAGTAGAAAAAGAAAGATGAGAGAAACAAAAGAGAGAGAGAGAGAGAGGGAGAGAGGAGAGAGAGAGAGAGAGAGAGAGAGAGAGAGAGAGAGAGAGAGGTTGAGACAGGGTTGTTGCCGAGTCAACTCAGCTGAAACCAAGTTTGACTTGGTCAAGTTGGTATTGGGCCTGATCCATACATTGTTAAATTTTCAGCATGTAGAAAATAATAGAAGGGGAAGAAAAGAGAGGGAAAGAGGGGAATAAGAGAAAGAAGTGAGAGATAAGCAATGGTGAGTCGAGTTAACTCAACCAAGTCGGCTAAGGTGAGCCCACGTCTCTCGTCCATATTGAAATTATTTCGATTGCAATCTTCATTTTTGCCATTCTATCATTATTAGGGTGATGAATATTAGGAATGAACAACAGTTAGTAAATTATCTATATCGATATTAGAGTTTCATATAAAATAAAATTTTCACTGTTAACTATTAGTATTTTGTCATCATTAATGGTAGGTCTTAGTATTTATTTATTATCATTAGTATTACTATGATATTTGAAATCATATAGCAAGATTAACTATTAGGAGATTATTCATGCTTATATTATTTACTATAAATAAATAAGAAATTTTTTTGTCATTAAATATTAGCATTTTATTTATCATGCTTGAATATTATCATCGACGATAGATTGTACAATTTAATTATCATCAGGATGATTACTAACTAGTATTAACTACAACAATAACACTTATAAATATTATTAAATTAACATTAAAATCAATTGCACACCAACTAGGGTTTAAACCCTAAACACCTAGCCTAGACCTAAACTCTAGGTTAAAACCCTAAAGGCCTAAGCAATTTAAACCCTAGGTTAAGACCTTAACCCTAAATAGTGTGTTAGGGTTGGATCTAACTGTAGAACCTCATAATTCATGGTAAATCATAGTATCCATTATCATGACTGGAATTGATAGTTATGATTTAAAATAATTATAAAATATTATCATTTCCCTTATGAGATTAGTCAAATACTTGTTAATAAATTATTAGTGTTTGTCCATATTGTATTATCATTAGAAAATATCTTATTATTATTGTAACACCCTGAAAATCGGAGGTTGAGCATAACTCAGCTCCCGAGTTCCAAAACATCACGTATGCGACATGTTTAATGATGGTTGTATGTTGTTTGTATTAGTGCATGAAACATAAAGTAGATTAAGTCAAAATACAAAACATAATCTAGGGACAGTTAGAATACGCAAGTGGAAGACTAAAAGAAATATATATACCAATATAAGTCCCCAAGATATGTATGCTCTGTCAGGTCATAATTATAAGTATTATCTCAAAATACAAATATCAAAATGTGATAGACCACTACAAACATAGCCCTGAATCCCCGTCAATCAGGACATGGCTCACATGAACCCGCCTGAGAACTACATGAAGGAGAACGCCTCCTCATCATCCTCATACTCCTCCTCTGCCTCGAGTGTCACATCATCACCTGCAGCTAAGTCAGAGTCTAGTTAGTGTTTAAGCACCGTCCCAGAACGTGGGAGTGAGTGATCAACTCAGTAGAACTATACAGCAAGGGTTAACATGTTATCAATTCAATCAAGCAATAATGATAAAGCAATACAATCAAACATGTCCTAGATACTCTTGTTAATGCAAGGATGATATGAGATAATGATGCATGCCCTCGTCCACACTCCCTCTTGCGACAACATCTAACGATTACGGCATGAGTCACTACCACTGTGCTCTACACCAACACCAACGGCACATGCAGTGCGATGTTATGAGCATGATTACCAAGTTCTTATTAGTCCTTTCCATAATGCAGGATTGGAAAGCTAAGGTACCTCCCTTATATCAATTCCCATTCAATGATCCATTCTAGGGTCGTCAGTCCTAGTAAATCTCATACGATGTTATAATTCTAAGTCGCTGTAAAGGGCTCGTCACTAATCAATACAGGCCTAATCATACCATGGATACTACGTTAAGGCTCGTCGCCTCAATGCAGTGTCAAGGTATGCTCGAGGTCACTACAAAGGGTTCGTCACCAATCAATGTAGGCCGACAGCACGAATACAGTGTCTCATACCACCGTATTCGGATCATGAGTCTGGGTTGCTCACTGGTCACTACGGGGAGGCTTGTCTCCCCAGCGTAGGCCGACAGCTCGATCACAGTATTCCATATCACCATGTCCAGCTCATGAGTCTTAGGGGATTGAGGTTCCAAGGTTAATAAGGTTTCACTGGTGAGTTCAGTACCTTAGATTCAAATAGTAGCGTCCAAACAGGGTGAACATACATCCGGTCAATCGGGTTAATTGATGAGCTCGACTAGGACGATCTCATATTGAGTTGATCAACATGAAATGCATAAGCACTCCGTGTGGCCTAACTACTATCGAACATCCCAAGTACGGCTCGAATTCGTCGAACACATCCTGTATAGCGAAAATAACCTCAACCACTAGTTCGAGAACTGTTACTGATTACCTGGACTGTGATACAGTCCCAACTGCGTACAATTATAATAATGAATATTTAAATCAAATTCTACAATCATAGGAACATGTTATGTAATATAACTTAAACATGGATACACTATCAATGGAGGAAATCATACACATAATTAACATCAATAATTAGGCTAAACAATTCATGGAGGAAATCATACACACAAGTAAGATAGTTGGGATTCACATCCCAATTCCCTTATAAAGCATACTTTACTAATTCCTAACTCATTCAGACATTTCACAAACACTTAGACTACACATTTCAACATACATCACGTATGTCGGCCATATTACGTATTTGGGAATTCCTTTTGATAAGGAGTTGTCGGATACATAACAATCATATACCTACGACAATTTATCATGGCAACCACAATATCAAATTCCAAATACATACAAACATTTCAACAAACTCATGAAATACTCTATTTACAACATAGGTTAGACATATACGTAAAATGAAACAGATATCACATTTGGCATGTGTAATGGCACCCACGTCAGTAATAAATCATTAACCAACATTGAAAGTCTTGAAAACCATAATCTAAACGTATATAGTCCTCACCTTAAATCGAAAAATGCGTAACGGATTTGATTTAGACGATAAGTTTTCGTCAACGGCGGATTGGCAACTTAAGGCATGAATTAGGTTAGCTACATTATTACTTAGACTATTGGAAACCCTAGAACAGGTTAGGGTTAGGATTTCTTACCTATGTATGGTATTAGAATAGCCCGAATAACGATTCAGATAGGTGGATTAGGCACGTAAAGAGGCAGGGAAGAATGCTTGGGAGAATCTCCAACTTCTCTCTCACTTTCTCTCTCTTTTCTTAGCTAGGGTTTAGAATTCGTATGGAATATGTGAGAGAGGTTTCAAAGCCCTTATATAGGCCCAAAACTAATGAAAATAGTCTCAGGGCCATGGTATACTTAGGTTATAACCAAATCAGGCTTGTTCCGATCCAACGGAGCATTTCTGGAGGTCTCTTTGTTACATGCAATCAAACTTAAGCTCATAAATATTAGATCTTGATCAAGTTAAGTTTTCAGTCTGATGGGGTTTCCAAATCGACCGTGGCGGACCAGTTTCAGTTCGACGGTCACCGATATTCGATCAGGGCTACAAATATATTGGTATATGTGGGTCATCTTCCCAGATCCAAGGGTATATTTGGGTCAGATTCTAACGGTCAGAACGCTTATAAATGGTGCGCAAGCGACACGACTCAGATTACTTAAATTCATATTTAATTTCTAAATATATTCACTTTTCTCACACACTTCACTCCGGACTCAAGAAAATAGTCTCATGACATTATTTGGACTTAATTTTTGAAGTGATTGTCAAGCCCAACCAGGTGGTCATAAATGTCTAAGTTCATCGCTATCGGACTTTCGATGTACAGTTCAGGTCTGATACGGAGTTTCTGAATGCTCCCGTGGGCAACTGGGTTTAGTGATTGAGCCTATATTTCAGGGTAATGTAGCATAAACGATTTTATAAGTTTTGGGTCTTACAGATCATATTTAAAGTGATTGGTGTTAATTTCACAGGTAATCTAGTTTAGCGCTAGTTAATTCTCGTTAAATTTCTAAAGGATTTAGTCCTAAGCGATATCTGCTCAAGGTGGTACTCAGGTTTTCGTACGAATTTTTCGAGGATGTTACAATTTACCCCCCTTAAAGAAAAAATTCATCCTCGAAATTGGTACCTTTTCGTACTTCTCAAGGATCTTAGGGTAGTTCTTTCTGACTTCAGCTTCAGTCTCCCAAGTAGCCTCTTCTTCACTGTGATGCGTCCACAGTACCTCACAAGAGGGATAACCTTGTTACGCAGTACCTGCTCCTTCCTATCCAGGATACGTGTTGGTCGTAGTACATAGGTGGCATCCTCGCTCAACTGCACCTGCTCCCAACTGATAATGTGCGAAGGATCAGGAACGTACTTCTTCAACATGGACAGATGAAATACGTTATGCACGTCTGCGAGTGGTGTGGGCAAAGCAAGGTGATATGCTACTACCCTCACTCGATCAACTATCTGAAATGGGCCAATGAATCTCAACGTGAGCTTTCCTTTCTTACCATACTGAAGAACTCTCTTCATGAGGAAAACCTTAAGGAATACATGGTCCCCAACTTTAAACTCAAGCGGTCGCCACCTCGTATTGGCGTAGCTCTTCTGTCTGCTCTGTGCTACTAGAAGTCAACGCCTAATAATGTCGATCTTCTCTGAGGTCACCTGAACCAACTCTGGGCCAATCAGGCTCTTCTCGCCCACTTCTGCCTAGAAATGCGGTGCTCTACACGGGTGACCATATAGCGCCTCATAGGGAGCCATGTCAATACTCGTCTGAAAGCTGTTGTTATACGCAAACTCTGCATAAGGAAGACAGTCATCCCAACTGTCCTTGAAATCTAACACACAAACTCGCAACATATCTTCTAGCACCTGATTTACACGTTCCATCTGTCCATCTGTCTACGGATGGAACGCAGTACTGAACTTCAACTTCACACCCATCGCTTCCTGGATACGAGTCCAGAAGATAGATGTGAATCGCGTGTCTCTGTCAGACACAATCTCCAAGGAAACTACATGTAAACTTATAATCTCCTTGATGTAAAATTTGGCCAACTTGTCTGCAGAGTTCGTAACTCTGATCGGTAGGAAATGAGCTGATTTCGTCAATCGGTCGACAATCACCCAAATGGAGTTATGTCCCTTCTTCATCTTTGTTAGCCCTAATATGAAATCTATAGAGATGAAATCCCACTTTCATTCGGCTATGGGCATGGGCTGAAGCAGTCCAGGAGGTCAGCGATGCTCTGCCTTGACCTACTGGCACGTGAGACAACGGGATACAAACTTTGCAATGTGAACCTTCATATTGTCCCACCAGTACGATCACTTCATGTCTTAATACATCTTCATGCTACCTGGATGCATCGCAAGCCTCGAACTATTGGTTGACTCGAGAACCTCCCGCCTCAAGTCAGGGACGTCTGGGACGCATATGCGGCCACGATAACGTAAGCCCCCATCCGTACCAACACTCTACTCGGAGTCCTCATCTGTACCAACCCGCTCTCTCATCTTTGCCAATAGCTCATCGTCTTCCTAAGCCTCAATAATCCTGCCATCAATGAGGGGTTGTACTCAAAAATGTGCAATAACCTAGTATGGTTCCTCCACCGTGAGTTTCTGCTCAAGGTCTCGTACAAACTCCACCATGTCCCATTCTACTATAATTAGCGGAGCCGCAAACTCTATAGTCTTCTTGCGGCACAATGCATCTACCACAAGGTTTGCCTTGCCTGGATGGTAGGAGACCTCGAACTTAAAGTCCTTCATGGTTTCTATCCATCGTCGTTGCCTCATATTCTAGTCTCACTGAGAGAATATGTATCTAAGGCTCTTGTGGTCGTAAAAGAGCTCGAACTCCTCTCCGTATAGGTAATATCTCCAGAGCTTCAGTGCGAAAATAACGACTGCCAACTCCAAGTCATGTGTAGGGTAATTCTCCTCGTGCTTCCTCAACTATCTTGAGGCGTATGCAATCATCCTATCCTTCTGTATAAGTATATATCGTATACTTAACCCCTTGCGATGGCAATACTAGCATAGGGGCGGACGTCAACTTATCCTTTAGCTCCTGAAAAGCTGCTTCGGCCTTCTCATTCCAAGCAAACTTCAAATCCTTCCGTGTCAACTGAGACAACGGTTTGACAATCTTGAAAAAGTCCTGAATGAATCATTGATAGTACCCTGCCAAACTAAGAAAACTCCTCACCTCGGTAACTGAACCAGGCTGCTTCCAATTCTAAACCGCAGCTACCTTAGCGAGGTCAACTGTTATACCTTCCTTGGACATCACATGTCCCAGGAACTTAACTTCCTCCTTACAGAAGTCACATTTCTTGTACTACGCAAAAAGCTGATTCTTCCTAAGAGTATCCAAGATCGCTCTTAGGTGCTCCTCGTGCTCTTCCCGACTCGTGGAGTATATCAAAATATCATCAATAAATACGATGATGAATCGGTACAGAAATGCCCAAAACACTCTGTTCATCAGGTCCATGAACACGGCCGGTGCGTTCGTAAGGCCGAATGACATCACAAGGAACTCGTAATGGCCAAAACTGGTCCTAAATGCTGTCTTCTGCACGTCCTCATCCCTGATGCACAACTGATGATAACCAGACGGAAAATCTATCTTCGAGAAGTATCGTGCCCCTTCAATTGATCAAACAGATCATCAATCCTGGGCAAGGGATACTTGTTCTTCATCGTCACCTGGTTTAACCTACGATAATCAATACATAACCGCAGGGAACCATCTTTCTTCTTCACAAACAAGATAGGTGCTCCCCAAGGTGACACACTCGATCGAATGAAGCCTGCCTCTAAAAACACATCAATCTATCTCCTAAGTTCCTTCATCTCACATGGAGGCATACGGTACGTCGGTAAGGAAATAGGTGTCGCACCGGGCACAAGATCGATAGTAAAGTCAATCTTGCGCCGAGGAGGAAGTCTCAGGATCTTCTCAAATACGCCCATGAAGTCCTGAACCACAGGCGTATCTCCCAACGTCAGATCATCAATACTCTCTAAAAAAGAAGCGTAGCTACTAACTCGACAGGACCAACTGACCTGAACTGGAAATGTAAAGATCGTGCTCTTAGGTCCATAGGCTGTCAAGACTTTGGCCTAGCAATTAATCTCTGCTCTCATCTTGGTGAGTCAATCCATCCCGAGAATAACATCGTAGTGACACATTGGAGCGATAATCAAGTCAACAACCACTGTCCTGCTACCCAAATCTACTGAGCAAGACTCACAAGTCTGTGTAATGTCTGAAAAGGTCCCCATAGTTGTAGTGAGTCTTACTTCCTTCGTATGAGTAGTAACCAATCCTAGTCGCTTGACCACAGCGCAAGAGACGATCGAAATAGTGGACCCAGTGTCCACTAATAAGAAGACAGGTGTACCTTAGATATGAGTTGGAACCTCAAAAGATCTCGGTGCTGAATCTGCCTCGGGCGCCTCAGCTGTAAGCACATGAACCCCAGCCTGTTGTGGACGATTCGGTTGAGGCACAATGGGCCATTGTAGCAGCCTGAAGCGAGGTGCGGGTGGCCTAAAAGATGGGTGAGCTGGTGCTGATCGAAGGGATGATGCTGATATGGCCAGAGGGAACTGGCGGTTGATCCTCTAGGGCGGTGAGAATCCACTGTTCCTCACCTAGTGAAACAAGTCATCTCAGTGTGGCCTGGCTTCTTACAGTAGTTGCACCACACATTCGGTCGCCTCACAGGGGTAGGAGATGCCATAAACCTTGGTGGTGAGTCTACACAAGGCCTCTTACCTAGAAAAGGCCTACTCGAAAAGTCAGGTCGCAGCCTGGGAGCCATAGGTGCTCGCATACGGGACAACTTTTCCCCATCCTGCTCAGCTCATAGGGACAAGCCCACCAATTCGACATAAGAAGAGATGCTTGCACAACACATCTTTGAGCGGATCTCAGGCCGTAGACCCTCAGAAAAATGCCTCATCCACATCGGCTGATCACCCAGAAGTAAAGGAGCATACTTGCCCAGCTCCGTAAACTTGTTCTCATACTCCGTCATTGACATCCCTCCCTGACGGAGGTGAAGGAACTCACTTTCCTTCTCGTGTCGGTAAGTGACCGAGAAATACTTCTCGTGGAAGCGATCGAGTCTCGAATGCCTCCCATGTCCACACAAATCCCTCCACTACAGTACGGAGAACACTATCCCACCACAAACTAGCCTCCTTCTCAAACATGAAGGTGGCAAGCTTGACCTACTCCGCCTCAGAACAGTGTAGCGACCTCAGCACCTTAGAGATGTGGTCAATCCAATACTCGGCCTCCTCGAGTTTATGAGTACTCGTAAAAGTGGGAGGCCATAAGCATTGGAATCGCTCAAAGGTGCAGCTAGCACTAGCGTTCCCAACAGGGTGCATAGGTGAAGCAGGTGGAGTCACCCCCATCATCTGATCAAAGATGCCAGCCATGGAGGTCAAAAACTACTGCTGGATCTGTTGCTGCTGCATCAACAGCATCATCTACTCTAGCCTATCAGGAGGCAGACGGACTAAGATGCATGAGGCGTCGACGCAGACGCACGGTTCTGCTCAGGAACCGAAGGTGTGACAGGTGGTACCAGAGGTGGTGTCACAGGGGTTGGCCCAGCAGCGAGGCCAGAAGCCGGCTGAAAATCCAACATAAAATCAAGATAAGACGGGCCCGAACGGGGGTTCGTATAGCTATCTCTCAGGGGAGGGACCCCATCAAGCGACTCGCCCAAAGAGAGATGGGGCGAAGTCCTCGAGCCTTTAGGTGGCATACCCTACATACAACAGAGGGTGCAACCAGTGAAATTAAGTATACACAAAATTCATCCACACAGCATTCACATCTTAACTCAAAGAAACAACATGCATTTCATTTAACAAAATTGTCACAATACACGAGGTGCAGCATTACATAGATCACAACAGAGAATGCATGTGAGCTAATACAACTAAGCTTCAAACACTAAAACAACTACCAAACTACTACGCCTATAAAGGCTACACACAAGAACAAGCAACAAAATAAACAAACAATGACTACATATAGGACTATTCATCAGAATCTAGTGATGGAGAAGGGGGCACCCTTATCCTGCAGACAGCACAGGTTAGACTTCAAAGTGTGAGTTACTTTCTTAAATTTTTGTTTCACGAGGCCCCACAGATCAATAATATCCTATCGTAGGGTGGCCTAGCCCTCCTCAAGTCTAACTAAACGGGCTTCCCTATCATCCCAATCAGGATCATGCTCTCGAGTCACAAGAGGAGGGCTCTCATACATATCCTGGGCCTCCTCTTCTTCCTCGTCCTGCTCTTCTTCTTCTTCTATTTCGGCTCCACCTTCTTCATCACTCTCTTCCTCTTCGCTTTGTCTCATCCTCGCTCTCCTCGAGTAGGGCTTGTCATTACCGAGGCCTGATATCCATTTGATTGAGAGTAGTCTCAGTGATGTAATGGATTGGTGCCGGCAATTTCACCTTAGGTCTGTAGCCAAACTCGAGTGCAATCCTGCATATAAGTCGGTCGAATGGGAGCGATTCAGTCCTTCTATTAGAACATGCAATAAGGACTATCTGTCGTAAGATATATGTAGGCACACACAACTTTTCTCCCTGCCCCACCTAATACAGGAAGTCTACCATCAGGCACGTACATTCACTGCGGTTGCTCCACCTGGGATAGACATTGAACGTGCAGATGTGGTGAAGTAGACAGAAGTCATCCGTCATATTAGTCATTAAGAGGCTTTTGTTAGGCTGTCATTCAACCAGACGACCACAAAGGAACCATGTATGGCGATCCCTTTCACGTGCACTACTCAGATTCTTCTCACTTGCATGAACCTCATCAAGTGACATATTCAGAAGCCGAGATATGAAAGCAACGTTGATTATGGCCTCCCGATCTCTTACAAATGGTATTTTAAACTGCAAGGGCTCTAATGTTGGCTCTCGAATGTGGGCATAGAAAGCTCGGACTGTACCCACATTTGCATGATGTTCAACCTCAAATAGCAGACCCCACTTGGCTTCTACTAGGCACTCGAACAACAAAAATTCTCCAAATAGCCACGCATCTACATGAGCTTCAAAAAGGACCTGTGGCCCTCATAGACTCCATGAGATAACTCCGCCAACGAAGCCCTTCCTATGGGAGCATGGGGATCTAGATCCCTCTTCGTTTGTAACTCTTGAGTGGCGCTTGAACTCGCGATGGCACCTCTCGATCTCCTTGAATGGGTTGGGTGACTAGGCCCGGCTTTATCTATGGGAGCTCTCTTCTTTCCCATGAAAGAGAGAATGGTGGAAATGGAAAATATGGCCGTAACAAGCTCGAATAGGGCCATGAAAAATGAAAGAAATAAGAAGAATGGGATGAGATAGAGGGTTTCCATGAATTTGAGACTCAAAGTAGGGAATTGAATGTTTAAATGGGAAGAAAAGAAAGGAAAATCAGCAATGGAGGTGGGTTTTAAGATGGGTAGAGAGAGGGTGCATGAAAATGGAAGAAGGAAGGCTTTAGAGAGGGATTTTTATGGAGTTTTGAGAGATATTTTTAGAAAAGGACAGCCAGGGAGGGTAGTTTATGAAGAGAGGATGAGATACGAATCTTTAAAATCAAACCCCCATGGATCAGTGGGCCACACAAGACCCTAGGAGCGTCGGCCCGAGCTGGCCTGCCCGAACTAGCCCATTGGGCGGCGAGGCCTCGTCGGTCTCTGGACTGTCCGATGATGCCTCGCCGGTGGGGCGAGGTCCTCCTCCCCCCCCCCCAATGTTTAAAAATACATGGGATCATTTTGCATGATCACGGGTGAGTACGGACACGATATCGGCGATCGTTTCGAGTAATCCTTTACAAATTGGCGAAACTGGGAAACCTATACTTGTTTCTAGATTTGTCTCGCACCCTTCTATGTTATATTGGCATCAACGTACATTGTGTGACCATAACCCAGGTCCGGTTTAATCCAAAGCATACTCTAATACCAACTTGTAACACCCTGAAAATCGGGGGTCGAGCATAACTCAACTCCCGAGTTACAAAACATCACTTATGTGACATGTTTAATGATGGTTGTATGTTTTCTATATTAGTGCATGAAACAAGAAGTAGATTAAGCCAAAATAGCAAACATAATCTAGGGACAATTAGAATACGCAAGCGGAAGACTTGAAGAAATATATATACCAATATAAGTCCCCAAGATATGTATGCTTTACCAAGTCATAATTACAAGTATTATCTCAAAATACAAATATCAAAATGTGATAGACCACTACAAACATAGCCCTGAATCCCCGTCAATCAGGACATGGCTCACATGAACCCGCCTGAGAACTGCATGAAGGAGAACGCCTCCTCATCATCCTCATACTCCTCCTCTGCCTCGAGTGTCACATCATCACCTGCAGCTAAGTCAGAGTCTAGTTAGTGTTTAAGCACCGTCCCAGAACGTGGGAGTAAGTGATCAACTCAGTAGAACTATACAGCAAGGGTTAACATGTTATCAATTCAATCAAGCAATAATGATAAAGCAGTACAATCAAACATGTCCTAGATACTCTTGTTAATGCAAGGATGATATGAGATAATGATGCATGCCCTCGTCCGCACTCCCTCTTGCGACAACATCTAACGATTACGGCATGAGTCACTACCACTGTGCTCTACACCAACACCAACGGCACATGCAGTGCGATGTTATGAGCATGATTACCAAGTTCTTATTAGTCCTTTCCATACTGCAGGATTGGAAAGCTAAGGTACCTCCCTTATATCAATTCCCATTCAATGATCCATTCTAGGGTCGTCAGTCCTAGTAAATCTCATACGATGTTATAATTCTAAGTCGCTGTAAAGGGCTCGTCACCAATCAATACAGGCCTAATCATACCATGGATACTACGTTAAGGCTCGTCGCCTCAATGCAGTGTCAAGGTATGCTCGAGGTCACTACAAAGGGTTCGTCACCAATCAATGTAGGCCGACAGCACGAATACAGTGTCTCATACCACCGTATTCGGATCATGAGTCTGGGTTGCTCACTGGTCACTACGGGGAGGCTTGTCTCCCCAGCGTAGGCCGACAGCTCGATCACAGTATTTCATATCACCATGTCCAGCTCATGAGTCTTAGGGGATGGAGGTTCCAAGGTTAATAGGGTTTCACTGGTGAGTTCAGTACCTTAGATTCAAACAGTAGCATCCAAACATGGTGAACATACATCGGGTCAATGGGGATTAATTAATGAGCTCGACTAGGACGATCGCACATTGAGTTGATCGACATGAAATGCATAAGCACTCCGTGTGGCCTAACCACTGTCAAACATCCCAAGTGCGGCTCGGATTCTTCGAACACATCCTGCGTGGCGAAAATAACCTCAACCACTAGTTTAAGAACTGTTACCGATTACCTGGACTGTGATACTGTTCCAACTGCGTACAATTACAATAATGAATATTTAAATCAAATTCTACAATCATAGGAACATGTTATGAAATATAACTTAAACATGAACACATAGTACATGGAGGAAATCATACACATAATTAATGTAGGCCTAATCATACCCTGGATACTACGTTAAGGCTCGTCGCCTCAATGCAGTGTCAAGGTATGCTCGAGGTCACTACAAAGGGCTCATCACCAATCAATGTAGGCCGACAGCACCAATACAGTGTCCCATACCACCGTATTAAGCTCATGAGTTTGGCTTGCTCACTGGTCACTACGAGGAGGCTCGTCGCCCTAGCGTAGGTTGACAGCTTGACCACAGTGTTCCATACTATCATCTCCAACTCATGAATCCTAGGGGATCGAGGTACCAAGGTTAATAGGGTTTCACTGGTGAGTTCAGTATCTTAGATTCAAACAGTAGCATCCAAACATGGTGAACATACATCGGGTCAATGGGGATTAATTAACGAGCTCGACTAGGACGATCGCACATTGAGTTGATCGACATGAAATGCATAAGCACTCCGTGTGGCCTAACCACTGTCGAACATCCCAAGTACGGCTCGGATTCTTCGAACACATCCTGCGTGGCGAAAATAACCTCAACCACTAGTTTAAGAACTGTTACCGATTACCTGGACTGTGATACAGTTCCAACTGCGTACAATTACAATAATGAATATTTAAATCAAATTCTACAATCATAGGAACATGTTATGAAATATAACTTAAACATGAACACATAGTACATGGAGGAAATCATACACATAATTAACATTAATAATTAGGCTAAACAGTTCATGGAAGAAATCATACACACAAGTAAGATAGTTGGGATTCATATCTCAATTCCCTTAGAAAGCACACTTTACTAATTCCTAACTCATTCAGACATTTTCACAAACACTTAGACTACACGTTTCAACATACATCACGTATGTCGGCCGTATTATGTATTAGGGTAATTCCTTTTGCCAAGGAGTTGTCGCATATATAACAATCATATACCTACGACAATTTATCATGGAAATGACTAAATGCATACAAACATTTCAACAAACTCATGAAATACTCTATTTACAACATAGGTTAGACATATACATAAAACGAAACAGATATCGCATTTGGCATGTGTAATGGCACCCACGTCAGTAATAAATCATTAATCGACATTGAAAGTCTTGAAAACCATAAACTAAACGTATATAGTCCGCACCTTAAACTGGAAAATGCGTAACGGATTTGATTTAGACGATAAGTCTTCGTCAACGGCGGATTGGCAACTTAAGGCATGAATTAGGTTAGCTACATCATTACTTAGACTATTGGAAACCCTAGAACAGGTTAGGGTTAGGATTTCTTACCTATGTATGGTATTAGAATAGCCCGAATAATGATTCAAATAGGTGGATTAGGCACGTAGAGAGGCAGGGTAAAATCCCTGGGAGAATCTCTAACTTCTCTCTCACTTTCTCTCTTTTCTTAGCTAGGGTTTAGAACTCGTATGGAATATGTGAGAGGGGTTTCAAAGCCCTTATATAGGCCCAAAACTAATGAAAATAGTCTCAGGGTCATGGTATACTTAGGTTATAACCAAATCGGGCTTGTTCCGATCCAACATAGCATTTCTGGAGGTCCCTTTGTTAAATGCAATCAAACTTAAGCTCACAAATATTGGATCTTTATCAAGTTAAGTTTTCAGTCCGATGGGGTTTCCAAATCGACCGTGGCGGACCAGTTTCAGTTCGACGGTCACTGATATTCGATCAGGGCCACAAGTATATTGGCATATGTGGGTCATCTTCCCTGATCCGAGGGTGTATTTGGGTCAGATTCTAATGGTCAGAATGCTTATAAATGGCACGCAACCGATACGACTCAGATTATTTAAATTCATATTTAATTTCTAAATATATTTACTTTTCTCACACACTTCACTCCGGACTCAAGAAAATAGTCTCAGGACATCATTTGGACTTAATTTTTGAGGTGATTGTCAAGCCCAACTAGGTGGTCATAAATGTCTAAGTTCATCGCTATCGGACTTTCGGTGTACGGTCATTACTGAAAATTAGTCATTTAATTCCATAATCGCTTAGCATGCGTTTCATCCAAACTAGTTGAGTACATGCATATCCAGCTGCAATATACTCAGCCTCAGCAGTGGAGAACGATATTGAGCTTTGCTTCTTGCTGAACCAAGAAACTAAGTAATTTCCAATGTAAAAACAACCACCACTGGTTGATTTTCTATCATCGATATTACCGGCCCAATCAGCATCTGAGTACCCAGCTAATTGAACACTAGTATCAAAAGGATACCATAGACCTAGATTTATAGTACTTGCGACATATCTAATAATCCTTTTAACAGCAGTAAGATGTGATTCCTTAGGATTAGACTGATATCTCGCACAAATTCCAACACTTAATGCAATATCAGGTCTACTTGCAGTAAGATACAACAAACTACCAATCATACAACGATATAGTTTAGGATCTATATCTTTACCTGTAGAGTCTTTTGAGAGTCTTAACGTTGTACTCATAAGAGTATCAAAGTTCTTACCATTCTCAAATCCAAACCTTTTAACCAAGTTTGAAGAATATTGGGTCTGAAAAATGAAAATTCCATCAGGTTGTTGTTTCACTTGCAACCCTAGGAAATAGTTAAGTTCGCCAACCATGCTCATTTCGAACCTTGATTTCATTAACTCTGCAAACTCAATAGACATGTTAGAGCAAGTTGATCTATAAATAATATCATCAACATATATTTGAACCATCAAAATAACATTGTTATTCTTCTTAACAAAGAATGTCTTATCGACACTTCCTACTTAAAAGCTATGACTAAGAAAGAATTTAATTAATTTTTCATACTATGCCCTGGGCGCTTGTTTTAGACCATAGAGAGCCTTTTTAAGACAAAATACATGGTTAGATAACTTAGGGTCTTCAAACCCTGAAGGTTGTTCAACATATACTTCTTTATGTAAATCGTCATTCAAGAAAGCACTCTTTACATCCATCTGATAAATTTTAAATTTTCTAAAGCAAGCGATGGAAATAAAAAGTCTGATTGATTCAAGGCGAACGACTGGATCAAAGGTTTCATCGTAATCGATGCCTTTAATTTGAGTGTACCCTTATACAACCAGTCTAGCCTTGTTTCGTATAATATTTCCAAGCTCATCAGACTTATTTTTAAAGATCCATTTTATTCCAATAATGTGTTTATCTTTAGGTCTAGGAACAACATACCAGACATCATTACAAACAAATTGATTAAGTTTATCCTGCATAGCAACAATCTAATTTTCGTCAGAAAGTGTTTCTTTTACGTTGACCGATTCTATTTGGGATGTAAAACAAACATAATTACATATGTTCTCAAGTTGTTTGAGAGTACGAACTCCAGTGAGAGGGTTTCCAAGCATTTGATTGGCTGGATGATCTTTAACAGTCCTTGGTTCAGATTCTTTTTGACTTGATGAGATATCTTGATTGTCAATAATAAGAGCTTCATCATCATCTGAACTCAGAGCTGGTGTATTCAAATGATCATCAATGACCACATTGATGGACTCTTGAATCACATCAGTTCTCTTATTTAGAACCCTATAAGCTCGACTGTTCAAAGAATAACAAAGAAAAATACCTTCATCACTCTTCGTATCAAACTTTCCCAAATTTTCACGATCTCATAAAATATAACACTTGCTGCCAAAAACCCAAAAGTATTTTTCAGTAGGTTTCTTTTCAAACCATAATTCATAAGCAGTCTTATTATCAGATTTACTGGTATAAACCCGATTAATAATATAACATGTCGTATTAACTGCTTCAGCCCAAAGATTTCTAGAGAGCTTCATGCTATTCAATACAACATTAGCCATATCCTGAAGCACTCTGTTTTTTCTTTCAACTATACCATTTTGTTGTGGTGTTTTGGGCACAAAGAATTCATGTGATATTCCCTGTTCGCTACAGAATTTCTCAAAACTACTGTTTTCGAATTTGGATCCATGATCACTACAGATCTTACTAACATGAGAACCTTTCTCATTTTGGATTCATTTGATGACCTTTTTCACTTCATCCAGGGTTTCTGTTTTATCTTTTAAGAATGATACCTAAGTGAATCTGATATAGTCATCTACGATAGCCAAGATGTATTTTTTGCCTCCTCGACTCTCCGATCTGGTTGGTCCAATAAGATCCATGTGGAGAAGCTCGAGTGGTCTAGATGTGGTATTGGAGTTCACTTTCTTGTGAGAGCTCCTAATCTGTTTGCCCAAATGGCATTCACCACATATTTTGTCTACTCTTTACAATTTGGGTAGACCTCTAATTAGTTCTCTTTTGCTCAATCTAAATAAGTTCTGATAGTGTACATGTCCAAGGCGTTTATGCCATAATTCAGTCTCATCGGTATGGACCATGTAACATGATTGAGTAGATGAGCTAGCATCACTAACGATGTAGCAGTTTTCAGAAGTTCTGCGACCAGTTAATATAACAGAACCCCTTTTATCAAGTATCTCACAACCTTGATTAGAAAACTTCACATTATAGTTATTATCGCATATCTGAGAAATGCTTAATAGGTTGTGTTTTAAGCCCTCAACATATAAAACATTCTTAAATAAGGAAAGGTTATAAAGCTGAACCGTACCTTGGCCAATGATCTTGCAATTGATTCCATCACCAAATGTGACTGACCCGTCAGTCATATCTTTTAGTTCAGTGAATAAAGCTTTGTCACCTGTCATTTGCCTGGAGAAACCACTATCTAGATACCACTTTGAATGGCTTGTAGCTTTGAAAGCATTGTGGGCAACCAAGCTGGTAACTTTAGGAACCCATTTCAGAACTGCTTTGGGTTTAGGAGTATAGATGGTCTTTTTCTGTCTGTTGTTATAGGAGAGACCTATAGAGTTAGACTTTAATAGCTCCTTGAGAAGATCAATTATTTTTTTAGCCAATGGATTTCGGTTTTGAAAATTAAAGTTGACATGGCTACTTTTAGGTTTATGAAAAGTCCTTGAGTTTTTAGAAAATACTTGATAAGTATTCCTTTCTTTTGAGATTGAAGACTCTCCTTTTATAAATTTAGGAGCAATGTTCTTTTGTTTAGGAGATGTATTCTTATCACAGCCCAACCCGGATCGATCGCCACATTTTCTTGATCCGGACAATAATTTTTCCAATTTAGGATCATCATGGGCATATCTCCATGTGTCTTTCAAACTCTAAAGAGAAGCTACCTCATTTTTGAGTTTCTCATTTTCGGATCTCAAATCTTCAATTTTGGAGGTTTTGAAATCTAAATCACTTTTGGTTTTTTCAAAAGAATCGGAAATATGAGACTTTTCTAACACAAGAGACTCATAATCTTCCTTAAGCTTAGAAAATTTTTCTTTTTATAATTTAAGCTTGACAGCAATTTTACAACTCTCCTTATACAAGGCATTATAAGCATCCTGAAGGTCATCTTCATTATCGCAATCACTATTCAGATTTTCTTCACTAGATATATCATCATTATCTGAAAAGGTGATCTTGGCTAGAGTCATAAGGGCTTTAACATCTTCGCCCGACTCGGTTTCAAAATCTTCTGATTTAGAAGAGGATTCAGAATCAGACGATTCATCCCAAGTAGCCATCATGCTTTTCCTTTTTGATTTGTCCTTTTTAGGACATTTGTTAGCTAAGTGCCCATACTCTTGACAGTTGTAACATTGACTATCTTTCAAGGATTTTCGAGTTCTAGGTTTAGATCGTTTCTTATCATTTGACTTTTGAAAATTAACTTTTTTCTTATTTTTATAAATTTTGTAAAACTTTTTTGCTAAAAGTGCCATATCATCTTCAGAATTTTCTAAATCCGAAGTGTTCTCTTGTGAAGCATTTTTAGATGATTTGAGAGCAATTGATTTTCCTTTATGAGCCTTAAAGGACAACTCACAGGTTTGAAGTGAACCAACTAGTTCCTCAACCCTCATGGTATCCGTATCACGGAGTTCCTGAATCACGGTCACTTTAAAATTGAACCATTCAGGAAGTGAGCGTAGTATCTTTGCGCGCACTTTACTTTCTGGGATTCTATCACCAAGACCCCATATAGAGTTCACAATGTCATTCAATCTAGTATAGAAGTCCATAAACATCTCATTCTCCTCCATATGAATTTCTTCAAATTTAGTTGTGAGGAGTTGGACTTTAGATTTCTTGACAATAGATGTACCGTCGTGTGTCATTTCTAATACATCTCATGCTTATTTTTCATTTTCACAAGAGATGATTCTTTTAAATTCATCTGGTGATAATGCACAAGTAATTGCATTTAGTGCTTTTGCATTGGCACTACTTTTACTTTTCTGATGTGTGGTCCAAAGAGAATAAGTCGTTACTTTCATTGATTTTGAACCATTACTATTAGTTACTTCATTGATAGAAGGGTTCCATTCATTCACTGTGGCCAGCCACACACTTTCATCCTAGGATTTAAGGAAGATCCTCATCCTGGCTTTCCAATAAGCATAGTTTGTGTCATTAAAGGGTGGTGGCCTAGTGACTGATAGGCTATCAAAATTTGACATCTTAATATAGCGTAGATCGTTAGCTCAGGAAATAAATCCAATAAATAAACAATAAGCACAAGCTATTAGGCTCTGATACCACTTGAAAGGGCCTAGCTATATGCCCGAGGGGGGGTGAATAGGGCAATGCCAAATAAAACTAATAACAGCGGAATAATAAAAGAAATAAAGTACAATGCTGAATTTAAAGAAATCTCAATAGCCTAAAATAAAGAGAATGATACTTTATCAGTTCTAAGGACAACCTTACACCAAAAACCAAAGGTTTAAGTAGGACAACCTTATTTCTAGAACGTCCTTTGTATCACAAACCAATGAGGAATAAAAAGCAAGGAAATCAAAATAACTTGCAGAAATAAATCCTAAGTTATTACAACATTCCCCACACTTTCTTGGAATAAAAAGATTACAACATTCATCAACGAATACAAACCACAAAACTGAATGAATAAAAGAATGAAAGAATAATACACATCCATAAGACAACGATATATAGTGGTTCGCCTGTGTGTACACCAACTATTATCCAACAGCCACACAGAATGCTACTCCACTCCTAATATCCTCACACAGGGGATATTAGCATGCACTATCAAAATAGGTTTCACAGGTTCACCTAAAACCTTCACAATTGTGTTTGATCTCGGGCTTACACAATCCAAAAACCCCCACAATCTGAGTTTTCTGGCTCTCCTCAAATAACCAATACAATGAGATTTTTCTGGCAAATCTCAAACAAAACCAAAGAAAGTAAATTACAAAAATGTAAAATACCTGAATCACCTTTTGAAGAAGCCCGGTAGAACCAATCGGAGTAGAAGTTTGATTCAACGTTCAAAGTCTAATACTCACTTTAAGAATGGTTCTATGTCTAATTGATTTTAATTCAAAATGGCTAGTTCTATTTAATTTTGAATCCAAGAAGAAGGAATATCAGAAATTCCCCTTTTCAAATAAGATTGGAATATAGATCAAAATCAAATAAAAAAATAAGCTAGAAAAATGAATATTAAATAAGCACAAAGTAGCTTAAAACAAACACAAACTTATCTCAGAGAATAGCCTAAAGATTGCTTGAATAGAATTGAATTGATTTGATAAAACTCTGAAGTTCGTGCTCAATTTATAGCCTAAAAAATCTCATATACGGCTGGTCTTAGGATCCTAGGACTGTTCGTAGCTTCAAAGATTTTCAAATATTTTCGCGGGATAAGATTTTACGGTTCCACGACCGATCCTGAGTGGTCTACGACCGGTCGTGGGCCACCTACGACCGGTCGTGGGACCCTCAATTTAGTTGCTGGAGTTTGAGTCGTAGGGCTACGACTGGTCGAAGGATGAGTCGTAGAAATTACAGGACTGGTCATAGGATGTCCAGGACTAGTCGTAGGACAGCTAGAAAGATCTGAAAATCTTCAACAACCTAGGACTGGTCCTGAAAAACTTAAGACTGGTCGTAGCAGAGCTAGGACTGGTCTTGAAGTCCCTAGGACTGGTCTTAGAACACCCAAACAAACATATTAAAATATATGAATTATGTATCCAGAATGACCTACACTAAAGCCCATCCTAAGGTTAATCTAAGGTCAAACAAACCCTAAAAGTGAGATGGACATTAAAAGTCTGTACACTCAGATGACCCTTAAGAGAAGCTTGAGAATACACAAATCTTGTAGTAGGCCTTCTTGAGCTTGATCTTAACTTGACAAAATCTTCTAACATACTTGAACTTGATTGAATCTTGAACATGCAAACTTGAAGACTTGAACTTGATTGAATCTTGAACATGCAAACTTGAATTCTTCATCCATGAGTTGAAACTTCTTCATTTAAGATCTTGTCTTGAAATGCGATGTCTTGAAGTAAAGAATAGTCTCAAACATGAAACACAAGATATACAAGATATAGATATAGGTTTTGGCACCATAAAATTTGACAACCAAAGGGATATGAAATCATAGCACTTACAGATTGGTCAATCCACTTGACTAAAGCTTTATGGGCTTACCATATAGCTTTTAAGACGCCCATTGAAATATCTCTCTTTAGACTCATTTATGGAAAAGCTTGTCACTTTCCTGTGAAGTTGAAACATAAAGGTTATTGGGCTATCAAAAATCTGAACTTTAACTTGGACAATGTTGGCTCACTGCACAAGCTTCAATTGAACGAACTTGAGGAAATTCGGAACGATGCATATGAAAAATCAAGAATTTACAAGTACATGATGAAGGTGTTCCACGACCTGAACATCCTTCGAAAATCATTCATAACCGGTCAAAAAAGTCCTTCTACACAATTCTCAATTACATTTTTTTCGGGTAAATTTTGCTCTTATTGGACTGGCCCTTTCACTGTTATGAATGTCTATCCTCGTGGGGCCGTCGAGATAAAGAATCTGATGATGAATGGAAATGTTTTCAAAGTAAACAGACATAGCTCAAGCCATTTGTTGAGAAGTTTGATTCAGAGGATGTGTCCATGCCTCTGATTGATCCTGTGTATCAGGATTGACTTCCTAGTCTAAAGGAGGTATAGTTAGGTTTATTGCTTTCTTAGGATTTAGGATTAGGATAGTTTGTTTTTAGTTTAATTTCGTGCTAACCCATTAACATGATGAGAACTTCGAAAAAGCTTCAAATCTCCATTTCAGATACTATCTTACCATCACTTCCTTTTTTCTTTTCATTACCTCATATGCATTATATGCTTATCTCTTGTACATTGGGGACAATGTTGATTTTAGGTTGGGGGTGTGGATTAAGTAGACTAATCAATATTTTCTTAGTTCTTCTGAGCAAAAATTTTAAAAATTTTCACTTTTTCAAGTTAAAAACCTGTTTGAAAAGTGATAGTTTGTATATTTAAGAATGTTTTGAGTATAATGATAAGTTGGAGATTGAATTTTGAATTGTTAACATGTGTATCATTGATAGATATTAAGAGGAAGTTTGAATGCTTTAAGTATAATGATAAGTTCTTTTAATTAATTAGTTAAGAGGAAGTTTGAATATCATGTCGATCTAAATCACAAGCCACATCCAATTTTCTTTCTATAAATAATGCTAGAATTTCTGATTGTTAGCATGTGTATCATTGAATGATATTGAGAATAGAGTCTGGAAATTTTATCTGCATTAAAAAGATGAAAAGAACCAATTAGAAAACAGAAAGATGAACAAAAAGTTCAAGTATAACAAAAAGAATGGAAAAGAATGAAAAATTTTAAAAGAATGAAGATGAAAATACTGGAAAAGAATGAATAAATAAAAGGGACCATCGAAAAAAAGGATAAGTTTGGAATCAGCACTTGATTATTCAATTAATCTTGAGGTAATGAGTGTGGCTAACATTATGAAATGATAGTATTTTTATGAAAAGTAAGTTGGAATTCACTAAGCACATTGGAAAAACTTGATATATGAACTTATGCTCCTAAGTGATTAATAAAGAACCTATTTGATTGATTGTTTGTGTGATTTGGCTTTAGGTTTTCAAGTTTTCACTCTCGCTTGTTGGGTTTATATTCATTCATACTTTATTGCATAAAAGATTATTTTTCAAAAGAAGTTTGAACATTGAAAATTGAGGATTCTTTCACGCATGTTTTGCTCGAGACTAGCAAAATGCTAGTTAAGGGGTGTGTTGAGTGTCAAATATTACATATTTCATGCATGTTTTACTCAAGACGAGCAAAATGCTGGTTAGGGGGTGTGTTGAGTGTCAAATATTATATATTTTCCTTTGTTTATATCTTGGTTTTATGAACATCATAATGCATAATGGGTATATTTTATACACATTTGTATTGCAAGGTGAATTTGAAAGCTTGGAATGAAACGAATGTTGATGCTCAAGAATCACCAAGGCAAGAGATGGATCTTAGGAGACCAATATTGAAGATCTCAAGACCCCAAGTTTCAAGAAAACCAAGTGTAGAAGGAAGTAAGTCACAAACGCGAAGTGCAGAAAAATAGAAACTGCTGAACACATTGTCGATGACATCAAACACCCATCGATCCCATTAAACTAAATGTTGATGCCATCGAAGCATGTTCGATTGCATCGATATTTACAAGAATTTTAAGTTTGGTTGCTAGACTAATTAGCACGATTCTTCGATCCATCGAAGACCAGTTCAATTCATCAAAGATTAGTTCGATTGCATCGAAAACTGATTGATGGCATTGAGTATTTCGAGGATTTATGGAGCAACTCGTTGGACAATTTATAGACATTTTTCGAGTCATCGAAATCCCTTCGATGCAATCGAATGTATCTTCGATGCCATCAAAGCATGTTTGATGGCATCGATAACTTACGTAGTGCGAAAGGGCGCGACTCCCAAATTTGATTCAAACTGAGATTCCACCTTTGATGCCATCAAAGATTGTTCGATGACATCAAATGCGTTATGTAGAGTGTGTAAATTTGAGGCAGTTTTCAAAGTCAGCCGAACAAAGTAATATATTTGGGTTCTCTAAGGAGTTCTAAACACAAATTAGGGTTTAAGGAGCAAAGCAAAAGGGTGGAGTAGCCTCCCAAGAATTTTTCTTCTCTCTTAATTTATTTTTAATGTTTTATTTATAGGTTTTAAATTTAATAATGTCCATGGTTAACTAAACCTCTTAGCTAGGGCTATGAGGTGAAGCTTGTAGTTTGTTGAGATGTTTATCATGCTTTGACTCATGTTTATATTAAACTTTATTGATTTCTAATTTGAATTAAGGAATGTTTTCAATTTTCTATAATTTATTGTGACTCAAATTATAATAGATGTTGTGATGACTTTGAATATCTTCTTATCTGTTTTGATGTTGTTGAGATTGGCAAAATTCCTTATTCACCATCGTCTCCTGGGCATGGTGGATGGTTGAATTCCCTTCCAATCATCACAATAGTTCTCCATGTAAGAACTATTTCAATGAGAAGTTCAGATTGTGCTTCAACTATCTTATCTTCCAATTAGATAAGATAGGACTCCGATTCCAGTTGTGTTTTGTTGAGTCAAATATGGTAGCATCTTAATAGTTACAAGTGGATCCTTGGTTCTCTACTTCCCTCTTTAATTGATATTCCATTCATAATTATTCTCAATTTTTTAGATTTTAGTTTTAGTCCCAATTCTAGTTCTAGTTCTACTTACTTTCAGAATACGTACAAGTATAGTCCCTGTGGCTTCGACCTCGTTCTCATTGAGTGATGACTACATCGCGACCCTGCACTTGGGATTGTGAATAATGCCACCTAAGGGAGACAGAACTTTAGATGGATTTTCAGAAAATTCAGCTGCACCCGACAAACCCATTTAGTGCAACTGACAAACTGAATGCCACAATTGGTGCGACCAAAGCATAAAAAAGTGTGGAAATTTTAATTCGGTGTGAAGTTACTACAAATTTTTCATATATAAATGGGTGATTTAGGCTATTCTAAGTATGAATTAGGGATTGAGAGAGAGGCCCAGGGGTGGTAGAGCTTCCACGGGGCCATCCTTCTTCTTCGATCCCTTGATTCTAGTTTATCATTTTTAATTTTTCCTTTATTTTTATTCTAGGATAGTATCCATGTTAAGCTAATCTCTTAGGTAAGGTTAAGGGATGAAGCTTGTACTTAATTATAATATTTAGTTTATTTTTTAATGAAAATGGTTTGAATGAAGATAGTATATTGAATTAATTTAGATTTTACTTTAAAGTCTTTGAGTTGTTGATTTATAGATTTGTTGTAAGTTGTGGTTACAATTAATGTTTTGATTTAACAATTGCTTAGCATGAATTAAAGAATGAATCAATCTGTATAATCGATTAATCTATTGAGAACCAAGGTTATAATAGATGCTCTTGATTCCCTGCAATTGAGATCTAAGTTTTTCATGAGAGAATCATTCAGTTGAAATCATGTCTTATTGGTGTTGATAATGGGTTTAACATAATTATTTTTTCAATTGGATAGGATATGACTTAAATTCTAATTAAGTTATAAGAGTTTACTCAATGAATGAGATATTGTGATTGCTATGAGTGGATTCTTGGATCCTTAGTCATTTTTATAATTTATTTTAAACTCATTTTACCTCACTAAATTAAAACCCAGAGAACCATTTACCTTTAGATTAGTTCTAAGATTGTTCTCATTCCCTAAGGATTCGGCCTCGGTCTCACTAAGTTATTACTGTATTAGAGCTCTGCACTTGGGGTTGTTAACCCTTGGGTTCAATCAACCAATACCCCTTTAGAGTACCAAATTCTAACATGTATACTCCTGATTGGTGGAAACATCCGAGTTTCATTTAGAGGAATGGACCAACTATGAATGTAAATAATACTGCCCAAGGGCCATCTACTAGTACACCATAAGTGCCCTCACCAAAGAGAACGGTATGTTGAATGCATTCATGTAAGGGAAAATGCAAATTAATCATAATACCATACAAGCTATCAATGAATTGAAAACTTCGGTTACAAGAATTGAGACATACCTTAGTGGTAGGGAGGAAGGGACCTTTCCGGCCTAACCTCAGCCTAACCCCAAGGGACAGTTTGAAGTGAGTGATCTCAATTCTTCAGCCCAACATGTGGAGCATGTTAAATCCATCACCACCCTGAGAAGTGGTAAGGAGATCAACAAGAAAATTCCCAAGAAGGTTGAGAAACGTGAGAAATCTGGAAGCTCTAAGGATGATGGTGAATCTAGTGATACTCGAGATGAATCAAAGATAGAGCATGAGCCTAAGCCTGTGGCCCCATTTTCTAAATGTCATGTCTCATCCAAATGGCCAAGTGAAAATTAGGACATTTTAGAGGTTTTCCAACAAGTCAAGATCAACATTCTCTTGTTGGATACAATTAAACAGATTACATTTTATGCCAAATTCTTAAAGGATCTATGTGCAATAAAGTGTAAGCTAAACATACATAAGAAAGCCTTCTCGATAGAGGAGGTGAGTGCGATCATTAAACAAAACACTCCCCTAAAATACAAAGATCCTACAAATCCTAAGATTTCTTGTATAATTGGTAACTTCAAGGTTAAAAAAAGTGCTTATAGATCTTAGGGCAAGTGTTAATCTGATACCATACTCGGTATATGAGCAATTGGGCCTTGGTGAATTGAAACCCACTAAGACAATCCTATAATTGGCTGACCACTCAACTAGAGTACTGAGCTGGATAGTTGAAGATGTGTTGGTCCAAATCGACAAGTTCTACTACCCGGTAGACTCTATCGTCTTGGATACACACCCGATTATGAATGTAAGCACTCAAATTCCTATCATTTTAGGTTTTCATTCCTAGTTATTTTCAATGCTATAATCAACTGCCAAATTGAAATCATGAAAATATCTTTTAGGAATATGACTTTTAAACTAAATGTGTTTAATTTGCACAAACAACAAGAGGATGAGGAAGAAATCCATGAGGTTAACCTAAGTCCCTTCTGACTAAATTTTATGAACCTTTAGAAGCATGCTTACCACACTTTACTGACTTAGATTAACCCTATGATTGTTAGTGTCACGCCCCAAACTCGAAAATTGGGCTCATAAAATTCTCAATCGTCGAATCTGGCGTCGACAGCCTCCGTAGTACCTCATTCTTGGCTTGCAGCGCCCATACGCCAGATTTCGATCCTGAGATCCTACAAGAAGGATTTTCAGTGTAAAAAGTTTTTTTATAAAGGAGCATAACCACAAGTGTACCCAAATCACAAAGGCAACATCATCATCACATATCCACTAATATGAATATTCGAGTACAATGCTGGAAGGGAAATACATAAAATAATAAAAACTCTAAAGTGATCTGCCATAAGTTCCTACCTCAATGTTGTTACGACCTAATGTCACTTGCACGCAACGGTCATGCATAAGCTTATAGAAAGCTTAGAGGGTGGTGTAAGTGTGTGCGTAAGATAATGTCAAGCACACAAATATCATAGTAAGCGAAAATATTCACAAGTCTATAAGTCATTCAATGTCAGAGTATATAATGCAGATCGGCTATGCAATACGGAGTCATAATGAGCTAAATATTAGATGTCAAGGATGTAATATAATATACAATATACAATTCTTAACAAGCCACGAATACCGTCAACATCACCTAGGCCATATAAATGCAGAAACAATCCAAAATGTCATATGCCGCAGATGTAATGAAATATGCAAATCATGGCGAGTCTATAATACCATCAACCTTATTCAGGCTGGGTAATACAGAAGCATAGTAAACCAATTGCTATGTGCTGAGGATGCAATGTAATGTGCGGTGTGAATGAAATGACCAAGCTGGAGTGTGGAGTCAGGATGATAGTACGTAGTATCACAAGCTGTGGGGTCCATCACAAAGGACTTCTATTCAAACTAGTCCCATACCTAAATTTGGATAGCTAGACTCAATGTGGTAAACTCCTGATCTCAAGTTGGTCATGTACCACAACTGATATCCTGGTCACTGCGAAGGTACACATAATGATTTGATTACGTACCATGAGCCCGAGTAGATAGTGAATGAATGAATCAATCAAATGCTGAGTACGTAACTCCTGCTCAGCAGGTCCACATATTAGTACCGTACATCTCTGGGATCGTCACCGAGGTCTAATACACTCCACACTGGTCGCCGCCTCCATTACCACGCAACTGGGTGAGTGAAAGAGACCTCACTACCCCTACCAATATTGGCCTAACTAGTCGATAACGGACCCACTCATGAGCTAGTCAAACTCAGCCTAACTTGCAACCCCCTTACTTAGAAGAATAAGGTCACACCCCCTCCCAACTGACCATGACATAGTGGGAGATGTGGCCTAATGGTATAAAACCCTCATACACACATGTATATCCACTCAGTCTAGACGTTGAAGCATCTCTGGTACCAAAGGGTTAAAGGACTTTCACCCACGGACATATTAGATGCCCATATACTAGAACCAAACATTTTCGATGTCCCAACTGGCCATCCACAATATACCTGTGGAGGCCATGGCCCTGACGTCGCTAGGGCATATAGTGATCATGCCACATAAATGCGAGATGCATGAGTCATATTATATAGTCATGCATGGTGCGCGGTCATGTGGGGCCACTCTGTCTCATAAGGAGTCCCTTAATAAACTAGCCCAACGACACATGCTATGATTAGTCACTCCTCATAACAAGCATACATATGATGCGTATGGGTATGTATCATGATGTAATAAAGTATATAGGCATGATTATCTGATAAGACAATAAAAAACCACAATCAACCTTCACCGGCATGTCAAAAACCAAGAGTATAAACTAAACAACATGCTCCTTCTGCAACTATAGGAGTCCATGCGGCATGTCTCACGTTATACTAACATTAGCCTTTTAAGGTACTAATATATCATATATTTCAAGACGAGGTCCACTGGAAGGACGACGGATCTTGACCATACATCGAGATAAGCTCTATATAATGGATATACCAAACCTAATACCACATATTCTTCCATCTATGGCAAGGGGTGATGATGTACTCATCTAACAAATAATGGATGGCTTAGATGACATACCAACGTCAAGGATGGGCCTCACAGTCATCCCAAAAGGGGTAACTAGATGGTGTGGATGATACATACATAATACCGAAGTCCTAACAATTGGTTATGAGAGTAGAACACATCTCACGAGGCAAGTCAAGCGGGTGTACAAGAGGATGAATCTAAGTACAACAAGTGGGTTTCGTCACCCTCTCTATCATGTAATAACTAGGCTTCCCTATAGGGGCCCGATATGAATATAAGGTGGGCTTTGGTGGGGTCCATACATCTAGGACTATATGTCCGTACAAACGGGTCAATAGTTCACCCATCATCTAAGTGGGCCTCGGTTTAAGTCACTAAGCTTGGGCAAACCCATGCATCTAGGTGAATCACGTTTACTATGGAAGGCCTAATACAATTCACAAAGAGGGCTCCAAAGCTTGGGGTAGTCCTACAGGGTATGATGGAAAGCATTATTATCAATGGGCCAAATGTTTTGGGGTAGCCCGTCAATACATATGATGCATATGGGCAAGAATCATGAGGTTATATTAAGCATGATCTAGGGTAATGATGTACACTCATATGTATGTATATATATGTATGTATGTACATATATATAGTCGCGGCCTAAATGCCATACTACATCAAGGATGAACCTCATAAGGTAAACTACTCAACAGTGGGAATCGAGATTAAAAGTGCACCTATTACGTGCCCTGGTTTGTCAATTGCGTTGTATGTTGAGTCAGTCGGACGACAGCACCTAACAAGAAGATCAAGTCAAGCGTCTGCCTCATCTGGATGTGTGGAAGCTCACTAAAAGGTAAGTCATAGCCTCACATCCCATGTCCCAAAACACCAGGTGATTAAACCCTTAAAAAAAACTAGAACATCTTAGGGTTTATGTGTAAGAAAAATTTTTATCCAAAAGAAAATTTTCTAAGTTTTTCTTACACTGTCGATTATATCGATTCCCCTTTCGATATGATCGACCAGCTCTGTCGATGTCCTCGGCATATCAATCGATACAATCGAGTGAGGACAAAAAGCGTCCAGCAATCAAACAATATTCTGGACGATTTATCGATATATCGACCTTCGAGTCGATATCATCGATATTCGAAAATCGATCATATCTAAACTGGATCGATTGTATCGACAGACTGCTTCCGATGCCCCTGTTTTTCTAAAGAAAACTATCAACTACTTCGATATATCGATGACTGTCCGATTCAATCTGAACTCAAATATCGATCATATCGGGAGTCAGTCGATCATATCGACTGTGGGGCGCATGTTCTCTCCAGCATGAATTTCAGGTTGCTTTTAATGTTGATCGGGGTGCCTGTCGATAAATCGATATTCATATATCGATCATAACGAGACTAAGTCGATTGGATCGAGTCAGGACAAAATTCGTCTAGCAAGCTTACATGTAAAATCAATACGATTTTCGATCCCATCGAATGGTCGCCGATATGATCGATGTACAAATTCTGATGACATCGACTGGTTTTCCGATCATATCTGTGATCCTGAAATTCTTCAAGACTTCTCTCTTGTTTTTCAACTGTCGATAGAATCGAACTATCACTCGATGGAATCGGAGTTCAAAATCCGATATCATCGATGTGTGTCTCGATCCCATCGACCAGTTGGCAGAAGGTTTCCAAAAGCGAAATGACAATTGAGTTCTTATCATTGAAAGGTCGGCCAATACAATCAAGAGTATACGCTCGATCATATCGACGACTGATCGATGATATCGAACTCTGTCATAAATATGACCCTTTATATCTGTTGGAACCTTTTGCCTATAAATAGAGAGAGTTGTCTTCATTGCTGGTAGAGAGAGAAGAGAGTGCTTTAGTGTGTTTTAACCTTCCTATCATTTACCTAAGCCCTTTCTCTCAGGAAGTTCATCCTCCAATCCACCCTCATCATTGATATCTTATAGAGTGGATTGGGGAATGAACTTCCGCATTCAAGGATCCTTCAGCTACTGCTTTAATGACATATCATTGAGCTGGGATGCCTTGAATGCATAGATGATGGGAACCTCTCTATCTTCCTTATAGGAAAACCTTTAGAGAGTGGTAGTCCATCATAACCTTGACCCAACCTAAGCCTAGCATATATACATCTTTATGTTGCGGATCAAGGGAGCTGAAGACTCTTCATCAACAAGTAGAAGGTCTTCATCATTGTGCTGAAAGGGACTCATCAACTTATCTGTAAGTACTAAGAGTCCAGAGGACACTTGCGATCATTCCCTTTTAGGATTGGGTTTTAAGTGTTGCTCACCATTTGAAGTCCTCGAAGGAGGCCTCCGACGGGAGTGTACGTGCGGGGTGCATTGTGTGGACCCTTGTTCTGTGGAGAGTATAAACATCTGGTTAGGAGTACGCCAGCAAAACTCCAGGGTTAGAGGTGAACCGAGTAGAAACCTCAGGGTGCGTTGTGTGGACCCTTGTCCTGTATGGACATAAATATCTGGTTAGGAGTACGCCAGTAAAACTCCAGGGTTTGAGGTGAACCGAGTAGAAACCTCTGTAAAGGTTGAAGGTGAACCTGATTTAAAACCTTAGGTTTGAGGTGAACCATGGAAAACCTCCTTAATGAAATCCGGTCACTCAAGGGTTGAGTGTGGAAGCCAGGAGTGGAGTAGACTAGTCGTCGAACCACTATAAAATGACTGTGTTTGAGTTTGATATTGCCTCTCATTTATGTGATTACTTTGCATGTCTTTATATATGATCACATTTTATACACACACACAGTCATATCCATCACAATCTCATCTACATTATTTGTCTTTTAAATAGTTTGTGATTGGACCCTCTATTAGGCTTGGAAGCCAATAGAGTTAATTCTTGAGTAATCCTAATTTATACTCTATGATAGGATTAGTGGGATAGGACTAAAAAATAACGTATAAATCTTTAAAAAGTCCTATTCACCCCCCTCTAGGATATACTGACCTATTCCTACTTCAACTAAAGCGGTCTTCACCGCAATTTCAATTGGTATCAGAGCGGGTCTCTCTTTAAGGGTTTCACCGCCTAGAGAGTGATCTTGACTGAAGTAGGAATATGGCCAAAGGAGAGGGCTCATCTGTTACTAGACCTCCAGTATTTGATGGATCAAACTATGCTTACTGGAAGACTAGAATGCACTACTTCCTGAGATCTTTAGATCATGAAGTTTGGGATGTAGTTGAAAAAGGATATGTGATACCATCGGAGCAAATTGTACTTGAAAATAAAACCACAATCGCTAAAGCCAAACCGAATGAGAAGTGGACGGCGTTTGACAAAGAACAGCGAAATGCTGAAGCAAAAGCAATGAACGCCATCTACTGTGCCGTGTCCCAAGATATTTTCAATCAGATAAGTATGTGTGGGACCTCTAAAGAAGCATGGGACTTATTGGAAACAACCCATGAAGGCATAAGCACTGTGAAGAGATCTAAACTACAACTCTTAACTTCACAGTTTGAAAATCTCAGGATAGAAGAGCATAAGACATTTATGGAGTTTTTCACAAAATTAAACATCATTTGTAACTCCATGGGTGGATTGGGAGAGAAGGTTCCAGCACTAAAAATATGTAGAAAAATCTTAAGATCCTTACCGGAACACTTCAATCCCAAGGTAACAACAATTGAGGAGTGTAGGAATATTGATGAGATGAAAGTAGAAGAACCAGTAGGTTCCCTACAAACTTTTAAACTACACTTCACACAATCCCAAAAATCTAAAAACACTATCCTAAAAACTTCTAAGAAATCAAAACATGAGGACAGTGAGAGCAAAAAAGAAGATGAAGATAAGGAAGTGGCCTTGCTAGCACAAAGATTCAGAAGATTCTTTCAGAAGAATCGCGGCCATCCTTCTAGAGGTAGAAAGGTGAACTATAAACCTTCTACAGGAAAATTTGACAAACAGACCAAAGAACCACAATGTTATGCCTATCATGAATATGGTCACCTATCTACTGAATGCCCAAACAGAAAAATCAAGGGCAAGGCGATGGCCGCCACATGGGATGATACAGAGGAGTCAAATTCAGAAAACAATGACTCAGGAAGTGATGAAGATCAGAAATCTTTAAAAATTCTTATGATCTCCACCACTTCAATTATTCCTATGGAATCTGAAAGAAAAGAAGAACAACTAGCCACTAAATCATTTTTAACTGACAATGAGGAAACTGAAGAAGAAGAAGATAAAGAGCAGAATGAATTGCAGGATGCTTATAATCAACTATACAATCATAGCATCTACATCCTTAAGAAAATTGGCATGACTGAAAATAAAAAGAAATTATTGCAGAAAGACTTGGACAGAACCTTAGAAATAAATATACATTTGTCCAATGATTTGTAACAATATCTTACAGATAATGATCAATTGGAAAAAGAAAACCTATCCCTAAAAGAAGAATTATCAGAACTCATGAACAAAGCTGAACTGCTAGGAGATGATAATGTAAAACTCAAAAATGAGAACCACTCTCTTTGCATTGATTTAGAAAAATCCAAAAAATTTGTCGAGATAAACTATAAGTTTTCTCAGAGTGATGAAAAACTTGAAAGAATGTTAGGGATAGGAAGGCCTGGAAAAGATAAGAGTGGCCTAGGGTATGAGAAAATCAAAATGAAAACTGGAAAATCTGTTGCTTCAGGTAGCAATACAAGAACGTCTCTAGTTTGTCATTTGTGTGGTGATATGGGACATTACAAGTTTGAATGCTTAAAAATAACTTCTTGTAACTCTGGTCAAAATGACACTGATAAACTTAATCGAACCAGAGTAATGCAAAATATCCTTTTATCACCCAAAATGGAAGACAGAACAAAGAAACCATTAGATCAAGTTGGTAAGATAACAAAAGTCACCACAACAAAAACTTCTGTCTTAAGGTGGAGAGTGAAGGAAAAATTGAACTCTATATCCTGAATTCCTGAGCATATAAAAACATGTTCAGATTTTGCATCAAAATCTGGATAATTTGTGAAATGATGCATCTTTTGCCTAATCCTCAATGTTACATCTAAGGTTGGAGACCTTTAATTTTTATATATACACAATATCATGCTTATATTTGTATAGAATTTTTTTTATAAACTAGTTAAGTTAGAAATTATACAATAGCATGTCAAAATCAGGGAAAATTCTGAATAGCACATACTTTCAAAGCAAGTAACGGTCTTCTTCGATTTCATCGACTGGGGATCGATACAATCGACAGCTGTTCAGAATGTGAAAAGTCGTGTGTCCTTGGATAAAATCGAGGATAGTCTCGATAGAATCGGTCGACAACTTCTCGATACAATCGATGGGTTGGTCGATATGATCGACAAATGGCGCCCGATAGAAGCGAGCGAAATGAGAAAAAAAAAAGGGGGGGGTTTCTCAAAGGGTGATTCGATTGTCTTCCCTGTCCGATCCTCTCGACCAATCATCCTAAGCCAGGTAGGACCAGCCAAATCTCACTCCAAACCAGGTAATATTCTTCCATCATCAGAATCTCTTTCTCTTGGTTTGTCGGGATCTATTTTTGTCGTTTTCCCAATATTTCAAATAGCCTTTTCTTCCACATGGGAAAGGATAAAAACGTGGCATCTGGTCCAGGTGAATCATCAAGAGGTACTCGACAAAAGGTCTTTGCCTCAAGGGAGAGAGCAAGGATCCCGGACAGAGGGACCCCCACACGGCAAAGATCACGACGCGGATTGAAATTCCTGAACCATCTCAACCTGTGCCTCCTCCTTCTACTGTCCAACGGCCACCAAAATATGCCAATCGAAAGTTGATTTTTGAGAGAAAAGTAGACAGAGATTGTTTATCATCCTATAACTTAGAACCTCTGTTTGTTGCAATTGGTTGGCTGCCCATCCTGAATTTTGGTGGACCATGCCAACTGGAAAGAACACGCAACTTCTTTGCTGCATGTCATTCCCTGGTGGCTGATCCTCCTTCCTTCATGGTTTTCATAGATGGTGATGATGTGTTCATCACTCCTGCCACCATAGCACAGATTCTCAATCTTCAAATGGTTCCAGGAGGCCTTCTAAACTGGGATCTTGACTTTCCAGATGTGCGCTCCAAGATAACCAAATACCTATGCAATAATCGAGATATCCCATGGCATCAAGGGAATGCCCTGAAAGTTAGGTACATGGAGCCCCGCTTCAGAGTCATGCATGAAATCTTCACCACCAATTTGTATCCAAGAAGCACTAACAAATCGGATCTAACAAGCCTTATGGTGATGATAATCTACTCCGTCGCGACCGGGACGAATATCTGCCTTCCAACCTTAATTGTGAATCAGTTTGTCAATGCGATACACACGTCCAGAGATTTGCATCTGTCATATCCCTGGATCATTAGCAGAATCTGTCAGAGCATTTGCTTTCCTTCTACAACTGATCCAGTTTTTCCCCTCAAAGTTTTCAACAAGAAAAATCTTCAAAAAATGGATCTGAGGTTTCATGAATACAAGGAGGAAACTGAGGAAGAAATTCATGCTGAAGTAGAAGGAGAAGGTAGAGATCCCATGGAAGGAGATGCAGTAGCTGATGATGCACCCCTTGGACCAGATGTTGTGCCATCCACATCAACCGACGGGTATGGAAAAAGGCTTAAACTGGATAGGATTGGGGCCATACAGAAGGACGTGCACTCAATGAAGGAGCGCCTCACTGTTTTAGAACGAATGGTTCAAGGAATCCAGAGCACGGTCCAACAACTGGTGGATTTACTAACGTGCAGACGCGACGACACGATGCCATCTCACTCTGCTCCCTGATGTCAGTTTTATACAAGCCTTCATGCACCCTTACTCTTATTTCTGCGTATGAACATCAATATCTTTTTGGACGTTCTACGCTTTCAATAGTGCATGACTAGCTTCTTTTTCTTTCTTTCTAGTTTATGTTTGGATGAGTTTGCCCACGGTCGAGCTAAAATACTTTTTATTGTTGGTTTATTTTGCTGCTGTCTGGGGCAGCATTGAATATTTCTGCCAATCTTGGGCAGCTTACATTTGGCTTAATCTAGTTTGTTTACTTCTGTCATTTGATTTTCTCCCTGGTTTATTGCAGTCTTAAGGTCATGGTCTGAATGCTTATCTATTAACTTCATATTGACTTCTTCATTGATGCTTGCTTTATACTGCTCTCATTCATATGCATCTATCTATCTCTCTGTGGTTCTCCCATATGCTTCAATCTTCAGTCAATATCACATCTTATACCTTTACCAATGACTGACAAAAAGGGGGAGAACAATTCAAAACACCCCGAGCGAAAATTGTATATCTTTGTTGCAGGTGTTAGGGGGAGTAGCCGCAACAAGAAAGGGGGAGTTTTTGAATTAAGGGGGAGAATTTGTTTGTTGTGTATATGGGTGTTTAGAATTTATAAAATTGTGTTAATACATGTACACACAATTTAGGATATATCTGTCTAGATATATTTCTAGGATGTTTTGGAGATTTTGCCACGTAATTGACAAAGGGGGAGATTAAAAGTACACCTATTACGTGCCCTGGTTTGTCAATTACGTTGTATGTTGAGTCAGTCGGACGACTGCACCTAACAAGAAGATCAAGTCAAGTGTCTGCCTCATCTGGATGTGTGGAAGCTCACCAAAAGGTAAGTCATAGCCTCACATCCCATGTCCCAAAACACCAGGTGATTAAACCCTTAAAAAGAACTAGAACATCTTAGGGTTTATGTGTAAGAAAACTTTTTATCCAAAAGAAAATTTTTAAAGTTTTTCTTACACTGTCGATTATATCGATTCCCCTTTCGATATGATCGACCAGCTCTGTCGATGTCCTCGGCATATCAATCGATACAATCGAGTGAGGACAAAAAGCTTCCAGCAATCAAACAATCTTCTGGATAATTTATCGATATATCGACCTTCGAGTCGATATCATCGATATTCAAAAATCGATCATATCTAAAGTGGATCGATCGTATCGACAGACTGCTTCCGGCGCCCCTATTTTTCTAAAGAAAACTATCAACTGCTTCGATATATCGATGACTGTCCGATTCAATCTGAACTCAAATATCAATAATATCGGGAGTCAGTCGATCATATCGACTATGGGGCGCATGTTCTCTCCAACATGAATTTCAGGTTACTTTTAATGTTGATCGGGGTGCCTGTCGATAAATTGATATTCATATATCGATCATATCGAGACTAAGTCGATTGGATCGAGTCAGGACAAAATTCGTCCAGCAAGCTTACATGTAAAATCTACACGATTTCTGATCCCATCGAATGGTCGCCGATATGATCGATGTACAAATTCCGATGACATCGACTGGTTCCCCGATCATATCTGTGATCCTGAAATTCTTCAAGATTTCTCTCTTATTTTTCAACTGTCGATAGAATCGAACCATCACCCGATGGAATCGGAGTTCGAAATCCGATATCATCGATGTGTGTCTCGATCCCATCGACCAGTTGGCAGAAGGTTTCCAAAAGCGAAATGACAATTGAGTTCTTATCATCGAGAGGTCGGCCAATACAATCGAGAGTATACGCTCGATCATATCGATGATTGATCGATGATATCGAACTCTGTCATAAATATGACCCTTTATATCCGTTGGAACCTTTTACCTATAAATAGAGAGAGTTGTCTTCATTGCTGGTAGAGAGAAAGAAGAGAGTGTTTTAGTGTGTTTTAACCTTCCTATCATTTACCTAAGCCCTTTCTCTCGGGAAGTTCATCCTCCAATCCACCCTCATCATTGATATCTTATAGAGTGGATTGGCGAATGAACTTCCGCATTCAAGGATCCTTCAGCTACTACTTTAATGACATATAATTGAGCTGGGATGCCTTGAATGCATAGATGATGGGAACCTCTCTATCTTCCTTATAGGAAAACCTTTAGAGAGTGGTAGCCCATCATAACCTTGACCCAACCTAAGCCTAGCATATATACATCTTCATGTTGCGGATCAAGGGAGCTGAAGACTCTTCATCAACAAGTAGAAGGTCTTCATCATTGTGCTGAAAGGGACTCATCAAATTATCTGTAAGTACTAAGAGTCCAAAGGACACTTGCGATCATTTCTTTTTAAGATTGGGTTTTAAGTGTTGCTCACTATTTGAAGTCCTCGAAGGAGGCCTCCGACGGGAGTGTACATGCGAGGTGCGTTGTGTGGACCCTTGTTCTGTGGAGAGCATAAACATCTGGTTAGGAGTACGCCAGCAAAACTCCAGGGTTAGAGGTGAACTGAGTAGAAACCTCAGGGTGTGTTGTGTGGACCCTTGTCCTGTGTGGACATAAACATCTGGTTAGGAGTACGCCAGTAAAACTCCAGGGTTTGAGGTGAACCGAGTAGAAACCTCTGTAAAGGTTGAAGGTGAACCTGATTTAAAACCTTAGGTTTGAGGTGAACCATGGAAAACCTCCTTAGTGAAATTCGGTCACTCAAGGGTTGAGTGTGGAAGCTGGGAGTGGAGTAGACTAGTCGTCGAACCACTATAAAATGACTGTGTTTGAGTTTGATATTGCCTCTCATTTATGTGATTACCTTATATGTCTTTATATATGATCAGATTCTATACACACACACAGTCATATCCATCACAATCTCATTTACATTGTTTGTCTTTTAAATAGTTTGTGATTGGACCCTCTATTAGGCTTGGAAGCCAATAGAGTTAATTCTTGAGTAATCCTAATTTATACTCTGTGATAGGATTAGTAGGATAGGACTAAAAAATAACGTATAAATCTTTAAAAAGTCCTATTCACCCCCCTCTAGGATACACTGACCTATTCCTACTTCAACTAAAGCGGTCTTCACCGCAATTTCAGAGATGATGGCCCTAAGTATAGTAAGTGGGTTTTCTCACTTAATCTATCATATGGTAAGTTGGGCATTCTTATGTGGCCTAATACAAACAAGGTGAGTTTACAAGTTATGGTGATTCCTACAAGGGTGGTGGAGAGCACTAACATAAATGGGGGTCTAACGGTTTGGGTTATCCCTCTAGGGTAAGATGGGTAACACTTATGGGGGTCCAATGATTTTTGATAGCCCAATAAGAGGAGATGAGAATGGGCCTAACAATGGGCCTTAGGAAGATTACAACGTGGACATTTAAGGATCATTGCTTCCAAGGTAATGGGCTTAACAATGGGCCCTAGGGAGGATTTCAACGATGGACATTTAACCACTATAGTCTCCTAGTGTGGTCCACTTGGGATTTGAATCTAACTCTCTATGGGACCCATGACTCTTATACAAATCGAGAAATGGATGGACATCGTATATGTAACACATATATCATGATGGGCCTCATAAGGCAGCCCCATGGTGGGCATCTAGTCCATAAATCAGGGTGGGCCTCTCAAGGCGATCGGGCCCACGACCTTAGAGAAATGGATGAACAGTGTGAATATAACACATACATCATGGTGGAATCACTAATCATAATTGGGCCTCAAATAAGGGCCTCGTATACATCACATCGGGCTTCACACAAGGGCCACATATACTTCACTATGGGCCTTATACACGAGCCGCATATACATCACAATGGGCCTCGTATCTGCACCACATATACATCACAATGGGCCTCATATCTAGCCCGCATATACATCACAATGGGCCTCATATCTGGCCCGCATATACATCACAATGGGCCCAATACACGGGCCAAACATTCAACACAATGGGCCCCCTACACGGGCTACATATATGTGTATATATATATATATATATCACAATGGGCCTCACTCATGGGCCTCATATACATCAATTTGGGTCGCATCACATGGGCCTCGTATACATCAAGTGGGCCTCATATCAGCAGCTAGTGGGCCCTGCACTGGATAAAACGCACACATCAAGTTCCCATGATATGGACAGTGTGGATCAAAACACATTCATCATGTGAGGACCCACCGTCCCATCTAAACAGTGTGATAAAACACATATAACACAATGGTCCACGTCATCTACGTGTTAGACGGTGGGATACAACACATACATCAGTGGGCCCCACGTCCTCAGATGGAGGGTGTGGATTTACACGTGTACGCCAGGGCCCTACCGTCCCAGACAGTGGATGGTGAGGATATATAACACCTCATGATCAGACGCACAGAACTTGCAGACGTCAATACATCAACTATCTAGCTGATGTGAGATACACCAGCCAATCTACTTTTACAACAGGTGGGTCCCACGTGGGGCCCACCATAATATTATTATATTATATTATATTATATTATTATTATATTAAAAACTCTAGTGTCCAAGTGCACTAGACGGATGGCCTAGATGTAAGATACATACATCGAGGTGGGTCACACCGTCCAGGAGGCTGGATGGTGTGGATAAATCCCATGCATCACGGTGGTCCCACATGGGTGGGCCACACTTGTTTGGATCAAGTTGCTATTTGTGTTTTCCCTTCCAACAAGGCCTGCCCAAACGGGCAGCAATGTGGAAAGCAAAGTGGGCCTTGGTTGGACAGCGGATGCATCCCACTTGGTGGACGGCATGGATAAAATACATCAAGGTGGGCCATCATACATGAAAAGGAGAGAGAGAAGGAGAGAGAGACATGAGGTGGAGGGCTCTGCTACTATGAGCCCTCCTAAGATTACAATGCATACATCAAGATGGGTCCAAAATCATGTAGGCCCTAAACCATAAAAATCAACAATAGAGATCTCTTTCCACCAAAAGATGCAAGGTCTAAATGACCTTTCCATAATGAGAAAATAAACATCATGATGAGGTCCATGAAGAATGACCCTGTAAGGCCCGTATCATAGTCCATACCGTTCTGTAGGCTTCCACAGTCCTCCCGGTCGAATTTCACCAACCCTTGACCTGTATCCGATGTTTGCACACGATCCTAAGCCGAGTCTTACATATTGGAGTCAACTCGACTCGAAACTGATACCCTAGCGATCGCACCGTCGCCACGGTTACAATGTCATGACTCGCGCACCGATCTGATACTTTGGCTAGGAGATGTGGGCCTGCGTTCATTCTGAAGAAACGACACGCGTTGTGAATTTTGAGAGAGTCTCTACAACATGTCCCATCAATCAAGTCAAGTACACCCTCCATACCTAATGCCACCTCACCCTATCATAAGTACAAGCAACCATTACCTCTTTTTCCTCAAGTCAACTCTCTCTCTCCCCACCCACACCTCCTTTACACAAATTTCAACCCAAGCCAAGCTTTCTCATTCTCATCCCTTACAACAACCATTCCATCCATCCATTTTCATCCATCATTTCTCTCACTTTCTCATTTTTATCATCACTCTTCAACCTCAAGAGAAACACCCTAACATCTATGATATCCAAGCCTTTCCAAAACAAGTGTGGCCCACTTTCTCACCCTCTTATCTCCCATATCAACCATTCGCTCTTCATCAACCTCCATCAAAATTAAAAGCACGGAGCATACGAGTCCAAGGAGCTAAAGCAGAAGGCCGATATGTGGGTGATCCACCATTGGTTTTGAACATTAGGGCCCACTTGTTGTGGGACCCACATGATGTATGCATTGTATAAGGGAGGTTAGCGGCGGGGTCCCTCCCCTCTCACATTGTTCTCTCTCATTTTTTCTCCTTTTTTATTTTTGTGATACTGGTGTATGTGGCCCACCTGATCTAAGTCGTTCATGTGTTGGGCCCCACCTCACTGCCTGTCCAATGGACGGGCCTGGATGAAGTAAAAACATAAAAAATCAGCTTGTTCCACAGCGTGACCCACTGGACGTGTGGCCACCATGTTGCATGGAGTCATTCAGACCATCCATTCATGTGGGGCCTACTATGATGGATGAGTTTTCATCCAGGCCATCCATCCAGCGTCTCTGTGAAAGTGTCCTGGTTTGTCGATTAGCGTGAGTGTTGGGTCAGTCAGACTGCAGAGCCTCATAGGAAGATCATTTCAAAGCGTCTGCCTCAACTAGATGTGTGCAAGCTCGCCATAGGTAAATCTAAGCCTCACATCCCATGTCTAAAACACCAGGTGAATAAAACCCTTAAAAACAAGTTAGAACATCATAGGGTAAATAAGTGAGAAAAAAATTTTAAAAACAAAAAAATTCTAAGTTTTATTGCTTTATCGATTTTATTGATACATGTCTCCGTATGATCGACTGCGCTGTCAATGTCCTCGATGAAAAATCGATTACATCGGAATGAGGACAAAAAGTGTCCAGCAACCACATGTATATCTGGATGAAATTATCGATGTATCGATATACCTATCGATATCATCGATATTTGAGTCTCGAGTCCATCGAAAGAGACTCGATAATATAGAAAGGCAGTTCTGCGGCAACCCTATTTTTACTTAAGAAAATAACATATGCTTCGATATATCGAAGCCTTCATCGATACCATCGAAGTTCAAATCTCGATAGCATCAAAAGGCTCTCGATGATATCGGATATGGGCGTGAAGTTTTTCAGTAAAATATTTCAGGTTAGTTTAACAATGATCGAGAGTCACTCGATAAAATCGATATTCAAATATCGATGATATCGGTACAATCTCGATGGCATCAAACTGGGACAGAAACTGTCCAGCATGCTAAAAAAAAATCCTTTAGATTTACCAATGCCTCGACACAGCTATCGATATCATCGACATTCAAATTTCGATGACATCGAAAGTCCCTCGATCATTCTTTTAAACCTGAAATATTTCTTAGCAAGTCTCTCTCATTTTCAGATGTCGAGGAATCAAACCTCTCATCGATGAAATCGGAGTTCATAATCTGATAACATCGACACGAGTTTTAATTCCCTCGACTAGCTGGCAAGAGGTTTCAAAAACATATGTCATTGAGTTTATGTCATCGAGTGGACCATCGATACAATCGAGAGTATACGCTTGATGATATCGAACTCTGTCATAAAAGTGACCATTTTATATCTGTTAGAACCTTTTGTCTATATAAAGAGAACGTGTCTATTGTTGCTGGTAGAGAAAGAAGAGAGTGCTTTTGAGTGTTTAACCTTAGATCACTTACCCAAAGCCCTTTCTCTCAAGGGAGTTCATCCTCCAATCCACCCTCATCATTGATATTCAATAGAGTGGATTGGAGAATGAACTTCCGTATTCAAGGATCCTCCAGCTACTACCTTAATGACAAATCATTAAGCTAGGATGCCTTGAATGCATAGATGATAGGAATCGCTCCATCTCCTTAATAGCAAAACATTTAGAGAGTAGGATTTCATCATAACCTTGACCCAACCCGTCGCCATATATTGGTACATCATTTGAGTTGCAGATCGAGGAAGCAAAAGATTCTTCATTAACAAGGAAGAGATCTTCATCAACGTGTTGAATGGGACTCATCCACTTATCTGTAAGTATCTAGAATCCAGAGGACCCTTTGATCATTCCTTTGTAGGATTAGGTCTAAGGTGTTTCTCACCCTTGTAAGTCCTCAAGGAGGCCTCCGGCAGGAGTGTACGTGGCGGGTACGTCATGTGGACCCTTGCTCTGTGAAGAGCATAAACATTTGGCTAAAGGTGAACCAATCAAAACCTTGGGTTTGAGGTGAACCATGTAAAACCTCTGTTAAGGTCTTATGGAAGATCCTTGGCCAGTGTGCCTAAAAGTGGATGCGTTGTACTGACCCTTGAGTGTAGGTTGTAAAGGTTAAAGGTTAACCTAATTTAAAACCCTAAGTTTGAGGTGAACTGCTGTAAAACCTCCTTAGTGAAATCTGATACACTCAAGGGTTGAGTGCGGTTACCGGGAGTGGAGTAGACAAGTAGTCGAACCACTATAAAAATGACTGTGTTTGAGATTGTTATTCTTTTGATTGTGTGATTTACTTTAATATTTTCATATCTGAATATCTGAGATCACACTTCACACACATACACAGTCATATCCATCATAAACTAGTTTGCATATTGTTCACTTCTTAAATAGTTTGTAATTAGATCCTCTACCGAGCTTAGAAGCCAGTAGAGTTACTTTTGAGTAATCCTTATAAGTGCTTATTGTTAGGATTAGTGTAATAAGATTTTTAATAAATTATAAAAACTTTAAAAAATCCTATTCACCCCCCTCTAGGACATATTGGCATGTACCTACTTCAACTAAAGTGGTCTACACTGCTATTTCAATTGGTATCAGAGAGGGTCTCTCTTTAAGGGCTTCACCGACTAGAGAGTCATTTTGACTGAAGTTTGAAATATGGCCAAAGAGGGCTCATCAGTCACTATGCCTCCAGTATTTGATGGCTCAAATTACGCATACTGGAAGGCTAACATGCACTACTTTCTGAAATCTTTGGATCATGATGTTTGGGATATAGTTGAGAGTGGATAAGTGCCACCATCCGAACAAATTATACTTAATAGTGGCACAACCATCACAAAATCCAAACCCATAGAAAAATGGATGACATTCGATAAAGAAAAATAGACTGGTGAAGCGAAGCTATGAACGCCATCTACTATGTCGTGTCTCAGGATATATTTAATCAAATAAGTATGTGTGGAATGTCTAAGGAAGAATGGGATCTATTGGAAACAACCCATGAAGGTACAAGCACTGTGAAGAGGTTCAAACTACAACTTCTGACTTCACAGTTTGAAAGTCTTAGAATGGAAGAGCATGAGATGTTTATGGAGATTTTCACAAAGTTGAATATTATTTGCAACTCCATGGGTGGATTGGGAGAAAAAGTTCCAATACTAAAAATTTGTAGGAAAATTCTGAGATCCCTACCAGAACGATTTAATCCCAAAGTTACAACTATTGAAGAGTGTAGGAATATATACGAAATGAAAGTACAAGAACTGGTAGGTTCCCTACAAACTTTTGAACTACACTTCAAACAAATCCCAAAATCCAAAACAACTGTCCTAAAAACTTCTAAGAAAATAATAATTGAGGACAGTGGAAGTGAAAAGGAACATGAAGATGAGGAAGTGTCTTTACTGGCACAACGATTCAGGAGGTTCTTTCAGAAGAATCATGGTCGTCCCTCTAGAGGTAGAAAAGTGGAAAATAAACTGTCTGTAGGCAAATTTGGTAAAAGGACCAAAGATTATGCCTGTCAGAAGTATGGACACCTATCTACTGAATGTCCAAACAAAAAAATGAAGGGCAAGGCAATGGCTGCCACATGGGATGATACGAAAGAGTCAAATTCATAATCTAATGACTTAGAGAGTAATGGAGACAGAAATCATTGAAAATTCTTATGATCTCCACTACTCCAATCATTCTCATGGAATCTGAAAACAAGGAAGAACAGCAAGCCACTAAATCATTTCCATCTAATAATGAGGAAACTGGAGAAGAAGAAGAGGTAGAAAAGGATAAACTGTAAGATTCTTATAATCAACTCTATATTCATAGCATCCACATCCTTAAAAGACTTGGAATGTCTGAAAACAAAAAAGGAATTGCTGCAAAAAGACTTGGACAAAATCTTGGAAATTAATACACATTTAATCAATGATTTACAGCAATATCATTCAGACAATGATAAGTTAGAAAGAGTCAATCTATCCCTAAAAATAGAATCATCAAAGCTTATGAAACAAGTTGAATTATTAAAAGATGAAAATGCAACTCAAGAATGAGAATCACACACTCCATTGTAACTTAGATAAATCCAGAAAATTTGTTGAAATAAATTACAAATTTTCCCAGAGTGGTGAAAAGCTAGAAAAGTTGTTAGGGATAAGAAGACTAGGAAAAGACAAGAGTGGCCTAGGGTATGAGAAAACTAAAAAGAAAACTCGAAATGCAGCACCAACAACTGAAAAATCTGCTACCTTAGGTAGCAATATGAGGACTTATCCAGTTTGTCATTTATGTGGTGATATGGGTCATTACAAGTTTGAATGCTTGACACCTAGGACTTTACATAACTCTAGTAAAAATGACATTGGTAAATTCACACCAGCCAGAGAAATACAGAATGTACCTAGGAGTAAAACACATCCATCACCACCTGAGATGAAAGACAGAATGAAGGAATCATTGGATTGAGTGGGTAAGACAAACATGAAAACTAAATCTACCACAGTAAAGAATTCTGTCTCAAAATGGATAGTAAAAGAAAAATTGAATTGTCTGATAACTAACTCTATCCATATACCCTGAAATATCAAGTATGAAAAGACAAGTCCAGGTCATGCATCTAGATCTGGATATTTGCTGAAATGATGCAATTTTTGTTACGCTCTAAATGATATATCTGAGGTTCCTAACCTCAATTTTTGTATATAAACAGTTTAATGTTTATAATTTTGATGTGTACAATGATTGTACATTATTTTACTGTGTATACTATTGATTCATAGAAATATTAAAGTATACATGAAGGGTCGTCTGAATGCTGAAAATTGAAAATATTCATCTTCGATATGACTGTCGATATGTCATTCCCGATTAATCGATCAATGGTCGATATCATCGATGCCTCCTTAGAATAAGAAAAGTCTTGTGATCGAGAATGATATCGAAGACAAGATCGATGAAATCGATCATGGTCCCTCGATATCATCGAAACGAGGATTGATGATATCGACAAATTCCACCCGATATAACCTGGTGGAGCACAAAAAAGGGATTTTTGTTCCAGGGTTTCCATTCCTCTTCCCAGTTCGCTCCTCTCAACTGTACCACTCGGACCTTTTTCAAGATGCCCCAACCATCCCTCAAATACAGTAATACCTTCTTAAAAACATCAAGAGTACCTTTTTGTGGTATTTTCATTTCTATTAGGTGGTGTACTTTTCCCCAAATTTTTTTTATCCTCATGGGAAAAGACAAAGGAAAAGCTTCCGGTCCAAGTGAGTTATCAAGATCCGCTCGACAAAAAGTGTTTGCTTCAAAAGGAAGCTCAACGGCCCCGGAACATGGGACCCCTACAAGGCAATGCATGAGACAGGGTGGGTCCCAGTCTGAGGCGCAAGCGCCCCCACCAGTGTAAGTTAATTCGGTCTTGGCAAAGTTTGCTAGGAGAAAGGTTATTCTGGAGAGAAAAGTTGACCGAAGTTTTTTGATTCCATATCATCTAGAACCTCTATTTGCTGTCATAGATTGGTTACCAGTTCTCGACTTTGGAGGACCATATTAACTTGAATGGACCTATAATTTCTTTGCCACCTGTCATTCTTCGATATCTGATCCACCATCCATCATCGTATCCGTCGATGGTGATGATGTGTTGATCACTCCAGAATCTGTCGCAGGGATATTCAATCTTACCTTATCTCCTGAGGGAATTCCAGATATGGACATGAAAAATATTGAGGTTCAGACCAAGGTCACCAAATTCCTCTGTCATGATCGTGATGTCTAATGGCACCAAGGGAATGCCCTAAAAGTTAGATTCATGGAACCACAGTATCGGGTCTTGCATGGTATTCTTGCTTCGAACATTCACTCTAGGGGTTCCAACAAGGCAGATCTCACGAGCTTCATGACTATGATAATTTATTCGGTCACCGCTGGGATCAATATTTTTTTACCTACCCTCATCGTGTATCATTTGGCTTATGCTTTTCATAGGGCTAAGGACATTCTCTTACCATATCCCTGGATCATAGATACGATTTGCAATGCCATAGCATTCCTAACTATAAGTGATCCTATACTTCCTCTCTAAACCATTAATAAAAGTAACATTCGAAGGATGGATTTGAAGTTTCATAAATATCCTGAGGATCCATCTGAAGAAGGCATTCAAGTAGAGAGAGAAAGTGGGGCAGGTGACGCTCCCATGGAAGGGACTGAGACGGCTGGAGAAGAAGATTTTGGACCACATCAAGTACCATTGACATCAGCTCCTGGGCATGTCAAATGATTTAAGTTCCACCAGGATCGGATTGGTGCAATTCAGAGGGATGTCCACTCGGTGCATGAGAGGCTTACTTTAACATCCCGAAAATCGAGGGTTGAGTAAAAACTCCACTCCCGAGTTCCAGAACATCACTTATGCAACATAAATATGTATGATTGAATGTTGTCTGTGTTAATGTATTAAACATGAGTGGGATTAATCCAGAACAGCATATCATACTCCAGAGATAGTTAAATTAACAAGCGAAAGACTGTGATACATACATATAATATATAATTGATTGTAAGTCTTCAGAGTGTGAACATGTTACCAGGTTAAACATATACATGTATACCTCAAAATAGAAAGAAAGAATATACATGAGTGCTCTGAAAATATAAAATGACATGTGTCATGGCATCTAATGAATCTCCATGTAATCCCATCATTCAGAACACGCATAAAGGAGGGATCCTCCTCATCATCATCAAGTCCGGCTCTGCCTCGCAGGCCGCGCCATCATCTGCAATCACAATAGGGACTGGTGGGTGTCCGGAAACACCGTCTCGTAACGTGAGAGTGAGTGATCAACTCAGTGGAATAATAGAGCAGAGATTAGCATGTTCTCAAATCAATCATGCGATAATAGTAAAGCAATTAATCAAACATTCCTAAATACTGTTGTTAATGCAATATGACGTGATATGATGGATGCCCTCACTGACGATCTCCCTCATACGGCACCATCTTACGCCCGCGGCATGCTTTCTTCCCACAGTGCTCCACATCTTCCAGGCACATGTAATGTGATGGTGATATGATTACCGAGTTATTATTAGTCCTTTTCATACAGCAAGATTGGAAAACTAGGGTACCTTGCTTATATCAATCCCAACACAGATCCTGGCTAGGGTCGTCACTCCTAGCAATCTCATACGATGTATATTTTGTAGGTCGCTGCAAGGGCTGTCAGGGCTGTTGCTCGCACTCGTTGCACCTCTCCCCCATCACCTTATCAATACAGGCCTATTATATCCTTAAGACTACATTAGGACTCGTCGTCCCCATGCGGTGTCAGGATAAACTCAAGGTCACTACAAAGGGCTCGTCACTTGATCAGTGCAGGCTGACAATAAGAATATAGTGTCTCATACCACCATAATCTGCTCAGAGTAGGATGCTCACTGGTCACTACGGGGAGGTTTGTGGCCCCAGCGTAGGCCGACAGCAAGAATATAGTGTCCCATACCACCATAATCTGCTCAGAGTACGGTGCTCACTGGTGACTACGGGAAGGTTTGTGGCCCCAGTATAGGCCGACAGCTCGACCACGGTGTCCCATACCACCATGCCCGGCTCATGAATCTTTATGGATCAAGGTACCATGGTTAACAGGGTTTCCAATGGTAAGTTCAGTACCATAGGTTCAAGCAGTTATGATTCATACAGGGTGAACATACAATGGCCAGTCGGGTTACTTGACGGGCTCGACTAGTACGAGCACATCGAAAGTCGAACGACATGAAGTGCGTGAAACACTTCGCGTGGCCGAACCACTGCCGCCAACTCCAAACACGACTCGCATTCATCGACGCGTCCTTCGTGGCAGATACAAGCCAGCCACGAATTTTCTCTGTTACCGACTGCCTGGACTAAGCATAGTCCCAAACATTTATAAATCAGCATCAATAATCATGTGAGAGTAATTGAAATGCAATACAACAATACAAGCATGTTATCACATGTTATAACATACAACTTAAGAAATTCATTCAACACATGCATTTCATACATACAATGTAATCCCTACATATTGCCAACATGATGAAAATCATTTACATCAGCATATTACTTGAGAATTCAATCTCAAAACTATTTCATAACACCATATACTCAATACATACTAATACAAACATTCATACAAACACTTAGTATGCACACTTAAGTCTACATAGTGTATGTCGACTCAAAGTGCGCCTTTGGGCGAATCTCTTCACCAAACCAATTATGCACGCATTCCTAATATCCTAATGCGACAAAAAGCTATGTCAACCATTTCAGCAAAATATAGATGTATGCAGTATTTCCTACAAATGACTAAAATGCCCTAAATCTCATATTTTTCCTACGTTTACGAAACAGGAAATGGACAGCATGTTGTACATGTCAAATGGCGTTGCTGTTGATAATCTACAATTAAAAAACATTGAAAGCGTTGAAATCAGCCAATCAAAGCGTCTAAAATCCGCACCTTTTGTCGTAGGAGTGTATCGTTTCGAACGGAGCGTATACGCTTCGTCCATGGCGAACAGGCGACCTATTTCACAAGTTATATCAACTACTTTTCTATTTGAATTGATGAAATGCTAAATCAGCAAGTGGATAGGGTTTTTCATACCTAGAAAAGCATCAGAATCACCAACAAAGTGATTGGAATACGTCGCTTAAGCACGTGCAACAGTAGCAGCAGGTGGCAAGAAAATCTCTCCCACCTTCTCTCACAAACTCTCACTTTCTCTCTCACTCTTGCTAGGCTTTCTAGCAAATTCGGATGGGTGAGAGAAGTGAGGGTTTAAAGCCCTTATATAACCTAATTTCTTCCCAAATTAGGCTTGGGAACAATATTTACTTGAGGTCTAACCAATTCGGGGCTGTTCTGGTCCAAAAGAGAATTTCTGGAGGTCCCCTGGCCGAACGCGGTCGGACTTAAGCTCATACATACTGGATCTAGCACACATCAAGTTTTCAGACCGAAAGAGTTCGCAGATCGCACGTGGCGGTCCAATTTCAGTTCAGCGGTCACCACACCTAGATCAGGTCTACAAGTCTCATGATATGAAAGAGAAATTTTTTCTGATCCGAGGGTGTAATTTGGCTGAATTCTGACGGTCAGAACGCTTAATAATAACGCGCCAAGTCACGTGCCAGATTTGGATTAAAATTTCCAAACTTAACCCTTTTCTCACTCTCTTCACTCCACGCTCAATGAAATAGCCTCTGAACATCGGTTGGGCTTGATTTTCGAAATGATTGTCAAGTCCAGCCAAGCGGTCATAACGATCTAAGATTGTAGGTATCGGACTTTTGACGCGCGGTCTAGATCCAATACAAAGTTTCAAAGAGTTCCTGAGAGCAAACGGGTTTAGAGTTTGATCCAAGGTTTTAGGATATTATAGCACCATCGGTTCTACAAGTTTTGAGTCTTGTAGAACGTATTTAAAGCGATCAGGGATAATTTCATAGCTACTCTAGCGTAGCGCTAGCTAACTTATACTTAGTTTCTAAAGGAATTAATCCTAAGTGATTTCTTTGGCTATGAAATTGGGTTCTGAGCGGTTACCAAGGTGTTTTGGTTGACCCATTGCCTAAGGACGTCTAATCCCAGGTTGGCAAAAATTCGGGGTGTTACACTTACCATCTTGGAACGGCTAGTCCAAGGAGTGCAGTAGACAGTATAACAATTGGTTAAGATAATCACCTGTTGTCGAGACAATATGGCACCATCAACTTCTGCTCCTCTGCCAAAGTACAGGACTCTAACCGTTGTCACATTCACCCACACCTATCTCTGCGTATGAGCATAAGTATCTTTTTGGTGCTCTATGCTCTTATGAGTGAATGTGATAGCCTCCTAACAGTTTGACAATTTTTTTGTGTGGATGTTATATATGCCCCATGTGGGTTTGGTACTGTTAGTTACCATCGAGTGCCCATGGATGGGCCTATTTTTTTTGGATGACTGTTAATTTACTACCAACCTTGGGGAGTGTATGTTTTTTTTAGATGTTGTTGAATGTGGCTAGATATAATTCTATTTTTACTGCCATAATTGTGTTAAGATCCCCTGGTTTATCTAGTTTTTGGTATGGAATGCACGTGATTTTCATGATTATTTTATCTGCTCTGATCACTACTTTATGTGATCTGATATACATCCATACTTTTTGCAAAATATTTATGCTCAAAACTGGTTTAAACTTTATACATCTATATCTTTTTTGTCTTTAAACTTTACACATTTATATCTTTTTAGTCTCCCACATGTCTTTAAAAACTTCAGTCAATATTTGTTATACTGCTATCTTAGTCAATGACTGACAAAAAGGCGAAGAACAATTCAAACACCCCATCAAGAAATATATATCTTCTTGAGTATGGTGTTACAAGTGTTAGGGGGAGCAGCTACACCAAACGAGGTGGAGTTTGAAGAAAGGGGGAGCAGCTTCTGGATGTGTGGTGTATATGACATTATTAGCATTGTACAATTGTATAGAGAACATGTACTCACAATTTAGGGTGTCAGTATAGAAGTTGGTCTAGGGTGTTTTGGGTATTTTGTCACCTAATTGACAAAGGGGGAGATTGAAAGTACCCTGGTTTGTCAATTAGCGTGAGTTTTGGGTCAATCAAACTGCAGAGACTCATAGGAAGATCAATTCAAAGCGTCTACATCAACTGGATATGTGCAAGCTCGCAATAGGTAAATCTAAGCCTCATATCCCATGTCCCAAAACGCCAGGTGAATAAAACCCTTAAAAATAAGTTAGAACATCATAATGTTAATAAGAGAAAAAAGTTTTTCAAAAATAGAAAAATTCTAAGTTTTATTGCTTTGTCGATTCTATCGATAAATGTCTCGATATGATCGACCTGCGCTATCGATGTACTCGATGACAAATCAATTCCATCGAAATGAGGATAAAAAGTGTCTAGCAACCACATGTTTATCGGGAAGGAATTATCGATGTATCGATATACCTATCGATATCATCGATATTTGAATCTCGAGTCCTTCGAAAGAGATTCGATAATATTGACAGGCAGTTCTGCGGCACCCTTGTTTATACTTAAGAAAATCATATATGCTTCGATATATCGAAGCCTTCATCGATACAATTAAAGTTTAAATCTCGATAGCATTGGAAGACTCTCGATGTTATTGGACATGGGCGCAAAGTTTTCCAGCAAAATATTTCATGTTAGTTTATCTATGATCGAGGGTCACTCGATAGAATTGATATTCAAATTTCGATGATATCAGTACAGTCTCGATGGCATCGAACTGGGACAGAAACTGTCTAACAAGCTTAAACAAAAATCCATTGGATTTACTGATACCTTAACACAGCTATTGATATCACCGACATTCAAATTCTGATGATATCGAAGGTCCCTCGATCATTCTTTTAAACCTGAAATATTTCATAGCAAGTCTCTCTCATTTTCAAATGTCGAGGAATCGAACATCTCATCGATGAAATCAGAGTTCGAAATTCGATGACATCGACACGAGTTTTAATTCCCTCGACCAGCTGGAAAGAGGTTTCAAAAGCATATGACATTGAGTTTGTGTCATCGAGCGGACCATCGATGCAATCGAGATTATACGCTCGATGATATCGAACTCTGTCATAAATGTGACCGTTTTATATCCGTTGAAACCTTTTACCTATATAAAGAGGACTTGTCTATTGTTGCTGGTAGAGAAAGAAGAGAGTGCTTCTGAGTGTTTAACCTTAGATCACTTACCCAAAGCCCTTTCTCTTAAGGGAGTTCATCCTCTAATCTACCCTCATCATTGATATTCAATAGAGTGGATTGGGGAATGAACTTCCGCATTTAAGGATCCTCCAGCTACTACCTTAATGAAAAATCATTAAGCTGGGATGCCTCAAATGCATAGATGATTGGAATCGCTCCATCTCCTTGATAGGAAAACATTTAGAGAGTAGGATTCCATCATAACCTTGACCCAACCCGTCGCCATATATTGGTACATCATTTGAGTTGCAGATCAAGCAAGTAGAAGATTCTTCATCAACAAGAAGGAGATCTTCGTCAATGTGCTGAATAGGACTCATCCACTTATCTGTAAGTATATAGAGTCCAGAGGACCCTTTGATTATTCCTTTGTAGGATTGGGTATAAGGTGTTTCTCACCCTTGCAAGTCCTCGAGGAGGCCTCCAGCGGGAGTGTACGTAGTGGGTGCGTCATGTGGACCCTTGCTCTGTAGAGAGCATAAACATCTAGTTAAAGGTGAACCAATCAAAACCTTGGGTTTAAGATGAACCGTGTGAAACCTCTGTTAGGGTCTTATGGAAGATCCTTGGCCAATGTGCCAAAAAGTGGGTACGTTGTGTTGACCCTTACTCGTGAGAGCATAACTAGTCAGCCTCAGTGTAGGTTGTAAAGGTTGAAGGTGAACCTAATTTAAAACCTTAGATTTGAGGTGAACCACTGTGAAACCTCCTTAGTGAAATCCGGTACACTCAAGGGTTGAGTGCAGTTACCAGGAGTGGAGTAGACAAGTAGTCAAACTACTATAAAAATGACTGTGTTTAACATTGCTATTCTTTTGATTGTGTGATTTACTTTAATATTTTCATATCTGAATATCTAAGATCACACTTCACACACATACACAGTCATATCTATCATAAACTAGTTTGCATATTGTTCACTTCTTAAATAGTTTGTGATTGGATCCTCTACCAGACTTGGAAGCCAGTAGAGTTACTTTTGAGTAATCCTAATAAGTGCTTTTTGTTAGGATTAGTGTAATAGGATTTTTAATAAATCATAAAAACTTTAAAAAATCCTATTCATCCCCCTCTAGGACATATTAGCATATTCCTACTTCAACTAAAACGGTCTTCACCACTATTTCACTCTAGACGCTGGACGCTAGCAACCCTCACTCTCTCTCACATGTGTGTGTGTGTATGTATATATAGATAGATAGATAGATAGATGATATATAATATTATATATTATATTATATAAAAATATATTATGGTTGGCCACTCCCATGTGGGACCCATGTGAATTGGCACCGTCTAGATGGATCTGGACGGTGGATCTAGGCAGCCACTCCCCCTTATATATATATATATATATATATATATATATATATATATATATATATATATATATATATATATATATATATATATATATATATATATATATATATATATATATATATATGTATATGTGTGTGTGTGTGTGTGTGTGTATATTGCGTTGGGGCCACATCCACGTGCGAGCCCACCTTGTTGCATATATTCAAAACCATCCATCCATCCCATGTAGACCATCCAGCGGTTTGGATGTGGACCCACTTCTACACCGTCCATCCTTCTGATGTGCTGGCCATGTGCGTGGACCTCACCATGATATATGTGATTCATCCATGCCGCCCATCAGTGGGCCCCATGACGTCAGTAGTCTTGTGGAGCCTGTTGTTGTATGTGTTGCATTTAAACTGTTCATCCATATGGTGAGCTTTTCTTAAGGCTTGAGACTAAAAACAAGACAAATCTAGTATCATATGGACCATACTACAGAAAAAGTGGGATTAAACATCTACCATCGCAACCCCTTTGGGTTACAAAAGTTTTGGACCAATATGATATTTATTTTTCCTCTAAGATCAGGTCTTTATGACCTTATGAATAGACATGGGAAATAAATGCTATGGTGGGCCCACTAGAATTTAACGATGGAAATCCTTATCACCACTATTATTTGTAGTATGGTCTAGATGATCCTTTGGATATGATTCATTTTTTTTTTTGAATAATGCTCTAAAATGATCTCTAGCAATAGGTGAATGGTGTGGCTGGTTTAGGCCCATTTGAATCGGCCCATTTGATGCAATTGAGGCCCATGATGATATATATTAGGTCCTTGTATGAGGCTGTGGGCCAATTTATGTTTGGCCCTATGTGAGCCACTCCTTGGGAGCGATGTTGGTTAAATGACCACATTGATGGACAATGACGATTAGACATCCACATTATGACCCTCCCTTAGGCCTTATTAGGCCCATCCTCATCATTCTCTAGTGGGTTAACCCAAACGATTGAGCCCCATTGATATTGTTTGATCCATTATCGGCTGTCCATCTATGGACCCTACGTCAAGGTTGATTATCGATGCCGACTAGTGATGCCGATTATGAGTTTGTGACAGCATAGCTTCATGATACATGCCCATACGCATCATCTACATGTCCATTATGAGATGTGATTGGCCATTGCATATACCATAGCATATGCGGTTTACGGGACTCCCTGTTAGGCACAGTTATTTCACATGAGCGCACTGTATGCGCAAGATTGATGCATGATTAGATTATGTGATTCATGCACTTTGCATTGTGTGATTGTGATTATTGTATGCCCTAACGACATCAGGGTTGTAGCCTCCATAGGCTCATCATGGATGGCCGGATTGGATACCAAAAATATTATTTCTAACATTGGGGTTCCATAGATGTCCCTAGGTGAAAATTCCTAAACCTGATGATACCAAAGGATAACTCCAACGTTGAGACCGAGTGGATACATGAGCGCACAAGGGCCGTATACCAGGAGGCCGTGTCTCCCACTATGTCATGGTCGGTTAGAAACGGGTGTGACCTTACCCGCCTAAGTGAGGGGGCAATATGTAAGTTGAGTTTGACCAGCTTGAGAAATGGGTCCGTTATCGACGAGCCGGGCCCAATATTGACAGGTGGATAGTGAGGTTTCTTTCACTTACCTAGTTGTGCACTCAGATAGGGGCGACAAGGTGGCGTATAGTGAACTAGACCCTGGTGACTGTCTAATGTGAGAACTGTACTGATATTCGATGCTCTAGTGTTGAATTGCATTGATATGTGGATTCGGATGAGGACTGGTGTGCATGAGTAACATCTTACATCGCATAGACTTGGTATGGCTGACATCATTCACTCCTTGCATCGCATGATCTTGATATGGCTGATAGCACTCATGCCTTGCATCGCATAGCCTTGGTACGGCTGATGACATTCTTGGACTTACCGGCATTTTCGCATTACTCTGATATTGCAAACATGCATTTCTACCATATGCACACACTTTCACCACCCTCTAAGCTTTCTATAAGCTTATGTACAACCGTTACATGCAAGTGATGTTAGGCATTAACAGTTTAGGAGCAAGAGCATGCTGTAGAGCTTCCAGTGTTTTGGTTTTATTATCACTGTATTTCCCTTTATGCGCATTGTACTCAAAGTTTTTGATCATAGTAGATTTGTGATGATGTTGTTGGTTATTGTTTGTGGGTTATGCTTATGGTTATGCTTATTATGAATCAAAATTATGTTTGAAATCCTCCTTGTAGAATCCCAGGATCAGAACCTAATGTATGCGTGCCGGGAGCCGAGAATGGGGTACTACAGAGGCTGTCAGCGCCAGATTCGGTGATCGAAAATTTTATGAGCCCAGATTCTGAGTTTGGGGCGTGACATGCCCCATCATGGGATGATCTTATGAATCATGGTGGGTCATTGGCCACACCTAGGGTCCAAAGTGAGATCCATACCATCAATCAGTAGGCCCCACTTGTCTCATCATCAAAATATAATCTAATCCTACAAAAATACCCACCAATTGGTAATCTTCTAGGCTCCTTGGAATGCTAAGATCCTTAACTACAATTTTGATGGAGGATAATGAAAATCAAAGGGCTAAGATGATAGATGAAGGCATAGGAAGTGGGCCACACTTGCTCTCCTCTTAGAAAGCTTGGACATCCACTCTTGTTGCTTGGAAAAAATGGTGGAGAGAATGAGAGAGATGAGATGTAAGGAGAGAGGGGATAGGTGTATGTAAGAGAGGGATGGGTGAGAGTTGACTTTTGGGTGAGAGAGAGATGGGTGTCATGCCTTGTCGGTAAGAGAGGGATGGTCTGGGTATGGGTTGTGATGGGATGTAATTGACTTGTGATTGATTGATTGATGTGATAGATTGGGTAGAGATTCTCTCAAGATTCGCAACATGCGGTGTTTTTCTTGAAATAAATATGGGCCCACAACTCCTAGCCTAAGTATCACATCGGTGCGCAAGACACGATGTTGGAACCACAGCGACGGTGCGGTCACAATAGTATAAGTCTCAGGTAGAATCGACTCAGATCTACAGGATGTGACTTAGGGTCACACGCAAACACTGATTACAGGTCAGGTGTTACTGGAATTTGACAGGAAGGATCGCGAAAGTCTAAGGAACGATACGGATTATGATACGGGCCTTACAGTTGACATAGTGAATGCCTTGTGTGAGTCTGCTCCGGTGCCCGAAAAGCCATCTTCCACAGATTATAGTCAGACACTATCTATTGTGGAAGCATCAAATACTATAGATTTCATGGAGATGACACTAATAAAGGATGAAGAACAACCATCTGAAGTATCTCCATCACTTTGGTTTGTTAAAACTAAAGTGCACCATGTTTGGGAAGATTTGTTTTTATCTAATTTTTTCCTAGACACAACAATTAGGAGATATGTTTTTTTACAAGCAACCCAATGTTATCTCCTTTTTCCATACATGTGGTGCCCATTTTTTTTGAAAGGAAAATTGATGTTTAAATTTTGTGGTATGATTTTTCTTGTTCTTTAATGATTAAGAACACCTATGTATACTACAAAGCAAGATTATGGATAATAATGATGCAAAATTTGTTAAGAAATTTATTGTTCATACTTACTGCTATATGTCTAAAAGATCCAGTGATTTAGGATTGACCTCCTAATCTAATAGAGATCTTTTAGATAAGTTCTTATTGCTTTCTCATGATTAGTTGGTTTTATCAGTTTAAATTAGTTTAGAAGTTAGCAAGTGTAAGTGTTATAATGTATAAAGCACTCTTGTTTGCCAAATTTCAATGGGACAAAACAACTCATGATATGGTTCACTCAATGTGATGGAAAGTTCACCTTCAAGTGAATCAAGATGGATAGTGTAAGCATATGCACAAGTCAAGAAGTTAGAAAGTTTAAGATAAAATGAAGTCAAGCTCTACTACACTTCTAGTAGAAGATCAAGCCCCACCTTTGACTGAACTTTAAGTAGAAGATCAACCATGCACTATTGAAGATTCAAGTAGAAGATTCAAGCTTTACACTTCAATGTCCAATTTTCTCAGGTATAATTAACCCTAGAAAGACCTTAAACTTATGTGCTTTCAAATGATAAACTTATATGGGTTTTTATACTTTGGTTAGGCTTTAGTTCGACTAGTTTAAGCCTTGGTTCAACTAGCCTAAGCTATGGCTCGACCAGTCTAAGATTATCTTCGACCAGTCCAAGTTTAAAATCTAAAAAATGGATATTTCTAATAATTCCTCGACCAGTCAAGCAGACTCCTTGACCAGTCAAAGAGGGACCTTCGACCAGTTGAGGGTTGCTCGACTCAAAGTCCAACAACTATTTTTTAGCACTCTCGACTAGTCGAAGCCCTTGCTCGACCAGTTGAAGAGGGCCCTCAACTAGTCGAGTAAGGCCTTTGACTAGTCGAAAGTCTGTTTTATCCGATCGTGCCCATAATTTGAAATTTGGTTAGATCTTAGACAAGTTGAAGGAGACCTTAGAAAAGTCGAAGCAACATCATTTCAACCTATAAAAGAGGCCTTCTCTCAATTCAAAATTACTCATCCAAGCTAAGAAAAGCCTTCACTTAGAAAGAGAGAAGTCTCCACTATCATCAAGCTATTACACAGTATTTTATATTTTTTTTTATATAGCTTTTATTTTTAATTCATTGATATCTTTTCATGAATTATATGTTTTAAGAGAGTAAACACTCTTCTTTTGAGATTTGAGGAATTCAAAAAGTAGCATGTGGTTTGAATTAATTTAAAATTAATCTAGAACCGAGAACCCTTGTTTGTGTTACTAGACATTGAACATTCTACTTCAAGTGAAGCGGTTCTACAGGCTACATTAAGAACGTCGAGAAGACAAGTATCATTCTATTTCTTTATATTTTGGTTTCTTTGACATATCTAGAAAATCTTATGTATTGGTTTTGATTAAGATAGCTAGAAAATCTCAACATGGGGTTTTTGTTTGTGATCACCCTTCTAAAATCACAACTGTATAGGTTTTAAGGTGAACTTGTGAAAACTTTATTTTTTAGTGAATGCCAATATCATGTGGGTTATGATTATTAGGAGTGGAGTAGGTGTAGCTGTTTGAGAACAGTTGGTGTACACACTAAACCACTACAACTACTGGTATTTGTGGTGAATGTTTATTTATTTTTTTTATGGTGAATGATTATAATTTATTTATACAAATGTGGCGAATGCTTGTATTAGATAGCTTTCTTGTCTCTTGCTCAATTTGAGATCTTGATCCTTACAAACATTCATGAAATCAGGTTGTCATACCTAAAACTTTGTTTTTAGTGTAAGGTTGTCTTATGAACTAAGTTTGAATCAATTTTTCAATACTAGTGCTATTGAGATTTGTAATTATTCTGATTCATTATTGTTTCAGTCTTTAAGTTTTTATTTGGCATTGTCCTATTCAAACCCCCCCCCCCCCCCCCCCCCCCCCCCCCCCCCCCCGGACTATTAGCTCACCTTTTTCAGAAAAAGTTAAGAACTTGCATGTATTTGTTATTCTAGGTACTCTCTACCCTCTATTTGTTACAAATTAAATTCTCTCTATGTTGTTTTATTACATATATTTTTAGCATTGAGGACATTGAAGGGTAGGGTAAGTCGATAACGTGACTTACACGGGTAGGGTAACTGAACCTACGTAGAGATGGATGGTCTTATTGGGCCTACTGTGATGTATATATTTTATCCACGCCGTCCATTCATTTTGAAAGATCATTTTAAGGATTGAGCCCAAAAATGAGGCATATCAAAGGCTCATGTGGACCACACCATAGAAAGCAGTGAAATTAAAAACCTTTTGGGGGCCAAAATTTTTTTGGATGTAACTCATTTTTTGGCTCAAGATGTTAAATTAAATTATAATTCCAATGGACGGATTGGATTCGACACATAAATCATGACAGGACCCACGACCCTTATAACATGACAACCTTAACCCTTATTACGTTACAACCACAAACTACACAAGTCACATGACAACCTCGACCCTATAACATGATAACCTCAACCCATATAACATGACAACCACAACCCATATAACAGAACAACCACGACCCATATAACATGACAACCACTACCCATATAACATAACAACCTCAACCATTACCACATTACAACCACGATTCATATAACATGACAACATAGAGACATACTCATATAACATGCTATGGTTGTAATATTGTAAGGGTCGTGGTTGTAATATAGTAAGGGTCATGGTTGTCAGGATGATGTAATTAATAACTTGATTATTTTTAAATAATAGGAGTCGAGGCCCACCTTATCAGCCAGCTTGTCATGGGCCCAAAAAGTTTTGACTTGGGCAGTGTCCACTTCTAACATACATCACAATAAGTCTAGAAAGTTTCAACAGTGGGTGTCATTATCACCATTATTTTCTATTATGTGGCCCATACGAGCTCTGGATCAAGCTGATATTTGGGCCCTAGCCCTAAAATGACATGACAAAAAGGATGGGCGGCATGGATTATGCATATACATCAATGTGAGCCCCATGAGTTGGGCCTTGCCCACGCCCATAAAGGCTTCCGTCCATGTCACTTTCTCAACATTAAATATGACATAACGTCTTATTCACTCAAAAATTGTATAACTACTTAACCAAAAACAAGGGCAATTTAGTCTTAAAAAAACTTCTAAAGACCTGTCAGAAGGTTACCCTGGGAATATTTAGAAGGTCGAATCACTTTCAAGAATTTGACCATACAACGATGCTAGTATGGTTAAAATCCAAAAAAAAAAAAGAAAAAAAGATAAAACTTTTCTAATTAGCAGTGACCAGATCGTGCACCCGAAACCAACCCCCATCTTCTCCTCTTTCTTCTTCATTTGAAGCCGCACGACCGCGGGGACGCACCCGTGTTTCACCGTCCATCTAGATGGGACCCATCTTCAAATCTGGACTCTTGGAAGACTCTAACCATAGAAACCCCTTGCTTGGAAACCTATTGTAAAGCCCACTTAAACCTTAGATCTCCCTCATTTTTGACCTCCTAATAATCTCAGTTACGAAAATCCTAATGAACAGTATAGATTCCACACCAAACCACCTTAATGGACCCCACATCATCTTATCAAATTGGAAGCAAAGCTTCCACAGCACTGGCGAAGTCTTTCGCAACCCCACCACCTCTTTTGGAGATCTCCCACACTCGGCAATCTGTGTGAGCATTCTCTATGCAATCTCAGTCATCCAATCATTTAGCAATCTTCCACAATCCAACGGGCCTCTGCTCTCCAACACTCCCCTCGGCAAACAACCAATGAGAAAGCTTCAGAACATTCGTTTCTTATCCAAAAACCGGAACCAACTTGCAGTAGTAGGAATCTTTTAGATCTCAAAATAACTAAGAAAATTTGATCTAACCTTTTTTTTTGGGGGCCGATAAGCTCTGTGGGGTCCATCTAGACCATCTAGAAGCCTTCTTTCAAAGAGATTTGATATAGTTAGGAATTTTTCATGTTCATCTTCATCAAACTTATCATGAAACCACCGTCTACACCGTTCGATCAAAGACCTTATGTTGTGCCCCCTTTGTTCTATGTGATCAGGATTGAGTTCTAGATTTATCAAAATGGTGTCATACAACCTGCTATTACAGTCGTCTATAAATTTCCTAGTGCAACTACAACTCTCGGATTTTTATGAAAGCTCCGAAGGTGAAACACATTAGCCTTACAATACTCAGGTATTGGATGTCTTCAGATGTTACCTAAAAAATTTTTGATTAAAATATACAATCTTACGTACTCTCAAGCACTAATACATATTTAAAACATCTTAAAACATCCATTTAAATAGAAAAATTCATACCAATGTTCACTTGTCACCCCAAGTGCAAGGTTGCGATGTAGTAATAACTCCGTGAGATAGAGGTCATAAAATAGGAACTTTGTATGATTTCTAAAATAGATTAGAACTACAACCAAAATTTACTCAACTAACAAGTTCTAGATAAAGATATCAATGTTGAAAAAACTATCAATGATAATGGAAAACTAGAGTGCCAAGGATCCACTTGTAGCTATCTCAATGCTACTTCACTTGATTCAATTAATAACACGACTGGAATTGAAGTTTTATCCTATCTAGTCAGATGATAGAGTGATTAAAACATCATAAATATATCAAAATAGATTCTGAACTTTCATCGAATTTGTTCCCTCATAAAACATAAATGTAATGATCACAGAGATTTCAAAGCATCTACTATGCCCAGAGTCAATGATATAGCAAGGAATTTTACGAATCACACAATTACAAAGTAGGTAAGAACATATCAAAAGTCTTCCAAAGCATCTAATGTGCCCGGAGTCGACAATGAATCAAAGTAAACTGAAAATACTTAATTGTTCAATATATAAATCAAATAACTTGAATCAAAGTAAAATAAATTATAAACTTCACTCCTTGAAGAACCACAACTCCTTGCTCTACTCCTTGTACCCTAATTCGTGCCTAGAAACTCCTAAAACATCCCTATATTATAAGCTTGAATCAAACCGACTTCAAAACTGCCTTAATTTACACAGCTATTGTAGCTTCGATGGGTACTTCGATGGCATTGAAGTTCTAACAAATAGTTCGATTCGAAATTAGGAACTGTTAGCAATTGAGTTTTTAAAGTTGCATAAGTCCTCAATGACATTGTCTTGGCATCGATGGTATCGAACTGTCTTCGATGTCATCAAATATGTCTTCGATGGGATTGAAGAATGAAGATTGAGAGTGCCCTGATTTGTCAATATACATGAATGTTGAGTCAGTCTGTCAAGTGAGCCCCAAATTGAACACTACAAGATCAAAGACTCATCAATTAATGAAGTTCAAGTGCTCCACATATTTAAACAAAGCCTCACTTCCCTAACCAAGCCCTTAAGGTATATGACCCCATCCATGAGAACCTAAACTTACCCATAACTTTAATTGAAAAACCCTTGGTAAGCTTAGTTTAGAATATTTTAAGTATTAGAGGAAATGTGAACTATAGAGGTAAACTTCATATCCTAACGATTGCATCAATATGCAATTGGTTCGATTGCATCGAAACCAAGGCTAAATAGTCCAGCAATAAATTGAATATATGATGGGGATTGATGATTGCACCGAGTGATGTTCGAGGACAATGAACCATAAGTTTCAAAGGCATCGAACCCACTTTGATAGCATCGACCTTGGCCTCTTTCCTCCACTCTTCCCTCCATTATACATGAAATACTCTAAATGTTCTTTGATGCAATCGAACTTCTGTCGATGACATCGAAGTAAGCTCTTGATGGTATCGAAGATGGTTTAATAGCATCGAAATATACACTAGTTTGTCGAGCAAGCTTTCGAGGAAAATCATATATCTTCAATTACATCGGGGGCTGTTCAATTGCATTGAAATTCAAATTCCGATGGCATCGAAGGTCTGATCAATGGCATCGAAATATGGGATGAACTGTCCAGAGAGTTTGTATAGGCAAACCATTTCTTTCTCGATGGCATCGTACCATAATTGATGACATCTTCGATGTCATCAAAACGCTAGTCAATAGCATCGAAAATGGCCTCAATTAGTCCAACAACCAAAATGTATTCTTTAATGAAATCCTGATGTCATCGAACCATCTCTTAATGCCATCGAAGTGCACATCGATGACATCAAAAGTTGCTCAATGAGATCGGACAAAATCTATCCTACACCTAACTGAATATCTTGGTGGAGAAAGTAAACTTCGATGACATCGAATATACTTCAATAGCATCGACAATGTCAGATTTCTGCCCTTTTTTACCTTTGGGATTTATCACATGGGTTGCTTCTTGGACTTTAAATTTGTATTGAAGAGAGTTATTGTAATAATTAATACCCTAATCCTCTAGATCTCTTTCCTGTGGGAGTTCCTCATTTAATCCATTGCTCAAGCATTTATTGGCATATTCAATATCTTGGATTGAACTATGAATTCCAGCATTCATTTATCTTCCAGCAACACTCTTTATTAACAAATCATTATGCTGGGATCCTTAAATGTTAAGCTCATGAAAATCTTCTCTAAATATTAATTGCATATCATTCATTAGAGAAGATCAGTTCAAACCCTAAACACGACAACCTCACATCGTTGATTGGAACCTCTACAAGTGGTTGCGGTTTAAGGGAGATGAAGACTTTTCATCAGCAAGAAGATCTTCAACAACCAGTGTTAAATGGGACTCACTCACTTATCAGTAAGTATATAGAGTTCATTGAGTCTGAAGCTCTTTCCTCGTGTAGGATTGAGATACAGAGTTTGAGTTTCAAACTCATTAAGACCTTTCATAAGCCTCCGACAAGAAAATATGTGTAGGTCATTATGTAAGACCTTGGCGTGTGTGGCCTAAACCTTAGGCCCTTTGTGTAGGACCTTGGCCTATGTGGCCTAAACCTTATGCCCTTGTATAGGACCTTGGCTTGTATGGCCTAAATCGTCAGGTTCTTGTGTAGGACCTTTGTCCTTATATGTGTAGAGTCCTTATGTAAGGTCGTGAAGGTTCATGGTTAACCTAATTTTAGATCATTGGATAATGAAATTCGGTACACTCTAGGAGAGAGTGCGTTTGCCAGAAGTGGATTAGGCAAGTAGTCGAACCACTATATATTGATTTGTTTGTGATGCTTGCCTTTTCTTATGTATGTTGATTTATGATATGCTTACTTCATGCACACTACATGTTTAACACAACAGACACATTTATATATTTTTCTAACCTTACTTTTGAAGGTGAATTGTTTTATATTAATGTTACTTTATTTTGTGTAACTCAATTGCATTAATTTTTAAATAAGATTAAAACTTTAAAAGTCCTATTCACCCCCCTCTAGGACACTTGGACATACCTCCATACTTCTACTATAGTGGTTTACCGCAATTTCACTCCAAACTGTCAAGTGAGTAAATCCCATAATTCACAATTTTTCTGATGTCATCGAACTAGCTTCGATGGCATCGAGCGCTTCTTCGATGGGATTGAAGCCTCCTTCGATGACATCGAAGGGGTCCCAAATAGATCTAGCAAGAAAATGATATTTTTCTTATTTTTGAGAAGGGATCGAAGGCCCTTCGATGGCATCAAAGTAGTGTTCGATGCATCGAACTATCTTGTTCAGCAATCCAATTTTCTACACTTTTAAATCTTCAGTTTTCTTCCTTTTTCACTTAGTTTCCTTAGATCTTAGGCTCTTGAAATCTTTAATCTTGACCTCCAAAGATCCAATCCTTATCTCAGTAATCTGTTGAGTATCAAATCAATGCTTTAAACATCCTTTTCACCTTAAGCTCTCAAAATCACCTCGCAAGAGAAAACATATGTAAATATATCAATTATTCATAAAACTAAAGCGTAACAAGGAGAAAATATATAATATTTCACACTCAACACACCCTCAACTGGTATTTTGCTAGTCCTGAGCAAACCATGCGTGAATTAATTTCTCAATGACTCCAATGTCCAAACTATTCTCTAAAAATAACATTTTGTGCAATCTAACATGTATGAGTGAAATTTAGAGATATGAAAATGGAATATTGATAATAAAGAATCCAACATCATTAGTAAATAATTGAATAAGTTCTCCATCATCAATTAATCCATAGATTGTACCTAACATCAAGTTTCTAGCATGCTTAGTAGTTCTCAACTCATAGTTCATAGAAGTTAACTTCCCTTTCATAATGTTAGCAATACTCATTACTTCAAAGTGGGCAGATCAACATAAGTAATTGATTCCAATCTTATCTCCCTTTGCACTTATTTTTCAGTTTTTGATTTTTCATTTAATTGTCTTTCTCATTCTTCATTTTCTATAAGTGTTCAGTGCATTGCACATTTGGGATGGAATCACTTTCCTCATATTCTACACCTAGAATGGGTTGAGGTTCGCATAAACTAACCTCTTCTTCATTATTATATTTGAAAGACACCCATGTCTCTTCCCCATTCTTTTGAACCGTCATCGATATTGACTCACGGGAAAGTGAACCATATGCTCATTAGTACAATTCAACTCTTCATTCTAAATTTCAGAATTCTCCAAAAGTAAGATAGGATTGCATTGTATTTCTGGACAGATTTGCGGCTGGGGTGAACTAGCCTTGTTCCTCTCATTGAGGTGCGATTCAATCGCTTCTAATGATTTCATCATTTTCGCAATATGCTGGTTGAATTGTTCTAGATTAAAACATGAATCCTCTTGGATCGTTTCTGGTTGGGTCTTAAAGGTAGGGTATCCAAGAGAATACTCATTATAACATGTTGTTGGTTCATTTTCCCAATTTTGATGTTTTCACTGGTTATAGTCATGCTGATCATACATGGGAGAATATGATGGTTGATAATAATCATCATTCCCATAATTACAATCGTATACGGCCCTATTAACTGATGGAACATAACGTTCTAGTCGGTTCTCAATATCATTTCTCGATGGAGAGAAATCTTGAGGTATATGTTGAATTCCACAACCCTTAGGCATTCTCCAATATCTCTTATCCATCTCAGCATATGCACGTACCCACGCTTCCATGGTAGAACCCTAACTTTGAGTCTAATCCTAGAAAAGTAAAAGAAAGGATCCTACAACAATATGGAAAGTAAGAGGAGAAGTCAGAAGGTGTTACCAAAAAAGAAGTTCATATGTTAAGATCCTGCAAAACAAAACAAACCAGTTAGTATCTAAGAGATACAACATAATCTAAAGAATAGAAAAAGTAGAGAAATTTGGACGAATTTACCAATTTAGACGATTTATCAACGACCCTACAAAACAGGAAAGTTAGTTCTAAGAAAGAAAAATCTAAAACTAAAAATCTTAATCTTAGACTAATTCTAAAACCAATTAATTTCAGAGAATCGTAGCAGTCAGGCCCCAGCAACGGCCCCAAAAACTTGTTCATTCCCCAAGTGCAGGGTTATGATGTAGTAATAAACTCGATAAGACCGAGGTCGAATCCCAAGGGACTGAAACTTGTACGTAATCTAAAATTAAGTAGAATTAGAACTAGACTAAGATGAAATTTAAATCGATTGCAATTTGAAGAATAATGATGAAATAGTTATTTAAAACTTAAGAAAATTCAGAGAAAGGGAACTAGGGATTCAGAGGATCCACTTGTAGAGGTCAGGGAGATCTTACGCCTGCTTTAAGAATCATAGAAATTAACTGAACTGTTGTTGATATAATTTTTAAGAGATGAAAGGTATATGAATTAGAATGGATTCCATCGCCAAACTATGCCTAGGAGACAAAGCAAACAACAGAATTAAACTAATTACCAACCAATCAATCAATGTATGAAGGTTAAGAAGGGTACCGTCATTCGACCATGCCCAGGAGACTATGGTAAACAACAAGGCTTCCTGACGTCATAAACATAAAGAAGAAGAAGAAATACTCAAAGCCATTGCAGCCCCATTGTAATTTCAGTCACAACAGACCATTAAAGACTAAAAATATTCCCTTCATTAACCAAATTCAACATCAGTTCAATCTAAACAAAAGGCAAGCAAAGAGCTCCCATTACGCTACAAGCTTCACCTCTTAGCCCTAGCTAAGAGGTTTAACCAAACATGATTAGGCTAAACACATAAGAATAAAATTTTTAAAAAAAAAACTTTAGACAAACTACTCTCCACGGCTCCAAGCTCTCCTCAATTAGATGTCTCCCTTTCTCTTCTTTCTCTCTCCTTCTTATAGGCTGTGAAGGTCGGCTGGAATGGAGGAACTTCATGCGGAAGCTTTCCTTACACAGCAACAGGTAGACGTGCGTAACAAGCAAGAACAGGGACTCCCCCACGTATGTTCTTTTACACAGTCTAAAAGATGAGCCGAAAATGGCCCACTTTCCTCACTTCTTTTCCAAATAGATAATGTCACTTGGGATGTTTTTCGACGACTTACACAATGGACAGTTTAGATCGATCATCCGATCAAAGATGGTGGGCCACAACCGTCCGAAAATCCTAGACGCGCATACAGCCTACATGGATGTGTTCGTGTTCGGTGGGCCCCAGAGTGATGTTTTTGATGAAATCCACCCCGTCCATCAAATTCCTCTCGAAATTTCGGTCGAAATGGACTGGTTTTTATCGATTTTTGGTGCGATCCACTGATGTTTTGCTTCCGCCATTCATCCCGTGCTTTCTGAAGATTCACGTGCGTACACGTGCATGGGCTAAAAAGGAAAGCTAGGCGATGGTTACGCCCCCCCTATGGACACAATGAACGGTCCGGATTGATGAAAATTGAGATGTGTGGGCCCCACTACACGAAAACGGTGGACGCTGTGCGTCTGCTGTTTGAAACAGGGAAGGAGATTGAGATGTGTTGGCCAGCTCAACGCTGACTGACTTAGGCTTTTGCAGTGCACGGCTAGTGTGTGCGCACATTTTTGCATGCACAGCCCCATGTGGGGTCCACCTTGATGTTTTCACTGAATCCACTACATCCATCCATTTTGACATATCATTTTACCCGTTGGGACTAAAATTGAGGCAGTTCCAGATATCAGGTGGGCCCCAAATTAAAGATTAGTGGGCTGATCTACCCGTTGGCCCACTTCCCGAGATCTTTAATAGCTGAAATTTTACGTGTACGGTTAATTTATGGCCCTCAGTTCATGTATGAAGTTTCGAGCCGAATGGATGGTGGAAACCCCTTGATCTTGCATTCTAGATGATTTTCGAGCCACTTGAGCTTCACTTTCTCGATTTTCGCTGATCCCTTGCGTGTAATTCCATCGATCTTGGTCCCCTGGAGTTCGTCCCTTGCTTTTAGTGTCATTAGAGCGTTAAATCCATGCTTTTAGTACCTTATTTCGATCCAAGCTCGTAAATACACCCTGCATCACAAGAATGATAAAACGGGCCATTAAATAGTATCATGCTCGTAAATTTAGGTAATAACTGGGGTCTAATATGCAATATTTGACCCTCAAAAATATGTTCTATTAATTTCTCATTCAAACATATATATATATTGCCATTTTCAACTGTTTTCTAGCTAATTTTCTTTGTTTTCTTCTTTTCTTAATTTAAACAGATAAATATCTCCGGACTTGGTTCCTGACCACTTTTAAGTAATGCTCGAGCTAAAATTAGAGTTTCAAATATACTTCATTAAACATAAGTTAGATGTGAATTGTGCACTAAACTCAATTAATGTTTAAAATTTTCTATTAATTAATTTATAGACTAACTTATTCAAACAGTTACTAATGAACTAGACTCTAAATTTTCAAAAGTACTCAAAATTATTAAATTACACGGAAAGAGGAGAGATAACTGTCCTAGAGGGGTGGGGGGAGGGTGAATAGGATTATACCAAATAAAAATTCAAATAATAGATACAATGAATGAATAAATCACTGATCTCAATTGCAGTAGTATTAAGAAATTGATTCAAGCTTTGTTCATAGAAAAACCTTACACCAAAAATAAATGTTTTAGGTAGGAAAACCTGATTTCATGAACGTAGTAAGGATCAAAATCACAAACTAAGCAAGAGACAAGATAGAGCTATCCATTACAAGCATTCACCACACAACCAAATTATAAACATTCACCACATATACAGGAATATAAACCATTCACCACAAACACTAGAAATTATAGTGGTTCGATGTGTACACTAATTGTTCTCAAACAGCCACACCTACTCCACTCCCAATAATCACAACCCATGTGTGATTATAAAACCATGGGTCTCCTTCGACTCATTTAAGATTCAACAAAATTTTAAAATTTCGGTACGATTGGATAAAACTGTTCTTCGACTGGTCGAAGGCCCTTCTTGACTGGTCAAGGGCCCTGTTTAACTGGTCGAGCATTGCTTTTGACTGGTCGAGCACAAAATCAGTTGCTGGACTTCGAGTCAAGCTCTCTTCAACTAGTCGAGCACTATGCTCGAATGGTCGAGAAACCACCAAAATTATCCATTTTTTTATTTTGAATCTTGAACTGGTCAAAGTTTTTCTTGGACTAGTTGAACCAGGGTTTAGACTAGTCAAACTAAGGCTTAAACTAGTCGAACTAAAGCCTAATAAAAGTATAAAATACCGTATAAGTTTAGCGTTTGAAAGAACCCAACCCTAAGGTCTTTCTAGGGTCATTTATATCTGGCAAAGCTGGACATCAAAGTGAATAGAACAAATCTTCTACTTGAAGGTGGAGCTTGATCTTCTACTAATAGTAGAACTTGAGCATTCTTTAGCTTGTATTATCCACATCTTGAACTTGTTCTTGCAGTATACATACTTCATGGTTTGTTCCTGAAGAAGAACTTTCAAGCACTTAAAGTTTAACTTGAAGGTGAACTTTCTATTACTTGAGGTTAAACTTGAAGGTGAACTCTCCATCATTTGTCGGTGAACTTTCCATCACTTAACGATGTTTTTTTTTTTTCTCAACGAAATTTGACAAAATACAAATATGCACAACACTTACAATCACAAACATGTGCACAACACTAACATACACAGAACATTATCTTTCAAAATTGAGTTTTTAAACTGAAAATTTTGAAAATTTTCAACATTTTTTTTGCTCAAAACTAGTAAATGCTAATTAGATCTATCTAATCTCACCCCAACCTAAAATCTACATTGTCTTCAATGTAAAAATAATAATGTGTGCAATACAATTAACATGAGATAAAGAAAATAAAAGAGGAGTGATAGGAAGGATAGTACCTGAGGAAGATAACTGAATTTGTTTAAGTCTTCATCATTCTTAAGGGATTAGCACGAACTAAAATAATATGAAGAACAAATTATCCTAGTCCTAAATCCTAAGAAAGCTATAAATCTAACCATACCTCCATCAAACTATAAGGTCAATCCTGATACATAAGATCAATAAGAGATATGGACATATCTTTTGAATCAAATTTCTCAACGAATGGTTTGAAACGATTATCGTTCACTTTAAAGATGTTATCATTCGTTGGATTCTCAACCTCGACAACCCCACGAGGATAGACCGTTTTAATTATGAATAGGCCGGTCAAACAAGATCTCAACTTACCGGGAAAAAGGCGAAGTCGAGAATTATATATAAAAAAATGACTTTTTTATTTGACATGAATGATTTTCAAAGAATGTTCCGATCATGGAACACCTTCATCCTTTCCTTGTATATTCTTAAATTCTCATACTCATCATTCCTGATTTTCTTGAGTTCATTTATCTATAATTTGCACAACAAGCCGGTGTTTTCTAGATTAAAGTTGAAATTTTTAATCGCCCAGTAAGCCTTATGTTCCAATTCCACCGACAAGTGGTAAGCTTTCCCATAGGCTAATCTAAAAAGAGACATTCCAATAGGGGTCTTGAACGAAGTAAGGTAAGCTCATAATATATCAGTCAATCGAAGTGATTAATCTTTACGGTCAGGGTTAATCGTTTTCTCCAAATTTTGTTTGATTTCCCTATTCAAAATCTCAGGTTGACCACTTGTATGAGGGTGATAAGGGGTGCTCATTTTATGTGAGATGCCATATTTCTTCATTAATGTTTCAAGTGGCCTATTACTTAAGTGAGACCCATCACTTATGATGACGAGAGGAGTTATAAATCAGGATAAAATGTTTTCTTTTAAAAACCTAATAACCGTGCGATAATCATTAAGGCACAAAATAGCCTCGACCCACTTAGAGACATAGTCTACCACAAGTAATATATAAATATTTCTGAATGATTAGGGGAATTGTCTCATGAAATAGATGCCCCAGCAATCGAATGCTTCAGTTATGAGAATGGGGTTCATCGGCATCATGTTTCGATAAGACATTCCTCCCAATTTTTTACAATGCTTACAAGATTTGCAAAATTCGCGTCTTTGAATATAGTGGGCCAGTAAAAGTTGCACTGCAAAATTTTTGTTATGGTTTTCTTAGTCGAGAAGCGGCCGTCACAAGTGTGAGAGTGACAAAAGGAGATTACACTTTGTTGTTCATTATCAGGGACACATCTTCTGATGATTTGATTTGGATAATATTTGAAAAGTATAGATCATCCCAGATAAACTTGCACACTTCAGTATGAAACTTCTTTTTATCTTGCGCAGTCCAATGAATCTGCGTCATACTTGTTGTAAGATAATTTGCAATATCAGCTGTTATTAGTAAAAATAGATTAACCACTAAGAAAAAACCAGCTCAAACATATACGCACAACATGAGCTCCTTAATGGCCAAAGAAGGACACTATTACATTTCACGGAACGACCTTGGGGTCGACCATCGGTGGAAAAAATCTCTTTGTCTCCGACCAACGTCAAGCCCTTCTAGATGTTGAGCCCGTCCACGAACCCATGCATTTCCGAGTTGGTGTTCGAAACATCGCTTAGCAAAGACTCCCAGGTAACAACCTCCGCTGTATGACAAGATGAAGAGGATGGTCATCCTCGATATCCCATCTGTGGATTACTAAGGAAAAGAGCTCAGCCCTGATGCATAACTACATGCCCTAGAGGCAGGTCGACAAGTTAGTAATCTACTTGACAAAAAGGACTCAACTCCTACTCGCCAAAGGAGCTAGGTCGGCATAATCCCTCTTCTACTAGTTCTGACATGGTCCCGACGGTATCTACTCGAGATCCCAGCCGAAGATATAAGAAGGCGACCACAACAGGGATCCGCCTGAGATCTCAACCAAGGATCTTGGGAGATCCTCACGAGATGTTCGGGATCTGAATCCCTCTATAGTATGTACCCACTAAATAGGGAGATCGCCCCCTATGCCACCACTTTTCTTCAAACTATAAATAGGAGCTCCTCTAATGGTGAAAGGTACGCACAATCTCACACCCCAAAACCTTATGTCCTACTAGACTTAATTTGCCTATCTAACTTTAGCATTGAGGGGTCCCCTGCAGCAGCCAGGGTCACCGTCTTTGCCTTACCTTACAGGTCCCAAGTGGTCATTAAAGGATGACTAGATTTCTGCAGCAACATTAGCTAACCAAGGTGATTAGGAGATTTAAAAAAGTTGTTCGTTAGGGAAATGTCATTAATTAGTGTCTTCTCAATGGAATCCGATAAGATAAGCCACGAGAGATGGTCAATCACTACGTTCTCTACTCTTTTCTTGTCTCGTATCTCAATGTCTAATTATTAGAGTTGAAAGATCCATCTTAATAGGTGAGGCTTAACATCCTTCTTATAAAGAAGGTACTTAAGCACTGAGCAATCGATATAAATAATGATCTTGGATCCTATTAAGTAGGACCTAAATTTGTCCAAAGCAAATGCTACGGCTAAGAGTTCCTTCTCCATAGTAAAGTAATTTACTTGGGTAAAATTTAGAGTTCTACTCGCATAGTAAATCACGTAGGGTTTCTTTTCTTTTCTCCAACCTAACAATGCCCAAATAGCATAGATGCTCACATCACACACGATTTTAAAATGAAGATTTTAATCGGGTGGTTGCATGATAGGTGCACTGGTCAACATACCTTTAAGCTTCACGAAAGTTTGAATGCATTCTTCGCTCCACTTGAATGGAGTATCCTTTTGAAGAGTATTACATAAAAGACGAAAGAGATGACTAAAGTCCTTTATGAACTTTCTGTAAAATTCGGCATATCCTAGAAAGGATCACACGTTACATATGCTTTTGGGTGGAGGTAGGTTAGATATCAAGTCAATTTTGGCTTTGTCTAGCTCAATTCCATTGGACGATATGATATGTTTAAGGACTATTCTCTTTCGAATTATAAAATGACACTTCTCCCAATTAAGCACAAGATTCTTCTCTTCACATCTTTTCAACACAAGTTTGAGACTATTAAGGCATTCGCTGAAAGATGTACCAAACATAGAGAAGTCGTCCATGAAGACCTTTAAAAATTATCTCATCATGTCTGTGAAAATACACAACACGAATCGTTGAAACGTGGCTGAGGCATTACAGAATCCAAATGGCATTCGTCGGTAAGTGAAAGTGCCAAAAGGACACGTAAATGTCGTCTTTTCTTAGTCTTCAAGGGTTATCTCTATTTGGTTGTAGCTCGAATATCCGTCCAGAAAATAATAGTAGGAATGATCGGATAACATTTTTAAGATTTGATCAACAAAAGGTAAAGGGAAGTGGTCTTTCCCAATGACGGTATTCAACCTTCAGTAGTCAATGCACATTCTTCAACCATTCGTAACTCTATTTGACACCAATTCATTATTAGCATTAACTACGATGGTAATCTCAAACTTCTTGGGAATCACATGAGTTGTACTCACCCATTAGCTATCAGAGATAGGGTATATAATACTCACATCCAACAATTTAAGTACATTGGCTTTAACCACTTCTTTCATATTTGGATTTAATTGATGTTGTGGTTGTCTAGAAGTTTTTGCATTGTCATCAAGGTGAATGCAATGAATACAAATTAAAGGATAAATTCCCTTGAGGTCCGCGATCGTCCACCTAAAAACACATTTGTGTTCTTTAAGAGTTTAAATGAGCTTACTATTGAGAATCAAATTTATATATTTAACTATTCAATTACATTAGTTTTCATGACATTTAATTTAATTATATACGTTTTTATCATGCGAGATGATTCAGAAGCCTATGATGAACATACGTTTAGAAGGATAGATTTAAAGCTCAAAAGAAGATAATTAAGAATTAGAGATTTGAAAGTTATTAATGAAGAATTCACATGCTAAAGATCCAAGGAAGCTAAGTGAGGAATGAATATAATCAAATATTTGAAGTGAGAAAAAAAATCCTGAAAATTGACTAGAAAAATCATATTATGAAATTTCGAGTCTAAAAAGAGAAAGTCCTGAAATAATTTCAAAAATAGACTTCGATGACATCGTAGTTACTTCGACGACATTGACAATTCAGAAATTTCGGGCTCAACTTGTTGGACAGTTCTAGACGAGTTTCGATGGCATCGAAGGTGTAATCAAAGACCTCCTTGATGGAATCAAAGTTTGCCATCGAAGATCCGAAAAGTGCATAAAATTGAGGCGATTTGTGAACTTTTCTGAGGCAGTACGAAAATTTGAGTTGTAAAACTATTTGAAGAAGTCCCTAGGCTATTCCAAATCATCTTCTAGAATTTAGAAAGAGAGAGAAGGCCTAGGTCGAGCACCGACAACGTTTTTCTACTTTGATTTCTTCACGGGTTCTATTAGATCATTCTAGTTTTTCTTTTGTTTTTTTTTAGGATGTTAGTCTTGTTAGGCTAATCTCTTAGCTAAGGCTAAGAGATGAAGCTTGTAGTTATTCTTAATGTTTAGTTTGCTTTGATTTGAGTTATATGATCTTCATGTTGAACAATTCATATTTTATGATTTGAATTTAAGAAGTATTTTGGTTATTACTTTGATCTATCGTTGACTTCAAGCACGATAGATGCTTGGGGAACTTCTCAATGCTTTCTTATCTATTTTATTGTCACGCCCCAAACTCAGAAACCGGGCTCACAAAATTTCCGATCACCGAATCTGGCGCCGACAGCCTCCGTAGAATCTCATTCTCGGCTCCTAGCTCCCATTCGCCAGGTTCCGATCCTGGGATGCTACGAGGAGGATTTTCAACGTCAGTTTGATTCGTAATAAGCATAACCAAAGGCATAACCCACAAACAACAACCAAGAACTCCATTACATTTCCACTATGATCAAAAAATTTACAAGTACAATGAGCATAAAAGGAAATACAATGGTAAAGAACAAAAACTCCAAATGATCAGCAACGTGCTCCTGCCTCAACGCTGCTGCGATCCAACGTCACCTGCACGCAACGGTCGTGCATAAGCTTACAGAAAGCTTAGAGGGTGGTGAAAGTGTGTGCACAAGGTAGAATATGAATGCAATGTCAGAGTAATGCGGAATATGCTGATGGAACCATAATATCATGAGCCGTACCAAGGCTTATGCGATGCAAGACATGAATGGTATCGGCCATCCCAAGGCCATGCAATGTATAATGCAACTCAAGCATACAGATCCTCATCAATGTCCACACATCAATACAGCTCAAAGTATGGAATATCACCAGGGTCTAGTACACTCTAAACCAGATTACCGCCACATCGCGCGCAATAAGGTAAGTGGAAGAGACCACACTATCCGTCTGCCAATATCGGGCGCGACTCGTCAATAGCGGACCCATTCCTCGAGCTGGTCAAACTCAGCCTAGCATTGCCCCCTACACTCGGACGGGTAAGGCCGCACCCCCTTCCAACCGACCACGACACAGTGGAGAGCACAGCCAACTGGTATTCGGCACTCAGTGCTCATCTACCCACTCGGTCTAGACGTTGGAGCAACCTCTTGGTACCATAAGGGTTTAGGGACTTTCACCCAGGGATATCTATAGTACCCCATGTAGAACAAGATTTTCGGTATCCAATCCTTCCAACCACGATCTGTCTGTGGAGGCTACAGCCCCGATGTCGCTAGGGCGTACAATAACCATGTCTCACAAATGCGGAATGCATGAATCACGTTATCCAGTCATGCAACCAATCCTGCGCATATCGTGCGCTCATGTAGGGCAATACTGCCTAACCAGGAGCCCATAAATAACCTGTCCGAAGGCAGATGCTATGATCAGTCAATCCTCATATCAAGCATGCATATGATGCGTATGATCATGAGTCATGAAACTATATTAAACATGTATATGAGATGAACTATCCTGACAATGCAGATGGGCCTGGATAATAAGTACGGGCCTAACAATGGGCCCTAAGGAGAGTTGTAATGTGGACATCCAACCAGCATTACACTCGCAATGTGGACGTCAAACCAACATTGCTCCCTAGGCACGATCTTCTCAAACGTCGCTACATAACCTGTATTGGGATTACACATTGCAATGGGCCTTAAGTTCATTCCATTGGGCTTTTCATATATATGTCAAATGGGCCATATCCTATGGGCCTTTTAATCATCAGATGGGCCACATAAATGGGCCACGCCAATGGGTCTTACGTGCATTGCAATGGGTCAAAAACCCGTAGGCCTTGGATTGCATCAATTGGACCTATTCACATGAGTCTAATATGTACCAAATGAGCCACACCAATTGGGCCCCACATGTAGATCAAGTGGGCCTTAACCCATAGAACTAACATGAGTCAAATGGGCCTAAACCCCTAGGCCTTAATCAAATCAAATGGGCCTAACTCATGGGTCTCAAACAAGTCCAATGGGTCTAATCCCATGGGTCTCAAACAAGTCCAATGGGCCTAATCCCATGGACCTCCCCTTTTTATTTTATTATTCTTTTTTTTTTTATCAATGGGTTTAGTCCCATGGGCCTTACAATATATCAATTGGGTCCACTTCCATGGGCTTTAAGAATGCAACATTGGGTCCAATTTTATGGGCCTTGGATCACATCAAAAGGGCCTATTCCTATGGAATTGGAACATATCAAGTGGGCCCAAGTTCTTAGGCCTTAAATGAATCAAAATGGCCTAGCCCATAAGCCTTTTATAACTCAAATGGGTCTAGCCCATAGGCCTTTTGTAAGGCAAATGGGCTTAACCTAAAGGCCTTAAACAATTCAAATGGATCGACGGTTCGGATGCATCACATGCATCATAGTGGGTCCCACTGTCCAGTGGACAGTGCGAATAAGGCACATATGTCACAAGGGGGCCCCACTTATTTTTCAATGGCAGAAATTCAATCCATACTGTTTCACGTGGTGTGGGCCACCAGAGTTTTGGATCTGTCCCATTTTTGGAGGGGGGCCCGCTACTGGGGCGGCCCACCTCATGAACGGTTTAGATGGCATGCAAACATCAAGGTGGGGCCCACGGCAGGAGGCCGTGGGACCACGTCGTCCTCCCGCCGTGCAGCAGCGCAGGCGCTGCCTGCGCTGGCCTGACAGCGGCCGTACCTGGCTGCCTCACCCTCCTCTCTCTCTCTTTCAATTTCAATTTTCTTGCCAAAAAGCATGCGTGGGGCCCGCAACCGGGAAATCCACTCCAGCCATTGGGTCCAGTGGCCTGAAACAGTCGAAATGAGTCCGAAGTTCGAATTTTTTTGATGCTTGGAGAGTGAAATAAGACAAGATAATGTTCTTGAATGGTAATGGCGCGTCCTTCAACGCCATGGCCCACCAGGTCCTCCAATCAGCCTCAAAATTCTACCCAACGGCTAAAATACCGTGGGTAAGAGGATGGGAGGCTTGGATCGAACGCAAACATCAGGGTGGGGCCTATGCAAGGGGACCACCCAAGTCCCTTTCCTTTTTCTTTCTTTTTCTTCTTTCTTTTTCCCTTTTTTATGCAAGGACGTCCAGCGTCCCCAGACGCTGGACGGTTGGCATTTTGAGAACTGATTATGGTGGGGCCCTGATTAGGTGGGCCACCACTGATGGATGGCATGGGTACATCGTCTAAGGTGGGACCCACTTGAATAAAGATTTAAATATAATAAAATCACAAGGTGGGATCCATTCAAGTGGGCCACACAACCCCTTTGCATGAAAATAAAATGAAATAAAATAAAATAAAATAAAAGAAATAAAAGAGAGAGAGAGACATGGAGAGTGGGACACGGCTTGTGATGGAGGGACCCCGTCATTATGGGCCCTCCCATACATGAAATCATACATCAAATGGGTCATTAAAGCATGAGGGACCATCAAACTTAAATTCAACGGTGGGGATCCTTTCCCCACCAATATGTATGGTCTAGATGACCTTTTTGAAATGGACTAAACATCATGATGGGGCCCATGGAGAATGGCCCCATCATGGAGTGATCATGATGATCCAAATGGGCCATCGGCCACATTTTAGGGTCCCAAGTGAGATCCGCACCATTGATCGGTGGGCCTCACTTGGCACATCATAAAAATAAGAAAATCTAGAATGATCTAGCACCCATCGTCCGATCTTCTCACTCCTAGAGGTTCCTTGGCACCTTGGCTTCAACTTTAATGGTTAAGATGAAGAATGGAGGGTTGAGATGGGAGATCCTGGGATGAAGAGGTGGGCCACTTGGAGCTTAGGAGGCTTGGAAGAATTCCATACGTGAGATGTTTTTGCTTGGAGATTTTCTTTGAAATGAGAAAGAGAGAAAGAGAGAGAGTGATGTAAAGGGAGAGAGAGAGAGAGTGATGGATGGATGGGTGAGTGATGGTTGTGTAAGAAAAGCTTGACTTTTGAGGCTTTTGTGTAAGAGAGGTATGAGAGATGAAGACTTTTGTGACTTTTTGTGTAAGAGAGGTATGAGATGTGAAGACTTTTGTGGTTGCTTGGGAAAATGGGTGAGAGTGATGTGTACTTGACATGTGATGGGTTGATGGGTGATTGATTGATGGGATTGATGTGATTGATGTGACACATCGTTGAGATTCCCTTGGTTTTCGCAACGCGCGACGTTTTCTCGCACCGAACGTTGGCCCATATCTCTTGATCAGGGTATCGCCTCGGCGCGCGAGTCGCGGTATCGGAACCGCGGCGACGGCGCGGTTGCTATGGTATTGGTCGCGGGTTGAGTCGACTCGGGTTGTCGGCACATGAATCAGGGTCGCGCGTCGATATCGTTTAAGGGTCGAAGGTTGTCGGAATTCGACCGATACGACCGCGGAAGTGTACGGAAGGGTACGGAACAAGATACGGGTCTTACATTTATGAATGTTTGATGTGTAGAATTCTATAATCTACGATTGACTATGGGCATGATAAATATTTTAAACTTTCTACAATTAAAACAACAAGACAGTCTTTTATGGAATCAATGCTATGAATGTTCAAATTTATGTTTGAAGTGTTTATGATGTTTTAAATACTCCATCTTCCAATTGGATAGATTAGGACTTCGATTCTAATCGAGTTATCCATTGAATCAGTGAATTACATATTAAGATTGCTATAAGTGGATTCGTAGATCCTTAGTCTTATTTATTTATTTATTTAAAAATTATTTTTACCTTACTGGATTAAAAACCTATACATATCATTGGACTTAGATTAATTTTAGGCAATGTTCCCCATTTCCTATGCATTAGACTTCGGTCACATTGTGTTATTACTATATCGTAACCCAACACTCGAGGTTTTAAACACATACTCTTTCGTTTCTCATCCAAGTGGAAAGAAAATACTACTAGATACTTATGGTCTTGGCCCAAACAAGCAAATTTAAGACCATCAGTTAATAGTTTAGGTCAAGCTTTGTTCCTTGACACTAAATCATGAGGCATTGTATCCATTTGTGGCAAAATTTAAAAATGTAATCTCCACTGACTAGTTTCAAGCATTAGAACGAGCTCGCAAAATGAACGGACATTTTAAATGTAACCAATACCTCGTGGTTGGGACCCACAATTTGGTGACGTCAACACACCAGACAATCCGCTTCCGTCCGTCTCTTGGCAGGTCCGTGGGGGAGTACCCGATCCGCGTCCGGAAGATGCGGGCTCCAAGCGGGCTGACGGTAGTCGGCTCTCAATGAGAAGGTACGGGCTTTTCCTTGTACATGCACGGTAGTCTCCGCTAGGGTTTTCGTTTCCCGCAAATTCTTGTCAGTTCAGAAGCTTCAAAACTCTCTTCCTCTCTGTCTCTCTCTCTCTCTCTCATTTGAAAATGGGGAAAAGAGGGAAAACCGACTGCGAGGGCGAAGAAGGAGAGCCGTTGGAATCCGTGATTGTCCTGAGCAGTAGCGACGATGAAGAGGCAAACGAGGATCTGACCCTCGAGATCGTCGAGAGATCGAGGGAACGCGAATCAAAGAGACAAAAGGGGGAGGATTTGGGTGAAACCGAGAAAAAGAGCTTCCGGTCTGATGTAGTTATCGTACTGTCATCTTCGTCATCTGACGAAATCGAATTCGTCGAGGATGGGGACAGCGGAGAGGCTGAGGCACTGCTGGAGGAAGTGAAGAAGAAGAAGAAGAAGAGATTGAAGAAGAAAAAGAAGAAAAAGAAGATTGAGGTAATATGATTCTTCATCTTCTTTTTTAAGAAAATTTCAAATTCTGGCACTAGTTGTTCTTTGTATTGTATGGATTCCGTTGATCAACTGATTTGGAGGCTTTAGTATTCTTGCTTGTTTAAATGAGAAAAAAATCTCATTTTTTTAAAACTATGGACTAGAATCCTTAGATCTTAACAGTGGTAATTTTAAATTATGTAAAATTAGAGGGAAAAAAATCTCATACTTGCAATTGAATGAGAATGAAGAGAGGACAATGGGGTAATTTCAATGCAAGGAAGTCGTTTCACTTCTGTTGCTCATTCAGGATAGGTCCCACCTGGTGAATGGTCTGGATCACTGAAAGGCTGGTCCTCCTCTTGTTCAGGATGCTGACCTGAACAAAAGCACCTCTGGCTCCACCCCAGCATTGTATTAGAACCTCTAAATAATTTTTTATTTTATTTTTTGTTTTTCCTCTACTGGCATTTTGGGATCTGGTATTCTCAACTGTTTAGCTTCTGTTCTTTTCTGCTCTAACCACATGAGTATTGGAAAAATGGAAAAGTGCAATAATTTCATTCCAGAAAGTACGTTATTGGCTTGGGCAAAAATTCTATTTGCAAACCTTGTTTTGCATTTGTTTGCATACTTTTGCATTTTGAACCTTTCTTTTCCTTTCAAGCTCTTATCTTCTTATGTGTGTTTAGTTTGATTCGACACTTTTTGTATTGATAAAATATGATTTATTAGATCAAAAGGAGAAGTTAAAAGGATATCGCAAAGGGATACTGTCCCCACCACCAAAGGCTGTTTGAGGACAGACCACTTCCTGTGCAAGAGAGTCTCTGCTCTGCACAGGTGTGAGTGATCTGAATGATAAATAAATTCCAAATTTCCATTGCCGAGTTTGCCAAACTCCAATGGCCATAAAAATCCATTGGATGAATCTCCTTCATACTGGTCAAAAGAGCGATGATGCCAACTCTTGCAGCACCCAATTGGTCCCAAATAGGGTCTCCTTTTCCTCTATTGCTGCGCATACCCATCCTAGGCTGGACCCTGGTTATTGTTGCAAGCACCTATTTAAGTTGAGGCTTTAGTGTACCAAGCAGTTGTGGCCGCATTGGGCGTACTCTGTCTTACTCCCCTCCTATCCTCCATTCTCTTAAGAGGTCCTTGCACCTAACCAATGCTAATTCCTTACAAGCCATAGGCCAGCCAAGAACTGTCTTTTGGTTGATTGGATGAAGACCAGGTCATTTAGTTTTTTATTTTCAAGATGATTCCCTTTCTTAGTGTGAATTTGTATAATGTTTCAATTAAATGTGAATTAATGTTTATTATTAGATACTTTTAAGTTTTAATATTAACTCTAAATCCAACATTTGAAGAGTGAATTGAAAATCTTACCGACTCAAACGTACTCCAGTTGCATTTGCAATTTGCAATCACTTATAAAACATGTAAGGCCGAGAATTTTTATAGCCAACATCAATGCTGGATTCTTCTTGTTCGGGTCCATTCTGGACATTCCCCACCAGTCAACTGTCATCTATTTCTTAAATGATACTCAGAGTAAGCTAGACTCTGTAGTTTACTAATTTGTAAAAATAAAAAAATAAAAAAATCTACGTTAGAGTAACACTCCAAAACATTTATATTTACTTGGCACTTCCATAGTTTTATACCAGATGACTATGCCCCTTGAGAAAATCCTCGCACTCCTCAAGTATAAGTTTAGAAGTCTAGATATTCTATCCTGTTCATCTTTATCAAGAATGATTCTCTCCAAAACGTCAAGAAATCCTAGCATATGCATTGCTTTTGCCTCATTGCGATCGACAGAAGCAAAGAATGCGACATGATTAAGGATGTTGGAAGTGAAATGTGAAAGAGATGACATTTAGCTGCCATATCTTCTATTTATTATATCTAATACAAACTTATAATCATGTTCTTTATAATTAAAGTGTTCCATAATTTTCAATCTAAACCTTTGTCACGCCCCCAAATTCGAAACCATGGTTAAGGCTAACCCTAGCCTCGGGTTGAGAGATGTGACTTGGGTTAAGGTATAAAGTAAACATTCACCACACAATCCACATTTATTCCACGTAAATAAAAAGGAAACTAAAGGACTTTATTTAAATTTAAGCACAAATATATAAATCAGCCATCACTTAAATCTTGATTGTTGAAACTTGAAGTCGAATCTTGTTCTTGATTGTTGATACTTGGAAGAGTCAAGAGTAAGAGTCTTGAGCTCTTGATTCTTGTGGACACTTATTGAAACTTGAAAGAGATCATGAGAGAGAGAGAGAGAGAGAGAGAGAGAGAGAGAGAGAGAGAGAGAAGGAAAAAAGTGGAGGTAGGCAAAAAGGTGAAGAATTGCCCCCAAAAAAAGTCCCAATGGCCATTGCATAAGCCATCACATAGGACATTGTGCAACCAGTGTCCAACGACTAATAAAACACTTGCCATCACGACATATTTGATCATGGGCCAAAATCACATGTTCGATGACTCCAATCATATCATTGCTTATGTGATCACCAATGTTTTCGGTAGCACTCATAGCATAGCGTGTAGTGTATGCTACATAGCATAAGCTACAGGGCATGTAGCGTACACTACATGGAATAGTGTACGGCGTAGCGTATGGTACATGAAATCTCCTATATATATATATACACGGTTCTATGCGGTTGAGCTCATGGGAACTTCCCATGAGGTCGAGCTGTGTGGGCCCCACCATAATGTGGGTCAAACATCTACCCCATTAGTCAAATGCACCATTCCATGGTGGGCTTATGGTTTAAAAATCAAGTCAATCTGTGACTTTTGTGGGTCACACCACATACAAAAGTTGAGAGGGGTTTCCCTCCATTAAAACATTCATAATCATTTGTTGAGCCCAACGAGATGTGGTTCACAAATCCAGCCCCTCCATTATGTGTGTCCCACTTGGATGAGGGGTCAGACCAAGTTTCAGACGCATCCAAATTTCAGGTGAGCCCCACCAAGTGCCTTTATATGTTTTAGGCATGTCTTCACGTGATTTTAGATGGTATGACCCACCTGAGTTCTATATACGGTTGATTTTTGGGATATCCCATAATTTAAAGGGGACCCATCAAATGCATGGTGTTGATGTTCGACATACATCATGGTGAGGCCCACACAGCCTGACCTCATGGGAAGTTCCCATGAGCTCGACCACATTTCCCTATATATATATATATATTTTTTTTTATTTTTTTATTTTTTTTCTTCTATGCTAGTTCAACACCTATTTTGAAATGATGGTGACTCATCCCCAACACGTGGCACTACATTAGATCAAACTGGACCATCTAAATTGTGACCCATATCATGGATAGAGCACTTAGATCAATTCAGACCATCCAAATTGTGGTCCACATTGTGAATTTGTGATGTTTCAATAAACAAAGAAATGAGGCCACACTTAGAGATGTCTAAAGGTAAAGAGACAGATTTTACATGGAAATATGTGGTTGATGATCCAGATTCGTAGGAAAAAACTCAATGGGAATTATGCATTTTGTAAATTTTATCATATTTTCTATTACTTTAATTAAAAATATTAACTATCATGTAGCTTATGCTATACGCTATGTAACTTATGCTACATGCTATAGAGGGCCAAACCAAGGTGTCCCATATCGGTTACGTATCGGCCGTATCGGCCGATACGTAACGGTATCGGTTAAGGCCGATACGCGTATCGGCCGCGTATCGGCCGATACCAATTTTTGTGCCCGTATCGGCCGATACGGGCCGATACGGGTCCGTATCGGACCGTTACGGGGGCGTAACGGTCACCCGTAACGGTCAGAAAACGGTCATATTTTTTTCTCTTTTTAAGCACTTTTCTTGCTGTTTTTTCCAAACTTCTTGCTTCCAAACTGTTTTTCACTCCTTCTAATAGTAATTTCGACCAACCTTGGCTAGTTTTTTGGGACAAAAACACATTATATTACGGATTTGGTTGAATCAAAGCTCGGTGGGCCATTTTTCAGAAATTCTTCAAAAATAGGTATTTACTTTCTTTAATATGTTTTTCTGTTTTAATCATGCCATATGATGTGTTAATCATAGTAGAACATGATAATGTGCATTTTACAGATTTGGGGTGCCATTTAATATTTTTTTTATATTTTTTTCTATTTACGCATGATTTTTGGGCCCTTTTTTTAAAATTCAAAAAATCAATTTTTAATAGTTGTTTTGCTGTTTTAATGATGCCATATGATGTGTTAATCATAGTCGAACAGCTTAATGTGCATTTTACAGATTTGGGGTGCCATTTTATATTTTTTTTATATTTTTTTCTATTTACGCATGATTTTTGGGCCCTTTTTTTAAAATTCGAAAAATCAATTTTTAATAGTTGTTTTGCTGTTTTAATGATGCCATATGATGTGTTAATCATAGTAGAACAGCTTAATGTGCATTTTACAGATTTGGGGTGCCATTTTATATTTTTTTTATATTTTTTTCTATTTACGCATGATTTTTGGGCCCTTTTTTTAAAATTCGAAAAATCAATTTTTAATAGTTTTTTTGCTGTTTTAATGATGCCATATGATGTGTTAATCATAGTAGAACAGCTTAATGTGCATTTTACAGATTTGGGGTGCCATTTTATATTTTTTTTATATTTTTTTCTATTTACGCATGATTTTTGGGCCCTTTTTTTAAAATTCGAAAAATCAATATTTAATGGTTGTTTTGCTGTTTTAATGATGCCATATGATATGTTAATCATAGTAGAACATGTTAACGTGCATTTTACAGATTTGGGGTGCCATTTAATATTTTTTTTTATATTTTTTACTATTTACGCATGATTTTTGGGCCCTTTTTTTAAAATTCGAAAAAACAGTTTTTAATGGTTGTTTTGCTGTTTTAATGATGTCATATGATATGTTAATCATAGTAGAACATGTTAACGTGCATTTTACAGATTTGGGGTGCCATTTAATAATTTTTTTTATATTTTTTTCTATTTACGCATGATTTTTGGGCCCTTTTTTTAAAATTCGAAAAATCAATTTTGAATGGTTGTTTTGCTGTTTTAATGAGGCCATATGATATGTTAATCATAGTAGAACATGTTAACGTGCATTTTACAGATTTGGGTTGCCATTTAATATTTTTTTTTATATTTTTTTCTATTTACGCATGATTTTTGGGCCCTTTTTTTTAAAATTCGAAAAAACAGTTTTTAATGGTTGTTTCGCTGTTTTAATCATGCCATATGATGTGTTAATCATAGTAGAACATTTTAATGTGCATTTTACATATTTGGGGTGCCATTTTATATATTTTTTATATTTTTTTCTATTTACGCAAGAATTTTGGGCCCTTTTTTTAAAATTCGAGAAATCAATTTTTAATAGTTGTTTTGCTGTTTTAATCATTCCATATGATGTGTTAATCATAGTAGAATATGTTAATGTGCATTTTACATATTTGGGGTGTCATTTTATAAATTTTTCTTTGTATTTTCAAATTAGTGACTTTATATTTTTATTTGCTTATATTGGACAGGTTTTGGAGCTTCTTAGGGTTTAGTTAGAACATAAAATTATCTTTATTAACATAGGTCATACACTCATACTCATATCCTAAACCTAAAGAAATGTCTGGGTCTGGCCAACAACAAGTAAGTGAGGATATTGGATGGCAACATTGTGAGAGGGTTGGTGGTACTAGGCACCAAATAAAGTGCAAGTATTGTGATAGGATAGTGTCTGGAGGAATTACCCGTCTCAAACAACATTTGGCACATCGAAAGGGTCAAGTTGCGCCATGTGTCAGAGTACCGAGAGAGATAATGCTATTAATGCAAGCTAGTCTGGATGAGTCGAAGGGTAAACGTGCTGCTGTACAAAAGAAGAGAGATGATAGTTTAGAAGCAGCTCGACAGGAGGTGTTTGGTCCTGAATATATGGGCGTTCGTGATGAAGATATTATTGATTCTGACGAAGATTCAGATCGGGAATTAACCATAGCTAGGAGAGAGAGCGTGCGTCTAGCTCGTGAAGAGGAAGAACGTCACCGCATGTTTGGCACGCATGGGTCAGTGCGTGATACAGGAGGGGGCAGTGGGAGTGGGAGTGGGACAGGGAGTGCAACTGGAAGTGCAACTGCTTCTGCAGCTGGGACTGAGGGTAGGGGGGGTAGGTTTGGTGGGTTACGACGTATATTTGGGAGCCGACGACAGACATCTTCACGTGATGCCCATATACATTTGGATGAAGAAGTAAATGAGCCTAGGAGACCCTCTATTGATCCAATCCTGTTTAGGAAAGAATCAACTAAACAAAAGAAGATAAAACAAATGTGGAGTAGAACTTCCGTTGAGAAATTAGGTAGAGCAGCAGCAAAGTTATTTATACATGCTAACATACCTCCTAACGCGGCCAATTCTCCATATTGGCAGATGGTAATTGATGCAGCAGCAGAAGCAGGTGAAGGAATAAAAGCTCCCACGGCTAAGGAGATTAGGGAGAAATGGACAGATGCAGAGTATGTGGATGTGAAAACATACGTGGCTACCTTTAAACCTGTATGGCAAGCCAGAGGATGCACGATCATGTGCGATGGTTGGACTGGCCCAACCAGACGCAGCATGATCAACTTCATGGTGTACTGCCACTTGGGAACTATATATCACAAGTCAATTGATGCCTCAGAAATAACAAAAAATTCTGATTATATTACTGGACTAATGGATAAAGTTGTGGATGAGATTGGAGAGGAGAACGTAGTTCAGATTGTGACAGATAATGAAGCATCATATAAGCTTGCAGGACATCTGTTGATGAATAAGAGAAAACATCTTTTTTGGTCACCATGTGCTGCCCATTGTATTGATCTTATATTGGAAGATATTGGGAAGAAGAAGAATGTTAAGGAAATGGTCGAAAGGGCAAGGGAAGTAACGACGTTTATTTACAATCATAATCAAGTAGTCGCAATAATGAGAAAGTTCACGAAAGGACGAGAATTGTTGAGGCCTGCGGCGACTAGATTCGCAACAAACTTTATAGCATTAGAGAGTTTATTCCAGCATAGGGGAGAGTTGAGTGAAATGTTCGCTTCCCGACAATGGCTCAACACAAAACATGGGAAGAAGACATCAGGGACACCGGTCGACGTTGTGAACACCATACGGGACAACAAATATTGGAAGAAGGTTAAGGCGATCCTAAAGGTGATGGAGCCACTAATGAGGGTACTCCGTCTTGTTGAAACCGATGAAGCACCTACCATGGGCTTCCTATATGATGCCATGGATAAGGCAAAGCTTGCAATTCAACGTGATTGTAGAAGCTGGGAGACTTATTGGAAGATGATCGACAGGAGATGGACAAAACAACTCCATCACGATCTTCATGCAGCAGGTTATTACTTAAATCCTAGGTATAGATATGCCCAATCATTTGTTGCGGATGATGAAGTTCGTGTCGGGCTAAAAAATGTGATAAAGAGATTAGAACCTGACTTAGATCTGCAAATAAAGGCGTTGAATGAATTAGATACATTTGGAAATCGCCTTGGTAGTTTTGGAGATGCTCTTGCACAGCATGCAGTATCTAGGTTGCAACCGGCCGAATAGTGGATTAATTTCGGAGAGAGTACGAAGGCTCTCCAAAAAATTGCAGTAAAAGTTTTGAGCCAGACAACATCTTCCTCTAGCTGTGAAAGGAATTGGAGTTGTTTTGCGCTCATTCATTCAAAGAATAGGAATAGATTGCAGACTAGAACATTAGATAGACTTGTCTTTATGCACTACAATATAAAATTAAGAATGCGACGACATCATAGGAGCATTACAGCTGCCGATGACGGAGACTACTGTCCAATAAACTTGGACAATATTTATGATGAGGATGACCCACTTCTACCTTGGTTGGAAACAAGGGAAAAACAAATTGAAGAGGATAGTAAAGAATTGAAAATTGATGACCCAGAAATACGCAAAGCACAACAAGAGAGTCTTGCAGATGTGTTGGACCCAGTAAGAGGGGCAGCGTTTATGACACGTACGGAAACGCCTCGAGATCAACAAAAGAGTACGAGTAGTGGTAGCGTGTCCGTGTCGGATGATGATGACGATGACCCCCCTGCCTCTGGTGCTGGCACTTCTGGTGTTGCTCAACGCCCTATTCAGCCGTCTACAGATCGCGATGCCGATGAACATCGACGAGGTGGTACACGAGGTCGAACCTACGAGTGTACCGAGTCACGATACAGCCAGCAGGAGGGTACATCTAGTGGTGCACCGCGTCCGGGAGGTCCGGAACATCAGCAGGCTCATGGTCTTGGTTATTATGATGGATATTCTTATGATCAATTGGATTATAATTATGATGGTTATACTGAGCCCGTTCCATCACATTCATGTTGGAGTAGCCCTCCCGATCAATATTCATATGATTATAGATATCCAGATCCAAATCCAAGTTACTCATCACAGCAGACGCACTCTCAATCTCAAGATTCTCAACAGCCTGAGTATGGTTACCAGTATGGCTATTCGACGGGCACTGGTGGATATCCTTACTCAGGGTCAGAGTCGTTACCTAGTCAGGATCAGTCATCCTCTGGTTTCGTTGATCTAGTATTTCCTTCTGGCACTGGATATTATGAATATGCAGAACCTACACCTATTGGACAGCCTCAGCCTGATGGTGACGATGACGATGATGTGGAGGTCGAGCAACCACAAAAAAGCAGATTTTCATTTTGGTGGTGACTTGTGATTGTGAGTATATATTTGTATTAAGGTAAGTATTTGCATTTTGCAGCAGACAGCTCACAAGTATTATTGCAAGAAGCCATGCAATTATGCACACACTTGACACTGCCGAACTTGTATTTAAAATAGCTCCCCTGACAACCAATCAAGTAATCCTTAATCAAGTTGCAGGGGAGTATATCAGACACTACTAATTTTATTTTTTTTAATATTCTTGACTTGAGGATGACAGGTCATAGACATGAATCACAGTCACCTGCACACTGCACAGGTATGTTCGAGAAATTCCTCAAAAATAATTGCAAACACACACCTAATGTAAGATATTTACATATTACATTCATTCTAATATATCTATCATTGGTAGTAAATAGTTAGAAAATTAAATATATGAATTTTGTAGTCAAATTCAGGTTATCTGGTTCATAAATTCATCAGACAGTCCGATACAACTTCTCACCAAAGAGTGGACCGTTACGCCCCCATAAACATGTTCCATTTTATAAATGAATGCATATTTGGAATGCTTAGAATATTCCGGATTTAATCCATATTTTTTCATATTTTTTTCGCAAAAAAAATTTTTTGCGCCGTTACGCCCCCGTATCCGTATCGGTTTTGGAGGTCACCGATACGCCAACCGATACCGATACGGGACACCTTGGGCCAAACGCTACGTTATATGCTACACGCATGACAACATTGGGTGTATTATTAGTGATTGGAATGGTTCAATTATTGCTATATTGATGCGGACACCAGGCCATTCAAAGTATATCAACGCAGGAGGCGCGCGTTACCTGTGTCAATGTGGTTTGATGACGGATACGGGTCGGGTCTCTAGAAGTTGAAGACCTTACACATATGTTCGTGACATGTGTAAGTTGCTTATAGGAGACATTTGGACCGTTGGATTGTGAGGATGGTGTGATCACATCGTTGGATCGTCACGGCCCACCTTCATTACGTTGAAGCCCATCGAGCATCTTAAATTTGCATTTAGTCTATGAATATTTGATTTATTTAAGTTTTGAAACAGTTTGTGCACAATTTTGTGTGAATTTCTTTTTTTTTTTAAGCTTTTTTTTTGTAGGGGTATTTTGGTAATTTCATGTAATTACGAATTTATAAGGGTTGTCCTATACCTATAGTATGTTATGTGATGTTTATGAAAGAAAAAAAGAGAGCTTTTTTGCTTCTGACGATTTTTTCGTCGACTTCCAGTGATTGGAAGAGGGCGTGAGGCCCAGGTAAACGATTTCTCATCCCCTATTTCTTTCTCCTTCTCTCTTTTCTCAAGGTACTCTTTTCTTTAACCCCATTCTCTTCCTTTTCTCCTAGAATCTTTAGATCTAGAATCTAAATCTTGTTTCTTTTTATCTAAGTCATTAGATCTCAAAAGATTTTCATCCCCACATAAAACCCATCATCCAAATCTAAATTTGAAAAACCACCAATTCTTTTCTAAATTTTTCAGATTTCCCAATCTAGGAAATTTCTATTTTTCTGGATTAGAAAATTCACTTGGATCGTTAGACGGACCTATTGCAAGACGAAAGTTCTATTTTTCGCCGGATCCAACTAAATTCAGATTTTAAAATTCAATACTTCGTGTTTGTAATTGATGGCCATAATCAATACTATATTAACCTTATTTCTTTCTTGTGTTGATGATGTATGAGGCAGACTGATATTTTATTTGTTTTTTAATATTGCATGAATCTGCCTCTTTCAAATATCATACTCATTTAAGGTAGGATTAGGCCGTCCTACATCAATTTTTGTATCAGAGTCAGGTTCTTGCATTGGGTCATCTTAGATCGAGTTATCAAGAGTCGAGATTTTTACGTTATTTTTTTTTTATAGGGTTTCATGCATCGCATGTAGAACCTAGATCTGAAATTTTCAGATTTTGCATTTAAAAAAAGAAGTCTAGATCTAAATTTTTCCACATTTGCATTATTCTAAAGGTTAGGATCATCGGTGCCCATAGTCTTGTGTCAAAACAATCTCCTAGAGTCGTGTTTTAGGAAACCTAAGTTGATTCTTATTGTGTATACCCACTCGGACTGGTAGAGGATTTGGTCTACACCCGATTCTCATTATGGAACAGTTGATTGAGATAATGAATACGATCAACCAACGTTTGACTGCCATTGAGGCGCAATTTAGGAACACGAATACCCGTATGCATTAGATAGAAGCATCCCTAAGAGAAATTTCCGACATTAGACATTGGTGGGGATGAATAGTCTCACGTAGGGGGAGTAGTTGAGGAACGGGTAAGAAATCGTGGTAGAGGTCATGGAGCACGTAGCCGAGGGGTAGGATGTAGAGGGGCGCAAAATCCGCAGCCCGCTGTCGAGTATCAAGACCGTTATGATGTCGATGAGAGGGTCTTAAAGAATATTAAAGTAGATGCTCCTAGTTTTGATGGGGCGTCTTGACCCAAAATCATTCCTTGATTGGTTAGCGGACATGAACCATTATTTCGAATGGTATGAGATGTTTGAGAATCAACAGGTGCGGTTTGCGAAAATGAAACTTGTGGGTCAAGCTAAATTATTTTGGACAAATACAGAGCGTAGAATCTAGAGATCAAGAGGTGTCCCAGTCGCGCATTGGGTAGAGATGGAGTTATTAAAGGAAAAATATCCTCCTCTCTCTTACCGTCAAAAGCTCCTAGATCAGTGGCAAGCATTACGCCAAGGATCTATGTCGGTTGCAGATTACATCACAAAATTTGAGGAGTATATGATGCGGTGTGATATTCAGGAGGATCCCTTAGTGACATTGGCGTCTTTCAAGGTGGGGCTTCGCATGGATCTGCAGCGTGAGCTTATGACCCATGCAGTGAGTGACTTGAATCAGGCTTACCAAGTTGCACAGGAGTTAGAGCTTTACCTAAAGTCTCTTGTCACGAGGCACTTTGAGTCCCGAGACTACTGTTAGATCTGATTTTCAAGGAACCAAACCTAACGTTGGAAGTCAGCCTAGGGCGCAGGCTAGTGCACCGCCTAAGCCTAAGGATGATAAGGGCAAAGGTGTCCTTGGTGCCAATCCTGGCAGTGGTAGTCACTTGAGATGTTATGAGTGCGGAGGTATAAGTCATTTTGCATACCAATGCACGGCAAAGACTCGCGGGAAAGCCTTAGTCATAGACGAGTCAAATGAAAATGCGGATGACATGGGTGATTATGAAGTTGAGGAATATCACTCAGAGATAGGTACTAATGATTATGAAGAAGAAGAACCAGAAACTGCACCACTAGCTGTAGTTAGATGTGCTTTAGCATAGGCCAAAGAGAGTGATGATTGATACAGAAGCACAATTTTCTACACGTTTATCAAGAGCGGTGACAAAAATTGCAAAGTCATTGTGGATAGTGGTAGTTGCACAAATGTGGTCTCAGCTAGCATAGTACTCGTTTGGGTTTAAAGCCCATCTCTCACCCTCAACCCTAAAAGGTTTCTTGGGTTGACACGACTTCTATGCCTATGTCCCAGTAGTGTTTAGTCCCTCATCCAAATCGGTTCATATAAAGACATGTTGTGGTGTGATGTTTTACCTATAGATGTAGGTCACATCATTCTAGGGAGGCCGTGGTTATACGATAAAGATGTCACAATTTTTGGTCGCTCAAACGTGTCTACAGTCACGCATGAGGGCAAGAAAATCAAGATTAATCCGTTGCCACTCAAGAGCTACTTGGACAAGGCTAGGGATGTGAAAATGAGTAAGTCAAGGAATGTGAGAAAATCTATTCTGAAGCCTCTATATATCATAAATGCAAAAGAGTTTAAGAAAGAAACAGCGGATGATTCAACGGTGTACGCCCTAATGGCTCGAGAAGTTACACTCGAGGTTCATGTAGAGTTACCCCCTGAGGTGACTTCGGTTCTCGAGGAGTACAGTGATGTATTTCCTAAGGATTTTACCGGATGAGCTTCCACCTATGCGGGAGATCCAGCATGCCATTGATTTTTTCCCGAGATCTACTTTACCGAACCTTCTTCATTACAGGATGAATCCTGCAGAGCATGCAGAGTTGCATAGACAGATAAATGAGCTCTTGCAAAAAGGTTTCATCCGTGAGAGCATGAGTCCATGTGCCATACTACCGCCATTAACGCCTAAAAATGATGGTACGTGGTGGATGCGTGTAGACAGTAGGGCCATTAATAAGATCGCGATCAAGTATCGGTTTCCGATACCGAGGCTTGATGATATGTTAGACATGATGGCTAGATCCACCATTTTTTCCAAGATAGACCTCAAGAGCGGGTATCACCAGATACGCATATGCCCTGGAGATGAGTGGAAGACAGCCTTCAAGATGAATGATGTGTTGTACGAGTGGTTGGTCATGCCCTTTGGCTTGACTAATACGCCCAGTACTTTTATGCGTGTGATGACCTAGGTTTTGAAACCCTTTATGGGGAAGTTCTTAGTGGTTTATTTTGATGACATACTCATATATAGTACTATTAAAGAGCTGCATCTCGACCACTTGAGGCAGATCTGTAGTGTCCTGAGGGCGGAGAAGTTATGTGCAAACCTTAAGAAATGTTCGTTCCTATCTGATAAGGTTGTCTTCTTAGGGTTCATAGTGTTGTCAGTAGAGATACGAGCAGATCCAGAAAAAGTCAAGGCCATAGTTGACTGACCTGAACTGCGGAACATACATGAAGTGAGAAGCTTTCATGGCTTAGTCACATTTTATCGTCGGTTCATTCGAGGGTTTAGCACTATTATGGCTCCCATTACTGATTGCATTAAAAATAGTGAGTTCATATGGTCTAAGGCCATAGCTAAGGCATTCAAAGATAATAAGGGCAAGATGATAAAGGCTCTTGTCATGCGTCTTCCAGATTTTTCTAAAGTCTTTAAAGTAGCGTGTGATGCTTCAGGCGTAGGTATAGGAGGAGTACTAAGCCAAGATGGTCATCCAGTTGCCTATTTCAGTGAGAAACTGAATGAGGCAAAACAAAAGTATTCCACCTATAACAAAGAATTTTATGCGGTAGTGCAATCGCTACGTCATTGACGTTATTATCTTCTACCGTAAGAATTTGTCTTGTTTTCTGATCACGAGGCTTTGAGATATTTGAATTCCTAAAAGAAGCTTAACCCGAGGCATGCCAAGTGGGCAGCATTTCTTCAGGAATATTCATTTGTCTTGAAACATAAAGCCGAGATCGAGAATAAACTAGCCGATGCCCTTAGTAGGAAAGTGACATTGCTCAACTCCTTGAGTGTAGAAGTTGCTGGGTTTGAGCAATTGAAAGACGAGTATCCCGTGTGTCCAGATTTTGGGGGAACATACGTGCCACTCTTAGGTGCCCAGCGTAGTTCCGGTGAGTTTATATTGAAAGATGGTTTCCTTTTTAAAGGAGACCAACTTTGTATTCCCCGCACTTCCCTCTAGGATTTTCTTGTTTGGGAGCTTCATGCTGGAGGTATTGTTGGCCATTTTGGTCATGATAAGACCATCGCCCTAGTGGAGGATCGATTTTATTGGCCAAGTCTAAAGTGAGACGTAGCCAAAATTTTAGGGCAATGTTGAACATGTCAACTGGAAAAACAGAAGAAGCAGAATACTGGATTGTACACGCCATTGTCAGTGCCACACGCACTATGGCAAGACATCAGTATGGATTTCGTGCTTAGACTTCCCAAGACAATTAAAAAACATGATTGCATTTTTGTGATCGTGGACCATTTCTCAAAAATGACCCACTTTCTCCCTCGTTCTAAAACCTCATATGCGTCCAACATAGGTAAGATTTTCTTTGAGGGGGTGGTTCGATTACATGGTTTGCCTAAGATTATAGTGTCTGACAGGGATGTTCGGTTTACTAGTTATTTTTTGAAGACATTATGGCATATGATGGGTACGAGACTCCAGTTCTCGTCTACCTACCATCCTCAAACTGATGGCCAGACTGAGGTTGTGAATCGAAGTCTCGAAAATCTACTACGATGTTTGGTAGGTGAACACAGTAAAACTTGGGACTTATTCCTGCCAGTCATCGAGTTTGCATATAACAGTTCAGTTAATATGTCTACGTGTGAGTCCATTCAAAATTGTTAGTGGTTACAAACCTAGACTACCCATAGATTTGTTACCTATGTCAGTCACCCAGAGGACCTCAGAGTCAGCTGATGCATTTTCCCATAACATTCATGAGTTGCATGCAGAGATTAGGAGACAGATAAATGCTAGTAATGAACAATACAAAATTTCAGCTGACTTACATCATAGAATTCAAGAATTTAATGAGGGTGATTATTTAATGGTTAGGATGAGGCCAGAACGGTTCCCACACGGTAGTTAAGTTACAAGCACGCAGTGATGGACCATTTAAGATTCTGAAAATGATTGGGTCCAATGCGTATGTAATAGATCTTCCACATTGCATGGGGATTAGTTTAACATTCAATGTGGATGATCTAATGCCTTGTTCAAGCCATCCCATAGACCTTAATTTTATTCCAAATCATTGACCAATTTCTGAATTTTCTTCCTACCTACACCACCTATGCCTACTATACCTAAGATAAGAGAAGAAATTGAAGGAATTGTGGATGAGCAAATTGTTTCCACTCAAGACGGTGGATTTCAAAGGTACTTAGTGAGGCAGAAGAACAGACCATCATCCGACTATATATGGTTGACGGAAGCAGAGTTGTAATGACTAGATCTAGATTTGTTAGAAAAGCACATGAGTTTTATCTTGTCGGAGTTGCGATCTTCTCAGTCGAGGGGAGTTGATGCGGACACTAGACCATTCAAAGTATATCAACGCAGGAGGCGTGTGTTACCCATGTCAATGTGGTTAGATGACGAATAAGGGTTGGGTCTCTAGAGGTTAAAGACCTTACATATGTGTTCGTGACATGTGTAAGTTGCTTATAAGAGACATCTGGACTGTTGGATCACGAGGATGGTGTGATCGGACCGTTGGATCGTCACAGCCTACCTTCATTACGTCGGGGCCTATCGGGCATCTTAAGTTTGCATTTAGCCTATGAATATTTGATTTATTTAAGTTTTGAGACAATTTGCGCATAATTTTGTGTGAATTTCTTTTAAAAATTTTTTTTTTTTTTTAGTAGGGGTATTTTGGTAATTTCATGTAATTACGAATTTATAAGGGTTGCCCTAAACCTATAGCATGTCATGTGATGTTTATGAAAGAAAAAAAGAGCTTTTTTGCTTCTGACGATTTCATCTTCGACTTCGAATGATTGGAAGAGGGCGTGAGGCCCAGGTAAACGATTTCTCATCCCCTACTTCTTTCTCCTTCTCTCTTTTCTCAAGGTACTCTTTTCTTTAACTTCATTCTCTTCCTTTTATCCTAGAATCTTTAGATCTAGAATCCAAATCTTGTTTCTTTTTATCTAAATCATTAAATTTCAAAAGATTTTCATCCCCACATAAAACCCTTCACCCAAATCTAAATTTAAAGAGCCACTAATTCTTTTTTGAATTTTCTAGATTCTCAATCCAGGAAATTCCTAGTTTTTTGGATTAGATAATCCACTTGGATCGTTAGACGGACCTATTGCAAGACGAAAGTTCTATCTTTCGCCGGATCCGACTAAATTCAGATTTTAAAATTTAATACTTCGTGTTTGTGATGGATGACTATAATCAATGCTATATTAACCTTATTTCTTTCTTGTGTTGATGATGTACAAGGCAGGCTGATATTTTATTTTGTTTTTTAATATTGCATGAATTTGCCCCTTTCAAATATCATGCTCATTTAAGGTTGGATTAGGCCGTCCTACATCATATATTCTCCGGCCTCATTGGAATCAAGGATTCCAGTTGTGCTAAGGCGCTGGCCTTGCTTCAAGCAATTGAGATTATTTATGCATTTAATTCGGTCCTGCTAATCATGGAGGGAGACTCAAAAAATGCCATCTCTTGGTTCTTGAGCTTAGCAAGGACAAACAAATTTCTTTTGCTCATGTGAAGAGAGGCTAATAGCTTCGTGGATGATCAGGTCAAAGTAGGAAGAAGCAAAGACCCCATTTTATTTTTATTTTATTTTATTTTTTCTATTTTTTCTATTTTCTTTTCCTCACCATCAGATAGGAGCGACAGACGTGCAAAGACCCCATTTTAATTGAAGACAGAATATCAGAGTGATGCTTGCGTCTGCAGTCCTTTTTTAAGTATTTCTGTTGTTTTCAACCCTGTCTGTATTGCTGATATTTGGTTCAGGTCCTGAAGTGTGGGCCTCCTCTTTTTCTATCTTTTTGTCCTTTTCACTAAAGTTTGAAGTTATTAATCTAGTAGTAATAATAATAATAAAAAGGCTCCACATCCCATAGGCAAATGATATATGACAATTGTGATTATATGTCGTCTATGGAGTTGGTCAACAATGAGCATTTTATCAAGCTATATTTAAGGTTAATCTTTAATGAGGAATGTGGATGTGCAGCTTGTGTCATAGGTCTTTGCAGCTCCCTCCTCACAGTACACACGGGAAACATGTGTGGTGATCGGGACTGTTGAACTGATGGGCCGCCCCTGGACAGTCAATATTTTAAAATCAAGGGTATTGTTCTCTGGTAGATATGATCAGTGGTCCGCAAAAAGAATGGTTAACATAAAATTGTGGAACAGCACACAATGCATTCAGTGTGGAACTCAAAACCAAATCTACGGTCAAAATTGTCCAATCACTGAGTTTTTGGCCCATGGCCCATCATGACGAGCTGCATGTTAGCATTCGTATAGTTTACTTCAATTGTAATCCCTATTATACCTTTTAATTTGGCAAACAAAAGGATAAAAAGTTATGTATTTCCTTGCAGGTATCATTGGCTATAGAAAATATTCCAATTGCAAAAATGCTGCTTTCCACTGGCATGGGGTGATTAAATAGACATCCAAAACCACTTTTCTTTTCTTTTTTAATATCTGATTAAATTATCATTAGTTTGATCTCCTTTTAATTCAATATTGTTTGTGGATTTGAAAAGGAAAATCGTTAATTGAGCTTACAATTTCTAGTGAAGGTTATTTTTGACTTTTCTCTCGCCTGCAGGTTGATTTTGAAAAGTTAGAAGAACCTTCTGAAACTGTGACATCTGTGGAAACGGAAGCAGTTTGGATGCTGGACAATGTCATGAAGGCTGAAGACCACTCAGCAACAGGTGAAGCTGCACACATGGGAGCAATTGGGACTTCAGACTGTGTCACAAGGGCAGATGAACATTTAGAGACAGTTGAGACCACGGATAAGGAGGCGAATGGAATATCAGACAATGCTGTGCTGCGGAAGCTTCTTGTAAGTAAGATTGTTTTACAAATACAGTTTCCATAACTGAAATGCTTAGAGAAGTTGCTTATTTTTCCCATTTCTCTCCTTTTCTCAGCGTGGGCCTAGGTATTTCGATCCACCAGACATCCATTGGGGAACATGCTATAATTGTGGCAAGGAAGGCCATACAGTGGTTAATTGTACAGTGGAGAAGCGGAAAAAACCATGCTTTGTTTGTGGGAAGTTTGGGCATGGCGCCAAGCATTGCACACAGGTAGTAAGATTTGCTACTGAGAATGCAAAGAGAAAAATCTTGCTGGTTGACTCAGAACTCAGTAGAGTGGGACTCAGCACGCCCTTTCCAGGGTCTCTTGAGGATTTTGTTAAGTTTTTACCCCTGGAATGCGGTTTTTTTTTTGTGTGTGTGTGTGTGTGTGTGTGTGTGTGTGTGTGTGTGTGTGTAATTATTATTTTAGGGCACTCATGGAAACATATGCATAATAATGACAAAGATGCAACTCGCTAAATATAAAGAAATGGATTCCCAATAATATATAGAGCTGAGTTATGCTGTTGTTACCTTTGTCATTGGGAAGATGCTGTGATTTGAGTTAGTGGGGCTGCATCTTACTCTCCAAGTTAGCTTCCGACTATGCTAGTCGGTTAAAAGAAGAGATTAAATGGGGGCAACAGTCCCGAGCTACTCTGCTCAAAGAGTGGGACAAAAACACTGCTTTCTTTCACAAAATCATGAGCACTCATGCAATGAACAGCAAGATTACCTCCATTGTAGTGGATAATTTGAGGATAGAAGATAAGGAGAAGGTGCACGCGGAGGTGGTTAAGTTCTATCAATCCCTTCTTATTAAAGAAGATTGGAAACATCTTACCCTGGACAATCTTCCTTTCAATCACCTCTTGGTAGACAATTTTTCTTCGCTCGAGTGCCTATTTTGGAGGAGGAAGTTTAAGAAGCGGTTTTCTCTTTGGGAAGGGATAAAGCCTCGGGCCTTGACAGAGTCCCAATCCCTTCCTTCCAAGTTTTCTAGAATACAATCAAGAAAGATATGATGAGCTTTATGTGCAGGTTCTCTAGAGGTTGCCTTTCATCTGATATGAGTGTTTCATTGCGATTATCCTTCAGGTTTCTAGAGCAGATAGGCTAAGGGACTTCCATCGATCAGTCTTATTGGTGGTCCCTACAAGATTCCTGTTAAGGTTCTGGCTACTAGATTCTGATGGGTCCATGGTAGTGTCATTGCTATGCATCAAGACGCTTTTGTCGAAGGTAAGCAAATTATGGATGGTGCCCTCATTGTTAATGAATGCATTGATTCTAGACACAAAAAGGAAAAAAGCAGTGGTTTCGAAATTGAATATTGGGAAAGTCTACAATCATTTCGATTGGGGTTTCTTGGACTACATGCTCGGCAGGATCGGGTGTGAGGCAGTATGGAGGTGTTAGATCATAGAATGCGTTGGTTTGGCTAGATTCTCAGTTTTGGTGAATGGATCCCCCAAAGGTTACTTTAAAAGCTCGAGAGGCATCAGACATGGTGACCCGTTGTCCCCTTTTTACTTTGTAGTTATAGCAGAAGCACTGGGCAGGATGCTTTGTAAGGGGAAAGAAGTGGGTTTGTTGACAGGCTTTTGAGTGAGTCGGTCACTTCCTCCAATCTCCCATATTTAGTTTGTCAACAACACTATTATCTTTTGTGAGGTGATCGATGCTAAGATTGATAATCTGAGCATGGTCATTCATTGTTTTGAGGCAATCTCAGGGCAAAAGGTCAACTTGGCTAAATGTGAAATGCTTGGAATCCACTCGGGTAATGGAGAAATCGTCCATCTAGCTAGTCTTTTTGGATGCAAGGCGGATCTTTCCCATCATCCTATTTGGGGTTCCCCCTTTGTATTGGGAAGCTGGCCAAGCATCTTTGGGACAACGTGGTGGAAAGATTTGAGAAAAGATTGGCGGTTTGGAAAGGGAGGTACTTGTTTCTTGGTGGTCAAATTACCCTCATTAAAGCGGCTCTATCCAATCTTCCCATCTATTTTATGTCACTATTTAAGTGTCCAAAGGTGGTTTTTACTCACATTGACAAGCTTTGACGGGATTTTCTTTGGAGGGACTTGGCCGAGAAGAATAGGTTTCACCTTTTGAGTTGTGATGAAGTGTGCAAACCTTTCGAAGAAGGTGGCTGTTTGGAGAGGGAGGTACTTGTTTCTTGGTGATCAAATTACCCTCATTAAAGTGGCTCCATCCAATCTTCCCATCTATTTTATGTCGCTATTGAAGTGTCCAAAGGTGGTTCTTACTGACATCGACAAGCTTTGACAAGATTTTCTTTGGGGGGACTCAGCCGAGAAGAATAGGTTTCACCTTTTGAGTTGCGATGAAGTGTGCAAACCTTTCGAGGAAGGTAGCGCTAACATTCGCTCCCTGGAGCTAATGAATGATGCCCTTTTAGGCAAAATGGTGATGGCGCTTCGGAATTGAGGAGGGAGCTCTTTGGAGAGAGATTATTGCTAGCAAATATGGTTGTTTAGTTGGTGGTTGGTGGACCAATGAATCTTCTCTATATAGAGCTTCTTCGGTTTGAAAATGAATTTTTAGTATGAAACCCAAATTCTTTAGCGGTGTTATTTTTTTGCTTGGAGATGGGGCGAAGATCTAATTCTGGGAAGACATTTGGAGGAGCGATTTGCCTCTGTTCGTCCATTTTTCGCTCATCCCTAGCCTTGCGCCGGATCGAAGTATCACGATCAATAGATGTTTTGAGCTTCACGGTGAGTCAATTGTTTGGTTTGCGCCTTGTCGCCAATTCTTAACGGATGAGGAGGTTGAGAAGTTGGCCATACTGTTGGAATGGCTACACCCTTGCAGGCCGTCTCTTGGTGAAAGCGATGGTATCGTTTAGTCCAATGGCAAGTCCGAGCGCTTCTCGGTTAGTTCTTTCTTCTTCGTGCTTCGAAAAAAAAGGGGAGACTGCTGTGAACACTTCTCATATTTGGCATTATGGAGCCCCTCCTAAAATCAAGGCTTTTGCTTGGCTAGCAGGAAGAAAGAGATTCCTCACGATTGACAACCTCCAAAAGCGATCCATGACAATTCCAAATGGCTGCCTTCTTTGTATGTTCAATGCAGAGACAATGAACCATCTCCCCATTCATTGCTCTCTTGCTAGCCAAGTTTGGGCCTCTCTTCTTGTGAGATTCAGCCTAGCATGGTCCATGCCTTTTGATATTGGCGACGTCCTTTTTGCTTGGCACTGTGCGGCCCTCAGCAAGAATTCTCGCGCATTATGGAGATTGTCTTCTTGCTGGTTTATGGGCAATTCGGGGCGAAAGGAATGGGAGACGTTTCTGTAACAATTGTCGTAGCGTGGTTTGGATTGCCAATCATGTGCAGGATATTGTGTTATAGTGGGGGTGCGACCTTGAGTCAAATGAGTTAGTTTGGTTTCTTTGTTCACCCTTTGCTTTTTGTTTCCCTTTTGTCATTTCGCTTTTTGGCGCTATCTCAACGCCTTTTCAATGAAATCTTCAGTTATCTTTCAAAAAAAAATCTTATATCCACTGAAAAGATCTTGACATATAATGCTATGACCATTTCCTAATATTGTCTTTTGGAGTAAAAAGTTTGTCTCTTTCTTTTGTTATCTCTTGCACTTGTCTATGTTAGATGGTTCTTAAAATGTAGGGCAACAGTTAAAAATATGATACTATCTTATTAGGTGGAGGTAGATAGCTATCTGAATTTCTTAAGTTCATGTGGCCTACTTCTAAAACTTAGTTGTTGCTTGCTCGGTGTAGCCAAAAAGATCAGCTAGTAAACCACGCATTGGCGCTTGCGTTTTTCAGGGAGTGTGACCCCCTTTTTCAGTAGAAAAATTGATCCCCCTGGGGGAAAACGTAGGCATGGCGCTTACGTTTTTTAGGGAGTGTGACCCCCTTTTTCAGTAGAAAAATTGATCCCCCCGGGGAAAAAGGTAGGCATGCATTGACTTGAATTTTTATTGTCATGTATTTTTCGGCAAACCAATGGACCATATAGGCCTTAGCCTTATGTTACCACTAAGATGACTCTTTAGGTCCCTTGACTTATGCTTTAGGTCCTAAGATGACTCTCTTTTTTTTCTTTTTCTTTTTTCTTTTTTTTCTTTTTGTTGTTGTTGTTGTTGTTGTTGTTGGCTTCGCTCCAATTTCGGACCTTAAAATAGCAATGGTGGTTATATGGTTGTGGCATGCTTATTGTGTTTTAGGTTTTGTCTTCTTTAAATGCACATTTATGCATTTTACTTGGATGTATCCCGGCACATATCCTTCTCAATAAACTATTTTGGCCCACTAGAATGTCTTTTCAATGAATTTCATTAGTTATAAAAAAAGGCTTCATTGCGAAGTGGAGAATATGGATCGAGTCTTACATCATGACAGTCTATTTCTATATATCATTCAATGGCTCACCCACAGGCTTCTCCAGAAGTTCAGAGGGCTTCTTCATGGTGATTCGATCTGACTTTTTTTTTTTGCCAAATGCCTAACTAGATCAATAGTGGGGTAGTACCATAATATTTTGTGAAGCTTCACCATCTCGGATTGTGTCTCTCTCCTTCATTGTTTTCAATTAATATCGGATTACATATCAATTTCCATAAAAGTGTTATCTTCCTCACTTCGATCCTTGGTTTTAAAGCGACATCTCTTACCAGGCAATACCTTGGAGAGTGGAAGCACTCTTGTCTATCTCTTGGAGTGAGCATATCAAATCCCCTCTGGTCAACCTTCCAACATATGAATTTTCAGTCTTCCAAATCTTGTCTAAAGGGCAAGGAAATTTGGGAAATCCAAAGGAATTTTAAGAGAGGGAAGAGTGAGGGTCAAAACTATAACTAGTTAATTGGAAGTCTAGAGGAGAAAAGAAGTTTTGTGGGGCTAGGTTTGTGTCCAATCAAGGATGAAGGAAAACCTGAATACTAGCCTGATCCAAAACTTTGGTGGGCCCAATGAGGTTTCAATGGTGGATGTCCCACCCTCACTTTTCCTCATATTGTGGCACACTAATTTTAAATCGGCCTATTTTTTGGTTCATGCCCTAAAATGAGCTGGCTCAAATGATGAATGGAGTGGATGTCAAACACGCATGATGGTGAGGCCCACAATTTTTTGTTGCATGGATTGCTTTACATATATGAGAGAGAGAGAGAGAGAGAGAGAGAGAGAGAGAGAGAGAGAGAGAGAAGACTCCTTGGTATTAAAGGGGTTTAAGATTACCATTTACTCTCTCAGAGTAGTGTTACTTGGACGCATGGTATGGATGCCCAATGCCAAAGTATTTGGTGCAACAAACTTAAAAAAATCTAGGCATGGATACACTTCCTTCCATAAATAAATAATAGTTTAATTAAATAAATAAAATTAAATAGAACACTAATAACATTAAAGTTGAAGGAAATTAGAAAGAAATATTTATATTGTTCCAATAGAAACAAATTACCAATAGTTCAAACCAGTGTTTTAAATATCAATGATATCGGCCGATATATCCCATAATATATCTTGTATCCCACCTGTGCGATACGAAATACACAATAGTGCCAATATATCCCACATGTTCAATCCGGTGAGCATTTGCAATTTCCTATCTTTCTTTTTCTTTTCTTTCTTTTTTTTTTTTTTTTGTTGAAATTATATTAAATTAGTGTCAAATGGTTACAAATCCATTGACTCTTCATGTTTGCATGAAAAATCATGGAGCTAGAGTTTTGATTTTGATATCCATTGGTTCTTCATGTTCTCCATTTAATTATTATTATTTATTTTTTTCCTTCAACCAACTATCAATTGAGACTAATTTCAAAGTATTTAAGAGTATTTGATGAAATATCATCACATACACTCTAATTTTGAAATTTGAGTGTAGGTGGTCCGATTTGGAGAAAATTGGAGAAATTCAAAATATCCCCAATTTCTCCCAAATTGCTTGTAATGTTGTACTCCAAACATGAAATCAAGTATGTATCAGGGCTAATCTACTGATTTGTTAAGTCCTTGTCAATTTTTGAAAAATAAAAATAATTTTTTAATTAAAAATAATAAAAAAATATTAAAATATTATTCTTTTTCAAATTTCCCTTCAACCATATCTCAATTGAGACTATTTTTGAAATTTTAGGAGTGAGTATTTGGTGAAATGATCATCACATACACTCTAAATGTTATGCATTCAATTTGAATATAGTTGCATTAGTTCAGTTAGACAATGCATAGCTGTTCACAACCCCATGTGTAGGGTCACGATGTAGTAATAATCTCGGTGAGACCAAGGTCGAATCCACAAGGACTAATCTTGTGTATAGTCTGAAAGTAACTGGAACTAGAACTAGAAAAAGATGAAAACCTAAATCTGGAAGTAGAGAGTAATTGTGATTAAAGTGATTAAAACTAACAAATTCAAAAATGGTAACTAGGGTTTCCAAGGATCCACTTGTGGGTTCTCGGGATGCTACCTTGCTTGATTCAATGACACAACTGGAATCAGAGTCCTATCTTATCCAATTGGTGAGAAGAGATTTGTCATATCTCTGAACTTCTCATGGATCTAATCATAAATGGATGAGAGTTGTGAGGATTTGGAAGTGATTCCATCACCTAACCATGCCCAAGAGGCAAGGCAAACAACAAGATTTACTAATCCCACAACCAATCATAAGAGAATTATAAAGATTAGGAAGGATTTCATCATCCTACCATGCCCAAGGGACGATGGTGAACAACGAGACTTACTAACTTCACAATCTCAAATCAGAAAAAGAAGATATTCAAAGCTATTGCAGATTTATTGTAATTTGTCACAACAAACTATTAAAAACTAAAAATATTTCTTATAATCAAACTAGAATCCAAGAGAGTTCAACAAAACATGAATCAAAACAAAACAAACATCCCAATCACGTTAAAAGCTTTACCTCTTAGCCCTAGCTAAGAGGTTTAGCCAACCATAGACATGATTGAACTAAAATCTCTTAAGAAAAGCATAAAAACGATTAAGGAAAAGGAACAAAAACTCTTGGCGACAGCTTCTCCACGCTTTTACTCCACTCCTCAAACCCTAGAAGATGCCTAGGAACAACCTAGTGACTCTTATTTATAGTTTTGTAACTCCAACTTGCGCATCGAGTTGGAAAATTCTAGAAACCGCCTCTAATTTATGCAGTCCATGTGTTGTCCACATAACCTTAAACTGGTCGAGGACAACCTTCGACTGGTTGAGGGTTTCCTTAGACTGGTCGAGGATGACGAGATTTTAGAGGATTTTATCGCTGGAGTTCGAGTCGAGGAATCTTCGACTAGTTGAGCAGGATCCCTCGACTGGTCGAAGATGGCCTTGGACTAGTCGAAGGATGTTGATTTGTAGGGTTCCTTTTCTTTACTTTAAGTCTTCAATGCTTTTCATTCCTCACTTAGTTTTCTTGAATCTTTGGCTTGTGAATTCTTCATTCTTGGTCTTATATGATCCATCCTTGGCTTTGATAATTCTTGAGCGTTAAATTCATGCTTTTAGCATCCTTTTCAATCCAAGCCCTTAAATTCACCTTGCAACACAAACATGATTAAAATAGAACATTAAGCATTATCATGTTCATAAAACCAAGTAATAGCTGGAGGATAATATGCAATATTTGAGTCTCAACAATAGCTCAGGAGCCTATATAAAGGAAACCTATTATGTGCACTTGTTTTTTGAGATGTTATGATTTAAAAGTGTGTATTAAAGTCTTTTTTAACAATCCCTGAAGTTTCATTGAAAAATTCAACCATTTCCCCAATGTTTCCCAAAAAGTGTGATAAATTACCTGATACAAATGATATATCCCGTGCAATAACCGGTATGTATCTTTATTTCAAGGATGCGATACGTAAACATGATACCGATATTTCAAACGCTGGTTCAAACAAACAAATAATTTGATCAAAATAAAAAATCATGGATAATCATCTCAAGAAATAGTTCTTATGAACATCACACATTCTGTTAAAATATTAGAACTAAAAAAAAGGGAACTAAAATACAAAAAGAACAACAAAGCGGCTACTTTTTTTCTTATATTGGTCGTGGTGCATATAATGGAAAATGAATTGGAATCTAGAGAGAGAGAGAGAGAGAGAGAGAGAGAGAGAGAGAGAGGAAGTCCTTACAAGTAGTTTCTTCAAGAAAAGGTGAGTGAAGGCAAGCTCAAGGATTATGAGTGAGATATCTTTGGCTTGACAACAAAAAAAAATTACATACCCAAAAAATCAAGGAAGGTGAAACAAAATCTATGCAACAAAATGTTTGGAAACCTTAGTTAAAGTGTCCAACTTGCCGCGCTTTTCGATGACATCACTAGGACACTTTGTCCCTACAAATTTTGAAGGTCATGTCCAAAAGTGTCCAAGTGTTGGCACAACAAAATCGTAGAAAGTAGAAGTGTCTTGGTAACACCATCTTAGAGTAAATGGTAACATATTTATTGCGATAACAACCATACCTTCTCTCAAGGTTGTGGGGTATGTGTGTGTGTGTGCGGTGGTTGTGGGTGTGCTTGTACATGTGCATGCGCGATCACATGATACCGGTTCCCCTGCAACTTGTGGTGGTGCCAAGCTATTGTGGAGCCTAGGAGTGTATATATCTGAATCCCTCATGTTCGGACTCACTTGGTACTGGTACCAAGTACCAGGCTATTGTCAGGCCCAATGTTGTTAAATAGCATATGCGATCCTGTGCAATTGCATATGCATGTGCGCATATGCGATCACACAATCACATATGCGATCGCATATATTTTTATTTTTTTTTCCATTTTTTCAAAAAAATTAAAAAAAAATCAGAAAAAATTCAAAAAAAAAAATTAGAAAAATCAAAATAAATTATTATATGTCATTGGGACATGAAATACATTTAATTTAGGTAAAAAAATAATAATAAACCCAACCAATTACATACATATGATAATGATACACAGTGTTCGCATTGTCGACGAAATGTCGATAATATCGGTGTCGCTAGACTAGCCACATCGTAACCCCCCTTTTTCGTTTCTCTCTGGATTATAGGCAAAATATCGGCGATATCATCGATAATTTTGGATTTTGTGCGACAAAATAGGTAAAAAGCGAAAAAAATAAAAAAAAAACACCTTTGATTTCGGTAATACCTGGTTGATGGTTGATCGGAACTCGGAAGAAAAGAATTTGGGCAGCAATCGACAGTTCTCGTCTTCGACGGAGGTAAAGAAATCTGAAATCCTCCCTTTTCTTCGTTCGATTGGAAGATTAATGTCACAAATACATGATTTCGGTCAAAAATCAAGGATTTTGGGAGATTGAGATGGGATTTTGAAACCCTCGATCGAAAATCCCCCCTCCGCCAAAAACCCCTCTTCGCAGACGAAAAACCCTCTTTTATTTTTATCTTTTATGCTTCAGAACTACAGAAGCAGACTCTGCATGGTGCGCTTCAGCGTACTGAGTAAACTCTCTGGGCCCACTGTGAATGTATGTGATTTATCCACGCCGTCCATTCATTTTTCTAGTTCATTTTAGGGGTAAATCCCAAAATTAAAGCATATCCACAGCTCCAGTGGACCACACCACAAGAAACAATGAGAATAATGATTTTCACGGTTGAAACCTTCTTAGGCTCCACAGTGATGTTTATTTGTATCAAAAGTTTTTGTAAATATAAGAAGGCATGGATGAAGGGTTAAAATAAATATCAGCTTGATTCAAAATTTCTGTGGCCATCAGGAAGTTTTTAATGATATGCATTCAATTCACACAGTTTCCTGTGGTGTGGTCCATTGAAGATTTGAATCTAGTTCATTTTTCGGCTCACGCACTAAAATAAGCCATCATATATGATGGATGGTGCAGATTTAAGGTACATACTTCATAATGGGTCCCACAGTTAGGAATCCACGGGAAGCGGATTTGCTGGTGTACCTCACACTAGCTATATAGCTATTGTAGGTACGTGTCATGCTAAGACGAGCACTGACGCTCCTCGAGGTCCGAGTTGTACAAATGATTCAAAGGAGATCAAAGTTACATTTGCCCCACAGTGATGTATTTATTATATCTACACCGTTCATCTATTTTTAGAGTTCATTTTAGAGCATTATCCAAAAAATGAACCATATCCAAAAATTATATGGACCACACCATAGATAGCAGCGGATATAATGATTTTCACCGTTAAACAATTTGCAGGGCCACCATAACGTTTATTTTGCATCCAATCTGTCCATAAAAACACATATTTGAATGAAGGGGAACAACAATTTTCCTATTGATCCAAAACTTCCGTGGCCCCAAAAAGGGTTTCAATGGAAGACGTTCAATCCCCCACTGGTTTTTGCAGTGTGGTCCACTTGATAGTTATATCTATCTTATTTTTTGTCTAAAACCTTAAGACAAGCTCTTCAAATGGATGAATGGTTTGGATATAAGACATACCTCGTAATCAAACCCACAAGTTACTTGCTGAAGTCAATAGCTGGTGCGAGGTACACCAGCCATTCCGCCTCCCGATCCACCTACCTAGGTAAATGCGCCACAACGGAAGTGGATTGCATACTGAGTAAACTCTGTGGGCCCGTCGTAATTTACATATATGATTCACTCTGTCCATCTATTTTATTAAATGATTTTAAGGCACAAGCCAAAAATGAAGCATATCCAAAGCCTAGGTGGACCACACCACATGAAACTATGTGAATTGAATGTTTACCATTGAAAAATTCTCGGGGGCCACAAAAGCTTTTTATCAACCTGATATTTCTGTTTTTTATTCATCCATGTCCTTGTGATCTTATAAATAGTTTGGATGACAAATAAACATAACTGGGCCCTATGAAGATTTCAATGGTGGAAATCATTATTCCCACTATTTCATACGGTGTGGTCCACTTGAAACTTAGATAAATTTATTTTAGTTATTATTAGAGTAATTTTTTTATGAAAACATTGCTTTTTTTGGCTCCATTAAATGAAAACTTATTATTTAATGTATTTTATTTTTTTTACAAATTTTTAATTTCTAAATATACAAATATATGTATTTAGGCATGTCCTGAAGTTTCATTTAAAAATTTCACTGTTATCTCCATGTTTTTCCATTTTTCTCCACATTTCCGGTTATCGACGATAACGATATTATATCTTTATCTCTGGCCAACGAAACTTGTAGCGATACCGACAACTCGAACACTGATGATACATACATGATACATGATACATTTACAATTTAGTAATTTACAAATTACAATATAGTTAACTTCTTAAATGATCTTAACATTAACAATTAACATTTTAGTTACATTTAACAATAACAAATATCAAATATCCATATTCAACATTCAACACTACATGTACATGATACAATACATAATATATCAAGTTATCAACAATTGACAACATCAACACACTTAGACTTATGAGACAACCATTAAACAAAATTAAGAAGTTATGTATTTATTATTTCTCTAATCAATAATCATGATATACATGGATCTAGCATCCATTGTGGCACATCACAACCAGGTCTACCACCACCACCACCACCATCATCATCATTATCATTCGAGTCATCTCCTTCTTCCACATACACTTCTTCTTCTTCCGTTTCTTCGTCATCTGTACATACTAATACTTCATTAACATCCAATGGTGGATGATCTTCAATTTGATCATCATTATCACCTTCTTCTTCTTCAATATCTTCAATTTCATCAACGGGTTGACGGCTACTACACTCCCCCTAGCTCCCCCCCGTCCTTCACCTTCGAGTGGTACTACTACATTCACAAGGTGTCGATCCATATGCAGTATCTTCAACTTGTGCCCATGTCAGATCCTTTCCAGTAAATACCGGGTCCTCCGTCTCTATGAGCCACTCATTATCTGCATCCAACTCATCTAAGCAGATAGGGTCAAAGAAGCTGAGCTTTTCTTTCCTACTTTGGAATCGTTCTTGTAATTTTTGATTGTATTGAACGAAAACCAAGTCGTTGAGCTTTTTTTGCTCAAGGCGATTCCTTTTCTTGGTATGATTCTGCAAGAAAGAAAGCGCATTTGACATTAACTATTTAGGTAATTAATTTAGCTTAGGCCACTAAAAAATTAAAGTTTACAAAAAAATAAAATAATTATTAAACAGTCTAAACTTTTACTTACCGCCTCGAACGTGCTCTAATTGCGCTCGCGACCACTGGCAGAACATGTGAGTCTAAGAATCTTCATATCCAGCTTCTTTAGAGCTGAATCCTTCCTGTTCGGGTCCACTCTATAGGCAGCCCACTAGTCAGCTGAAAAAAACAGTTTAAGTATAGGTTAGAGTCTTAGTCTCTTAGAGACACTTTGTACAAAAACTTTTTGTAAGAGTTCAGTACACAATTGACAATGTACACTAACATTCATTCATAGAAGTACTTATTGGGTAATTTCATTGTCCGATGTCTTATTACGATATCCCTTAAGAATATGCCTTTACTTTTTGTGTAGAAGTCTAGCAAAGTTGAGATCTTGTCCTGTTCTCCTCTATTTGGAATCATTCTTTCCAAGACATCAATAAATTCAACCATATACATAGTTAGTGCTTCTACTGGATCAGCAGAAGCGAATAAACAAGCTGGGTTAAGGATGTAACCAGCCGAATACAATGGGGATGACATTTGACTGCCCCATCTTCTATCTATAATACCTAAAATTGGCATGTAATCACGGCCTCTATAGTTAAAATAGTCCATGATCTTATTTTTCGGCCTCTCCATCGCATCATATATGTGGCTCATTGCGGGCTTCTCATCTCCGTCCACCAATCGGAACACAGAGACTAAGGTCTCGGATGATTTTAGCGCCTTTACCACCTAAGTCCAAAAACTTTGAGAAAGAATTGTTTGTTGAACCCGTTTCCCGTCAGCCTTCTTTGACCAAGGCTCACTTGTAAAATCGGCCGGCACTATAAAACTTCTAAGTTCTGATTTCTTTGCATGTAGCCTTTGTAGTGTTAAAAAGGCTGTAGCGAAACGAGTGACTGCTGGACGTGGCAAGTTACCTCCAATGTGTTTTCTCATTCGACTGAGAAGAAGGGCGTGTTTGTACATAAAGATCGTGATTCTTCTAGCCCTTGCAATCACGTTTATAAATAATCTACTTATATCTTCTAACATAAGATTAATACAATGGGCCGTACAGGGGGTTTAAAATAAACGTCGTCTCTTCTCCATAAGAAGATGACCGGCCATTACATACGAAGCTGCGTTATCTGTAATTACTTGTATAACGTAGTCCTCACCTATTTCTTCAACTACACTATCTAGTAAGTTAAACAAATATTCTCCTGTGTGTGAATGGCCCGACACATTCACTGACTTCAAGAACATTGCCCCAACTGGACAATTTACCAAAAAGTTAATGAGAGACCAACTGGATCTATCGGTCCATCCATCGACCATTAGTGAACAACCATATATTTTCCATGATTCCCTATATTCAGCTATGAAAGATTGTGTATATTTAACTTCAGTTTTTAGGCATGTCTTCCTCATTTCATGATATGAAGGAGGTTTAAGCCCAGGCCCAAATTGACATATAGCCTCAATCATTACCTTGAAACTTTTCAATTTAACGGCGTTGAAAGCAACGCCGGTTTGGTAAAACCACTTAGCAATATATTGAATTGTGGTTTTCCTATCTTTTTGTTTATACCGGTTCTCTAAAGTTGTTTAAGCCGGCCCTTTCCCTCTACCCCTTTGGTCGACCATATCCTCGGGGTGTGGTCTACACCATCTATCTATGAGCCCATGCCCTCGGGCTCTTTTCGATGGTTGTACTTGTGGTCTAGACCAGCCTATCAAAGTAGGGGGAGTGATTAGTTTCATCTACATTAACTACATTTATATCTTCATATGCATCTTGTTCCATATATTCCTCCTGACGTAGGGCACTATCGCATTTTTTTCTTGATTTTTTTTCCATATATTCCACGATCTCCCTTCGAATTTCTAGAGTAATTTTTTCGCATGCTTTTGCATTTGACCCCAATAAATTTGCAAAGTGTTGCTTGTGCCTCGCAATGCCACCAGAACTCACAAACCCACATAACTCACATACTATGTAAGTCTTTTCGGTAGCACTACGGTAATGCCCATACTTCCAACCCGGGTCATTCGACTTGGGCTTCAAAGAGGAAAATTGGGAAGAAGACATTATGATGGTGGATAGTGGTGTGTGTGTGTATATTATTAGCACTAAAAAGTAACTAGCTAGCTACTAACTAGAAATTAGAAAGTAAACTACAAATAAAAAGAAAAGTAAAGTAAGAGAATAAGAAGTAAGAAAGAAGTAGATCTAAGAGAGTAAGTAAGAGTAAAGAGTAAAGAGTAAAGGGTAAAGAGCCTAAAGAGAGAGAGAGAGAGAGAGAGAGAGAGAGAGAGAGAGAGAGAGAGTTGAGTTTACACTTGTAGAAAGGGAGAAGAAGAGGGAAAAGAAAGAGAAAAAGAGAGAGAGTTGAGTTATACACTTACACTTGTAGAAAGAGAAGGGGAGAGAGAGAGAGAGAGAGAGAGAGAGAGAGAGAGAGATATTTACACAAATAAAAGTAAAATTACAAATGTAACACTAACAACTAACAAATCTAAAAGAGGTTCCCAACTTCCAAATTCGACTTAAATCTTGTTGTAACTTGTAAGTTGTAACTTATAACTTTTCACTTGTAAGTTGTAAGTTGTAACTTTAAACTTGTAAGTTGTAACAACTAACAATTAACAAAGTAACAAATCAATTAACAAACAAAATATTAAAAATAAAAATAAAAAATGATAGAAAGAAGTTGCTAGAAACTTAGAACTTAGAAGTTAGAAGAACTTAGAAAACTTAGTGAATGGAGATTGGGGAGGACTAGAGGAGTGAGGAGTCTCTTGACTCTTGTCTCGACTCTTGAGTCTTGAAGATCTTGAATCTTGATTCTTAAATATGGATGGTATGAATGATGTGTCATATATCATGTATCATGTGTCTTAGATTCTTGATTCTTGTTGTACCCTCTTGATTCTTGAAAATTGAAAGAAAAGAAAAGAAATATGGAAATGGAATATGGATGGAGAGGAGTGGAATATAGAATGTAGATTGTAAAATGTAAAGTGCTTAGTAAGAGAGGATGTAGTAAGCGAAATAGAGAATAGAGAGAGAGAGTTTGAGCTTTTTTTGTAAGTAGGAATGTTTAGAATGCATATATATAGAGTAAAAATCCAGATTTTTTTTTTTAAAAAAAGGTCAAAACACAGTCAGAGATCTGACCGTTGGCCATTATGCGATCGCATACATTGCATATGTTGACACATGTGGCATATGCGATCGCATGTGCAGGGATCACATATGCCACTGCCGCATATGCGATCAGGCCCCATATATGCGCATATGCGACCACACATGACAACAGTGGTCAGGCCCAAAGTTGTGTGCATCTGATATGCTCTATCCCTCGTGTTAGCACCCTCATGTTTAATATTGAGCCAAAAAATAGGTTGATCTGAGATTTAGGTGGCCCACAGGTGTGTGTATCAAATTTACTCCATCCATCGGGTTAGCACCCTCATGTTCAAAATTAAGCAAAAAATTTGGTCAATCCAAGAGGGTCCACACCATAGGAATTAATGTTAAATCATGCCTAAAAACCTGGTACTGGTAGACACACATGAGGGTGTGTGTGTATGACCCCCTCATGTTCACACTCACATATACTGGTTCCACCATAACTTGTGATGGTACTAGGCTATTGTCGGGCCCACAGATGTGTCTGATCTGCTCTGTCCATCATGTCAGCACCCTCGTATTCATTATTGAACTGAAAATAGGTTTATCTAAGATAGAGGTGGCCCGCAACATTGGAATTAAAATTAAATCATGCCTAAAAACCTCTAAATTCACGTGGTGTGGCCTACCTCCCAACTAACCCATAGTGTGGCCCACCTGAGTTTCTATTCGGGCTGATTTTTGGGCCCATAGCATAACGTGAAAGGGCAACCCCAATGGGCAGGGCGGATTTGATGCCCACATCATGTGGGCCCTACAATAGCCTAGTACCACCACTAATAGTACTGGTCCTGGTGCTGTGTGGGCATTTTCCTGTTTATGTTTTTATGATCATGTCCAACTAGTTGGACAATTTAAGTTTCCACTCAACTCGCAGATTAATTCCAACCTGTTATATATGAGACATCCTTATACAGGGGCATTTTCACACCGGGGCTCAAGTGGGGTGGCCTGTGGGATGCAGGGGTACACTCAGGGTGGCCGGCCCGTGTGAGGTGGAACCCATGTGATGTGGGGTCCATGAGAGAGGGGGGGTTCGGCTGAGGTCCTAACCTATGGGATGTAGGACCCAGGCTATGAGATAAAGGGATCGATAACCCATAATCTATTAGTTTGAGCTTTTAGAGCAAGTGGTTAGTTGTCTTACGTCAAAGTGGTATTAAAACGGGAGGTCTCGTGTTCGAGACTCCTCACTGGAGGTGATTAATGCAGTGACATTTTCAGATTGGACTCGAGTGGGGTGGCCTGTGGGATGCAGGGGCACACTCGGGGTGGGTGGCTCATGTGAGGCAGAACTCATGTGATTTGGGTCTCACAAGGGGGGTTCGGTTGAGGTCCTAACCCATGGGATGTGGGGCCTGGGTTATGAGATAAAGGGATTGATTCGCCATGCTCTATCAGTTCGAGTTTTTAGAGCAAGTGGTTAGTTGTCCTACATCACATCCAATCACATCCAACCTGTCAAATAAAGTTGGACCGACATGATGATGAGCTGGTGCAAGAATCAGCTAGATAGACTCATCAGGTGGGCCACATGTGGACATTGGATCATATCAGCAGCTATTCATTTTTTGCACTGCCATGGCCCACTTGATGAGTGGATCAGGCGATGGTTTGGATCTCTCTCTCTCTCTCTCTCTCATGATATATCTGTGCTGATGCTCTGCTGGATTGTTCACACACCATATATTGAGAAGTAATTTGTTTGTGCTGATGCCTGCTTGATGGTTTAATTTTGCCTTGAATTTGCTCATGCACTTTGTTTCCAGTGTTGCTCTCATGTACTTGATTGCTGGATGCTTGTTGTTTTACCTTTTTGATTTCTTTTAGGGGCAAGATTGTTTCATCTGCAAGAGAAGAGGCCACATTGCAAAAGATTGCCCTGAGAAACATCCAGGTAGTTCTCAGAATTATAAAATCTGTCTAAGGTGTGGAGATCCAGGGCATGATATGTCATCATGTAGAAATGATTATGCTCCTGATGATCTGAAGGTACATGGTCTTTGGATATCTCCTATTTAAATCTCTGTATGCAGTTCCTCTTTATGCATGACATCTAACAAGTCTGTAAGGTCAGTAGAGAAATGGAACCAATCTTTTTCTTAACTTCATCTTTTTTATCTGCATGGGCAGGTGATTCAGTGTTACATATGCAAGAATTTTGGCCATCTCTGTTGTGTGGATATTGTAGATACTGGTCCAAGAGAGGTTTCATGTTACAACTGTGGCCAGTCAGGCCATACTGGTTTAGTAAGTTACATCTGCCATAAGGGATTTTTGCACGCCTTTTATGTGGCATATGCCTAGCAATTTGAGTTCCGGAAGCTTATGAAGTCCATAATGTAGGGGTGTGCAAAGCTGCGTGGGGAGAAAAGTGCTGCAGTTTCACCTACTTTATGCTACAAATGTGGAGAAGAAGGGCATTTTGCACGAGGTTGCACAAAGTCTTCTAAGGTCCATATACAAAGGAATACTGAGCATGACTTTGTCAATCCAGTATCACTTGCTTCTAACTTACCTAGCACTCTTTCCTGTCCAACATGACCAGCATGTACAACATCTTGATTGTTCATCTGCTGGGTCTTACCCCTAGTTAGCAAAATTCCATTTTAAACTCCATATTTAAAAAATAATAATAATAAATGCCGCAATTGATCAGACATTTAAAACTCTGTATATTTCGGAAGATAGGAAAAAAGAAATCACTTTGTTTGAGCAAACCGAATGAAACACTTTTTTTTTCTCAATAAGACTGTTTCATTGGTAAAACTGAGTAGGTGAAATTTTTTAGTGAACACGCACTGCTTTATGTGCGGATTACTCAAAATGGGAGGATTTAAGTTAGGGGTGTGTTTGATTTCTCAAATGGTTGTGTAAATACTTGAAAATAGGTAATGATTATTTACTTTTGTAATTACAGGCAGTGTTCCCACTGTGACACTGACAACACCTTTTCCGTCACTAAACCCGAAGAGGAAAACAAAAAACCGTGGGGCCCACTGTGATGTATGTGACTAATCCATGTCATCCATCCCTTCTACAGACTCATTTTAGGGCATGATCTGCAAAATGAGGCAGATCCAAAGCTCAAATGGACCACACTGGAGGAAACAGTGGGATATGAACGCTTACTGTTGAAACGTCTTTGGGGCCCCAGAAGTTTTGGATCAAGTCGATTTGTGTTTTCCTTTATTCATGTCTCTATGACCCTATGAACAGGTAAGATGATAAACAAACACCAATGTGGGCCTTAAGAAGGAAAAATCTTTTAACAGTGGACATCATTTGGATCACTGTTTCATGTGGTGTGGTTGAGATTCAGATCTGCCTCATTTTTCGGCTCATGCCCTAAAATGTTCTCATAAAGCAGATGGATGGCGTGGATAAGACAATTACATGATGGTTGGGCCCACAAATTTAAGTCAGTCCTTTCCGGATCGATTTTCGAGGCAGAAATCCTCCGTAATCTCCAAATCTTTCCCAGCATATGTAGAATGTAATAATGATACATTTCCTTGTATTTACAAGGAATTCGAAAAGCCAAACACCCCCTAGGCACAGAATGCCATTTGAGTATCTATATGCATTATTGTTCATCCATATAGAAATTCTGATTATATTAATTAAAGTTTTCTATTTTAACCTTATTTGTATATAATATATATGGCACATATTTAGCCTTTTTTTTCACTCCATTTTAACCTGAACTTTTCATTCTCCAAATTTTTGCTGTTTCCCTTTTTAAACAAAATTTGACCATATTTTTAATGATCAAGACTGAATAAAACACAAACATTTCCTGTACCTTTATTTATTTATTTATTTATTCTTCTTTTTTCTTCTTTATCATATTTCCTGTACCATATTTTGCTAACTATGGTCTTACCATGGATGGGCCATGACCTAGAAAACACACTGGTTGGAAGGTCCTAGCCATTGATTGGAGGAAGTTCGATGCTTTACCAATGGACAGTTAGAAAAGTTGAACCAATGTGGACATCCAATTGGCATGAGTCCTCTAATTAATGACTAGAGTGATCCATATGGTGTTGTTTAGTGTATGACCATGAACATTGGATCTGGTACATCTGTACCATGCGTATGATACAAGGGTCATTTGACTAGTTCAGTTTTTGGTTGGTTTCATTTTGTGGGGTATGGCCTAACAGATGAATGTTCTGGATGTCATACATGTGTTCCGCATTTACTGAGATTAGTGCTGGTATAGTAGTGGATCCTTTCTCTTACAGAGTTGTCCATATGTCTTTTTTTTTTTTCCCTCTCATTTTGGTCTCTCTTTTGTTTGGTTGAGTTTTGATATAGTAAGCTTGTGCAGTCTGCTCAATGGATGGGTGAACCTTCGACCCCGGCTCAGAGATTTTCAAAGGAAGGTAGAGGCATCTTGGAATTTAGATCAGTACCTCATGATCATGGTAAAGCCTATAAAAAGAAAACGATGTCGTGTGAAGGAAGAAAAAACACGACCACTGGGAAATCCAGGTGGAGGGGTGGTTGGGCTACCGATGATCCAAGAGACCCACCTGGTAGGCAAACTAAATTGAACGGTTGGATTTCTTTAGCAGCAGGCAACCATTCTTCTAGTTCTCGATCTCCTTTTAGGAAGAAGCACAATATTCCCCCAGGAACTCCAGGTTCACATGGTTCGACGAAGCGTTCCCAGACTGGCTTTTCAGCTTCAAGATTTGGTGTCGAAAATTGTTTTTGAAGAGCTTAGTATAAGCATGGAGAGGACTGTCTTTCCATTGAGATAATTGCTATTGAAAGGCAATGATTGGGATTGAATTGCATCATCAAGTGTGAAATCAAGTCCTTCCATGTTTGGATACTCGTTCCGTTTGCCCAAAAGTTTGGCTGATTCAGGGCATCGAATCCATTGTTAACCTTGTAAGTATTTCTTCCTTAGTTAATGTCCTTATTTATGTTGTTTATTTGATTAGTGTTATTCTGCATTCTCTTAGCATGGCTTATATGGGTCATTTCTTGATCTCTTGCCAGTTGGTTAAGTCTTTGTAAAGTTCATCTGTAGATTTTGACTTTTCTTTTTTGCTGACCCAAGATTCATGAAGAATCCTCTCCCAGTTAAATTGTGAGGAGCAATGATGAAATGAATCATTTTGCAGTATCAAACACTTGTCATCTTTGTATGAGCATACATATAAACGTATGTGGATGCATTTTTTAAAAAAAAATTTTTTTTTGCATGCGTACTTATACAAGTCTCCGCTCCCCTTTATGCCTGAGCCGTGCATGTATTTGAGGACCTCTCCCTCTGTATGTGTTTGCATACAGGAAATAACCTTACGCAACTTCTTTTGCTGTTGCTAAAAAATCTATGCGGTAGCATTTTTGTCTATGTTCAGGTACATGCAGTAATATGTATGTTTGTATCAATGTGGTTGTAACGCATGTTGTACCACACATGTATTATGCATGTATCTATCTATGCGGTGCACGACTCTAATCAGTTGCATAACATGTAGGGTAAGTTATGGTAATGTTATCTGCATCTGTAGTACCGCTATGTTACCCAGACATACGTGTCATGTGCTCCTGGATGTGCTTGGATATTAACACGTCCCTCGGTACATATGCACGTGCGTATTTACATCTCTACTATCTGTGACACGAGCAGCCAGTGGCAAGTTTTTTCACACATTTGAGATGGCTAAAACTTTGTATTATTTGAGGATATGTGAGGGGTATCTAGAAAAGAAAAGGGTAGTTAGATAGTTTAGAGGTGATGCTTTTGCATTATTTTAGGATAAGGAAGGGTTTCAAGAAAAGTAAAGGTAGTTAGATAGTTTAGAGGTGACTTTTGCATTATTTTAGGATAGGGTAGGGTTTCTAGAAAAGTAAAGGGTAGTTAGATAGTTTAGAGGTGAGTTCTTCACATTATTTGAGGATAGGGAAGGTTTTCTAGAAAAGAAAAAGGTAGTTAGTTTGAAGGCAAGTCCAACTGTATGTTAGAGGTGAGTCCAGCTATATTCGAGGATAGGGAAGGGTTTCTAGAAAAGAGAAGGGTGTTAGATGGTTTAGAGGTGAGTCCAGACTCCAGCAGTATTTGAGGATAGGGAAGCATTTCTACAAAAGACGAGGGTGGGTAGTTAGTTTAGAGGTGGGTCCAGCTGTATGTGTCACAATGTTGGGTTCAGATTTTGCTCACTTCACCAAGAGACAAGAGGCTGGTGGCTGCTCACCTTAAATGCAAGAAACAGTTTAAGATGGGCCGAGTTTGTACTCGGCCCTCACGAGGTTGGTGGCTGTTTGGAAAATTTATAGCATGGTGATTACCTTGATTTTAAGGTACATCTAACCAACTTTTGTGTCTACTTTTTCTTTGTTCATTCGTATATTTGAAGTATGGTTAGTAAGGGTGTGTTTGGATGCTCTTGTGAATTGAATTGCAATTATTATTCCCCATAAAGTGGAAAGTACCAAATTGTGATTTCCTTCTTGCACATTCGTACCAAGCAATGTTGTCAAAATCGTTATCATATGGCAAATTGTAATAGCGGTTGAATCATATCAAATTGCAAATTGTATCATAAATCATAAGATTTTTTTATAATTTTCTAAAAAAATGAAAACTATAAATAAATCAGAAAAAAAAATTAAAACTCATCAGTCATCCTTTTGCCATCAATATTCACCAAAGTAACACCACGTCATGATAGTGTTAAAGAATTTTTATCTTCCTTTATTTTTTGGTCTTTCAAGAAGTTTCTCTTAAAAACATACAAGGATCCTTTAGTAATTTATGTTCATGTTACCTTTCTTAAATGTAGAATTACGTTGGAAATGCGGCATTTGATATTGTAGAACAACGAAAGAGGATATTTTGATTTCTAAACATCATTCCACAATACATGTAAGTCAACATGATTGTAAGCATCCATAAAAACATTCCAGATAAGTCATACATCAATTTGGTGTTTTGACCAATTAAGAGGTAAGAAATCATAAAAAAGGCTCCATGATTTAACATTGAAGAGAGTATTTATCATTTAATCTATGATAAAGAACAAATAAAATAATTTACCTTTTCTAAACAATTCTTAAAGCCCCCACCAATTTAAAAACATAAAATGAAAGCCGATTGAAGCTTAAATTAGAAGAGAATTGGGATTTGAATCGTAATTGTAAGAATCAATCATAGATTTGTGGAATTCATATAAAAAAAGAGATTCAAGGTGAGATTCAAATCGTTTTGCTCAATGTTTTAAATATTGACGATATCAGCCAATGTATCCCACGATATATCTTGTATCCTACCTGTGCGATACGAAACGCACAAGTAGTTGGATATATGCCACTTGTTCGATTCGGTGAGCATTTTTTATTTTTAATCCTTTTTTTTTTTCTATAAATCATGTTAAATCAGTGTCAAATTGTTACAAATCCATGATTTTTCATAAAAAAATCATGGAAAAATCATGGATTGGTAACTTTGATTTTGAGATTTGGAGGAAATGGGCTGAGTCGCGGAAAATTGAAAAAAAAAAAAAAAAAAAATCAAATTTTCCTAATTTCTCGCAAATCAGTTGCAATTTTTGTGTCCAAACATAAAATCAAACATGTATGTAACCTGATCTAGCGATTCTTCTTTTGCTTTTGAATGTATTGCCTTATTTCCACAAGTCTTTTTACGTTTATAAATTATATGAATAGACTTTGAATATACTTGCATCAATTCACTGAGACAATGCATAGATTAGGACCCATATAAAGAAAACCTATTATGTGCACTTGTTTTCTTGTAATGTTTTGATTTATAAATGCTTATTGATGTCTCTCTTAACAATCACTTCAATGTCATTGAAAAATTTGACCAATTTCCTAATGATTTCCCACGTTTCCAACAACAGCGATGCATTACGTGATACAACCGATATATCCCATGCAATAACCAAAACATTTCTGTATCCCAAGGGTACGATACGTAACGCGATACCGATATTTCGAACACTGGTTTTGCTTAAGATCCGATTCAAATTGTAAATTGTAAATCGTAGGATTTTGACAACACTGGTACCAAGTACTAAGGTTCAAATCACTATTATGGTACTTTCACGGCTGTCTTGAATGAAAGAAACTATAGTTCAACAACTACTTCTCCATTATTAATCGGGGCTACAACTTGGGTTCGAGTAACCTGATTGACCCAACCCAAGTTCAGGTTGGTTTGGGTCAAATTGGCAAGGTCCTCAGATTAGGTTAGTGTTGGAAAAACTCCAACTCAATTTGAAATCAAGTGTGGTTTGGGTTATGCAAATTTGGGTGGGGTCAAGCAGGTCGGATTGGGTCGGTGTAGGTTAAGTATAGAGGAATTTGGTTGGATTTGGCTCGGGCACCTCGTGTTGGAATTTGGGTTAGGTTGAGTCATTTTGTAGGTTCGGACCTCTGGAGGTTGTGTTGGGCTCAGGTCGACCCTCAACCGGACCCAACGTGCCCTGGCTGCACCCCTATTATTAACACTAGGAAACATCATTGGCTTTTGTCATTTCCTCTTTTTATGCAAGATGTTCACCATCCAATTCACTTGTGGATCGAAATGCAGCCTAAGTCTTTCATTGTTGCAACAACTGAAGTTGTTATGGATGCTTTATTGTGCATTTTACGCTTGAATGCATCTGCAAGTGTGACCAATTTATATCCAACTTAGGAAGTGGTTATTTCTCTAAAAATAAAAAATAAAAAAAATAAGGTAATCGACCCTCATAATCTCTACTATACATAATACAAGCCAACGCTCCCTTTCCCTTTAGCACGAGAAAACTTTGGTCTCTGGTAGAGTATAATGGTTGATACACAGGCATCAACAAATTGTACACCTTGCATGCAATGAACTCAAAATAAATTGTACAAATCATGGGCTCTTATTTGGATCTCTTAAACAGAGTTGCGTTGATTTAATTCCAGAACTAGCTAATTAGTGAATATCTAATGGATGGACAAATGAAAACAATCAATTGTCCAAATTCTAGAAACAAATGCTTATAATCAGAATTTAGGATAGTCAAATCTAATGTTCGAAATATCGGTATCGCGTAATGTATCGCACTCTTGGGATACAAATACATATCAGTTATTTCACGGGATATATCGTTTGTATTGCATAATTTATTGCACTTTTTGGGAAACATAGGAAAACATTGGGAAATGGTTAAAGTTTTCAATAAAACTTCAAGGATTGTTAAAAAAGACCTTAATACATACTTCTAAATCATAATATCTTTAAAAAAGTGCACGTAATAGGTTTCCTTTGTATAGGGTCCTAAGCTGTGTTGTTTGACTAAATTAATGCAACTATATTCAAATTGAATGCATAACATTTATAAATATATCAAGACATGTATGAAAACACAACCAATTCCTTCTTTCCAACTCATTTTAGGGCATGGGCCCACAAATAAAGCAAATCCAATTCTCAAGTGGACCATGATGAACGTTTAATTCTCACTGTTTCATGTTTTGCGATCCACTTGAGCTTTGGATCTTCCTGATTTTTTGTCTCATGCCCTAATATGCTTTGGAAAAATGGATAAATAGAGTGAATTTCTCACAAACATCATGGTGAGCCCCACCACAATCCCCACAATACCGTCTGTCTCTGGCCAGGTCCTGGCGGGACGCAGATTGCCTACTGACGTTGTTAGTAGCTAGTAGCTAGTAGCTACTGGATGGTGGTCTATAGGCCCCACCATAATGTATGTTTTTTAATATACTTTGTTCATCCATTTTCCCAGATAATTTTGTACCATAATCCAAAAAATTAGGCAGATTCAAATCTCATGTGAACCACACCACAGGAAACAGTGGTATTTGAATGCCTACCATTACAAACTTCTTGGGACCACATAAGTTTTGGATGAAGTTAATATTTTTGTTTTCACTTCATCCTGGTCTTTATGACTTGAACAACAGGTTGGATGGCAAATAAACATTATAGTGGGCCCTAGGAAGTTTTTAACGACGATCGTTCAACAATCACAATTGTTTTCTTGTTGTGTGGTCCACTTGAGATTTGGATTTGCTTCATTTTTGGGATCATGCCCTAAAATAATATGAAAGAATATATTTGTGGCATGGATGTAACACATGCATCATGGTGGGGCCCACAAAGCACCGTCCAGTAGCCACTTCAAGTTAGTAGGTAATCTGTGTCTAGGCGAGGTTTTGGGTGGATCCCTAGATCCACAAGGGTCGGCGTATCCATAACTATGGGGCCCACTTTCATGTATGTGTATTACATCCACACCATCCTTACATTTTTACAGCTCATTGTAGGGCTTGATCCTAAAAATGAAGCAGATCTAAGTCTTAGGTGGACCATACCACATGAAATAGTTGTGATTGAATCCTCACCATTAATGGGGGCCAATAGAATGTTTATTTGCAATCCAAACTGTTGATAAGGTCACAAAAGCCTAGATGAAGAGACCACATAAATATCAGCTTGATCCAAAACTTTTTTGGCCCATGAGAAGTTTTTAATGGTCGATTACCACTGTTTCTTGTATTATGACCCACCTGAGATTTGGATGTGCTTCATTTATGGGATGATGCTCTAAAATGAGTTTTCAAAACCGATGGATGACATGGATGTAAGGAACATACATCAAGGTGGGTCCCATGGTTAAGGATTCCACCCACCTTGGTAGATTCGAGGGTCCACTAAAGCCGTGCCCGTCCTAGTGGGGGTAGTACCCAATCCACAGCCTACATGGAATATCAACGTGGGTGGGACCCTGCCATCATGATCCCACCTTATGTGTTGTATCCACATCGTTCAACCATTTGGAGAGATGATTTTAGGGCATGATTCAAATAATGATGCCAATCTAAACCTCAAGTGGACCCCACCATAGAAAACAGTGGGGACAATGATGCCCACCGTTGAAACTATTTGTGGGGGCCCACTATGATGTTTATTTAAGATCCAACTTGTTCATAAGTTCAAATAGATGTGGACGAAGGGAAAACACGAATATTAGCTTGATCGAAAACTTTTGTGGCCCCATGAAGTTTTTAATGGTAGACATTCAATCCCCATTGTTTTATGTGGTGGGTTCCACTTGAGCTTTCGATTTTCCTCATTCTATCTCATAACCTAAAATGATCTATCCAAATGGATGGACATAATGGATATACAAAACATAATCAGGGTGGGTCGCACCATCTTTGGTGCAGCTGAGTCACACCAAATCCAGGGGTGTGGATTAGGTGTTATCCGAGAAACATCTTAGTCGATGTTACCCTTACTATAGGGTCCACCTTGATTATATGTTGTATATCCACTCTGTCCATTCGTTTTTCCAGCCCATTTTAGGACGTGGTCCAAAACATTAAGCACATCTAAATCCTAGGTAGACCACACCACATGAAGCAATGATGATTGAATGCTCACCATTAAAAACTTCCCAAGGCCCACTGTAAGCAGATCCATAATGTTTATTTGTCATCCAACCCGTTGATAAGATAAACTAGAATTGAATGAAGGGAAAGTTTAAAGATTAGATTGACCCAAAACTTTTGTGTCCTACAAAATGCTTTTAATGGTCATTCACAACTTTTTCCAATGGTGTGGTCCACTCAAGATTTGTATATGCTTAAGTTTTGGCATAACATCCTTAAATGATCTGAGAAAACGGATGGGTGGCGTGGATATTAAACACATTCATCAAGATGGGCCCCACACGATGAGGTTAACACCCACTAAGCTGTTACCCGCATAACAGTTAATCCACTCCCTAACTTAAAGATCGAGAGAGAGAGAGAGAGACTCTTCTCCGTTAAAGACGACCGCTAGTCTGCAACCCTAATCCAAACCTCGCCGGTAATTCCAACCAAATTTCCCAAAAATCTCTCCAAAAATCTTTTTATTTGGCAAATCTCAACCCAAATCCCATAATCCTTAGCAGAAATGCAATTTCAGGGGTTTTAGGGTTTTTCTTACATGATCTGGGGATGTCAACTACTTCCCACCAAATCCAATTGAAAGCCACCTCAGACAGATCACAAAGGTAAGAGAATTTCTCTCTCTCTCTCTCTCTCTCTCTCTCTCTCTCTCTCTCTCTCTCTCTCTCTCTCTCTATATATATATATATATATATATATATATATATATATATATATATATGTGGGAATGCTCACCTATGCTCCAGATCTCACGGTAACTCGCAAGTACTTTTTCAGAACTCATCTCCCCTGATATGAGCCCAAAATCTAAATCGTCCATGTGATGTAGCACCCCATGAAACCTATCTAGACCAACTTTCACCTTGATCTAAAAACTTTGGTGGGCCATGGCAAACGAAAATAGTTTCTTCCCTTGATTTGTCTCTCTTTTACCATGGCCCACTAAAGTTTTAGATCAAGGTAAAAGTTGGGCCTTAGGGGTTTCATGGGGTGCTGCATTAGGTGGATAGTTCAAATTTTCGGCTCATATCAAGGGAGATGAGTTCTGAAAAGGTTCTCAAGAGTTACCGTGAGAACTAGTGCTCAGGTGAGCATTCCTCACACACACACACACACACACACACACACACCAAGGTGTCCCGTATCGGTATCAGTTGGTGTAACGGTGCCCTCCGAAACCGATACGGATACGGGGGCGTAATGGCGATACGGGGGCGTAACGGCGCAAAAAATTTTTTTTGCCAAAAAAATATGAAAAAATATGGATTAAATCCAGAATATTCTAAGCATTCCAAATATGTATTCATTTATAAATTGGAACATGTTTATGGTGGTGTAACGGTCCACTCTTTGGTCAGAAGTTGTATCGAACTGTCTGATGAATTTATGAACCAGATAACCTGAATTTGACTACAAAATTCATATATTTAATTTTCTAACTATCTACTATCAATGATAGATATATTAGAATGAATGTAATATGAAAATATCTTACATTTAGGTGTTTACAATTATTTTTAAGGGCCAAAATTCATGCGTAAATAGAAAAAAATATAAAAAACTAAAATAAAATAGCACCCCAAATATGTAAAATGCACATTAACATGTTCTACTATGATTAACACATCACATAATATCATTAAAACAGCAAAAGAATCATTAAAAAATGATTTTTTGAATTTTCAAAAAAAGGGCCAAAATAAATGCATAAATAGAAAAATATATATATAAAATGACACTCCAAATCTGTAAAATGCACATTAACATGTTCTACTATGATTAACACATCATATGACATCATTAAAACAACAAAAGAATCATTAAAAAATGATTTTTCGAATTTTCAAAAAAAGGGCCAAAATAAATGCGTAAATAGAAAAAAATATAAAAAAAAATATAAAATAGCACCCCAAATCTATAAAATGCACATTAACATGTTCTACTATGATTAACACATCATATGGCATGATTAAAACAACAAAACAAATATTAAAAATTGATTTTTTGAATTTTAAAAAAATGGGCCAAAATTCATGCGTAAATAGAAAAAAATATAAAAAATATATAAAATGGCACCCCAAATCTATAAAATGCACATTAACATGTGCTACTATGATTAACACATCATATGGCATCATTAAAACAGCAAAAGAATCATTAAAAAATGATTTTTCGAATTTTCAAAAAAAGGGCCAAAATAAATGCGTAAATAGAAAAAAATATAAAAATATATATAAAATGGCACCCAAAATCTGTAAAATGCACATTAAAATGTTCTACCATGATTAACACATCAAATGACATGATTAAAACAACAATACAACCATTAAAAATTGATTTTTCGAATTTTAAAAAAAATGGCCAAAATTCATGCGTAAATAGAAAAAAATATAAAAAAAATATTAAATGGCACCCCAAATCTATAAAATGCACATTAACATGTTTTACTATGATTAACACATCATATAGTATGATTAAAACAAAAAAACATATTAAAAAAAGTATAAATACCTATTTTTGACGAATTTCTGAAAAATGGCCTACCGAGCTTTGATTCAAGAAAATCCATAATATAATGTGTTTTTATCTCAAATCCTAGCCAAGGTTGGTCGAAATTAGTAGTAAAAGGAGTGAGAAACATTTTAGAAGCAAGAAGTTTCAAAAAAATAGTAAAAACAGAGCTTAAAATGGAAAAATGTCGATACGGGCCTGTTACGGGCCTGTAACGGCCCGTATCGGCCGATACGGTGCAAAAAACCGAATCGGCCGATACGAGGCCGATTCGCGTAACGGTTGCCACCGTTACCGGTACGTATCGGCCGATACGTAACCGATTTGGCCCACCCTGACACGCACACACACACTGCAATTTCTAGATGAGAAGAGATGTCGCTTGTCGTGGTAGGGACTTCTAAGGGGTTTCGTATCGTTGGCCTGTGATAACGATAATATTTGCCGATAGTATCGTTATCACGAACACTAGTTAAATCAATATGAATTTTGAATGATCTATCTTAAGTGGTTCTGACGACTTGGACCGTTTGGTTGACTTAATGCACACCATGTTTGCGATTTCAAAGCACTTGATATCAAACACCACACCCCGCCAGAGGATCACAAAACTTCCCTTTTAAAACTTCTCCATCCATACCTCTTCCATTCCTCTTTCTCCACATGCATCGCATGTGCCATATCTACCATGTATGTAGAAGTGACTGGATATTTGTTTGTTTGTTGTAGGTGGTGTGTGCATGGAGTTATATGAGGCATGTGTGGGTGTGTCTGTCTATATGTTTAGTTGTATAACAGCATGGGGACCGTGTGTTTAGCGCTGAGTGCAAGTGTAACTAAAATACGAGCACTATATTGCAGAAAATGTGCACACCAGATATTCTTCATGAAATTAGTATGGTTTTAACAGCAGCCACTATGACAGTAAGAGCCATTATGGTTACACATTTTTTTTTATCAGATTAGGTTATTTGTTTATACTGGTGTATCCACTGGAAAAAGAAAAGAAATGATGTTTCCTTTTAATAAATTTTCTGTTTTGTTACTTTCAGTAATAGGAGTTTTTTTATTTCACTTGATCCTTAGTTGTCAACTTCATTCGGTTCCAGTCACCTCAATGAAACCAAAACCCACCCCTATGTTTCATTTTGGCTGAAATTTTGATATGTTTCTGTTTTGTTTTGGTATGTTCCAGTCGGGATTGAATTCAGTGATTTTAGATGCTGTTTCAGTTGGAAAAAATCCCATATCAACTGGAAGGGTCACAAACATGTGAAAACCTCATCTTCTAGCAAAGAGAGGATTTGCTGTTAGGAACCTAACCGATACACTTAAAGCCCCAGGACCAATGGAACATGTCACACTAGGGTCTTTAAACCATCGGGATCACGACATTCTACCACACTTCACAGCCGACGTCCACAGCGGCCCACTTTGTGGTGGCACTCTAGCCTCTTTTCCAAGGCACGGCTGCTGCACTCTGGTTCTCCAAGTAACCCTTTCCACATCATGGCGGCTTTCACTTTGGTCTAGGTTGCCCTTGCCACAGGTCACCCCTTCCGTGACACAAACACAGGAGGACATGGTGTTGGCTTTGATACCATTTGTTACGAACCTAACCAATACGCCCAAAGCCCCAGGACTAATGGAACATGTCTAACTAGGCTCTTTAAACCATTGGGATCGTAACATTTTCTATTTTCTATTTTCTGGGGAAAAAAAAAAATATGTATGACCAGTGTGTAGTTAAAGCTGAGAAAGTTGCTGGAGGCCTCGTCATTATGGCCATCTTTTGGGCTATTTGGAAGGAGAGAAACGAGCGAAGCTTTGGAAATGGTGGGACCTCAGTGGAAAGAGTGATAGGAGTAGTTAGAGCTTTGGTGGAAGAGTTGGGCTTCATATGTCAATGGAGCGAATGTTGCTTCTGTTTCTACTAGTTCGCTTTTTTAGCTTAGCGTTGTATTCTTTTCCTGCTTTTGGCAGGCTTCTCAATAAATTTTGTTGCCTTTTGAAAAGAAAATTTGTGTATGACCAATGTTACCTAAAACTTGAAGCCCCCCATGTTTTTAATTCTGGATCAAGCGATCCGGATTATCGGTCATTTGCAATCTAGATAGCTATTTTTAGTGACTCCATATTCTTACTAGTGGTTAAGTTAATTCGAATTTATATTTACAATATGGAGACTTATACTTCTATTTATGTAGTTATAATATAACACAAAGCATGATAGGTGTGTAATAATAACATCCAGCATTTCATATATAAACTACAATGTGTTCATATATAGCCATATTGCATACGCTATGTATGTATTGGAGTGACACACATGACCCTACCCCTAGCATACCATGCATTTGAGGAAGTAGCGAACCGCATACCTGCTCCTGTACCATGTACCAAAGCAACCTGCGGTCCAGGTAGCCTTGTGTACTACTTTCCAAAACAGAAGATTGAAACTGAAATGTTTCCAAATAGAAGACTAAAGCATTCCATTCCAATATGAAAAATGGATCACCTACCAAAACTGAAATAGAATGGACTACTAGTTTTGATCCCAATGTGTTGCGATAAGAAATTCGTATTAGATTTAACTATGATTTCTCATTGTAAATCCTTTTGATGATATGGCTATTGGGATATAGCAGGCTCAACAAGTTAAAAAAATGACAATTTTGGCTGTTATAATGTTGTTAAAAACCATTTCTGCAGTCCCTAACAGCCTCGGCCATCAGCGTCATGGCTGTTTTAGCACTTGTTAGAACCATGGGCATCATGGTATTAGAAAACAGTTTTGTAACAGCAGTAACGATGATTGTGTAACGTTAATAATCTTATTCGTTACATGTTATGGGGTCATAACAGCTTGTTCCAAAAAAATGGACCATAAGACCGTTACAGTTCAACTTCACAGCCCAAGGCCGTTATGCATATATAAACATCTTTTGGAGGCTGTTTTTTCAATTTTCACCATTTCTCCTCCACTTTTCGATTTTTTTTCTTCATGGGACTATTCTTAACATTTTTTTTTATACTAAATTTGTGCAATCCTTAAAGATTAAAATACAAGCTTTTGCCGTTTCAAATAATCGAAGATCTGGGGCTGAATTTTGGAAAAATCTAAAAAATAGGTATTTTTTTCTGTTGCTGCAAATATATTGATTATTATATTACTAAATTGACCAAATCTTGCTAGATTTGGTATGTTTGTATTATTTTTCAAATTTATATATTTTTGGTAGTTTTTATATCATTTCTAACAATTTCCATTTTATTTTTTTTAAATTTTTACAAAATATTTGGAGTGTCAATTGTTCAAATACATGTATGGAGTTTAGATGTACACATGTTGCATAAATTTCGAGCCTTTTTGGAGGCATTCAAGTGGGGTCCCAAAGCAACCCGACACTATTCATCCGAATTTAATTCTTCTTCTTCTTTTTTTTTTTCTTTTCTTTTTTCCCCTCAAATTTGTTGAGGAAAATGGTATCAAATGGTTAGGGTTGCATCAGTGGGATGGGTTTCACACATTGCATAAATTTTGGGCCGTTTGGGGGGGCACTCGAGTGGTCCTAAATTGGTCTGATATTGTTCATCTAAATTTAATTTTCTTTTTTTCCCCCTCAAATTTCTTGAGGGATATGGTGTCAAATGGTTAGAGATATGCATTAGTGAGATTAGTTGTATAGATTGTATTAATTTCAAGCCGTTTTGAGGGCATTGAAGTGGTCCCAAATCAACCCAATACTATTTATCTAAATTTAAATTTCAATTCTAGTTAGTATTTGTTTAAGTCATGTTTTTTTAACATTATATGTTTTATTGTGGCTGGAGCTTGGAGCTTTTGGACAAGTATGGGGTTCACAACTTGAAGTGGGGTAGGAGCATGGAGAGTTTGCTAATAGTTTGATGCTTGGTTGGAGGCTTGGATTTGTAACTTGTGTGAAGAAAAGAATGGCATCCCAACCAGGAAATGAATATGTTGGATGACAAATATCTTGAGAGCGTAGGTGGAGATAAACATACCATAAAATGCAATTATTATGGCAGAATAATAACTGGAGGAATTACATATGTGAAATAACATTTCGCACATCAAAAGGGAAAAGTCGCAAGGTGTCTAAGCATCCCAAAAGAGAGAAGGGAGATGATGTGGCATGATTTGGAAGATATGGAGAGAAAAAAAGGTATTATATAAAAGAAGAAACACGATGCTCTCAATGCAGCTTGCGGAGAGGTTATTGGGCCTCATTGTATGGGTGTGGATAATGATGATAATATTGACTCTGGTGAAGAGTCTGATAGGGAGGTGAAAGTGGCAAGGAGAGAGCTTGCATATCGCTTGTAAAGATGAAGAATGTTGGCATATGTTTGAAGGGAGTCAATTCGTTATGTAGGGAGAGTGGGACTGGGACTGGGACTGTGACTGGGAGTGTTAGTGGGGAGAAGGGTAGGAGTGGGAGTCATGGTACATTCAATGGTTTTCGACCTGCCTTCAGTTGACAATAGCTTTCACATGTTCCTTTAGTTGTTAAAAGAGTTATAGCTCATGCCGAGGACTTGGATGATGTAAATGTGGAACCAGAGACAACTTCATGTGATCCCATCTGTTTAGAAAAGATACAACAAAGTAGAGGAAATTGAAATAAATGTGGGGAAAAACTATGGTTGAGAAGCTTGGTAGGCAACGACCAAGTTATTCATACATGGCAATATAGTTCCAAATATCACAAACTTTCCTTATTGGCAAGTGGTAATAGATGCAGCAATAGAGGTAGGTGAAGGAATTCGTGCACCTAGAACTCCTCCTAAGGTTAAGGAGAAATGGGCAGATGCAGAGTACAGAGACATGAAGGCGTATGTGGCCACTTTTAGATTGTATGACAGAGTATAGGATGCACTATTATGTACGATAGTTGGACTAACCCATCTAGATGAAGCATAATAAACTTTATTGTGTATTACCTCTTGGAAACAATGTTCCAAGCTGCCATTGATGCATCTGAGGCAATGAAAGATGCAATTTATATTTTCAGTCTTATAGATCAGATGGTAGATGAAATTGGAGAGGAAAATTTGTGTACATTGTTATCGGCCATGAAGCATCATATAAATAGTTGGAAAAATGTCGATGGAGAAGCAAAAACATTTATTTTGGTTACCAGTTTCCGCACACTATATTAACCTCATATTGGAAGACATTGAAAAGAAGAAAAATATTACAAGATTGGTTGAAAACGTGAGGCAAGTCACCAAATTCAGCCATAATCATAACCAAATAATCATCGTAATGAGGAAGTTTATGAAAGGGAGAGTTATTTAAGCCTAGGATGACTTGATTTACTACAAATTTTATTGCCCTTGAGAGTTTATATAAGCATATGGGAGAATGGAGTGAGATGTTTGCTTCCTGGGAGTAGCTCAACACAAAGCATGGGCAAAAGTATTCTGTAACTGTAACGATGGCCGTAACAGCTGCCTTTGTTACCTTTATGATACAGGTTGTAATGGTTGTTATAGCCCCTGTAATGGTCTTTACAGACTCTTTTTTTTTATTATTGAAAGAAAAAAACCAAAAAACTTGTATCTGCCCCATAACATTGAAAAATAAAATTCGAAAAACCTATATCTACCCCATAACAGACCATTATGCGGCTGTTATGGCCTTTACAAGGGGCATAATGGATTGTTAAAGGCAGTTACGGGTCATTTTTTCCATAAGGGTTGTTACAACCATTATGCCTCCGTAACGTGTAACTGTTGCCACCGTTACCTTTATGTAACGGCCTTCACGACCTCATAATGGCCTTTACTGTACACCATGTCAAGGACACTAGTTGAGGTTGTTGAGACCATAAGAGAATAAGTTTTGAAAGAAAGTTTGAAATATTTTGAAGGTAATGGAACCACTGATAAGAGTCCGTCTTGTAGAATCCGACAAGATACCTATCATAAGCAGTGTTTGAATTATCTCCAATATTATCAAAATATTTCCGATATTATCTTTATCTCCAGCTCAGTGATACCGATAATACTGGTAGCAATACCGATAACGTTGGTAGTATCAGAAATTCCAGGTATTAACAATGTATCACCAACATATCAATATCGCTAATGTAATCGTCAATATTTTCAACCATGTAAATTCTAGGTGTCGCTTGTATTGGCAATGCATCAATATCGCTAATGTATCGCCAATATTTTTTACTATATAAATGCTACGTAATGCTTGTATCATAAGTGTATCGACGATATTTCAATAATATAGCCAACATACTGATATAATCAAAATTTTTATTTCAATTTTTTTTTCATGGGCACATGGTTGTATGTAGTATTTAATTTTCCATTGATAATATTAATAATATCTCGATATTATCGATATCGCAACATGCGAGATATTAAGACAACAATCTTTCCTTTCCTTTCCAATTTTTAATGATTTCTTGGTGAAATATCATGTGTTGTTGATATTTTGCAATATCGATGGATGTTTGGTTGGAAAGTTGGATTGTTAAATAGCCGGAGGGGATGGTTTGACTAATTTCTTGCAACACCACATGCTTTTAAGGCCCCATTAAATGGAAACTTGTTATGTATGCATTCTTTTTGCATTTTTTTTTAAATATTTCTAATTATGCAAATATGTACATTTTAACATCTCTTGAAGTTTCGCTGAAAATTCCACCGTTTTTCCTAGGTTTCCCCGCATTTTTGGTTATCGGCAATATCGATATTGTTTCCGTATCCCTGGCCAGCGAAACTTGTAGCAATACCGATACTTCGAACACTAATCATAAGCTTCCTTTATGAAGTCATGGATAAAGTGAAGCTTGTATTCGTCACGATTATGAAACTATAAAGATTATTGGAAGATGATTGATAAACATTGGCTGAATCAACCTTCATGCAACAATTGATAATATAGAAGAGATGCACAATATCTATTACTCTACTAATGTCTCATGCATGTTCATTATGCACCTATCGGTTATTATTAAGTTATTTTATGTTATAATCATTAAGTCTATTATTGTTTTCATTATTGTTATGTAAGCTGCTATTTAATCTGAAAGTCCGAGATGCTGCATGATTTGTTGAGGATGAAAAGGTTCGCGTTGGGTTGAACAATGTGATAAAGAGATTAAAGCCTAACTTAAATATGCAGATAAAGGTCTTAAATAAAGTAAGTTCAACTCTTTAATTATTGGCCATTACTCATTCATTACACATATTTTAAGATCCTCGTGCTTAAAATAATATGAATGTTTTCCCATCTTGTCCACAATTAGAAACATATAGACTTCGCCAGGGCAACTTAGATCAATTTGCAGAAAGGACAATTTGTTGGACACCTTTGAATAAGAAACTGAAGTTTTATTATTATTATATAATTGTGAAAATTGTTTTCTTAATGATGTAAAGGTATATTTAACAATATTATTATCGCATACATAACATAAGGTTTTCTTCTTCTTCTTTTTTCCTATATTGCTTGTTGGTGGGTTTATTTTACAGAAAGTGCAAAGGCTCCTAAAATAATAGCGGTAAAAGTTTTGAGCCAGACAACTTCTTTTAGCAGCTAGAGGAATTGAATTTGTTTTGCACTGATTCATTCAAAGCAAAGGAATAAGTTGCAGCCTAAGATATTGAATTGGCCTGCATATGTGCATTATAGTATGAAGCTGAGAGCATGGAAGGTGACTGTTCTCTAACAAACTTAGCTTATATTTACAATGAAGATGACCCACTTCAACCTTTGTTGGACCAAAGGGAGAAATAAGTATAAGAGGATAATAAAGAAGTCAGGAGTGCAATCCAATAAGAGTCATGTAGTTGTTTTGAAGAGGGTTACTGAAGATTTAACCCAAGAAACAAATAGCAATGGAATCGAGATGGATATGATGTACCGAATCCTACTTCGAGTAACCCTCACACAATTTGAGGTCAACAAGCATTGACAAAGCAAAGGAGGCCAAACCTATGAGTATACCGATTCACGAGCTCCCCCTTGAATGTCTTTTAATGGAAGCATAGCATAAACACAGATAACATGAAGATTATGGCTATAAAGTGTTCATGGCACGAGGGACATTATAAAAATAACAAGGGCATAAAGATCTTTTCCAAAACCGAGACCTTTCCTTCATGCATGGCAACCACGTAGGTGGCACCAAAATAATTCCAACGGTCGGCTTGATCAATGCAGTGTGGTCCACTCATTCAATGGGTTGGTCTCATCTTTGGGTTCATGTAAGTGAATGGCTCAGATGGAGTGAAATGATGGTTCGCCAAAATTTTGATTGAACAACCAATAGGGCCTCGGACATATCTCTCACCCTAGGACACCTTAAAAGTTAAGATTGATGTCATTAGTGTGGCCCACCAAAGTGTCGGATTTGGTTCATCTTTTTTGGCCCGCGCCTTAAAATAATTATCTTGATTGGTAGGACGGTTCAAATCATGGTCTGAAATTCAGTGGGCCCCACTCAATCTTTTTGTGGCCCTAGGATGATTTTAACGTCCTAGGGTGTTGGTTCTCCGATTCTAGTTTTCTCTTCTCTGGACAATTGTTCGCCATATCAAGTAGGTTTGGTCGTGATTCATACAAATGGACAACCATCACTCATACACATGGTTGATCATCTGGACCATGAGATGATGGGCCATAGATTAACAGATGAACAAATCTAAATCTGTTATTGTAAAGAGATTAAAATCAAAGGCTTAGGTGGTTTACAATCTAAACCGTAGATAGGACAAAAATTGAAAATAAACGGATCTATTGCTCTCCAAAAAAATGCAATGGGTTATGCAAACAAGTTGTCTTAGAAGTCATCGATGGCTAGAATTGGAAGATTGAGTTCAACATACCTTTTGGACGATTCGAGATGAATGGTGATGGCAGTATGGTCCGCCCTCTCTCTCTCTCTCTCTCTCTCTCTCTCTCTCTCTCTCTCTCTACTCGTGAGCAGCTATAGGTGTATGCCCCTTTTATTTATGCTAGATGTGTTTTTACAACAAAAGGGGTATAACGCCCGGCGTTTTGGAAAAAAATTGGTAATGCCCTTGCGTTATGTTTATCGAGGGGGGTTTGGGGAGAGGTTTTGGTGGGTTTAGTGTGGTTCCTATTGGTGCACATGCCACAAGAGAGTGGGTCCCACTTATCATGGTCCAACCACAATAGAAGTTATACAATATAAGGCCTTTCAAGATGAGTTTTATGAAAATTATTTTTAGGGTCCTGTGATGTATGGTTAGGAAGGTATGAAAGTTGGTTGTGTACGTAGCTTTTGAGCTCCTCATTATGTATTATCATGTTTTGAGGTGTAGGGATAAATGTGTGCATGCCATGCAAGTGTAGTGCGAATGAAAATGGTCCACTATAATCCAATTGTATCATTGGATATCTTATGATGTGTAGGGTATGGGAAAAAAATGGTTTTAATGAAAGTGAGCCCACAATGGTAATGATTTATGCATCTAAGATTTGTGACTAAGAATGTGTTTGCATGTAATTCAAGGTTTGCATGTGATCTTGATGAGGATTCATGAGTAGGGCTATCCAATTAAGATAAATGAATTAAAATAGTCAGTTGATTTTCCTTTTGATAACCTGGATCCATAACCAAAGGTTAAGATCATCCTGGATCCTTGACGATTAATGGTTGAGTATACTCTTACCAGTGCAGGGTTAAAGAAATAAAATGAACGGTTTGGATCTAAAAATAATAAATAAACAAACAAAAAAATTTTATGGCCCTAATATTTACTCGGGGCGTTACATTTACCGAGTCCTATCGGATGACATTTAAAACTTTGCTTGCCCTAGCTATTTGGGGTTGGCTTTACTAATTATGTTTTCTGAATCAAGATTTGAAAGAGGGATTCTCATCTCGGGGTGATGCTTGGTTTTATCAGACAATATTTAAAACCATGCTTGTACCAACTATTTGGGGTGGCTTTATGAATATTATTTCGCCAATCAAGATTCGGAACAAGAATTCTTATAATTGCTTGGCAAAGGTTCAATGACCAGCTGCCTACTTGACGTCTACCCTCCTTTAGGATAGCTAATGTAGAGCAGGTCGCGGACACTTTCATAGCAAAGATGGACCAGAGAAGGTCCGATCGGAGGCAGAAGTGATTAGGACCGTCAGAACCTTAAAACAGTCGTATCTCGCAAACCGGAATGAGTTTTTCAACATATCATATATGATTTTGGGGTAGGAGAAGCTACTTTAGCCAACCAACCCCGCTATGCTGGGTTGCCCATGCTGGATTTGCAAGATTCCATCAAATCGACGGTCAAAAGTCCATTTTATTTTTGTTTTTGCTATAAATAGTAAGTTTTAGTTCGATCATAACTTTTGATCCTTCGAGTTTTAGGAGTCGTGCCCAACATGAAATGGGCTTAGAAAAATTAGGAGAATAACATGGTTAGGCTAAATTGGACACTTACTATTTTTGGCCGAAAACCATGAAGTCTAGTAGGAATGGTGACTGTCTATAAATAGTAAGTTTACTATTTATAGTAAGTCACGTTTTTAGGGAGTTTGAATTTGAGTTTGAGTCTAAAACTTCATCCTAGGTTTGATCTCATTATCTAAAGGATTGTAAATTCGTGTTTTTTATTATTATTATTTTTTTTATTTTAATCATCAATCAATTTATTTCGAATTTATTAGAAATTATTTTCATCCCTCTTGGATTCGAGGAATCTCTATGAGAAGTCCGGAGAGCTCCGTGGATTCAAAGTAGTTATCCCTTGAGGAAGACGGTGATCGACCTCATCACGTCCATCCCTGCGTCAGCTGGGCCCGGGCCCAACAATAAAATATTTTAGATAGGCTCATACCGAATAGTTCAAAATCCGGGCTGAACTCCAGGCTCAGCCTGTTGACAATCTACCCTTTACATGCATGGGACAGCCGGCTAGCGCATCAAACTATATGCAGAGTTGTTTAATAAAATTACCAATGTAATGATCTATCAAGTTGTACAAAAATCATTTACTGATGCAGCAAGATTCATGTGTCCATGCAACTTGAATGCATTGTTGAACATGGATATGTGGTGTCAAAAACTGTGGCTTTAAAGACTAGATTCACCAACAAGTTGGTTTAAATATTTAAAGCTATATGTTATAGTTTAGTTGTATAATATAATCATTTGATGGGTTACTTGTAGAAAAATCCCAAAAATAAATAATGATGGTAATCATAAATCTGGAAATCAATTATTTATATATAAACTGGTGTCCTGAAAATATATTTACGTGTAAAAATTTAATTTTTATACATGAGTGTGTCTGTGAACATTTTACACAGACATGGACGTGTCATCATGGCACATTTTCAAAAAAGAGTCCTATCCTAGTTACTTTGTTTTCGGTTAACTCCTTATCTATCAGTAGAACCCTTTGTGCTCTAATCCCCTAATATACAAGATTCGTTTTTTCCACTTGTTATTGTGCAGCTAGTTTGAGCTGCTGATTCATGGGGCAGATTCCAGCTAAACAGGTGAAAGCTTACCAACATCCTTCACTGATGTCATTTCCCTACTTCTGTGGAACTAGAGCTTTATTTAGCTTTCAGGTGATTGCTTCTTTGAGCTTTGGCCGGAAGCTGTGTTTTTTCCTTGCTATGTGTGCTTAGAAGGAAAGAAAGATCTCTTTCTTTGCTTTCGGAGCAGAATTGTTTTGTACACATCCAAAAGATTAGGAGGGCCACCTCTAAAATACATCCGTGGCCCTCTTTTGCTCTTATATTGGATGATTGACATCGTTGCAGGTTTACAACTGTGGTAGGCATTTCATCATCAAATTGCTATGGTTACTCATGAATCCCCTCATGCAGCATGCAGGCCTTCATCAGGTAGAGCCTACCATGTACTTTCTATTCGGCCTAAGGCCTGAAAGTGGGCATATTTGATTAAACAGTTAGCCATGTGACTGTTGGTCTTTCTTTTTGACCAGCCTTCCTTAGCATTCACATTTCACCTGCCCGATGAAAACATCGGCACAATTGGGAACTGTGCAGGATTTAAAATCCCACTCCCACAAGGAGCCTTCACAGTTCATTTCATCCCCATGTTAGAGACTTGGTAGAATTGAACAGCATTTGCACTAAGGGACTCATCTTGGGTGCAGACTGTACAAATAGCGAGCACCATCATGGGTTGAGTGTGATATGGACTGCAGTCTAAATTGATTGCCAATAAAATCGTTGTGATCCTTAAGCCAATGTTGTTCTGGCTATTCTCTACCTGTTATGGTGACCACGCTTTGTACAGTCCAGATTGCCCGTGCATATGAATTGCTACAGCTCTAGCATATTGTAGCTTAGCCCTAGAGCCTCATTTTGTAAATGCTGCTGCTGAGATAAGTAGGACATAGAAAGGTCTTCTGTTGAGTATCTAGTTGGTGTTTATGCAAACCTGATGCAGAGGGAATGACAATGAATAATGATGGCTGGCTCTTGAGTGTGGTGATTGGAATTAATACAATCATGCCTAGTGATCTTGTTTGGATTTCATGCTAGAGACTTGAACTGTTCGCAGTTTTCCCTTTTTGGATAATGCCAATAGTTAGTCTGAAGTGGAATCTTGGGCATGATTGTGTTGGCATGTGAGTGGCATTTGTTAAACATGTATCGTTGGGTTCCCTGCTTTTCCTTGCAGCTACTTTGAGCATTTTGGATGGTGATGCACGTGTAACATAGTGCCAACTTGGGTGCTTGTATTAGTCATTGCTAGGTCACTCAGTGTCTGTCTGGCAATACATGTTAACCACAGATGTGTGAATTTCCTGAGGGTAGCACTATAGTTGTGCTAAGGTGCCGTTTGGTTTGACTGTGTTGACGTGGTAGTACTGTTGGTTTTCTTTCATCTGTCGGATTCCTATATTATCGTGTGCAATCAACTGCTCAAGCCTAACCTTTCTTGTGTTGGTGCTACATTCTTTTCGATGTTTGTCTTCTATGATATTATTTACTTGTTCACTTTTTGGAGTGTGCATATACCATTGGGCTGGGGAGGTTACTTACAAGTTGTGACCATATTGTGTGAGTGGGTAAGTGTGGGCCTCTGCCATGGCTTTTCCAAGAGTGCCAAGTTGATGTCTAGTGAGCAGCTTGTCACATACTAGGCATTTGCAGGAGGTTAATTGTGGGACTTCACCACTTCTTTTGGCACTTGTACACTATGAGGCTATGTACATGGTGTAGAGACTTTCAAAGTAGGTGAGATGCAGGGAATTCTAAAGAATAGAAGCATGCAGGGTAGTGTAAAGATCTCTAGAAGTTTCTAGAGTTCTCTTATGGGGTCTTTTGGAAGGGATTTTGTTGAATCATCCAGAGAAGCTCTTTGTATTCTTGGCCATTGGAGGATTGCTAAGGTGGCACCGGCCTCGCCATTCATGTTGAGTAGTCAGAGACCTTTTAGCACTATATGGGGACGGCTCCTCTTTTCATGTGTGCTCTCTTCTCTTCCAAGTAGCTTGGCTACATTTGGGTGGATTGGCTGACTCGATGACAAAGGGGGTTTATATGTGTTGTACAGTCTATGCTTGAGGAAGCACTGAAGTCATGGCAAGTGATATTAGAGCACGGTCATAAAAGGGTAGATGACACATGAAAGTGAAGAGAGATCCCATTTCTCTTATGCCTTAGGGTTTCAACGGAGGCACAACGCTCATGATTGGAGATCGTTGTGAGTGATGGGCAGGATTGGTTTGTAGGCAGTAAAAGGGGCCTTGAGAGCTTGCTAGAGGATCTTAAGGGGGAGATGTTGGGTGCCTAAACAAGCTAGCCGATACTCAACGTCGGGAGAGGGAAGCATCTAGGCTAAAGTGCTAAAGTCCCTCGCTATGCTCTATAAAAGCATGATTAGGAAACTAGTGGTGATTCGGTCCTATGGAAAAAAGTCATTGCCAACAGGAGTATGGCCAAAGGGGGATCAACCAAGAAGCAGAAAACATTATACCTTCAATGGATCAAGGGATGCTAGGTATTTGGGCAATTTTATGTGGCCACAACATTTCGAGGCTATTTCACTGGAGGACGAAAGGGCCGGGTGTGGACAATGGTGATGTACCTCATTGACAAGGTGATTTGGTGATGGATGCTCATGCGAACATGAAGCAAGGTGCATGCACTATTGTAACTTGGGAGGAGTTCAAAAGGAGGTCAAGAAGCAAGTCTATCATGAGAATGTTGAGTATTTGACTCAATGAAATGGGAAGCAGTTGAAGCACAGGGTTCCATTCACGAGTATGGCAAGGAATTCTCAACACTCATGCTGGAGATTCCTAATATGTCTGAGAATGAATAACTCAACTTCATGCATAGATTACAACCTTGGACCTAGTAGGAACTGCAACGACGTGGTGTAACAATGAGCATGGCATGGTAGAATAATTGATTGAGTTTATAAAGGCCGACTCTTCCAAGCCATGTCTCCCGAGGATGGTTATAGCAAATGTAGGGGAGAAGGGGAAGATTCTGCCAACCATGAGGGTTTAACAAGCCATCAAGAGGAAGAAATGTTAAGGATAAGGAGAGTGGCAAAGATACATGTATGTCAAAACTGAGACAGATCAAATACTTCATTTGCGATGGGCCATATTTGGCTAGGAAGTGCCCTAAGAGCTAGATAAAATGATGATGAAGGTAATGAGGAGTTACATATTGGTGGATGCCACTCCTTAATGCCATGGAGGGCGAGGATAAGAGCCACAAAAGAGCTAGAGTAACTTCATCCATGGTGGTGATTGAACGGCAAGCAGGGCAATGATAAGAGCCATAAAAGAGCTAGTGTAACTTCATCCATGATGGTGATTGTAGGGCGAGCGAGTGCCAGCAGAAGAAACCCTTGAACTTGGTCCAACTCAGGGAGAACAAAGGGCTGAGAATCAAGTTACTGATTGAGTTGAAAGAAGTGGCAATGGAAGCGAAAGCATTAGACGTGAGTAAATGAACATGGATGTACTACATATCAATGAGAATTCCACGGAAACCATGATGGACATGTGGGAAGTCACAACTTTTGTATCGTGTGCAAGAAAAATGACTTGGTCTGACATTAGTAAAGAACTTGGTAGAATCAATGCCATCAACCAAGAAACCCATTCAAGATGTGGCCAAGGACGTGGTGCTACGCATTGTGGAAGGGTTTTCAAGACAAGTCTCACTGCTATCTTGCTTGACGACTTTTAAGGTTATTAGGCATGGACTTGAACAAGGCAAGCGAAATTCCAATGCCTGGCCCTTTTGGGGTGAGGATGGGAGACTTCCATGTATAGTCCATATGGGTATGGCGCACAAGAGAAAAGGCCAAGATTAAGGCAATCTTGGCCTTGCGGTTGATTAAAGGTGACAAGGAGATTGAGACTAACATGGCAGCTAAAGTGGAGGATAAGGCGAGCATGCCCAACCAAGGCTAGGGTGGGTTGGTGCATGACTCATTAGGAATTGATTCTAATGGTATTGGCTCATGAAAGCAAGATAACACATTTTGGCAATTTGGTGACCTAGCATGGAAGAACATCAACGGAAGGTCACAAGGGCATCAACGCATTAGGTTTAGGAGATGTTTTTGGCACTTCTTGTACACTAGAGGGTATGCGAATAGTCTATAGAGACTTATGTTTGTGGACTATGTATGTAGGGCATTCTAGACGATGGTAAGAGCATGTAGAGTATAGGGTAGAGATTTGGAAGCTTCCAAAGGATCTCCAATGGGGTCTTGTAAAAATGGTTCTGTAAAATTATTTAGAGAAGTCTATTCCAGTGTTTTAAATAGCGGTAGTGTGATGCATAGCGCTCAACCCTCTATAGCATGTAGCGTAAATACGTAGTGTGTAGTATAAGCTACATGATACTTTTATTTTTTTAATTTAAAAATAAGACAAATATAATAAATAGTGAATATATATATATATATATATATATATATATATATATATATATATATATATATATATATGCGCCCAAAAGATTATTCATTTTATCAATTATAAGCATGTTCAAAAAAGTTATTAGTTATCATTTATCAAAAAGCCAATCCACATATATAAGCCAAATCAAATAATGATCACATCAACAACTTTCTAAGCAAACCACTTCAATTAATAATGTCTGATTGAAACCACAAGCCACAATTATAAAAAGAAATAAAAATCTCATTTGTTAAAAGTATCAAGTATAATATGAGTGTTACATTCCTCAACATTAGAAAAAAAAAAAACATAAAAAAAAAAATAATAATAATAATAAATAAAATAGTAAAAAAATACATTGTAGCTTACGCTGCGGACGCTATATGCTACGTAGTTGTAGCAGACGCTACGACCCCTGTAGCATACACTATACGGGATTTACGCTATTTGGGACACTACGTGGCATATGCTATGGGCGCTATTTGAAACACTGGTCTATCCTTTAGCCATTGGATGATCGTCTTTTGGTGCCATCCTTGCCATTCATGTAAAGTTGCTAGAAGGGTCCTATCCTTATATAAGTAAAAAACAGGTCCTCATTTGTAACTGACCTCATAAACCTCAAAAAGTTGTGAGCTCGAGTTCTTTAGTGCAATATAAGTTTCTCTTTCCTTCAAATCTTGCTCATGTGCTCCCTTCACCTGGGTTGTTTGTTAGCTCGTTCATAGAGGAGGTTTGTAGTGCTGCACGGTCTACTCTTGAGAAGCACTCAGACCATGACAAGCTGATCATAAAACTTTTTAACATCTGCAATGTGAAAAAGCCATGCCCAGATTGTTAGGAGAGAGGGAAAGATGAGGTGTTTATGTGAACCTTGTTGCTAATCACCAGGCCATGATCTCGTTCCACCCTGCATTTGATACGTGTCCCAAAATCAGGAGCACTCACCTAGTTGGCCCCATCATGAACATGTTTGAGTTAACATATTCTGAATATTGGCACTCGTCTAATCTTTCCTTAAACCCCACCAATGGAAATGATCTTAACTACTGAATCCTCCTTTTGATTGTTTACATCCAATGGGGCGTAAATGTATTGATTTTACTTTTAGTATTGTCTTATTGGTGAGACTTGGGAAGCGTTTATCGTCAACCCATTAATGGGTGGTATGTCATGTAGCCAATCTTCCCTGCACCAAAGCTCTTCATCCGAGCGTTAGACCATGTCGATTCACGCTCCTTGTTAATGAGTTAGCCAACCGCCCAAGTGATGGCCAAGTCACCTGAAAAGAAGAGAGCACAAGAATCTTGAAGGCAAGAGGACTAACATTGCATTTAATTACTAAAGAGAGTTTGCAACTCCTTTGGATGCTTTACAAATGAGGATGCCCCATATATAGTGAGGAAGTTTTTAGCCTACTACATTTTACAGTTAAGACTGCTCAATAATCTTTCTAGATTATTGTACATCACTCTTTAACTATGAGAAGGCTATCTAGAATATTCTAGATATCTCTGAACAAATCTAATCTTCTCTAGAGAATTCTCCTTGAGCAATGTTCAGAACCTCTTGGATGCTAGCGTTGCCAAAAGTCCGTGAGATGGTGAGATGGGGCATGGAGATGACAGGTCCAATACGTTAAACTGTGTTTTGCTCCTGTGTGAGAAAAAGAATTCACGATTTTAGAGACTTCTTTTGAAACGATGGTTGCTTGGGTGGAGCCCATTCCAATACAACACAGTAATGATCCATTTACTGTTTTTCCACCCTTGAATTTGTAATTGTGGAGAATTCCAAATTACTTTTTTTTTTTTCCCGTATCTGAGATAGTCACGAGGCAACTGCAGCAAAATGCTACAATTTTTATCATACCTTTTCTTTTCAGCGTACAGGTGAACCTGAAATCACTTTCGCTCTATGGATTTGAAGTCATTAGTTGCGTATCTATGCCAGGGACCTTGCAGTTGAACAATTAGATAATCTAGACTGTCCAAAATGTGTGCTGTGCAACAATGACTGTCTGATTTATTCGAAGGCCTTTACAAAGGAAAGAGAATACTCTTCAAGAGAGAGAGAGAGAGAGAGAGAGAGAGAGAGAGAGATGTTCCTGTGTGCTGTCTCACTACATGAGGCCTGAGTTTTAAGGTTTTATAAATAGGTGAATCCCACCTGGAATCAGTCCATTGTCTTGCCCGACCCTGAATGTTCCTGAAGAAAACGTTCGGAAGCACTTCACAGTGGCAATCAGGCCTCCACAGCCTCCTTAAATAAGAATGATAGCAACTATGGAGCTCTGAAATACAAATCATTCAAACTGCAATTTTTGACAACACGTTTGGATGTGCCTGCAGATTGAGAATGTTGCATTTTGCTTCAGCTTAATCCCATTAATAATAAAAAATAATAACAATAATGAATAAATAAATAAAGTCTGGTACAAAACACTAGGTATTCTTCCCATTTGCATTTCAGGGCGGTAGGCAGCAGGCCAGCGAGCACCATTATCCATTTCCTAACTTCCCAAACAAGCCTTTGCAAATAGTCCAAACCACAGCTTCTATCCTCGTGCTATAATAATATCTTGAAACGTACAAGCATTGCAATCAATTTTGGTAAAGATGCTGAGAGAGTTACCAATCAAATCTCACAAATTAGTTGGAATTCTTCATAAACTAATCCATACACATTCGACTAGATTCTCATTCAACAAAAACCTGCATAGCCCGCTCAGAAGCGACCACAACAGGGTGGTATCAATGGGTTTTTAATTTTATTTATTTGGCTAAAATCAGCTGCCTTTAGAGGTTACAATGGGTTTGGTCGACCGATAATCAACTGGTCTTAGCTCCTCCCGATGCAGTTTTGGACCAAGCTAAATAGTTTGATTGGGCTCAGTTTAGAAATGTGACTGTGGACGCTGGAGGGTGGATTCCCCGAGAGGGTATGAGAGATCCATTCTCTTATTTCCACTTGGTTGCCTCGCTCAAGTGCCTTTTTAAAGAGGGTAAAAGTGTCCATAGTCACCGCTAACTAATTATTACGATTTTACAGTCGATTAGAGCCCATATAAACACTAAAGATTGAGAAGCCGAATATTTATAACCCTAAGGTGACTCATGACTTTACGTTCTAGAGATTTTGAGTAGGCGACCGCGGTTACAGATAGGGAATATGTTAGGCACTCACTTTGCCTTAGAGATGTACGATCTTTACTTCACAAGATCCGCTTGATTTATGAATAATAAAGAAAATTCTTGCATGTAGAAAATGTAATGCAATATAATAATACTAGTAATAAATTAATCTAAATTTTTTATAGGAAAAATTCGACTACATTGGCAAGCCACAAAGTATATGTTTGAAATGATCAAGTACAGGGTATATGTACGAGATGCTTGACGTTGTTATGGATACTTATAATAAAACAATGGCAAATCGGCTAAGGTTTTTGGTGGACCTTCTACGAATATATCGGCAGGTCGCAGAGTATATGTCCACCTGTCAGATACGATGGAAAATTATGGAATGCAATGAGTATGCTAAAACGACGGCTAACTAACTAAGGTTTCTTATAGGCAAGATCTAATTATATCAGCAAGCCACAAAGCATACACTCACTAGTCAGATGCGTGAAAAAGATGAAAATGAACTATAATGCTGATGTATATGAGGAGCATGGGAGTTGAGAAGGGAATGAATGTTGTACGATGCTAATGTGTTGGTTTGATAAACTTGATAGAGGCTTGAACGGTAGTGTCGCAAGGCTCAATTGAGTTATTCAGATTTAAACTTGGGTGGCGTAGGAGGCTAGGACTCTGGCCAGGCTAGACTAGACCAAGGTTGGGCTCTCTCTCAATCACTCCCACTCTCCTTGGTGGAGGAATGACTAAGGGTATGGTTAAGGCTAAGGGATGGGAGTGGATCCTTAAGGATGGAGGGATTGGTGTCTTTTAAATGAGAAAGAGAGGGGACTATTTAGTCTCCAATCCTGGTTTTTTAGTAATTCCTAGTGATCTTAGGGGTAAAATGTGTTTGAATGGCTGAAATTAAAGATTGCCATATTACATCTCATGGGTTGGATGAGATGGTAAAAGTGCAATTTTGGATAAGGAGATAGGCATTAGAGTAAATGCACCTTAACCACATACTTAAGATTCAAAAAAAGAGTAACCCATATGCTTGAGAGATGCTGCCCGAAAGAATGGGAGTGCCACGTGTCTGGCGACAACCTAGCGGTCCCTACTTAGACTCTTTACTTTGGGGGCAACATCCTCCAAGCGTGTGGAGGTTTGTTACGAGGGTTGCTACTTTTGAGGTTTCAGTCATTTCTCTGATTGGGCTTGGGTTCGGGCTTAGTTTGTGCTTGACTAGGTGAGTTGACTGTGTTATGGGTTTGGGTAGGCTGACTGAGTGAGTCAACTCGAGGCTCTAGGGTTTATGGTTCATAGGGTTTAAGATTAGGTTGATTAGGTTGATTGGGTTGAGTTTAGGGTTTAGGACTGAGTTTCGTAGGGCTTAGGCTTCTGGGGTTAGGGTTTAGGACTGAGTTTCCTAGGGCTTAGGCTTCTAGATACCCCTCTTTGGTAGAGGTTGTGTACAACTGAATGCCAAAGTAAGTGGACACCTCGCCTTTGCCAGTCAATCATGAATTGCAATATGGATTCATTGCCTGAATTTGTGTTTGTGTCAGCTAGTTGCCTAGAAATTGATAACTCACATATATCACGAGAGTTTGAAGAAAACATTGTGAATGTCCCTACGTGAGCCGCCAATCTCAACCCTTTCACTCCTGATCGGTACTAACATCGAAAAGGTACAGTAGAGCCCCTACGCTTTCTGCGGCATTACAAGGATACTTACCCGGTACTGGATTGTATGTTGCTTCTCATATCACCCCAGGAGTACTTATTTTGTTTGATCGTCACTATGCCTTACGGGGAACTCACTATGCTGACTTAGACTCAATCAAATTCCGTAAGCATCCATGCCTAGGTATGTGCGGGCGACATTTTTCCATATAATCTTCTGGTTTTAACAGTTAGGTTACAATTTGTCTTTTTCACCATTTGGATTTTATTTTATTTTTTTGTTTACACACGCACACACACCCCCACACACTCACGCTAGTGGAATTTCACCACCTATGGATACTCAAACCCTTAACCAGGTGTTGAAACTCCTGAGAGTCTACCACTCAAGCAAGATTAAGGATCCATTTGGATTATTTCTTCTTACCAGGTTTGGCCTATCGTCTTTTCAAAGCATTAACATTTGATACAATGGAGGTGACACTGGAGTTCAGTCCGATCATATTTTGATGAGTATTCAGATCCGATAATATCCGAGGAAACCACAAGATATCGGATCTTCTTTGATTTTGCACTAACACCCACCCAGAGATATGGAAGATCTCTTAGTGCCTCGGAAGTCTAATGCTTTATTATGCAAGTGTTTTGTGACTGTGAAAGTTGCCCCATCCTGGGGAGTGATACTCCGTGGGAGTTTTTGTTGCAAGATGATTTTAAAGTATGGCCAACTATTGGTCGTCTCCACCGGGGATGCCTATGGAACTTCAAGTACGCTAGTTTTTATTGAAAATATGCAAGGGGTTAGTGCACATGCTGATAGTGATTGACTTAGCTGGGGATTATGGATTTTGAAGATGCCATGTTTTATTGCTTGGATTCTGGTTGTCGCGAATGGGACTGAGATCTACTGAGGATGGTTCATTTGATGCAAGTCTGATTGGTGGTTGTGATCAAGAATCCAATGGTTGATCAGTTCTATCGTCTCACATGGTAATCAGACTTGATTGTTTTTCGACGGATTCGTAAGGTTGGTTGTGATCAACTCCGATTTTTATGAATGATGCAAATTTGTCCATGGATGGTCATCATGATTTTGATTTGCGACCAATTGAGTCTGTCATCCCGCGGGTTTTGTTGTCAAGATTTCGATCCATGGTCGATCGGATCCATGTCCCACTGGTGTTGTGGTCAACATTCCGATCCATGACTGATTGGATCCATTGTCCCACAAGTTTGTCTCTCTGGGGAGATGTTTTTGTATTTTCGAAATATGATCCAGTACATTAGATAATGAGTTCATGATCATGATCGATGCTGATTTTTATTGAAAGATTTGGTGCTCACCAGGAAGGAAGACATAGTTTGATTCAATGGGCATGCAAGAGGAATGTAATCCGTAATCTCGAGCTCGAGACTATGGTATGGGATTTCCTAATCGGAGTATTGTATGTCTATGACTGAGAGGACAGATTCCTTCCTTCTCTCATTGTTGTGGCTAGATGGTGAGGTCTTCTACCCCTAGTTGTCAACTGATGATGCTGATGCAGATGACGATGCAAGCGGCATGGGCAAGACATACCTCTGGTTGACTAAAGCTGAGATAGGCTGGGTGTGCCCCTGGTTGATTGAAGTTGAGACAGGCAGGGGTATGCCACTGGTCTGTTGAAGTTGAGATAAGTAGGGTGCGCCCCTAATTGATTGAAGTCAAGACTGGCAGGGTGTGTCCCTGGTTGATTAAAGTTGAGACAGGTAGGGTGTGGCCATGGTCGATTAAAGCTGAGACAAACAGGGTATGCCTTTGGTCGGTTAAAGCTGAGATAGGCAGGGTGTACCCCTGGTTGATTGAAGTTGAGATTGGCAGGGTGTGTCCCTATTGATTGCTGGAGCGGGGAGGTTGTCCCCTGGATTGATTGAGGGTGTGAAGACTAGACTGATCAAAAATGTTTCTTGTATATTTAGGGGCACAAAGATTGGACTGGTTGTGGGTGCCCCTTGTAGGATGAGGGGTTCAAACTCCAAACGAAAGTCAATGGTATGGACAAATTGGACCAAATGGAAAGGAGATTTTTGCCTGATGATATCGATGGTATGGTGCCCGATGTGCTGGGACCTACTTGATGTTGTGGCTGGGGATTCTGGAGTACATTGTTCACCTACACATTAAAGGTCTCAATTGAAATTCTTCCTTGATTGATCAAGTTTTGGACCACGTGTTTTAAGGTGAAACAATGACCTGTTGTATGACCCCTAGTTTGATGGTATGCGCAGTACTCATTCTCAGGATATGTTGGTTGTAAATGATTTGGTGGGGGCCTAGGCGACAGTGGGGTAAGAAGTTTCCCTTGGACTAACTCAGTTAGCATTTCACTGTAAGTTTGGTCTATCGGTGTGAATTGCCTAGGCTCCTGGACCATGCCCATTTGCCTCCCATGATTGGGGTACTACAGGTTCCATCTTGGCTATTATTGTTGTCATCATTGATGTTTTCCTTGCTAAGGGGTGAATGGTGCATCTTTGGTAGAGGCGATAAGATTGTCTTTTTCCATTAGACGGGGGACATGAATACTTCTTTTACCATTCTTGCATTTAATAGGTCATCTATCCACTATTGGTTGTACCGAAGAGGCCTGATGAGGCCACCAAGGGAAGATCATCACAAACATTATTCTAGCTTGGACTTATTCCCTAGTGCAGATGAGTTGAGTGAAGTTGGCATATGAATGCGAGACAAGGTATCTAGAGATACTCGGGTTCGTTGAGTGGACGATCATGAAAATTTATTCCTCGTTGTCGATGGGTGTCTTCATTCTAGCGGTCATGGCTCGCACTGTCCAACGTGAGCAAACAATGACTCATCATTCATTTGCCTTAAGGCAACAAGATCCGCTCTTTTGGGCGCTACATTAAGGTTGTACTCAAAACGATCAATGAATACTTGAAAAAGTTATTCCCAAGTTTTGATTCGATGGTAGTTCAGTGATGTGTACCAATCTAATGTATCACCTTTTAGGGACTTCTGAAATAGACAGATCAACACTCTGTCATTGCTTGCCACGACATTAAGCTCCCCATAAAATGCTCTTGGGTGGTCTACAAGATATTTTGTACCATCATATTTTTTAAATTTTGGTACCTCAAAGCCTAAAGGTACCTTTGCATCAAGAAAGGGATAGAGGTCTCTGAATTTGGTGGATGAGAGATCTACCCCACGCTACTTATGCAATTTTCTCTCCATCTCTCGTAGTTGCTCAATTTCGAACGGACTAGATAGAAGAGGTTTTACCCCTTGCCAAACCGACCTTGTATCCTTCTCGTAATAGTTAACCTTGTTGACACCTCTATAATTCCTACTTGGAGGTTGGGCCTAGTAATTGCTCCCGTTATAGGGAGTTTGTTGAACTGAGACTAGAAAAGGAAGCTACAAAGAAATCCTGGTTGCAAGAGATTGTTGAAATTGATTGGAATTCCTGTAAGGGAGATAATTTTGGAATTGATCGAGAGTCCAAGGTGTGGAATGATAGAGCTAACTCTCATTCGTGGGAGGATATTTGAATAAATGCACTGAGTTAGATGGTTGTGCTAGCTGGATGTCTCCATTGGGAGGGTATCGGAAGTCCTGTGCGAACATTGATTGTTACAGTTGTTGTGTTGTGCCAACCTGAGTGTTAACTATTGGAACTTGCGCTGGTGTGAGCTGTCGAAGCATTTCTTGCATGATCTTTATATTTCGGGCCACCTCCTTCATGCAAGAGACTAGCACTAATCTTGTTGAATGTAGTTGTGGGGGAATGTCTTCCTATATATCGGAAGTGGAGAAAGGGAGAACTACTTCTATGTGGCAAGCCATAGTTGTTCAGGATTTAGTTCGGATTATGCTGCAATAAGGGAATATCGGAAGTGGAGAAAGGGAGAACCACTTCTATGTGGCAGGCCATAGTTGTTCAGGATTTAGTTCAGATTATGCTGCAATAAGGGAGATTTTTTTTAGGACTACTGACTTGTAAAGGCGCAAATTTTTATGTTCTTTTAGTATAAATGTTGATGCAAATGCAAATGTGTGAGAACTGGTATTCTTTAGGAATTCGTAAGATCTTAATTTTCAAGTCGGGTCGCAATTAGTGTGGCTAGGTTGTCCGCAACAAAGTTGTCCTTCTGTGGATGTTAGAGGGCGGATTCCCCAAGGGTACGGGAGACCTACTCTCTTCTTTCCACTTGGTTGCTTCGCTCGAGGGCTTTTGTTAAAGGGGGTAAAAGTGTTATATTTGGCCAAAGCCGCTACTAACCAATTATTTCGATTCTATAGTTAATTAGAGCTCTTAGAAACGCTTAAGATTGAAAACTCAAAGATAACTCGTAAGTTTACGTTCTAGAGATTTCGAGTAAAGGACTGCGGTCACAAAGAAGGAAGGTGTTAGGCACCCACTCTGCCCGTACAGATGTACAGTGTTTACTTCACAAGGTCTGACTGATTTTTGAAGAATAAGGATTGTTCTCATATGCAGAAAATGTAATGTGATGCAATAAGACTAGTGATTGATTGATCTGAATTTCTGAGGGATAGGATTCGACTATATTGACAAGCCACAGAACATATATTCGAAATAATCAAGTGCAGGGTATATATATGGGATACTTAACATTGTATGGATGCTTATGATAAAATGATGACCAATCGGCTAAGGTTTCTGGTGGACCTGTTATGATTATATCGGTAGGTCTTGGAGCATATGCTCATCGATCAGATACAATGGACAATGATGGAATGCAATGGATATGCTAAAACGACAGCTAACTGGCTAAGGTTTCGGATGGGTAAGATCCGATTATATCGACAAGCCATAAAGCATACGCCCGCCAATCAAATGCGTGAAAACGATGAAAATACATCATAATGCTAATTATACGAATATAGGGTTAAGAAGGAAATGAATGTTGCACAATGCTAATGTGGTAGTTTGATGAAATTGATAAAGGCTTGAACGATAGTGTCGCAAGGCTCGATTGAGTGGTTCATATTTGAACTTGGGTGGCTCAGGAGGCTAGGACTCTTAACTAATCTAGGCTAGATTCGGGCTGGGCTCTCTTTCTCTCACTCTCACTCTCCTTGGTGGAGGAATGGCTAAGGCTAAGGAATGTGAGTGGATCCTTAAGGATGAAAAGGATTTGTGTCTTTTAAATGAGAAGGGGAGGGAGCTATTTATAATCTTCGACTCTGGTTTTCCGATAATTCCTGGTGATCCTAAGGGTAAAATGTGTTTGAATGACTGGGATTAGAAATTGCTACATTGCATCATCTCATGGATTGGATGAGATGGTAAAAGTGTAATTTTGGGTAAGGAGATGGGCATCGGAGTAAATGCACTTCAACCGCACACTTAAGATTCGATAAAGGAGTAAACCACATGCTTGAGGGATGTTGCCCGAAAGAGGGGGAGTGCAGCATGGCCGACAGCAACCTGACTGCCGTTGATTCCCACTTGGACTCCTTGCTTTGGCGGGCAGCATCCTTCAAATGTGTGGAGGCTCTGCTGTGAGGGTTGTTGCTTTTAAGGTTTCAGTCATTTTTTCAATTGGGCTTGGGTTCGGGCTTGGTTTTAAGCTTGACTATGTGAGTCGATTGGGTTATGGGTTTGGATAGGCTGACCAGATGAGTTGACTCGCCGAGTTGAATTAAGGCTCTAAGGTTTTGGGTTCCTAGGGTTTAGGATTATGCTAGTCAGGTTGACTGGGTTGGATGGGCCAAGTTTAGGGTTAGGTTTCTTAGGATTTAGCCTTATAGGGTTAGGGTTTAGGATCGGGGTGTGGTTATCCATTCATCCGTTCAAACTCTATCAGCTTATCAACCTAAGGTGGGGTGTATACAGTGACTTGTTTCAATAATGAAGCCTACATAACCCTATCTACCATATAGCTTATAAATGAGCTTTGGACAGATGACCCATTCCAATCCGTTGGCCCAAAAGCTGAAACAACAAATTAATAGATAAAAGTATAGATACGTACACGAAATGTATATTTGTATGTATTCACTAATAATCAGGCTGCTGGGCATATCTTTAGCTCCACATTCGACTATTAAGCCCAAGTGTGGTTTTGCTGGGTTAGGTCACAGCTTCATCAAGCCCAAGCAAGCCAATTATAATTAAATTATTCAGGTCAGGCCACAAGGTAATGAATCGTGGGTCAGATTCAGGTCACAATTATTTGGCCATTTAGTAAATGGGTCAGGGTTGGACTAACTCTGACCCAAACTCAAAACCCATTCCAACACCTACTAGCCATTTCTGCTGCCTCAGCTTGTTGAGTTTGAGGTATGGCCCAATAGTTGGATTTGGCTTGGACCTGTAATATATGCCCATAGTTCATGTCAAGACCTATGACTTATGGTAGGGGTCCGACCTATGCTTTAGGCTAAACTGAGAACAGACCCATTTATGATAATGGACAATCTTTGGCCCTACAGTTTCTAGTTACTAACAATGCTTCCTAAGCAAGATGGATGGCTTCTTTTTCTGACCTTGCAGTTACAGAGGTGGAGCTCACTCTTCGATGATCCCTACCATTCATCTCCGATAGCCATGCTCCAGAAGCTCCCTATTGGATGATCCTGCCCATCTGACTACTGTTGATGGAACTGTCGACAGCATCTTATTACAGTGGCCTATTTACAAGCCAGTGATCCGATGGCACCTATCTGACAATGAGATGAAATTTCTATTAAGTAGGACATAACTGTACTGTACTTGCCAAATGAAGAATTCTGATTTGCCGTTAAACATATGGTTGACACAGTCATGTCCACCTCATAATTTTTAATTTTATTTTCTTTAATAGCTAATCAAGAAGTTTGTATCGTTGTGGACTACCATAGCTTGCACCATTAAACACTGGCAGGAGGAAATTTCAACACATCAAAATGTGCTTTATAGAATTTATGCTTCTATCTTCTTGCTGGATTACTGCCAACCATACTACGGTTATTAAATGGTAGGAAATTGGCTGGCAACCAAACTCTTGCTGCAAGCTGTGTACACATAAAGTTCCCTAATGTTAGGAAAATTTTTAAAATCCTGCAGTTAACATCTTGAGTCTATGATTCTAAACCCTGCCTATTTTGCAATTCAATTTTCAGGGTGCTTCTACATAACATTCCTAGTAAGGACATATGAGAATGCTTTCTGTGTTCTTTTAAAAAAAAAAAAAAAAAAAAACCAATAACAAATAAATACAACAAGAGCTATGAAGTGAGGATTTCCTGTCCCCTAGACAATTGGAAAGATCATCAAATGGTAAAAAGTTTCAATCTGTCCAATTGTTCAACATAACAATGAAACCCTATATCATATTTAATGGTTTGTATAAGTCAACACAATACATCAGTTGCTATTGCACAAGTTAGTTCTTCAAAGATCAATCATTTTCTGTAGAACCCTTTGTTTTTTGCTTTTCCTATCTGTTAGTATCACTATCGACAATATAGTAACAAAACCCACAAGTAGAACCTCACCCTGAGATATCTAATGACTGGGGCCAATTGTAACTCTGTAGAAACTTCCAGCATTGAGATGAAGTTCCAGTGATGTGTTGTCTTGAAAAATAGCACCGACAGTTCTGGTTACAATTCTACCCCTGCTTGTATCAGACAACAACAATGACATATAATTAGTTTAAGCATTTGAATCATTGGACAAGAGTGGGTGCCTAAATGCATGCCTGCTGGCTCATAAGGATTTCTACAGCAATGTTCGGATCTCCATCAGCAGCAGCAAGAGCAACTTCTGCCTGGGTCTGCAATAGAAGGTGAGAGACATGTTGTCAGTTGTGGGTGTCACAAAGGAGGGCTGAATTCAGTTCCAATGTTTCAAAGCCAGATTAGGTATGCTCAAAAACCTTGATCGTGTACATGAAAAACTCATCTCCAGACACCGTTGGCATGAGAAACTCATTCGTGTCCATAGATATAAGATCAAGTATGAATTTTAAATTTCAAAACTAGTTGTTTATAGTTTCACCATTTGTTTTTTAAGATTATCATTTTTTTTTAAACAATGATAATCTCATAAAAAGGGCTGAAGCCAAAAGAAACAAAAACAAAACAAAAGATCACAACTGCCAAGAAATAGGAAGTCGGCTATAGAGATTTATAGCCACAGCCCATTCCTCAACCTGCCCTTTGGCCCTCCTAAACACATCCGAAACTCTCCCTTGACAATTTGTTAAACATCAATCTTAAGATCATCAGTTATTCCCTTCCTATTCCTCAAAATTCAACATAGAATGCAGATTTCTCTAGTATTGTCCTCTTTTCTTTACTACCTCTTCTCTATGCATTATTCTTCTTTTCTTTTATAAGATGACGCATATTATTAAAAGTTGAAAGGCCAAAAGAAGAAACAAAGCAGAAACAAAAAGGGAAAAAGAAAATACAAAAACAGCCCTCAGGGCACCCAACCTCTGAAATACAAGACGTCTCGGCTGAGGACCCCAACAGCAGAACGGCTTTTGTTATAGAAGCAGCGATTGTTTCTTTCATCCCAAATAGACCAAAGAACAGCAAGCAAGATGACCCTCCATATGGATATGCCATAAACCCGCCTCTGCTGACATGCCAAGAGTGGAAAAGGCTCTTCGTTGAGCTCGGCATTACTCGGGAGACATTAAAAGGGAGCAGAATACCAGACCAGACTTCCCTGGCAAAGGAGTAGTGCATAAACAAATGGTCCACCGACTCCACATCGTTGAGGCAAAGGAGACACATTCAGCAGCACCATTGCCCTTCTACGAAGGTTAAATTTAGTCCTTTGTTTTATCTAAATATAGATGAGGAAGTATATGATTCTCAGCCCCAAGTATATAAAAAGGGTACCAGTCTGACTCTGCCTTCGATCATCATCGTCATCATAGCCTTTACCCAGCTCTTTGGTGTTGCCTTCTTCATTTTTTGTTTGCCGGTAGTACGACAACCAGCCATTCACCTGACATTTCATTGCCTACCAGCCCTTTTTCTTTACATCAACGGTAATTTATTAAAAGAAAAGCAAGGAAAAGGCTGAAATAGAAACCATGATGCAGAGACCCCCTAACCAACCCTCATTAATCTGCTCCTTAATCCAACCATGAAAACTTTTCAACTCCCAACCCCCAGTTAACCACTCGCTAGTCCTTTGGACGGTGACCTCCCTTGCTGTGACCTGTTGCAAAAGACCCTGTTGTTGCACTCCTTCCAAATGGACCATAAACCCGCAAGCATTGCGAGGCACCAAATGACAAAAGATGACTTTGTAGTATCCAACAAATCCCATTCCATGCCTCGAAGAAATATTGGACCCACCTAGGCATCCCCAAATTAATCCCAAATAGATATCATTTAAATACCCATAATACAGCAAGAGATGAATAACCAACTCTTCATTCTGAAGATATGAGATACACTAGGAATGATCACGTTCATGTTGATGAGATGATCAATGGTGAAGGCTTTGTCCTTCCAACAAACCAACAGAAAGAAGTGACCCTGGGAGGGTCCAGATAAATTCCAAATAGCAGCTTGCCTACTGGAATCGCCCTAAATCAATGAACAAAACAACACTGCATACTTCCCTCCTCTTTCTAAAGTCCAGCACCATCCATTCCATTCCACCAATGATGGGATGCACATTCGAACATATTCCTCAATTTCATCATCAGTAAGGTTGCTCTAAAGCCCTGAAGCTCAATATTGAGATGAGGGCTTAGTATACAGCTTTCATATGTGAAGGATATTACGTGTCTCCACAAACTATCTTCCTCAGTCCAGAACCTCCAGGGCCATTTCCTTAGCAATGCAACATCCATGAACTCGAGTGATTTTATACCCGCCCCACCTAGCTGTTTCAACTTGCAAACTTTCCACCATCCAACAAGATGGAACTTATGCTTTCCCAAAGGAAATCCATTTAGATTCATTCCAACCTTTAAATCACACTAGATGGACTCTAGAATAGAGGCAAAATAGATTGACATATTGCCAAGGCCGATTTTAATGTAGTTATGTCACCCTAATCAACAGATGCCTTCGCTTCTAGCCAGATAGCTCTCTCAACTCAATCAAGACTGTATCCAACAGATGTTTTGGAGGCTTTCCAATACATTAGACCAAGAAATGATGACTGGATTTGCCTGCCTTGCAACTGAATCTATATGTTAGAAAGGCCATGCCCTCATCCCTTGAGAAAATTCGTAAAATCTCACTTTTCAAAAGTTTGATCTGTAGGCCTGATACTACTTCAAAACATCCTACAACCTTCCTCATATTTTCCAGCTTCGGAACATTCGCATTGTGAAATAGGGTCATGCTGTCTGCAAACTGGAGGTGGAAAAGTGGAAATTTGAAGTTACCACAGTGGAACCATTAGCTAATCAGTCCTCGTTTGCTTTAGCCATTATCCTAATTAATGCATCACCAACAACTACAAGAAGGAAGGGAGATAATGAGTCCCCCTAGTGCAGAGTTCTTTCAGGGACAGATTGAGCATGATAATAAAATGCTGAGCCCACAAGCATCTACATCCACTTCATCTAAACACCAAAAGACAGACGCCACAATATATAATTCAAGAAATCCCAATCAACATGATTGTAAACCTTTTCCACATCCAATTTGCATATAATTCTTAGAATGATGCCCTGTATGGAGAATGGATGCATCGGGGGTATTTGTCTCCTGTGCAGAAAAGCCCCTTGGAAGCTTCACATCACACTTTCTATCATTTTCTTAGTCTAGAAGTAAGATTGTTTGCCAAAAAATTTAGGGACCTTCAATTAGACTGATTGGTCTAAAATCTTTCACACCCTTCTTTCTTTGGGACCAATGCAGTGAAAGAGGCTCCCAAATCTTTGGATAAAATCCCCTATCATAACATTCAGTAACAAAGTTAAAAAGATCACCCTTTCCCTCTTCCCAGGAGACTTTGGAAAGGCAATTGGAAGCCTTCTGGGCCAGACACTTACCCAACTCCAATACTGCCACTTTAACCTCCTCAATAGGGCACTCAAAACCAGTCTGCCACCTCCCCTGAGATTTGATCAAAGTAGAGATTATCAAGACTTGGCCTATTCCACTCTTCTGTTGTCAACAAATCCAAATAGTATCCCACTACTTTGACTTAAAGCTGAAACTATATTTCTTTATTCAATGTTTCCGCTTCTTTTAGGTTTTTTTTCTTCACTTTTTTTTTGTGAATTTTGACTTTTATTGTGATTCTTTTGATCTAACTCTTGTTTCCATTGACTAGTTCCGCGCTTTCAAACCAATCTGGCATACTCATGTCCTTACTTGGCATGTTGGTAGCAGTGACAAGGAAAATGAAGAGGATTTAATGCAATTTCCTACTGGGAGACTGGTAATGATCACAAATTTCATCTCATGAATTAGGAAACCGAAGAGATGAATCATGCAGATCGGGAGAATAGTAAAAAGAAAATGAGCTTGCTTAAGTGGTAGAGGAAGCGCAAGGAGGAGCCACCATCCCTTTAAAGGGAGGTTATTCTTAGAAAGTAGGGTGAATCAAATGGGGGGTCGTTCCCAGTTCCTGCACAGAAAGAATGGTCAAAAGTTTTGAGAGATACTAGGAAATTGGTATAATGGCATTCATGCAGAATGGGATATTGCAATGAGAGCAGGTGGACTGTTCTATAAGGAACATGGTATCTCGTTGGCAAAGGTGATATGATGAGATTTTGCAAAGATGTTTGGCTAAATGATCTCCCTTGCTCTTAGTCTTTAGGACATTGTTTCTATTATCCACAAATAGAGATGCCAAAGTGGAGAAGTGATACAAATTTATGGTGATTCTAAAATTTGGAGCATCATGCTTCATAGGAACCAGTCACTAATAAAATCCTTACTCTCAACAATTTGAAAAAGAAGCGAACTTATTTTCCTAAATCCTAATAGGTGCATCTAATGTTGGGAGGATAAGGTATCGATTTTATTTTTTTTATTTTTTTTTACGACAGAGTATCCCCACCCCTTAAAGGCGAAACTATTCCCTGTGGATGCATGCAATCACCCGCCAACCACGTGCATCAGGTAATCCATGGGGAGGAGACTCGAACTCATGTCTGTGGGGAGCAAACCCACAACCGAAGCCTGTTCGCCCAAACCATGACGGGTGGAGGATAAGGTATCAATGGGCCATTCTTTCCTCCATTGCATGGGTGACTGGAACATTACAAGACCACTTGGGCTGTTTCTAATGAATTGGGCCATGAATGTGTGTGTGTCACTCAGGGAGGTAATGGCTGCTAGGTCCTTTTCAAGGGAGGATGGAGTTGATGTCCTTTGCAATCTTGTGGGGGCTTCAGAAATTGAAAACTGTAGGATCTTGGATCACGAGTAGGCACTAGTATACTTGACCAAAAGCAGAATATTTTCCATGATAATTGATTGGGACCTTGAAACTTGAAGGTTCAATAACTCCCAATGGGGACATTCCGCAAGGCTGGAAGGCAGTGATGATTGAGGAAAGGAAAGATCTGGTATCAGCTTGGGTGATTTGGGAGCCTCCTCAAGCAGGCTTTTTTAAGCTCAACTTCCAAGGTTGCCCTAGGGGTATCTCTAACATATCCAAGATCTATATTATGTTACTAGACGAGAAAAGGCAAATTTTGTGGGCATTTTACGGACCTGGAGAGGGAGAGTATTTATTGACAAAGTTGTCCACGGTAAGAGCAGTATGCACTAGGTTGACTATCCTTCTCTAGGAAGCTAATCATCAAAGTTAAAAATCAACTGTCTTTTACCGGATCTTAGGAAATAGGGTGGGGCCTTGAAGGCTTGCCTCTTTTATCAGGGAATCATCTCTTGTTGTCCGCTTGGGTGCTTTTTACCTTGTGGCTTCCAAAGAAGCCAATAAGGTGTGGCAGATAGCATTGCTTTCAAGGGTTTGATGAAATTGTAACTTTTCCCCTTTTTTCGGAGTATATATATATATATATATATATATATATATATATATATATATATATATATATATATATATATATATATATATCTTCCATTCAAAAAGAAAATTATGGTCCTGCTCGGTGCTCGCACAGAAATTGTCTCTTGACAAGAAGGGTAAGTGCATATGGGCTCATGATTCAATGATCTAAAACCGTTGATATGGACAACACCATGGATTGGGGATTCCCCTAAACCTTCTAGATTGGAAGATCCTAATCCTTTGATAATGGGGCCTAGAAATAAACGGTTAAGAGGATAAAAAAGCAACGGTCCATATTCAATGGAAAAGGGCTAAATATCGATAAGTTATGATATTCTGATCTAGGAGATTTATGATGCATCTCCATCCACACTGAGGGTCATCAACTCAACTGTTTGAATCATCAAACCTTGGTCCCACGTGAATTTACTCCTACTCATTAGCAGACCAGACCTTTGCAAATAAGCAGGACCCTATAATTCCCCATTTGTTGTCACCAAATACCTGTTACACTTGCACAGAACAGGCAGAGTTCCGAGTTGAAACTACTTGTCTGAAATGGTTGTCCTATCTGAACGTAAATTTAGACCAGCATATAATGCAAAGTGTTTGAAAGAAGCATGGATAAAAGAGAAAATAGTGTTGTTGTGAAGTACCTTTTCAAAACCCATTGTTACAAGTTTCTGGATCACCTCATCAAAGCTACCCAAAGCCTGCATCAAGTGACAAGAGTGCAAAAGATACTTTTGACGATCAAGTGAATCAATAGAAAACAAAGGCACTTTAATTCCATACAAAATGGAGGAACCTGAGTTCGTGTGGCCACTTCTGCAACAGCTGTTGCATCACCTACAGTTGAATGCCTGAAATATTACAAAGAATGTAGGACAGATCACCATCTATCAAATGAAACATGCCATTCATAACATCCATCAACTGAATCAGAGAAGGGGGATTGGAGGACCCTGCTCATAGTTTGTTGATGCACAGGATTCTGTAGGTGAGGCCCATGGTTCAGTGATGTGAACTATTGGTCTGATGGGTGCCACTTTGGATCCATCATTCCTTGGAAATCATTATGATTGGAAGATCAAAAGGCTTTGATATAATGGCCTACAAATAGACGGTAAATAGAAAATATGACAATCGCCACATTCGAAGGAAAAAAAAAAAAAGAATATATATATATATATATATATATATATATATATATATATATATATATATATTAGGATCTTTCAATTTGGAAACTTCCAGGAACCCTCTATCCACAGTGGGAGCCATCAGATCGACATTTTGGAACCCAGAACCATTCCCCCCAGCTCCCCCACTAATACGAACTAATGTGCATGAGCGAACTATAAATTTTCTGATGACCTAGACACTACAATTACTCCAGACCAGCTATTCAGACATCTCCAATCATGAAAGAGTAAGGAGACTGAGATTGCAAGTCTAAATTGTAAATTGCAAGAAGGATTTTTATGATTTTTATTTAGAAAAAATAATAATAATAACTAACAGTAGAAAAATATAAAAGTGGGATATGATCAAAAGCTTCTATGTTCTATAACAATACATCAAGATACGTACAAAATATCAATATGATAGCACAACACAATATCGATCATAGTATAGGGGGAACAAAGTTTAACACATCTTTAGACCTCTAACTTTCAAGTTTGATTTCCAAGTTTAAATCCCAACACAAATGAAAGGGACAAATATTTAAATTGTCAATGGTGTCAATCTCCATTATAAACATAACCACTCATCCATGTATGGTATATCTTGAAAAGACACATAACAAAAACCCCCTCTTGAAAGTGCTTAATGGAAGTGTGTCAGATGTAACTTGGCTTACAATGCCCAAAATAACTTCTGAAAAAAAAAAAACTTATAGGGAGGCATAGGTCTTGGTTCATCCCAAAACCATGATTGTTGTTTCTCGATTGAATCATGAGATTTTAAGTTAAACTTTGATACTCAAATCATAAATCATAAGATTTAACATAAATTGTTAGATTCAATTAGGATTTTTGGAGAATGGGATTCAAGGTCTCCCGTGAGATTCGCTTTGAACCGTGAGATGCAATTCATAAATCATAAGATCCTATTAACAATACTTGCAACACATGAACGAGCCAAAGGATAAACTCAAAAGCAATGTTAAAAAATGCAAAACTTGGCCAGCTTTTTCAAGTTTGAAAAAGCATTGTTATTCAGGTTCCAAGAACTCAAACGAGTTTTTCAGGCTTTAGAGAAATGGAGGCATCTCCCTTAAACCCAAGTCTTGATCTAGTTGGGTGCACTTGGCAGATTTCTTTACATAACTGATCAAGCTTTCACACACCAGTCGAAATTACTCTTGACAGGCCAATAATATTACCTTCCATCTGACATGTGTTGTCCTGTACTCAGTGTGGCTGTTTCTGAAGGATGATCAGTTGTGCTGTTATCTAAGAGTCTAGCCTGTAGGCTTGAGTCAGAATTAATAGGAGGAGCTGCTTGATTTCGGGCAGCACCAAGGGTTCTTCCCCTTCCAGGAAATCTGCTATCTTGTGATGACTGCAAATCATTAATAAGATAATCAGGATATGATGAGTTATATCGTATTAAACACTAGAAAGGAAAGCGGGGGGGTATATCCACACCATAGGCAACATTTGAGAGTGAATATCCACACATTGAAACCTTCATGATCGTTTATAGGGCCCACTAAGATGTGGTTTAGAAATCCAGCCCATCCATTGTGTGTATCCCAGTTGGATGAAGGGTCACCAAGTTTCAGCCATATCCAAAACTCAAGTGGGCCGCAACAAGTGCTTTTTGATGTTTTAGGCATGGTTTCACACGTTTTCAAATTGTGTGGCCCACTTGAGCTCTGGATACAACTGATTTTTGGGAAATCCCATAACCTAGAGGAGATCCACCAAATGCAGAGTGCGGATGTCTAATACGCATCACAGTAGGGCTCAAACAGGTCAACCTCATAGTTTGTGTGTGTGGAGAGAGGGGGGGTCTCTCAAGTCTACCCAGCCAATAACTTCCAACCTTTCATGCGTTGGACATCCACATCGGGCATTTTGGTATATCCCCTTTAGGTTATGGGATGTGCAAAAAAATCAGCCATATCCAGAACTTAAGTTGGCCACACAAGCTAAAATCATGCCTAAAACATCTAAAACCACTTGGTGGGGCCCACCTGAGTTTTGGAATGGGCTGAAATTTGGTGTGACTCCTCATCCAAGGGGGACACACAATGGATGGGTTAGATGTCTAAACCACATCTCAGTGGGCCCTATATACAATCAAGAAGGTTTCAATGGGCGGGCCTCCACTTTCAACTGTTGTCTATGGTTTGGCCCACCCAAGTCATGGATTTGCCTGATTTTTAGGCCCATGGCCCACCATGGAAGGGTCTGTCTATCCATCCGTCCATCCATTCATTCTAAAACATACTTGACTCATTAGTGCGAGATTATCTAGATCCCTAGTCACTTGTCTGGTCATGATATCAGCCACTTTACCCTCAGTTTCCACATAATCAGATTTGACTTTTTCTTCACAATCAAGCACAGTTCTAAAACTTGAATGTTGACTCAACTCGGAAGTTTGTTGGACCAAGTTGAGTCAAGTAACTCAGTCGAATTTTTCAAGTCTTGAGCATCAGGAGTTGGAAATATCTAACATTTAAAACTGTAAATACTGTATATTCTTGGCGAGTGAGTTTTGTCATGTTTTATTAAGTTTTTTGGAGTTTTGAATACGTCGAGTAGACCAAGCAGACCAAGCATTGACCTATTTGTGACCAAAACTTCATTTATTTATTTATTTATTTTGATTCTTGGTTAAATCTAATCAAGTCAACTAGACGGAGTCAAAACAAGTTTTTTCAAGCGTTCAAATATCGAGGCCAAGTGACTGCAGCCAAAACTGTGCCACAATCCATCGTCAGCGAGTTGCTGATTTTCTTGAAGAAGCAGTGGATTAATGTAATGGTTGTGATGTCAAGTTTGCCCTCATCCCAAGAGAAGCAAATGAGATGCGGATGGTCTTGCTAAGCTTGGTAAAATGAGGAGCAGCTAGTTGATTATGGATCGGACACAAGTCCTTGCTTGTTGTTCTTTTCCTCTTTGTTTTGCTTCTCGGGGTCTCATTTTTTATTTGAAATGGGCTGCCTTTTTTTCTATTTTTCTGTATGTTATCTTCTTTGTCCTTTTTTTAATAAAATTCTTATCCTTCAAAAAAATAATTAAGTTAGAAATCAATGAATTCATAAGCCGGTGAAATCTAAGCAACAGCTCTCGATGCACAAAACACAGCTTAATATTCAAAAAGAAAAAGAGTTAAATAACCTGTGCATAGAGAACTAGGATCAACATTCCCAAGCAACTGATGTTATCACTTCTGCACGCACATGCGCACACACGTGCATGCAGACACAAATGCAACAACACAGAGACACCCACACACCCACATGCATACACACACCCATACACCAATGCGAACACATGCACACCCGCCCGCCCACCCAAAAAAAGAATTTTTATGAAGAAAGGTTTCACTTTCTACACATACTTCTTATAAAGACAACATAAGTGCAATACCTGATCAGCCATTGTTTCCCGCTGTGGCATCCATGAAGAAAGGTTCCTCCATATATTTCCAGAAACCAAGCCACTAAAAAGGTGAAGGTGACCCCAGATTAAGTCTTCTCTTGATGGGCATAAAGAATTCAAAGGAACGCATGTTACCTGGATGTTGGACTTGCACTTGAACGTGTAGGCAGAAGACCATATGGAGTCCCTCCAGTGCACAAAATATATCCAGGACGCCGGACACAAGCCGACTGCAAAAACCCCACATTCAACCATTCGTATTGACTAAGACTCTGAAAATTAGGCAGGTGAACTGCATTTGTACATAAATTAGTTCAAGTACTCGAACATATATCATGCACTTAAATGCAAATTTATGTCAGAGTTTGTGAGTTACACCAAGCATACACACCCTGACATGTGGTAATTTCCCTGTGGAGATGACCTGCCCCAAAATCTGGACATCCAACTCATCAAGCTGGGAACATGCATACATTGAATGCAGATCACTGTCATCATTTTGTTTTCAAAACCGACTTTGTAAATGTGTCCGGCAATGAGCTGGCCACCTGATTTTCTGGTCAGGCATCCAAACAATGGGACCAGCTGATGAATTGACCAGCATATTTTTAGGCCAGGCTATCTAAACGGTGGGCTCCACCCAGGGCACAGCTGTCTGACAAGTGTGCCAGGCTGGCACATGCATCGAGAGGTGATTTGTGCCTAGCAAAGCTTTTCATGCAATTGAGCAAAGAGGGTTTAATTTTCAGAGTCCAATTGTTATGAAAACATACAAGCATGGAGGAGCTCTCGATGGAAGAATAGAAGGATGATCCAGGTAATAGGTAGTTGAAGAATCCATAGGTGTCTGATAAATGAAATACCGCCTCGTTAGTGTTTCGCGTATTTTCCAAATATAATGTGTGATAGAAAGAAAGGAGAACCAATAATTAGAAAAGAACATGAACAAAATGAAGGTGGAAGAGCAGACATGCAAACCCAGACAATATGCCACACAAGTGTCCAAGTAATGAAACATTGGTCATCAGAAGCTGGAACACTATCAATAAGATCCATGCATACCTGAAATATGCATATTCAAGTCAAGATCTTGCAAACAATAGTTAGCCAAACGAAGATGAAAATGATACGAGGAACAAATAAGCTCATATTCGTTTCAACAAGAGTACTAATGCATATATGATATACCATTTTGCGGGCACACTAAAGAGTCCAAACACACTGTAACAAAAGAAGACACACATCATTAGAATATGGGAGATTGAAAATTAAATAAGCATTACTCATTCTCGGGTAATGGGGATCTGAACTAAAAACCTAAGGATTGAAATGGAGAGCTGTGCTCCTCAAGGCTATGAGGCTCAGGCCCAATACACCAACCAATACATCTTTTAGTGTCTTTATATGCCTAAAAGAGCTAGCAGTTTTCATGAGACAACATACCTCATGAATAGTGAAAAGAGTAACTGCATTACATAGAAATTTTTTTAGCTTCTATAAACAACATGACTCACCTTCTAGATTGAATTCCACTCAGACTTGTCTCTATGACAATCATAGAAAATAAGATCCCTGAGAATCCAATGCCACACTCATTCATGAAATGCGGGTAAGGGTGTAAGGGATTATGTGCCGCCACTAATGCAATAAGAAGGTGAAAAATGGCATTGCTTGTAGCCAACAAAAGAGTCAGATGCAACAAGCGGATAGATCCCGTGATTCTCTCCAACTCAGAACCTAATGGAACCAGTGCCATCATATTGAACAGAACATGTAGCAGCGAACCATGAAAAAGAATGGATGTATAAATCCTGTAAACTGATGGGAACAAAAAGGAAAAGGTGAGAGCTTAAAAGAAGGATACATTAAAAATACAAAGAAAATAACGGAAAGGACAGGCAATGATTAAAATCAGAATATACTTCTGATAAACTATTAGACAAGGAATGCATTCAAAAGATGTAGGAAGTAGGATTTTGAAAATTGATGATAGCTAAGAATTTGCTTTGTATAATGGTACAGTTCAACACAGTAAATACAGTAGTGAAAAAAAATTAAAAAAAAAATCCCTTCATGGGAACCCCAACACTGAAATGTACAGTCTACCTTCATTATAAGAGCCTCAAATATCTAGCCATTATTTGCCTTTTATCCAGTTTTCCTAGAAGGATCTTACCAACATATTAGAGTGGCATGTGGTGCCTTTTTATAGTAACTTCCCTCACATCTTCTTTTCAATGACTAGTTTTTTGTTTGCCTTTTAATGCAAATGGGTAAATGACAGGCCAATCTGGATGACATTTTTCTTCAAATCTATATCCAAAAGTGCTCTAAAATAACCATAACGGATGAAACCAAGACTAAACTAGTCGAAACTAGTGATCAGTCACCCCTCTCCCTTCTACCATAGGCAAAAAATGCCCAAAGGGAAGCAACACATGCTATTATGCAAGGAAAAAAAAAAAAACTCCAAAGCTGATTCCATTTATTCAAAAATAACATAATGGGCTGTTGCAAGCAAGGTTGCCTTTTTAAGACTTTTAACAATTACAGAAAAACCTAAATATAATAGAAACAGACCAAAATGCCATTGAATCCTGTCACAACCATTTAGGCCTTTTGTAAATTGGCCACGTCTCACTCAAACTGCATCAGAATTACATGGTCTTGGGCTCATTTGCTAGCGAACTCATAAGGACCAGAATGCCCTTGAATCTGGTCACAAACAATTAGGCCTTCTGTAAATTGGCCATAAATCGTTCAAACGGCATCCGAATTACATGGTTTTGGGCTTGTTTGAAAGTTAACTCAATGGACAATGGACCTTCAAATGTGACCATTTTTGTCATTTCGACATTGTTCAATGCCTCAAAGACACGCACCAAAAAAGTGATGAAAATACGAAAGAGAAACTGAATTGATAATTTATAACTCAATTATTTGGCAGAGCTGTTATATTTCTAGCTTCTTCTAAAGTTCCTAATTAAAAGAAAAAGAAATTCAGTTGCAACTACTTCCTCATTTTGAAATATAATACTCATCTGGACTCAGAGCCAACCCAACAAGAAAGCAATATCCTGTAATATAAAAATGAGCTGAAAACTAATCTTCAGAACCATGGCAATATCCTATACAGAAAACAAGTATAATTTTTTTCAATATCAATAAGATAACATTGATAATAGGTAAATAAAAAGAAAGCAGCATTACGAGGAACATGTTGAAACAATCAATGCTCTATAACGTTTGCATCTTTTTCATGCCTGTATGCGAAACAAAAAGCTTCATAGGACATCCAACATCGTGTCATATTCATGAATTCCCACATCGAAGTCAGTGGAATAAATAAATAAATTCCTCGATAAATTAGTAGCGGCGCAATAGATAATTTTAAGATACAAGGCCTAATATATAGTCAACCAACGTATCCCAACCCTATTAGTAACTACTCAATAGATACAAGTTGTGGTGGAAATCTGAGAACTCGCAAATAAATCCTGTGTCATGGTTAGGGAGACAAAGTATGGCATTGGAAATGAAAACAGAACAAACAGTGCATAAAACCAGAGATTAAAGTTGAAACCTGAGCGTACCTTGGAACCGTGAAATAACTGCGGAAGGCAAGAAGCATATCTCAAGGAATGAGTCATATCCAACCAACAAACACACCAAATAAATAATCCCGCAAACAATAACCACTCCAGAAGTAATGAATGGAACCCCACCCCACCATTGGCTCAACCTCGTAGGCAATCCTGCCTATGTTCCATAAAGGAGCACAAAAGAAAGTTTAGTTCCAACTTCCAAGTCAACTATATAACCCACCGGAACAAAGAGATCAGAAAAGTTATATATAGTACTTCTCAACATTGTGCAAAGTTCAATACATTTCATGTTACTATGAAATCATTCATCTTATTCATGATCATAGTGTATTGAGATTTATTTATTGGATCTGTATATTCATCACGTGGTTGCATTATTCAGAATTCTTTTATGAGGAGAAGGAAACAAAAGACACTGTACTTTTCACACTATGTGTGTCCTTGTATGTTATATACACTAAGTCTATCATGATGTGATTGCACTGCATTTTTCATAACTTATGAGGAAAAAAGAACATGGACACCAATGGCCCACTTGGATGCAGCAAAAGTTCTATACCATATAGCCTATACAACACAACTAGCCGTTGGGAGCTTTATCCCTAGTTTGTTAACACCCTTACTGACACAATTGCCAGGAGAAGCAAGGATAGCCTATTCCCAAAGTGAGGATGGTCCATCCCTGAAAGAAGTTGGGATAACATATCTTGTATGCATGCATCATATGTGTTGAATATACCACATGTGCCACCATAAACATTCAACTTGACGCAGGACAACCAACCATTTGCTCTAAAAGCTCAAACTGATAGAGCGTGGTGAATCAATCCTTTTATCTCATAGCCCAGGCCCCACTTCCCATGGGTTAGGTCATCGACCGAACCCCCCGTAGGTCCCACATCACATGAGTTCCACCTCACACAGGCCGCCCACCCCGAGTGCCCGCCTCTCGCAAGCCGTTCACCCCCGAGCGTGCCCCTGCATCCCACAAGCTACCCCACTCAAGCCTAGTGTGCAAATGCCCTTGCATTACAACTGCTCTACCCGCCTCACACAGGCCGCCCACCTCGAGTGTGCACTTGCATCCCACAGGCTACCCCACTCGAGCCAAATGTGAAAATGCCTCTGCATTACAACTGCTCCACATGGGTTCCGCCTCACACAGGCCGCCCACCCCCGAGTGTGCCCCTGCATCGCACAGGCTACCCTACTCGAGCTTAGTGTGAAAATGTCCCTGCATTACAACTGCTCTACCTGCCTCACACAGGCCGCCCACCCCAAGTATGCACCTGCATCCCACAGGCTACCCTACTCGAGCCTGATGTGAAAATGCCCCTGCATTACAACTACTACACATGTGCTGCATTCAACCTTCACCACTCCACATGCGCCATATGTAACAATGTGCCAATATGAACATGTGCCACATCTGTTATTGTTTATCTTCAAGCACCCACAAGCCAACACCAATCTTCAATCAGCCCACATGCGCCAATGTACACATGCGCCACACGTTGCACATAATCCTTCCCTATCTAAGGTGTTTGACAAGCAACATACAAGACATCCTATGCGGGAAAGACTATCCAAGAAAAACTATCCGGGAAAGAGCTTTTACTGCATCTAGACACCCTAAGTATACTTTTCACACTGTTTGTATGTATCATTGTATGTTGACATGTTAGGTCACTACTTGCATGATGAGACAACCTGAATTTTAGCCATTTAGAAGGGATTAACATTGCAGATGTTCACGTTGGATTTTAAAGTTAAAATGCAGTGGATTCAAACATTCGGATTTAATACATTAATCCCTAGGACCTTCCCACAATGGAATGTCAGGTTTCAACAAGTTTAAACGCATTATGAATGGATTAAAACATACCTTCTGCAATCATTGTTCGAAGTACCCTAACAATCCGTATCTCCAGCTCGGCGATATCGATAACACTGCTAGTATTAGAAATTCCAAGTGTGGACGATGTATCGCCAATATTTTCAACTGTGTAAATTCCAGGTGTCGCTTGTATGGGCAATATTTTGATAATATCACCAATGTATCGATATCACTAAAATCTATTTATTAAAAAAACAAAAAAGAAATCAATTTCAAATTCTTTTTTTATGGCCACATGGTTGTATGTAGTATTCGAATTGTTGACAACAATATACATAATATTGCGATATTATTGTTATCGTAGCATGGGCGATATCAAGACCATAGTCTTTTATTTCCTTTCCAGTTGTCGACGATTTCTCTGCGAAATATTGTGTGCTATCGATATTCTGAAATATCAATGGATGTTTGGATGGAAAGTTGGACGATTGGATGGTTGGATGGTTGGATGAATGGTGAGATGGATTGGTTGGATTGATGGCATGGTTGGACTAATTGATTCTGACACGTGCTTTTAGGCACCCATTAAATGGAAACTTATTATGTATGCCTTCTTTTTGCAATTTTTTTATTCTTAAATATGCAAATATGTGTATTTTAGCATCTCTTGAAGTTTCACTGGAAAATTCCACCGTTTTCCCTATATTTCCCTGCATTTTTTGTTATTGACAATATTGATATTGTTTTTGTCTCCCCAACTAGCGAAACTTGTAGCGATACCAATATTTGAATACTTTCTGTAATTAGATAGCGATGCGATTTTTCCTCTGATTTTTGCCAATGCCAATCATCTATGTTATAGGTCTCTCTCCCCAATATCAGGCCGAGTTGGAATAGGTCAGAGCGCCGTCGTCCACAAGTGGGCCCCACACGCCTACGTGTAAATGGAGAAAAGAAGATGGAAGGGAGATGTGATGCAGGCCAATGGCCCATATAGGCCTATTGTAGGGCCCAGCAATGACGTAGGCCCATAGCCCACCATAGGGCCCAACATGTGCTAATTTGTGGACTTTTTATTTATAGATTTAGGGACCAAAATCAAGGATTGTAATTTATTATTTTGGAAAATAAGTTGATTTAAAAATGTGATCAAAGATATGAAGGGAATATAATCGAAGATATGGGTTTAATTTAGAGATGTAATTAGGATTTTCTATATTTGCTTTTACTATTGTAGACTTTTACTATCTTAAGTAGATTAGATTGATTTAAAGTCAACTATGATTGATTTGAAATCAATCACTTAGTTAAGGGGATTCTCATTAGGGATTCACATAGAGCCTATAAAATGGGGAGTTGGTGTTGGAAGTAGTGATTCCAATATCTTTCTAAGTGTGAGTTTTTCTTAAGCATTGTAACAAAAGAAGTTTGATATCAATAAAGTTCTCTCCCTCCCTACTCTAATATTCTTGTGAGTGTACTCTTGTCCATTTCTTTACGATTTAGGTGTCGAGATCTCATTGACTTGATAATTGTGTTGCACCATTTCACATCAAAATCGATCGTCTTTGGAATTTTTTTAACTTTACGTCATCTCCTGATGGCTCGAAAGAGGTGACACAAGAAGAGTTCGTGCAAGTAGCTCAATTGATCCATACACACTCACAAAGCGAGTAGATCAACTAACACATACGGTAGGCAATATTACTAATCAAGTGGGAGAGCTCCGGCACGAAGGGAACTCGAAGACTGAAGTTAGAGCACATGGACACGTAAATGAAGGTTCCCACTAAGGTCCTAACCAACAACAAGTGGCCTTGGTTGTGAAGACACCAATGATCGAATCCTTCGATTATTGAAATGTAACAAAGAGCCTGAAATTATGGTAAATATTTTGAAATTCCATGATTGGTTGCATATTGACGACTTCATCGATTGGCTAAACAAGGTGGGAAAGGTGTTCGAGTACAAAGAAATTGCGGATAATCGAAAAGTGAAGTTAGTAGCTATGAAGTTTTTTGATCACGCATTAGCATAGTGGGATGATCTCCAAGTCAAACGAATCCATCAAGGTAAGGAGGAAATAAATTCTTGGAAAAATATGAAAAAGAAGTTAAAAAGAAAGTGTATACCCATGACATATGCATGTGACTTCTAACAAAGATGTAACAATCTACGTCAAGGGAACAAGTCGGTAAATAAATGCACCAAGGAGTTCTATACTTTGACATTACAAGCAAAGTTTCATGAGTATGGAGACCAAAAGATTTCAAAATATCTTAATGGTCTTAACCCAAATATCATAAATTAATTGGCTTTCAAAGAAGTATTTAAAATGTTTAATGCATGTATACTTGCATAGAAAGTTAAGGAGAATAAATTGGGGACTTGGGAAACGATTTGGTGGCCCACGAGGGCCATCATCGACGACAGGACAACATGCTAGCTTTCCACGTAAGGCAACCATAGGGGCCTTCCATAGGCCAGGGATGATGGGCCAACGTCCAACAATAAAGCCAAGCCCCAAACCAGGGGAGGTGGTTATGGATGAGGGGTTAGTACACCCAATATAGGGCAAAGCAACACTCCTTTCGTGTGCTTGAAGTGCAAGCAACCAGGATATCATTCTTTTCACTGTCTTGAACATCAGTCAACAATTAAAGCAATTTTGGTTGAGGAAGGAAAATATATTGTAGGCACTCTTGATCGCATGCCCATGAAAGTTGAGGTGGACAAAATATGAAGAACATTCATAAGAGGATGACGCGCATGTTGAAGAAGATTTGTCCGATAAGGAAGAGTCGTCGGTTATTGAACAGACCATACTATCGACACCACAGGTGGTTGATTGATGGGGGCATCACGCGCATATGCGCACGCACGCCGCCCCCTATGCACGTATGCCAGAAGGAGGACCCCACCGTCGATCTAGATCGATGACGACGTCCAGGGAGAGCCTCCTAGTTAGGAGACGAAGTTTTGATTCAAAAGAGTGGGCCCGACAATCAAGAAAAGCCCACCATGGAATTTCATGATCCCACTAGTCAGATTGATTTCATATTTTAGGTTTTGCTTATTATTATTATTTATAACATCATAAATGTTTTAGATTTCTTTATTTGGTTTTTATTTTAGTTTACTTCATTGCCAAGTAATAGGTTGCGCACATGATGCGAGTTTTGGGTTATACGATTTTCCTGTAAATAGGCACCCCTTGTAGTTCTTTTGATTCATTGAAGATTAATAAAAAATTTGTGTTTTCCTACTCTCTGAGTTGTGAAGCCTAATTGGGTACGAAGCCCTCCCTTCATTGAAGGGTTAACTACCGTGGTATGAAGCCACATCTATCCCGATTTGCCCTCATCCATCGCCATCTCTACTACCCATCTTCTACCATCCTTTCTCATCTCACCCCATCATCTACACTTCGAATCAATTATCTATTGCAGCAATTCTCCTCCCCACAGCAGAATTTCAAAATCTGGCCCTACAAGAGGGTTGAAACTTCGGTGAAGCACCACGCACAAACCGTACATCGGATCGAACTGAGATTTGAGGGTTTTGGAGTCCATCCCTGGTTGACCAGGGCCAAGGTGACATTTTTCTAAATAGTGGGCCACACACACGTGCGGCCGGGATCACACGCATGTGCATCTAGGCCATTGTTGTTGTCCACGCGTGCGGTACGTCTTTGGTTTGTCTCTCTCCTCTCTTTCACTCCGCTTCCACCCAAAATCCCTAAACCTAACCCTAAATTACTCAAATCTCCAATTTTATGCCCCTTTTCTTACCCTAGGGTTCCCCGAATTGGAATTTCTGAATCCCTTGGATTAGGGACTGATTACTATGCATGTGTGGATGATTATTTCTTATCTTTGAGTGTCGTTTGGTTCATAATTTTTATTGATCCAGCCCTATCATGTGTAGGCCTAGACCCGTATAGATTCCCCTTAATTGAATGTTTGGACTTTCATGTGAGATATGGAATTTGTGTAATTGTTTTTGAACTAACGTGATCTTAAGCCTGAAATCTCGCATATCATATTTAATTTTCATATCCTGCATCATTGATGAAGGGCAATAGTTGAAACACTATCTTCCACACCATTTGTACTTCTAGCGGGAAGATATGCACTATTTTGGCAGACAGGGGAAACAATGAAAACATTGTCTCATAAGAAATGGTGGACAAATTAAAACTCAATGAACATAAGCATCCACGAACATATTAGATTCATTAGTTAAAGAAAATGGGAGTTTTTTTTATAACTCCAGGTACTTAGTTTCCTTCTTTATTGGATCTAAGTACAAGGATGAGGTGTGGTTTGATGTGGTCCCCATGGATGCTTATCACATTTTGTTAGGGCAGTTGTGGCTCTAGGACCGAGATATGATGCATTTGACTCAGGCCAACATCTATTCCTTTGCAAAGGATGGTGTTAGTATCACATTGTGTCCAATGAAATATCTTTCAATGATAAGTCCCAAACGTAGAGTACAAGTGCTACGATAATTTGTTCTCTTCGGGTGAGAAACGTACCACAATTTGAATGCAAATTACTTGACTTTCATTAACGAAAACATTGGCTGCTTAAATAAGCAAGGCCACGTACAAACAATCCGAAATAAAAGGGAAGTTAACAACTAACAAATGAAAACACTCCATGTACTGCACGTCTTGCACGTAAACTACATGTAAACTGCCATGAACTGCATGTAAACTGTCAGGACTCAATCCATGTAAACTGCCATAAACTGCATGTAAACTGTCATGACTCAATCCATAGTCCATTCCTACATGGACTCCATGTACTGCACGTCCCCAGCTTATACCAAATATTTGGGATTTGGCTTAAGGCCCCTCTCATATCGTCGTGGCCTATCAATACCCCCCCCCCCCCCTCGGCAGGAAGATATGCACTATTTTGGCAGACAAGGGAAACAATGAGAACATTGTCCCACAAGAAATGGTGGACAAATTAAAACACGATGAACATAAGCATCCACGAACATATTAGATTCATTAGTTAAAGAAAATGGGTGTTTTTTATAACTCCAGGTGCTTAGTTTCCTTCTTTATTGGATCTAAGTACAAGGATGAGGTGTGGTTTGATGTGGTCCCCATGGATGCTTATCACATTTTGTTAGGGTGACCGTGGCTCTAGGACCGAGATATGATGCATTTGACTCAGGCCAACATCTATTCCTTTGCAAAGGATGGTGTTAGTATCACATTGTGTCCAATGAAATATCTTTCAATGATAAGTCCCAAACGTAGAGTACAAGTGCTACGATAATTTGTTCTCTTCGGGTGAGAAACGTACCACAATTTGAATGCAAATTACTTGACTTTCATTAACGAAAACATTGGTTGCTTAAATAAGCAAGGCCACGTACAAACAGTCCGAAATAAAAGGGAAGTTAACAACTAACAAATGAAAACACTCCATATACTGCACGTCTTGCACGTAAACTACATGCAAATTGCCATAAACTGCATGTAAACTGTCAGGACTCAATCCAAGTAAACTGTCATAAACTGCATGTAAACTGTCATGACTCAATCCATAGTCCATTCCTGCATGGACTCCATGTACTGCATGTCCCCAGCTTATACCAAATATTTGGGATTTGGCTTAAGGTCCCTCTCAGATTGTCGTGGCCTATCAATACCCCCCCCCCCCCCCCCCCCCCCCCCGGCAGGAAGATATGCACTATTTTGGCAGACGGGAAACAGTGAGAACATTGTCCCACAAGAAATGGTGGACAAAATAAAACTCGATGAACATAAGCATCCACGAACATATTAGAATCATTAGTTTAAGAAAATGGGAGTTTTTTGCAACTCCAGGTGCTTAGTTTCCTTCTTTATTGGATCTAAGTACAAGGATGAGGTGTGGTTTGATGTGGTCCCCATGGATGATTATCACATTTTGTTATGGTGACCGTGGCTCTAGGACCGAGATATGATGCATTTGACTCAGGCCAACATCTATTCCTTTGCAAAGGATGGTGTTAGTATCACATTGTGTCCAATGAAATATCTTTCAATGATAAGTCCCAAACGTAGAGTACAAGTGCTACGATAATTTGTTCTCTTCGGGTGAGAAACGTACCACAATTTGAATGCAAATTACTTGACTTTCATTAACGAAAACATTGGTTGCTTAAATAAGCAAGGCCACGTACAAACAGTCCGAAATAAAAGGGAAGTTAACAACTAACAAATGAAAACACTCCATGTACTACACGTCTTGCACGTAAACTACATGTAAACTGCCATAAACTGCACATAAACTATCATGACTCAATCCATGTAAACTGCATGTAAACTACCATAAACTGCATGTAAACTGTCATGACTCAATCCACAGTCCATTCCTGCAGGGACTCCATGTACTGCACGTCCCCGGCTTATCCCAAATATTTGGGATTTGGCTTAAGGCCCCTCTCCCCCCCACCCCCTCCCTTTAAAGTGGACGCTTGTCCCCAAGGTCCATAGAAGGAAAGCGTTCACTTAAAGACTGGTGGGTCTCCCACATGGCATCCTCGACTGGTAGATGCTTCCACTGGACCAGATTGTCTTCTTCAAATTTATTTCCCCGTTTGACCCAACGAGTGTCCAATATATTCTGTGGTTCAAGGATAATGGCCCCTTCATCATTCACGGGCGGTAGTTCCTTTGAAGGTGTCGCAAGCTCACCCACGCATTTTTTTAAGAGCGAAACGTGGAAGACAAGATGAATGTGGGCTCCTTCCGGTAGTTGAAGTTTGTATGCGACTGCCCCAATTTTTTGTATCACTGGATATGGACCATAGAAGCAACTAGCTAGCTTTTGGTGGGCTCGTTTGAAGGCGGTCTGTTGTCTGTAAGGGTGCAACTTAAGAAACACCATATCACCAACTTTGAATGACACATCCCGACGTTTTTGATCCGCCAACTGCTTCATACGATTAATGGAAGTCTCCAGGTTGCTTTTGAGTTGACGCACCAGCTCGTCGCGAGCCTCTAGGCTTTGGTCTACTTCATGCACCGAAGAAAACCCACTATGGTAAATGGGAATGGAAGGAGGTAAACGCCCATATAATGCCTGAAAAGGGGTCATGCCCATGGACACATGATACGCTGTATTGTACCAGAGCTCAACCCATGGAGGGTAGTTACTCCACTTGCGTGGCCACTGATGAACCATACTCCGGAGATATTGCTCAACACAGCAATTGACAACTTCTGTTTGTCCGTCCGTCTGTGGGCGATAGGTGGAACTAAGTTGTAGCTTGGTTCCCGACATTTGAAAGAAATCCTGCCAGAATTTGCTGATAAAAATGGGGTCCCCATCGCTGTTGATGGACTTGGGTAGGCCATGCAATTTAATAATTCCGTATACAAACTTTTCAGCCACGATTTTAGCAGTAAAAGGATGAGTTAAGGACAGGAAATGAGCAGACTTACTCAAACGGTCGACAACTACTAGGATCGTGTCCTTGCCGTGGGATGTTGGCAGCCCTTCAATGAAGTCTAAGGTGATGTCATCCCATACTTGACATGGAACAGGTAACGGCTGCAAGAGCCCAGCTAGAGACAATGTTTCAGACTTCACCCTTTGGCATGTTTCACATTTTTTTTTATATTCTTGCACCGCCTGGAACAAATTTGGCCAGTAGAATTGTTGGGCTAATTTCTTGAACGTCCGCAAGACCCCAGAGTATCCTATTTTTGTATTGTGCATTTCATGGAGTAGTTTCGCCCGTAATGCTGCCTGAGAAGGAATGACTACTCTCCCTTTAAAGAAGAGCAATCCATCACGCCACGCATACGGCCCATTTAGTTGAGTCTTAGCCAAGTGAGTTAGAGATTGGACGTTAGAGTCTCCTTCATAAGCTTTTTTAATTTCATCCCATACGGTCACTGTCGGCACGTACAAATGGTGAAGAACTGGATTACCAGACTTGCATGAGAGGGCGTCCGCTGCTGAATTCTCTCGGCCTGGGTGATAAATAATCTCGTAGTCGTAGCCCATTAGCTTGACTACCCATTTTTGTTGTTCTGGCGTAGCCACACGCTGCTCCAAGAAATATTTCAAGCTACACTGGTCGGTGAGAATGAAGAATTCTTTTCCCAGGAGATAAGGTCGCCATAAGCGTATGGCCTCCACAATGGAAAGCATTTCCTTGGCGTAAGTTGACCAAGATTTTTTCCCAATGCTCGACTCATGAACACTATAGGCCTGCCTTGCTGCGATAAAACTGCCCTAATTCCCTCCCCAGATGCATCGGTTTCAATGGTAAAGAAGTCATTGAAATTAGGCATAGCTAACGTCAGAGTAGTTGTCATTGCTTGTTTGAGAGCCAGAAAGGCTGTGTCTGCTTCATCATTCCAGCCAAATTTTCCCTTCTTGAGCAAGTTGGTCAGGGGTCGCGCTATAATGCCATAGTTTTGAATAAACTTCCGATAATACCCTGTCAAGCCTAAAAAACCCCGTAACTCAGAAATATTAGGGGGGGGTGGCCAGCGACCATGGCTGCAATTTTACTGTGATCAACCTTCACTCCTTGATGTGTGACAATGTGCCCCAAGTATTCCAGTTCCTGTTGGCCAAATACGCCTTTGCTTGCCTTGGCAAAGAATTGGTGTTGTAGCAAGGTCTTCAATGTTTGTCGAACATGCACAATATGTTCATCCCACATGGGACTATATACCAAAATATCATGAAAAAAAACCAAAATGAACTTTCGAAGGAAGGGTCGAAATATTGAGTTCATGATGGCCTGAAATGTCGAGGGTGCGTTACAAAGGCCGAAGGGCATTACGAGATATTCGTAATGGCCATTATAAGTACGGAAAGCAGTTTTAATAACATCAGAAGGATTCACTCTTACTTGATGATAGCCGGCCCTCAGATCAAATTTGGTGAAGTAGCGCCATATAATTCTTCTAGCATATCGTCTACTGTCGGAATGGGAAAACGATCCTTGACGGTGGCAAGATTAAGTGTGCGATAATATGTACAAAATCGCCAACTGCCATCCTTCTATTTTACTAGTAATATCGGCGACGAGAAGGGACTAGTGCTAGGACGTATGAGCCCCGAATCTAGCATTTCTTGGACCTGCTTCTCAATTTCAGCTTTCTGGAAGTGGGCGTACCTGTATGGGCATACGTTAATTGGCTCGGTCCCCTCTTTCAACGTAATACAATGGTCCACTTCACGTTCAGGTAGTAAACTTGAGGGCTCCTGGAACACATCTTCATATTCTTTCAACCCCTGCATACTTTGCTGTTTATCTTCAGTTGGTGCCTCAGGTGGTGTGGTTTCCATGGTCGGCTGAAAGCACACAGCAAATAACGCGTGTCCTCGGCGGAACTCCTTTGATATTTCTTTTAGTGAAGCTGCCTAAATGGTTTGCACGTCCACTCCTTGCAGCCATCGGTCTTGATTTTCCCAAATAAAATCCATGGTCAACTGCTTCCAGTTACAAACCATGGATCCCAGCATTTCAAGCCACTGAATACTAAGGACAAGATCGAGGCCTGATAAGGGCAGAGAGAAAAGGGTGAGATAAAATTCGGTGCCTTGTAATTCTACCCGTACCTTATCATAACGCCCCTGGCACGTTAGTTGGTCTCCATTGGCCACTCGGACAGGGAAAGTTTCCATAAGTATGACTGGCAACCTGAGCATGCTTGCTAAACAGTTGCTGATGAAGTTGTGTGTCGATCCACTGTCAATCAAAACCATTACTTCGTGGGGACCCATTTTTGTTGTTACACGCATGGTTTTCGGTGTTGTCCATCCCGTTAAGGCATGCAATGTGATCTCTGGTCCAAGCTCAGGTTCTTGCACCTCTACCGTATCTCCCTCGTGGTCATCTTCCAGCATTTGTTGATCAAAAATGTCCTTACATATCATATTACCCATATGCCCTTCCAAGAGTAACAGCTGCGGTTTTTGACATCTATGGCCTGCTGAAAAACGTTCATTGCAGTTGAAACAGAGACCTTGTGCCCTCTTCCTCTACATTTCCTCCCAAGACAAACGCTTAATGGGTCCCGTAGGTGTAACAGGAGCTACACGGGTGGCTTGTGGAAGAGCTAACGAAGCTCTTGCAGGTGGTAACCGCATGAACCTCCTGTGCCGTGCGAGCTGATCGTCCCTCATTCGTGCTAAGTTAATAGCCTCTTTGAGTGACTGTGGCTTAAACATCCGAATTTTATCCTCTACTTCTGCCTTCAAGCCGCCCATGAAAGTCCCCACCAATGCCTTCTGAGTCCATCCCTGGACCCTGTTGCCGAGCTTTTCAAACTCGCGTTGGTAGTCCCTCAAGGTCCCTAGTTGTTTGACACGAGAAAGAGCTTCGTCGAAGTCCTCACACTCCGATGGTCCGAAGCGAGCCCAGAGTTCTTCCTCAAATTTCTCCCATGAAAGCACGTGTCCTTCGTCCCGAAACGTCCTACAAATCCACCGCCACCATTGGTTGGCCTCTCCTTCTAAATGGTATGCTGCCATGGAAAACTTCTGGACTTCCGCCGTGCCCTAGTATTCGAAAAACCGGTGCACACGGTTGAACCATTCGGTTGGGTCATCCCTCGAAAATCGTGGAAATTCCAGCCTCGCCGTTTTTGTGGAGATGATATGCCGACCCCCATCGATGCCTTCTCGGTGATGGTTGTCGTGGTTGGGATTTTCCTAATTTGCGATCATCACATTCAAAAGTTAATTGAGAGTTTCCTCCATTCGTAACAGTCCTTCCTGAACTACACCAAGTCTGGACTCCAAGTGCTCAATACGCTCCTTGTTAGTTCCCATTAGCAACCTGGCTCTGATACCCTTGATAGGTCCCAAACGTAGAGTACAAGTGCTACGATAATTTGTTTTCTCTTCGGTTGAGAAACATACCACAATTTGAATGCAAATTACTTGACTTTCATTAACGAAAACATTGGCTGCTCAAATAAGCAAGGCCACATCCAAACAGTCCGGAATAAAAGGGAAGTTAACAACTAACAAATGAAAACACTCCATGTACTGCACGTCTTGCACGTAAACTACATGTAAACTGCCATAAACTGCATGTAAACTGTCATGACTTAAATTGTCATGACTAAATCCATGTAAACTGCCATAAACTGCATGTAAACTGTCATGACTCAATCCACAGTCCATTCCTGCATGGACTCCATGTACTGCACGTCCCCAGCTTATACCAAATATTTGGGATTTGGCTTAAGGCCCCTCTCAGATCGTCGTGGCCTATCATTCAACACCCAAATTTGATAAAGAGGAAGTCAAAAACCACTCAGTGTGCAGAAGTTTGAAGAGGAAAGCAAGGAGACCGGCATCATCTATGTCTTAGTTGTTAAAGAAGACACGAAAAAGTGAGATGTTCCACCTATACAAGAACACCTTCACGAATATGACAACTTGGTGCCCGAAGAACTCCAAGTTGGACTTCCTTCTATGAGAAACATTTAGCACCACATTGATTTAGGGTGGGTTCGAGTCTACCAAATCTTGCGCATCACCGGATGAATCTAACTAAATATGCCAAGCACCACTGACAGATCACTAAGTAGCTACAAAAGAGTTTAATTCAAGAAAGCATGTCACCATGTGTTGTTCCTGCATTATTAATCCCTAAGAAAGATGGATCTTAGAGGATATGTGATCAACTAGATTACCATTAAGTACAGGTTTCTCATTAGTTGCTTGGATGATACATTGGACATACTACATGGAATGAAGATCTTTTCAAAGATCAATATGATGAGCAGATATCGTTAGATACGTATTCGGCAGAGGACGAATAGAAGACCGCATTTAAGACTCAACACGGGTTTTATACGAGTGGTTTGTCATGCCATTCAGCATTTCAAACACGCCGAGCACTTTCATGAGGTTGATGACAGAGGTACTCCACCCCTTTATGGGAAAGTACTTGGTTGTCTATTTTGATGACATTCTTATTTTTAATCCTTTTTCATCTGTTCAGCCTAATCATTTATAACAAATATTTTATGTACTACGAAGGGAATCACAATTTGTTAGCTTTGAAAAATGTTCCTTGTCATTAGCGTTTTGTTTTTGGGGTATACTATGTCTGTAAAAGGGATTAAGGTTGACCAAGAGAAAATCAAGGCCATTGTGAAATGGCTTGCCCCACAAATCATTTCAAAGATTCAATCTTTTTATAGCTTGGCAACATTTTACTGGAGATTTATCCGGAATTTCAACACTATCATCGCACACCTGTCAATTGCATGCAGGGAAGCAAGTTCAAATGGATTAAAGTGGCGGATCGATGCTCGATGCCATAAAAAAGAATATGACAAAAGGCTCAAGTTCTTACACGTCCGAACTTCAATAAAGTCTTTGAAGCGGAAATCTACGCTTCAAATGTTGGCATTGGTGCGGTGTTGAGTTAGGAATGAAAGCCAATCACTTTCTTTAAAGAGAAGGTTAATGATGCACAAAACTACTTTATGTATGATCTCAAGTTATATGCAGTGGTCCAGCCACTACTATGACATTGAAGACATTACCTAATTCATTGGGAATTGATTATTTACTTAGACCACGAGGCGTTGAGATCAATGTTTTCAATATCAACAATATTGGCCAATATATCCCGCAATATATCTTGTAGCCCACCTGTGTGATATGAAATGCATAGGTAATGATGATATATCCCACCGTTTCTATCAAGTGAGCATTTTTGATTTTTTGTCCTTTTTTCTATAAATCATGTTAAATCAATGTCAAATGGTTACAAATTCATAATTCTTCATGTTTAAATGAAAAATCATGGATTTAGAGTCTTGATTTCGAGATTTGGGGGAGATAAACCGAGTTGTAGAAAATTGGAAAAAAAAAATTTTCTAATTTCTCACAAATCAGTTGCAATCTATGTCTAAACACAAAATCAAACATGTATGTAACCCGATCTAGTGATTCTTTTGTAATTAGGGAATTTTTTGAAAAATAAATAATTAAAAATGTTAAAAAATTCAAAATTTCACTTCAATCAACATCAATTGGCCTCCATTTTAGAGTATTCAGGAGTGTTTGATGAAATCATCATCATAGACACTCGAATTTTGGGATTTGGGAGAAGATGGGCCCAATTTGAGGAAAATTGAGAAAGTCAATTTTTTCTCAAATTGGAGAGGATGAGTACCAACGATATGTTAGAGAATATATTCACTGGTATCATTCTACTATTGACCTGGGTGTTGGTTTGTGGAGAAGCAGAACTATGCTCAGCCCCGTCAAGATGGAGATATTTTGAGCTACAACACAACTCTATGTAGTTTTGAGCCACAACTACACACATTATTCACAGGTATTTTTTCTACTTCTTTACTTACATGAGTTCAGTCAAACTACACATAAATCAGGACCCCTTACAAACATGGTGTGTTGTAAAGGTAAGTGTGGCAATCATTACACATTACAGGGTCGTAATAGCCATTATGGAAAAAATGACCCATAACCGTCGCTAACGACCCATTATGCCCCCTGTAAAGGCTGTAACATCTCTTTAATGATTTGTTATGGGGCAGATACAAGTTTTTCAAATTTTATTTTTTTTCCAACATTACAAGGCAGATACATTTTTTGGGTTTTTCCTTTCAATAAAAAAGAGACCATAATGGTCGTTACGAGAAGCAGTAACACCCGTTATGACCCTTATCGTAAAGGTAACAGTGGTGGCCGTTATGGCCACCGTTACCGTTACAGAATACCTTGCTTACAAAGGATAGTTATTATATGCGCTTGTTTGTTGTGATCCTTTGATTTCTAAGTGTGTAGTTATTATATGCACTTGTTTTTTGTGATCCTTTGATTTCTAAGTGTGAATTGATGCCTTTTTTTAACAATCCATTATGTCATTGAAAAATTCGACCAATTTCTCAATGTTTCCCCCATGTTTCCCAACAATAGCGATGCATTACACGATATAACTAAGATATCCCATGTGATAACCGATACATATTTGTATCCTAAGGGTGTGATACATTACACGATAACAATACAGAAAACATTGGTTGAGATATTTCAACTCTCAAAAGAAGTTAAATGCCCATCATGCGAAGTGGATGGCTTTCCTATAAGAATATACTTTCCTTTTGCATCACAAAGCTAGAAGTCAAAACAAAGCGGCAAATGCTTTGAGTAGGAGGGTACCAGGGTGGTTTACCTAGGAACTCTCGCCGTGGGGGTCATTAGATTCGAGGAATTAAAAAGACGATATAAAGACGACCCCATTTTGTGGCAAAGTACTCAATGGATATGTCGATGGCCAAGATCCAAAGTGCGAATTCATCTCACACAATGGATATCTATTCTGAGGTTCTTGTTTATTCATTCTCGAAGAATCATTATGAGAGAAGATTCTATTTGAGCTACATGGAGAACTAGGTGGACACTTTGGAAGAGATAAAACATTGGTCGTGGTTGAGGAAAAATGTTAGTAGCCCCGTATGTGTCGTGAAGCTGATGCCAAGTCTCCACAAGTTATGTGCAGAATACCTACCTTTATATGCTGCTTCCCATTCCAGTCACACAATTGGTGGATATCTCTAAGGACTTTAATCTGAATCTTCCTAAGACTCAAAAAGGGAACATATTCGATTTTCATTATGGTAGAAACTTTTTGAAAATAACCCACTTCATTCCATATAAAAGGACGATGAGTGCTACATATATTACTAACATATTTTTCAAAGAAATTGTGTAACTTCACGGGGTACCGACTTTGGACCGTGATTCAAAGTTTTTGGGCCACTTTTGGTGAACATTATGGAAGCTATTGGGGACTAAGCTTCAATTCTCTAACGCATATCAACCTCAAATAGACGGCCAAACCAAGAAGTCAACAGGAGCCTTGGTAATCTCTTGAGCAGTATCGTAGGTGATAATGTACCTCAATGGGACTTGGCTCTATCTGAAGCCAAGTTCATTTGCAATAACTCGGTAAATTGTACTACCAAAAAATCCCCATATGAGATCGTAAGTGAAAGAAGTCCACGTCACGTATTTGAATTAGTACCATTACTAGTACAAGATCAAGGGAGCGAAGATGTTGATGCTTTCACCAAGCACATCCAAGATTTGCAAGCTCAAATAGAGATGAAGATTGAAGATAGCAACACCAAGTACCGAGAAGATGTGAACGAACATCGAGGGGAGGCAATATAAAAAGAATGTAACTTATTATCTCCATAAAGAAAAGTTTTCGATGGGAACTTTCAACACGTTCAAGTCTAAGAAGATTGGTTCATGCTGAATCAAGAGGAAGGTGGGTAACAAACTAACAATGCCTATAAGATCGAGTTGCCAAATGACTTTGATATCTCACTGACTTTCAATGTGGCGGGTTTATCTGAGTACCATGAAAAGAATCTAATGTGCAATATGAAGCCATTATTGATGACTCCCAAAGAAACAAAAGGAAGACGTTAAACAAGTATTGCAAATGAAGACTACAGATGCTCAACGAGGCCAATGCATGCAATACTTGGTGAAATGGAAGAACAAGCCTTATTCTAAATGCACATGGATCATGGGCAATGAATTGAAAAAATGGGATCTAAACCTATACTACTTGTATGAAGCACCCAACTCATCGAAGTCAAGTTCTTTCCAACCTAGGGGGAATGATGCAGTCCCAAGGCCCACTATAGGACATAGCAATGGTGTAGGCCTATAGCCCACCAAAGGGCCCAACATATGTTGATTTTTGGACTATTTATTTATAGATTTAGGGGCCTAAATTAAGGATTGAAATTTATTATTTTTAGGAGATATGGAGAATGATTTAAATGTGGTTTAAGATATGATGTGTGTGTGTGTGTGTGTTGGGGGGGGGGTGCTTATTTAGAGATGCAATTAGGATTTTCTATATTTGTTTTTTACTATTGTTAGGATTTTTCCAATTGAGGTGTGTTGATGCTGAAATCTAGTTAACCCCCGCTAGACCTCCTAGTACCTGCACACGAAGACGACAAAGAAGACCCTAGCTGTAGCAGGGGGACCCTCCAATGCCTAAGTTAGAATCAAGCGATCTAGGTCCAATAGACTTGGGGGTTTATTGGTGCGTACCTTTCACTGTAGATTGATCCTCTATTTATAGGCCAAGAGTCGATTACGTGGAGAGAAACACTCCCTAAATCATAAGCATGCGTTTAGCAGCTATTTCTCAACCGTTTCCCGAGATCTTCGGTGGTGATAAGATTGAATGGTCGGGATCTAAAGAGACATGTGGCTAGAGACCGAGGTCGACCATCCGAGCCGATCTCATGGTTTCAAGTTTACGGCCATCCTAAGGAAGACCTTCCTGAGCTGGGCTCTTTGGTAGGTTATGGTTGGGCTTCCCTCTAACATTACAATTTGTGTCATGGGAACAAGTCTTCGGCATTGAATCCTTGGGCTCTGACCAAATTGTCAATCTACTCGCAAAGGCTGTATCCGAACACCAGGGCCAGGCTCCCTTCCTTTGGGACCTTGATGGAGTCTTGGAGGCACCGGGGATGACCATCATCTTCATCTTATCGTACAGTGTGGGGACTCCCTTGTAGGTCTTTAGCAGCGTGAGTGTAGCAGCTCAGCGTTTAGTCCTATGCGGGACCGTGCCTCGAATGCTTCTCCAGGGGATCTGAGCGAGAGCTTGGAGATGGATGGGACCGTGCGAGAGCTCGATGTTCGTCCTCTTTCGAAGGAAGCAGAGGTACTTCATCTCCTTACAGACGAGGCCATCGGGTAGGCAGGTAAATCTCCTAGCAGTGGATCACTGCTACTATCTGGCCGTTGAGGAGCTCCCTGATAAGGATCGACGCCAGCCGACCATGCGACGTGTACAGATATCCAAGCCGACCTCATCTTTCTAACCAGTTCATTTTTACCTATAACAAGGTGAATGATCGATTTGAAGTAAACTATGATTGATTTGAAATCAATCTCTTAGTTGGGGGGGATTGTTGATGGGAACATCACGCGCACACGCACGCCACCCTCTACGCACATATGGAAGGAGAGGGAGGGCCCCACAGTCGATCTGGCTCGATGACGATGTCAAGGAGGGCCTCCTGGTTAAAAGATGGGAGTTTTGGTTCAAAAGAGTGGGCCCGATAATCAAGTAAAGTCCATCATGAGATCTCATGATCATGGCCCACTAGTCGGATTAAGTTCATACTTTAGGTTTTTGTTTATTTATATTATTTAGAACATCATGAATGTTTTAGATTTCTTTGATTGGTTTTTGTTTTGGTTTACTTCATTGTCAAGTCATAGTTGTGCACATGGCGCAAGTTTTGGGGTATAGGGTTTTCCCGATAAATAGGCACCCCTTGTAGTTCTTTTAATTCATTAAAATTTAATAAAAATTCCTGCAAGTTTTTTTCTACTCTCTGAGTTTTTGAGTTGTGAAAAAATTCAAGTAGGTGCGAAGCCCTCCCTTTTCGAAGGGCTAACTATCGTCGTGCGAAGCCACATCTAACTCCATCCGCCCCTACCCTCTCTCATCCATATCTCTCACCTTCTACTATCATTCTTGCTTTGATTCCCTCAGTTTTGCAGTTGTTCATCCCCTATAGCCAGTTTCCAAAATCTGGACCTGCAAGAGGGCTGAAACTTCGACGGAGCACCACGCCCCAACCACACGTCGGATCGCCACAATATTTGGGGGGTTGGAAGTCCCCCCCTCGCCGACCAGGGCCAAGGAGTCAGTTTGAGGATTCGGCTCCCCACCACACTTGCGGCCAGCCTCGAGCGCACATGTGTCCACACCTGGCCCGTTGTCCACACACAGGGGCTATCTCAGGTTCAGGTTTCCTATTTTCCTCTTTTTATACCTAATTTCATGAACCCTAACCCCAGATTACATTATCCCTAATTGATTTGCCCCTTTTCCCACCCTAGGGTTCCTTGAATTGAAATTGGGGAATCCTTTGGATTAGGGACTGATTCTTATGCATGCGTGGTTGATTTTTATTTCCCTTTAAGCAGCATTTGGTCCATAATTTTATTGATCCAGTCCTAGCCTATGTAAGCCTGGACCCGTGCAAATTCCCCTTTAATTGAATGTTTGGACTTTTATGTGGGATATAGAATTTGTGTAATTGTTTCTGAACTAACGTGATCTTAAGCCCAAAATCTTGAACATCATATTTGAATTTCATGTCCTGCATCAATTCCCATTAAGGATTCACTTGGAGCCTTAGGGGGTGGGGGGGTGGGGGATAAAACTTTTTCTAAGTTTTTCTTTAGTATTATAAGAGAAGAAGTTTGATATCATTTTTTTTAAAAGATGGTTGATATTAATGAAGTTCTTTTCCTCTCTATTATAATATTCTCGTGGGTGTACTCTTGTCCATTTCTCTGTGTTGCAGGTGTCAAGATCTCATTGAGTCAATAACCAAGTTGCACCAAGATGATCTCTCTCTCTCTCTCTCTCTCTCTCTCTCTCTCTCTCTCTCTCTCTAGTGACACCTAAGGGGACATCCAACACTTTCCAATGCCTCCTCTCTAAGATAGGATCTAATTTATGAGTTAAGTTTGAGGATGTACACAAGTATGGCACAAGACCACCTATGAAGTTCTTTATAACCCTACTATGAGGAAAGTTAGTTTATTCATCTTATCCATGTATATACTCATGATCTAATCCTTCTATTGTCAAGGTCATCCACTAAATATCTATACCTCATGATGATCAAATAGTGAGTCATCAGATCATCAACAAGTGCTATCAAAACAGTTTTAACATTTAAAACAAAACTTCAACAATTGAAAACCTTTAAAAAGTTGTCTAAAACCTTCCAAGTGATGGGCCCAACGATAAAACCACTTGATGAGCCCATGATCTAATCAAATCTAACAATAAACAAGTCCTTCAGTAAATCCAATGGATCCCTAGTTAGCCCGCATGAGAAGCAATGAATCCTGATGGGCGTATCACCCACTTGTAATGGCCTCTCACTAGCCGAATAAAAAGAGCCAAAATTGTCTAATCAAGATCAGGACTCTTAGATGTCCTCGACCTTAAGGATTAATCATCTTTCATACAAAGTCCTTGATTACATACATCATAACCTAAGCTAATGGGCCCCCAGACTATTGACTTGAACTCAATCCTCCAATGTCAGTGTCCAATGGTCCAATATCAGGATCCTTTATCCATGGCATATAATGTAGGGTGAGGGCAAAGGCACAGCCGACACCAAGCCAACTTCCGATGATAGAGATCGTCAATCGTGACCCAAGTCAATCCCTTCATAGAGGATAATCGTACATCTCATAATACGATGTCCACAAGTGTCCTAAGTACCTGTGACGGTCTCAACAAGGTATTGATCTCAACAAGGTATTGAGATCCATAGATCAAAACTCTCTTTAGTCACTGTCGTGTCCAATCTCAAGTTCCCAAGGGCGACTTGAGGAGTCACTCCTTACATAACCCATATTCATCTATGTTTTAAGGTAACACCATATATTAGCTAAGGTACATCAGAATGTCCATCCACAGGGGCACAAGGGCACCATGATCTATGACTGGGATTTGACCATATCGCATCCACACAACTAGGGGATTAGGGCTCACATTGGTTTTTTAGGGCACAACTCTAATAGTTGACCATTTAGGAGAGGTGCCACTTCAAATTTTAGTATATCAAGACATAAATTATTCATAATATGGTTAAAATTGAAAGCCCATTTAGAGATGGATATGGAAATCCAAAATGACTGCATCTGGTGTTTTTCAATGAGGTTTACTTGCATGGTGCTAAGTATTAGATGACACCGCTAGTTACAAAAGCGACTCTTTTATATGCCAGTGTGTGCATCACACAACATGCTATAAACCACTACCTACCAATGGCAAGATAGATTCAAGCTTTGTTGTGCAAGATGATTGTCCAATAGATGATCTGCATGCCCTCAGAGTCTCACCATTGCATCGCAAGTATGTGTTAGCAGACACACTGGCATATTTTTCTCTAGGTATAGATTATATGCTGGGTAGGAACATCATTTGGTAAACAATCAGATTGGTCCTTGAGTGAAATATGCACCTAGCAAAGAGGGTCGATGCCAAGTGGGCAGCTGGTCGTTAGATATTTGCCAAGAGTATCATGAGAATTCCACTTTCGAATATTATGATAGGTGAGACAGGACTCATTGAGGCCCCAAATAGTCGGTACAAGGCTATGATGATGTTCTTGGGGAAGATCTTGTGGTAACACACTAGAAGCAGCAAGTTTGGTAGGATTAGTTAGTCTAATTAAGCGTGCGTTTAGTTACTTCTTGGCCTAGCATTATCAAGTGAGAGATTGTTTATTTTGTGTTGTTTCATAGATGTACTCATGTGGAGGTACTCAGTGTTCGTGTTGTCGACGGAAAATCGATATTATCGTCGATAATTTCGGTATCACTAAACTTGCGATACCGAAAACCCATAATTTCGTTTATCTTCCAAATATCGGCGATATGTCGTCAATAATGTCGGTGAGAACGAAAATATCGACAATCCGACCATAATATCCAAGTTGTCGATCTACGTATATAGTTTTAAATTTAAAAAATAAAAAAATTAAAAAAAAAAAACCGAAAGATCTTAGATTAGATCGAGAGAACCACATAGAGATGTACTACGGAGGGAGAATCGAACGAGGTGATTCAAATACTTACATAGGGAGAATCGAATCGAGAGATTTCTGCGACTACGGATGAAAGCTTGCGTCGAGTTAGGGCTTGAAAAGAGGGACCCTCCACCGAAAACCTTATCTTTTTACTTTACTTTTTTCTAAAGTACATGGGCTGACCAAGATGGTGCAGCCGTTGCTATGGGCCCACCTTGATGTATGTATTCTATATCCACGTTGCCCATCCGTTTTTCTAGAACATTTTACGGCATGAGCCCAAAAATGCAGACGATCCAAATCTCAAGTGGACCACACGACAATGGTGATCGGTGATCGAATGCACCATTAGAAACTTCCTAGGGCCCACCTTAATGATTCCATAATGTTTGTTGTTTAGTCACCAAAACATGGATAAGGGAAAAAACAAATATCAGCTTGATCTAAAACTTTTGTGGTGCATTAATGGTCAATCACCATTGTTTCGTAGGTCCACTCGAGAATTGACTCTGCTTCATTTTTAAGCTCATGTGGTAAAAGGATCTTGCAAAATGGATATATAGAACACATACATCAAGGTGGGCACCACATTAAGGGCCACACCGTCTTGGGTGGATAGATGGGATGGATGTTTGGAGGATTGGATTGGATGGATGGGATGGGATGGTTGGATGATTAAACGGTTGGATGGATAGATGGAATGGATGGATGGATGGGATGGTTGGATGGTATGATTAGATGGTTGGTTGGATGGATAGATGTGATGGATGGATGGATAGGTGATTTGATGGGATGGATAGATGGATGATTGGATGTGATGGTTTGATGGTTGAATGATATATGGGATTGATGGATGTTTGAATAATTCGGTGGATAGATGGGATGGATGGATGGATGTTTGGATGATTTGATGGGATGGATTGATGGTTAGATGGAAAAACTCGTTGGATGGATGGATGTTTGGATGGATGGATGGATCGATGGATGGGATGGTTGGATTGATGGATGAATGTTTGGATAGTTAGATGGATGGGATGGTTGGATGGATGGATTGATGGATGAATGTTTGGATAGTTAGATAGATGTGATGGTTGGATGTTTGGATGGATAGATGGGATGGTTGGATTGTTGGATGGATGGATCAATAGATGGAAGATTGGATGGGATGGTTGGATTGTTGGATGGATGGATCAATGGATGGAAGATTGGATGGGATGGGTGGATTGTTGGATGGATGGTCGGATGGATGGGTGGTTGAATGGATGGTTGGTTGGTAGGTTGAATGGGATGAATAGATGGATGGGTAGTTGGATGGTTAGATGGATGGATGGATGTGATGGATGGAAGATTGGATGGTTAGACCATCACGTAAATTATATGCTTAATTATGCATGAATGTAAAAATGTATGAATGTACTATGCTTATTTGTTTGCCTGTTAATTGGTTTAATGAGATTTTAGTGATTGTTGTGTTACTATTGAATTGATTTATTACGATAGGACATGTTAAGCCCTTATTAAAAGCAATTTTATTATATATGCATTCTTTTTACAATTTTTATATTCATAAATATGCAAATACGAATATTTAGGCATCTTATGAAGTCACATTAAAAAATTCCACAGTTTTCCCCATGTTTACTAGTATTTTCGGTTATCAGCGATATTATCGACGATAACGATATTATATCTTTATCTCTGGCCAGCGAAACTTGTAACGATACCGATAACTCGAACATTGGAGGTACTCATATGTTCATTATGTTACTTCATTAAGCTAGTGGTCAATACTTGTCAGGTGATGAGAAAGGATACGAAAGTTTTTCATTTACCGAGTATAGGGATTGGATTGATTGGGGAAACATGATTTAAAAAGCCAACCCTTTAGGACAAGGCTATGATGATGATGATGATGATGACAGTATATATTGAGAAATCATTGCTCCTTTCCCCATCTTTGGGCCTCATCTATTTCTTGTTTCATCGGAAATTTCACTATCCCTACATCTTCCTCTAAAGATATATAGTACATACCCTCTTTCTAACCCCTTCCTATCAGAACAAATATTTCTTCCTCTTGCTAGTTGCTACACGCATGTCCTACTGCACAAACAACCAGGCTACACATTTCTATCCCGGTAAAGTGAAACACACTCAAAAGTAAAATATTCTGTTCGGGGAATCCTGTTTCGGCTCCAATGGGTACTTTAATATATCCATCGGGTCTGACGGGTCAAGACTCCAACGCCCCAGACCCGACAACTACTACCGTAACGCACCCCCTTCAACAGCATCACCCGACAGTCTCGATTCTCCATCCACTGAAGTCCATAGACGCTCTCATCATTCATCATGCTCCTTATGGAGAACCGCTGCATCACCACCACCCTCACACCTCGGCTGACTCAGGGAGGATGATTTTGGGAGTCGAAATTGATCAAGGATCTTTCTACTCTGAGAATCCGCCAACGCAGAACTCTATTCCGTCGTCTCCAACATCCCTGAATGACATCTCGTTCGCTACTGGCCTCCTAGAGCTATTCCAAGAACATTCAGATTTGGAGGTAATTGAAGCGGAACTGCTACAAGCCAGAGGGGGAGCGATGTTGACTTATAAGGAAGAATCGTCTTAGCACCAGAACAGGTTAAGATGTGAAAATGAAATCGAGAAGATTCCTCACAAGAAATGGATACAAGACGCGATGGGACACGTGGGTAGAGCTCTCGGACTCTCCTTCGGGGACTGTCCGGAGGATTTCTTGGCGTTATTCCAGTGAGTCGAAGCAAGTGGCAGACCCCTCACAGAGCACAGATCCCCCAGGGTGCGAAGATCTACGCCATCGTCCAACAGGAAACTGCAGAAAATCCGCAGTAACAGGGAATTGCAAAGCTTAATCTCAGAGCAGAATCTATCGGTAACTCCTTCGAAAAGGACCTCCTGTCAGGGTAATCGGGGAAGCCATGTTCCCAAATGAAGGTGCTCTCATGGAACGTTAGGGGGGGTGGGGTCCAAACAGAAAAGATGCATTATCAAGCACACCTACGACAAATATGGCCCTGAGATTATTTGCTTTCAGGAAACTAAGTGCTCCTCTTTCAATGACAGACTGATGGGTTCTCTCTGGCGGGCCTCTGATGTGAGCTGGGTGGCAAAAGATTCCACGGGTAGTGCAAGAGGCATCCTCATCGCCTGGAAGAAGTCGGCTTGGCAGGTTCTCGACAGCTGGTCAGGTAATTTTTCAGTTTCGATTATCCTCTAGCACATTTCGTCTGGTTTCACAGGTCTCTTTTCCTCTGTTTACGGTCCGACTCAGGATGGGGATAGACAAGGTTTCTGGGAAGAACTCTCCCTCTCCAGGCAGAAATTCGAGGGTGCTTGCTGCATAGCCGTAGATTTTAATATTGTTAGGAATAGTCACGAAAAATCGCATGGTAGATCGCAAACCCCAGCCATGAAGCAGTTTTCTGATTGGATCGAAGATGAGGAGCTCGTTGACCTTCCCCTTCTTCGTGCTAGATTCACTTGGTCCAACGGTAGAGAGACCCCAACAATGTGTAGGCTGGACAGATTTCTGCTTTCCTCAAACTGGCTCGATCAATTCCCTTCATCTTTTCAGTCAGTGCTCCCCGGGACTACGTCCGATCACAGTCCAATTTCCCTGGAAGTGGTGGAGCAGAACTGGGGGCCAAAGCCTTTTCGTTTCGACCTCTCATGGCTTTCCATAAAGGGATTTGACACCAAGATCACTAATTGGTGGAAAGGCTTCAAGATCGAAGGCAACGCGGGCTTTAAATTGTCGATAAAGCTGAAGATGTTGAAGAAAGAGCTAAAAGAGTGGCACAAGACTAATAAGCAAAGCAACGACTTCGATTCTTCAAAGCTTCTAACTGACCTGTCGGTTTTAGACGCGCAGATGGAATCGGGGAGCTGCACTCCTGACCTGTTGGCCACAAGAGTTCTTCTGATTCAGGAAATTGCTAATAGAATCCTTTAAAAGGAAATCTCTTGGAAACAAAAGGCCCGTCTGTCTTGGCTAAAGGAAGGAGATAGAAATACTCGTTTCTTCCATTCTATGGCAAACTGGCATGCGTCGAATAACAAGATTAGTAGTATCTTGGTAGAAGGGGTTCGTCTTGAAAACAAAGAAGTCATCTCGGACATCATGATCTCCTACTTCAGGTCGCTTCTCAATGGATCTAAATGGCACAGACCCAAGCTGGACAGTCTGCACTTCAATGTCATTTCGGCTGACGACGCATCCTCCCTCGAAGCCCCTTTCACGAAGGAGGAGATTAAGCGGGCTATAGACAACCTTGGAGCTGATAAAGCCCCAGGTCCGGACGGATTCCCAATTGCTTTCTTTGCTCGTTTCTGGGAAGTGATCAAAGCAGATGTTATAGACTTTTTCAGAGATTTCCATTTGAATGGAAAGATTTACATCTCCCTAGGGGCAACTTTTGTTGCGTTGATTCCGAAGTTGGCCGGAGCTGCGGCTCCTAAGGACTTCAAACCCATTAGCTTGGTGGGGGGCCAGGACAAGATTTTGGCTAAGGTTTTGGCTTCTCCCTTGGATCAGGTGTTAGGGAAGTTAATATCAGGAAACCAATGTGCTTTCGTTGCTGGTAGACAAATAGTAGACGCAGCTCTATGCACAAACGAAATCCTCGACTCTAGCGCAAGATCGGGTCGAAAGCATATAGTTTGCAAGCTCGATATCGAAAAAGCCTATGACCATGTGGACTGGGGCTTCCTTCAATACTTGTTAAAACGTATGGGGTTTGGGGACAAATGGAGAGAATGGATAAGTGAATGTACAGCATCAGCCCGCTATTCTATTTTACTAAACGGATCTCCTAAAGGTTTTTTCCAAAGCAACAGAGGCCACAGACAGGGCGACCCTCTCTCCCCGTTCTTATTTTTGCTGGTTGGAGAGGCTTTCTCTAGAATGTTGTCGAAGGGGCAAGAGGAAGGCCTTCTAGGGGGAATTGAAATCAATGGCTTCAGACGTCCTATAACCCATATCCAATATGCGGACGACTCCCTCATTTTTTCTAAAGCGTCGTACGAAAAGGTGGTCAATCTAGGCACAACCATCCGTTGTTTTCAAGCTATCTCAGGCCTAAAGGTTAACATTACGAAATCTAAGATTTACGGGATCAACATGGACAGTGACGAGCTCCATTCTTTTGCTTCATCTCTCGGATGTTCTGCTGATTCGCTCCCTTCTTCATTTGTGGGGCTTCCGCTCTGTATCGGAAAACCTCCCATCTCTTCTTGGGACAAAGTTATTCGCAGATTTCAGTCCGTCCTCTCCAAATGGAAGAGCCGTTATCTGTCTCTTGGCGGTCGTCTTACATTAATCAAAGCTGCTCTCTCAACTTTGCCCGTGTATTACATGTCTCTCCTGAAATGTCCGGCCACGGTTAGAAAGTCGATTGATAAATTGAGACATGATTTCCTTTGGCAGGATAAGGGAGAAAGGAAGAAATTCCATCTTCTCAAATGGCCAGAGGTCTGCACCCAGCTGTCCCTCGGCGGTGCAGGGGTTAAAGATCTTAAAGCTATGAACATAGCCCTCTTTGGAAAGTGGATCTGGAGGCTCGGGGCAGAAAATGGCAGTCTTTGGAGTGCAATAATAAGGGCTAAGTATGGCAGCAGCTCCGATGGCTGGTGGGTGAATGACTTGCCGTCTAATAAAGTCACTCCTTTATGGCAGGACATTATGAGAATGAAAAAGGAAGTTCTTCCTAATATCGGTTATATTCTCGGCAATGGAAAAAAAAAATTCGCTTTTGGGACGACGTCTAGATTGGAGATGAACAGTTAAAGCTCAAATTCCCCCTCTCCTATCGGATCTCAACGGCTAAGAAAGGTTTAGTTGCTGATTTCCTCCAACTTTCCGGGGGGAAGCTTGTCTGGAATGTTATCTGCAAAAGACGCTTACATGACTGGGAGATCTCAGATTTCACAGGCCTTTTAGAATGCCTTTATCTTTCAGCTCCTGCTTCTTCCGAAGATGAACTCTACTGGAAACCAGAAAAATCATCCACCTTCACCGTCCGCTCCCTCTACAACCTGCTGTGCAAGCAAGAAGCAACGCCCGAATTCAATCACTCTTTCATTTGGAAATACCAAGCCCCTCCAAAAATTCTTGCGTTTGTATGGCTGGCGGGGAAAAAGAAAATTCTGACTCTTGACAACCTCCAGAAAAGAGGTATGATAATCCCGAATATTTGTTTAAGTTGTATGAAGTCGGAAGAGACAGTGGATCATCTCTTGCTGCACTGTCAGTTCGTCTACTCCATCTGGGCTGAATTTATGATTTCTTTTAACATATGCTGGTGCTTTCCGGGAGCGGCTAATCATTTCCTTATAGCGTGGCATGGGACGTACTTGGGTAAGACAAATACAACTATTTGGAGAATGGCGGTTCTTGCAGTGTGGTGGTCAGTGTGGAGGGAAAGAAACAACAGATGCTTTAGAAACCTCTCCAACTCGGCTGGTCAAGTGGCGTCTTCAGCTAAGCGCTTAATTATTGAATGGGCTCTGAATGTAAAAAATCTGTCGGGTCAGGATTTCTACTTTTTGGGAGTGTAATCTGCGGGCTGCTTTCTCATCAGCCCCTTTTGTTTGTTTTGTTTCTTCTTTTTTTCTGTTCTTAATGAAATCTTCTCATCTTTCAAAAAAAAAGAAAAAAAAAAGTAAAATATTCTTATTTTGGATACAACTCACCAAAGAAAATGATCAAGTTCTAACAACCAATTTATCCATTCAAATTCAAAAAACACCCGATTCCCTTCCCTGAATTATCAAGAATATGGAAAATCTTAAAACCCATGTCCCTAGAAACAATCATGATCTTCATTGATTGCAAAATTCCTCCAACAAAGACACTAATATCAATGCCTTGTTCCCACAACCTCAAACCAAAACAGCATGCTCCCTTTGCTATAAATATAATTTAAATAGAATGCATGAAATCAGCAATGGCAGTACATCACTCAAATTCATGTTTCCTTTTGAACTTATATTAAATGGAAAGCAATTCACAAGAGTCCTTCCAAGAGACTTTGCAAGACCCAAGCCACTCATCAGAAGGCCCTTGCCTACCATGTCGATGCCATGGCCAAACTAGGCCAGTCGGTTCATCAGGTGGGTTATACCATCCTTTTCTCAGTGCCTATTTCTTTCCATACACCTGCAACCCAACCATGAGCAACCTTCCAGATTTTCAGGTCAGGGTATCTGCATGGCAGGGCCCGCCTGATGAGAGCGTTGTATCTAGCAAAAATGTGCTGTTTTGGCACATGCCAGCTGTGATCCCATTGGTATGGGACCTGCCATGGCCAATTAGCATGACAAACACCTTCTCTCTCTATATTCCTATTTTAGAATGTGTTTATGTTTTTAAATTTATATTGTCTTCATTTTCAGCAAGTGTTAGATTAGTTGATTTGGTCGAGTTTCTCGGGTTACTCTCTGCTTGTGAGTCAAGTATCTTCCCCTATTTATGCAGATAATCCTATGATATTTTGGAAAATGAATGAATAACTCAATTAGGAGGTATGATTTCCCTCAAAGAATCAGGCCATTTGATATGTTAAGGAGCGTGTCATAGAAAAACCCACAAATTCACAGTAACTTAACAGAGAAAGAACGCCCACTATTGCTGCTCTTTACATCAAACATTCGCATTTCGGAGCTGAATTGTCGTTCGATAAGCATTAGAAGGAAAAGCCACTAAAAATGAATCTTATCAATATAAAAATTTAAAAAAAAAAAAATCCATTGCTATTTGGTACCTAATCTATGCATATGAGGGCTAAAATTGGTTTATCCAAGCCATTGATCTGAGGTCGACCATCATGGGTGAACCACGTCTTAAAAATATCCCAAATTGGAATGTGGACTGTTAGTGCATTTCTTTTCAACCATGGATTTACATGCCAACAATGGAAATGTTAGAGTTGAGGAAATGAAACATTTTTATGGCATGATTCATCCAAGTTGGGGGACCTCAGATCAATGGCTTGGATATACTAATTATGGGCCCACCAAATGGGAAACTTTCCCATTCGTAACGAATAGTAAACTCGGCCTCAAAAAATTCAAAAAAATAAAAAAGAAGAAAGGAATTTCCTTGACTATGGAATTAGGGTTGAGATATTGGCAGAAAGAAAATGATTAGAATAATCTAAGCATCGGGAATAAGAATCAGATAGGCGAAGAGAAAGGAGAAGAAATGTCGAGATTCGGGGGGTGGCATTTTCATTACCTCGGAGACGATGTTCGATCTCATTTCTCTGTTTCTGGATTTTGCACGAAATTTCCCGCTCCAAAACTCTCTCTCTCTCTCTCTCTGTCTCTCTCTCGTGCCAGGGTCTTCTCGGGAGTTCCACGAAAGCGCTGTCCTGGCTGTGGCCTAATGACCACAATGACCTTTGATATAAGAAGGAACTTCACGTCCACGGCGAGTTATTTTGCTGGGCTTTTTTCAGGGTGCATTTGGTAAAACTTAGATTTCCAAAAATGTCATTGTCAGTGATTTTGGCAAGTTGGCTTAAAACTTACTGAAATAGGGTGAGTCATTTCTCTTAAAATATTTGTTTGAATTTTAACCCAACTTTTAAAATTGATAAAATTATCCTTTGGAATATTCAAAATATTGTAGGATTCTCTCGTCATGTCTTTACCTGTTCTCCTGCTTAAGAAAAACAAATTCCCAACAACCAGGAAAATCCTTCTCAAAGGGAGGCTTCCTTCTCAAGGGCTTAATTCTTTTAGTTAATCTTCTCTTGATTTGAAGGTGAAATTTTGATTTTTCTTTTTCTTTTTCTTTTTTTTTACGCCTTTTTAGAACCCACCATAATGTTTATTTGCCATCCACACCATTCATAAGGTCAATGATGGAAAACATAAATATAAGATTGATTTACAACTTTCATGGTTCAAAAATGTTCAAAAAGTAGACGTCCAAATCCATTGCTTTATGCAGTGTGGTCCACTTGAACTTTCGAATTGCCTTATTTTTTAGCTCATGCCCTAAAATAATCTCACCAAACTAATGGACGATGTGGATAAAAAACATACATTATGGTGGGGCTCATAGAGCACTGTCTAGCCGCATGTCTAGGAAACCTGGATCCATTGAAGCCAAAAGGGAGTGGATTAGGGGTCATTTGGATGTTGTAATTTCTTGGTAATCTATTTACAGGTAAACTATTGTGTATTTGGCTAGCCAGTAAAGTGTTTATAATAAATAAAAAAGGTATTCATACCATAGAGCTTAGGCAATAAACCTTTCAAAATATGCAAATCAGATAGGAAACACTTGATTTTTTTAAAACCATAAAAGAGCATTAAAGCATGCACATACTAAAAGGATCGGATGTCTTTCACCCATTACAATAAGCCCCAAATGCAATCTAAAAGTTTTAAATTGTGGACGTCCCATGTTTCCCTCATGTGATCCATTTTATAATAGTTGAATTGTTTTTTAAAGTCATAAGAGAGCATCAAGGGAAGTACATGATGAATAGATGAGATACATTGTACACATTATGGTGGCCTCCCACATATCATGAGTGTATATTAACCATTGTGTTTTAACATGTATAATATTTTTTTAGCGATAAATACTTTACCTGTAATATGAAACATGTCTTTTTACTAAGTTTCATACTGCAGGTAAACATGTCTTTTTACCAAATTTTATATTACCGGTAAAATTTATACTATGTTTGTAGCCTATAGAGTCTTTAGAGGCAAATACATGCATCCAACAACACTATGACTTTACAGGCATTCAAACAACCCCTTATGTGTTACGCTTAACATGGGGCCCACCTTTATGACTTTTTGTATATCCATGCCGCCCATACTTTTTTCCACCCCATTTTAGGATAGGGTGCCTAAAGTTATGAAGATCCAAATTTTAGATGGACCACACCACAATAAATAGTAGTGATTGAGTGCCTCACCGTTAAAAAATTCAAAGGGCCCATGGTTAGGTTTTCATAATGTTTCTTTGCAATCTAATCGGTTGATAATGTCAAGAAGATCTAGATGAAGGGAAAATACAAATATAGCTTAATCCAAAACTTTTGTGGCCCACAAAAAAAGTTTTTAATAGTCATTCATCATTGTTTTTAGGGGTATGGTCCACCTTAGATTTGGCTGTTCCTAAATTTTGAGATCTCATTCTAAAATGAGATGTGAAAACATATGGATGAACAACATGGATATACAAAAAATAAATCAAGGTGAGCCTCACATTGTTAGGTAACACCCACTAAGTTGTTACCCACGTAATAACTAATTCACTCCCGCATTAGAAATGAATTGTGTTTTATCCCCGCCTAGTCACTAATCCATCCTTGCAGAGCTCTGTAGGCCCCACCGTAATGTATGAGTTTTATCCATGTTGTCCATCCATTTTTTGAAAGATCATTTTAGGCTATGAATCCAAAATGAGACAAATCCAAAGCTAAAGTTGTCATGCCAAAAGAAAAAGAAACAGTGGGAAGAGAATGTCCACCATTGAAACCTTCCTAGAGCTGGCCATGATGTATATATGTCATCCAAACCGTTCATAGGGTTATTACCACTTACATAAACTATAAGCACAAATATCATATCGATATAAAACTCTTGTCGCCTCAGGCATTCAATCCCCACTATTTGTGATAGGGTTATTATCACTCAGATAAACTGTAGGAACAAATATCATATTGATACAAAACTACTATCACCCTAGGCGTTCAATCACCACTATTACGTGTGGTATGGCTCATGCAAGCTTTAGATTCACACGAATTTTAGACTCTTGTTCTATTACAGACTTGCAAATTAGACGGATGGAATGGATTTCTCACGTACATCTCTGTGGGCCCCACACAGCCCTAGGAACCAAAATATCTATGTGACGTGTCACAAGCAATTCATGGATTAGGTAGCTAAAGACGAACAATCTTATCAGAGGATCTGTGGGGCCCACCATGATGTATATATTTTATACACCATGTCCATCCATTTTGACAAATAATTTTAGGGCATGAGGAAAAAATGAGGCAGATTGAAGGCTTAAGTGGACCACACAACATGACATAGTGGGGATTGAAAACCTAACCATTGAAGACTTCTTAAAGGGCTTAAGAGTTTTGGATCAAGTAGATATTTATTTTTTCCCTTCATATAGGTTTATGTGACCATATGAACAGGTTGGATGGAAAATAAACATCACGGTAAGCCTTAAGAAGTTTTCAACCATAGGAATTCAATATCCACTACTTCGTATGGTGTGGTCCATTTGAGCCTTCAATCTGCCTCCTATTCATCCCCATTGTTACCAATTCCTATGAAAACCAATCAGAGCAAGTTGTGTGTGGTCCGGATGGATTTGCGTAGTGTATTTGGAGATCTTTGGGGATATACAAAGAGGATTCTATGATAATACAACTAGAGCGCATTAAGTGACGCCACATCATCCATTAAGTAGTTGATTGAAGAGTGATCATGTAGAAGCGACTACAGGATATATGGCAAGAATAGAAGCAAGGAGGGTTAAGACATGTGAAATGGTTACAACAACTGTCAGAACGTGGTAAGCATCTAGATAGCAGGATCGAGACTATAAATAGTAAAAAAAAATCAGTAACAAGATTTGTCTCATACCAACCTAATCAAACCTAATATATCTTTCAATTACCTATCATTTACATTCCTTAGTGTAACCACTCTACTTTTATGTCAATCAATTACATTTCTTAGTGTAATCCTTTACTTTTTTCATGTTGTTTACATTCCATAATGTAATCCGTCACGTTAATCAAGTAGTTGATAACTTTAGCTATAATTTGAGTCTACACTCATATTTTGGATTCAATTCTCCATCTAGCAAGGTGTTTTGTAGTTGCTCTTCACAACCAATAGTTTTGCACATGTTTTATTTTATATGCATTGAAAAGTCCTTTCATATGCAAGGCAAAGGTGTAACCCATCATTAAAGGATGAACCCTACCCTCTGAATATCACCTGATCCATTTTTCTAAATAGGCAACTGATTCACTCAGTCTCAGTTATATACTACGTATCTGCCTATCTTAGAGTTTAGGATCATAATTGTTTAGGTTGAATTAAGCCGCAAATTCAATTCTGGCCAACCAGTACTTGTCACGTGACAAAAGCTGGAAATCAAACCAGAATAGGTTTTTGGCATACCTGTCTCTAATTTATCGACATGACGTTGCCAATTAGAAATATGAATAGAATGAGTAATCGAATTGTTGGGGTCAAACCCTCCACACCAACCACACCACCTCCGACAAAGGACATGCCAGTTCCAGCGGCCTCAGAGCTTCAATTTTGAATAGTAGTCCAACAATTAGTACTAGAAATCAAGAAGGGACCTCAAACTCTCTTACTGTTTCTCCCGAAGAGAAAATGGTCGCACTCTGAAATGTACAGCTGAGTATTCAGCATGTTCAAGAATATGAGAGAACTCAAGCCGAGCAATTTGGTATTCAAACTGAAAAAACTAACAGATACATGGCTAGCCAAACTAAGGCCATGCATCGATTGGTGGCTATGATGGTTGAGAGAATGAATGTGGCATGCAGTATAATGCCGAGGAAAGTTCTATTGGTAATGCAGTTCAGCCGCCACTTGTGCCTCCCCCACAGCGGAACCCACCGCCAATTTCAATTAAGGAGGTATGGAATGCTCCATTGCCTACCAAATTCAGGTGACCAAAGCCGGATGCCATAAATTTGTTCCTGAAGTTCTGAACCAGGGCTAATCAGGAGGATAAATTTTCCAACAATTCTGTAGGAACCATTGTTCCATGAGGGACCAAACCGAGTAGGTCTTGACCAACTATCGATGGTTAACTGTTTACAACCCCAAGTGTAGGGTCGCGATGTAGTAACAATCTTGGTGAGACAGAGGTCGAATCCACAGGGAATAATCTTGTGTGTATTCTGAAAGCAACTAGAAGTAAAACTTGAAAAAGATATAAATCTAAATATGTAATTAAAGGAAGTAATTGTGAAGCGTATAATTAAAAACTTAAGAATTCAAAGGTGAGAATTAGGGTTTTCAAGGATCCACTTATAACAATCAGGGTGATTCTTTACTTGACATAAGTTACACAATTGGAATTGGAGTCCTATCATATCCAATTGGAAGATATAGCAATTAAGATCAAATTTGAACTTCCTTTGACCTAACTCTCAAAAGAGAAGAAATATGATAATTGGAAAGGATTCCATCACCAAACCATGCTCATGAGACAATTACAAATAATAGGATTTACCAATCTCATAATCTCAAAACAAGAAAAGAAGATACTCAGATCTATTACAGATCTACTGTAATTTAAGTCACAATAAATAATCAAAAACTGAAAGTATTCATTAAATATCAAACAAGAATGAAAGTAAGTTCAACAAAAACATGAATTAAGGCAATAAAAACATCTCATCACGCTACATGCTTCACCTTTTAGTCCTAGCTAAGAGGTTTAGCCAACCATAGACATGTTGGACCAAAGTCTCTTAAGAAAAACATGAAAACAACTAAGGAAAAAGAAGAAAAAACTCTTAGCGACAGCTTCTCTACCCTTTTGCTTCACTCCTTAAACCCTTGAAGATGCCTAGGAACATCCTAGGGAGTCCTATTTATAGTTGTGGAACTCCAACTTTCACACCTAGTTGGAAAACTCTAGAAATCGCCTCAAATTTACTCAGTTTCTCAAAATAGACTTCACTCTGCGCGATTTCACAAGACCCAGAGTTTCAGAATATACTTCTTCAGGATAATTTTAGGACTATACTTATTTTCAGGACAATTTTAGGATTTCTTTTCTTCACTTCAAATATTTGATTCTCTTCATTCCTTACTTGATTTTCTTGGATCTTTGACATGTGAATTCTTCAATCTTGGTCTCTTTAGATTTATCCCTTGCCTTAGTTATTCTTGAGCATCAAATCTATGCTTTTAGCACCCTTTTCAATCCAAACTCTTAGATTCACCTTGCAAGACAAACATGAGTAAAATAGAACATTAAGCATTATCATGTTCATAAAATCAAGATAAAAATGGGGCATAATATGCAATATTTGACCCTCAACATAATCCCCAACCAGCATTTTGCTAGTCCCAAGCAAAGTATGCGTGAAATAAATCTCAATGCTTAATGTCCAAAACCTCTCTAGGAAAACAATCTTTTGTACACTCAAGTATGAATGGGTATAATTAAAATACAAAAGTGGGATTTTGAAAACTTAGAGCCGAACCACATAAGCAACCAATCAAGTAAATTCTTTGTCCATTAAATCGAGCATAATTTGCATATCAAGTTTTTCAATGTGCTCAGTGAAAATTAACTTACTTCTTGTACGAATACTATTAGTTCATCATGTTAGCCATACTCATCACTTCAAGATCAATTTGAAACTCAAGTACTGATTCCGAACTTATCCCATTTTTCTTATTTTTTCAGTCTTTGATTTTATATTGACGGTCAATTTTTTATTCATTCTTTTTTTTTTTTTCATTTTTTTCCATATTTTTCATTCTTTTTATTCTTTTTCATGACCTCTTTGTTGATCTCATATTTAACTAGTTCTTTTCTTCTTTTAAGGTGGATAATATTCTCCAAACTCGGTTCTCACCACTTGATTGCCATCCCTTAGGATAGAGCATCGAATCAAGGATGGTTAAACCCCCATCGACCAAGAAGGGAGTTTGGAAGCAGGTCACGCATCCCAAATTCCCAACCATTATTGAAGCAATGACCTGAAATCAAAAACATCGTTGGCAACGATGCAAATTGGTTATGAGGAAAGAATCGACAGAGGTCAAAAATGCCTCTTGGTCAAAAGTACTGCAACCGTAGCCATTCTTGAGAGTTCCCCGGGTGGAGGAACAACTAGTCGTTAACACGGCTGAGGTAGTCTTATAACCTTTGCTATATTACCAAGGCATGAATGATGTTACCCAACCTAGTGAGTCAAGTAGTCCAAGGGAATTGGATATTTTCCAATTTCCCTAAATTTGGTTGCCGTTTCGATGAAAACTGACACATTAGGAAACTTTCGCTAATCTCGGTAAGTATACTTATCGAAATTTTTTAAAAAGTTTTTGGTACCTCACTTAGGTCCCAAGAAATCTCCTCCTAAAATTTTAACCCAATCGAATTTGTACAAAATTCTATAAAAATCTGACACTAACAAAAATAGGCAGGATTTACTGTTGGACAGCAAGCTTTTATACACCTCACAAAGGTGAAACAACCCACAAAACATGGAACATTATCTCCAAAAAAAATTTTGTAACTTTAAGAGTAAGTCAGGGACTTAAGATCTAAATTTCAAATAAATTGGATGGATGGATCAGAAATTAAAATTCTAGGAGTGCATAGCTACTTGAAAAACCTATTCTCCTCATACTAGGAATTTTCCCAAGGCTCTAGGCACACTCTAACTAGACAACCTTGTCTGCAGTAGATATGGCTCCCAAGAGAAAGGTTACTCGAGCTGTAAGACCTGTATCCTAGACTGTACCGTTTCATAGACTTCTGCGGTCTTCTCGGTCAAATTTTGACAACCTTCGACCCTTAATCGGTATCTGCGCGCAACCCCGTGTCACATGCCGTCAACCTGAGTCGACTCAACCCAAGACTTGTACCATAGTGACCACGCCGTCGTCGCGATTCTGATGCCACGACTCACGCGTCGAGGCGATACCCTGGTCAAGAGATGTGGGCCAGCGTTTGGTGTGAGAAAAACGTCGCGCATTGCAAAACCCATGAGAATCTCTACAAAATGTCACCTTAATCCATCAATCAATCCCATCAAGGGTCAAGTAAATGTCAAGTATACATCACCTTTCACCCTTTCCCAAGTAAGCCTCAAAGTCAAAAAGTTCTTACACAAGTCATACTTCTCTTACACAAATTACCTCAAAAGTCAAAAAAGACTCTTACAACCGTCACTCTCCACATCAACACATCCATCACTCCATCACCCATCTCTCTCTCTCCCTTTACAAACCTCTCTGTCTCATTCTCAAACCACATTCTAAGCAACCCAAGAGTATCACACGTCTAAGCTCTTCCACTCCAAGAGAGCTACAAGTGTGGCCCACCTTTTTTACCCTTTCATCTCCCATCTCAACCATCCAAACCTCATCTCCTCTGTTGGAATCAAAGCTAATGAGCTAAGGAAGCCTAGGGTGCAAGAAGAAGTCAGTGGGTGATCTTAGATCTTTATTTTTCATTCATTTTATTTGATTAAGGGTCTATATATGTGGGACCCACCTTGATGTATATTTGTATGCAAGAGGGGCCCATAGTGGTGGGGCCCCTCCATCCTCACCGATCTTTCTCTCTCTCTCCCTTTTTCCTTTGTGTATGATGGCTTGTGGCCCACTTGATGTATGTATCTTATCCATACCATCTAAATAGTGGGCCACCTTATTTTTTTTTTTTTCTTTTTTTGGTATGGGTCATCCAAATAGTGGGCCACTCGGATGAAAGGGAAACACAAATATTAGCCGGATCCAAAACAGGTGGGCCATGTGGGACCCACCTTGATGGAGTGTTCATCCACACCATCCGTCCAGGCGGACGCATCAGGGGGAGTAGCTAACATGGAGTGTGCACTGACAGTGGGTGTGGCCTGGCGTGGGGTCCATGGGACCCATCCACGCCGTCCATCCATTCATGTGGGCCACACCATCACATGTGGTGTCCACCGTCATTGGACGGTGGGACCCACCCCCTCGTGTGGGGCCCTCCTTGCACACCAGAGTCATAGCTCAACTGGCAGACTGAGTAGAGATACCTCATTTCAGCACTGAGGTCTTGCTACGGCCCCCTAGAGGGTGGTCTGCACGTGCAAACCACCTGTGTTTTGGGTGCGGCTGAAGCTTGGTCTGACCGTTCATTCAAGTGGGACACCCACGATGGGTGGGCTGGATTTGTGGACCCCATCTCGGTGGGCCTAATAAATGATTTTGAATGTTTCAATGGAGGGTAGCCCTCTCAACCGTTGTATCTGGTGCGGCCCACACAAGTCATGGTCTGACTTGATTTTTTTGAGACCTAGGCTCACGCTGGAACGGTGCATCTATCTGGCGGGTTAGATGTTTGGCAAACTTCAATGGTGGGGCCCACACAGCTCGACCTCATGGGAGCTGAGCGTCAGCACGAGCTCGCTGCACCTTTTCCCATATACATATATGGTGGGCCCTACGTGGGACCCACCTCTATTGTGTTAGGAAGGAAAAGAAAAAGAAAAGAAAAGAAAAGAAAAAGAAAAAGAAAGAAAAAGGTAAAAAGGGGCCACGTGCCCTCTCTCTCTTTATATGTCTCTCTCTACCTCGCTCTCTATATCTCTCTCTATCTCTCTATACCTCTCTCTCTTTATCTCTCTCTATCTCTCTCAAAATCTCTCTCTCTATCTCTTAAATGTCCAGAGACTTGTGGGTCCCACCATGAGGCACGTGTGATCTGACGGTGGGACCCACCCTAGATGTATGTGTTTTATCCCCCTGGCATGGGCCCAATGATGTATGTGCTCTAACGACACCGTCCGCTATTTGAACGGCGGGGTCCACCATGATGCATGTGTTGCATCCATACCGTCCACCATTTATGAGATCATTTTATGGCATGGGAAAATGGGCAAAATAGATCTAAAGTGCGAGTGGGCCCCACCATTTAAATAGAGGACCGTAACATTCACCATTCAAACTTCTAACGCTAGTTCCCAATTAAGTTGATAATTATTTTCACTTCATCTATTCTTATCTTGACTTATGAATAGGTCGGGTCCAAATTACATAAGAGTGGGCCCAATTTGACATACATTCGGCCCATATGATTCGGCCCATTAATCGACCCATTGATCGGCCCAATTGATTTGGCCCAATTCGAATCGCCCATCGATTGAGATTTCACCATAATGTATGTGATGATGTTTTTCTTAGCGGCCACGCCTTGGGATTAATGTTGGTTTGACGTTCACATTGATGGGCAATAATGATTAGATGTCCTCATTGTGACCTTCCCTTAGGCCTTGTTAGGCTCATTCTCTTCGTAGGTTAACCCAAATAAATGGGCCCCATTCGTCGTATGTGATTGATCGATTCCAACTACCAATATTTGTTACCGATGCTAATTATCGATACCGATTTTGAGTATGTGACAACATAGCATCATGACACATGTCCATATGCATCATCTGCATGCGTGTGATGAGATAAGTGATTGATCATAGCATTTGTTGTCAAGAAAATTATTTATGAGCTCCCTAATAGGCGAAGTTGCCCTACATGAGCGCGTGATACGCGCAAGATTGCTACATGATTGGATTTCGTGATTTATGCATCTTGCATTTTGTGACATGTGTACTGTACGCCCTAGCGACATCAGGGCCATAGCCACCACAGGCATATCGTGGTTGGCAGGATTGGATACCGAAAATCTTATTCTACATGGGGTGTTATAGGTATCCCTGGGTGAAAGTCCCTAAACCCTTATGGTACCAAGAGGTTGCTCCAACATCTAGACCGAGTGCGTGCAGGAGTGCCTAGTGCTTATTACCAAAAGGTCACTCTTTCCACTATGTCGTGGTCGGTTGGAAGAGGATGCGGCCTTACCCGCCCGAGAGTAGGGGCAAAGCTAGGCTAAGTTTGACTAGCTTGAAGAATGGGTCCGCTATCGACGAGTTGAGCCCGATAATAACAGACGGATAGTGAGGTCTCTTCCACTTATCTTATTGCGCGCGATGGGGCGGCAATCTGGTTTAGATTATACTAGATCCTGGTAATATTTCAGATTTGAGTTGTATTGATATGTGGACTTAGATGAGGATTCGTATGCTTGAGTTGCATCTCACATTGCATGACTTTGGTATGGCCAATATCATTCATGTCTTGCATCGCATAGCCTTGGTACGGCTAATGGTATTCATGGATTCATTTGCATATTCTGCATTACTCTGATATTACATGATCATATTACTACCTTACGCACACACTTTCACTGCCCTCTAAGCTTTCTATAAGCTTATACACGACCGTTGCGTGCAGGTGACGTTAGAGCGTAGCAGCGCTGAGGCAGGAGTGCTTTGCAGATCATTTTGGAGTTATCGTCCACTATCATTGTATTTCCCTTTATGCTCATTGTACTTGTAAAGTTTTTGATCATAGTGAAAATGTAATATAGTTTTTGGTTGTTGTTCGTGAAATGTAATATAGTTTTTGGTTGTTGTTTGTGGGTTATGCCTTTGGTTATGCTTATTACGAATCAAACTGCGTTGAAAATCCTCCTCGTAGCATCCCAGGATCGGAACCTGGCGAATGGGCGCTGGGAGCCGAGAATAAGGTTCTACGGAGGCTGTCGGTGCCAGATTCAGCGATCGAGAATTTTGTAAGACCGGTTTTCGAGTTTGGGGCGTGACATTACTCACGCAAACTCCATGCCCCTAGAACGTACAACCGAAAATGGCGCACCTCAGGAAGCAATTGTGGGAGAATCAATGCTTTCTCTGTTAACAACCCATAGAGAGGCCGCACTACCAAGGCCACCCCCAGGACAGGCACCCCCTGATACCCAAGTATGGGCACCATTCTATTCCATCCTGGGATGAATAAAGACATTCATGCAAAGGACCCAACAGACCGTGGATGATCTACAACAACAAGTTCACAGTACCCTTCCAAGAACCACAGTACCTCTAACGTCTCCTACTCGTGTCACCCCACCGGCCCCACCTCGTGCGGAGTACCACGATGAATCCTTCATGTTGAAAAAATTCTTAAAGCTACGATCCCTCAAGTTCTCAGGCACCCTCGACCCGGTGGCAGCCAAACATTGGGTGAAGCAAACTAAGAGGATATTAAAGACCATGGCATGCCCAAAATACCTCAAGGTTTCCTTAGCCACGTTTAAATTTAAAGGAGAGCCTGTTAATTGGTGGGAAGCAATAGAAAAAACTATACCTGAAAATCACACCTGGGCTTGGGAGAAATTCTAGGAGAAGTTTTTCAAGAAATAGTTCCCAAAGTCATACATAGATGAAAAGATGTCTAAATTCTTGAAACTCGCCCAAGGTGAAATGACCGTTGCGCAGTACAAGGGCAAGTTCATTGAATTGTCACGATACGCATCGAAACTAATTGAAGACGAAGATTTCAGAATCAAACAGTTCAATGATGGCCTAAGACCTTCAATTCACTCTAAGATATGCTGTCTGGACCTGCCAACATATGCTGTTATTGTAGATAAGGCCACCCGTGCCAAAAACGATGACGATCGACCATCACGAGCCTGACTACAACATCAAAAGGCAGGGAAGAGACTTAAGATGAACTCTAGCTCGCCACAAATACCGGACAAAAGACCCAGAACCGTCCTACAATAGAACACCGTCCCGGATCAAAGGAAACAAGGGGACAAACTCCCAGGCTACAACTACTGCAAGAAGATGGGCCACGACGTGAAAAAATGCTTCAAGAAAATGAGAGATGAAGGCCGCCCCATTCCGCCCCGGGTGCAACAATCTACCTCAATCACATCTCAGAAAACGTAAGATCGCCCGTATGCCATGATGTCACTAGAAGACTCAGACATTGCCCCCAACCGAATAGAAGGTACAACCTTTATCAGAGATATACCAGTTATCCTCTTATTTGATTGTGGGGCTACTTTATCATTCATCTCAACTACCATAGTAGAACGTTTGGGCCTAAAGTTAAAATGCATGAAAGGACCCATCACAGTGGCTTTGCTCGTGGGTAAGATAATAAAACCAACCAAATATTGTAAAAACTTCCCCATCACCATGGAAAACATAAAGTATTCAAAAATGAACATGAAGGGATTCGACATCATCCTTAGAATGGATTGGCTTGATGAAACCATAGCAATTATAGAAAGTAGAGCCAGATGAATCACTCTCACATTACCCCCACCCCAATTACAATACAAGGTAAAAAGAAAAGGGAGCCCTTGGTATGAGTAATGGGCTTAAAAGAGATCTATGTGGATCAAATTACAGTAGTTAAGGCATTCCCTGAAGTATTTCAAGAGATACCAAGATTGCCTCCCAAGAGGGAGGTGGACTTTGGTATTAATGTAATACCAGGAACCTCCCCGATAGCACTACCCGCTTTCCAAATGACACCAGTTGAGTTGGTAGAACTCAAGAAACAGATAGAATAACTACTAGGTTAAGGATTTATTCGGCCAAGTGTGTCTCCTTCGGGTGCACCAGTAATGTTCATAAAAAAGAAGGATAGATCCTTATGGTTGTGCATTGATTACCGTCACCTGAACCAAGTAACAATAAAGAACAAGTATCCTCTTCCCCATATCGATGACCTATTCGACCGACTTAAGGGAGCTCTATTCTTTTCAAAAATTGATATGATATCAAGGTATCATCAATTGAACATCAAAGATGAGGATATATATATATAAGACCACATTTAGGACAGGGTACGGACATTATGAATTTCTGGTAATGCCCTTTGGCCTCAAAAATGTGCCAACCATCTTTAAGGATCTTATGAACCGCAATTTTAAACCGTACCTAGACCAATTTGTTATAGTCTTCATCGATGATATCATAATCTACTCATGAAATAAGAAAGAACACGAAGTCCACCTACGGATGGTCCTGGACCTACTGAAGAAGAATCAACTATTCGCTAAACTCTCAAAATGTAAATTCTGAAATGAAGAAGTAAAGTTCCTAAGACATGTAGTGAACCGCCAAGGTATAACAGTTGACCCAGCTAAGGTCGAAGCGGTACTTCAATGGGCCAAGCCCGATATAGTTACTGAAGTCAGAAGTTTTCTAGGGCTAGCAAGATATCATCGATGCTTTATCAAAGAATTCTCTATGATAGCTCAGCCGCTAACCAACCTAACAAAGAAGAATGCGTGTTTCTAATGGAATGAAAAGGCCAAGGAAGCTTTTCAGGAACTTAAAGGTAGGCTAACCTCTTCACTCGTACTCACGCTGCCCGAAGAAGGAGTGGAATTTACAATATATGTTAGTTCACTTATTTGCACTCATTTTTGTCAATTACGTGACTAGTTGTGTCTTGAAGTCGGAAGAGTTCTTAACAAATGAAGATCGGCGATGCAACTGTATCAGAAAAATCAAAGCCACATTGAAGACAAAGGATTGCTTCTACGATCTTAAACCTTGCAAATAGATGATCTTAACCCAAATAGGAAAACCCACTTAGGTCATCTATTCTAAGTCAATCCCTAGTCCATATTTCATATCCTATAGTCTTGGCTTAAGCAAGTCTCAAGTTGGTGAAAGATTGGTTAGATAAAACAGGAAAAATATGAAAATTTGTCCACTGCTGGTAGGACAAAGGTGCCACTGAAAAGCACCTTTGGTACCACCGAAGATACCTTCGATGTTACCAAAGAAGCTCAAAATAGTCCAACAAGCTTACAACGATAATTCGGTGTCACCGATTGGATATTTTGGTGACACCGATTGCCACCGACGAGCAAAGTTTAGTGCCACCAAAAGATACCGTTTTCAATCAACAACTTAGGAATTCAATTCGGTGCTACTAAAGCAAGTTCTGTACCAAACTTACTTCGGTAGCACCGTAAACTAGCTATTTTATAGCCGTCTTCTATCCGTTGGAAGCTTTTATCTATAAAATTGGCTTGTGGGAACTTGTAAATTTAGTGGTAATAGGAACCATAGAGTTTCTAGTGTATCCCAAGCTTATCCTAGCCCATTTAAACTCTATCTATATAAGTTCATGTTCTCTTCATTGTGATCTTTCACTCTTATGAGCATTCAAAGCTCCTATTTAATGAAGAACATGAACTCGTGCCTTCTTTAGAGTACAAAGACCAAACAAATAGAAATATCCTTGGTTCTTTGATATTCTAGAGCATCCATAGGTTGAATCTCTTAGGAAACTTACAGATAACCTTCGTTAGAGATTCAACCAACTCATAACCTTGGTCACCCTGATAGGTACATCAAATGCAAGGTTTTAGATCGTGAAGCCAAACCAACAAGTAAATTCAAGTGACGCGATCGAGGGAGCACCGGGAAGTTGATTCAAGCACGAAATCGCAAAGATCAAGCATCCTAATACGAGCTACAAGAGAGAACTCAATCCAACAAGTGTCATTTCAAGAGTTCAAAAGTTTAGTCTCATTCCTCTTATAGGATTAAGGCTGAGAGTTTGCTATCAACAAACTCGTTTAGGTTCCTTGTGTGGGACGTTGGCCGGTGGGCCTAAACTTAGGTTCCTTGTGTGGGACCTTGGCCAGTGGACCTAAACTCAGGTCCCTTGTGCGAGACCTTGGCCAGTGGACCTAAACGGTGGGTGCCTAGTATGGGACCTTGGCCGATGGGTCTAAACGTGTGTCCTTGGTGTAAGACTGTAAAGGTTGTTGGTGAACTTGATTTAAAACCATCAATAGTGAAATCTGGTGCACTCTGGGATTGAGTGTGGATGTTGGGAGTGGAGTAGGCATGTAGCCGAACCACTATATATGCTTATGTTTGGGATTTTCATTTATGCATCTAATTAAGGGCCTGTTTGGATTCGTATATAATATTGTATTGTATTGTATTGTATTTGGGCACTGTTCATGTATACATTGGACATTTTTCAGAATACGTTCAAATTAAGCAAATACTAATCAATGTTTGGATTGGAGGTATTGGTTGGCATAGGATACAATACCTTATACAGATCAATGTTTGGATAGGAGGTATTAAAATTGAGTACTGTACAATCATACAAAGGTCAAATCTACTGGTATGGATGGTCAACCCACGTTTGGGTAGCAACGGAAAAGAATTTACTCCCCCTGACACCAGCCAATGGCTGGTGGTCGGTGCTCTATGGGGCCCGCCATGATGTATGTCTTTCATCCATTCCATTCATCTGTTTTGGATCATGCTAATTTTAGTTTTCAATCTTCAGCTGGGCCTGTATGACCTAATCAACAGAGTGGATGTCAAATAAACAGTACAGTGGCCCACAGCCAGGATTTTAATGGTAGATATCCAATCACTATTTTTTCATGTGGTGTGGTCCACCTGAGATTTATATACCTCTCATTTTTGGTATCAAGCCCTAAAATGATCTTTTAAAATCAGTGAATCCAATGGATGAAACACATACATCATGGTGGAGCCCACAGATCATCGACCACCAGCCCGGGGCTAGTGTCAGGGGGAGTAGCCAATCCATTTTCGGTAGCAACCCACCTGTGATTTTCATGTCTTGATGCTAGTGCTGTGATCAAGTGGGCCACACTACTCACCACAGTTTAAGCTCGATCAAATACCGAAGTGGAAGACACCCACAAGCAAAGGTTCACTGAGGGCAATTAGATTAAGTGGGCCACTTCCCTTCACAAAGATGGATGGTGATTAGATTTTCATCCATAGCGAAGTATCACATGGGTGTTTCACAGTCGTTCATACGATTCTACGGAGTGGCTTCTTCCCGTGCTACATGCCAATTAAGTTTCGATTATAGAGACGACATGGCTACTCTTGCACTTGAGATGTTTGTTTCCATTGCATCATATGTTCCCACGTAGATCAAATTGACAAGATCCAGTCCATTGATTATTTAAGAAGTATATTGTGACCAGGACCTGGTCTGGAAATAAACAGTTCAAGTTCATCAAAGGGAAACAGATTTAAGTCGATTGTGGACCACTACCATCTTCACCTAATCATAAACTTAAACATTAAAGTAACGTAATAAAGGGTATGGGAATTTAACAAGGGCCCAACATTATGAACGGTCTGGATCCCAAACGAACATTCAAAACTCACACGTGTGGTAAATATAGATTTCGTGTAGCTGCTCTACCAAGTAGCTCTCCGAATTTTAGTTGACCATGATGTTCAAAACTCGTCCGCAGCTGAATACAGCGCAATGAAGAGTGTTGTACTGACGGACTGTAAACGTCCTGACAATACTATACCGCCTTTCTGAAATTTTGGCTCGCGGTTGTATTCGTGCGCATGGGATTCAATTCGTATTCACTCTTATCCAAACATAGTAAATGTCACATCATACTGCCTAATACGATACAATACAACCGAAAATGCGTATCCAAACAAGCCCTAATCATGCTTATATATGTTTGAATATTTAAATTCTTATAAATGATTAAATGAATGTTATTTGATTAATAGGAAGCACTTCCCACACATAAGCTCACTATGATATAGGCTAGTTATTCCATTGGTATGTCTTAAGCTGCCTATGTACTCTAACTAGCTTGGAAGCCATTTGAGTTATATTACCTTGCTAAGTTTATTTGTAAATCATTCAAGTTAGGCAATAGAAGTTTTTATTTGGTACGATTAATTGAAAAGTCCTATTCACCCCCCTCTAGGACTATAACATTTTCATACTTCTACTAGTGTGGTGTAAACCACAATTTCAGTATACACGGACACCTCACATGAAGGATTGGGCTGTGTACTCATGCAAAATAATAAAGTAATAGCATACGCATCGTAACAATTAAAAATTCATGAGCAGAATTATCCAACACACGATTTAGAACTGGCAGTCGTAGTGTTTGCTCTCAAAATGTGGAGACATTACCTATATGGCGAACAATTCAAGCTTAACACAGACCACAAGAGCCTCAAATACTTGTTCGACCAGAAATACCTGAACATGTGACAACGCCGATGGATGGAAACCCTCAAGGACTACAATTTTGAAATACAATATCACCCAAGAAAGGCGAACGTGGTGGCTGGTGCACTCAGTCGTAAGAAATCTCACGCCTCGGCAGTCATAATCGCACTAGAAGATATGAGAAATGGACTTCATAAAGGACTTTAATATCCAGCTAAACATAGGTAAAGAGAACATACTCCTTAGAAACTTATCTATGGAACCATTGCCACTATGCCAAATCATCGAGGCACGAGAACAGGACGAAGAACTACAGGAACGTTACTTGAAGGCCCAAGAGAATAAGGATCCACGATGGCACATGGGTTCGGATGGTGGAATCAGATGTCGCAATAGAATATGCATACCAAACAAACCTGAATTAAACCAGCCGTACTGAACGATGCTCATCGGTCCAAATTAACCATCCATCCTGGGAGCACCAAGATGTATTAAGACGTAAAACGTCACTATTACTGGAACAACATGAAATGAGAAATAGCCGCATATGTGGCTAAATGCCTCACCTGCCAACAAGTAAAAGCAAAATGTCAGAGACCAGCAGGGTTACTACAATCCCTTAAAATACCCCCATGGAAATGGGACTATATCCATAAACTTCATAGTAGGACTCCGCAAGACAAGAAGAAATCATGATGCAATATGGGTTGTAGTGGACTGACTGACTAAATCCGCCCACTTCATTCCCATGAGGATCACCACTTCAATGAATGAATTGGCAGAGATTTACATAAAGCACGTGGATCCCAACCACACTCATATCGAACAGAGACTCTTGCTTCACCTTAAATCTTTGAACCAAACTGCAAACCGTGCTAGGGACATCCTTGAATCATAACACTGCTTTCCACCCCCAGACGAATGGACAAATAGAAAGAGTGAATCAGGTACTTGAAGACATGCCGAGAACCTACATATTGGACTTCAAAGGTAACTAGGATGATTATCTCAATCTTGCCGAATTTTCTTACAACAATAGCTTTCAGGCAAGCATCGACATGACCCCATTTGAGGCCCTATATGGACGCCCTTATCGCACCCCGCACTGTTGGGTAGAAGTAAGAGAAAAAAGTATCCTATGACCCAAAATTTTCCAAGTTACTTCTGAGAAAATCGACTTAATAAGGAAGCATCTTCAAACCGCATAAAGCAGACAAAAAAGCTATGCAAACATACAATGGCGTAACCTCAAGTTCTTTGAAGGGGACAGTGTGTTCCTAAATGTCTCTCATATGAAATGTATGATGCATTTTGGGAAGAAAAGAAAACTCACACCACGATACGTTGGCCCATTCGAGATATTAGAAAGAGTAGGAGAGGTAGCTTACTGACTCACACTACCCCCTCAGCTAGCCAATGTACACAACATCTTCCATGTCTCCATGCTGAAGAAGTACAAACCAAACCCATCCCATGGCTAGCAACAAATAGAGCTAAAGGATAACACCACCTATATAAAAGAGCTCGTACAAATCCTCAATCGCAAGGAATAAATTCTTTGAACAAAAGTTATCCCACTAGTAAAAGTTCTATGGTCACATCATGACAAAGAAGAGGCAACATGGGAACGCGAGGAAGAAATGAAAGGAATCTACCCCAACCTCTTCAACAAAGACTAATAAGAGAGGTAAAGAAATTTCATGAACAAAACTTTCTTTAAGGGGGGTAGATGTACTAACCTCAATATAATAATTAGTCATACATAATTATACATATACATTAGCAAATGTATAGTAATTACGCAAAATAAAGGGCCTTATTTCCATTCATAATAAAAAGTGTTGAATTTCGAGGGTGAAATTATCTTTAAGGGGAGTAGATTGTAACGACCCATATTCTAGACTAGTATGAGATCTGTTAAACTAACCCACCTAAGGCCTGTATCTACCTTATACTTCAGGTAGGGCCCTATTATGAATTGACAAGACAAACGGACGAAGTAGATTTCTCAAATTATACCTATAGACCCCACGTCCAGGTGAATGTACGTGATGTACGCGTACACCCCAGTGCACTAGAGTACCAGACAGTCAAACACAGTTTGACTCATGAAATCCCAAAAGTGGAAGGATTCCTACGGCATGCAACGGACAACGTCCGTTTGAGAGCTTTGGTGGCCCACCATTACGATGATCCACGATGATCTGAACCGTTCATCATGTCTATGTGACAAATTTGACCAAATCCCAACCCTTTTCACTTCAAACCCAATCGAGCAACCAAATTGATTCCATCTGCAAATACTGCCAAGAAACCAAAACAGTTTCAAAATCTGCTACGCAGGAAAGTTGAAGAATGTTATCTAGATTTGATCGGGACTGTCCAAAACGAGGAGGAAGGGCTTCCGATCCTCTCCATGTCAATTAAAGGAAGGAAAGTGGGATGGAAGACTCAGCACCCGCTGAACATGCATACGAAACAACCGCACCATGCTGAAGTTTCTTCACAACTGCGGATGAGCAGACCACTGATCTGGTGCGCCAAATCAATCCCAGTAGACCAGCCCAGATCAAAAAGAACTTACGGAGACAGGAAGGAAGATCTTAAAGAAGAAACGCATGCCCGTCCCGTCTTTCCTGGTAGTGTAAGCAGAAGCTACATAAGGTTCTTCTGTGTTCGTGGCTTCGCAATAAGAGTTGTGTAAGTTGATCACAAGAAGACTCTAAAAACTCTTGTGCCTATAAAAACTCTAGCGTCCAACCAGAAGGAGAAAGGGAAAAATAAGAAAGAGAGAAACAAAGAAAGGAAGAGAAAGGAAGAAATGAGAAGTCCGATGAGAGGAGAAAGAGAGAATCAAGAAGGAAAGAAAGAAAGAAAGAAAAAGGAAGAAACGAGAGAGAGAGAGAAAGAGAGAGAGAGAGTAATCCACGGCAATAGATTCTTTACTTCTTTTTTTTCCCTTCCCCAATACTCCAATCCAAATTGTATCAAAAACCATTAAAGCTAGAAGAAATTATTAATACTAGGTTAAAGAGTTAATCCTTCGACGCACACTTACAGGGAAGGATCAACACTAGAGGTGAGGGATTCCTTTAAGATTTTATTAATTTGAGTTGGTATGATTTATTCTGTTCCCTCACATGCTTTAAATCCTCCTTGCAATTATTTATCCTTTGGGAATAATGGTTAAGGTGTGATGTTAATTATACATGACCTTTCTGAATTTATGTGAGGAATTCCTTTAAGCTTACCTTGATTTAAGTTGATATGATTGATCTTTCCCTTTTACATGCTCTCATGTTACTATGATTCTCTCCCTAAAATTGTTTAATTTACCACCAATAATTATTTACCCTTTGGGATTATGGTATGATGTTAATTACGAGTAATCTTCATTATTTTTATGTGGGGTGATAGATGCAAGCCTTGCCCATACTTTTACCAATTTTGTTGAATTAGCCCTTACTGCTCTCCTTTTATTGAGTTGGTCATTGCCACTATCCTCTTCGTTGAGTTAGTCATTGCTACTCTTATCTTTGTTAAGTTGGTCATTGACACTCTCCTTTTTATTGGGTTGGTCATTACCACCTTCCTCTTTGTTGAATTAGTCATTGCTACCCACCTCTTTATTTTGTTAGTCTTATACTATCTAACTTTATAACTTAGGCATGTGTCTTGGTATTCTAAAATCTCCATGATTCAGTTTACATTCTCTTTGATGCAAGTGATGTATTGAAGGTATCACAACTAGTGATTCAATTATTATATTGTGGAAATAATGCGCACTGGGTAGAGACCTTCTTGGTCAACGCGTAATTCCATGGATTTGGGTGGTGGTGCACAAATTGATATAAGTAATTCGTAATGCATATTACATCACTTTTGGGATTGAATGTCGCAAATAGCCTCTCCATGAACAAATCATGTCACGTAATTCATCTGACTCTTGTGTTGTGCCACCTCGAGGTATTCACATAAATCCACGGTAGTGTTGGACATGCCGATGAATATTCGTAGTTGTGAGATGCAGGTCAAGTTGGCTTTTCTATGAATCATATTCCACATTGTAATGATTACTATGTATGATGAGCCGCACACACTTTGTTAGGCATGCATTCATATATATATATATATATATATATATATATATATATATATATATATATATATATATATATATTGGTTGTACATGCTGATACCCCTCGTAGTAGTGGAGTATGAGACTATCAAAACCGTTACATTACTTTTATGAATCTCTTGAATTATTGTTAATATTAAAGGATGACCATCTCTATGAGTAGGGCGTCAACCCTCTCTAATCGTATAGATGATGCAGGTGATGTAAAGATTAAGGATCTAGAAGACCAACTCCCGATAGAAGATTTTGTTGAATAGAATAGGAAAATAGTTTATGAATTATTTTATTTATACTTCCGCTACACAATTCAGATATTGTAATAAGCTCCCATTGAGAGAGCATTTAACAAATCTATTTAATTCTCTTATTATGGAATGATAAATACAGTTGATTTTATTCTTATGGATGCTGATTACCTTTATGAATGTATCTGGATGTAATCTAGACGAAAGGAAAATCAAGACGAGACCTTGAGACATCCAAAATTTTACATTATTAACACCCGATTTCCTCGGGTATAACTCTGGCCGTGAAAATTTAGGATATTACAACTACCCATCGTTTTCATCGTAATATGGTGCTCACCTTGCCTTCTAGTCTTTAGGCTAAACCGACCCAATTGAGTAGGATGGCAAGTGATGTAAAGGAATTCGGTCCTCCTATGGTAATGCGGTAAGCATCCTTTCCTCCAGAATCAGTCATTGAAGGTGTACTATGAGTGGATAAGGCGTCACATGTGAACACTGTCACTGTAGAATCAAGAGCTATATCGAAAAGGGTGGTCATCGAGAGACCCACTCACGGCATCACAGATCACCTCAAGCCACTATATATATCAGCTGCTCTTGAGGGTTGCCCAGTCACCAGGATCTTGGTCAACAATGGGGTTGTCGTCAATCTTCTCTCATTAAGAATGATGCTAAAATTGGGGAAGACAACTTCAACGGTCAGTAATTCCATTGGCCACATTATGAATACACATGGAGTCTTGCCGACCAATTTGATTGTTGAGACCAAGAGGGTGTTGGCTCCATTCTTTGTGATCGACACCTCATTCACCTACAATACTCAGCTGGGAAGGGACTGGATTCACTCGTTTACGTGCATCGCATTATCCATACACCAATTCATAATCTTTTAGAACCTAGATAAAGTTCAATTAGTGTAACACCCCATACTATTCTGTACTCGGGTGTTACCAGGATGACCAAATAATTCGTGATATGATTGTGTGTGTGTGTGTGCATTATATTACAATAGAAAATAATTTTTTAATTATTTGTAATAATGCATATGTTTACTTAAATTATTCAAGTTATGTATATTATTTATTTTTATTATGTAAACTTTATATAAAATAAATTTCATACCAACACATCACAATATAATTGATGCATATTAATTAACACTTGCATTTTATAATTTTAACTATATATTGTCGTATTATACTACACATATAAAATATGTATCACTTAATATTAATCTTACTATACTATATATGCATAAATAATAATAAAAATACATTATAAATATTAATAAATACTTATCCATAGCTATTAATTTATTATACTAAGTAAATATGTATATATATTTTTATTATATAATCTAAAATATATAGTGGCCCTGATAGGCTCGCCATTTAGATGGATGACCCTGATTGTGAGTGTGGATCCAGAATCTCCATCAGATCAATGATAATGGACACTAAATGGCCACATTTCAGTTGATACGGCCCACCAAAGCCATGGATCTACCGATTTCTTTGGGCCAGGCCCTAGTTTAACCCAACAAAACAGATGAACGGAGTGGATCACATCACAAACGTCCCTGTGGGCCCAACCTTTGATGCGCATGTACGTGGAGTGCGTGCACTCACTGTGCACTAGACCGTGGGAGTTAGTCAAACTCAGTTGACCTGTCAACTACAAAAGAGGGAAGGATTTCAAATCCTCTCCCACTGCAACAGTTGGACGAGCAATGCCCATTCTCGTCCAATCATGGCCCACTATCAGGGATCCCTTGCCTGATCCATACCATTCATAATGTGCAGGACATTGGTCTGACCAATCCCTGTTGGTTTCAACTGTTGGATTGCGTACGTGTGCACACAATCTCAGCCACAAATCAGGCTAAGAAGCACGCCCATTTCCAAAAACGGAAAGAAATTCATTTTCTTGCTTTTCAGCTAGATGGATCCTTGTGAAAAGCTCTCCCTTCATCCGAACCATTCGAATGAGCTCTCCCTTCATCCTAACCATTGGATCTCACTGGACCATCCGTTTTCACGCAGGCTAGGACTGTCTGTGGAAACCGATGCTGGTTTTGTTGGGCCAACAATTTCTCCCTACCACGGAATGAATCTGGGCCGTTTAACTTCGATCGGACAGTGCTGGGAGAGTGGAGGGCAACTGAAAATGAGAGTGGATCGAATAGTAGTGGGGATCCCTCGTTTTATTGCGGCTATAAGAGGAAATAGCAGAAACCTTCTTGCTGTGAAACCACCAGAAAAATCATCTCGGAGCTTCGATCTCAAGCTTCCTTAAGTTTTAGCAAATGCACAGGAGTCGCCTAAAAGCCCCCGTTTGAAGGAATACCCACTGAATCGCGATAAGATAGATAAATGTCCTACCGCAGACAAAACAATGAAGAAAAATAATTTTGATTATTATAGGAAGAGAACTTTGAGTCATCGACCATTTAATTTATGTACAAAATAAAAAATAATAAAAAGTATAATTTTTGGATAGGCTAGTTCAATTGTAATCTGCCCTAAGCTCCTCGAACTCCTTGTGAGCTGACTCATTAGCCTTCTAAGGTAGTGCTTGCTTGCTCCTCCATGACGGATGCTTGGCTGTGAACCTATGAAGAAAGTCTATCACTATGTCAAGGTGACAGTTAATCATATCGTCCTCATGCTTGGCCTTCTACTCCCAGTCCTGCTTGATTTCACATGAGCCTGATAGAGTTCTATCTGAGACTTGACGAAAGCCAGAAGCTCTTGGGAGTCTGGCCGATCCTGTTCAGGATGTAAACGTGTGGCCTCCGAGAGATCAATGACTAGATTCCAGCAATCGCAGCATCACCTTATCAAAGAGATGTTGATGAACCCGGTGTAATCAACCCTTCTAAGTGGCATCATAGTGGGTCAAGAGAGTCTAAAACTCAGCATGGATGGCTGCCTGCTCCCTCAGTGGGCCAACGCATTGGCATAGTTCCAAATCGGCCTTAGAATAAGCGTCTTCAAGATGCTAGCATGGTAAGAACCTCTAGGATTTTTCGCAAAGTTTCGTTAGATGTTGTGAAGGAGAGGGGACTTGGAGAAGCACTTAATCCCCTCACTAAATATCTCGTTCAGGATGGTCAATGACTATGAGTAGAACATTGCAGAGGCCATGGAGCCTAAGGTCTGTAGCCAAGAAAAAGCTAGAAGTGTAATGCAAATCCAGGGAGAATTAATGTTTTATAGGAATTTTTAGGAGTAATTAATGTTTGCATTGGGCTAGGCATGACGTTGGGATGATCGAGTTAAGCGGTGTGGTGCCGGTTTGGTTCCCAGAAGGTCGGGATGCGTACCCGCAATAAATATGGATTCCTTGAAAGCGACACGCAAATCCCCATCCACATCGGCCTAGTCAAAAAATAGTTATAATAAATGTAAAAAAGAAAAAAAAAAGACTAAGTATTGGGCAGTCGAGCTTTGAAGTAGAAATCTTATCAATAAGGATTGTCAACAGTTCAGTCAACATCATTCCTTCACATTTGATCGGCTATAGAGGTAATCACCCAACAAGTCCCTTAGTCTACTTCATTTGATGAAAGGAGTGGCGAAAGCTTTCCAATCGGCTGATTATTCTAAATATCTTGAGCAAAGGTCTATTATAGTGGTAATGTCGTTACTCGATATTCTAAAATGATGATTTAGTGAGGAATATGTTGTTCTACATTAAAGGATAACATAGATCATGGAAAATATCTGAACAACATGAAAATTAATAAAAGAAAAGTTTATTCAAAAGTAGGCTTGCCATCGACCACATTACAAGGTTAGACAGAGCGATAAAAGTAAAGGGAGAAAAGAAAGTGGCCAAGCAGTGCATGAGTTTAGGCATGTTTTGCCTTTATTTCCTTAAACTCCTCGAGGAGTTGATGTTTCTTGCCCTTAACCTGCTCCTGCTGCAATTTCCAATTAACTCCCTCTTTTATGAGGATGGGTAGGAAATATAAGATTTGATCGTCATGATTGTCATGCTAGGAAACTCTACCCTTGGTGTCACGCCCCAAACTCGAAAATCGGATTCACATGAATCCCTATTGCCGAATTCGGTGCCGACAGCCTCCGTAGTGCCCCATTCTCGGCTCCTGATAATCAAATGCCAGATTCTGATCCTGAGATCCTACAAGGAGGATTTTCAAAATGAATTTTTTTTTGTAATGGAGCATAACCACAAGTATAACCAAGTCACAAAACAACATCACCACATATCCACTATATCAAAAACTTTAAGTACAATGCGGAAAGGAAAATACAAGGTGATCAAAAAGCTCCAAAAGGTCCTGATACGCACTCCTGCCTCAGCGCTGCTACTGTCCAACGCTACCTGCACGCAACTATCGTGCATAAGCTTACAAAAGCTTAGAGGGTGCTGTAAGTGTGTGCGTAAGGCAAACGCCAAGTGTACAGTATCAGAGTAATGCTGAAACATGCAGGTAAGTTCATGAATACAATCAACCATACCAAGGCTATGTAATGCAAGGCATGAATGCTATCGGCCATACCAAGGTCATGTGATACGATATATGAATGCCATCAGCCACACTGATGCAATACAAGGCCTACATAGCCGAATGTCATATTCGAAATGCAATCCAAGTAAGTCGGTACTCATCAAGTATACACATCAGTACAGTTCCTCTCTGGATATCACCGGGGTCTAATACACTCACACTGACTGCCTCCTCCCTAGCTGCACAACCAAGTAAGCGGAATAGACCTCACTATTTGCCTAACCAGTAGTCTGCCAATACCTACCCGGCTCGTCGATAGCGGACTCATTTGTGAGCTGGTCAAACTCAGCCTAGCTTATAGCCCCCTCACTCAGGCGGATAAGGCCACACCCCCTTCCAATCGACCACGACACAGTGGGAGACACTGCCTACTGGTATTTGGCACTCGGACGCTCATGTATCCACTCATTCTAGACGTTGGAGCATCTCCTGGTACCAAAAAGGTTCTGGGACTTTCACCCAAGGACATCCTAAGTGCCCACAGTGCTAGAACCAAGTATTTTCGGTATCTGATACGGCCATCCACGATGTACCTGTGGAGCCACAACCCTGATGTCGCTAGGGCGTGCAGTGATCAGGTCACACATATGTGAGATGCATGAATCACACCATCAAATCATGCAGCAATCTAGCACATACTGCGCGATCATGTGGGGCACTCTGTCTCATAACGAGTCCCGTAAATGGTTTGCCCAATGGCGCATGTTATGGTCAAACATTCCTCATATCAAGCATACATTTGATGCGTATGCGCGTGAATTATGGAAGTGTACTAAGCATGTGGTAAAGTAATGGACTATCCTTACGCCGAAGATGGGCCTAGACGGTCTGCACGTAACAAGTATGAGCCCATCAATGGGCCCTAGGGAGAGTTATAATGCGGACATCTAACCGACATTACTCTTACAATGTGGATGTCAAACCAGCATTGTTCCTTAGGCACGGCCCGCCATAAGTAACATTACTTAAACCATGTGGGGATCACACATTGCAATAGACCTTAGGTACATCCCGTTGGGCCTTAAATACATCAAATGGGTGGTATCTCATGGGCCTTTCATTCATCAAATGGGCCACATTAATGGGCCTCACTAACGGGCCTTATGTACATTGTAATGGGCCATAACCCATGGGCCTTTGAATACATCGAAATGGGCCTCATAATATGGGCCTTACAACTATCAAAGTGGGCCTCAACCACGGGCCACAAATATATCGAATGGGCCTTATAACATGGGCCTCACATTCACATTAAAGTGGGCCTCAGTAATGGGCCATAATTATGACAAGATAGGCCCAATCACTTGGGCCTTATATATATACCAAGGTGGGCCTCAACAACGGCCACAATTACATCATTATGGGCCTCCTCATATGGGCCTTATAAATGCCAAGGTGGGCCTTAAAAATGGCCACAAATATATACTTTCATACATACATATATATAAGTTTATGTGTGTATACACACACACACACACACACACACACACACACACACACACACACACACACATACATGTATATGAATCATGTCAAAGGATCAACCGATCCTCACTTCAAATAATAGTGGTGGGACCCACTTGAACCACGGATCTGACTCATTCTTTAGCTCATGTTGCAAAAAGAGCTTTCAAAATGATTGAATGGGTTGGATGCAACACATGCATCATGGTGGGGGTCCACACACCTGGCCCACCAATTGAATGAGCGGTTTGGATAAAACACAGACGTTGAGGGTGGGCCTACTGGCCGTCCAGCAACTGACTAGACGGCATTACTAAAACACATACACGGTGGTTTCCACCGTCCACGGTAGTGGACGGTGTTAATAGAACACATACATCATTGTGGGTCCCATGTGGGGCCCACCGTAATGTTCACATGCCATCCAACCCGTTGATAAGGTCACGCAGACCTGGTTGAAGGGAAAATACAAATTTCGGCTTGATTCAAAATTGTTGTGGGCCCAAAAGAAGTTTTCAAAGGTAGAGCTCAATTGCTGTTGTTTCGAGTGGTGTGGGCCATCTGAGATCTGGATTAAGCCCTTTTTTTGGGTGGGGCATACTTAAGATAGGGACCCACCAAATGGATGGGTTGGATCAGAAAATAAACATCAAAGTGGGGCCCACATGAGGAACCGTGGGCCGCTGGCGGCTTTGCTGCTTATTTTATAATTTATTTATTTTTTTTGAAAAACCATTTTTCCGAGATTTTTCTCATGTAGGGGCCACATTCGAAAAATCTAATCCAGCCATTGCATTCCATGGCTCAATACAAATCAAACAAGTCTAATATACTGTATTTTTTTGACTCAAGGTGGGCCCTAGTCAATTTTTAACGATAAAGACGATGTTTGCTATGCTATGGCCCGCCTGAATATCGGATCGACACCATTTTTCGACTCAACGCCTGAAATGAGTCAGGGAATGAGATAAACGGCGTGGATTAGAATCATACATCAAGATGGGGCCTATATGAGTGGGCACCCCATTAGCTTGGAAACAAGCTAACATTTGTGTTTTGCACAGTAACGTCCAGCGTGATGTTTTGTCACAGCCCATGCATTGAGAGGTGGGCCTTGCTCAAGTGGGCCATCACATGATGGATGGTGTAGGTACAACCCATATAAGGTGGACTCCACATATAGATGGCTTGGATATAATACTTACTTCATGGTGGGGGGGGGGGGGGGGGGGGGTCCATCCAAGTGGGCCACACAATCAATGCATCTTACACAAAGAAAAATAAATGAAAAAGAGAGGGAGAGAGAGGAAAAGGGAGTGGGACACGCGTGATGGAGGGCTCCGCCACTATGAGCCCTCCCTTGCATTCAATCGTACATCAAGTGGGCCCTAATACAAGTGGACCCACCAATTCAAAGATCAACGGTGGAGATCTTTCTCCACTAAAAATGGACGGTCTAGATGACTTCTTTAATGCAAGGAAAGTAAACATCATGACGGGGTCCATGGAGAATGGCCCCATCATGGAATGATATTGATGATCAAGATGGGTCATCGGTCACATCTTAGGGTCCCAAGTGAGATCCAAACCATTGATCGGTTGGCCTCACTTGGCCCATCTTAAAAATATGAAAAACTAGGCTATGGAAGCACCCACCACTTGATCTTCTCGGTCCGTTGGAAAGCCACTCTTCTTATGCTTCACTTTGATGGTGGAGATGAGAAATGGATGGCTAGGATGATGGGTTTTGGAGTGGGAAGTGGGCCTCACAAATGCACTTTTCTCTCATGGAAAACCTTGGACGTGGGAGCCTCTCTTGCTTGGGATGTGTTGAGAAATGAGAGAGAGAGATGAGATGTAAGGAGTGATGGAGTGATGTGAAGTGAGTGATGGGTGAGGTGAGAGGTTGGTTGACTTTGGGTTTGCTTGACTTGTGGAGAAAGAAAGCATGGGTGCTTTGTACTTGACATGAGAGGTGATTGATGGGATTGATTTGACATATTGTAGAGATTCTCTAGGGATTTGCAATGCGCGGTGTTTTTTCTCGAACCGAACGCGGGTCCGCATCTCCTCGTCTGGGTATCAGATCGGTGCGTGAGTTGCGGCGTTGGAATCGCGGCGACGGTGCGGTCGCAATGATACAAGTCTCGGATTAAGCCAACTCAAATATATAGGATACGTCTTACGGTCGTGTGCAAAGTCGATTACAGGTCGCAAGTCACCGGAATTTGACGAGAAGGATCGCGGGAAGTGACAGAATAGTATGGATTAGGACACGGGTCTTACACTTGGCCTCCCTCTTTCCAGCAAGGCTTGCCTTCGACCAAATCTGGTAATCGACAATCTGCTAGTCAATGAAAGAGAATATATCCTCTGGGATGGCAAGTTCCTTAGGAGCGTAGGAACATTGTTTCTCCTTGATGTCCTTTAACAGCTCAGTGCGTTGTGCCTGCAGAACACAGAGTAAGGTATAGTTAAACTGGTGATTCTGGTTCCACTTTAGTTGGTCGCTCCATGCCAGTTCGTAATCTTCATTTACTGACAAAGATTCCTCCCATATAGTGGATTTCTCTCTTAAGTGTTGAAAAAGCTGCTCAAACTCGAAGATGAGCTGGAAGTGGCGGTATCCAAGAAAGTATAAGTGCTTCAGTACTTTCAAAAGTTCTCGATGCTCAACGTCTGATTTGGCATCCTCCGAGGCCTCCCTGATAAAGAAGTTATTGTCGAATACCAGCGAAGATTGGCTATAGTCTATGAGACCCCAATCAAGGATCTCTTTCAAATAGCTCTTCGCACTATCAAGGAAGGAGGTGGAGCTCAAGTTGGAAGCCATGGCTACATAGTAAGGAAGTTTTGAAGGTTGCATGGTTTTTAGTGTGAGTTCATAATGGGATCCAATGTGATTTAAATAGACGATTATAGAACCCACGTTCAATGGAATTATGGTGGGCAAAGATGCTTCATGTTCCTAGAAAGTAGGGACATGCAACCATCATGGCTATTATTTCAAAGGATCATACATGACTCCTCATACTTCAGGTACCACGTCATTAATTAGTTATTTAGAGAATAGAAAAATAAAAATAAAAATGCTAAGGCAACCGATAATAAAAGAAGGCTCGATGGTCGATTTCATTGATCAACAGATACAATACAAAAGAAATGAACTACAATTCAAAGGTAGAAAATTGTTGAATCACAACCTTTATTTTCTCCGGTTGATTTCTCATCTTGTGTAAAACAGCCTCATGTTTAAAGACCGCTTGTCAAACTTGGGTGATAGCTTTTCTTTGAGCCTTAGAAGACGAAGCCAGGTTCTTGACTATTTTCCTCTTTCACTCGCGTTCAACACTTTTCTCTTCAAAATCTCTCTTCAACGTCATTAGTTGAGCTTCCAACGCAACAATCTGTACGCTCATGTCCTCCAACTCGGTATCTGATTTATTCAATTTTGTATAGCTAGCTGATAGATTCTTAATGATATCACTAACTATAGCTACTTGGGATTCTGTTGTTACGTGCTCAGCCTCAAAATGCCCGATCATGGTACAGAGCTCATACTTTTCTCTAATGTGTTCTAAGAAATCCCTAAATATGGCAGCTTGGTCAAGAGATTCTCACTTGCTTGAGAGAAGATTCGATATTGAGCAATCAGCTCAGTAAGCCTATCTATCATCTCGGTTAATACAGTCGTCAACAACCCCAAATGCATAAGGGTTTGGAGCTCTTCCTTGAGATGTTGTAACTCAGTGGAAGGAATAGGGGACTCGACCATAGTGACATCATTTATAAGAGCCTGTCGGTGGGAAGATATGATGTAATCAACTAGGAGCGAGTGTTCAGTCGTTGCAGTAGAAGTAGAGGCATCATTAGTCAGCATTGGTGTAAAAGTGCCTTGGTTTTACGTGAATGTTGAGTTAGACTTCAATTGAGGCTCAAGATGAATATTACAAGATCAAGACCTCAACCAGAAAGAAGATCGAGTGCTCCAAACAGTAGATGAAGCCTCACTTCCCTAACCAAACCCTTAAGGTAAATGACCCCCATTAAAACTTAGTCTTACATTCGATTCTTTAAAAATCATTTTTTGATAAGTTTAAGTATTGAACACTTAGAATGATAAAGGAGTTAAACATGAATTACATGGATAAACTCGATTGCATCAATTTGCAATCACAGTCATTTTCAATTCTATCAAACATGGTTCGATTGCATCGAATAATAGGCCCATTCTGTCCAGCAATAACATAATCATCTATTGGGAAATCTCGATTACATCGAATATAGCTTGATCTCATCAAAATTAAACATTCGATAGAATCGAACCCATCGACTTTGGGCACTCCTTGTAAATAGAATCATTCTCAAAAGTGTTCATCGGTATAATTGAGTCATCTTCGATTACATCGAGAGTAGTTCTCGATTATATCAAATTATGCTCGATTACATCAAATATTAGGAACATTTTATCCAACAACCCATTAAAGAAAATAAATATCTTCGATCACATCGAATACTATTCAATACCATCGAACTTTAAAATTTGATAGCATCGAATGATGATCGATAACATTGAATATCTAGACAAAATCTTCCAGCAACCAAAGGTAATTTTCTAAAAAAGATCCAACGAGATCAAACTACCTTTCGACGACATCGAAGTGCACATCGAGAACATCGAATGGTACTCGATACAATCAGCACGATCTATTTTACACAAAAATAAACATATATGTGTAGAAAGTCGATACAATCGAATGAGACTCGATATCATCAAAATTCAAATTTTAATAATATTGAAGACTATTCGATAGTATCGACAATGATAGATTTTTGCCGTTTTTTTACCATTGGGATTCTTCTTCTATAAATACCTCAGGTTGCCTCTTAGTAAAATGAGCTAAAAATTAAGAGAGTTTGAGAGAGTTTCTTCACATACATTATACCCTCTTCCTCATTCCCTTTTTCCCATTAGAGCTCATCATTCAATCTTGGCATATGCCTTAAATCACATCTTATGTGCTTAAGATTAAATTATGAACTCTAGCATTCAGTGAGATTCCAACAAACCTCCTTGAAGGTTAATCATGTTATTGAAACTCTTGAATGTATAGCTCATGAGAACCTTCTCTGTGTGTATTTAAGATCATATCATATCCATAAAGAAGATCAAAAAACTCTAAACCTCATACCTCAGAGCATTTGTGAAAGCATCAACAATAGGTTGTGGTTCAAGGGAGCTGAAGACTCTTCGTTATCAATGAAGATCTTCACACCATATGAGAAAGGGGCTCGCTCACTTACTTGTAAGTATATAGAGTTCGTCAAGTCTAAAGCCCTTTCCTTATATAAGATTGAGATTTAGAGTTTGAGTGACAAACTCGCCAAAACCTCTTTGTAGGCTTCCGACGAGAGAATATGTTGTCCTTAGGTAGGACGTGTTGCCTTGTGTATGCTCGAGTTGCCTTGTGTAGGCTATGCCTTTGTAGGATTTACCTTGTGTAGGCTTGGGTAGCCTTGTGTAAGATCCCAGTTGTGTCCATGTGTTGGACTCGTCGCCTTATGTAGGCACTTAAGGGAACTTTGTGTAGATCCCTTAGTTAATCTTGTGTAGGTTGTGAAGGTTCATGGTTAACCTGATTTAAAACTATTAGATAGTGAAATCCGGTACACTCTAGGAGAGAGTGCGTCCGTCAGGAGTGGAGTAGGCAAGTAGCCAAACCACTATATATGATTGTGTTTGGGATTGTCTTTTATGCATTATTTTAATTATGCTTATGATCATCAAATGACTTTTATGATGCATGATATAAATAATGTATAAGTATTGATAGAAATCACATCCCACACACCATACACTATCCCTGTAGGCTTTGCCTTCTTATATACAAATCTTATATAAGCCTATGTGAATTGGACCCTCCATTTGCTTGCAAGCCATAGAGTTACTTTGCCTTACTCCATCAACTAAAGTTAGGCATAGTTTGTTCTTAGTTGAAAATATTTTGAAAAAGTCCTATTCACCCTCCTCTAGGACATTTGGACATACTTTATACTTCAGTAATCCCGATTCTATCGCAATTTCACGGCGTGGATGCTGGAATTGGTGTCAAGTGAGGAAGAAAGATATCGGTCTTGAGGACCCTATCTAGTGCTGATCGAAGATGACTACCTCATGTGTTGCATTCAGTTGAAGAGGCTCTTCAATTTCTGTAGGAAAGGACTCCGCGGTCGAAGGAAGCTTCTAAACATATGGATGAATGGGTCGAGGGGACTATCCTTTTTTGGAGCTTAGAGGAGTAACGGTCAAGGGCTACTCATCTTCCTCCTCATATTCTCGATCGACAATAATGGTTGGTGTCTAAGGAATGTCAACCATGTATTCAGACTCCATGATGACAATTGTAGCCTTAGAAGAAGGATGAGGAGGAGGAATTTCATTGTTGATGGTTCCTTCAGAGTCAACAGCTTGCACTTTAGCTGTCTCAGGGATATCGGTCACTGGTAGAACTTGTTGTAGCGGTTATGCTACAATGATTTACTTTTCTGCAGCCGATACTTCTCGAGTTATTATAAAAGGTTAGAATTAACAAAAATATGAGGTGAAGGACTTGGAGCAATTATATAAGTGAAAATGGTCTCCACCTAAATCATAACGAACGACGAGGGTGACGAATCATTTTTCCATGGATGGAAGATTTTTTTATGACTATCGCCATCACTCAAGTAAAAGTTGGGAATGGTGGCAGATTGGAGTGATAGGGTGTAAGGTATTTCTCATCAAATGGACTGTCATAGTTATTTAATATTTTTTATCTTGCCACCATTTATTTCAGCATTTATTATGGTGAGCTTCTTGGTGATGTTTTAGACCTTCAATTTCTTTAGTATATAGTCTTCAACGGAGTGCCCTGACCAATATTTATTTTTGAAGTATTTTTCAAATGAAGATACAACTTTGGCCAAGGAAGTACCTGATTATCATTATACTTTAGTTGAGGTTGGCAAAGGCCGATTTGTCGTTATTAGTTGAGAATGGGGAGTGGCACATGTGAAGACTAGAGTAGGAGGTTGTGGGGCTGGGCCGAGAGGGGCTCCTAAGTCAAAAATCCTCTTTAAAGCTAATGGAGATGGTTGAGGCGGTAGAGATTTCGATGGAATAGGTCCTTTCATGATAACTTTGGCGCTTTAGTTGAGAAATTATGTTGATCGATAAAGCTTGCGGGACAGTAGGGGCGGCCGATTTGGTCTTTAGCTTATTCAATTTTCAGCTGGGAATAGCGGCCAATTAAGGTGCTGCCTTTTTCTTTCCTCGTAACTCCATGGAAGAGAAGAGCTAAGTTATGATAACTTAAGGAGATTTATTAACCAACCTTTGTAGTGACTCTCCCACCAATCAAAGAAGGTGTCCATTATCTGAGGTTGATTCAAATAGATGAAAAGATTGAGAGTCAAACTAGTTAATTGGAAAGTAGAGTGGAGAGAATAATCGAGGTTAATTCGATCAATGATCGACCGAGTAAAAGGAGGTTGGTTGCAAGTTTTCTGAATGAATGGACATGGATTGCATTGGACAAGATCGAATAGACATGCGAGCAAATTTGGATAGTACTGCTAGATTTTAGCCTTCGCATTCTTACCAGTATCTATTGTGCCACCATGGGGGAGATCCCTGCAAATGAGGTAGCTCTCCCAAGAGAGGTGCATCTGGGATGGTTCATGATTATCTCCATCCTTGTATTGGTCAGTAAACCAGGATGGACCAAACTCTCTGTCATGAAAGGGGGTGAATGGCCGATTGCATTTACTTTTATTAAGAGAAAAGAATAAAGAGTCATATAAATGGAAAATGTATGGATCTTCATAAGGGAATGACTGATATGGTGACCATAGAATAAATAATATTGGAATGATTGGGGGCATGTGCAAGGGAATGATGAAAATACTCGTAAATCCACATCTGGAGAAGCCATAGCGGTCCTCCTCCAAGATATAGACTTTTGGTGAAATTTCTAAAAATACCTATGTACAGTTAGCTAAGAATAAAAGGTGTCCGAGCGAGTTTTCGACCCTACACAAGCACCTCAGTAAATTGAATGTACTCATTTATGATCTGGAGAGCATTCACGCAGAGTAAATGTCGGCAGATCCAGAGCAATAGGAAGGACATATGTTCTTTGTAATTGACTAAGGCTTCACATTTGCCGTACACTGACATGAAGTATGAATAAGCCTTACTAGCCTAATTTACAAAGCATCTTGTTTCCTTTTGAGCAAAGCTTGGGAACCGTGATGAGGGTCAAATATTGTATATTATCCCTCATTTATATCTTGGTTTTATGAACATGATAATGCTTAATTTACTATTTTATTCACGTTTATGTTGTAAGGTAAATTTAAGAGCTTAAATTGAAAAGGGTGCTAAAAGCATGAATTTAATGCTCAAGAATCACCAAGGCAAGGGATAGATCTTAGTAAACCAAGATTAAAGAATTCACATACCAAAGATTCAAAAAAACTAAGTGAGAAATAAAGAGAATTAAATATTTGAAGTAAAGAAAATGAATCCTAAGATCGTCCTGAAAAAGCATATTCTGAAACTCTGGGTCATTCTGTGAAATTACGCAGAGTGAAGTCTATTTTGAAAAATTACGCAGAGTGAAGTCTATTTTAGTAAACTGCTTAAATTTGAGGCGATTTCTAAAGTTTTTCAACTATGTGCGAAAGTTGAAGTTCCACAACTATAAATAGGACTCTCTAGGATGTTCCTAGGCATCTTCTAGAGTTTTAGGAGTGGAGTAAAAGGGCGGATAAACTGTCGCCAAGAGTTTTTCTTTTTCTTCCTTAGTTGTTTTCATGTTTTTCTTAAGGGACGTTGGTCCAATCATGTCTATGGTTGGCTAAACCTCTTAGCTAGGGCTAAGAGGTGAAGCTTGTAATATGATAGGATGTTTCTCTTGCTTTGATTCATGTTTATGTTGAACTTTCTTTGATTTTAATTTAATATTTAAGGAATACTTTTAGTTTTTAATGGTTTATTGTGACTCAAATTACAATAGATCTGCAATAGTTTTAAGTATCTTCTTTTCCTGATTTTGAGATTGTGGGATTGATAAATTTTGTTATTAGCCATGGTCCCATGGGCATGGTTTGGTGATAGAATCCCTTCCAATTATCACAATTCTCCTTCATTGAGAATTAGGTCAAGGAAAGTTCAGATTTGATCTTAATTGTTATATCTTCCAATTGGATAGGATTGGACTCCAATTCCAATTATGGTACTAGAATCAAGTAAGAGGGCTCCCTGATCACTGCAAGTGGATCCTTGACGCTCTAATTCACTTTCGATATTTGATAAATCCTTTACAATTATTCTCTTTTATTCCATATTTAGATTTAAATCTTTTTCTAGTTCTAGTTCTAGTTCTAGTTCTATTTCTTTTCAGAATACGTACAAGTTTAGTCCATATGGATTCGATCTCGTTCTCACGAATTATTACTATATCGCGACCCTACACTTGGAGTTGTGAACAAACCGCTATCCAGACAACTTTCTTCCCTGTTCGAAGTCCAGCCCCCTCCTCAGGTTTCTCAGCATGCAACGAGCATGTGATCCTCCAAGGAAAGAGCTTGGTAAGTCAATCTGTGTCATGCCCCAAACCCAGAAATCGGATTCACAGGAATCCCGATCGCCGAATCCAGTGCCGACAGCCTCCGTAGTACCCCATCCTCAGCTCCTAGCATTCATATGCCAGATTTTCGATCCTGGGATCCTACAAGGAGGATTTTTTTTTTTTTTTTTGTACATTTAACTAGTAATAAGCATAACCACAAGTTTACCCAAATCATAAAGGTAACATCATCATCACATATCCACTAATATAATCATTTGAATACAATGATGAAAGGGAAATATATATGTCAAAATCAAAACTCCAGCAAACAGCTGCACGCTCCAAGCTCAATGCTGCTGCAACCTAACATCACCTGCACGCATCTATCGTGCATAAGCTTATAGAAAGCTTAGAGGGTGGTGTAAGTATGTGCACGAGATAAGTGCCAAGTATTCAATACAATATCATAATCATACAATACCGGAAAGCTATTAATCCATAAACCATACAATGACTGAATAAGCAGAAACACTGATAAGAGCAGGAATTATCAGCGTAAACAGAAATACTGACAAGATTATAATCATGCGATAACAGAATAAGCGGAAGTATGAACGAGTCCATAAGTTAATCAATATCAGAATACGCAATATAGGACAGCTATGCAAATGATGAGTCATAGATAATCAAATGTCGAATGACAAGGATATAATGTAATACACAATTCGAAATAGCTAACAAATATCATCACTCTCATCTAAGTCACAGGAATACAGAAACATAACAACCCACAATACCACACGCCGAAGATGTAATGGAATATGCAGTATATGATGCTAATGGAATGACCATGCTGGAGTGTGATGTCGGGATGATAGTACGTAGTATCGCAGGCTACGAGGTCCACCACAAGGAACCTCTATCTAAACCAGTCCCATACCTAAATTTGGATAGTCTGACTCAACGTGGTGAACTCCTGATCTCAGGTTAGTCGCGCGCCCAACCGAAATTCATGCCATAACGAAGATACACAACAAGTAGTTGTGCACCACTAGCCCGAGTGGATAGTGAATGGATGAATGAATGAATATGCAACTCCTACTTAGTAGCCTGTTAGCACAGTAGCCTGCCAACCGCTGGTAGCTCGCCCAGTGTGGTAGCTCGTCCAGGCCTCAGCCCCGCCCACATCACACCCGCCCACATCAGCGCCCGCCCACGTGCGCCCGCCCATATGTACAATAGTGACGGGTGTCATAATATCATGTCAGTCCTCATATCAGTACGGTTCCTCTCTGGAGAAATCACCGGAGTCTATTACACTTCACACCACCTGCCGCCTCAATCAAGCGCACAACTGGGTAAGTGAAAGAGACCTCACTATCCGCCTGTCAGTAGTCTGCCAATACCTACCCGGCTCACCGATAGCGGACCTATTCCTCGAGCTGGTCAAACTCAGCCTAGCCATGCCTACTCCCTCGGGCGGGTAAGGCCACACCCTCTTCCAACCGACCACGACACAGTGGAGAGCGCATCCATCTGGTAATCGGCACTCAACGCTCATCTACCCACTCGGTCTAGACGTTGGAGCATCCTCTGGAACTAAGAGGGTGTTTAGGGATTTTCACCCAGGGCCATCTATAGCAGTCCGATGCTCGAACCAAACATTTTCGGTGTTCCATCTGGCCATCCACGATATGCCTGTGGAGGCTACAACCTTGATGTCGCTAGGGCGTACAGTAATCATAACACACAATGCAAGATGCATGAGTCATACAATCCAGTCATGCACCAATCCTTCGCATATCGTGCGCTCATATGAGATAACCTCCGCCTATCAGGGAGTCTCATATCATCCTACCCAATGACATATGTAATGGTCAATCACATCTCATAACATCATGCAGATGATGCGTATAGGCATGTATCACGATGCTATGCTATCACATACTCATAGTCGGTATCAAAAATTGGCCTCGACAATGTGGACATTTAACCAACATTGCCCCAAGGAATGACCCACATAGATCTAAACATATAATGGGCCCGCGGCCTCACACAAGGGCCTAATATACAACACAATGGGTCTTACTCAAGGGTTACATGTACACAACAGGTGGGCTCTGCTCATTGGCCCTGAATCCATGGCATGTGGACCCTACACATGGGTCTTAAATACATCAAATGGGTCATGCATCATGACCTAATACATATCACAATGGGCCTTGCCCATAGGCCATAAACATATCACAATGGGCCTCAAACGCGGGCAGAATGTACATCACAATCGGGATCCACAATCGGCCACGATGATTGGCCTCGATCTATAATCGGCCACAATAATCAGCACCGATAATCAATATTGATAGTCGGCACCGACCACCCACATATATACAAGGCGGGGTCCATAGATGGATAACAATCAACCACAATGTAAAGATTTGCTCTTGGCCGTGGTTACACCAAATCCAATAGCATGGAGTCATCCGTCTGTGGTGGATGGGGCCCATTTATTTGGGTTAACCTACGAAGAGAATGGGCCTAACAAGGTCTAAGGGAAGGTCACAATGAGGACCTCTAACCTTCATTGCCCATCAGTGTAGACATTCAACCAACATTCTCCCATGGAGCAAAACATATAGCGGCCCACGGCCTCACATAAGGCCTAATATACATATCATATTGAGCCTCATATCTGGATTTCAAATACATCACAATGGGTCATGTCCCATGGGCATCGAATACATCACAATGGGCCTCGCCCATGAGCTCCAAATACATAATAGGTGAGCCCTATACATGGGCCTTATTCACATCAAGTGGCTTCATCAATGAGCCGCACAAATGGGCCTCATCTCTGGGCCGCATATACCTCATTATGGGCCGCATATACCTCACTATGGGCCCCATACACGGGAAGCATATATATTACAATGGGCCTCAGACATGGGTCTTAAACATGGGCCTGACAATACAAACGGGTGGGCCCCGCCCATGGGCCGCACCAATGGACTTTATATATATCAACTGGGCTACATCAATGGCCGCACTAATGGGCCTCATATTCATCAAGTGGACTGTGTCCATGGGCCTTTCCAATGGGTTTTATATATACCAAGGTGGGCCTCAATGACGGCCACAAATAAATCAAAGTGGCCTAACGGATGGCCACAAGGTACATCAAGGTAGGCCTACTCACATGGGCCTTATGTATATATCTAATAGACCACGCCAATTGGGCCTTACATACATTGTAATGGGCCATAACCCAGGGCCTTGAATACATCACAATGGGTTGAGCCCCATTTATTCCAAAGGGGCCCATTATTGGACAACTTAGATAAAACACGTACATCACGTCGGGGCCACGTGAATGAATGGTGCGAGCAACACACTACAAGGTGGGCCCTATCACATGGGCCAAAATATAAACAGATGGGCCCTGATCATAATGAAGATGAGCCTAGATGGCCTACATACTACAAGTATGGCCTATTAGTGGGCCTTTGGGAGAGTGACAATGCGGACATCCAACCAGCATTACACTCGCAATGTGGACGTCAAACCAACATTGTTCCCAATGCATAGTCCGTAGAGAATATCCTTATATAAATCAGGTTGGGATCACACATTGCAATGGATCTTAGGTACATCCCATTGGGTCTTAAATATATCAAATGGGCCATATCCTATGGGCCTTATATTCATTAAGTGGGCCACATCCATGGGCCGCACCAATGGGCCGCACCAATGGGCTTTAAGTGCATTGCAATGGGTCATAACCCGTGGACCTTAGAATGCATCAATGGTTCTCGACCCATGGGCCTTATACATATCAAATGGGCCTACTCCCATGGGCTTTAAAATACATCAAATGGGCCTAGTCCCATGGGCCTTGGAACATATCAAGTGGCCTAATCCTATAGGTCTTATCTATCAAGTGGGCCTACATCCATAGGCCTCATATATCAAATGGGCCCAAATCCAAAGGCCTTATATGAATCAAATGGGCCTGGTCCCAAGGGCCTTGGGATATATCAAATGGTCCAATCCCATGGGCCTTACATCCACATCAAGTGGGCCCCCAATAAGCTGTCACAGTTATATTAAGATGGACCTCCAATCATGCCAAGATGGGGTCCACTTGGACTGTGGATCTGGCTCATTCCTTGACTCATTTCACAAATGAGCTGCTTAAAATGGATGGACAGATTGGATGCAGCATTTGCATCACGGGTGGAGCCCACGTGAAGGCCCACCATTGTGAATGTTGTATATATATATATATATATATATATATATATATATATATATATATATATATATATATATTATATAAACATTATATATAATATATATATAATATTTTATATATATACAATATAATATAAGTATGTGTGTGTATATATATATATATATATATATATATATATATATATATATATATATATATATATATATATATACATACATATATATATATATATATATACACACACACACACACACGCATGCACACCCACACTACACACACAGCACGCACACACACTGTACACACGCTGCACGCACGCTAAGGGTGGCGTGCATAAAACACATGCATCAAGTGGGCTCCACCGTCCAGCGGACGGTGGAAGCAATACATACATCATTGTGGGTCCCATGTGGGGCCCACCTAAATGGCATCCAAGCCGCTCATATGGTCATGCGGACCTGGTTGAAGGGAAAATACAAAGTTCAACTTGATTCAAAACTCCTATGGGCCCAAAAGAAGTTTTCAACGGTAGATATTCAATTCCACTGTTTCCTATGGTGTGGGCCACCTGATCAGTGGATGGGGTCGAAACTTGGAGGGGGCCCACTACTGGGAGTGGCCCACCTCATGGACAGCGTGAACACAAAGTATACATCACGGTGGGGCCCACGGCAGCAGCCGTGGGACGCTGCACGGACGCCCGCTGCACTCAGCACGTGCTGCTGCTGCAGCTCGTCAGAGGCAGAGGCCTTGCCTCTTTCAAAAATCGGGGAAAACCCGTTTTTCCTAGGTTTTTTGCACGTGGGGCCCGCTTTACAAAAATTCACCCCTGCCATTGAATTCTTAAGCTCGCAACCAATCCAACGGGTCTAATATGGAGTATTTCCTATGTTTAGAGAATAAAATAAAATGAAAAATGATCTTTTAAATGGTAGGGATGCAACCTTCAACGCTATGGCCCACCAGATCTCCCAACCAACCCCAACCCTTGGCTCAATGCCTAAAATTTGGTGGAGAATGGGATGGACGGCGTGGATTTCATACTTACATCAAGGTGGGGCCTACATAAGGGCCCACCCCCAAAGGCTCCATTTCCCCTTCTTCTTCTTTTTTTTTGAACAGGGACGTCCAGCGTCTGGACGTTTCTTTCTCTTCTTTTGTTTTTGTTGCATATAGGTGGGCCACCACAAGATGAATGATATATCTAAGGTGGGCCCCACTCATGGAGGGCTTAGATAGAATACATATTTCATGGTGGGGCTCATTCAAGTGGGCCACATGGCCTCATCAATCACACAAGAAAATAAATAAAAGATGAGAGGGAGAGAGAGAGAAAGATAGAGGGTGGGACATGCTTGATGGAGGGACCCCGACATTATGGGCCCTCCCTTGCAATGAATCATACATCAAGTGGGTCCCTCTACATATGGAATCACCGAGATTGTAAATCAACGGTGGAGATCCGTTCCCCACCGGTGTGGATGGTCTAGATGACCTTCAAATATAAGAAAATAAACATCATGATGGGGTCCATGGAGAATGGCCCCATCATGGAATGATCATGATGATCCTAGTGGGCCATCGGCCTCATTTTAGGATCCCAAGTGAGATCCAAACCATTGATCGGTTGGCCTCACTTGGCCCATCTCAAAAACAGGAAAAACTAGTATGATTAAACACCCACCGTCCGATCTTCTTACTCCTAGGGGTTCCTTAGCACCTTAGCTTCAACTTCAATGGACGAGATGAGGAATGAATGGCCAGGATGAGAGATCAAGGGGTGGAAAGGTGGGCCACACTTGTGGTTTGGAAGACTTGGAGAAATCTCATATGTGGGAATATTTTTGTTGCTTGGAGAAGTAATTTGAGAAATGAGAAAGAGAAACTTGTAAAGGGAGAGAGAGTGTGATGGGTGATGGAGTGATGGATGGGAGAGGGATGGGTGTGTAAGATTTCGTTGACTTTGGTGACATTTTTGTAAGAAAAGTATGGGCATGGAAGACTTTGTGGCTTGCTTGGGAAAGGGTGAAAGTGATGTGTACTTGACATGTACTTGACATGTGATGGATTGATTGATGGGATTGATGTGACATCTCGTAGAGATTCTCTAAAAATTTCGCAACGCGCGGCATTTTCCTCGCACCGAACGTTGGCCCATATCTCCTGATCAGGGTATCGCGTCGGCGCGCAAGTCGCGGCATCGGAACCGCAGTGATGGCGCGGTCGCTATGGTATTGGTCTTTGGTTGAGTCAATACAGGTTGACGGCATATGAATCAGGGTCGTGCGTCAATATCAGTTAAGGGTCGAAGGTTGTCGGAATTCGACCGGTAAGACCGCGAAAGTCTACGGAATAGTACGGACTAAAATACGAGTCTTACACTCTGACTCATCAACCTCCATCTCTCATGGTCTCCAAGCCCTAGCTTCTTAATCCCCAATAATAGACATATAACAATCCCAAAAAGTTACACCATACAATAGTTTCAAACCTGAAATTGTAAATTGCATTCCATCTGTGTGTCCTATCATATCAACTCATGCCTACCCTCCTGTTGAGCGTCAAATTTTCTATTATCAGATCGAATACCAAGACTCAACCCGAGTCATTGATGTTTGAGAAAATTCAAGTTGGACCCGATCAAGATATCAACCTACTTCAAATGCGAAGTAAGGGCAGTAAGGTCCAATAAAAGAACGAGGCCACAGAAAAGAAAATGATCCCTTCATCTACACACTAATTAGAAACATCAGTGCAAGGATCGTTTATCCCAATGACAAACCATATTTTACCCTAAAAGACCAAATACATGGGCCAATCTTGATTGAGCTACCCAATGAGGACTGAGTAAGGGGTATAAATTGTTTTTCATTTATTGGACCACTGTCTATATCCCACTCGAGCTACACATACCCGAGGAACTCAAATGCCTTGGGGAGTACCCAGACGTTACCACATATGCCACTGACTCAGATCTCAACATCAGATCCATCATGACACTTGGGTAAAATGGTGCAGATCAGTCTATTACATTCTATGGCCCTACCTCTTGAGGGGAAGGAGCACAGGGCATCAATCAAATCATTGTCCCCACAAATACAAAATAAGCCGACCAATCCTAAGGAGTCGTTTGGCATCATGGATTTTTTTATTATTTTTTCTTTTGTTGGGGTGGGGTTGAGGGGATTTGAAATCCCCTGGTATGTTCGGCACCATAAAGTCACTGGGGGTTTCAAATACAAGGGTTTAAAATCCAAGATGAAAGCTTGGATTACATCTAAAATCCTTCCAAGAGTTGCATGTGTAACATGTGTGTCACTAGGCTGTTAATCTATTGGGCACATTGCCCACTGATGATATCCCAAAACAATCATATTAGCAATTGCATTAATTACTTTAATACGATGATCTTCGTCGTACAAACATTGTCCATGTAAATCAACCATTAAAAATCATTGGTTAGTGACTCAAATGTGATCTTGTGCTTGTGGCCCATCCGAGACTTGGAATTTCATCATTTTCGGGCAAAGTATATGTTTCAATGGGCATATAACAACCATTGTGTTAAGCATTACATACGTGCACTAATTAGAGATATTAAAGTTGATTTAGTAATTAAATTCAAACCCCTATAAATATACTATGCATAGCTACTTTTGGATGTCTACACATGAATGAGCACATGATGAATTAGAAGATATTATGACAAATATACCAATGGATGTCTATAGAGTCAGATTGTTGCCATTATGTTAAGAAATGCTTCAAATGCCAGAAGTACACGAATTTTTCTCGCTTTCAAACTCTACAATTGGATAACTTCCTGAACATTTTCAATGGACGATATCAACATCATTAGCTAAAGTGAGTCCAAAAGCATAATGATTACGAGTGCATATTCGCGGTAATCGATTACTTCACTAAATGGATGGGACCAACATCTCACACCACCATAGCAACATCTCTAAAAAACAATGTCACCACCCATCACAAAACCCTGCAAGTCATAGCCACTAAAAATGGGACACCCTTCATGCACCAAAAGTTAAAGGACTTCTTCGAAGAAGAGTACCACCGGCTTGCTACATTCGACTACATCAAGCAGACGAAAGTACCCACAATCACCATATCACTCCCTGAGCTACTAAAGAAGAATTGCAAGAGCACTCGACATGCAAGTTTGAACCAGAAGCCTCAAAATAGGGGGCATGATAGGAAAAGAAGTCATGTCCCTTCACCTGATCAATATTAGGGTCAAGTTCAAACATATTTGACATAACCCACAAATTTTTAAAGAACTTCTTTCAAGAGGGGCTTCCCACCATGCCAAATTCGAAGGGTAAAGACTTTCCTGACCCAACCAATGTTGATCATGTTAAAGTTTATCCCATCAAGCAGGAAAGACCACTTAGTGACCAGAATGAGAAATTCCATTCTTCCCCAAAACATCCCCCGAGTTTTTTTTTTTTAAAAAAAAAAGAGAGAGAGAGAGAGAATATATATATAGCCCAAGCCCTAGAAAATAATAAGAGCCTACGACAAAAAGAAAGAAGAAAAAAAAAAGGAGAAAAACAAAATTCGCCCTTGGGGGAAAAACCCTTCATCGCTACTACAAAAAGTTCTCAAACTACTAAAACCTTGAGCTCTATTATTTAAAGTCTCCCACTCCCTGGAAAGGCACAATTCATCCGGCAATGAAGGTCATCGATCACAATGCTTGGAAAAAAAATAAGAAGAAGAAGAAGAAGAAAGAGTGTGTCCAAAGAAAAATGGATGAGGTGAAAACCGAAAAAGGTACCTCGAGTAAAAACAACAAACACACAACAGACCTGATGAGAACCCAAAATGGTACCAGAGGCAAGAAGGCACAAATGTGAAGGGGTAGATAAGATCAAATACCCGAGATGTGGTGAAAACCCGAAAAGGGCACCACGGGTAAAAAGGACGAGCAGACCGGACATGGCAAAAACTCAAAAGGGCTATGGGCAAAAATGGTTAGGAAAAAAAAACACAAATCTAGGTAGACACAATTCAAGGAAGGCAAATATAATAGTCACGATGTTCCAAGATTCAAGCATGCATTATAATTTTTTATTTTTTTATTTTTAGAAGATCTTCACCTGTAGAACGTTGTTCCATGGGGTTTTTTTTTTGCAAATATATTTTTAATATATATATATATATATATATATATATATATATATATATATATATATATATATATATATATATATATATATATATATATATATATATATATTATCATTTATTTTGAAAATATCTGCCCAATCTCATGGATAGGCCTCATCAGGCAATTTTTTTATTTGACCATATATATATATATATATATATATATATATATATATATATATATATATATATATATATATATATATATATATATATATAAAGTCCAACTTGCTCTCATTTTCATTGGGGATTGTAATGGTTACGATTGAGGTCATTTTTTATTGTAGTATATTTTTTTAGATTTTTTAAAGTAAATCTGACTTGTTGTCTTACAATCCAGTGGATGTAATTGAGATCTTGTGGATAAGCATATTTAAGACCAACAGGCAAAGGTTTTTGGTCAAGCTTCAGTGCATTGACACTAGACAATAGAGGATTTAAGTCAGTTAGAGGTAATTGTTCAAATTCAGGCCTCTACCGGTTAGTTTCAATTACGGGCGTCGCATCAAGCAAAGCATCCATCTCCCTAATCATATCATCATCCAAGTTAGTAAAGTGGGTTAAGCATGTCTCTAAAGTGTCAGAGCTTGTCTTCCACGAATGAATCTATTAAGTTAATTTCATGAACATTATCACCATCATTTGTTGGTTGCACATATTGAATATTTTTAGCTCAAGTATCATATTCCCAAAGGACAATTTCATAATCTCATTCCTATAATTGATTATGTCGTTTGATGTGGCTAGGAATGGGCGGCCAAGGATAAAAAGAATCTAAGTGCTACATTAATGACGGGTTACCTATCCAAAATAATACAATCTACTGGATAGTAGAATTTATTGACTTAGAAAAGCATGTCCTCTATCATTCCTCTCGATATACGAATCGAACAATCAACAAGTTGGTATGTGGTATTGGTGGGTTTTAATTCACCTAGACCAAGTTATTCATAGACCGAGTAGGGGATCAAATTCACACTCACCCCCAAATCCACTAAAGCATACTCACTCTGATGGTTCCCAATCACACATGAAATGGTAAAGCTATCGGGATCTTTGTATAATATTTGGGGCACATCCTATTTGATGATGGCACTCACTTTTTTTTTGTCAAAAATATTTTTTTCTGAACATTGTGTCGTCTCTTGGTTGTACAAAGGTCCTCAAGGAATTTGGCATATGATGGGATTTATTTTTTGGCATCCAATAAAGGAATGTTGATTTTCACCTGTTTGAGAACCTCTAAGATATCTTGAGTGTTGGGTAGAGGTTTAGGTGAGATCAACCATTGTAGGAATGGAACCATCAACTTATATTCTTTTTCAGGTTCCTTCTCACGTGGAGTGACGCTAGTCTCATCATCACATTTAGATTCTTTCAAGTCCTTAGGCTTCTTAGCCCTCGTTGGGATGCTTTTGTCTATTGTTTTTTCACTTCCAAGAGTGGTGATGGACTTGGCTTATCCACGTGTTGAGTTGAACAGTTAAGGTCACTTATCTCACATTGTGGTTTTGTGTTGGGTAGAGGTTGGGCTGGAAGAATTCCCTTCTCCCTAACAGTTAGTTGTGACTCCAATATTTGCATAGACGATGCAAACATCCCAAAGGATATTTTAATATCCTAGAATGCTTGCACAGTATTCTAATTGAGCTGTTATATATAAACTTCCACAATACATATTTCTTTTCTTTTTCTTTTTTACAATAGATGTCGACTATAAAGGTAAATTTATGGCAAGGTAGACTTCTAAATCTTAACTCCATTGCACGATCTTGTTAAACTCTGCATCCTAAAATTTTGTATCCACAATAAAGGGTGAGCCATAAAAGTCAGTGAGATAGCTTCATACAGTTTAACACATAATCAAAACTTAGAAATCGCGTAAAGATATTTTCATAGAACACAAGACATCAAATTTTCAATGAAAAGAGATATATAAACCATGCTTTTAGAAACATATATGCAATGTAGGGAACACATCATCACCATATTCATTGCAGTCCAATTAATTATTAAAATTCTAGTAATTCTTTTAATCTGGTTGGCCAATCTTCCTTGATACCCCACCTCTCCTAGCAATGAAAACTCTTGTATGATGCTCACCCATCCAAAAGGCACTCTTCGCCTAGCAACGGGAACCTTTTGTATGATGCTTACCCATCCAAAAGGCACTCTTCGCCTGCCAAAGGAAACCTTTTGTATGATGCTCACCCATCTAAAAAGGGAACTCTTGGGTCTAACAATGCAAATCTTTTACAAACATACTCTGTCATGCCCCAAAAATTGGATACTCGAGTAGGGTTACTCAAGACCCAAATTCCAAGCACTTAAACTCATCCATTCTTATAAATATTCAGAGTCATCTAAAGGGAAAAATAATACTAACAACATTCTCATTAATATAATATCCATCAAAGATATTCAAAATCAAACTAACCTAATTAACAAAAGTAAAATTTAATCCAAACTAAACTTAATTAATAAAAATAAAAATTTTAAAATAATGTCCAGCTTGCTCGAAAGACTCCAACTCTACACTTGTAAAACTGTCCAAGTGGGAGTGAGTGTAATAGCTCAATGGAATCATATCCAACCAACTTCTAAAAATTTTTGGGTTAATGTCGTTAATCAAAATGACTTGAAATAAAGTAATAAGAAATAACATTGAATCCTAATATAAGATACAATGCATGTAATGCTTTCAATGAATTAAAATTACCATCATCACATATCAACCTACTATCAGGGAAATGTCCAAGGTAGTTAATCTAACCAAAAGGATGACAACCCCAAGTGTAGTGTTGCGATGTAGTTTTAACTCAGTGAGACAGATATCGAATTCACACGAGTTTATATTTGTGTGTTCACTAGAATACTTTAGAACTAAAACTAACTATAGAATTAGATTATAAGAAGTAATGATTAAAATTTAGAAGAAATCAATAAAGCAAAACACTAGAACGTTAAAGATCCACTTATAGCCATTCTTAATGTCTAATTCACTTAATTTTATTAGATAACTCAATTGGAATTGAAGTCATATCCTATCCAACCAGATAATAGAGTGGTTAAATCATCATTCATAATCTAAAGCATATATGAACTTCAATTGATTTGGTTCCCACATAAGGCACAAAAGTATTGATCGTAGGAAATTCAAAGTATCTATTGTGCCCTTAATCTACGATAGATCAATGGATTTTATAAATGAATCTTTCGCAAAATAGATAAACAATCAATTTTAGCCTTCCTAGGCATCTAAAGTGCCCAAAGTCAATAATAGATCAAAGTAAATTAAAAATAAAGCTTTATTCAAAACAATATCAATGAATTGTTCAACATTCAAACGAAACAACTTCAATAAAAGTAAACTAAGACATTAAAAATCACTACAAGCTTCACCTTTTAACCCTAGCCATGAGATTTAGCCAACCATAGATAGTGTAGGGTCACGATGTAGTAATAATCTCGGTGAGACCGAGGTCGAATCCACAGGGACTAATCTCAAAAGTATTCTGAAAGCAACTAGAAGTAGAACTAGAAAAAGATGTGAATCTAAATCTGACATAAAAGGAAGTAATTGTGAGAGATTTAATTAGAAACTTAAGAAATTTAAAGGTGGAAACTAGGGTGCCAAGGATCCACATGTGGTGATCAGGGAGCCCTCTTGCTTAATTCAAGTAACACAATTAGAATTGGAGTCTTATCTTATCTAATTGGAAAATATATCAATAAAACCAAATATGAACTTCCATTAACCTAATTCTCAATGAAGGAGAATTATGATAATTGGTAGGAATTTCATCACCAAACCATGCCCAGGAGACAATGGCAAACAACAGGATTTATCAATCCCATAATCTCAAAGCAGGATAATTATGAAGCTTAGATAGGATTCCATCACCCTACCATACCCAAGGGATGATGGTGAACAACAGGACTTACTAATTTCACAATCTCAAATCAGGAAAAAAAAGATACTCAAAATTATTGCAGATCTACTGTAATTTGAGTCACAATAAATCATTAAAAACTGAAAGTATTCCTTAAATATCAAATTAAAATCCATGGAGTTTAACATAAACATGAATCAAAATAATAAAAATATCTCATCATGCTATAAGCTTCACCTCTTAGCCCTATCTAAGAGGTTTACCTAACTATAGACATAATTGGATCTAAAACCCTAGAAGAAAGCATGAAAACAACTTAGGAAGAAGAAAAAAAAACTCTTGGCGATGGCTTCTCCACCATTTTTCTCCACTCCTCAATCCCTAGAACATGCCTAGGAACATCCTAGGGAGTCCTATTTATAGTTGTGGAACTCTAACTTTCGCACCTAGTTGGAAAACTTTAGAAACTGCCTCAAATTTATGTAGTTTACTAAAATAGACTTCACTCTACACAGTTTTCAAAATGGACTTCACGCTGCGCAATTCACAAAATAACCTAGAGTTTCAGAATATGAAGGATAATTTTATGATTCCTTTTCTTCACTTCAAATCTTTGATTCTCTTCATTCCTCATTTGGTTTTCTTAGATCTTTTTCATGTGAATTCTTCAATCTTGGTCTCCTAAGATCCATTCCTTGCCTTGATGATTCTTGAGCATCAAATTCATACTTTTAGCATCCTTTTTAATCCAAGCTCTTAAATTTACCTTGCAACACATACATAAGTAAAATACAACATTAAGCATTATCATGTTCATAAAACCAAGATATAAATGGGGGATAATATGCAATATTTGACCCTCAACAATTGAACTAAATTCAAACTAAAATCTAAAAAGTAAACTTATAAGTGAAAGATTAGAGAGGAAGAATGGTTGCATAGACGCTCTGCTACTCATTAGTCTCTCTTCCAAACCCTAAATCGTACCTAGAAAAGCCTAAAACATACCTTTAAATAAACTTAATTCACACCGACTTTGAATTGACTTCAAAAGTTCACACTTTTGTTATGCTTCGATTACACCAATGGTCAACTTTGGTCGCACCGAAGTCACACTAAGTCCACCTGAATATTCCTTTGGCTGCAGTTGAATTTCATCAAAATATGTTTGAAGTCTCTATCTCCTTTAGGTCACTCCAGACCCTACTTTGATGGCACCGAACATGGCTTCAGTCGTACCAAACTTTGAACCGAATTACATCTGAAAATCAAAATTTCTTGTTGGACTATTTTGTGCACATTTGGTTAGACCAAACCTAACTTTAGTGTGACCAAATAGTCTGTTATTTCTGTTATTGTACTTTGTGAGTTTTTTAGTCTTCTCTCTCTTATATACTTAATTTTCTTGGATCTTTGGCACTTGAATTCTTCATTAATGACCTTTAAATCTCCAATTCTTCACTTGGTCATTATTCGAGTATTAAATCTTCTCTTTAATCATTCTTTTTTATCTTCCCTCTCCAAATCACCTCGCATAGTGAAACATACATAATTAGATTAATTAAGTGCACCTATGCATATAAAACCAATCCACAATAAGGAAAAAATATACAATATTTCACACTCAACAGTAGTGCACTGACTAAGACAGTTTTAGGATAATGACAAGGTATCTAGGGTAATGCACATATCAAGACAGTTTTAGGAGCTCTCATTACATTCAACGAGTGTTGAAAGTCTGGTGGGTTGGGTCAGGTTGGTGCTCAACCCTAGCCCAACCCAAGGTTCCTACACCTCAACCCTAACCCAACCTAACCCAACCTCGGGTTGGGAATTCTCAACCCAAGCAAGCTTAGTCAAGTTGGTCAGGTGGATACATGCTAATATTTTCATTATTACATTAGTCTATTATATTTTCAATACATGTCTTATTTTTTTTACCTATGATTTTATTAATTATATATGTAGTTATGCGTTGTAAAGAACTTCATTTTGTTGTTAAACAAACAAGCTAAAATATAGGACAACTACTCTTTTAAAAGTCGTGTTGTGCAGCATGCAATCTATTTGGGAGAGAAATCTGACGTATCTTATTAGCTTGGGTCATCGAAAATGACGTAGACCAATGAAACCCGACAACATTGGAATTTGCTGTGCCTTCAACACAGATGATCCACACTCAATTATAATTTATAAGTAACTTATATATCAATCATGTTCGAGTTAGATCGGGCAACCCGAGACCTCAACCCAAGCCCGACTGAAGTTTTATTAAGTTAGTGTTTTTATAGCCCTAGCCCGACTTCGAACTTGATACATCCTGCCTGACCCAACCTAATGTCAGGTCGGTCGGGTTGAACCCACCCAACTTTCAGCCCTATCCTTGAAAACTCTAACGGTATAAATTTCACACTGAGAACCGTCTGAACTTGTTTCCGGAGGCACCAGATCATCTAGATCTATACAGTTGAAAGTTGGGCAGGTTCAACCCGACTGACCTATGACCGACCCGACATTGGGTTGGGTCACGCAGGATGTATTGGGTTCGGTCTCAGGCTTGGGCTATACAAACACCAACTTGATAAAACTTGGGTCGAGGTCGGGTGAGGTCTTAGGTTGCCTAACCCAACCTGAACCCGATCAATATATAAGTTACTTATAAATTATAATTGAGTGTGGATCATCTATGTTGAAAGCACATGAGATTCCAATGTCGTCAGGTTTCATTGGCCCATGTCATTTCTGATGACTCAAGCTAACAAGATAGCTAGATTTCTCTCTCCCAAATAGATTGCATGTTACACAACTCAACTTTTAAAGGAGTAGTTGTCCTATATTTTAGCTTTTCTGTTTAGAAAAAAAATGAAGTTCTTTACGATAAATAATATAATTAATAAAATCATAGGTAAAAAAAATAAGACATGTATTAAAAATATAATAGACTAATATAATAACGAAAATATTAGCATGTATCCACCCGACCAACCCCACCAAGCCCTCTTGGGTTGGGCTTGGGTTGAGAATTCCCAACCCGAGGTTGGGTTGGGCTGGGTTCAGTTAGGGTTGAGGTATAGGAACCTTGGGTTGGGCTAGGATTGAGCACCAACCCTCTAGGATTGTAATGGTGAATGATCGCGTATACGAGCCGATTTGAAGATCGATGGATAGATGTCCTAGGTTAAGTGATGGAGTTGCAGAAGTTGTACTAGAGAGTTAAAGAAGGAAATAGAGGAATTGGTTTATCTTCTTGTTTAGATCATTTTAAATGATTTAGGACACGTTATCACATGCCTCGACGGGCTGAATTAGATCATGGATTCAATAGTCATTAGTAATGTACATCTCTGATGGGAATCATGTATCAAGCAAAGGTAGATAATTCTTAAAATATATAGGCTTTTAAGGGTCATTATAATTCAAGTTTTGAGGGTTAAAATGAACTAATTTGATGTACAAATGGGAAATCTGTTTCGGAAGATTTTTAACGTAAGTATAGGACCCTAATTGAGTGGTTTTGATACGCACTCACAAGTCATGATTAGGTAGCGTAAGAATAAGTTTAACAATTAGATTTATGCTAGATTAAGATCGAATGGATAATCTCATGGGTGTGAATGTGGATGTGTACATACACATACATATGCACATTTATATGTATACAGAAAGTTATAAAATCATTAATTACATAAATCATGGTTACACTAAACAGGTCAATCATACATATAAAAGGTTACAGATTGCACAACGAATGAATACATCCATACATGGATGCACATGTACACACATGTGTATATGAAGGCTTACAAAAACTATGGGACATTACATACATGGCTAATTTTAAGAGGGAGGATAGGAAAATCAGTTCTTACTTTATTAGAATTCAGCTTTAAATACATCTTTCAAAAGGTCATTAAGAAATAATCTTTGGTCGATTTCTTAGCCAACCGTCCTTTGCAAGTTGATGACCAAATTACGTCGGATATTCTAAGTGTATACTCTATCCACCTTACTCCTTAGTGATTGATTTTTTATAGATCAAGGACAGAATGCTTGTCCAATGCAGGGTTATCATTATATCCCTAAATGAGAAAAGAGAAAATTATGTCTTCCAGCTTGAGTTTGAATGCACTAACAATTAGGCCGATTAGGAAGCTCTAGGGCTTGAAATTCTAATAGAACTCAGAGCCATGAATGTAGAAGTCATCCGAGCTTCTCAGCTAGTAATCAATCAACTGGCCGATCTCTATAAATGCTAAAGTTACTCGTCAATGTTGTACCATGGGATGGAAGTGCAATTAATGGCCAATTTTGATGATGTCCTCCTAAATTACGTTCCATGAGAACTAAACCTTGATGGGAATGAGATGGTGTAGATTGCGGCAGGGCTCGAACTATAAGATGGATTGGCCAAAAGGCTATTAACTGTCCAAAAATGATCTCTCCCAGCCACACAGTAAAGAACAATAATGGTTGAGATTGTTTCTTTAGAAACTATGAAGGATGATTGGAGGAATCCAATTATTTAGTATCTAATGAGACCAAGCAATAGGATTGACCAATCTATTAGAAGAACCGCGCTCCATTACTTACTCTTGGACAAGATCTCTATCGAAAAGGAGTTGATGGGCTATTACTTAAGTGCATGGAAATGGATGAAACCAAGGTTGTCATGGGAGAGGTATATGAAGACATATGTAGAACTCATCAAGCAAGGTAAAAGATGAGGTGGCTAATTCGAAGACATGATTATTATTGACAAACTATATTAAAAGATTACATGAAATAAGTAAAAGGGTTCTAATGTTGCTAAAGACAAGAGCTGTTATAGCAGGTGCCTTCATTAGAGCTCCATCTGATCGTTAGGCCATGGCTGCATCGAGGGTAGGTTATATATCTCATGAGAAAAATATATTTTCCTTCCTTGAAACAGCATACTTTTATCATTATTACAATTGACTATTTCATCAAATGAGTCAAAGCACAGTCGATGGTAGGAGTCAGCCAAGTGGAAGTCATTGATTTCATTAAGGAACATATCCAAAATCGATTTGGTATTCCTGAGACTATCATTGTTGATAGAGATGCTTCATTCTTAGGAGCACAAATCCAAGTTCTTGTAAACATCTATAAGATTAAATTATTTTATTCTACTCCATATTATGCTCAGGCTAATGGACAGGCCGAGTAGACTAACAAGATATTGAAGATTATGATCAAATGGATGACAAAAGACCATCATCGATCATGGCATACAACATTATCTAAAGTGCTTTGAGCATATCGGACGTCCCAAAGAATTAGCATAAGGATCACATTGTTCACCTTGACATATGTGCATGACATTATACTACTATGGAGATTAACAATACTTCACTCAAAGTAGCATTTCAAAACCAATTAAATCCTCAAAAAATCACTAAAACAATGCTAATAGAGTTAGAAGAGCTCAATAACATCATATTGCAGGTCCTTTGTAAGACCTGTATCCTAGTCTGTACTGTTCCATCGACTGTCGCGATCCTTCCCATCAAATTTCGGCAATCCGCGACTAGTAATCGATGTTTGTGCAAAACCCTAAGTCATACTCCGTAGATTTGAGTCGGCTTAATCTAAGACTTGTACCATTGCGACCACACCGTCGCCGCGGTTCCAACGCCGTGTCTCACATACCGATCAGATACCCTGACTAAGAGATGTGGGTCGGCATTTATTTCGAAAAAAACACCGCGCATTTGTAATCCCAAGAGAATCTCTACAATATATCAAATCAATCTCATCAATCACCTCTCATGTCAAGTACAAAGCACCCATGATTCCTTTCTCCACAAGTTAAGCAACCGCCAAGTCAACCCATCTCTCACCTCACCCATCACTCACCTTACATCCATCACCTCACCTATCACTCACATCCATCACTCTCTCTCCTTACATCCCATCTCTCTCTCTCTCTTTCTCTACACCATTTTCCAAGCAACAAAGGAGAGAAAGAGAGGTGGACATCCAAACATTCCAAGTGAGAAATGTGAGTTGTGTGGTCCACCTTTTCCTTCCCAAAAACCTCCATCCTAGCCATCCATTTTTCATCTTCCATCATCAAAGAGAAGCACAAGGAGATAGGCTTTCCAACGGACCGAGAAGATCGATAGGTCGGTGCTTTAATAGGGTAGTGTTTCATTTTTTAAGATGGGCCAAGTGAGGCCTACCGATCAATGGTATGGATCTCACTTTGAACCCTAAGATGTGGCCGATGGCCCACCTTGATTATCAATATCATTCCATGATGCGGCCATTCTCCATGGACCCCATCATGATGTTTACTTCCCTAGTTTGAATAGAGGTCATCTAGACCGTTTATTTTAGTGGAGAAGAAATCTCCACCGTTGGATTTTGATTTAATGGGCCCACATGCATTGGGACCCATTTGATGTATGATTGATTTCAAGGGAGGGCCCATAGTGTCGAGGTCCCTCCATCACACGTCTCTCTCTCTCTCTCTCTCTCTCTCTCTCTCTCTCTCTCTCTCTCTCTCTCCTTCATTTGATTATTTTGTGGCCCACATGATGAGTGTATGTGGTGTCCCAACCACCCATCAAGTGGACCCCATGGTCGACCAACCATGTGGGCCCTATCCTTTGATAATGGAAAAACACAAACATCAGATTTATCTAAGTGGGCCACGTCCTTGTGGGACCCACCTTAATTGTGTGAAAACTGTCCAGCGTCCAGGGACGTTGGACGTTTGCAAATGAAGTGTGAACGGACAGTGCCGTGTACTCACAGCAAGTCAGTTTTTTTCATTTATTTATTTAAGACTTTTGGGTGGGCCACTCATACAGGCCCCACCTTGATGTATCAATCCAATCCACGCCATGCATTCCATTTCCCATGTCATTTTAGGCGTTGAGCCAAAAAATAAATTTCATCCGACCTTCAGGCAGGCCATAGCATGTAAAATAGTGGTTTCTACCGTTGAAAGTCACCCTAACATTTTTATGTGCAAAAAAAAATATTGGATATTAGACTTGTTTGGACGATCTTGAGTGACAGAGTGCAATGAATGGGTTGGATTTACTTGATGTAGGCCCCACACCCAAAAAACCGTGAAAAAATGGTTTTCTTTCAAAAAAAAAAAGAAAGGAGGGTGCAGTGCCTGCTGTGCAACAGGACGCTGCTAGTGTCAACGTGCAAAAGACAGGGACCCACGACCCCAGCTATGGGCCCCACCATGATGTATGTGTAATATCCAAACCATCTATACAGTGGGCCATCTCTTGAAGTGGGCCCCCGCCAAAAATCAGCCACATCCAAGGCTCAGGTGGTCCACATCACATGAAACAGTGGGATTGAACATATACCATTGAAACCTTTTTCTGGGCCACAGAAGTTTCAAATTAATATGAAATTTATTTTTCCTCCTCACCCAGGTCTGTGTGACCCTATAACAGTTTGGATGTAAAATAAATGTTATGGTGGGCCCCATGTGGGACCCACAATAATATATGTATTTTATTACCACCGTCCGGACGGACGGTGGAGGCCACAATGATGTATGTATTTTTCATGTCATCCAGCCATTTTCTTTGGCTGCTAGACAGCTGGTGGGACCCACCATGATGCACGTGCTGCATCCCATCCCTCCAACCATTTTGAAAGATCATTTCAGTGCATGAGCTTAAGAATGAGGCAAATCTAAAGTTCAAATGGACCCTACCATCTAAAGTAGTGGCCAATGATGCCCACCATTCAAGAACCTCTAGGGGCCATGATAGCTTCCCTTTAAGTTGATATTTTCATCTATTGTCATGTTAATTTATGATTAGGTTGGATGGGGAACATATTTTATGGTGGGCCTTAGGAATTTTAATGGTGGAAATCATTACCATCACTTATGTTTGGCATGGCCCATTTGGTATGCATGGGGCCCAATTAGTGTGGCCCATTTAATATACATAAGTCCCATGTGATTAGGCCCATCTTGATGTAATTGTGGCTCATGTTACGAGGCCTATTGTAATGTATTATGGCCCATGAAATTAGGCCCATTTTAATGTATTCTAATGCCCATGGGTCGAAGCCCATTGTGATGTATAAAGGCCCGTGGGTTGAGACCCACTGTGGTGTGTATAGGGCCCATGGGTTGAGGCCCAACTTGATGTACTTGTGGCCCGCTATTGAGGCCCACCTTGGCCTTTATAAGGCTCATGGATTAAGGCCCATCTTGATTTAATTGTGGTCGTCCATTGAGGCCCACCTTGGTATGTGTATGAGGCCCATTTTGATTTATTTAGGGTCGTTGTTGAGGCCCACCTTGATATGAATGTAAGGATCATTTGATGAGGCCCGATGTAATGTATTTGGGGCCCATGGGTTGAGGCCCATTGTCATGCATTTAGGGCCCAGGGGTTGAGGCCCATTGTAGTATATTTAGGGCCCATGGGTTGAGGCCCATTAAGATGTATTAGGGTCTGTAGGATGAGGCCCATTGTGATGTATTCTAAGGCCCATGGGATATGGCCCATTGATGCGGCCCAGTTGGCCAACTTAAGGCCCATATGATGTGGCCCATTTGATGTATCTAAGGCCCATGGATCGAGGCCCAATGGGATTTCCTTAAGGTCCATTGCAATGTGTGATTCTACTGTGGTTTATGAATAATGTTTATGGCGGGACGTGCCTTGGGAGCAATGTTGGTTTGACGTCTACATTGTAAGAATAATGTTGGTTAAATGTCCACATTATGACTCTCCCTTGGGCCCATTGATAGACCCATACTGGTTAAGTGTAGGTCGTCTAGGCCCATCTTCAGTGTAAGGATAGTTCATTACTTTATATCATGCTTAGTACACTTTCATGATTCATGCGCATACGCATCATATGTATGCTTGATATGAGGAATGTTTGATCATAGCATAAGCCATTGGGCTGAGACATTTACGGGACTTCTTGTGAGACGGAGTACCCCACATGAGTGCGTGGTACGCCCGAGATTGCTGCATGACTGACGATTTGACTCATGTGTTTCGCATTGTGTGTCGTGATTCACTGCATGCCCTAGCAACATCTTTGTCGTGACCTCCACAGGCACATCGTGGATGGCCACATGGGATACCGAAAATATTGGCTCTAACATCGTGGGCACTTAGGATGTCCTTGGATGAAAATTTCAAAACCTTTTTGGTACCAAGAGTTGCTCCAATGTCTAGACCGAGTGGATACATGAGCGCCTGAGTGCCGAATACCAGTAGGCCGCGTCTCCCACTGTGTCGTGGTCGGTTGGAAGGGGATGTGGCCTTATCTGTCTAAATAAGGAGACTATAAGCTAGGCTAAGTTTGACCAGCTCGCAAATGAGTCCGCTATCGACGAGCCCGATAGGTATTGACAGACTACTAGTCAGGCGGATAGTGAGGTTTATTCTGCTTGCTTGGCTGTGTAGCTAGGGAGGAGGCAGTCAGTGTGAGTGTATTACATCCCGGTGATATCCAGAGAGGAACTGTACTGATATGTGTACTTGATGAGTACCGACTTGCTTGGATTACATTTCGCATATGACATTCGACTATGTAAGCCTCGCATTTTCATCGGTGTGGCCGATAGCATTCATGTCTCGCATCGCATGGCCTTGGTATGGCCGATAGCATTCATGCCTTGCATCACATAGCATTGGTATGGTTGGTTTTATTCATGGACTTACCGCATACTTCCGCATTACTCTGATATTGTACACTTGCCGTTTGCCTTGCACACACACTTACACCACTCTCTAAGCTTTTGTAAGCTTATGCATGACAGTTGTATGCAAGTAGTGTAGGATAGCAGCAGTGCTGTGGTAGGAGTGTGCATCTGACTATTTTCAGAGCCTTTGATCACCTTGTATTTCTCTTTCTGCATTGTACTCAAAGTTTTTGATATAGTGGATATGTGGTGATGTTGTTTTGTAACTTGGTTATACTTGTGGTTAAGCTCCATTATAAAAAAAAAAAAAAAAAAAATCTGAAAATCCTCCTTGTAGGATCCCAGGATGGGTATCTGGCATATGATTGCCAAGAGCTGAGAATGGGGCACTACAAAGGCTGTCAGCACCGGATTCGGTGATCGGGATTCCTGTGAATCCGATTTCCAGGTTTGGGGCATGACAGCCTTGATTTGTTCAAAGTTCATATCTAAGGTTTCTAAGGCTTACAACTAGAAAGTAAAGGAAAAAATCCTTCGGCAAAGGAGAATTAGTCTAGAAGACCATACTCCCCATTAGCACCAAAAGCTATAAATTTAGCAAGTGATCCCCAACTTGGGAAGGACAACCGATAACCAAAAGGGTGTTAAGAGGACCATATTTGTTCCAAGATAAGGATGACTAAGAAAGTAAAAGTCCCATAAATCGTCATTTTTTAAAGAAATATTATCCTACTCTCTGAGAGTTTATGCGGAAAAAGGACGAATTGGCTGAAGAACAAGTTTGTAGTGATGAAGAGTGAAAAATGAAAAGAATAGAATGCGTAAAAATAAAACATTTTTATTCCTATTTGATCGGCCCTTACAAAAGATCATTACAAAATTTTCTCTTTTACAATATGATTAAAAAAACATTTCTTTTACAAAAAGAGAGAAGAGAAGAAGAAAAAAATAATTATGGTCGACCGTCCTTCGAGAAGAGAGTTCTTCATTTTTAAGAAAATACTAGCCAAGACTCTAAGCTTCATTCGTTGCCCATAAAAAGTGTGATCCTTTAGAGTCCTATAATCCCGCGTGCGGAAGGAGTAACTTACATCATAATAGAAGGTTGGAAAGAAGCGGAAAGAAGAAGAAAACAATGAAATTCAAGTATAAACTCAATCAAGCGAAGTGCATAATTTATATTTTAAAAAATCATGATCATTGAAGCCCTCACTGAGCGTTAATGATAGACAATTTTCGACACAATAGTGTACACAACAACCAAGCATAAAACCCATACAACCATGTGTTAATTGCTGAATAACTGCCAGAGCCGAAATGTCATAAACGTCTCTTCACATTCTCCGAATGTAAAGTGACATGGGGGCATTGTTTACACTTAACCTAACATAGCCAACGTTGCCCAATGAGACGTCGTCATGTGCTAGTACTCAGGTACGAATGATGGGAGGTAAATTGTACTCACGCCTCAAGAAATATCCAATCCATAGCCTGTCAAAAGTAGAACAAATGAGAGTCATAAACATGTCTACGGTTGAGAAAAAAGGAATACTATTTGAAGGAAATATGACCATTAAAAGAGTGACACGTGTAACCTGCAGCACATGCAAGAAGCTACTTAAAGTCCCTCCAATGTCGAATATCTCGTAGTCCAGAATATGCACGGCAAGGTCTTCTTACACTTCTCAGAGACGATCGAAGCTTTATTAGAGACTACATAAGGTTAGAAGAAGAATCCATTCTGAATTAGAAGAAAGTCAGATTGTAATGGCATAAAGAATTTGAATCCTGTTAGGAAATGGTTGATTCACATTTAAGGACCATTAGGTAAATCTCAGCACGACCATTACCCCTCCAAGCCTATAAAAGCAGCATTCAACGAAAAGCTTTAGACCCTCGCCATATACAACCAATCAATCTCTATAGCACATGGCTACTTATCTTAGTTTTAGCTTCTTGGCTTAGATATTCTACTTCCGTTCAGCCACGCTACATGAAGTTTAAAATCATTAATTTACATTAGATCTATTACTATCCAACGTCACCGCTACAGTACACCTTAGGAGTAGATTAAATATCCACAACCTCCATCATCGAATCTCGTCGATCACCGAATCATTGCCCGATCACACCAGTCACGTCCTATAAACCATACACCTCATGTGGGATCCCAGTCTTTTGCAACATCGCTCGTGTGCACACATGTCCCAACTCGCACCATTGATAGACCATACACAGCACCCTAGTGCACCTAGAAAACTCACCAAAATGATTTGTTCTGGATGACCTTGAGACCTCTATCATGTGGACTGTGTTGTCGTTGTGGTTGCAATGGTAAAAATTGTGTGTCAATCCGACGCTCCGTTAGTGAGATATGACACATCGAATGTACGGCTCAAATTATGTATCCAGTAACACAAGCAACCTTTATTATTCTAGGCCCATTGGACTTGAGCTCATGTGGGCCTAAAGCCTACTTTTAGAACATGAAAATTACCAACAAATAGAATAATTGCTACATGACAAAATAAGAACCTAGTACATATAAGACAAGCACTATAAGACAAAATTGAATTCTATCCCAAAACTCATCATTAGCTCTCTCCCCATGCCTTAGAAACTAATCATGGCTCATATACACCTCATCCTATGCATGCATCCAATACATGTCTTGATTTGTGCCATATCACTTCAAACAACCAATTACAACACTTCACTTCATCATCCACCATGCATCACCTACAACCCATAACCCTTATCCATCCATTTGCCAAAGCATGTCTAGATTTCTTCCACCTTGTCCCACGCATGCTTAGCTCCATCTACCTCATCCATCCACTACCCATATCATACATCACAATCCACCCCACTTTTAGCACCAATGAGATCCCATGAACCTGCCACATCATTTTGCCACCTCGACCCCCAATTCTCTATATAAGAGTAGGAGCTCTTTTGCACTTATTCTTTTCCTATACTTAAAAAAATTCTGAGATTTTAAGACAAAGTGAGAGAGAGTGGGGCTAAGGTGTGGCCCACCATTGCTCGAGAGGGAGTGGACCATACATCATCATCCAACGATCCATCCATTGAAGTGAGTCTACACCCCTCCTTCCGTCTTCCTCATCCTCCTCTTTCTTTCCCTTTTTATTTTGTTGATATGTGTGGGCCCCACTAGTGTGGAGTTCTTATGTGAATGTATTTATATCTATAGTGGTCAGCAAAGTGGCCCATGTCAATATAGTCCACCATGATGAATATCATATCTACACCCTTCATTTGTAATCATGTTTTTGTTTCTGGACAGCATGTTCTAAAAATCATATAAAATCAACCATGCTAAGATCAGAGTTACAACTTGGGGATATTATGAATCACAATATGAATAACTTTGGACCAAATTTTGTAGCCATCCAACGGTGCAATCATCTGTAACATCAAGTTTACTTGGCTACTATCCAGCATCACATGCAGGATTTTGATTTGCCTAAATGGACCCATTTTTAACTCTTTTAATGAATGTATTAAAAATATATGTTCCGTTGGATTCATAGAAAATCGAACCAGCTTTTCAATGGTGTATAATAAGCCTCAATCAAGTTTGGACGGCTGAGATCTTGGCATTATATGAAAGATATATTTGGGAGCTTATAATGACAATTCTTGTTTGGGCCATATCCGCGATTCCAACAGTCAGATGTATTTGATATTTGCTCTTAACTTACTTGAGAAAGTTAATAATCATATGTATGGTCCCTATGGTCAGATTCTTTCATGATAAATTTTGATAATTCTGGACCGATAGATACTTTTGTGATGACAAATCTTGAATTTTTATGTGTGGTCCAGATGGATCCAAGGCTCTGTTTAGTTGGAAACCTATAAACGGCTTGAATGACTTGTCCCCAAACCATCCATTGGATCAGATCTTCCAATAGAGAATCTGATCATAGAGATTTCATCAATATATATTTCATGTGTTACTTGATGAATATGTTGGATCTATGTTATACATAACAATTATCCTCTCATTGACCCACTTGGGTGTAGGATCACTTGTGATTTATGCATTTTATTAGTTCATCCAATTTGGGAACCCATGTATATTTTGTATGTCTCTTATCTATGATTTGCTAGTATGTGGGCCCCACTTGCCATTGGATCTATTTCATTCCCTTTACACTTTCTGTTTACTGAAAATTTTCGTAGTACTTAACTGTTTTGCATGTAGGCCTCTTTAACACCTTGTAGTGGGCCCCACACTCTGTAGTTAAGGGTCTCACTGTGGGGGATGTTTAATCCTTATATAATTGAGCTGAACTATCCCACCTTTTTGTTAGGAATGATCCCTAAGTGTTTGAAAATTGAGCCCTAAGTTGTGACAGACCCCATTTCTGAAAACTGTCAGATTATTTGTATTTTGTACTAACTTTGGGCCTCTATAGTGGACCACACGCTGGAGGTTTGAATAGGCCACCACTTGAAACCTCTAACCTACACTAATGAATAGATAAATAATATTTTAATTTGGCCAAATTAGACCCCACATGATCAGGGAGTGGATCCTAAAATGTGGCCAGGCATGGTTGTGCAGAAAATCAAAGTGCCTATGTTTGGCCATATACCAAATATTATGTGTGCACAACCAGTTGGTCCCAACTTAGAATTTTTGAAGTACATATATAGTACAACCAAGGGCACCGGACAGCACACTGAAATGTGGTCCCTTGTGATCATGGGATATACTTAAAATTGGGCCAAAACTAATTCTGCACTATATTTCCTGCACAGTTTCTCTAAGTACCCATGTTTGGTCCATCACCGTAAATTGTACTCACCCAACCAATGAGGCCTGCCATATAATTTGTAAAGCCCATACATAGATCTACCAAGTGGTTATTCTCTTTCACCATATGTAGGCCCCACGTGATCATGAATCTGACTTTAAAATGGCCCAGAACCAACATTGCACAAAAATCTGTTTAATGTAAAATTTGTGGGGCCACGTCATTGGGGTCCACCACCTTCCTAAAGTATTTCAGGAAGTATCTAAACTCTGAAAAATAATTCTTAGATGTTGGTGGGCTCAAAACCTTAAGTGGGCCATCTAGTATGGGCTATCTTGTATGGGCTTTACCTTCCATGTGATGAGGCCCAATAAGATGTATGTGAGGCCCTTGTATGAGGCCCACTGTGATGTATATGAGGCCTATGTGGTGAGGCCCATTGCGATATATATAAGTCCCATGTGATGAGACCCATTATGATGTATATGAGGCCCATGTGATGAGGCCCATTGTGATATATGAGACTTTTATGTAAGGCCCAATTATGATGTTGATCCCACCATGATGTATATGACAATGTTTATGATGCCCATCCATTTTTCTAGCTAGTTTAAAGGCCATGGGCCCTATTGTGAGATAATCTCTATAGCGGGCCACATTCTAGGAGACAATGGTGGTTAAATGTCTACATTGTAAACTCCTTAGGACCCATTGCTAAGCCCATTCCCCATTGTAAGTTAGAATCTAAGGCGGGCGACACTTTAGGAGCAATGATGGTTAAATGTCCACGTTGCAAGCTCTCTAGAGCCCATTGTTAAGCCCATTTCTAATTTCCCCTTATTGGGCCCTCATTAAGAATAATGCTTTCCACCATTCCCTGTAGTACTACTCATACTTTGAAATCTATCTTGTTGCCATGATATGTTGGCCCGTTGTGATATGAAGGCCCATTGTGATATGTAGGACCATTGTGATTTATGAGGCCCATTGTGAGAAGCCCATTGTGATTGTATGAGGCCCATTGTGATTGTATGAGGCCCATTATGATTATATGAGGCCCATTGTGATTGTATGAGACTCATTATGATTGTAGGAGGCCCATTGTGATGGTATGAGGCCCATTGTGATTGTATGAGGCCCATTGTGCGAGGCCCGTTGTGATGTATAAGGCCCATTGTGATGGAATGAAGCCTATTGTGATTGTATGAGGCCCATTATGTGATGTCCGTTGTGATTGTATGAGGCCCATTGTGACTGGATAAGACCCATTACGATGTGTGAGGCCCGTTGTAATTGTGTAAGGCCGATCATTGTTATGATTGATAATCATGCATGACATACACCATGATTCATGCCCATACACATCATTTACATGCTTGTTATGAGTGATTAACCATAACATATGTCATTGGGCTGGTTGTTTTCGGGTCTCCCTAAGAGACGGAGTTACCCCATATGAGCGCGCGATACGCGCGGAACTGATGCATGACTGGATTGTATGACTCATGTATCTTGCATTTGTGTGATATGATTTCTGTTCGCCCTAGCGACAGCAAGGGTGAGGCCTCCACAGGCATATCGTGGATGGTAGAATTGGACACCGAAAATATTTTGGTTCTACATGGGGTGTCATAGATGTCCCTAGATGAAAGTCCCTAAACCCTTATGGTACCAAGAGGGTGCTCCAACGTCTAGACCGAGTGGATGTATGAACGCACAAGTACCGAATACCATTAGACTGCGTCTCCCACTACGTCATGGTCAGTTGGAAGGGGGTGTGGCCTTACCCGCCCAAGGGTAGGGGGTAATACTAGGCCGAGTCTGACCAGTTCGTAAATGAGTTCGCTATCGACATTCCGGATAGGCATTGATAAACTATTATCCAGGCGGATAGTGAGGTCTCTTACGCTCACTTGCACTGCGTGCCTGGGGGGGAGGCAGTGTCATTTGGAGCGTACTAGACCCCGATGATTGTCCAGAAAGGAACTGTACTGATATATGGATTCAGATGAGGACTAGCATGACTTGTGATTGTACCTTGGATATGACATTGGCCACATAAGCCTTGCATCGCATAGCCTTGGTATGGCTGACAGCATTGTACTAAACCCTGGTAATGATCCCAAAGATGTACGGTACTGATACGTGGACTTACTGAGCAGAAGTTGTGTACTCAGCATTTGGCTCATCCATTCATTCATTCACTATCCACTCGGGCTAGTGGTGTGTAACCAAATCATTATGTGTACCTTCACAATGGCCAGGATTTTAGTTGGGGCGCACCACCAACCTAAGATCAAGTGTTATGCCTCAAACTCGAAAATTGGGCTCAAAAAATTTTCGATCGCCAAATCCAGTGCTGACAGCCTCCGTCGTACCTTATTCCCAGCTCCCAACATCTATACTCCAATTCCAATCCTAGGATCCTAGAAGGAAGATTTTCCAATATACATTTAACTCGTAATAAGCATAACCACAAGTTTATCCAAATAACAAAGGCAACATCATCACCACATATCCACTAATATAAACATTTGAATACAGTGCTGAAAGAGAAAATACATATATTAAAATCAAAGCTCCAAAAGACAGCTACACACTCTCCAAGCTCAACGCTGCTGCGACCTAAAGCCACCTGCACGCATCTGTCGTGCATAAGCTTATAGAAAGCTTAGAGGGTGGTGTAAGTGTGTGCGATGCACGTGCCAAGCATATAATTATCAGAGTAAGCGGAAATACTTGCAATCCATAAATCATACATTATCAGAGTAATACGGAAACATGCTAGTAAATCTAGAAACATAATAAACCAATATCATATACAGAAGAAGCAATGTAGAACAGCTCTGCAATGTGGAGACACAGTAAGCTAAATATCATACACTGAGGATACAATGTAATATACAAATCCTGAGGAATCCACGAATACTGCCAACCTCATCTAGGTCATATAAATGCAACAACGCAAAATGTCATATGCCGCAGATGTAATGCAATATGCTGTGCGAATGAAATGACCAAGCTAAAGTGTGAAGTCAGGATAATATTACGTAGTATCACAGGCTATGGGGTCCACCATAAGGGACTTCTATCCGAACCAGTCTCATACCTAAATTTAGATAGTCAGACTCAATGTGGTAGACTCCTGATCTCAGGTTAGTCGTGCGCTCCAACCAAAATTCTGGCCATTACGAAGGTTCACATAACAATTAGTTGCGCACCACCAGTCCGAGCAAATAGTGAATGAATAAATGAATGAGTATACAACTCATAGCTAATAAGTCCACATATCAGTACCGTACATCTCTGGAATCATCACCAGGGTCTATTACATTCTACGCCAGCTTACCGCCTTTATCCGAGCATACAACTAGGTAAGCGAAAGAGACCTCACTATCCGCCTACCAATATTGGGTTCGGCTCATCGATAGCAGACTCATTCCTCAAGCTGATCAAACTCAACCTAGATATTGTCCCCTGACTCAGGCGGGTAAAGTCACACACCTTCTCAACCGACCATGACATAGTGGGACACGCGGCCTACTAGTATACAATCCTCATGCGCTCATATATATTCACTCGATCTCGATGTTGGGGCGTCTACTGGCCACAGAAGTTTAGTGATTTTCACCCAGAGACATATATGGCACCCGTATGCTAGAACCAAACATTTCTGATGTCCCATCTGGCCATCCACGACATGTCTATAGAGGTCACGGCCTTGATGTCGCTAAGGCTTACGGTGGTCATATTACACAATGCGGGATGCATGAGCCACACTATCCAATCATGCAGCAATCCTGCGCGTATTGTCTGCTCATGTGGGCAACATCGTCTCTCAGGGAGTCCCATAAACAACCTACCCTATGGTATATGCAATGGTCAATCACATCTCATAACAAATATGCAGATGATGCGTATGGGCATATATCATGATGCTATGCTGTCACATACTCATAATCGGTATCGATAACCGGCATCGATAATCAGCCTAATAAAAGGTCTAAGGGAAGGTCACAATGAGGACATTTAACTATCATTGTCCATCAATGTGGACATTTATCCAACATTGCTCCCAAGGAGTAGCCACATAGAGCCAAACATATAGTGGGCCCATGGGCTCACACAATGGCCCAATATACATCACCATGGGCCTCTCTCAAGGGCCTAATACACATCATGATGGGCCTCACTTATGGGCTACATATGCATCACATTGGCCTCGCTCATGGACTTCATGTACATCACAATGGGCCGAATTACATGGGCCGGAAAATACATGTAACACCCCGTACTTTTGCATACTCGGGTGTTACCTTTTAAACCCACACTAAACTAAGTATTTGGGTTAACTAAAACTCGAACTCGACACACCTCAGGATGGGGATTCTGGTCGACATTAAAGTCATCCATCAGGGTCTCCAAGAGCCAGAACACACCCTGTGATAGTCAAGAAGGTACGACAAATCAAACACTTTAAATCAAAGTCCTTATGTCAATAGATATTACTGCAACACACTTGTCGCCACCAGGTGAGGGCTAGTTAATGGTAAACCACGTTCTCATTGTAACTAATACCCTATATTAACCACTGAAAAAGATTATCAAGCCCACCTGATCGACGGAATCATGACACGTGGGCCAAAAATATCCCAGAGGAGTATGTAACGGCACACCTAGGGTTCACCATCGACTTAAAATAGGCCAGGGGCCCTAGGTGATGTCCCTCTATACGAATGAACAGTAGATTGCAGGGATAGCATTTCAGTGGGTCCTTACACATTGCATGTGCACTAAAGGTGCTCGTGCATAAGGAACACTAAAGCTATTAGCTCGGTCAGACTGACTGACTTGACCGAGCACCTCTCCAATAAATTCAAGAAAAAATATCTCCTTCCCGCCATCCTCTCTGTTTCTAAACCGACTATGTTTGAGCTCCTAGGCAGCCCACCATGATCGTTTTTCGGACCATCCAGTCCGTTGAATTTCTCTGTGGGACCCGCCTTAACATAACAATATAGTCGTTTGAGCATAGGTAAGTGGAGGCAAGAGATTGAACACCACCGTCCAATCCATGCCAAATATAGCCCGACCTGAGCCTGTGAAAGAAAGGGAGAGAGAGAAACCGACTTCCTTTAGGAAAGGCGAATCTCAGCCATCCACGGTGAGGACGATCACAACTGTCCATCCCTCTCCCTTGGTGGCTATAAAAAAGGGGACTGTAGCCCTAGGAAATTCATGCCAAGAGAAGAGAGAGAGAGAGAGAGAGTGAGGAAGAAGGCCGAGCCTCTGTTACAGCTTGAGAGAAGGAGAAATCTGCCGTTTTAGGTAAACCACTTGTTTCCCTTTCATTCCTTTGTAGTTCGGCTAGATAGAAGTAATATTTGCCTGGACCGAGACCATGCCAAGCAAATGGTCAGGTTCGGTCCAGCCACAGCCTCATTTTGATGTTGTTTTCAGCTCTCCATAGAGCTTCGAACCAGCCCTGGAAACTAGCCAAACAATGGCTATGGGACGAATTGGGGAGGTAGAAATGTCGGGTCCCTGTTTTGGACCGAAACGGAGCCAACCCATGGCCCTGTTCTGGGCTGAAATCCGACCGAACTGAAGTATCGATTTCAGGCCAATATCAGGCCAGCAACAATCACCTTCGTGGGTTGGAACCAAGCCAAGTAAATGCCTATGTTTCAGATCCAAACGAGGCACAACAGTGGCTGGCCATTGGACCTTTCATCAGGCTCTGTTTAGAGCTGAAAACGGACCATGGCAATGGCCATGCATCAGGCCCGAAGAGGGTGGTGGAAGTCGGTTGCAGTAGAGCTGAAATCGGCCGTCCGTCACGCGTCCAAATGGCCCTGTCATGGGTCGTTGTTAGACTGAAAAAGCGTGCTGATCAGAGCTCTCACACTGACCCTTGATCGGTTTCTATCCGGCCCCGAAGTGGGTCATGAATGGGTCCCGAATTGAACCACCACCACAGCCAGGATGCAGTTCAAATGCATGCTGCAGAGTTGCTGTTTTCATGTAGGAGTTGGGTTGTCTGGCATTGGGCCCTACAATTTACAGGTGGGCCCTGCCAATTACAGCAAGGGTTGCCTCCTATTGGGCCCCACGAAAGGACTGGTGGGCCACCCTTCACATAAACCACAATGGGCCACCACCCACCAATCATGGGCATCTTAAATCCATTCCATCCACTTATTTTGCCAGCGGGTGGGACCCACCCTGCATGTTGCACACACGTGAGGTGTGGGGCCTGAAGCGACAAGAGTGCGCCAGCAAGACCCGTGGGTCCATTTGCTGTGTAGAACGTCAGCAGGTCCCGTGGGGCCACTCGAGTGGTGGTACACCTATGTCACCAGGGAGCACTTGGGTTTGAACCATCCATCAGTGGACGATGTTCCTTGGCCATCCACCAATGTGCAAGGCGTCCTGGACGACCGTCACTGGACGTCCAGTGCTCTTTTTGTTTTTCTTCCTTTTCCATATATATATATATATATATATATATAGAGAGAGAGAGAGAGAGAGACATATATATACACATATGTATATAAATATATGTCACTTGATAATATACATAGATACGTGGTGTCCTCACATGGGGCCCACCTATGACGTGAAATAACGGTGCATGTATGCACTCGGACGTCGGTGCAGAGAGCACCTTTATATTTACAACAGAACGCCAATCAGTCCACGTAACATCATGCAAGTTCATGCAAAAATTTGAGATCTCATCGTACTTGATGAGTCTGAAAAATCTGAATGGTTCACATGGAACAGAACCTCAAGAAACCCCCTGGTTCCAATTTTTACTTTGAACTAAAACTTCGGTGGGCCACGATTAATGCAAACAGTTTCTTCCCTTGAATTGTATTTATCTTTAATATGACCCACCGGAATCTTAGATCAGAATGAGAATTCACTACGTAAGGTTTCTTAGGATTCCACATCTTATGGACCGTTCGGATTCAAGACCCATGTCACATGTGTAAACGTACGCACGTGCTTAGATGCATGGGTAGTCATGCCTCATATATAAATGCATGGTGAATCCTGGAAGAGTGGAACCACTTTTGTGACCGCTGGATGTAGGCCGTCCACGGGTGTGCCTGGACATACATCCTCTTCGTCCACCAAGAGCTCATGATACATGTGTGTGTATGTACATACATACCGTACGATGTAAATATTATATACATGATGTATACAAGGATACATGGTGTGATGTATATGTAATAAAAGTAGTGTGGTAGCTCATCCATATGACGGTGGGCCATGTATGGGGGTCCCACTATGATATAAATGCTTATCTGTACATATGTACAATGAACCCCACCAACTAGGTAACTGTATATTGTGCCCACTCGTCGGGACAAGTATTGTTGGGCCTGGGTTCCTCTCAAACGAGGACCAGACCATCATGATTTGGGCCATTTGGCCAACCATAGTGTTCTAGAATCTTAGAACTTGTCAGCTAATGCAAGGGATTTTTCTAGGAATCTGTTCAAGTGACAGATAGATGCTAGCTTCTCGAGAGGGCTCACACCAAAAGACACCCTACAACATACCAAGTGATGATTCTTTCCCCTTAAGCTTTCCATCCTTAACTAGACCAGAAATAATAGCTTTATTAGTGTAAATGGCTAGCTAGACTAATGATAACTATGTGTAAAAATAAACTGTATTCAGTTCATTTATCTGTTTAACGTGATAATTCTCATGCTTACTATGGTTTAGATTCTTGATCTCTTTGAACTGCCTAAGTGAATAATCGATTCATTTACATCATGTAAATTCAATTGTTGTATATTGATAGAAATACATGCGTCATTCCTTATTTCCATTTCATATCGTAATATATGTTGCTATGACACACATACTGCTAAAATCTCTCCATGGGAAGTCCTAGCAAAGAAGAGTCCGTGCTTGGGGTGTAACTAGATTGGTTGTGACATAAGCAGGCCCCTAACATGGAGGTTTGGTTGTGGTGCTTGACCATAGGGTTTACCATCCATGTGTGGTTTCACCTAACTGACTTAGGATGGACTCCATAACCCTTCCAAATACCGTTGTTTACTCACTTTTGAATCATTCATGCCGACATGTTTAAATCGCCACTTTTGACAATTTCAACATTTCAACCCTAGTCGGCATTGGTGGTAGTCCTTTTATGTTGAATTGATTGACCACATGTTAGTGGGTGCTACACACACCCTAAGACGGTAGTCTCATGGGCCGGGGATGGTGGTAATGGGACACTATACCCGAGCCGTCAGCCTACGTTGGGCCATGTGCTCCCCGTAGTAACCGTGAGCTTACTTAAATTGGCTGGTTGCAAATGGACTAATAATGGGCTGACAATTCAAGCATGCATGGCATATTTCGATGACTTGGATCACTCTGCCCTGCGATTATGTTGCGTGTTGCGCTTATGACCAGTCATTTGATTGTGATATTGACTCGGATTATCATGCCCTGCGATTACGCTATGTGTTGCGCTGATAACCAGTCTTATCCTTGGGTGACGACCCCAATGTTCGTCCGGATATTTTTCTCTGGACATAGGTCGTCTGGATATTTTACCCGGGCCGATGATTGCATTCATACATCCATGCATTTAAAAAGACTACATCTAGTGTGTTTTGGACTATCTATATGCTTTTATATTATTCCTTGTTTAGGGCGGTGGAGTATAATCTTAACGGGAGATCATACTGAGTTGGCCACTCATCCATCAAATATATAACCGTACAGGTAGCACAAGTGGCCCTGATGATGTTCATATTCATATTGGTGAGGAGCAGGCTATGGTTAACAAGGGTGCATGATTATATTTTCTAAGAGCTACTACAGGATTTCACAACTCAAGATTGTTACAAATTTACTTTGTTTCACATGTAATGTTATTTCCTTTTGTATTCATAAGAATGTAGACATCGGTTTTTATAAGTCATTATGGGCATTCTCTTGTATACTCTAAATGAAGTTTGAAATTTTCCTTTCTATGGATTTGTCCACTTTACGCTCATCTGCTTACTCTGATAAAAAAAAAATATTATATCTGACCATCCTTTAAGGTTAACACTTGGGTTTTTGGGACACGGGTCATGTACTTGGGTCCTGAAAAGTCAGGGTGTTACAATACATCTCATTGGGCCTTACCAAATGGGCCAAAATACATCACAATGAGCCTTACCAAATGGGCCGGAAATGCATCAAAATGGGCCTCGTAATATGGGGTACAAAAACATCACAATGGGCCACGACATATGGGCCATGAATACACAACAATGGACCTAATATATATCAGAATGGGCCACATTACATATGCCTCGAATACATCTTAATGGGCCTCATCACACAGGCCTCAAATACACAACAAGTGGGCCTGCACATGGCCCTCAAATACATCACATGGGCCACAACCAATGGGCCTAATATATGTCACAATGGGCCGCATTACATAGGCCTCGAATATATCTCAATGGGCCTCATCACACAGGCCTTAAATACACAACAAGTGGGCTTGCACATGGCCCTCAAATACATCACATGGGCCACAACCCATGGGCCTAATATATGTCATAATTGGCCGCATTACGTAGGCCTCGAATACATCAAGTGGGCCACATCAATGGGCCGCACCATCTACACCATTCATCTATTTTAAGAGATCATTTTAGAGTATTACCCAAAAATGAATCATATCAAAAAATCATCTGGACCACGCCACAAATAGCAGTGAAGATAGTGATTTTCACTGCTAAACAATTACCAAGGGCCATGGCCCACCGTAGCGTTTATTTCCATCCAATCTGTTCATAAGGTCACAAAGACCTACATTAAGAGGAAAAACAAATATCATATGGATCCAAAACTTGTGACCCAAAAAAGGGTTTCAATGGTAGACGTTCAATCTCCCGCTGCTTATGCAGCGTGGTCCACCTGATAAACGGTCAATCCAACAGCTATATTGATGTTGGATGGACAGTTAATATAATACATATACCATGTGGTCCCACCATCCCAACTGTCTGGACGGTGAGGATGTACACATACATCATGGTGGGCTCCATTCAAATGGACGGACGGTGTGGATTCCATCCACACATTAGGGTCTGTCCAACCGTCCAGCCATCTGGATGGTGGATATAAAATACATACTTTCAAGGTGGGACTCACAGAACCTACTGACGATGATGTAGCTCAGAGCTGCGTGGGCCCCACAGAAATTACTAACGCTGCACAGCAGCTGCAGGTAAGGATGGACGGTGTTAGATATAATACATGCCTCATGGTGGCCCACCATTCAGGCCTGTTGGACGGTGTAAACCAAAACATACATCATGGGGGTGGATCTCCACCGCCAAAATGGATGGACGGCAGGATATAAAGAACATACAATCAAGGTGGGACCAACAGGACCTAGTGACGTCAACACAGCAGCTAATCTGCTGCTGGGGCCACAGATGGACGGCTAGAAAAATACGTACGTCAGGTGAGCCACGTCCAGACAGTTGAACTGCCTGGATACAACACATACATAGGCCCCACATCCACGCAATGGACGACATGGATATACATCACTATGGGTCCAGCACCGTCCACATGCTACTGGACGGTGTGGATCTAAATGCATCACGGTGGGTCCAGCACAGTCCCAGGGTGCTGGACGGTGTGGATCTAACACACACGTCTGGTGGGTCTGTCATTTAGCACCGTTCATCAAGGTGGACCATTGCATTAGGGAAAAAAAGGGAGAGAAGGAGGGAGAGAGAGAGAGAGAGAGAGAGAGAGAGAGAGAGAGAGAGAGAGAACGGTGGAAATGGGAGGGACCTCCCCACTATGGGCCCCTCAAGGTTACAAAACAAGAAATGTGTCCTAAATCATGTGGGCTCTAAATCAAAAATCTAAGAAAAAATTATAAATCTAATCCTAGAATACACCCACCTTTAATATTCTCGGACTTCTCCTCATCTTTAGCTCCAAAGGAACAAGGTTTAAGGGTTGAGATGAAGCTTAGATGGTAGAGATGGGAGATAGGAAGTGGGCCACACAAAGCTCTCTCATGGAGCTTGGACGGTTACTTGGGAGGAAATGAGAGAGAGATGAGAGAGAGAGAGGTGATGTAAGGAGAGAGAGGGATGGGTGATGGGTGAGTGAGTGATGGGTGTGTACTTGACATGTATGGGTGAAGAGAGAGAGAGAGAGAGAGAGTTGACTTTAGGGGTTGCTTTTGGGGATAGGACATATACTTGATTGATGGGATTGATGGGACATATTCTCTTGAGTTTACAAATGCGCAGCGTTTTTCTCTAACTGAACGCGGGCCCACATCTCCCGGCCTGGGTATCACCTCGGCGCGCGAGATACGGCGTTAGAATCTTGGCTACGGCGCAGTCACAAGGATACATGTCTCGGGTCAAGCCGACTCAGATTAACAAGGTAGGACTCAGGGTTGCGCACAAATGCCGATTACAGATCGCGAGTTGCTGGAATTTGACCGGGAAGACCGCGGAAGCCTACGGAACGATACCGGCTAGGATACGGGTCTCACATAAGGAGTTTACCACATTGAGTCTAGCTATCCAAATTTAGGTATAGGACTGATTTGGATAAAAGTCTCTTGTGATGAATCCCACAGCTTGCGATACTACGTATTATCATCCTGACTACATACTCCAGCCTTTTCATTTCTTTTGCATTGCATATTGCATTTCATCCTCTACATATGACATATTGTGACGCTCAGTCACTGTGGTCACATGTGGGCGAGCACATGTAGGCGGACACTGATGTGGGTGGGGCCTAGCGGGCCTGGGCGAGCTACCAGTGGTTGGCAGGCTACTGTGCACACAGTGTAGGCGGGACCTTGTCCCACATATTCATGGATTCATCAAGATTTGCATATTGCATTACATCCTCAGCATATAACATTTGGTTTATTATATCCTTGTACTCGAACGATTACACATCAGCCTTGCCATTGCCTTTCCATCGTATGTCATATAGTAGAAAATAAAATTTGATTATCTTGTTCATGATGATTAGCTATTTTAATGATTCATAGTCGCTTATTGAGTGATATACCTATTATTGATATCATGTTCATGATAGCCTATATGATTATATAACATGATTAATTGATAACCTACTCACCGATGATAACATGATTAGTTGATAACATGCCTATGGTTGTTTTGGATGTCTTTACGGGAGCGCCCTGATAAGACGTGTTTTACTCCCGGCACGCAGTAGACTCACGAGCTGTGGTTTGTTCATACGTATGACTTATACTTTTCAGGATGCATACAAGAGTTGTTAGAGTTTGCTATTGTTTCCTTCATTACCGTTGAGTTGGTGCACCATATCATGTGTGACATGTCGAATAAGTTTGTCTCTTCAATATGCGTTGATACCATATACAAAATGTGTAACCACCTAAACAGATTAATCGTTCAAAAAAAATTCACACTGAAAAATTCTCCTTATAGGATCCCAGGATCGGATTCTGGCATATGGGTGTCGGGAGCTGAGAATGGGATACTACAAAGGCTGTTAGAGCCGAATTTGGCTATTGAAAATTTTGTGAGCCCGGCTATCTAAAATCATTAGTCGTCTATGCTTCAAAATTTCCCATTGGTCTTATTTTTGTAAGTTAAATAACAATTGAAATTGCTCAATAACCTTTGTCCTTTCCATCTTGTATTTCAAGACTTCAAGACAAAGGTGATTATTAGTCAAGTGCATGAGTTACATGGTCTATTAATACCTTGAACCAAGAAGCATTGAAGCTACTCTTAATGTTGGAGACATCACACATTTATAGTGGCACGCTCAGTTATGTCATCCTTTTCCTAGATCCTTAAAGAAACCCATTTCATCTTTGTCGAGTGCAACTCCAATAAATAGTAAAGCTTGTCAGTTAGTAAAGCATAACTGGTTTACCTATTTACAAAGACTTGCCAATTGCAATATTACACCTTTTTTTCTTTATATATCCATTCAGGTCCCTAATTTGAATAATTTTAAATATTTTATTACGTTTACTGATGATTTTTCTTATAAAACACGAGTGTTTATGATGCATGATAGGTTAGAAGTATTTAATATATTTAAATTTTTTTATGCTGAGTTTAAGACTCAATTCAACAAAGAGATTCAATGTTTTCAATCTAACAATGCTTTAGAGTATCTGCCAAACTCATTTCAAGAATACCTTACCTTAGTTCAAATCCAACCTTGTGTGCCTACAAACCACAACATAACGGGATTGCATAAAGGAAAAAAAAAAAAAAAAAAACCCTTTATCTTTTTAGAGTGACGAGATCTCTTTTAATTTACATGAACATTCCTTAACATTTATGGAGTTTTGTCGTCCTTATAGCTTGTCATCTAATTAACCGGCAACCATTAATTGTCCTTAATAGTCAAATACCTTTTTCGTGTTGTTTCTCAATGCTTCACCATTTCCATTATTAAACTCGTGTCTTCGATTACACAACTTTGTCCAAAAAAAAGAGTCTAAAATTAAATAAGCTACACATGTTGTTAAGTGTCTTTTCATTTCTACTCACACATACAAAAAGTTTATTAGTGCTTTGAGCTAATGATTAATCAACTTTAAACTAGTGTTGATGTAACTTTTTTCGAAGACACTTCTTATTTCTTACCTCTTCAAATGAGAGGGAGTTGGTGTCTGAGAATATTCTTGAGGTTCCTAGAGATTCAATGTTTTCAATCTAACAATGCTTTAGAGTATCTACCAAACTCATTTCAAGAATACCTTACCTTAGTTCAAATCCAACCTCGTGTGCCTGCAAACCACAACATTACGGGATTGCATAAAGGAAAAAAAAAAAAAACCCTTCATCTTTTTAGAGTGACCAGATCTCTTTTAATTTACATGAACATTCCTTAACATTTATGGAGTTTTGTCGTCCTTATAGCTTGTCATCTAATTAACCGGCAACCATCAATTGTCCTTAATAGTCAAATACCTTTTTCGTGTTGTTTCCTAATGCTTTACCATTTCCATTATTAAACTCGTGTCTTCGGTTACACAACTTTGTCTAAAAAACAAAAAAAAAAAAAAAAAGAGTCTAAAATTAAATAAGTTACACATGTTGTTAAGTGTTTTTTCATTATCTACTCACACATACAAAAAAGTTTATTAGTGCTTTGAGCTAATGATTAATCAACTTTAAACTAGTGTTGATGTAACTTTTTTTGAAGACACTTCTTATTTCTTACCTCTTCAAGTGAGAGGGAGTTGGTGTCTGAGAATCATCTTGAGGTTCCTAGACCATTAGTCCTCTGTCTCTACTCCTGCTCTAGGGTCATATGGTAATAGTCACAGAACATCCAATTCATGTTCTCCACCATCACCCTCAAACGAGGTTCCTGCATCAACATAGTCACCCCCCAAATTTTAACCTACCTATTGGTCTCCAAAAAACTAAATGTTCTTATGCCTCATCTTATATCTGATTTTGTTTCTCATCATTGTCTAGCCCTACCTCTAATACCTATGGTTTGACCATTTCACAGGAGGTGGTCCCTACTTCAAACAGTAATGTGTTGATTCATCCTAGGTGATGAAGAGCAATAGAAGAAGAGATTGCAGCAATGCATTGTATTAGGACATGGACACTAGTCTCTCTGCCTCCTAGAAAGCACACACTTAGTTATCAGTGGGTATACACCATCGAACACCAACATGAGGAATCAATTCAATGCTTAAAAGTGAGGCTTGTAAAAATAAGGTATATCTAAGCCACAAGGCTAGATTATGAGGAGATATTTGCTGGGGGCCTTATACAAAACCTTAGGATCTAGCCTCCCGAAATAAACCAGAATTATGGAATAATAATGCAATGAAGTAAATCAAAACATAAACCACACCACACCAGAGATTTTTACGTGGAAAACCCTCAAAGAGGTAAAAACCACGGGACCTCGTCCAGATCAACAATCCACTATAAAGTAGAACATTACAACCGATCACAAGCATACACTTCTTGGATCAAACTTTCTTCACTCACGTAGGAGTAGATAAACAATAAGAGAAACAAAGAAGACGGAGAGATATCACTGATTACGAGTACGTGGAAGCGCTGAGATATGGTAGATCTCTCTCTCTCTCTCTCTCTCTCTCTCTCTCTCTCACACACACACACACGCACACATACCTTTGATAACCCTAGGCCCTTTAGCAAACCCTTGCAAAGCTTTATGAAACCCTAGAATACCCTGAAATGTACCACAATTCCACATACACCCCTTTATATAGGAATAGAAAGAGGTGTAATCAAAATAGGAAACAATTTTCGCAGAATCTGCGTTTCCACAATTGCATCTGCATAACTCTTCCATGATATCGACGAACTCTCGATGACAGCCGTCGATATCATCTAAGGTCCTTCGATGATATCAAAACAAGACCAAAACTATCCAGCAACTAGGGGTGAAAATTCCAACAATTATCGATGTCATCAAGTCACTCTCGATTACAGCCTCGATATCATCTAAAGTTCATCGATGATATCGACAGGACCAAAAAATTGTCCAATGACCACGGTGAAAAATCCAGCAATTATAGATACTAGTTCGATTTCATCGAACCCAGCAATGAGGAGAAAATCCCCATCAATATTTTCTCATATTCCCAAACTAAATTTTGTGTAGTTTGTGATCTTTGTAGTAGTTGATAGGTCATGGCTATTATATTAGTTGGATGTCGTGAATGCTTCTTCAATGAGGAACTGATTAAGGAAGTCTACGTGGAGTAACCTCTTAAGTTTGTTGCATAGGAGCGAGTGGGGAAGTATGCAAACTCCAAAAGGCCATTTACGGATTTAAGCAGTCTCCAAGGCATGGTTTGAAAATTTTAGTCAAGTTTTGGTAAACTTTTGCTTTCTTAGGTGCCAAGTGGATTACCCTATATTTGTGAAGCCGAGCTATAAAGAAATAATGGCCTTAATCGTCTATATAGATGACTTAATCATTATTCGATAAAGGTATATCGGAAGCCAAAAGTCACATTTGTGAGCAATTTTACACCAAAGATCTTAGATCTCTAAGATAATAATCAAGCAAGATTAACTTGTCTTAAAGGAAATATGTGCTAAACCCATTGGAAGAAACTGGGTTAACACGGGGTACGCCATGTGATACCCCAATGGACATTGTTCGATAATCAGGGTTAACTATTTGAAAATCTTGAGAGGTATAGAAGGTTGGTTAGCTTATCTACCTGACTCTTACTTGACCAGATTTCTCCTTTAGAGTTAGAGTAGTGGGCATGTTTAGGCATGAACTAAGGGTGTAACAACGGGGTATTAGTTTATGTATCTTTCATCATTTAAAAAGAGCTCTAAAATAAGAACTTGTTTACAAATCTCATGGACACCTCCAGGTTGATCCTACATTGATGTGAATTAGGCTAGTTCAATCACGGATGAGAACTCTACATTTGCATATTCTACGTTTGTTGGAGAAAACTAAGTAATCTAAAAGAATGAGAAATAGATTACAGTAGCTTGATCCAGAATACAGGGCTATGGGTCATACGGTCTACAAACTTTTATGGGTCAAATATCTTCTCCAAGAACTTCAATTATTCAGAGGTGGACCGATGATTATTTATGTAATAATCAAGCAAGATTCACATAGCCAATAGTCAAATCTTCCATGAAAAAACAAAGCATAAAGAAGTAAATTGTCATTTTATTTGAGTAATGATTACATGCAAATAAATTATCACTAAGCACATACCCTCTAAGCTCAGTTGGTAGATATTTTCACTATGACATCATTCTCAAGGTTTATTCATCAGTAGCAGGATCAGCTTGAGAGAAGAGTGTTGAAAGTCTTGCATTTTTTTATTAAATGGACTAAGCATGTGTGAGTTATTGGACTTTGGCCCAGTTGGACATTTAGTAATATGGAATTTTTTGGGCTTAATAAAAGAAGAGAGACGAGACGCTAAAACCATAGATTGTCTCCTCTCTCTCTCTCTCTCTCTCTCTCTCAAGCCTCCATCTTCTTTCTCCTAGAAATAATTATTTAATTCATCCTTCAGCCCCGTACCACAAGTACTGGTGCAGGCGCTGCCGACGCGGATTTCCTGCGAAGAGGGCAAGGATGCTCGGTGGGGCCCACTGCAATGTTTGTGAGAAATCCATTCCGTCCATCCGTTTTACTAGCTCATTCTCGGATGTGCGACCAAAAATAAGGTGGATAGAAAACTCAAGTGGATCACATGAGAGGGAAATTTGGGGAAAGAAATTCTTACCGTTGAAACCTTCCTGGGCTCCACCTTGATGTTTATATGTTATCCAAACCGTTTAAAAGGTCATTACCAATGGGATGAAGTGAAAACGCCAAAAGGATAGCCTGATACAAAACTTTTATGACCATAAGAATGCTTCAATGGTGTTCACTGAATGCCTACTGTTTCCTCTTTTGTGGCCCACTTGAGTGTTGAAAACACTTCATTTTTGGTATCATATACTAAAATGAGCTCGAAAAACGGATGGACGGGGTGGATTTCTCAAAAACATCTCTGTGGATCCCACCCAGAATCCTTGCGCAGGAAATCTGCGTCCGGCACCTGCAGGGTATCACTTCTCGGAAAAAAGTGTTCCAAACCCGTTAGTTCAACTTCATGCTAATTCATACCAGCCCACCAGGATTTACATTTTTTTTTTTTTTTTTTTTTTTTTGAGAATTTTCACATACCGTTGGAAGTTGGATAAACTGTCGCCCAGCACTATCTTTCCCGCCAACATGCCACTTGTGAAGGACATCCCTACCATGCAAATGGTAAGTGAAACCATAAAGATCAACTGGAACCAAAATCAGGAATGTTTGCTTATCAGGTGGACCACACCGTTGGAATCAATGGACACGCAGTGGTCTGACTAAATATATAGGTGTGGCCCACATGAATCGGCTGACCTTCCTGATTGTGATCTCTTGGGGCCAACCATTGGCATGGTAAATATGTCCTATATAAGTCGCGTATTGGCAGGAAAGATGTGGCATGTAATCCTTTCTCTCCTTTTGGTGAACTTCCTCGTTTTCGTAGTAGACCGTACCCCTCGAGAATATGTACGGTGGTTCATGCACTAAAGATTCCATACGGGAAGATCTTAACCCTTCAATTAGTGGCCAGAGAAGAGACAACTAAGAAGACACTACAATGCTCAACTTTCAACGGAAAATGGTCCAAGTTTCCATGGGTAGGATCTTCAAATCCTGGGGAATTTCGGTGGCTGGAATTGACAGTGCAACCCACTGCATGATAATTTTGAGGATTTTTACCAAAATGGCCTAACATTTAGTAAAAACAATTCGCACCGCTTTGAATTTTTTTTAGCCTGTAGATGCTTTTTACCAAAATGGCCGTAACAATTTGGCGGCCCCATGCACTTTACTCAGTACGCAAAACAGAAGTTTCCTAGGGGACCAATGCATGACGTTGTAACTCGTGAAGATGGGGTCCATCGGAAGGCAGATCCAATCCGTTGATATTGTTCATGGCCCACCATTTCTTTTTTTAAAAATTAAAAAGGAAAAATTTAACTTCAGATGTGTCCACAACGATTAAAAAAATTGCAATGGTGGCCGTTCATTGCCAACTACTTCATTGTGGTCCACCTGATCGGCAGATGTGTCCCATTCTTCGGATGATGGCCTTCCACAAATTTCTGACGAGAATGATAGAGTGGATTTGACTCAAAGTGCACGATGAGACCCATACACGGTGCGCAGAGTGGTGTTATGCAGGATCAAACCTAACTGCGGACTCTATTTGCATTAACATCTAGTTCCCTCTTCCTTTTGAACCTTCTTCTGTGGGCCCCACCACCACCCTCATCAGGTAACTTTTTTCAGCGTATGAAGTCTAGCATCATCTTCTTCCGTGTTCAAGCACTTGGAAAATGGTAGTACATGGCTTTGCTAGCTTTTGAGCTTAATTGCACCTCATGGACCATTAGCTTGTTTATGGACTTATGAAGAGGATTTCTACTGGGGGGGTGAGCAGTTGGTTTTTCCACCTTCGTTACCTCTGATGGCCAACCTCAGGTTTGCCGAAAATAGAGACTGTCTTCTGAAACCGCCCCATCCTGGAGGTTATGGCGATGGGAGATTAAAGCTTCACTTACACCTCACCACTAAATTGCATGTCCAAGGTACAAGATTTCCTTAGCCTTGACTGTCCATTTAGCAAGCCATTTAAGCTAGATAGGGAAGTACTTCACAAAGTCCCCCAGCTAGCAGTTTAAGGACATGCCTAGGTCCCTAGGGAAGTATTTCACTTACACCTAACTACTAAATGGCATGCTAGGGCTTTCTACATACATGGGCAGTAGAAGATCATAAATGATCTAGAATATCTAAAGAGACTAAACACTTTCCTATATAATTAATACCCTAGGAAGACTAAAGGTTATAAGAAAATAAAAATGAGTTAACATTTTCCTACGTATTACATTAATACATTTGAAAGACTAAAAGACGCTCATTAATGCCTTTAGAATACTAAAAGTGGCTTCCCGTGAAATTCTAGACATTATTGTATTTTTATTTTTATTTTTAAATTGATTTTTCAAAATAACTTCTAACAAAGTATTCTTTATCGAGTCTTTGAACGCAAGTTGAGCCTGGGGGCGTCACACACTGTGCAAAAAAAAAAAAAACAAACAAACAAACATCAAAGTATTCTTCAAGTCAACCCATCCTGGCTGAACATTAAGTCAAGTTTTGGTTTTTTTTGAATTATGATTGGCAGGACACCCAAATGCTTCCTTGTTATTGAATTGTGGATTGAAAAATGAAAGAGCAGAAGAATATAGTAGTAAACACTTCATCAGTTTCTTCCCTAAAAAGAAAAAAAAAAATCAAAACCTGGGGATCCTCATAGCCAAATGCACCAAGCAGCTCAAAACAATCTGCGATGGCAAAACATCAAGACCCTCTTCGTGCAACTCTTCATGTAATTCATCATTGATACAATCTGACCTATTCAGCCTGTTCCCAACCACCAAATCTGTCTTGTGGATCATAGTTTGAAAAGAGCCTAAATTCATTTCCGAGCTTGCTAGAGTGCCGAGGCCTAAAACTGCATGGATACAAGTTCAGCAGCTCCGCAGCTAACTGTTTCTGCACCTCCCCTACACAAAATGATAGATAAACCAGTTTAAAGGCATTAATTCATAACAGATTTCGATTAAACTATCCAAATAAACATTGTAAAATCATCTGAATTGCAATACGAATCCTACTGTTTGAGATAAATCCCATAAAGGATCATTAGACTTTCCTCCTAGAAATTTGGTGTTGGCTATTATGGCAGACAGCCAAAAGTATTACAATCAGCTGACCACCAGGCATCATCATTCCTCTTTTACCAGGCCCTCGGAGCCAGCGATGGCAGAGGCTCAGTTTGACACAGCTCACATGTAACATGGTCCCACCTAATATCAGTGCTCAAGATTATTGTTATGGTTACATGTATCATGTATCTATATCATTGATAATATAGTAGACACTAGGGAATGCATTGTTGTTCAAGGAAAACATACGGGAAACATTGGGAACAAGGAAGTTTTTAATGAAACTTCAGCAGATGTTAAATGACACATTCACACTCTTTTAGGATTCAAATTATTACCCAAAAAAAAAAACGATTATGCATAATAGGTTTTCTTTTTTTAGGGGCCTAAACCATGCACTGTCTGACAAAAGCGGTCCAATTACATCCTAAAACACAATATATCATACAATGCAAATAATAAAACACAAATCCCTAGCAAAAATTTTCAGAGAAATTAGGTTTTTTGTGAATTTTTGGTGAATTTCCCAAATTATTTGGAAGGAAACCGACGCAAGTGCAATATCATTGATACATATCGATATGTGTGATGTGTTAACGATATCAGAAACTTATGACAATGATATTTTTAGAATATTGCAATGTATCGATATATCATTGATACATATATTGCAATATATCGACCAATATTGGGAAGCTTCCCAACTACAACTCAGTTTTGTATCGGCACTGTGCAATATCAATGGTATCAGTCAATACTATCGATATTGCAATCACTGAGTGTGGATCAATAGATTGGGCCCTTTTTCTCTAAGTATTTCAATGTTTTCATAATTATTTTATTTTATTTTAAAATATTAAAATTATAAATAAATAAATAAATAAATAAATAAAACAATGTAAAAAGCTAATGATGTGATTGAAGATTTTACCTTGTTGCCAATTCTCATCAATAATGTTGGTCCTCTCAATGATAAATGGTGATGAAAGTTTGAGCCCTCAAGGGATTATATGGTCAAGTCTGGCTCTTGCCAGCACCTGTTGTTGTGCCTCAATGGTAGACTCTCTAGACTTTCAACACGAGGTCACAAGTTTGAGCATCCCTTGCGGTGCGAGTGCGCAAGACTCTATGGGGGGTTGTATTTTTGGTGTTTCAAAATAAATAAATAAATAAATATTTTAAATGGTTTGAAAATTCCCTCCAAAACTATTTTAAAAGGCAACAAAGGCTTTTGTCTTGTAGTGATGTGGGTTTAGTCCCACATCGGATAGGCAAGTGGAAAACTTTTGAGTTTATAAAAGGAGAAATTTGGATAAGGCTTAGGGCCCTTTCAAGAGGGGAGGGGCTATGCCAACAGCCCCAACCTATGCCATGAACCACACATGTGCGTCAGGCCGGCCCGTGGCACGGTGCAGTTTGGTGTGGTGTGGTGCATGTGCACACACGAGTACACTTGCCAAATCCTAAACGTTTTTGTTGCCTTTTTGAAATTCCGGTTTTTTTTTTTACAAAAATTGACTAGAACGGTCACTTGTTTTGAATTTTTTAACATAGCTAAAAACCCAATAAATGTCTTCTTTGAAAAACCCAACAACCATTTTTAGTGGCAGGGGTGCTTAGACACCCATTCAAGGCAACCTTTGAAGTCTATATAAGGGACTTCTCTGGTTCCGAATTTCACAATCAATTCATTCGGTTCTCTTTTGCACTCCAAATTTCTGCAGCAAACTCCTTTTTTGTTCATTTGGTTTTGTCTTCAGGTTAATCACACAATTGTTGGTTCGGGTCTTCATACATCAAGTGCATCAATGTGTCAAAACAACATTCGAAAGTATCCTGGAGGTTGATTGTTTGGTGTTCCTGTTGCACTACGGACAGTGTCCAAAGGAGGGCAAATCAACTTCAAACCGAGTAACTTTCGTCACGCCTTCAATTCAACAAGTCCCTCTTGATTCTCTTATTCTAGTTTTTATTTTCTGTTTCAATTTTCTTTTACAATTTTTTTAATCTGAAATTCCATCATTACGGATTTACATATCCAAAATTCCAACATGGGGTAGGTGGGTGTGAGTGCGTGCATGTGTGTGGGTGAGATGTGTATGTGTGTGGGTGGGTGTGTGTGTGTGTGTGTGTAAGAGAGAGAGAGTGTGTGTGTGTGAAAAAAAAAAAAAAAATCTGGCTCTTGCTTCCTGTGGGGTTATGTTGTGGGGAAGAACGGAGCTTTCAGCCACCATATGGCAATTGCTAAGTCCCCCAAGGGTCACCATTTTGGCTGGTTAGTGGAAAATGATAATAAGAAATGGTTGTATTATGTATTCTGAAGAATGAGGAGTCATTAAATCACCCTATTCATCCATTGAGAGTTAGCTACATTGATTCAGAAAAAGTTTTCGACCCTTTTCGATATCAAATGTGGTCATGCCAGGCTCAACCAGTCACTTGTTCCACACTTGGAACTGGGAGTCAAAGGGCAAAAGAAAGATAACCCTTTGACGTCTTCCCCTACTGGTTGTCGTGCGGTTTATATTGAAAGAATGCAACAATCAAACTTTTAGGTGATAGGGGAGTGGTTATGTAATTTTGTGGGGGTGGGGGGGTCGAGGGAGATGAGGGAACTCTTTAAAGGATCTCTCACCAAGCCTATTTTCCTTCCTCTGCCATCTATACTTTTGCTTGGTGCTAATAAATTTGCATTAGCACTCACATATATATGTTGTGCGTGTGTGTGTTACCACTCAAACACAGATGCAAGTTATAGGTATGTGTACTACCACTCAAATACATACATGCATACATATAAAAGTGTTATCACTCAAATACATACATGCATACATTAAAAAAGTGTTACCACTCAAATACAAATGTTACGTCTATGTGTGTGTCTCTGTGTTACCACTCAAGTACATAATACATGCATACATAAATAATGTGTATATATATATGGGTTTTGCAGACGTACGGCACACAGGGTGACCTATTGTCAATCTGAACTATTCATTCATTCATACAACTAGGAGCAAGCCATGGTGGAAAAATAATGCCAATCGGGTTAGCCTAAGCTTCCGATCGCATGAAACTGGACAATCAAGATTGTCTAGAGAAACAAAATAGGTTCAATCATCTTAAAACATCTAGTAGATAGATCCCACTTTCTACTTCTTATGTTTCTAAAGTAACACTTTGATTTGATGATTCTAACCATGTGATTTATGGCTCGTAAATAACAGACAATTATAACAAATTGGCCCCATTCAAAGAGTTAGAATCATCCGATCAGCTTAAATGAATGAATGGTTCCTATCAACAATAAGTCACTGTGTGCCATTTAAAAGGTTTGGAGACATTGTTAATGTCCTCATGAACGTGGAAATGTTAGCAAAACCCTACACACACGGGATCTCAAGTCCAACCAGTTGGGCCACAATTTACGGTCCACCCAACAGTTAACTTTCAACCTCCCATGTGCGATATCCAATCCATCCAATAGGTTGGGCCCACCATGAGGATTGCTTTATGCAAAAATCAGCCACATCTACTTATTGAGTGTACCACACTTGTATCTTGCTATTTATCAATGGCTAGACATTATTTTCTATGATATGGTTCACCTAATGAGTAGATGGGGCTGATTTTAGCACTATGTGATCCACGTGATGGGGCCAACTTATTGGAAGGTTTAGATGTTGCATTGACTTAAAGTTGGAAGTTATCCATTGGGTGGACCATAACTTGAGATCCAACTAGTTGGACTTGAGACCTATATGTGTGTAGGAAGGTACGTGTGTGTGTGTGTACACAAATGCTCTCCAACTAATTGGTTCTCATGGGAACTTCGTGAAAACTTTTGATACATGATGTGGGCACATGAAACCCCCAAGGCTAACTTTTTTTGCCAGATCCTAAAATCTGGTCGGCCATAGCAAAGTGAGAAGCAAATCAAGGGCCTGAATCATGGATTAGCCTGAATTTGGGCCCTAGCCCTAACATGATGTAACAAATCTGAGGGTTGGACTCTGTTGGAGTGAATTTCAACAACACATCATGGTGGGACCCACCATATTTGGCTCGAATGGCGTACAGGGTGGGGGTGCATGAATGCATGTGTGCGTTATGATTTGCAATGCGATTCAATTCAGCACTATGAAATTTTTATGAAAAAAAATAGACTCGTAAATTTTTGGATTGTAAATTACAATGAACCTCAGGCTTTGATACAAAAGAATACAAGGAGAAGGCAGTTCGGGGGGAAAAAAAAAGGGAATATTTGGATTGCAAATTACAATCTAACTCGGAAAGAAGGGCTCACAAGCCTCTTGCTCCAAGAAATGAAATTTCTTTCAAATTCTATGAAAAGTCATTTCTTTCAAAGTCTATGAAAAGTCATTTCTTTCAAATTCTATGAAAAGTCCTCTCACAGTCTTCAGAACAAGTATTTATACTAAGCCCTGCAACTACTCAACAATCTTATAACAAACTCCGACAAATTTCATAACTAATTTTGTGATTAATTGCCCAAGGTTCTAACCACCCCTACCTACCTACCAACCACCCACAAGAAAATGTCCAAAACACCCTTAGGATTCCATCAAATCTTAACTTCAAACCAGACAAGCGCTGGACACATGTATGGCCCACGATGTCATCCGACCTAATTGATCTCATCCCTCTATATAGGTCAGGCCCACCTGCACTGCATCACTCATGCTAAATTTTTTGTTGTCAGACACATACCCAACACCGAAAATGTATAGTATATTTGAGGAAAAAAAGAAACATTTTATCTTCTTTTTTGCAACCTGTTTGGCGTTGCTTCTAGCAAGGACACAATTGATTCCCAATAAACAATTCTTTGGAATTGTTTGTTGAGAATTGCTATTCAAAAGTACCTCTCAGTAAACATGTTAGGAACACACAATAATAAAAATCAAAGTGATTTGATGCAGGACATGAAAATTAAATATGATATGCGAGATTTCAGGCTTAAGATCACGTTAGTTTCGAAACAATTACACAAATTCCATATCCCACATGAAAGTCCAAACATTCAATTATGGGGAATCTATGCGGGTCCAGGCCCACACATGATAGGGCTAGATCAATAAAAATTATGAACCAAACGATACTCAAAGATAAGAAATAATCATCCACACATGCATAGTAATCAATCTCTAATCCAAGGGATTCAGAAATTCCAATTCGAGGAAACCTAGGGTAAGAAAATGGGTATAAAATTGGAGATCTGAGTAATTAAGGGTTAGGTTTAGGGATTTTGGGTGAAAGCGGAGTGAAAGAGAGGAGAGAGACGAACCAAAGAACTATTGCACGCGTGGACAACAACAATGGCCCAGACGCACGTGCGTGTGATCTCGGCCACACGTGTGTGGGGCCCACTATTCAGAAAAAAGCCACCTTGGCCCTAGTCGGCCAGGGATGGACTCCAAAATCGTCAAATCTCAGCTCGATCCGATATACGGTTTGTGCGTTGTGGTCCACCGAAGTTTCAGCCCTCCTGTAGGGCTAGATTCTGAAATTCTGATGTGGGGAGGAGAATTGCTGTAATAGATGATTGATTCGAAATGTAGATGATGGGGTGAGATAAGAAGAAGGGATGGTAGAAGATGGGTAGTAGAGATGGCGATGGATGGGGGCGAATCAGGATAGATGTGGCTTCGCACCACGATAATTAACCATTCGATAAAGGGAAAGCTTCGCACCCAATTAGGCTTCACAACTCATAGAGTAGGAAAACGCAGAATTTTTATTAATCTTCAATCAATCAAAAGAACTATGAGGGGTGTCTATTTATAAGAAAAACCCTATACTCCAAAACTCACGCCATGTGCGCAATCTATTTCTTGGCGATGAAGTAAACTAAAATAAAAACCAAACAAAGAAATCTAAAGCATTCATAATGATCTAAATAATAACAATAAGTAAAACCTAAAATATGAGATCAATCTGACTAGTAGGCCATGATCATGAGATGGGCTTTTCTTGATTATCGGGCCCACTCTTTTGAACAAAAACTCTGTCTTTTAGCATGGGGCCCCTCCCTGGACGTCATCATCGATCCAGATCGACGGTAGGGCCCTCCTTCGTGTGTACATGCGTAAGGGGCGGCATGCGTGCGCGAGATATCCCTATCAATTCTCCTCGGCTGCGAAGATTTCGTCACTGGCGAAATAAAACCCCTGAACTGCTTCAGGATGTCAGGATCAAATCTCTGAAGCTCCTCAGTGAGCCACGTGCTATCTGAAGCTAGGCGCAACTTCCATTTAACCAGGTACTTCTAAAATCTGCCGTCCGATGTTGAAACTATCTGATGGTCCAGGATATCCTCTATTTCCTCTCTGGGTGTGTGAAGGTTAGGTATGGGAGGGAGAGACTGAGAAGAAATGTTAGAAATAATAGGTATGGGAGGTAGAGGCTGGAAAAATGAGTTGGGACAGGTAGGTATGGGACGTAGAGGCTGGAAAAATGGGTCGAGAATGATAGGTATGGGAAGTAGAGACTGGGAAGAAAGGTCAGGAAGAGTGGGTATGGGAGGTAGAGGCTGGGAAAATGTGTCAGGAAGGGGCCATGGTTCAAGGGATAAATATGGAGAATCAGGATGGGTGGGCGAAGGGCCGGACAAAGTATCAGTGGTCTCCTGAAAAGTAACTAGATCCTCCACATCGAATGTAAAACTAATTCCCATGGAAGGTGGAAAATCTATCTCATACACATTGAGACTGTTTCATTTTATAATTTTGAAGGGTCCAGTGTTACGCGCATGTAACTTACGAACGACCCTCGGAGGATACCGCTCGGGGCTGATGCGGATCATCACGGAGTCCCCAATATTGAATCCTTTGAAACGTTTATGCTGGTCTGCAGAAAATGTGCAATGTTCATTACTAGTCATGATCTTTTGCCTGATTTCTTGATGTCATAAATGAATGTGATGCGCAAAACACTCTGCAGACTCTGATAGCCTATAGGACAGTGACATAGGGACAAGATCAATAGGTTTCTTAGGTTTATAACCAGTAACGACACGAGGACGTAGACCTGTGGACCTATCGACAGAACTATTCAACGTAAACTCGGCTGTAGGTATTAGGGTGTCCCATGTTCTGGTGTGCTGTATATCCCTCCTGGGGGGAGACTCATCCGGTAGATCATCAAGAAAGATATCACGTATCTCATCCATTACCGGAATAACCTCAGTAGGTAACTCTATACTAGCCTCTGGCGCACTCTCTCCAGCCACAAGGTCATGTTGTACCCCTCGAAATAGTGGTCTTGATGTCTCTCATGGGATGGGTGCACAAGTGCACACCCATAACTGATTCCTTGACCAACTCCATTCATTGGTCGATTCTCCCAGCCACCTACTTGAGATTGGACATCTACCCCAATGGTGGAGTTTGTCCTGGAGAGGGTCTTTAGTCAGGTAATGCGTACATCAAGCTGTTCACAGCATTGGTCCATTTTCAAGAGCTTAATCATAAACTCCAACTTATTAGATATCTTGTTTAGTGACTCTTACAATTGTTCCATGTTTAGTGTAGGGTGGCAACCAAAATTCAGCAATATAGTTGTCAAAATATAAGATTTTTTTTTATTTTTTTATTTTTTATTTTTTTTTTAAGAAACAACCTAATTTCAAAAAACTAAAAAGGAAAGCTTTCAAAACAAGTTAGGAGAGTTGCTAAATTTTTTAAAAAAAAACAACATATTTTATAAAAATGAAAAGGGAAAGTTTTTAAGAAAAACAAATTAGGAAAGTTTCTAAAGAAAAGCAACCTAGTTTCTAAAAACGAAAAAGTTTCTAAAAATAGAAAGGAAGTTAGTTTCTAAAAAAGAAAAAGGAAAGCAAACTCATTTCTAAAAAAGAAAAAGGAAAGGAAATTAGTTTCTAAAAACAGATTGAGAAAGTTTCAAAAAAAATAGAAAAGGAAAGTTTCTAAACCTAGAAATAGAAAGAAAAGTTAATTTCTAAAATAATTCAAATAAGAGGATAACAGAATTTTTCAGCAGCTTATGTCAGGGTTTATGGACCTCTAAACATCCATATATGATGAGAATTGATGTGTAATGGACATAAACAACCAAACCCTAAACATGTAATGAATTCCCTTACAAGAACCCTAGGCTCTAATACCAAATTTGGTGCAAGACATGAAAATTAAATATGATATGTGAGATTTCAGGCTTAAGATCACGTTAGTTCAGAAACAATTACGAAAATTTCATATCCCACATGAAAGTCCAAACATTCAATTACGGGGAATCTATGCGGGTCCAAGCCTACACATGATAGGGCTGGATCAATAAAAATTATGAACCAAACGATACTCAAAGATAAGAAATAATCATCCACACATACATAGTAATCAGTCTCTAATCCAAGGGATTCAGAAATTCCAATTCGAGGAACCCTAGGGTAAGAGAATGACATAAAATTGGAGATCTGAGTAATTTAGGGTTAGGTTTAAGGATTTTGGGTGAAAGCAGAGTGAAAGAGAGGAGAGAGACGAACCAGAGAAGTACTGCACGCGTGGACAACAACAATGGCCTAGACGTACGTGCGTGTGATCTCGGCCGCACGTGTGTGGGGCCCACTATTCAGAAAAAGGCTACCTTGGCCCTGGTCGGCCAGGGATAGACTCCAAAAACCCCAAATCTCAGTTCGATCTGATGTACGGTTTGTGCGTGGTGGTCCGCCGAAGTTTCAGCCCTCCTGTAGGGCCAGATTCTGAAATTCTGATGTGGGGAGGAGAATTACTGCAATAGATGATTGATTCGAAGTGTAGATGATGGGGTGAGATCAGAAGAAGGGATGGTAGAAGATGGGTAGTAGAGATGGCGATGGATGGGGGCGAATCAGGATAGATGTGGCTTCGCACCACGGTAGTTAACCCTTCGATGAAGGAGGCTTCGCACCCAATTAGGCTTCACAACTCATAGAGCAGGAAAACGCAGAATTTTTATTAATCTTCAATCAATCAAAAGAACTACAAGGGGTGCCTATTTATAGGAAAAACCCTATACTCCAAAACTCGCGCCATGTGCACAACCTATTACTTGACAATAAAGTAAACTAAAATAAAAACTAAACAAAGAAATCTAGAGCGTTCATAATGTTCTAAATAATAACAATAAGCAAAACCTAAAATATGAAATCAATCCGACTAGCGGGCCATGATCATAAGATCCCATGATGGGCTTTTCTTGATTATCGAGCTCACTCTTTTGAACAACAACTTTGTCTTCTATCATGGGGGCCCTCCCTGGATGTCGTCATCGATCCAGATCGACGATGGGGCCCTCCTTCGTGTGTACATGCTTAGGGGGTGGCATGCGTGCGCGTGATGTCCCCATCATGATTTGAAAGGACGATGGATTTTACATTGTCCTCCTTTAGTGTGGCTTTCTTGGTTTTGGATTGGGCTGAGTTTTGGCTCGAGCGGTGAATATGAGGAGGGAGACCTAATGGATGGAGTAGATTGCTCAAGACTCTGGGTCCACAGAGATCGAGTTTTGAGAGAACAAAGCGGATTTTACCTTATTCCCCTTTGTGTGGCTCACTTGAATTTTGGATTTGAGATGAATTTTGGTTTGTAAGGTCAATATTTGAAGGCAAACCCGATGGACAGAGTGGATTTTACAAGCTTACCGCAAAGTACCCCACAGAGCTCAGGTTTTAAGAAGGCAGTGGATTTTGCATTGTTTCCCTTAGTATGGCTCACTTGAAGTTTGGATTGGGCTGAATTTTGGTTTGTATGGTGAAATATGTGCAAGACAAATCAAATAGATGGAGTCATTACAAGATAAACAAGATGGGCGCACAAAGCTCGGCTTCCACATGCATAATGTACAACGTTGAGAATTCCTCTCTATCAAATTGGAGAAAGAAGCCCTTCGAACTAAATAGTAGGCACAAGTACATTTTTGTGGGTGCACGAAAATGTGCTTGAGATAATGTGTACTGCACACATGTTAGAGATCGGGGACATTAAATCAAGCAGGGTCCACTGTAAACATGCCAAGGATTGAAAATAGTGTTGATCCTGTGATCAGAAAGAATGAAATTTTTATAATGAAAAGAAGCCGTCAAAAGAAAGTTTACCAGTCCATATGTAAAATACATGTGTGGCTCACTCGATTAATGGCCAGAATCCTAGAAACACGTGACGTACCTACAGATCTAGAAACATGTGATTTAGACAAAATTGGTATCTTTTGACCAATATATGGCTCATTTCATCTTGGTGAATTTCTGAGGTCAATACAAGCACAAACAAAAAAAAAAACAAAAAAACAAAAAAAAACAAAAAAAAAACAAAAAAGAAATAAGGAAGAAGAAGAAGAAGAAGAAGAAGAAGAAGTTTAGTCGTTGAAAAGATATTTTGAGTGGGTGTAACTAAGTATCCATTCCCACTATGATACATATTCTTACTTATCTAGATATACTGTCTAGATGTTAATGAACAAATATCTTTCAATATAACATTTAACTGATGGATATGCCATCATGTTAGGTTTTCTGAGATCAATCTTTGACGGTGGCACGTCTCTAAATCACATACGTCCATATGAATCTAACACCATGCTAACATATAAAATTGGAGAAGTGGCAGATTACAAAAAAAAAAAAAAAAAAAAAAAAAAAAAAAAAAAAAAGGGATGATGCATCAATGTAGCAAAAGTGGGATACCAGTTCATACTAGACTAAATATTAACAGAATGGAGAACCATTCAAAGGTGTACCTGTGAGTAAAAGCAAGTAGGAGTCTCCCGGTCGTCTGAGAAAAGCTATTGTTTGAGCAACCCTTTCCAAGCATTCCTTACTCTGCCAACAAATTAGGAAGCGTAAAATCATCAACCAGGTGTAAAAGTAATGACTGAAGTTTGATGAAATGAAGGTTATCAGAAACAAATAGGACTACAAGCATAAACTATAAACCACATCTAAAAAAATTGTATCCATTTCATCTCCGCTAAACCAATTCATTTAGGCTGCGCGCTTGGAAGTTCCCAATTTCCATGGCCATAGGCTAGCACCAAATTGAACTGAGAAATTGTCAGGATCTTCCCATACATATCCCACTTGTGATTTGCAGTGGTAAAAGCAGGAAAACAAAAGCCCACTTAATTCAGGTTCGTTTCACAACCCACCCCAAACAACAAACCTATGTTGTTGGCCCAGAATTCCAGCCAAACGTGATTTGGCAGGGCAACCAGACACACCTTTATTTGGCCTATCTGGTATCGATGGGGGTGAGATAAGATCCAAACACGACTGTGAGATCATCAGTCTTTATGCCTGAAGAACTCTTTCATGCTCTTTTTATTTATCTTTATTGTAACCAAAATTTCAATTTCAATTTTTAGTAGCTTCATATGAATCTTTGCATTGGAAGAATGGTTACCTTTAGCTCTTGCAAAAGTACGCCACAAACTCCACGCTCTCAATCCATTCTCACGTTTGGGCTGGTTTAGTAGCAGGGGTATTTAATGTGAATGAAGTCTCATGCATTCTTTCAGTTGGCTCACTGGTACGGTGTCTCACCTTTCTCCATACCAGAAGAGGGTCAAGTCCTATTATGCCACTTTTTCTGGTTATGCTTGACATTCGAGTAGTTACCCTCTGACTGGCTCGTTAGTGTGGTGTCTCACCTATCCAGAAGAGGATCAAGTGACTCAAATCCTTTTATGCCACTTTTTTCTGGTTACGCCTGACATTTGAGTAGTTACCCTCTGACTGACCTATCTAGTAATGCATATTTCATTTTCTATCTTCTTCATGCTTAGCAGTTTGCCTGGAAACTGCCACAAGAAGACCCTACTTTGCTCAATGTGCCTCTGGGCAAGCATGTAACAGAGGAGATGGGAATCAATACTGGATGAGATGTGTTGGCGTGAGAATGGTGTCTATGTGAGCCTCTGCCATGGCCAGTTCCAAGGACATAGGTAAAAGAGGAAGGTTGATATTTGGTAGGAAACAGATAGTAGAACTTTTGCTAATCTACCATTTAAAAGCCAAACCCAAATTGCTGGGAGAAAGGATCAGATGAAGATAGATGGGGCAGTAAGCACTCAATTAGAAGAAAAGGGAGTAAGCACGTCAATTAGAAGAAAAGGGAGAGTTTTTAGAGCTAGGTTCGGATTTTCTGATTGATCAGAAACCTGGGAGACATGGGGCCTGACTAAAAGAGAAGAACGTGTAGATGAATGTGCTGCTTAGAGACAAGACAGAAACATGCTCTGGCTTATCAGGAAGTCAGAAGATGCGTGAACTGATTAATGGAGAAATTGTAGATGGAAATGTACCCTAGAGACAAGACAGATATAGTTCTTCAGTTGATAGCCTTCAGAGAATTGAGGGACACATGAATGGATGTGTTCCACAGAGAGAAGACAAACAAGAACCGATTAAAGAAGAATTAACATGTAGATGGATGAATATCATTCATCCAAATGATGATGATGATGATGATGCCACGTAGATGGATGTGCTGCTCGGGAGACAGAAACATGGTTCTGGAGTTCCTTCAGAGAATTTAGGGACTCTTCATTCTTTTATATACTTACACTTTTAATGATTTATCCCCTCACATGATAAACAACTCTTTTATTTTTATTATTATTATTACTATTATTATTATTTTGAGAAGTCTGATAAGAACAAATGTAGAGATGCACGAAAGATGGGAGTGCTCCAAAGAGAAGAAGACTGCAAGGACAGATAGTCTCATGAATAGACTAGATGAGAACAGCACTTAGAATAGAGGAGGTACTGAGGAGAACAATACTGGGAAATGCTGCAAGGAGTAAGGACTGATAGTCCCCTGAATAGACTAGCAGAGAACAAGATTTAGATGGATGTACTCTTCATGCCATAATTTCTTTTCCATGTGAGTTATGTAACAAGGACACTCCATTTCAAATAATCGTCATGTCCAACACCTGTGTTGGGCACATCCCGACTCTTCTATCAGGAACAATCTTCATCTTCTACCTTAATCTAGCAGTATTTATGCACTTCATATAGTTCTTCGTGTATATTTTGTTATGCACATACAATTTCTCCCAAAATAGCTGGGACAAGGCTACAACGATGATGACGATATACACTTATCTGTACCTTATGAATATTTCAAGGAAAATTAATATAATATTACACTTTTACTATCATTATATATGAACACACTCACACATGCACACATGTGGGAACAGTAGCGATTTACAAGGTCCCCATGTTGGACACCCATCCATGTCCTACTCTGACAATCATGTCTGTCTCCCAGCTACATGACACGTGGGATAAAAGACTAAATCTTCACTGACATCAGTGTGTGCGTGTGTGTGTGTGTGTGTTGGGTGGGTGTTGTTGGGTGGGTGTGCATTTCTTTCTTTTCTTATCGAACATTGGTATGCACTCTTACCAGGTAGGGAGGATCTGCAACAACAACTTGATAAGCATGCCTCAATGCTGGTGGCAACTCTTCTGGGTGGTTATAGTCATAGAATGTAAAATCACTTCCATATTGCTCAAAGCGCTTGTCATACTCAAGTAGTTGCGCTGGGACGTTAGGATCAATTTTCTGAAATCTCAAGAAAGATACAATTTATAAGCAAAAAGCATGACAATTAAAATAAATCTTCAAAGATGATAAATAATATATTAAAATAAGGCAGGACACTGTGATCCCTGCTTGGAAAATGAACTTACAAGCTTTCATTTGCAAGACAAATGGCTCATGCAGGGTAACAAGCCACAATGCCTCCCTTGTCTAGCTAGTCCCATTGGGAATATAGGGGTCGGCTAATCCCCCAAGGACACCTACATGCAGGCACTTGTGTCAATTTGTGCCATGAGTGACATATCCAAGCATGGTATTCTAAAATGGTTAAATTACAACCATAACAGCTAGATATACACATTTGAACTCCATAAGAAAGCCCAACAAAAAAGCAAGCCAGTAAGCATCACAAAAACATGTTGCAATGACTCCTATTTCTCTGTTTTTATTTTAAATTGATGACAATTCAAATTTCATTACGAGAGGGAAATATTAAAAACAAATATCCATTAAGATGGTGGATACAAAATACGAGGACCCAATAGACAGACTATTACAAGAGTTACACTTCCTTTACAAAGAAATAGACAATGGAATATTCTCTTAGAACATGATTGAAAATGACCGTCAAAACTGAACATCCTTTTACAATATCACTTATCATAAAAGCTCGCTTCCAGGGGGCCTAATTCCTTCTAGGTGCCCACACAATAGCACTCCTAGAATCTCCTTCAATGACATGGGTACCAAGGAAGTTTCCAAAGAAGGGATGCTCACACTTTAATTGCCATCAATCTTGTAGAATCTGCACCACCAAAAACCGATGGGCTCAAAAATGTTTACTTGATTTCCCTATAGTGATTAAAAAGCACTCCCATGACTCCGGATTTAAATGTAAATAAGAATGTCTTCAAAGCAAACAATGACAAACTTACCCATAAAAGGGTGTAAAAACTTAGTCATGACGTGCATGAAAGTGCTAGGCACGTTTGTGAGACTGAATAGCATAATCAGCCACTCATAGAGACCATCCTTTGTTTTAAATGTCATCTTCCATTCGTCACCAAATCGGATGTCGATTTGGTGGTATCCACTATGGATATCAATCTTGGAGAAGACGCTAGCACCTGCCATGAAGTCCAACATATCATCAAGCCAAGGAATGGGGAACCGGTACTTCACTGTGATTTTATTAATAGCTCGGTTGTCAATACACAAACACCAACGCCCATCTTTCTTGGGAGAAATGAGGCTTGCACAAAATGTGGGCTAGGGCTCTCTCGGATGTAGCTTTTCTAGCAACTCATCAACTTGACACTTCAACTCGATGTGCTCAACAGGACTCATTCGATATGCCGGTAAACTAGGTAAGGATGCTCTAGGAACCAAATATACAACATGGTGAATATCCCACAATGGATGCAATTCCTCACGCAGATCATCAGAGACCAAATATTATAAGTCATGCAACATAAATTTGATTTCATCAAGAATAGGCTCATCCTAATAGATAATAAGCTCATACACCCGTTTTGTGACTAAAGCAAACATTACACATTTCTCCTTATATTCTTCCTCGAACATCAATGTGGTGAGAACACAAGAGTTGAGCTACCGATATCGACGATGGGGGCTTAGATGAAGTGGCAACATAGGTTGCAACAAGCAAAGATGGATACGATGACCTCGCCATAAGAAAGCATACATGTTAGCCTCACGATCACTTTGTACATTTTGGTCAAACAGCTAAGGTCGATCGAAAATTTATTTTTATTTTTTATTTTTTTTGTCAGTACACCCACTGTTAGTTCACACTTTACTGTTAGCCACCCCCATAAGGGAATCGATACGAAGACCTGTGTTGAAACGAGGTATCTTTCACTCAGTCTACCACTTGAGCTATGGATCAGGTCGATCAAGAATGATGTGCGCGACATTCATCAAAATTATGTCACGCCATATGTCATTCCAATAGATGTCAATTTTAAACAAAGAACACCAAACACCTTCAAGTCACAGGAATGGCAATGTCATCAACCTACATAATCTTCTATGATTTTGGATGCCTTTCATTTAGCAATTTGAGCCTATCAATTACTCTTCAGAGATGATGTTCATTGCACTACCACCATCAATGATCATGTTACATAACTTACCCTAGCATTTTTACCCGTGTACGGAAAATAGTGATTCATCGTCAATCTTCCTCTTCCTCAGTGGTGGTAAGGATGCAACAGATGATAAGAGTAGGGCCTTCAACCTCAACTTCGACTATAATTTCAACAGGAGGGTCCTTTGGCTATGATGCTGGCTCTGCATATAGTTGTTCTATCTCGATGTGCTCATCGTAATACTCAGGGCCGTCTGGAAAGTAGGGGGTCATCCTCATTATCGCAGTAATGGAGGTTCCTGACTTGCGAACACTCATTAGAAAAGTGTCTTATCTGTCCAAAATAATAACAGTCAACACCCCGCCATTCTCGCCAAAGGGGAGGATTAGGATTACGGCCTTGGCCTCTAGTGTTATGTCCTTACAGTGTTGGTTGCCTTTGATATGAACTTTGTGGCCGAGGGCATTGCAAAGGTTGTGACTGCTTTATAAGCAGAGTATGAATCCATGGGTGAGACTGAAAAAGGTAGAGAGGTGATCAGTATCCCTATGGTGGAGTTTGGTTAAGATGTGGATCTGGACCTTTTCTCGCATAAGGTTTCCCGAGCCAAAGCATCGAAGAGTATGCTATCGTAGCTATTATTCAACTCAAGGAGACTTCTGATGAACATCGTTAACTAACTTGAAATCATACATGATCACCTCGTGCTAGATCTCTTAGCGTAACCCTGCCTAATAGTGGTTAGCTATCACATGGTATGTGTAAGCTTACAATGGATAGAAAGCTCATTGAACTTCTCATTATAGTCATTCGCCGATAAAGTTTCCTATTTTAATGCGATGACCTCTTGGAAAAGAGTATCCATATAATCCGAAGGCAAATACTTTCCAGCTTCTCTCATGTCAACCCACCTAGTGATAGTAGGATGACAAATGATGAGATTATTATTGTCAATGCTTCACCATTAGATTCTTGCTGGGACCTTTAGCTTGACCTTGACAAAAGTCACTCGCTAGATATCATCCATGTTGTATCATGTAAGATAATCTTCAAGCATTGTAATCCAGTCGACAAATGCCTTTGCATCAAGATGACCATGAAGGTCTGGAACTTCAACTTGTACTTTGTTGGTGATATCATCTTTCTTGGGTGTCTCTGTCGACGCGTCATAAGTTCTCTTTGCAAAGAGTCGTTGCATGAAGTCATAAACAGACTCCCGAGAGCCCGTACCATTTTCATTCAAAGAAGGTTTTGGTTGGAACCCTTATTGTGAATTTGGGTCACCATTAAGATCTTTGATGGGATCAAGTTGCTCTCCATGTTGCTCTCCACGTAGTTGGCCAACAGCAATTTCCACACTAGTTACCCTTGCGAATTGCTCGGCAATGTAATTGTCTCGTTGTTGATTGATAAGCCTCCCTCGATTGATATAACCACCATGGGTAAACATTGTATCAGGGGGTGATGTCGGCAAAGTAATAGGTAGAATATAGGGCGATTTCTGGTTTAGAATAAAATATTATTAATGGGCTGAGATTCTAGGCTTTAATGGACTGAAATAGGGTTGGATTGGGAATTTGGGACGACTAATGATTTGGAATTTTGGACTTTTAATGGGTTGTAATAGGGGGCTAGATTTAGACTAGAATATGGCTGATTTTTAGGGTTTTTAATGGGCTGGAATGGGGCTGATTTTTGGGAGTTTTAATGAGCTGGAGTACGGTTGATTTGTTTGGGTTTTAATGGGTTGGAATAGGGCTGATCTCTGGGGCTTTCAGTGGCTTGGAATAAGGTTTTTATTTTTCTTTTACTTTTTCTTTTTCCTTTTTTTAAATGGGCTAGAATGGCAATGATTTTTTCGGGTTCTAAGGGGCTGGAATGGTACTTCTTTTTTTTCTTTTTCTTTTTTTTCTTTTTTTTTGGCTGATTTTTTTTAATGGGTTGGAATATATTTGGGGGTTTTAATGGGCTGGACTATAAAGGGTACATGGCTGCTAAAATTTTGATAGTCCCTCCTTGTCAATTGGACTTTTGGACTTTAAAAAAAATAATAAAAATAAAAATAAATAAATAAATTGAATAGAGTGGTAGGAGGGATGGATGCAATGAAGTGAATATAGGAAAAGATGCAGAATTTTATGATTAAAGAACCTGAAAACAAAATATCAAGATTATCGAGCCATAACTTCAACCCAACTATTGGGACCCATTATGATACCAAACTGACGCAGCCGGCTATAGGAAGGATCTACCCAAACGTAGGTACTTTCAACTAAGCACAAGAATCAAAAACAAAGCAAAAATAATAACTAGAAATTTTCGTTCTATTCCAAGGTGCCTTAATACTACTCATGCCAGGCCCTTAAATAAGTAGATAAGGAAGATTCATAATGCCATTGACAACCAACGACTTATTACAAGAATGGAAAAGTAATAAAGAGATGCCTAAGGGAAAATAATGCAATTCAAAAGATTTGCCTAATTTATTATTACATAGCTAACTGATTGATTTTTTATAGCTAGCTACCTAAATACAAGGCTTGGACCTCCTTACTAATGGGCCAACTGTGGGGCTGGGGTTTAATGGGCCTGGGCCTAGCCCATGGATATAGGCCCAGATCAACCTACATCACTTTTAGAGCTTTCAACTTCGACCGATTCACTCCTCGCTAGTTCAATTCTTGGTCTCCATTGCACATGGGCAAACCATCTAACTCTACTTCTCATCTTCTTACCTATTGCAACTACTAATAAGTTCCCTCAAGTGCATTCATTCTTAATTCCATCCCTGTCTTGCCATTCATCCATCTCAACATCCTCATTTCCACTATGCTCATTTAATGATAAATGACTAGCATATCATTTCATACAAAAAACTATAAATGAAGATTCAATTAACTAAAGCTAAGATTCATCCAAAAAAAAAAAAAAATTTTGAAGGCCATGTTTGGTTGCCACTTAAAAATGAGTTCATCTCATTTAACTTAAAAATAATTATGTATTAGAGATTTCAACAAGCATTCAAAATAACCTTCATGATCCATAATGACAATAAACTATGATCTGTAATGGATAATTATTGTGAACTAAACCTAGGGTTATGACACATGCACGCACATGGAGTGAGGAGGGTATAAAGAAAAGGGCAAGACTCTAAAGGAGAGAAAAATAGGAGACAGAAGCGGAGTGAATGGTGTTGAGTTGTAAGGATATTTTGGGTGTATTTGTTTAATTTAGTATGTGAACAAGTGTGTGAGGGTATTTTTGTCATTTCTTATGATAAGACATTTTTAATAAAATAAGGGGGAGACGTAAGAGAGTGTTCACACTTTCTCATTTTTCCCATTCTCTTCATTTTCTACTTCTTTATATCTTTTCATTATACGTTTTCTATCTTTCATCTTGGTATCAAAGAATCAAGATTGTCATAGGGGTTTAACAGAGGAGGATCAAAGGCAACTAGAAGCGTTGTCTACAGGTGTTGATATCATCTGACCGTATTGCTGACGTAAGCAGTCATACAATCAGGGTGGACAAATCAGAAGAAAACCACCACCGCCTGGATCGTTTTGATTTATAATAGTTTTTTGTGATTTTTTTAGATTTGTTTTGAAGCCATCTAATGGTGTTTCAAGGTGGTCCACAAAACCTTTGAAAAATGAGGGTTTCGGAACAAATTGGATGGTTGTGATCCTATAAGATAATTTTCAGAATCAAGGTTAGTATTGTTTGGTTTGGTTTTTTTTTTTTTTTGGAGTTGATTGGAAGCAGTCTTATGTTGATCAGATCACTGTGGAGAGAGAAATCCCAATTTTTCGAACCTAGGGAGTGATATCTCCTAGGGTATTTTGGGTGTTTTTAGTTGGAGGTATATGGAACAGATCAAATTCATATATTCTCTACTTCCACATTAATCTGACGGTTTTTTGAAATATCTGGTTATATGAACACCTCTAAGTTGTCTTCTGGTGTAATTTGTGGGGGCCGATTGGTGTGTACCTAAGCCCAAGAAGAGCCCAGAAGCATCGTTTGAGACAAAGAAATCTTTTTTGCCAGTTGGAATTGACGTTGTTCACTGCAAGAATGTCGAACAGCAGTAATATTAAGGTTAATTCACATTCCACTAGAGGTTCATCCCTAGATAATTTTGGAATATAAATGATGATGGTGAAATTAAGTGCCCTCAATTATTTGCAATGATCACAAGCCGTGAAGATGTTTATTGGGAGAATAGGCAAACTTGGATATCTGACAGGAAAAACAAAGGAACCAGTATTCACTGATCCCTCTCATGATAAGTGGGAAGAAGAGAATTTGTCGATTATAGACTTTTTTGGTCAATTCAATGAAGCGATGTAAGTAATGAGTTTATTTTTCTGAAGACTGCCAAAGATATTTAGGATACTGCAGCCCAAACTTATTCTCAGGTACAAAACTTTGCTCAGATTCATGAACTACGATAGAACATTGCTCATCTTTGACAATGGGAGAAAACTTTCGCAACCTACCTTGCAGCTTTGAGGCGCATGTGGAAAGCGTTGGATTTCTATGATCCATATGAACCAGTGTGCACTTAAGATGTTGTGATGTATAAGAAGGTAGAGAGGAATCACATTATCAATTTTCTGACTGGTCTGAATCCAGAATTTGAGTTTATCAGAGTACAGTTACTTGGACGAGATCAATTGCCCTCTTTGAGTCAGGTATGTGCACACGCCCAGATTCAGAAGAGTACGTTGGCTTCAGCACAACAATATGATAATGTGACTGTAGAAAAATCAACCCTTGCATAAAGTGTTGGTTTCCATAGGGCAGATAAGAGGTTTGATAAGAAGCCTATCAACGAGAAAAAAGGATTTGAAGTACATACATTGTGGAAAGATCGGGCATGACAGAAAGCATTGTTGGGAAATTATAGGTCGACCACCCAGATACAATTGTAAGAGGGGTACATCTGCAGTCAACACAACATCTACTACAAAAAAAGTCCACATCCGCTGGCATCACCACTCCCAGCTCAGTCTACTCTTATTGAAACCCCTCTAGGGGCTAATCCCTCACCTAGGATGGTCTACGTGTCAGAAGATGAGTTGGAGCGCCTGCACCATAAAGTATCACAATCGGAAAATCCATCTACCTCAATTTATGCTCACACAAGTATACATGTGTCTGCATTCCACACTGTTACATTTTCTACCTCCACTTTTCCATCATGGATCATTGATCACATGGCAGGTCTATCTTCTATTTTTTCTAATTACTCTATTTGCTCTGGAAAAGAAAGACTTAAAGTAGTTAATGGTTTGTTTTCTTCTATTGCCGGAAAAGGAAATGTCTCTGTTTATCCCAATCTGTCCCTTTCTTTTGTGTTACATGTCCCAAATCTCGCATCTAATTTGCTGTCTACTAGCAGGATAACAAAATCCTTGAATTGTAGTGTAACCTTTTTTCCCACTCATTTTGTGTTCCAGGATCTACATTCAAGAAGGACGATTAGGAGTGGCCGGGAATCTAATGGCTTATACCTTCTCGAGACTCCGTCAGTTCAGCCTAGGGCATATCAATCCTGCATTGCTAATAGTGGTTCCGTAGTAGCAATAAAGACCAGTTGTTTCGTTGGCACTTTTGTTTGGGACATTTATCATTTTCATATATGAAAAAATTGTTTCATGGATTATTTAGTTCTATTTCTGTTGAGCTAAAATGTGAAGTGTGTGAACTTGCAAAACATTGTCATAGTTCTTATCCATTGAGTTCTAATAAAAGCATTGCTCCGTTTTTTATTGTTCATTCTGATATTTGGGGACCTTCTCCCACTACTTCTCTTACTAGTTATCAGTATTATTGGTATTTCGTTTCTTTCGTTGATGATTGCACCCGTAGCACATGGGTTTATCTTATGGAATCTAAAGATAAAGTTTTTTTCATCTTCAAAAATTTTCATAGGATGGTTTGTACTTAGTTTGATTCTCATATTAAAATTCTTCATTCTGATAACAGGGTGAGCATATTTATTCTGGACTTAAATCATATTTACGTGATCATGGGATTGAACATCAAACCACTTGTGTTGGTACACTAGAAGAAAATGGAGTGGCAGAGCAAAAGAACCATCACTTCCTAGATGTGACAAGAGCATTGTTATTTGGTTTGAATGTCCCAAAGACTTCTTGGTCTGATGTTATTCTCACTATGGCTTTCCTCATAAATTGCATGCCTTCTAGTGCTCTTAGCTTTAAATCTCCTGTTCAGGTCCTCATCCCTAGTCGTCCATTATTTCCAATCCCTCCTAAAGTCTTTGGTTGCATGTGCTTTGTCCATATTCATGAACAATCACGCACTAAACTTGATCCAAAGGCTCTCAAGTGTGTCTTCCTTGGGTACTCTACCTTTTAAAAAGGGATATCAATGGTATCATCCTACTTCTCGGCATCGGCTTGTGTCTTTGGATGTTACATTTCATGAGTCTATGCCTTTCTTTGCTTCTTGTGGTGCCTCTCTTCAAGGGAAGAGTGTTGATGGTGAAGAGAGGACAAACTCGTTGTTTCTTCATGTTCCTGTACCACCATATGTATTTTACTCTAGTGGTACCATTATGATACATGCTCTAGTGATACCATTAGCTTACAGGATATTAGTGCACCTGCTAAAGAGTTACAAGTTTACACAAGACGGAAACCCAAAGGAGGACCAGCCACCCTGGGAAAGTCCTTCCTTGGATGCAGATACTACTGTTTCTCCTATTATCACATCTTCTCCTAATCTTGTTAGTGTGATTGATAGCACTAATGATCTCAAACTTCCTATTGTTGTTCAAAAAGATAAATGTTCTCTTACTCAATATCCCATGACATATTTCATTTCTTATCAATCTCTTTCACCATCTTATCGTTCTTTCCTAGCTTCCACTTCCTTTGTTTCTCTTCCTACAAGTGTTTCAGATGCTTTGTCCAAACTGCAGTGGAAAGATGCTATGTATGAGGAGATGAAAGCTCTAAAAAAGAATGGAACGTGGGACTTGGTAGACCTTCCTAATGGGAAACATCCAGTGGGGTGTAAGTGGGTGTACACTGTGAAATACAAACCAGATGGATTTGTAGACAAACATAAAGCCCGCCTAGTTGCCAAAGGCTACACGTAGACATATGGTATTGACTATCAAAAGACTTTTGCACCGGTGGCAAAGATGAACTCTATACAAGTACTCCTATCTATGATTGCAAATTTGACATGGCCACTTTATTAGTTGGACGTGAAGAATGCCTTTCTTCATGGTGATTTGGAGGAGGAGGCATACATGAATATACCTCCAAGTTTTTGTATCCTAATACCCATGGAAAGGTTTGCAAGCTAAAGGCCTTATATGGTCTCAAACAATCACCTAGAGCATGGTTTGAGCGCTTTAGTAATGTAATAAAAAAGGTTGGCTACACACAGAGTTAAGCAGATCATACTTTATTCATTAGACAATCCCAAGGGAAGACAGTGGCTCTCATTGTTTATGTAGATGATATAATGGTAACTGGAGATGAGGGGGAGTAAATTCTGAAAGTCAAGAGGTACCTTGAAAAGGAGTTTAAGATTAAGGATATGGGCAAACTAAAGTATTTTCTTGGTATAGGGGTGGCATGTTCAAAGCGAGGCATATTTATATCTCAAAGAAAGTGCTTCCTAGACCTTCTGAAAGAAACCAGTAACCTTGGAGTAAAGCCAACAGATACTCCAATTGAACAAAATCATAGATTGAATAATGAGGATAGTCAACAATTAGTTGATGCAGGGCGGTTTTAGAGGTTAGTAGGCCGACTAATTTACTTTTCTCTTACTCAGCCAGATATTGATTATGTAGTGAGTATTATTAGTTAGTTCATGCATAATCCAAGAACAATATACATGGAGGCAGCTCATCGGATTCTTATATATCTGAAATCATCTCCTGGAAAAGGAATTTTGTTTGCTAGACATAGTCACTAAAGGGTTGAAGCCTATACTAATGCACATTAGGCCAATTCATTTAGTGATAGACCAATCGACTTTTGAGTATTGCTCCTTTGTTGGGGGAACTTAGTCACTTGGAGTAGTAAGAAACAATCCGTTGTGGCAAGATCTAGTGCAGAAGCAGAATTCAGATCCATGGCTCATGGTGTATGTGAGCTATTATGGCTTTGATCTCTGTAATCAGAATTAGGATACAACACTCCAAGACCAATGCATCTATACTGTGACAATAAGGTTGTCATAAGTATTGCTCTCAATCCTGTCTAGCATTATCACACTAAGTACATCAAGGTGGACCGGCATTTCATAAAGAAGAAGCTGCGGGCTACACTAATTTGTACTCCTTACATTTCTACACAACTTCAATTTGCGGACATTCTTACTAAAGGAGTTTGCAAAGCTAGATTGCTTGAAACTTTAAGCAAGTTAGGCATGATAGATATTTTTGAACCAACTTGAGGGGGACTTTTTAGTTGTAAAGGTATTTTGGGTGCATTTGTTTAAGTTTGTGTACATGTGTGTGAGGGTATTTATGTTATTTTTTTATGATAAGACATTTGTAATAAAATAAGGGGGAGATGTAAGAGAGTATTCATATTTTCTCATTTTTTTTCCCATTTTCTTCTTCTTCTTATATTTTTAAGTTCTCTAATAGATAATTGTTATGACACGTGCACACACATGGAGTGAGAGGCCATAGACAAAAGGGATTGACTCTGAAAGAGAGAAAATAGGAGACAAATGCCAAGTGAAAGGTGGGGGGCTACATGCAAGTGCCTACCACACACGGAGAAAGAGAAAGAAAGAGAGAGAGAGAGAGAGAGAGAGAGAGAGAGGAGAACTATGGGCAACCGATCCTTACAAAACGTTTCCCTTGTTGTGGGCTACTTGAGGCCCCAATCCGCCTAATTCCTGGGAATCATAACATGAATCAACACAACAGATGTATGGAGTTGTCACATGGTCATTAGGGTGAGCCCCATAAAGCCTTTGTCTAATCGTGAGTCTAATTAGGAAGAGGAGAGGTCGGTGTAGGCAAGTGTTTTAAATAGCGAATAGCATGTGGTATAGCATTCACCCCTCTAATGCATGAGGTGTAAGGTACATAGCCTAGAGCGCAAGTTACTAGGTTTTTTTTTATCAAGGTTGTCTTGGTTGCACTAAATATCATGAGATTTTGCACCAAGTTAGTCTGATTAATAATGAAATTTAATGGCATTTGGTGCGACCAAATATGGCCTAAAATAATAGGAAAAATAGGTAAAGATTAAGAATAAAAGTAAAGAAAGAGTAACTTAACTGATTTAATACTATTAATTATATTATTTTACTAAAACCATTGAAAAGATTAACTAACTTTTATTTAAAAAGTAAATTGTAACGAATAATTGAAAACATTAATAAATTTAATGCTTTCATGAAAAATAACTTGTAGCAGTAGCGTGTGCCATAGGCTATGTAGCAATTAGCAGGTGCAAAATTAGCATCTAGCATAGGCTACGAGTGACTTAAGCTATTTTCATGAGCTATATGGCGTTAAAGGCTAAGCTACGTGGTGTATAAAGCTATTTAAAACACTGGTGCAGACTAAACACATCAAAAATGAAAGGTAGTGGATGCAAGCTCTGTCATCTGTCTCTTAACCAATGTGAGAGCAAAAATGTCCAAGCTAGTAGATATGAGATGATCTCATTTTTAAGTGGCAAACAGGGACTGAGGATAAATAACTGATTATTTCACATATCATAAATACATAACAAGTATGAGACTCAATACATGAGAAAATAGACTCATACCCCAACAAAAATCCAAATATCAATTTTATTTTTTTAAAGTGAGACCCAACAAATTATTAATTTCAAAAACCAAAACCAAAAATTGGTGGGGGGGCGGAAGATAAAGCTCAAAGTCGATAATCAAGGAGAAAACAGACAGACTGTTAGGTGGTCCAATGGGCTTATCTAAAATAGTAGTTTTCAAGGGGGGGCAGGTATGCATGGCCCACTCTCAGCAACCAGAGCTGTACATCGATTGGGCAAATTGGATGGCCCAGGTGCAGAAACGTACTGTTAGGACAACCCCAACTGTCAAATTAACAGACTTTATGTTCTCTATAGCTAAACCGTTAAGAGTATTAAACGGGTCCCGCGGGATCGTCCAACCAGAGATACTCCCACATAATACGCCACCCAAGATTTTCCCCAGCGGACCAACGGTTCTGATCACCGAGAAGGACGCCAAATGTACAGTGGATGTCCCGCGAGCTACGATTTGGACGTGCTCCTGCGAGTTACAGTACCTTGAGGTAAGCGTAGAGAGTGGGACAAGCAACGCAGGCGACGGGAGAAGACGTAGCGACGCACAGATCCCGAACCTCCGTCGCGACGGTCTCTGCTGTCTCTCTGTCATACCAGAACTGACTCAGCCTCCAGTCCTCCGCGATTAAACTAACTCGTTCGTCAGAACCATCTTCTGGGACGCTCCCCCCTCCATCTCGATGGACGGAACCTTGATTCTGCTCGTTGAGGAACTCTTGTAGGGCTTCAAGAGCTTGGGAGCTCAGCATTGGAGGATCGTCGTCTTCTCCTTCCACGGTTGGATTTGGCCTGTGGTCTCCTTCGTTCGACGCCATTTCCTATTTCCTGCTTTCCTCTTCGTTTTCTGGGGGAATGGCCTGGGGTTTATGGGAGGAGAATTAATTATCGGGTCCTGGTGGGTCAGGACGTGATTAGTGTCCTGATGCACCCTTTTATACCGGTAGGCCGTTGGTCCGGTGCTTACCGTGGGCGCGGATTAGCTCAGTGGGTGTTATATCAGCCCCGTCCATGCGTTTTTACAGCCCATTTTACTATTCGTTCCCAGGCATTAAAAGCACATCCAAATCTCGGGTGGACTAACATTCAAAGGTCCACCGTAAGCAAAGATCTATGGTGTTTATTCGTCATTATCCCTTTGATAATGTCAACCAAAACTGGATGAAGGGAGAATATAAAGATTAGGTTGATATAAAACTTTTGTGATGTGCAAACAAATGTTAGTAGTAATTTAACGGTTTTTTTAGTTGTATAATCCACTAGAGTTGGATATGCATAAGTAATAATCTAATTTAGTTTGGCAATTCAAACTCTTACACTTGATCCTATATAAGTAATGAGTCTATACAAACTCTTATACATGACAACTTGTTGGATTGAGCTCCTTTTACAACGCCTTCTTGGGTTGCTTGATCAACGTTCTCCCGCATCAATTAATTCCTATTTGCTCACCGATCAAAATGTGAATGCTTTAAGAAAGCTTTAATTCTAAGATAAAACATCCTACATATATTACTCCGATGATGTGATTAAGGTGGTGGGAAATTGAGTAAAATCTCATATAATTAATAGAAAGTTGTAAAGCCTATGGGATTCAACTTGATTGGTCTTTTGAAGAATTTAGACAATGGTATGACTACAGAGATCGATTTTAATCTCTAAAAAATGATAGAGTTTAAGCGCATCTTCAATGTGGAGATTATAATGCTAGATTAAAAGCTTGGAATGAGGGATATAATCATGTAATCACCCAAGCTTCTATTGCACCGAAAACCCCTCATGTTGCTTAAAGGCCTAATTTTCTGTATCGACCCTAGGCTTCGACCAATCGAAGAGTCATTCGACTTGTCAACCTGAGGCTTCGACCTGTAGAAATATTCAATGGCACATGGTATTTTTTGTTGTCCGGTTTTTGCCACTTTTGATCTATCAACTTTCATCTTCAACCCGTCAAACTTGACCTTCGACCTGTCAACCTGAGGCTTTGACCCATCAAAATATTCTTCAGCACATAATTTTTCTGACTATCCAATTTTTAACACGTTTGACTTGTCAACCTTCACTTTCAACCTGTCAAACTTGACTTTTGACTTGTCGAAATAGTCCATTCATGGGTCGAAATTTTCATGATCATTTGTTTTCTTTTTGTCATAATTTTGGTCGTTTGGACCTTTAAAGCCAGTTTTAGGATGATCAATTTAGACTCTTATGGTTAAGTGATGATCAACAAAGTTTATCTATAAGGTTAATAATCATTTAAAGATTCAAAAGTTTATCATTTTGGGTTGAGGGTTAGGGTCACCAAGGCATTAAATTTAATGGTTCACCTTCACTTGTATCTTCGGTCTTTAGCTTCCAATGGCTCAACCGACTACACAACATAAGGACTCACGTGATTGACAAATAAGGTGTATAAAACAGTGCACTAACAAGCTCTATCAAACTTCTGCACACGTTGTGGTAGACAATGCACACAATTTCAAATGCAACATCATTTAAATATGTACGCGGTTCTTATTTTGTATTGGTCGCTATTGTGACTTTATAGGAGTTGTTGTTCTGATGTTAAAGGGGTCATTATTCTTACATTAAATGGGGCCCAGTTCTTGGGACTGAGGGGGTCGCAATTATTAAGTTTAAGGGGTCATGGGATTTACATTATTGTTGGGTGAAAAAATAGTAAGTCCTTAGGCCGAGTTATGGAATGGACCAACTCTACTAAACAGCATGAGCCCTTTGACATTCGAGCCCTAGGGGCCGTCTACGTCCAAAAACAGACCGACTTTCCGTAAGATCGATGCGATGTAAAGACACTCAAAGAAATACAACGGTAAGTCCACTTAAATGGTCAATTGCCGACCTAACCTATAGGTCGGCCATAGCTCAGCTATAGGCCAACCTTAGCTCAATCATAGCTTGACTAGAGCTCGACAATAGCTCGGAACAACCTCTACAAAGCAGTTTCCTATTGAACGATACCCAACATAAATGATCTATCCTCGAATTAGCAGCCCGAGAATCTTTCCTATAGCCTGAAGATCTCTCCCAATATCTTCGGAGGATCAGACCGGATCTCGAGAACCTCGAACGATGATGATCTTGGAAGGATCCCGGACAAATCTCCAATCAGATTTTTCTCCTACGTATCGAGGAAGACTCTTCACGGTATCATCTTTCTTCTCTTATAAATAGAGGCACCCTTAACAAATGTAAGGTAAGCACATTCATACCCTAATACTCGACCAGTGATTCTTTTCCAAAGGGATCTCACCCTATAAAAGACCCCAAAGACCTAACTTAGGCATCAGAGGGTCCCCTGTACTAGCCAGGGTCTCCTCTGTCTCTTGTTTTTTTTTATGTGCAAGTTTAGACGGGTTAATCAGGGAGGGTCTGCCGAAAAATTACATCAACAGTTTGGCGTCGTCTGTAGGAACGACGTATTGAGTCATTCCTGCTTTACCAGATAAGCTTCAAGCATACTACAATGGCGAGAGGGAAGAAGAGAACTCAAGCCTCCTTAGTCGTAGCCCCAGTTGCACCAAAACACACACTGCCACCCCCAGAACAACCCAAGGAACTGAATAATCAACAAGGCTCATCCTCGCATCGCCAAGCGAATTCCGGTTCTGGGAGACAGGGTCAGCAGTCCCGTGTGAATGGAGGTCGGCTGAACTCCCTCGAGAAAGAAGTCCACATGATTCGAGAAGATATGGGCTACATGAGGCACATGCTAGAGCGATTATAACCTTAGCATGTGCAGGGAACCAACAAGGAAGATGAACGAATGGGCAACAATCCTCTTCACCCTTCCTGCACCTGAGATGCCTCTCAGAAGACCCAACAACGTAGCTCGGGTAGGCCAGCCCCATCTCACGTTTCAAAAATCGTAACTTTGCCCACTTCCGACCTACGCCATGAGCTAGATCGGAAAAAGCGCGGCAAGGCCTCAGTTGAAACTATTATTGGAAGCAGCGAATGTTGGGAGGTTGAGCTAAAGAATCTGCGACATCATATCAGAGACATGTAGTAGGCATACCGAAGTAACCTACCGACGCATGCCACAATGGAAGAAACTAATCCCTCATTCACTACTGATATTATGTGGGCGCGGCTACCAGATAGGTTTTGATTACCTTAGATTACTCCCTTTTCAGGGAACACCAACCCATAGGAGCACATGGAATCTTTCATGGTCTGCATGAAATTTCATGAAGCCTCTGATGCGGTCATGTGTCGAGCCTTCTCTTTAACTTTGGCTAGAGCTACCCAACCGTGGTTCAAGCAGTTGAAGTTGGGCTCCATTAGTTCATTCTCTTAACTCAGCCAAGCCTTCGTCACGAACTTCATCGAAGGAAAGAAGAGGCTCAAAGCCCCTACCCATTTACTTCAGATAGTTCAGACAGAAGGTGAGCTCCTGAAGGACTACATCAAATGCTTCAATCTGGAAGCCTTACAGGTTCGTAAGCACCCGGAAGAGCTCGTCCTCAACGCATTATTACCGAGTAGAGGGATAAACAGTTTCTCTTCTCGCTGGACAAGAATCCTCCTACAATGATGGCCGAGTTATTGAATAGGTCGCAGAAGTACGTTAATGCTTAGGAATCCCGGATCATTCAGGAGGCCGTCCAGAACAAAGTTCCTCCGACCAAAGAGCGACAGGCAAAGGTAGAACAAAGCTCTACCAATTCAAACAATAAAAGAAAGGACGATCAATCTCAGGACAATCATCATTCAAACAAACAGCCCGACAACAAATTTAAAACTTGCACCCCTATTAATAAGACTCCCGAACAAGTTTTGATGGAGATCCAAGATAAACATCTCCTTAATTGGCAAAATAAGATGAAATCCGACCCCATAAACATAAGCAAAAACAAGTACTACTACTTTCATCGGGATCACGGACATAACACGAGTGATTGCTTTGATCTCAAATAAGAGATTAAAGCACTCATTTGCAGCAGCCATCTCGGAGAGTAAGTCAACCATAGGGGAGATCAAGTCGCAGCAAAAGACAACCAACCTGTTAACAATGAACCGACTGTAGAGATTGACACTATCTTCAGAGGTCACAGAGGCGGAGGAGACTCGAACAATGCTCAAAAGGCTCATGTCAGACGCATTAGTCATCCCGAGGGTGAAATTCTACAGATCGGAAGGCCTCTCAAGGAGTAAAAAGTAGACAACTATGGTCTGACTTTCACTAAAGAAGATGCCCGAGGAATCCACCACCCGCACAACGATGCACTAGTGGTCACTTTGACCATAGCTAATCGAAATGTGTTCTGAATCCTCGTCGACACCGGATCATCTACTAATGTTCTTTTCGCTCAGGCCTTCAACAAAATGGGAGTTAGTCGATCTTTACTTCGACAGGTTAACACCTCGTTGCTCGGCTTCTCTAGTGGCAAGGTCGTACCTGAAGGGGCAATTTAACTCCCGCTCACAACAGGAGACAGACAAAACAAAGCCACTAATATGATCGACTTCCTGGTAGTAGATTATCCATCAGTTTACAATGTGATCCCTAGTCGCCTGTCTCCGAATGTCCTACGAGCCGTGGTCTCGACCTACCACCTAGCCATGAAGTTCCCGACCGAACATGGGGTCGAGTTAGTAAAGGGCGACAAACATGATGCTCAACAATGCTATGCAAAGGCATTGAAAGATCCACCATAAACAATGACCCTCACTTCCCTGGATCCACTAGAAAATTGAGAAGTGACCATCACCACCTTGGATCCTCGTGAGGATTTCGATGAGAGAGGTCGACCCATGGAAGAGCTTATACCCGTTCCATTGGACGAATCAGTCCCCTCCAAAACCGTTCAAATTGGGTCGTCTCTAACAGCACCTCTAAGGGACAACATAATAGCTCTCCTTCAACGTTGTATGGACGTCGTCGCATGGTCTCACAAAGACATGCTCGACATCGACTCCAAGGTCATCGTGCACCGACTAAACATCAACCCATAGCACCGACCAATTCGACATAAGTGTTGTGCGCTCGGTCCTGAAAGATACGCAGTGATCGACAAAGAAGTTGACACACTCCTCAAGGCTAGGTTCATCGAGAAGGTCTATTATCCAGACTAAATAGCCAACATCATGCTGGTGAAGAAAGCAAATGAAAAATGGCGGGTCTGTGTGGACTATACAAATCTAAACAAATCCTGTCTCAAAGATAACTTTTCACTCCCCTAAACTAACCAACTGGTCGACAACACGGCTAGGCACAAGCTACTAAGTTTCATGGACACATACTCCGGTTATAATCAAATTGTAATGCATCCACATGATAAAATAAAAACCACATTTGTCATCGACAAAAAGCTTTATTGTTACCAAGTCATGCCTTTTAGGTTAAAAAATGTAGGTGTCACTTATCAGCGACTAGTTAGCAAGATGTTCACCCAATAGATAGGGCAGACAATGGAATGTATATCGACGATATGCTCGTCAAACGCATCCAAGCTATAGACCATGTTACTGACCTTAAGGAAATGTTGTCCATCCTTCGCAAGTACTGAATGAAGCTAAATCTAAGCAAATGTGCTTTCGGAGTTCCCGAAAGTTCCTCAACTTCTTGGCCAGCCAGCGAGGAATTGAAGCGAACTCCAAGAAGATCAAGGCTCTCCCTGATATGAAATCACCAAAAACAACTAAAGATGTTCAACAACTCACTAGGAGGATCACTGCCCTAAATCACTTCATATCCCGAGATACAGACAAGTGTCTCCCCTTCTTCAAACAATAGAATGAGAAACAAGTGGTAGACTGGACAGAAGAATGTGAGGCGGCCTTCCAACAGCTCAAGCAGTATCTAGGGTCGCCCTCATTGCTCTCCAAATCTGAGATAGGGGAATCCCTTTTGTTGTACTTGGTCATTTCCAACACAACGGTTAACTCGGCATTAATTAGGGAATATGAGGGAAAATAACTCCTAGTATACTACGTCAGTAAAGCCCTAGTTTCGACCGAGACAAGATATTCGACCTTGGAAAAACTAGCATTGGCTTTGGTCGTATCCTCTCGACGCTTGCGACCATATTTTCACGCTCACACCATCGTCGTCATAATCGATCAATCATTACGACAAATACTCCAAAAACCCAAAGCTTCGGAATGATTGACCAAGTGGGTAATCGAGTTAAGCAAATTTGACATCAAATATCAGCCCCAAGCAGCTATCAAAGGCCAAGCAGTGGCCAACTTTATCATCAAGCTAACTCCTCCACCCGAGCTATCTACTGACTTACCTGGGCTAGAGCTCATCCCAAGTGTAGCACCCGACCCACCATTCAACACACCATCTGACACCCAGGCAATTCCCGACCCACCCCAAAGGATGCTCTACGTTGATGGCTCATCTAACTCTAAGGCAAGTGGGGTAGGGATAGTCCTGGAGACCCCAAACCATACATGCATGCAATGTGCCTTACGATTTAGATTTCAAGCCTCCAACAACATAGTGGAATACGAAGCCTTGCTCGTCGGACTTAAACTGATGGCCAACATGGGGGTCAACATATAGAAGTCTTCAGTGATTCTCAACTGGTTGTCAATCAAATAGCCAAAGCGTACAAAGCCATGAAGGAATGCTTGAAAGCATACTTACGAAAGGACAAAGAATTAATCAAAAAATTTCACAAATATAGTGTGTCCTTGATCCCTCGAGCACAGAATTCCAAAGTAGACATGCTAGCAAAACTAACTACTACTGAAGAGGACGACATTCCAAGATCCGTCCCAATCGAGTTCCTTACGCGGCATAGCATCGACCAGGCCGACCTCGCCGCGATACTTGTAGTAAGCTTGGAACCAACTTGGATGGATCCAATCATCAACTATCTCAAAGAGAACAAGTTACCCAAGGATCGAATGGATATACCACGATTGCAAACTAAAGCTGCCCATTACACCATACTCAACGACATCCTTTACAAGAAAGGTTTCTATCTTCCCTACCTCGGATGCCTCCAATCGAAAGAAGCAGAGTACGTCTTAAGGGATATCCATGAAAGGATATGCAGAAATCACTCTAGAGATAGAGCTTTGGCCCGTGAAGTGATCAATAAGGTTATTACTAGCTGACCATCTAAACTGATGCTCGGAAATTCACTCAAAAGTGTGACAAGTGCCAACGCTTCGTGAATGTACCTCGTCAGCCACCTGAAAAGCTCACCCCGATGATGGGACCATGACCATTCGCTCAATGAAAAATCGACATCATTGGTCCTCTCTCAACTAGCAAAGGTCAGACCAAGTTCACCGTGGTGGCGGTCGACTACTTCACAAAATAGGCTGAAGTCGAGCTGTTGGCGAAGATAACTAAGCAAAAGATCACAAACTTCATCTGGAAGAACATAATATGCAGATTCAAGATTCCTCAGACCATTGTCTCTAATAATGGGAAGGAGTTTGATAACAAACATTACCAAGAGATGTGTGAAAACCTCAGAATTCGCAACATCTACTCGTCGCCACAACATCCACAGGCAGATGGGCAAGTTGATGCAGTTAATAAAGTCATTGTAACACCCTAGATTTTTACCAACCTGGGGTTAGACGTCCTTAGGCAATGGGTCAACCATAACACCTTGGTAATTTCTCAGAACTCGATTCCAAAGCCAAAGAGACCATTTAGAACCAAATTCTTTAGAAATTTAATGTGAATTTACCAGCGCTACACTAGATTTCCTACAAAATTAGCACCAACCACTTTAAATACGATCTGTAAGACTCAAAACCTATAGAATCATTGACGCTACGTTACCCTAAAACCTAGGATCAAACTCTAAACCTGTTTGTTCTCAGAAACCCTTTGAAACTTTGTATTGGATCTAGACCGCACGTCGAAAGTCCGATATCTATAATCTTAGACCATTATGACCGCCTAGTTGGACTTGACAATCATTTCAAAAATCAAGCCCAACTGATATCCTGAGACCATTTTACTGAGTCTGGAGTGAAGAGAGTGAGAAAAGGAAAATATTTAGAAAATTAATTTAATTTTTAATAAATCTGGCACGTGTCGCTTGCGTGACATTTTTAAGCGTTCTGACCGTTAGAATTTGACTAAATTTCACCATCGGATCAGGAAATTTGGCCCTTACATGTCATAGCATTTGTAGCCCTGATCGAGTTTCGGTGACCTCTGAACTGAAACTGGTCCGCCACGGTCGATTTAGAAACCCGACCGGACTGAAAACTTAGCTTGACCTAGATCCAATATTAGAGAGCTTAAGTCCGACCGCATTTAGTAACAGGACCTCCAGAAGTGCTCCGTTGGATCGGAACAGACCCGATTTGGTTATAACTTAAGTATACCTTGACTTCAAGTCTATTTTTGTCATGTTTGGGCTTATAAAAAGGGCCTTAAGCCCTCACTCTCTCATCCCATACGAATTTGAGAAAGCCCTAGGAGAGAGAAGAGAGAAGAGAGAGAGAAAGTGAGGGAGAAGTTGGGGTTTTCTCCTGGGATTTTTTTCTGCTGCTCCACGTGCCAAAGCCATCCACCTGCATCGCTATTCTGGCAATTCTAACTCCGTTCTTAGGTAAGAAATCCTAACCCTAACCTTTTTTGCAGCCTAGGATAGTTGGAGTGATGTTATAGCTAACGTATTTCATGCCTTAAGTTGCGTATCCGCCGTTGACGAAGACTTATCGTCTGAATCACCTCTTATACGCATTTTCTGGTTTAAGGTGCGGACTATATACGTTTAGGTTATGGTTTTTAAGACTTTCAATGTTAAGTAATGATTTATTCTTGCCTAGAATGCTATTTCACATGTATAAAGTGTTGTCCGTTAGGTTTTTCAGTTATACGTTAACTATGTTGAATATATTGTATTTCTCGTATTTGTAGAAAATACCGTATACGTATAAAATTCAGATTTATGTTTATCATGATTAACTGTCGTTTATGTATGCTAGATGTATGTGTAACAACTCCTGAGCTAAAGGTTTTGTCCAAATACATGATATGCCAACATATGATATGTATTTAATATGTGTAGCCTAAGTGTATGTGAAAATGACTGAATGAGTATAAACTTTATATTCGTGTTTACCATGACAATCTGTCGTGGATATATGATTGTTGTATGGGCGACTACCCTTTGACGAAAGGACTTGCCCTAATACGTATGCTAACGAATACATACATGTATGACCTAATGTGTATGCTAAGTGTTTGTAAATAGATCTATATGAATAAATACTTGTAAACTATTCTTTAAATGGGTGTTGAGATAGGATTCTCAGCCACTCTAATGATGTGTATGACTTCCTCCATATACTTTATTTCATACTCATTGCTTTTACTTAGAAATGCATAAGTGTGCATTTATGTTTATGTTGTACTACGTAACATACTCAATTGATTATATGATTTGGATCATTACTCCATTACTGCCTTGAGTATCTCATATGCTAGATCATTGTAATTGAATGTGATTGGGGCTATTGTATAGTCCAGGTAATCGGTAATCGTACTCCAAATGGTAGTTGAGGTTGTTTTCGCCATATATGATAGTTTAAAGAACCCGAGCGTACTTGGGATGTTCGACAGTGGTTAGGCCACACGGAGTGCTTATGCATTCCATGTTGTTCAACTCAACGTACGCTTGGCCTAGTTGAGCTTATCAACTAACCTGATTGACCGATATTTGTTCACTATGTTTGGTCGTAACTGTTTAAATCTAAGACACCGAGCTTACCAGTGAAACTCCCGTTAACCGTGGTATCATGATCCCCTAAGACTCATGAGCCGGGCATGGTAGTATGGGACATTGTGGTCGAGCTGTCGGCCTACGCTGGGGCCACAAACCTCCCCGTAGTGACCAATGAGCACCCTACTCTGAGCAGATTATGGTGGTATGGGACACTATATTCTTGTTGTCGGCCTACACTGATTGGTGACAAGCCCTCTGTACTGACCTTAAGTTTATCCTGACACTGCATAGGGACGATGAGTCCTGTTGCAGTCTTGAGGATATAAGTAGGCCTATATTGATAAGGTGATGGGGGAGAGGAGCAACGATTGCGCGTAACAGCCCTGACACCCCTTGCAGCGACCTAGAACCATAACATCGTATGAGATTCTTAAGACTGACGACCCTAGAATGGATCAACGTTGGGAAATGATACAAGGGAGGTGTCTTAGCTTCTCAATCCTGCTGTATGAAAAAGACTAATAAGAACTTGGTAATCATACTCATGACATCGCACTACATGTGCCATTGACGTTGGTGTGAGAGCACAGTGGTAGTGATTCATGCCGCGATCGTTAGATGATGTCGCATGAGGGAGTTTGTGGTGAGGGCATGCATCATTCTTCATATCATCCTTGTATTAACAAGAGTATCTAGGACATGTTTGATTGTACTGCTTTATCATTATTGCTTGATTGGATTGATAACATGTTAACCTTTGCTGTATAGATTTCACTGAGTTAATTACTCACTCCCACGTTACGGGACGGTGTTGGCTACACCAACCAGTCCCTGTTTTAGTTTCAGATAATGGCGTTACTTGCGAAGCAGAGCCGGACTTTATGATGTTGGGAAGAAATCCTTCTATATGCAGGTTCTGATCGACGGGGTTACAGGGTTACTGATTAGATGCCAATACACTTGGTATTTTACCTTTATTAAGACACCCATGTATATTCGTTTCTTTCCATTTTTGGAGTATACATGTATTTAGTTTACCTGGTAACATGTTCACACTCTGGAGACTTACAATCAATTATACATTTTATATATTTATCACAGTCTTCCGCTTGAGAAACTTAACTGTCTCTGGAGTATGATATGTTGTTTTAGCTTAATCTACTTCATATTTTATGCACTACTACAGCCGACATTCATCCATCATTGAAAATGTTGCATAAGTGATGTTTTAGAACTCGGGAGTGGAGTTTATGTTCGACCCTCAATTTTCAGGGCGTTATAGTCATCAAGCACCATCTCTGAACTAATCTCGAATGCTAAGGGAGCATGGGCCGAGGAACTCCCTAAAGTCCTCTAGGCATATCGAACTATTACTCAGAAAGCTACTAGGGAGACCCCCTTCTCTTTAACATATGGGGCAGAAGCGGTCACTCCCACAGAGATCAGACTACTTATAGCTCGGACGAAGTCTTTCGATGAACAAGTCAATACACTCATGGCCCTGAGTCTCGACCTTCTCGAAGAACGAAGAGAGTAAGCTCATATCCGGTCCGCTATTCGCCAGCAACAAGTGACGTGTTTCTACAATACTCGGGTGAAGATTAGAAGATTCCGAGTTGATGATTTAGTTCTCCGAAGGACCTTCCAAAATACTAAGAAACCGGAGTCAAAAACCCTAGGCCCAAATAGGGAAGGACCTTACATAGTAACGAGTACAAGCCGACCTGGCTCATACTGACTAGAGGACCTAAATGGCCAACTCCTTTTACATCCCTAGAATACCGAGCATCTCAAGATCTATTATCCTTAACCGACTAGCGCGAGGTTAATTATTTTTCAAACTTTGAGTTACTGCTAATAAAACTCCATTGTAAGCATGATTTCTACCCGATCTACTATTTCCTTCAGGGTCAACCAAGGTTCAACGAAATTCTAACCTATAAGATAAACTAAGATCTGATTTAGGTCAGAGCGCGTCTGGCTTATCTGGCCCAAGCGCGACCTACTTAATTGAGTATGACCTACTTAACACAAAAACAAAGAGAATACTAGGTGAATCTTTTCCAAAAAAGAGAACTTTTCATTGATAAAAACCCAAAGGGCACATTTACATCAATTAAACGTTTATATTAATCAAGCCACGGAGGGCACATTTACATCAATCTACATCGGCTAAAAAAGGGAAAGGTATTACACAACTAAGGAAAGGCATTACACAACCAAGGAAATACTGCTCTGCAAAAGGAGTTGGTCTTCAAGCCTCGAGGGGCTGTTCGGTAGCTACTTCATCACCCGACCCATCAGAGCCTGACTCAAACTTGTCAAAGGCAGAAAGATCTAGCTTTGGGAAGGTCTCCTTCATAGCCTTGACACACTTGGTATAGCTCTGGCAATAGGGGGTATCTCTGTCCTCAATGTACACTTGGAAAGACTCGAATTCCTTGACGACGTCCTTCTAAGCGAGAGCAATGGCAGCTTGAGTCCCTGCCTCAAGTTCCTTGAGCTTCGCCTCGGTCTTCTTAAGCTTAGCTCTGCACTACCCGTACCATGCCTTAGCCTCCTCCACCTTCGCTGTCAGCTCAGTCTTCTGTGCAGAAGCCTCTTCAAGAAGCTTCCTCACAGCCTCCAGCTTAGCCTCTGCACTTGAAGCCCGAGCTTCCGATTGGGCGAGCTTTTGGTTGGTCTCTCCCACCTGTTCCTTCAACTGAGCAAACTCGGCATGCGCCTTCAGTATGCGTGCAGCAATCTACAGAAAAAGGGGTTAAGTAAAGTCGAGCAATAGAAAACTAAAGATCGACCTAACTTCGAAAAACGTGCATACCCCAAGGAGGCTTTTCATTCGTGCACAAGAGCCGATTTCGTTGGGGAGTCGAATAAACTGCTGAATTCTACCTCCGGCATGTGGCAGTCTGTCCAAGGAAGGATCTCCTCGACGGTTCGACAGAGACCCCTACCTCGCCCTTCTTAAGCTCTGTAAGGGCGAGCTATCTCCTCTGCCTTTGAAGACTGAGCTTCTGTGGAAAGCTCGGGAGCCCCCTGCACTTCGGCCGCTCCGACAGCATCAGAGGAGGTTTTTACCTCCATTCCCTCTTCTTCCACCTCCATTACAATAGGGTAGGATAGGCCGACCCTTCCCTTGCTCTTGAAGGAGGTCTTTTGTTTCTTCTTCTTCGGCACCGCTAGCTCCTCCCGAGGGTGTGCGCAAAGTTTAGAAGGAGGCCGGAGTAGAGGACGAGCTTCAGAAATCTCTACATCGGAACATGAAGAAAACATGTCAAGGAAATTCATAAAATTTTCCCAAGTAACAAGCTTAGCCAGAAGTCTTACCGAAGCTCTTACCAATGAGTGCGCGATCCAATCCCACACTAAGGAGCAACTCGAGTAGGAGAAGAACTCTCTAATACCTTCTCCCCTCCTCTATCGCTTTCATCCCTCTAATTCGAGCAAGCGCCCCGCTGTAAGCAAAGGAGCGTGCTTGGGAATAACTACAACAAAATATGTATAAACAATAATTAGCAAACTATGAAGAACGAGCAACTAAGGATGAGCTAACAAATAACTTCATCTGCAGAACAATTGGGTCGAAAAACGATGTGGAGACCAAGTACCGATCCAAGGTCAGAGGTAGGTTGGCTACCTCCCAACATCTAGACACCCAGAACCATTTATCCATCTAGTTCTTGTTGGACAATGAAGGGTTGGTAATAAGGTTCCTTCCTGTCCCCTGCCAAGCAAAGAAATAGTACTAGCCGGGTTACAAGTTGTTCAACTTCAGTTGGTACAGATGGAAGAACTCCTTTACGGTTAGCTCGGGTTGTTTTAGCTCAGACCACAACACCACACAACCAATTAGAGCCCTCCACCCATTGGGAATAATCTGTCCTGGGGCCATATTCAGTTGGGCGAGCAAACACCTCACCAAACCTTGGAGGGGAAGCCGCAAGCTGCACTGAAGGGCGACCTGGAAGATAGAGACAGCTCCCTCTAGAGGCCAGTCCGGAAGCTCGTCCGGTGAAGGGAGGTGAAGGATTATAGACTCGGGAATGTGATACTTAAGCATGATTCGGGCCAGTTCCTCAACTGTAAGGGTTGAGGGCACAGGACCCCTCAGACCCTCTTCAGCGGACTCTTCCGTGTCATATTTACCAGGAGAGTCCTGTTCTATGCTTACTAGCCTCTCAGTCGAGGACCACTCCATCGCCTGGGACGCCAGGAAATCGACGTCCGCCATCATCACCAACGACGACGGTGGGTTCGACATCACCCAAAGTCTACAGGCCCCAGTATCGCCACTGACGGCCCCTCCCGTGATGTAACACCCCGGTTCTTAAAATCCAAGTACACTACTCATTTTTCAAAAATCCGAGTGTTAACCTTTAACTATAACTCACATACATTTTTTTCTTTTATCAGAGTTAGTAATATAGCGGGATGGAAACAATTAAGTATAAGAGGGAGTCCAAATATATGTTACCAGGATTTCAAGTGGTTTTCGAAAAACTTATACAAACTAATGTCTTAACTTATTACAAAATATGACAGTATAAATTTAAACACAAATGAAACTAAGAATAGAAGGTCGCAACCTGGCTCCTCCTATTCCACATAATCAACGGCATGCACATCATCTGTGGGTCCTGCACACTGGATACGGCTTGATAGCGTCAAAGGTTATTGCAGTGAGGTATAACCCCCAAGATTTATCATATCATCAAGATAATTAAGCATAGTTATCATAGACAATGTATAAGAATTATTACACAATGATTATCATGGAAATCAGATAAGATTCATCAGATACACATACATTAAATAAATTTCACAAAGATAATCTTGTTTAAATGCATGGATGCATGTGCATGCTCACAGACCTGGGGATGCACATCCAACTGGTAAAAAATCGCCCAATGAGAACTAACCACCTAGAAAAGTATAAAAATGTATGCCCAAGGAGAACTAGCTACCCGAAAAAGACCAATTAATATAGATCGCTTAAGGAGAATTAGTCATCCGAAAAAGTACACAAAGGTACACCCGGGGAGAACTGACCACTCAAAAAAAATCATGTAATATAGATCGTCCAAGGAGGATTCGTCACCCGAAAAAGTACATAAAGGTATGCTCAAGGAGAACTAACCACCCAAAAAAGACCATATAATATAGATCGCCCAAGGAGAATTAGTCACTCAGAAAAGTATACAAAGGTATGCCTAAGGAGAACTAACCACCCGAAAAAGACCATGTAATATAGATCGCCCAAGGAGAATTAGTTACCCTGAAAAGTACACAAAGGTACACCTAAGGAGAACTAATCACCTGAAAAATACCATGTAATATAGATCGCTTAAGGAGAATTAGTCACCCGAAAAAGTACAAAAAGGTATAAGAAGAACTAACCATTCGGAAAAGACCATGTGCCATGAAAATACATGATTAGCCCAACCATTATTATTTCAAATTTAAACAATCATTTTAAGAAAGCTCAAAGGTCACTATGGGGGGTTTGCCACCCAGCATAGGCCGACAACTCAGGCATAGTGTCTCATTCCACCATCCCTGGCTAAAGAGACTAACAAATAAGATGTTTTAAGGTAACCTACTCAACTAGTGGCCAATCGTAGACCAACAAGTGGAACTTACCATCGTAGGGTTGTGTAAAATAATCCATTAAAGCTGCGAAAGGGCAAGTATTCCATAAAAGCTGCAAGGGCCAAATATTCTACTTAATGGTGGGATTAAAAGGGACTATTCCCAAAAAGACACGTAGGCGCAAATAGTCCACAAGGTGGTAAGTCCACAACGTAAATTTATTTAACCCATTTCGCAGATGACCACTAGTTCAAGGATCTCTTACAACACTATCAAGTAATCATGAATGGCAAATTAAATCATGTATAATATAACACACCCATATCTAAAGCGTTCATTTTAAATCTGAATAGTGATCTTAAAATCCATAGCATGTTCAAATATTTGACCTTAAATTCAATTCATTAATCATTTATAAAAATCAAACTCAATAAGAGCAATCAACATATTAACCAATCAATAAGACAAATGAAGGAAGATGAATAAATAGGCTAACTATCAAGATGTAGAAAAGCTTGAAGGGTGATCCTCACCTTGAAGTGTGGATTCTTTCCTTACTAGACGAGGGATCACAAAGGGATTCAAGGCACTTGACCTACCCTAAAATACCATACATGGATAGTTAGGATACATTGTTTTAAAGGTGAATGAACACTAAATTCAACTACTAATGCATCAATTACAACCTAGAACATAAGAAGAATTTTAAACTATCCAACACTACATACCTTGATCGAGTTGACTCAACAATGTTAGATCAACACCAATCATTCCAGATTCGGTTCAAGGTTGCACGGTTGCAACGAATCAACTCCTCCATTTCTTCTTCCCATTTTTTCTTCTTTTTCTCCCTATCTTTTCTCAAACATTCAACCTTTTCACTAGTTCTAGCAACTTGACTCGACTCGGACTTGGCGAGTCAAATCGATTCGACTCGATGCTAATCCAAACTCTGCTTCCCTTTCTCTTCCTTCTTCTTCTTTCCTTCTTCTTGCAACACACATCCAGCAATTTACTGGGTTAACCCAGAACCTAGACTCAGGAAACTCACTGAGTCAACTCGGCAGCCCATAACTCTCCTTCCTCCTCCTTTCTTTCCTCTTTCCTCCTCCTTCTTCTTGCAAATGTAATATGCGGTGTGAATGAAATGACCAAACTAGAGTGTGAAGTTGGGATGATAATACGTAGTATCGCAAGCTGTGGGTCCATCACAAAGGACTTCTATCCAAACCAGTCTCATACCTAAATTTGGATAAATGACTCAATGTGGTAAACTCCTAATCTTAGGTTGGTCACATGCCCCAATTGAAATCCTGACCGTTGCGAAGATACACATAACAATTAGTTACGCACCACCAGCCCAAGTGGATAGTGAATGAATGAATGAATGAGTAAAATGTTGAGTATGCAACTCCTGCTCAATAAGTCTACATATTTATACTATACATCTCTGAGATCATCATCAGGGTCTAGTACACTTTACACGCAATTTTTGCCCACTGGACGCGCAACCATGCAAGTGGAAGAGACCTTACTATCCGCCTGGCTAGTAATCAGCCAATTTTACTCGGCACGTCAATAGCGGACCCATTTACGAGCTGGTCAAACTTAGCTTAGCTATGCCCCTTACCCTCGGGCGGGTAAGGTCATACCCCCTTCCAACCAACCATGACATAATGGGAGATGTGGCCTACTAGTATTCAGCACTCGGGTGCTCATGAATTCACTTGGTCTAGACGTTGGAGCATCGCCCGGCCAAGGAGGTTTAAAGACTTTCACCAGGGACATTTATGGCACCCCATGTAGAAAAAGATTTTTGATGTCCCATATGGTCATCCATGATATGCCTGTGGAGGCCACAACCCTGATATCGCTAAGGCATACAGTAGTCATATCCCAAAATGTGAGATGCATGAGTCACACAGTCCAATCATGCATCAATCCTGCGCATACCGTGCACTCATGTGGGACAATTCCACCTATCATGGAGTCCCATAAACAACTTTCCCTATGGCATATGCAATGGTCAATCACACCTCATAACAAACATGTAGATGATGCGTATGAGCATGTATCATGATACTATGCTGTCACATTCTCATAATTGGTATCAATAACTGACATTGATAATCGGCCTAACAAAGGACCTAAGAGAAGGTCACAATATGAACATTTAACCATTATTGTCCATCAATGTGGACATATAACCAACATTGCTCTCAAGGAGTGGCCCAAATAAAGTCAAACGTATAGTGGGCCCATGGCCTCACACAAGAGCCTAATATACATCACCATGGGCCTCACTCATGGGCCTAATACACATCATTATGGGCCTCACTCATGGGCCACATGCATCATATTGGGCCTCACTCATGGGCCTCATATACATCAAAATGAGCCTCATCACTTGGGCCGCGTATACCTCATCGGACCTCAAGCATAGTCCTTATATACAACAAGTGGGCCTCACACACAACAGTGGGCCTCACACATACGTAGTAGGCCTCTCACACGGGCTTAATATACATCACAATGGCCGCTCACACGGGCCTAATATACATCATAATGGGCCCCGTCGCCTGGCCCTCAAATGCATCACAATGGGCCTCATCACTTGGGCCTAATAAACATCACATTGGGCCTGACTCATGGCCACAAAAACATCACATTGGGTCACGAATACATCATATTAGGCCACACATAAGGGCCCATGGGTTAGGCACAAGGGATGGGTAGTGATCTTGCAATACATGCCTCAAGGTGGGCCTAATGGGGCAACCCATAACTCAGGAAAAATGGATGGGCAACCTGAATCATACATCATGATGGGGCGCACAAATGGACAGCATACATACATCACGGCAAGTCGCACAAACGGACAACATAAATATACAATACATACATCACGGTGTCCCTCATAGGGATGAAACACATTCATTCAAGGTGGGGTTCGTACCTGTCTAGCAAAACGGATAGTGTGGATGGAGTGGATATAGAATAAATACATTAAGGTGGGTCCCACTCGTCCAGAACGGATGGACGGCTGGGATAAAACCTATATCACACGTGTATCACACCATCCAAATGGACAATGTAAATATAGAATATATACATCAGGGAGGGTCCCACCCACATGCATGGGGCGGGCCACGTCCTGGACGGACGGTATGAATAAAATATATAAATCTGGTGGGTCCCACCTACCAGCTAGACGATGAGGATGCCACACGTACATCATGTAGGGGCCCCACACATATGAAAAGTGTAGATAAAACAATACATCACATGTGTGGGCTCCAAAATGATCAAGAATTTGGATGGACAGAGTGGATATTGCACAGTGCAGTGAGTGGGGTCCACATCTATGGACTGGACCGAGTGGATAAAACATTTACATCACGGTGGACCCATGCCCATCAGCTAAATGGCGTGGATGAGATCCATGCATCACGGTCGACCCTACATAGCACCGTCCATATTTGGATGGTGTGAATTTAACACTACATCATGGTGGGCCCAGAAATTGCTAACGTTGAACAACAGTTGAGGCTACTCGTCCAACAGATGGACGGTTTGGATGATCAGACCCCACTAGTTGACGTCAATACATCAGCTAAGTAGCTGGTTTGCGGTAGACCAGCCAATCCGCTTTCCATATCAGGAGGGTCCCACATGGGGCCCACTATAATATAATATAATATAATATAATAATAATAATATTATTATTATATATGTATATAATGAGAAGAGAGGTACTCCAGCGTCCAGCGTCGAGGCCTGGATGGACAGCTGGACGTAAAACACATTGATGAGGACATCGTGCATACGCACGCCCGCACACCACCACTCCTACGCACGTACGTACGTAGAAGGAGGACCCCACCATCGATCTGGCTTGATGACGACATCCAGGGAGGGCCTCCTAGTTACAAGACAAGTTTTGATTTAAAAAAAAGTGGATCCGATAGTCAAGAAAAATCCATCATGGGATCTCATGATCGTGGTCCACTCGTCGGATTGATTTTATATTTTAGGTTTTGCTGACTGTTATTATTTAGAACACCGTGAATGCTTTAGATTTCTCTATTTGATTTTTGTTTTATTTTACTTCATCGCCAAGTAATTGGTTGCGCACATGGTGCGAGTTTTAGGGTATAGGATTTTCCCTATAAATAGGCACCCCTTATATTTCTTTTGATTCATTGAAGTTAATAAAAAAATTTCTGCTTTATTTTTCTGCTCTCTTCGTGAGTTGTGGAAGAATTCAAAAGTGGGTGCGAAGCCCTCCCTTTTCGAAGGGCTAACTACCGTGGTGCGAAGCCACATAAACCCCGATTCACCCCCATCCTCTCTCATCTTCTTTTCTATCTTCCACCACCATCCATACTTCGAATTTGTCCCTTTTTTGCATCAAATTTCTTCATTACAACAGATTTTCAGATTTCAGCCCGCAGGCGAGCTGAAACTTCAGTAGAGCACCACGCACAAACCGTATATCGGATCAAGCTGAGATTTGGAGATTTTGGAGTCCATCCCTGGCCGACCAGGGCCAAGGTGACCTTTTTTAAAATAGTGGGCCCCACACACATGCGACCGGGATCACACATACGTTCGTCTGGGCCATTGTTGTTGTCCACACGCGAGATCATCTTTTGGTTCAAGTTTTTATCTTCTTTTATCATCTCATAGCTATTTTTCATGAATCCTAGCCCTAGATTACGTTTTTCCTAAGCTATTTGTCAATTTTCTTACCCTAGGGTTCCCCGAATTGAAATTTCTGAATCCCTAGGATTATGGACTAATTACTATGCATGTGTGGGTGATTATTTCTTATCTTTGAGTATCGTTTGATTCATAATTTTTATTGATCCAACCCTATAATTTGTAGGCCTGGACCCGTATAATTTCCTCTTAATTGAATGTTTGGACTTTTATGTGAGATATGAAATTTGTGTGATTGTTTCTAAACTAACGTGATCTTAAGCCTGAAATCTCGCATATCATATTTAATTTTCATATCCTGCATCAACTTTGGTATCAGAGCCTAGGGTTCTTGTAGGGAAATTCACCACATATTTAGGGTTTAGTTTGTTTGAGTCCTTCATGCATCCAGTCCATTATATATAGCTACTAGAAAACCGTAGTCCTTGATATATTATATATAGCTGAATTTTTGTAACAGTGTGTACTCCCTCATATAGAGTCTCGTAGGTTCATTTAGTTTTTAGATGCATATAGTCATCATAAAAAGTCCTTATGTTGAGTTAGCCTGTGTATGCCCACACGTACGGGTCGCGGTTTTGGTTTGCACCATACTCTAAACATGGAGCAACTACAAGAATTAATGGCCAAGTTAACCCAGCAGTTTGAGTCTATGTCTAAGTGCTTGGAACAACGCATGGATCAACGCCTTAACCAATTTAATGATTGCGTTACTCAAATAGAGGCCTCCCTCAGGGCAAACCCCACCATTGGAGAAGATGCTCATTCTCAGGCACGTGGTCAGGAGATTAGACCAAGGAATGGAGGAAGCTAATGAGTTGGTCATGGGCGCGTAGCTGTGCACCCACCCCGTGAGGGACATCACGACCAATATGACCCAGATGCGCAACTCTTCAAGGGAGTTAGAGTAGACGCCCCTACTTTCGATGGGCACTTAGACCCTAAAGCTTTTTTAGATTGGTTGGTGGATATGGACCACTATTTTGAGTGGTATGATATGTCAGATGCTCGACGAGTCTGATTCGTCAAGATGAAGCTTGTGGGTCAAGCAAAGAGGTTTTGGGCGACGATTGAGCGAAAAAAAGAAAGAGCGAGGGAACTCCCAATAGTCCATTGGGGAGAAATGAAAGGAATATAGAAAGATGAGTACCTCCCTTTCTCTTATCACCTGCGGTTGATTGAGGAGTGGCAGTCTCTTCGACAGGGTTTCATGAGTGTTGCTGACTATATTGAGAAATTCGAAGAGTACTTGACCCGCTGTGAGGTTGATGAGGACCCCGTACTCACCCTTGCTCATTTAAAAACGGGCCTCCGTCCTGACATTATGAGAGAATTGCTCGTTAAAGACATAGACACTATCGAATAGTTGTACCAAGTAGTATTAGATGTCGAGCAATACCTTAAAGCATCGGTGGGAAGGGGATTTGACTTTCGCGAACCCAATGCTAAGGCCAACCCCTCTGAGGCTAGACCTAACACAGGATTCCAAAACAAACATTCTCCTAATGTTTAGCTCAGACCTAAGGATGATAATGGTAAAGAGATTATCAGGTCTAGTTCATGTGGAAGTGGGGGCACTAGGTGTTTTAGGTGTCAGGGATTTGGTTATTTTGCTCACCAGTGTAGCACGAAAGATGGCACCAAAGTACTCCTTATTGATGAGCAAGTAGAAGTAGTGCCCCCAAAGAGTGATAGTGAGGAGGAAGAATATGAGCCAGTCAGAACCCCTAGTGATGAAGAAGAGGGAGCACAAGAGTCTGTGACCCTCACAATTGTGCATTGCGCCCTAGCTTAATCCAAAAACACTGATGACTTGCGCCGCAACATGATCTTCTACACTTACTCAAAATGTGGGGAAAAGAGCTGTAAGATGATTGTGGATAGTGGTAGTTGTACCAACGTGGCATCGACTAGCACTGTGAGTCGTTTGGGCTTGAAGCTGGACGCCCATCCTCGGCCCTATAAAGTCTCATAGGTTGATGAAACATCCATTCCAGTCTAGCACCGCTGTCTTGTCCCTATTCAGTTCAGATCTTATAAAGACACAATTTGGTGTGATGTTGTTCCTATGGATGTGGGTCATGTCATTCTAGGTAGGCCATGGCTCTATGACAGGGATGTTACCATATTTGGTCGTTCAAATGTGTGTACGTTCTGGTTTAAGGGTAAGAAGGTCAAGCTAAATCCTCTGTCACCGAAGAATACAACTGGAAAAGAGTTCACCACACAGAGTGGTATGAGCGGCCCAAAAGAAGTGAAGGAGTCGAAGTCCAAGTCCAAACCGCTCCATATTTTGAATGCCAAAGACTTTGAGCGAGAGACGGAGGCGGACTGGATGATATACGCCCTTGTGGTTAGGGAGAGTGTACCAGAGACTAGTGTAGAGTTACCCACTGAGTCCATTTAGGTAGTATATGAGTTCGTGATGTCTTTCTTGATGATTTACCGAACGAGCTTCCCCCTATGAGGGATATACAGCATATCATTGATTTAATCCCTTAAGCGACTCTACCAAACCTCCCGCACTACAGAATGAACCTGAAGGATCACGCTGAGTTGAAGAGGCAGATTGATGAACTCCTAGAGAAGGGTTTCATTCGAGAGAGCATGAGTCTGTGTACTGTGCCCGCCCTTCTTACACTTAAGAAGAATGACACATGGAGGATGTGTGTTGATAGTAGGGCCATCAACAAAATCACAATCAAGTATCAGTTTCCCATACCGCGTCTTGATGACATGCTAGATATGATGGCTAATGCTACTATCTTCTCAAAAATTGACCTCAAATGTGAGTATCACCAAATCCGTATACGCCCTGGTGATGAGTGAAAGACGGCCTTCAAGACGATATATGGACTATATGAGTGGCTAGTTATGCCTTTTGGGTTAACTAATGCACCAAGTACTTTCATGCGTGTGATTACCCAAGTGTTGAGACCTTTCACGGGGAAGTTCTTAGTCGTATAGTTTGATGATATCTTGATTTATAGCAAGACTAAGGAGCAACACCTCAACCATTTGAGGCAGGTTTGTGGGATCCTTAGGGCCGAGAAGTTGTACGCCAATCTAAAGAAGTGCACGTTCTTGTCTAGTAGTGTGATCTTTTTAGATTTTATTGTGTCAGTTGAGGGCGTATCGGCGGATCCCGAGAAGGTCAAGGCAATCGTTAATTGGCCTGAACCCTGCGATATTCATGAGGTGCGCAGCTTTCATGGCTTAGCCACTTTTTATACGCGGTTTATTCGAGGCTTCAGTTCCATTGTGGCTCCCATCACAGACTACATAAAAAAGGAGAGTTTCAATGGACAAAGGCCGCTTCGAAAGCCTTTAAGGAGATAAAGGTGAAGATGACCGAAGCTCCAGTTACGCGACCTCCAGATTTTTAGAAGCTTTTGAAGTCGCATGTGACGTGTCAGGAGTCGGCATAAGAGGAGTACTTAGCCAGGAAGGGCACCCTGTTGCTTTTCTTAGTGAGAAACTAAATGAGGTGAAGCAAATATATTCCACCTATGACAAGGAATTTTACGTGGTAGTGCAATCACTATACCATTGGCGACATTACCTGTTAACGTAAGAATTCATCGTGTTCTCAGATCACGAGGCCTTAAGATACTTAAACTCTCAGAAGAAATTAAGCCCCAGGCACACTAAGTGGGTTCAATTTCTTCAAGAGTATACTTTTGTGATTAAGCACATATCTGGTGTAGAGAATAAGCCTGCCGACGCGTTGAGTCGTCGAGTCGCATTACTCAACTCCATGAGCATTGAAGTTACGGGCTTTGAGTGTATCAAAGAAGAGTATTCTGAGTGTATAGATTTTTAGGTTGTGTATACGTCTTTATTAGAAAGTCCGTCAGGAGCTAACAGTGAGTATTTGATTTTGGACGGATATTTGTTTAGGAGTGACTACTTATGTATACCACGCACCTCCCTTCACGATTTTCTTGTCTGAGAGTTACATTCAAGGGGGATCGCGGGTCATCTTGGTCGTGACAAGACCATTGCCCTAGTGGAGGATAGATTTCATTGGTCAAGCCTCAAGCGAGACATGGCCAAATTATACGGCAATGCCGTACTTGTCAACTGGCAAAGAAGAGAAAACAAAATACTGGATTATATACACCTTTGTCAGTCTCATTCATCCCTTGGCAGGACATCAATATGGACTTCGTGCTTGGACTTCCTAAGACTATTCGAAAGCATGACTCCATATTTGTTGTCGTGGACCGTTTCTCTAAAATGGCTCACTTCATTCCTTGTTCTAAGACCTCCGACGCCTCTCATGTTTCCAAGTTGTTCTTTAGTGAGATCGTCAAACTACATGGGTTACCAAAAACCATAGTGTCTGACCGTGATGTGAGATTCATGAGTTACTTTTAAAAGACACTATGACACATGATGAATACTAGGCTCCAATTTTCTTCTGCCTACTACCCTCAAACCGATGGCCATACTGAGGTGTTTAATAAGAGCCTAGGGAGTTTACTTCGATGTTTAGTGGGGGATCATACTAGGACATGAGACACCGTACTACCCATAGCTGAGTTTGCATACAATAGTTCTGTCAATAAGTCTACAGGTCTAAGTCCTTTTGAAGTCGTTACTGGGTATAAGCCTAAGAAGCCTATTGATCTTATTCCCATGTCATTGTCCCACAGGCCATCAGAGTCTGAAGAGTCTTTTATGCATCACATACATTTATTGCATCAAGAAATTATGCGAAAGATCACTACTAGTAATGAACATTACAAATTTTCTGCAACCTACATAGACGTTTCAAAGAGTTCAATATTGGGGACTCTGTGATAGTCTGCATCAGGCCTGAGCGGTACCCTCCAGAGGCCGTTCGTAACTTACACGCGCGTATCACTGGGCCCTTCAAAATTATAAAGTGAAACGGTCTCAATGCGTATGAGGTAGATCTTTCACCTTCCATGGGAATTAGTTCCACGTTCAATGTGGAGGATTTTGTTACTTTTCAGGGACCCATAGATACTTTATCCAGCCCTTCGCCCACTCATCCTGATGCCCCAGACTTACCCTTTGATCCATGGTCTCTTCTCGACCTTTCATCCCAGCCTCTACCTCCCATACTTAGCCTTCACACACCTAGAGAGGAAATAGAGGATATCTTAGACCATGAGATAATTTTCACATTGGATGGCGGGTTTAAGAAATACCTAATTAAATGGAAGTCACGCCCAGCTTCAGACAGCACGTGACTCACTGAGGAGGAGCTTCAAAGACTTAATTCCCACATCCTAGAGAAGTTCGGGAGTTTTATTTCGCCAGTGACAAATTTTTTACAGCCAGGGAGAGTTGATGAGGACATCATGCACATGCACGCCCGCACACCACCACCCCTACGCATGTACGTACGCAGAAGGAGGACCCCACCATCGATTTAGCTCGATGACGACATCCAGGGAGGGCCTCCTAGTTAGAAGACAAGTTTTGGTTAAAAAAAAGTGGGCCCGATAGTCAAGAAAAACCCATCATGGGATCTCATGATCGTGGCCCACTCGTCGGATTGATTTTATATTTTACGTTTTTCTTATATTGTGAACGCTTTAGATTTCTCTATTTGGTTTTTGTTTTAGTTTACTTCATCGCCAAGTAATTGGTTGTGCACATGGTGCGAGTTTTGGGTATAGAATTTTTCCTATAAATAGGCACCCCTTATAGTTCTTTTGATTCATTGAAGTTAATAAAAAAATTTCTGCTTTATTTTTTTGCTCTCTTCGTGAGTTGTGGAAGAATTCAAAAGTGGGTGCAAAGCCCCCTCTTTTCGAATGGCTAATTACCGTGGTGCGAAGCCACATCGACCCCGATTCACCCCTATCCTCCATCATCTTCTTTTCCATCTTCCACCACCATCCATACTTCAAATTCATCCCTTTTGTTGCATCAGATTTCTTCATTATAGCAAATTTTCAGGTTTTGGCCCATAGTCGAGCTGAAACTTCGGCGAAGCACCACACACAAACCGTACATCGGATCAAGCTGAGATTTGGGAGTTTTGGAGTCCATCCCTGGCCGACCTAGGCCAATTTAAATAGTGGGCCCCACACACGTGCGGCAGGGATCACAAATATGTCCATCTGGGCCATTGTTGCTGTCCACACACGGGATCGTCTTTTGGTTCAAGTTTTTATCTTCTTATATCCTCTCATATCTGTTTTTCATGAAACATAGCCCTAGATTACATTTTTCCTAAGCTATTTGTTAATTTTCTTACCCTAGGGTTCCCCAAATTGAAATTTTTGAATCCCTTGGATTAGGGACTGATTACTATGCATGTGTGGGTGATTATTTCTTATCTTTGAGTATCATTTGGTTCATAATTTTTATTGATCCAGCCCTATCATGTGTAGGCCTGGACCCACATAGATTCCCCTTAATTGAATGTTTGAACTTTTATGTGGGATATGGAATTTGTGTAATTATTTCTGAACTAACGTGATCTTAATCCTGAAATCTCACATATCATATTTAATTTTCTTATCCTGCATCACATATCATGGTGGTCCCCACCGTCCAGACCACTGGACGGTGTGGATGATAGGATGCATACATCAATGTAGGCCCCATCTCCACACGTGCAGCACGTGTAGAGTGGGTTCCACTTCATGCCATTGGACGGACGATATGGGATAATCCACATACCTCGTCATCAGACCCACAGAACATGCTAACGACCTGAGCAGCAACAACTGCCTGCTGCTTGTGGTGAAAGTGCCCTGGTTTGTCAATTAGCTTGAGTGTTGGGTTAGTCAGACTGCAGAGCCCCATAGGAAGATCAATTCAAAGTGTCTGCCTCAACGAATGTGTGGAAGCTCGTCATAGGTAAATTTAAGCCTCACATCCCATGTCCCAAAACTCCAGGTGAATAAAACCCTTAAAACAAGTTAGAACACTATAGGGTTTATATGTGAGAAAACTTTTTTCAAAAACAGAAAATTTCTAAGTTTTTCTTACTTTGTCAATTACATCGATACATGTCTCGATATGATCGACCTGCGTTGTCGATGTCCTTGAAAGCTCAAACAATAAAATCGAATGAGGACGTAAAGTGTCCAGCAACCAATACATATCTGGACGGAATTATCGATATATCGATATACCTATCGATATTATCGATATTTGAATCTCGAGTCATTCGAAGTTGACTTGATAATATCGATAGGCAGTTCTTTGGTGCCCCTATTTTTACTTAAGAAAATCATATATGCTTCGATATATCGAAGCCGTCCTCGATACCATCGAAGTTCAAATCTCGATGATATCGAAAGACTCTCGATGATATTAGTCATGGGTGCAAAGTTGTCCAGCAATATTTTTCAGGTATTTTTCAACTTTGATCAGGGGTCACTCAATAGAATCGATATTCAAATATCGATGATATCGAGGCTAGATCGATTGCATCGAGAAATGACATAAACTGTCCAGCAAGCTCATTAATAAAATCCTTGAATTTATCGATGCATCGACATAACCTTCGATATCATCGACATTCAAATTTCGATGATATCGAGTATCTCCCTATCATATCTAATGACCTGAAAAATCTCAAAGCAAGTTTCTCTCATCTTTCAAATGTCAAGGAATTGATCCTCGTATCGATAATATCAGAGTTTGAAATTCGATGACATCGACACGAGTCTCGATTCCCTCGACTAGCTGGCAAGAGGTTTTCAAAAGTGTATGACATTGAGTTTGTTTTATCGAGCAGACCATTGATACAATCGAGAGTATACGTTCGATGATATTGAACCCGCTCAATGATATCGAACTCTGTTATAAATGTGACATTTTTATATCCGTTAGAACCTTTTGCCTATATAAAGAGAACTTCTCTATTGTTGCTGGCAGAGAAAGAAGAGAGTGCTTTTGAGTGTTTAACCTTAGATCATTTACCCAAAGCTTTTTCTCTCAGGGAGTTCATCCTCCAATCCACCCTCATAATTGATATTTAATAGAGTGGATTGGGGAATGAACTTCCACATTCAAGGATCCTCCGGCTACTATCTTAATGGCAAATCATTAAGCTGGGATGCCTTGAATGCATAGATGATTGGAATCACTATCTTCCTAATAGAAAAATATTTAGAGAGTAGGATTTCACATAACCTTGACCCAACCTGTCGCCATATATTGGTACATCATCTGTGTTACGGATCAAGGGAGCAGAAGATTCTTCATCAACAAGAAGGAGATTTTCGTCAACGTCCTGAATGAGACTCATCCACCTATCTGTAAGTATCTAAAGTCTAGAGGACCCTTTGATCATTCCTTTGTAGGATTGGGTCTAAGGTGTTTCTCACCCTTTCAAGTCTTTTAGGAGGCCTCCGGTGGGAGTATACGTGGTGGTGCGTTGTGTGGCTGTGAAGAGCATAAACATCTGGTTGAAGGTGAACCAGTCAAAACCTTAGATTTAAGGTGAACCATGTAAAACCTCCGTTAGGGTCTTATAGAAGATCCTTGGCCAGTGTGCCTAAAAGTGGGTGCGTTATGTTGACCCTTGCTCATAAGAGCATAAACAGTCAGCCTTAGTGTAGGTTGTAAAGGTTGAAGGTGAACTTGATTTAAAACCTTAGGTTTGAGGTGAACCGCTGTGAAACCTCCTTAGTGAAATCCAGTACACTCAAGGGTTGAGTGCGGTTACCGGGAGTGGAGTAGACAAGTAGTCGAACCACTATAAAAATAACTGTGTTTGCGATTGTTATTCTTTTGTGTGTGTGATTTACTTCAATACTTTCATATACACATCATATCCATCATAAACTAGGTTATATATTGTTATCTTTTGAATAGTTTGTGATTGGATCCTCTATCGAGCTTGGAAGCCAGTAGAGTTACATTTGAGTAATCCTGATAACTGCATACTGATAGGATTAGTGAAAGAGGATTTTTAAATAAACTGTAAAAACTTTAAAAAGTCATATTCACCCCCCTCTAGGACATATTGGTATATTCATACTTCAACAAAAGCGGTCTTCATCGCTATTTCAATTATTATCAGAGCAAGTCTCTTTTTAAGGGCTTCACCGCCTAGACAGTGATCTTGACTGAAGTTTGAAATATGGCTAAAGGAGAGGGCTCATCAGTCACTAGGTCTCCAGTATTTGATGGTTCAAATTACGCATACTGGAAGACTATGATGCACTACGTTCTGAGATCTTTGGATCATGACGTCTGAGATATAGTTGAAAGTGGATATGTGCCACCATCTGAACAAATTATACTTGATAATGGCACAACCATCATAAAATCCAAATCCAAAGAAAAGTGGACGACGTTCGACAAAGATAAACAGATTGCTGAAGTAAAAGCTATGAACGTCATCTACTGTGTTGTGTCTCAAGATATCTTCAACCAAATAAGTATGTGTGGGACATCCAAGGAAGCATGGGATCTATTGGAAACAGTTCATGAAGGCACAAGCACTGTGAAGAGGTCCAAACTCCAACTTTTGACTTCACAGTTTGAAAGTCTTAGAATGGAAGAGCATGAGACGTTTATGAAGTTTTTCACAAAGTTGAATATAATTTGCAACTCCATGAGTGGATTGGGAGAAAAAGTTCTGGTACCGAAAATTTGTAGGAAAATTCTAAGATCCCTACCAAAACGATTTAATCTCAAAGTTACAACAATTGAGGAGTGTAGGAACATAAACGAGATGAAAGTAGAAGAACTGGTGGGTTCTTTACAAACTTTCGAACTACACTTCAAAAAAATCCAAAACAACTGTCCTAAAAACTTCAAAGAAAACAATACATGAAGATAATAGAAGTGGAAAGGAAGATGAAGATGATGAAGTGGCTTTGTTGGCACAGAGATTCAGAAAATTCTTTCAGAAGAATCGTCGTCGTCCTTCCAAAGGAAGAAATATGGACAACAGATCTTTTGTAGGTAAATTTGGTAAAAATGTCAAAGAACCAAAATGTTATGCCTATCAGAAGTATGGACACCAGTCTACTGAATGCCCAAATAGAAAAACTAAGGGAAAGGTAATGGCCGCCACATAGGATGATACAGAAGAGTCAAATTCAGAATCTAATGACTCAGAAAGTGACGAAGATCAGAAATCATTGAAAGTTCTTATGGTCTCCAATACTCCAATCATTCCCAGGGAATCTGAAAACGAGGAAGAATAACAAGCCACCGAATCATTTTCATCTGATAATGAGGAAACTGGAGAAGAAAAAGAAATGGAAAAGAACAAACTGCAAGATGCTTATAATCGACTCTACATTCATAGCATCAAAGTTGTTAAAAGACTTGGAATATCTGAGAAAAAAAATGAATTGCTACAAAAAGATTTGGATAAATCTCTGGAAATTAACACACATCTAATTAATGATTTACAGCAACATCACTCAGATAATGATAGACTTAAGAGAATTAACTCATTCCTTAAATTCGAATCCAAAAAAGTAGACAAACAGGTTGAGCAGTTAAAAGATAAAAATATGCTCCTTCAAAATGAAAATCATACACTCCTATTTGATCTAGAAGAGTCCAGAAAAATTGTCAAGCTAAACTGTAAGTTTTTCCAGAGTGGTGAGAAGTTAGAAAAACTTTTAGGTATGAGAAAATCTGGAAATAACAAAAATGGCTTAGGATATGAGAAAGTTAGAGCTGGGTATGGAACACAAATATTTGAAAAATCTAATGTCTTTAGTAGCAACACAAAAACTAATCAAATAGTTGAATCAAATAAGAAAACTAAATCTACTATAAGTAAGAATCCTGTCACGAGGTGGGAAATTAAAGAAAAGAAAAACTGTCTTGCGACTCACTCAAATCATTTAACAGGCAATAACACTAAGTGGTATCGAGACAGTGGTTGCTCAAGACATGTCATAGGTGACAAGTCCCTTATTTCAAACTATCAGAATCTTTATAATGGGATAGTCACCTACGAAGATGGAAGCATTGCTAAAGTAGTTGGACAGGGAATCATAAAAGGGATTAATCTTCTTAAAAATGAGAATGCTTTCTGCATAAAAGGTTTGACACATAATCTCCTACACATATCTCAAATCTATGATAATGGATATTTGGTAAAATTCAATAAACAAGAATGCGAAATCTTAAACTAATCAGGAAAATCAGTAATGAAGGGTCATCGCACAAACAACCACTGCTATATTATCAGAGGCAAAGAAAGGACTGATGCCTAGAAGTACTGAGCATAGAAAAATAAGTCCAGGTCATGTATCTAGATCTGGATATTTGCTGAAATGATGCAATTTTGTTGAGCTCTAAATGATATGTCTGAGGTTCCTGACCTCAACTTTTGTATATAAACATTTTAATGTTTATAATTTTGTCGTGTACAGTGATTGTACATTATTTTGCTCTATATACTAGTGATTCATAAAAATATTATAATATACATGAAGGGTCGTTTGGGTGCTGAAAATTGAAAATACCCATCTTCAATATGACTGTTAATATGTCATTCCCGATGAATCAATCAAGGGTCGATATAATCGACACCTCTATGGAATGTGAAAAGCCATATGATCAAGAATGATTTTGATGACATGCTCAAAGAAATCTAGACCCTATCGTTAGCATCGATATTCAAAATTCGATACTATGGATATGCACTATTGATGTGATCGGCGGCTCTCGGAAAGGTAAGCTCGTGTCCGTTGGAATTCTCAAGTTACTGCTGGTTCTTCCCAACAGTCATCGACACGGCCTTCAATGCATTTATGAGTGGATTGTTCGATATCATTGGCACCATATTGATGACATCGACAAAGCGATTATAAGCCGACCGACAACAAGGAAGAGATTCACTCGGCTTCCTTCCTTCCGATTTCCCACATCACCCTGCTGGCTCCAGAACATCAAATAGAGTAAGGAAGATGGTTAAAGGGAAAGGTACGGACCCCTTGTCCTCAAAACCCTCCAAAGCTAAGGAAGAGAAAAAAGTTAGATCACCTCAGAACCAATCTGATTGGGAACAAGTTACGATCATTGATCGTATTGTTCTCAATAGTGCTATTGAGCCCTATGGGGTTGATCTCCTGTTATAGACTATTGGATGACAGAATGTGCTTAATTTGGGTGGCCCTTACCAGTTTGACATGATCTAATAATTGTTAAATTGTTGCCACGTGGTTCGGGATTATCCACCATGTATTCATCTAGAATTTATGCAACACTCCAAAATGATTACCCCAATGGTTCTTGGTCACCTTCTGGACATTGATGTGACTCGAATCCCAGTCACTGGTAGAAGTTTCAACGAATTAGGCAGGTGGGGGGAGATCACTCGAGCACTGTGTCAAGGTGCAACAATTCCTAGATATGATAACAATATACTTCCTGAAAAGTATCTAGGAACCTTGTTCAGAATTCTCCACAGTATCTTCAGTACGAATGTCTACCCATTTGATGCCAATGACATTGGCTTAAGTCCCTTTACACTCAATGTCTTGTATGATGTATATCAAGAGATTTCTATGTGTTTACCAACTCTTATCTTATAACAACTGATTAAGGTAATTAAGGGGGACCATCTTTAAATCCTTCCATTTCCGTCCCTCATCTACAAACTTGCATACTACGTAGGACTGTCGGCAACATCAGACAAAGTATATCCTGAAGTGTGGTTCAAATATGATGCAGTTCAACAGGTGTATGTCTCCATCTCTTCTCATGCAAAAAGTCTCCCACCTGTTGGTGTGAGCTGCCAACGGCCAAATGAAGAAACACCTTGGGGATCTAAACAGACACCCCTTTGTAGTCCTGCATCAGTCACAAATCGTCAGAATTATATACTTGAATGTCACCTGTTGAATAGCCTAGCTGGAATTAACGAGCGGCTCCATAACTGTGAACGACGATTGTCAGGGATAGAGGACAAGCTAGAAGCTCTCCAACCCTTCGTGCAACAAATTCTTGAAGGTAGTCGCGTGAGCAAATAATGTGTGAATATTGTAATCACTTTTTGAAATATCCTCACATTCCCTTAACTTGGCATACTGTGGTTTCCCATAGTTTTTCGGATGATTTTTTTTGTGTACCCATAAAACGGGCTTGGTGATTTTGTTGGGATATCTGTTAATCTACTGCTGTCTATAGCAGTATGTGTTTTGGATCTTTGGATATGGCTATTATAATTCACTATTTTATTGCTATAATTATGTCTTATGATCCCCCGGTTTATCTAGTTTCTAATATCCACTGTCTGATATGGAGTGCATGTGATGTTCATGATGATTTTATTTATTTTTATCACTACACTAATTGAATTGCTATGAACCCATACTTTCTGAAAATGATATATGCTTCAACTAATTCTACCTTTATACGTTTATACCTATTGGTTCTCCCACATGTCTTTAAACTTCAGTCAATATCTGTTATAATGTTATCTTTATCAATGACTGACAAAAAGGGAGAGAATGACTTCAAACACCATGAACGGAAAATTGTATATATACTTGAATGGTGTTGCAGGTGTTAGGGGGAGCAAATACTAGGTTGTGTACATGGTTCACTAGAATTTGTAAAATTGTGTAAAAATGCATGTACACACAATTTATGATGTGTTTATTTAGATACTGTACTAGGGTGTTTTGGGATTTTGTTACGTAATTGACAAAGGGAGAGATTGAAAGTGCCCTTGCAAGTGCCCTGGTTTGTCAATTAGCGTGAGTGTTGGGTCAGTCAGACCGTAGAGCCTCATAAGAAGATCAATTTAAAGCGTCTGCCTCAACCAGATGTGTGGAAGCTCGTCATAGGTAAATCTAAGTATCACATCCCATGAATAAAACCCTTAAAATAAGTTAGAACACTATAGGGTTTATAAGTGAGAAAAAAAATTTTGAAAACAGAAAATTTTTAAGTTTTTCTTGCTTTATCGATTGCATCGATACACGTCTCGATATGATCGACCTGCGCTGTCGATATCCTCGAATGCTCAAACGATAAAATCGAATGAGGACATAAAGTGTCCAGCAAACATATACATATCTGGACGGAATTATCGATGTATCGATATACCTATTGATATCATCGATATTTGAATCTCAAGTCAATCGAAGTTGACTCGTTAATATCGACAAGCAGTTCTCCAGTGCCCCTGTTTTTACTTAAGAAAATCATATATGCTTCGATATATCAAAGCCGTCCTCGATACCATCGAAGTTCAAATCTCGATCATATCGAAAGACTCTTGATGATATCGGTCATGTGCGCGAAGTTGTCCAGCAATATTTTTCAGGTGTTTTTCAATTTTGATCGGGGGTCACTTGATATAATCGATATTCAAATATCGATGATATCGAGGCCGGATCGATTGCATCGAGAAAGGACATAAACTGTCCAACAAGCTCACTGATAAAATACTTAGATTTATCGATGCATCGACATAACCTTCGATATCATCGACATTCAAATTTCGATGATATCGAATATCCCCCGATCATATCTAATGACCTGAAAAATCTCAAAGAAAGTTTCTCTCATCTTTCAAATGTCGAGGAATCGATCCTCGTATCGATCATATCAGAGTTCGAACTCTGATGGCATCGACACGAGTCTCGATTCCCTCGACCAGCTGGCAAGAGGTTTTCAAAAGCGTATGACATTGAGTTTGTGTCATCAAGCGGACCATCAATACAATCGAGAGAATACGTTCGATGATATCGAACCCGCTCGATGATATCGAACTCTGTCATCAATGTGACCATTTTATATCCGTTTGAACCTTTTGCCTATATAAAGAGAATTTGTCTATTGTTGTTGGTAGAGAAAGAAGAGAGTGCTTTTAAGTGTTTAACCTTAAATCATTTACCCAAAGCCATTTCTCTCAGGGAGTTCATCCTCAAATCCATCCTCATCATTGATATTCAATAAAGTGGATTGGGGAATGAACTTCCGCATTCAAGGATCCTCCGGTTACTACCTTAATGGCAAATCATTAAGCTGAGATGCCTTGAATCCATAGATGATTGGAGTCACTCTATCTTCCTAATAGGAAAACATTTAAAGAGTAGGATTCCATCATAACCTTGACCCAACCTGTCGACATATATTAGTACATCATTTGTGTTGTGGATAAAGGGAGTAGAAGATTCTTCATCAACAAGGAGAAGATCTTCGTTAACGTGCTGAATGAGACTCATCCACTTATCTGTAAGTATCTAGAGTCTAAAGGACCCTTTGATCATTCCTTTGTAAGATAGGGTCTAAGGTGTTTCTCACCCTTACAAGTCCTCTAGGAGGCCTCCGGCGGGAGTGTACATGGTGGGTGCGTTGTGTGGACCTTTGCTTTGTGGAGAGCACAAACATCTGGTTGAAGGTGAACCAGTCAAAATATTAGTTTTGAGGTGAATCGTGTGAAACTTCCGTTAGGGTTTTATAGAAGATCCTTGGCCAATGTGCCTAAAAGTGGGTGTGTTGTGTTGACCCTTGCTCGTGAGAGCATAAATAGTCAGCCTCAGTGTAGGTTATAAAGGTTGAAGGTAAACCTGATTTAAAACCTTAGGTTCAAGGTGAACTGCTGTGAAACCTCCTTAGTGAAATCCGGTACACTCAAGGGTTGAGTGCGGTTACAGGGAGTGGAGTAGATAAGAAGTCGAACCACTATAAAAATGACTGTGTTTGCGATTGTTATTCTTTTGTGTGTGTGATTTACTTCAATACTTTCATATCTGTATATCTGAGATCACACCTCACACACATACACAGTCATATCCATCATAAACTAGGTTACATATTGTTATCTCTTGAATAGTTTGTGATTAGATCCTCTACCAAGCTTGGAAGCCAGTAGAATTACATTTGAATAATCTTGATAACTGCATATTGATAGGATTAGTGAAATAGAATTTTTAAATAAACTGTAAAAACTTTAAAAAGTCATATTCACCCCCCTCTAAGACATATTAGCATATTCCTACTTCAACAAAAGTGGTCTTCATCGCTATTTCATGTGGGACCCACCGTCTTGCCTGGATGGTGTGGACCCAACACGTCATCAAGGTGGGTCCACACATGTGGGGCCCACCAGGTCAGCATCAAGTTGATCTTGCGTTCCCAGAAACAAGAAGCAAGTGGGCTACGTTTGCTGGACGACCAGAAAATCTGAACAGTCCAGATTTGATCACATTGGGTGGGCCACACACATAAATCATCAAAAGAAAAGGAGAGAGAGAGCTCACCGGAGAAGAGATAGATACATAGACGCCGATGGCTACAACCGCTAAGAATCGATGGACTACACTAAGGAAGAAGACCGGAAGGGGTATGCAAAATGCAAATAGGAAGCGATGAAGGGTTAGGGCTTCTCTTATACAGGGAAGCCATGTGGAGTCGTCAATGCTGGGTTGTACAGGCATCCTTTCGACTACTCCCAGCTGACACGTGGCCCAACCCCATGCATTACTGGACCCCAATACTGAGTAAGAGCCACGTGTCATGCCTCATTCGTCTATCACCAAAACGGTAGCATGACGCCCCATATGACCTCGAACCACGAAGCGACACGCCATGCTTAATTACTGACACGCCTCGAGCACCGTACTGGCTGTCATACCTGCCATTTATGACTATACAGTTCGACCTAATCCCGACCTGACTCGTATTAGGCTTACTTTACGAGTCGTTATAGGTTGGAGCGAAAAGTAAGGGGGCTTACTGTTCAGTGAAAAAATTGTAAGTTTTAGGTCGACTTATGGAATGGACCAACTCTACTAAACAGCACAAACCCTTTAACATCCGAGCCCTAAGGGGCATCTACGTCCAGAAACAGGCCGACTTTCCATATGGTCGATGCGACTGTAAGAACACTTAAAGAAGATACAATTGTAAGTCTACTTAAATGGCCAATTGCCGACCTGACCTATAAGTGGGCCATAGTTCGGCTATAGGTCGGCCATAGCTCGGCTACAGGTCGATCTTAGCTCGATCATAGCTTAATCAGAGCTCGACAATAGCTTGAAACAACCTCTTTAAAGTAGTTGTAGATTGAACAGTACCCAACATAAATGATTTATCCTCGGATTAGCACCCAAGAATATTTCCTATGGCCGGAAGATCTCTCCCAAGATCTTCGGAGGATCAGGCTGGATCTCGAGAACCTTGGACAATGATGATCTCAGAATGATCCTGAACAAATCTCCAAACGGATTTTTATCCTATGTATCGAAGAAGACTCTTCATAGTATCATCTTCCTTCTCTTATAAATAGAGGCACCGTTAACTAATGTAAGGTACGCACATTCATACCCTAATACTTGAATGGTGAATTTTTTCCAAATAAATCATACCCTACAAAAGGCCCCAAAGACCTGACTTAGGCATTGGAGGGTCCCCTGTACTAGCCAGGGTCTTCTTTATCTCTTATTTTTCTGTGCATGTTTAAATGGGCTAGTCAGGGAGGGTCCATCGAAAAACTGCATCAATAATTATTAATGTGAATATCAGGATTTAAGGGTCACGGTCCTAAAGCTTAAAGAGTCAGCAATATTTACAACTACTTAGGGGGACGGTGGCGATGAGTTGTCATTTTAATTTTTCTAAAGAAAATAATGCTGGAGAATATATTATCGGAGTGGGTACATCGGGATGTCGAGATGTTAGAATGCTGGAGAATGGATCCTTTGAATTATTGGGGGCCCCCGAACTTTGCTGGAGAGTTCTCTTCTTTTTCCTAAAAAAAACTTCAAAACATTTCAAAAATGGTGTCGATTTCGTGGGAAAGGCCTACTTATCGTCTTTGAGTCACCGTTTGTGGGGCCCATTTTGAGGTTCAAGTCCCAGCCAAATTGTCCATCCGTTTTGTGTTTTAATGGTAAGGCGTGGACCAAAAAATCATTGGGATCCAACTCAGGATGGGCCGCACCTCAGGAGACAGTGGGTATTAAGGAAGCGGATTGCGTAGTGAGTAACTCAGTACGCTAAGCCTACTGAGTAACTCTGTGGGGTCCACCATGATTTATACATTTTATCCACTCCTTCCATCCATTTTATCAAATAATTTTAGCACCTGAGCCAAAAAATAAAGCATATCTAAATCTTAGATGGACCACACCATAGGAAATAGCGTGAATTGAAAATCTACAGTTGAAAAACTCTTGAGGGCAACAAAAGTTTTGGATCTAGGTTATATTTGTTTTTTTCCCCTTCAATCCATGTTTTTGTGATCTCATGAACAGGTTGGATGACAAATAAACATCACCGTGGGGCCCAGAAAGGTTTCAACGGTGGAAATCATTATTCCCAGTGTTTCCTGTGGTATGGTCTGACTTCAGCTTTGGATATGGTTCAATTTTGGTCTCAACTCCTTGAATGAGCTTGGAAAACAGATGGACGGTGTGGATTAACCACGTACATTCACGGTGGGCCCAACAGAGTTTACTCAGTACGATAAGAGCATACTGAGTAACTAGCACGCAATCCGATTTCGGGTATTAAATGGCACCATTAGCATGTTCAGGGTAATGGGCCTTTAAGATCAGGCAAAAATTTGTGTTTTCGCCTTATCAAAGCACGTGTGACTTATTAAATAGGCAAAATGGTTCATCCAATGGACCAAAGGGATGTTTCAATGGTGGACATTTCAACTGTTGTGGGCCCCACTAAAATTCAATAGAAGTAGCTGGCATTAAGGTAGTGGGAAAGATTGCAGGGGCATTTTATCCAAAAATAAAATAAAATAATCCTTAAAGCTGTTAAAGGTCTTAAAAAAGGATTTGAAAAGGGAGTTTAATCACCTAATTAAGATAGACCTTGGGTCTACTTTAATTTTTTTCTTCCTTTTTTTAAAAAAAATCTAAAAAAATAAAGATGTCCAAGTATGAGATATTCATGGCTCTTTTGACTAATTACCGTCGAAATATATGGCCATGAGAGTACATTAGACGTCTGTACAAAAAAAGTAGAAAGAGTTTGACACAAGGATCTTCCGGTTTGAGTGATTCTTTGGTTATCTTGTGTTTGCATCGTGAGACTGTTATGCAGTAAATGATATAGTGTTGTTGACTAAACCGTAATAAGGTAGAATGCTTGTGAGTATGCGCCAGTTGGCATCCTAAAAAATATTTTTAAAGAAAAATAATTAGAAATTATTTCAAAAAAATAATTGGGCTCTACCTTAATGAAGCTTCAATTGCTATGCACCATATCATTTCTCTTGTTCCCACGTTGATCCATGAAAACTCTAGTTCATGGAAAATACTACTATAGAGATGGTAAAACTTGAACACCTCAGAGCTTGACGTTGAAATGATAACCGATTATAAACAAAATAAAAATAAAAATCAAATACCCTTTCAAAATCTTCTTCCTTCCCTTTTTTGAGTTGAAAACCAAAAACAAAAATACATATTTTTACAACAAACAAGTGACTTACTCATCTATGAGATTTTTAGCAGAGTATGACCCTTAATATGCGGGTATTCAAAATATTTGCATATTGCATTTGTGACATCAAATGAACAAACAAAAATTTAATGCTTATTGTCATTCTAATACAGTCTAAAATAAAAATTATTGAATAATCCTAACCTTCAATTCAAGGAAACTTATTTTTTTAAAATAAAAAATAGTGGAAGTAGATTGTAGTACACAATAGATGAAGTGAAGAAATTTGAGATGAAAATATTAGATTTGTGGTTTTAAGTATTGACTTGGATAGTCAATATTTCAAAACATATTGTTGTCCTTTTTTGGATATTCCACCAAATGTAAGAAAAAGAATATGGCAAATTATCTTCAAGATATAATAAACTCGCAAATCTAAAATTTAACATAGAGAGTTGCACCTTTGAATGTTGAACTGATCTCCGAGAGTAGATACTTACATGCTTTCACAAAAAAAAAAAATGCCTTAAAGGGACAATAGTAAAAAGGCATAGATGATAATACATGGCTTTAGATTACTTAATTTGGGAGTTTTTTGTGTTCTATGGACTATAATGCCCACGCTATATTGAATATGAAAAGTCATGTTTTAATTCCTTGACTTTTAATATACATGCTAAGAGTTGAAGATTTACTATTCATGTGTATTTTTTACACGTGTGCACCTACTTGCATGACCCCTTGCAAGTATACTAACTCGCATATGTACCTACCCTCTGATCGAGACAAACCCTAAGTGCAAGACTGCGATGTAATAATAACTTGGTGAGACCGAGGTCGTACCACAGAGACTTGTGATTGTGCAATTTCTGCAATACTTTTTAAAACTAAAACTATAACTAAACTAACTTTATAGAATATAAATTAAAGAGTAATGTTGTACTTGTGAAGGAAATTAATAGGAATAAAGTATTAGGGTGTCAATGATCCACTTATAGTTATTTCTTAATATTTAGTTTACTTGATTCAAGTGGATTACATGATTAGAATCGAAGTCATATCCTATCAAATCGGATAATGGAGCAATTAAATCATCATTCATAAACTCAAAACAGATTTAAACTTCAATTGATTTGTTTCTCATATAAAGCACCAAACTATTGATTATAGAGAATTCAAAGCATCTATCATGACCTTAATGTATGAGAGATTAATGAATTTTATGTATCAATCCCTTACAAAATAGATAAGCAATCACTCTTAGCCTTCCTAAGCATCCAATATGCCCCTAGTCGACAATGGATCAAAGTAAACCAAAATATATATCCATTTAAATCAAATATCAATTAAAATTTTTAACAATGAAACCAATTACTTGAATCAAAATAAACTAATAAATTAAAAATAATTACAAGCTTCACCTCTTAGCCCTAGCTAAGAGGTTAACCAACAATAAACACGATTGAACTAAAACTTAAAAGAAAAACATGAAAATTGAAATAGAACTGAATGATTAGAGAAGAAGGAAGATCCCGTAGAAGCTCCACAACTCCTTGATATATCCCTTATACCCCAATTCATATATAGGAAAGTTAGAATCACCCATTTATATAGGAAAAATCCGCATCGATTTGAAACCGACTTCAAATTTATGCACTTTTGTTTCGCATCAATCGCACGACTGTACACTTCGGTCACATTGAATTAGTCTCTCGGTTGCAAACGGTTTTTTTCAAAATCCATCTGAAGTCTCTGTCTTCCTTTGGTCGCATCGAACGTAACTTTGCTTCGACTTAAAGTCAAGCCGAATTAACTCTGAAAATCATATTTTGTTGCCGGACTGTTCTGTGCACATTCAGTAGGACCAAACCAACCTTAGGTGGGACCGAATAGTCTATTACTTTTGTTATTACACTTTGTCAATAAGCCAGTCTTTTCTCTCTCTTTTGCACTTAGTTTTGTTGGATCTTTGACAATTGAATTCTTCATTAATGACTTTTAAATCTCCAAATATTTACTTGGTCATTATTTGAGCATCAAATCTTCTTTTTAATCATTATTTTTCGTCTTAGATCTTTAAATCACCTCGCAAACTTTGAGTGTTGTTCGATCCCAAACATTTGCAGAACAATCTCATTATATTGCCATATACGCATAATATAAATAAAAGTGTGCACACATAAAAGACTTTCATCATATTATGGGTTCAAATATATTCTAAGTTGTGATATACCATAAGCCCCTAATTATATCTCAGGAATAACCCTTAATTATGAGATAAATATAAACAAAGCATGAATAAAGAAAATAAAGAAAATAAGTTTAACATGAACAAGGAATATAACTAATCCATATATATAAGAAGTCAATGACATTACATTAGATGGAGTCCTTTAGATGCAATTGAGAGGACTTGACTAATACAGGTTGTGAGACCACTAAAAAAGAGTCAAGTGATAATAAAAGATATTTTCGTTAGATTAGTATGAGGGTTATTGATAAAGTCTAAATATTGTATATTTATCCTCTCAATTACATTAGCTTTTCTTGCATTTAAGTATCAATTCGATATAATTATATATATTTTATGCTCGTGGGGTGATTTTGGTCCTAAAGATGACTACATACTTAAAAAGATAGATTTAAAGCTTAAAATGAGATCAAGCCGAATGAGATGAAGATTTGGAGATGTAGAAGACATTATTGAATAATTTATGTGCCAAAGATCTGAGGAAATAAATGGCAAAGGATGGAGAAATGACTAAAAACTCACAAAGATTAATAATAAAAATAATAGATTGTTCGGTTCCACATGAGGCTGTTTTGGTTCGACCGAATGTGCATAAAACAGTCCAGCAAGAATAGTGATTTTCAAAGATAATTTTGTTGGTGCAATGATTTATAAATTTTGTTTATTAGTCACATGGGTCCTCGTTTCATGATGTCGGTTGAGCCTATTGAAGCTGAAGACACAAGAGCATCAATGAGCAAAGAACAAACAAATAAGGTGTCTTGGTGACCCTAACCCTTAACCCAAAATAACCCATGAATCTCTAGATGATATTGACTTAATAAGTAGATCTTGTTAATAATCCTCTAGCCTTAAAAACCTAGTTGGAATATGAAAAATAAGACTATAAGATGTGCAAAACTACTGTAAAATCATACGCCCATATTAAATAGCAGACTACGAGTGATGCTCGATCCCATTGAGTATACCTCAAGGGATCTCCGATGACATCAAAGACCACTTGATGGAATTGAGTAAGTAACTCAATATGTGCAGCAGGTTTAAAAAGGCCGAGTTATATGTCCTAGAGGGGGGTGAATAGAACTATGCCAAATTAAAAAATAAATACAGAATTAAAAAAATAATAGCACAATCACATAGTAAATAAGTACAAGTAAATAGCAACCTTAAATGTACTAGCCTTGAGAGGTTGATACAAACTTAGTTTTAAGAACAACCCAACACAAAAAATCAAAGGCTTATGGCAGGACAACCTTACTAGAATGTTTGTAAGTATTAAAAATTCAGACCAATAAAGAAGCAAAGGAAATAACAAATAAAATAAACTAAGTTATTACAACATTCCCACAAGTGCATAAAATAAATTACACCATTCACCACAAATAGTGGTTCGCTTGTGTGTACACCAACTATTAGAAAACAGTCACACAACTACTCCACTCATAATATTCACTTCTTCGGGATATTAGTGTTCACTATAAAAAAGAATTTCTAAGGTTCACCTTAAAACCTTCACAATTGTGTCTTTGATTGGGCTTACACAATTTCAAAAACCCCACACTTTGAAATTTCTTGGATCACCTCAGACAAACTAAATAGAGATTTTTCTGGCACAACCTCAAAAACCAAAAAGAAAGAATGTACAAAATGTAAATGTACTTATTTGAAAATTATCCTTTAAAGAAGCCTGGTAGAACCGATTCGATGTAGACGATGATATTCAATGTCCAGTCTCACGGATTAAAAGGTTATAGTTTTATATGATTTTTAAATTAAATCAACTTGGGCTGATTGATTTAATTTTGATTTCAAGAAAGGGGAAAACAAAAATCTCTTCTTAAAGTAATATTAGAATAGAGATCTCAAAATCAAATAACAAAAGCTAATTAAAGAAAATATTAAATGAGTATAATATAGCTTAAAAATATTACAAACTTATTTCTAAGAGTGGTGTCTTGATTTCGCTTTAATCAATGAATAAACTCTGAAATTCGACTAGTCGAAGGACCAATAAAATTTCAAAATTTCTGGCACGATAAGATAAGGCTGTTACTCGACTAGTCGACTAGCCTACTCGACTGGTTGGGTGGGACCGAAAATGCTTGCTGGACTTTGAGCTGAGCCTGTAGGACCGATCGAGCACTGTTCACTCAACTGGTCGAGGGTCCAACAGAAAATTCTAAAAATTAGCAACAAACCTTGGACTGGTCAAGAAACCTCTTAGATTAGTCAAGCCAATACCTGAACTAGTCGAACAAGGTCTAAGACTAGTCGAGAAAATGACCTATAAGCAAAAGAAATGACCCAAAAAAATATGAAATGAATATGACACAATTTAGGATCAATCTAGGATCATCCAAACCTGTTTATGAGTAGGAACACTTGAGACATCATTCGCTTCAAATTCTTAAATACTTGTGATACTTGAAGCTTGAGTTCGATATCTTGAGCTTGAGTCACGCTTGAGTTTTTTAGTCTTTAGCGTACAGTAGTTGGACTTCAAAATTGAACTTGAGTTATTGAATATGATCTTGAAACCATGAACTTCAACATGCTTCACTTCAACTTGAATATATGAGCAAGTTTAATGAAGATCCAAAGAACTTTGAAATGAACGAACCTAATCACTTCAGCTCAAAGCATGATACAATTACTATATGGTTCAGCATAACAAATTTTGACAACACAATGGGTGATGCTAGGTTTACAAAATAACATTTACAAAGTTATTTGAGTTTCTCGATGGAATCGAGGAACCTTCGATGATATTAAAGGATCTCCTTAGTGCCACTGAAGACCATTCGATGGAATCAGGTAACGGTGTGTAAACTGTCCAGCAACAATTCAGCTGGAAATCTAATTTTTTCGATGTCATCGAAACCTTGCTCGATCCCAATGAAAGAGCCATTATCTGCTCATTTTTTTAACTATCTGAACTCGAATTTCTTATAAAGGATATTTGGTAATTGGGCATTTGGATGAGTTTTTGCAACAATATAAGCTTAAGTGATTTCATGATTATATGAATCATCTTAAGCCTCTAAACCAATGGGTTTTAAGTTATCTTCCTTTATATTAACACTTTAATGAGAATTCTAACCTCCACATTGAAATTATGCTTGAAGTCTTTCATTTTATAGACATCAAACTCAACCTATTAAGCATATCATTGTCTAAATCCTCTAAAAAACTCATCTACGTGAATCCCCTATGAATTACAACTTCTCATTAGTTATAAGAGATTCAACCATCCTCTCGTCACATTGTTCACCTCAAATGAACACTACATGCAGGGTATTTAATATTAGATTTGAAACATCGGCACCACGATTAGGGGAGAAAAGGGAAGCTGATTGAAGCACGAAAGATCATCAATCAAGCTACCCAATAATGCATTATAAAATGGGCTCAATTTGACAAGTAAGCCGTCAATTATAAGAGTCCATATATATTTTTTCCATGTTAAGGATTGATGATAAGAGTTTGTGACTGAAACTCAATTAAGTTCTTATATAGGACATTGGCTTTTGTGTGAGGCCTAAATCTAGGTTTTTTTGTTGGACTTTGAACTTGATTAGGATATTTACCAAGTACTAGAGTTTAGGTGTAAAGTAGTGCTCTATATGAGTATATTTAAAATTATATAATCTAAATTATTTTTAGAATTGTTCAAGTCTATAGGAAATTATTCAATTGGTTTTGAAATAGTTTCTGCATGTTTTGCTCAGGACTAACAAAATACTAGTTGAGGATGTGATAACATCTAAATATTACATATTTATCATCTTAATTACATTAGCTTTCATTGCATTTTTTCGTCCAACGATGGTTATTTGGGGATTAGATGGTTTACAAGTATTTTTAAAGGAAAATATGGTCCATCTGTTCACGATCTAGCAGTTGTGATTTGATGTAAGTTTTTATTGAGATTTTTGAAATGATATGATCCATTGAATTGTAATCCAACAGTTTTTATCATTTTTTTTAAATTTAAAAAAATGATATTGTCCATCGGATTGCGAGATCAATAGTGGTAAATGATGTTGATTTTTATTAAAATATTTTTGTGATTTTTGGAAATGATTTGGTCCATCAGATTACAAGATTGACAATCACATTTGATGCTGGTTTTTATTAAAATAATTTTATAAAATTTGGAAATGATCCAGTCCATCGGATCGTGAGATCGACAGTCTCAATCGGTGTCAATTTTTATCAAATTATTTTTGTCATTTTAAAAAATGTTTCGGTCCATTGGATCGTGAGATCGATGGTCTGGATTGATATTAATTTTTATTAAAATATTTTTGTGTTTTTTGGAAATGATCCGGTCCATCGGATTGTGAGATTAATGGTCTCGATTGATGCCGATTTTTATTGAAAATATTTTGTAATTTTTTAAAAGCTTTCTTTCTCCTTTCCTTATCAGTTCTTCAAGTCCTTTTGAGATATTCAAATTTCTCTCATTTTTTTCAATTTTATTCTCCCCCTTCTATTCCATGACCTCATCTTACACTTGGTACAAGATTCTCATGCTAAGCTCTTCCCAAGGCTTCTCTCTAAGGGAGGCAAAGTGTAAGTGGAGCTATCAATGTCCCGAGGGGGGGGGTTGAATAGGACATAACCAATTTTTTGTTAAATTAATTTTAGAGAACAAATTCAGAACATCAACTAATATTAAAATATTAATTTCAATTGAGTAATAGGATAACCCTGGCCTAATCTCTTAGGTAGGACAACTTTATTTCACAACTTTATTGATTTTAGTATTTTAAGACAATAAATACGAGAAAAAATTTATCAAAAACTACAAGACAACTAGAATTATAGTGGTTCAATGTTAACACACCTACTCCACTCCTAAAATTATTTATTCACGTAATCATGACTTTCCACTGTAACAAAGACTTCACATGTTATCCTTAACAACCTCTTACAATTTGTGATTTTCACGGGCTGTTATAACTAACCTCAAGTGATTTTAATGGGTTTATTACTTTTCAACCTGATGAGATTTTTTCGGACAATCTCATTCAACCGAAGTAAAAGTAATTTACTGGATGAAAACGTATCTTCTTGAAAACGTGAGTCGAAACGAAGATATTAATGGAGCCTTTGAAGGTAAAGCTTTAGTAGATACATTAATTCATTCTTTTCTTATATGAAGATAAATCAATGTATGCACAACTAATAAGGATATAAGGATAAATAATTTTTCAAAAATAAAAATCCTAAAAACTACATATTCAATCCTCTATTTTCAAGTTGAGTATATGCCACTTTCCATTTGAATTTAATAAGGCTTGAGAATAAAATTGAATAAGCTAAGATATAACGTATGAAAGACAATTCAAATATCTTGAAAATGAGAAGATTTTTCATTATTGTTTCATATATTTTTTGTATTTTTTTTTTCTCTCGTATTGAAACGGTGAGAAATGACCTCTATTTATAACAAAAGATTTAAAGCTCTGCTTAGCCTAAGAATCCCTTTAACTAGCTAGAGTTTTACAATTTTGTTTTAACGGTTAACAAATTTCACAGGATCTAATTCGAATCAATCTTAAGCTGGCTTGAGATTCCTCTGGCTGGATAGAGACATGGTTCGGCTAGCCTGGGATTCATGTAAATCAAAACAACTTATTATTGAAAACTGAACCTCGAATAATCAGGCTTTAAAATCACACGAACTAATAATTGATTTTCCATCCATAAAAGATTGCAAAAATTGAATGGTCTTGATAGCTGTACACGAGGGCCGCATCCGAGGATGATGAGCCACAAAAATTTACAAAATGGTGTTGACCCTACAACCAAGAAGTCTAGCCACAGCTCCCAACAATAAATGGTGCCAAACCAAAACCATGAACCCAAAAGGCCAGTCCATCGTTTCAAAGGTGCTAGGGCAAAACATAATTTTTACCATACCTCTTTAATTTTCTCAGCGTCTCTCTGTGTAAGCATCTACATGGTGACATCTTTCATTTCTCCTTTTTTCTCTCTTCCATACCTATACTGTTAGTAGCTTTCTCCAGTCACATAGGAGAAAAGAACCCACCTCTCTCTCTCTCTCTCTCTCTCTCTCTCCAGCAAAAAACTCAAATCCCTACTCCGATAATCACCCTTCCTCCCTCGAGTGCCATACATGTGGCCCATTTTAGCAATGCTGGCGAATTTTTAACTTTTATTGTTTTTCGCCCTTGCCAGCGGCAGGTGCTTTTCTTGTTAGGACTTCTTCGCCAGATGATCTAAATTAGGGTTTCTGGAGACTCTCTCTCTCTCTCTCTCTCTCTCTCTCTCTCTCTCCGAGATTGGATTTGATCTTCTGCAATGTCGTCAGAGGACATGCTTATGCACTTCTCGTCAAATTCGAACCAATCGGATCCATCCCTGCCGAATAAGCTGGCAAAGCTCGAGGCTCGGATGGCAGGGAAGGGCTCTTCAGCAACGTCGGCCCCCACACAGACCTTGCAGTGGCAACAGTCTTCCTCTTCGTCAAAATTTGGAGGCAACCCAGAGGAATTTCCAGAACCGTCAACTTCAAGCGATTCTGATGATGATGTGAGTTATTTATCATTTTACTTTCAGATTTCCTCAAATCTATGGGCATTGGCAAGGATGCTTTATAGCATCCATGGCCGGAGGAATTCCAGAGGAATACTTACATTTTCGGTTTGTAGTTTGTAAAGTGGGGCCTGTGGTTTAATGATCAAGACCATCATTCTGTTGGACCTAGTGGTGAATGGGCCATGCTCCAAACAACTCCTTTCAACCTTTCAAAATTGGGTTTTGCTAACATCCCCACCTTCATATGGGGATGTTTGCAACCCCTGGCTTTTAAGTGACATGTGAGATGTCCAATCATCAATCTGCATTGTCCATTTGTTCGTACAATTAGAGTCATGCCATGCGATGCAAATCCGAAAGGGAAAGCAAATAAATCAATAAGAAAAGAAAGAGATTGCGGGGAAATACCCAACAATCCTCTTGCCAAAAGTTAGAGATCACAAATGCAAGACTGTGAGCAAGCCCTACAGTCCTTTAGTCTTGAACTAGAGACCACTCCCCCTCCCTTCAATGGCTACCATGGAGAAAATAAGAGAATTTCATAAAGAGAATATTAATTAGCTTGTCTTATTCCATAGGCCATAGGCCCTATTTATGATCAAACCTTACAATTTGTAATAAAGGCTATGGAATCTAAAGATAGAATTCCTAGTTGGCCAATATTTGAGAAAATAGGAAACTTCCTAAATAAGAAAGCATTGTAATTAAGAAGGTGCCTAAATAAGAAAATACTCGAATAAGAAAAATAAAATTACTCATTGCTAAAGGAAATTTCCTAACCTAGAGATTTGAAAGAAAAAAAAAGTAGAGATGAGTTAAAAAAGGAAAGTGGGTATTTTCTTGTGCACACATGAGATGTGGGCCTTTTCCTCAAATTTTGATCAATCGGCTTGTGTGGCCATTTGTTTGCATCACCATGGTGCAAAAATAATGCCAACATCCGATTAATAGCATGGAAAATGGGCAGTCAAGATTGAGCGTAGAAACAAAATAGGTCCAGTCATCATCTTGAACCATCTATTTGATAGATCCCACTTTGTATTGCTTATGATTCCAAAGTAGCACTTTTGTTTGGCCTCATTCATAGTGTTGGGATCATCGGATCAATATGATTCTTGCACCATGGCTTCTCCCAATGGTACGACTGAATGACCAGTCTGGATTGATGATTGGGCATCCCACTTGTAAATTAAAAGCATTGGGGATGTTGTTAATGTCCCCATGAAGGTGGGATTTTAGCCACTAAACATGGCGCTAGTCTATGTTCAATTGAAAACAAGGGCCGAGTGAATGGTTCTAGATTAGGGGCCATTATAGGATCCTTGACTTGATTCCCGGGATATTATATTGAGCTTTTCAGTTTTTATGAGGCCATGGTTTAGTTTTCTAGACATTGATATTTAGGGCCCACCATGAATGGGAGCTTTGCTAGTGCAGCTTGCTTAAGATGTCCTACCTTAGGTTCTGCCTCATAACTACCCAAAACGGCAATCAAGAGGTCCCACCATATATGGCCCACATGACACAAACTCTATTATGTGATGTCATACCTTACTGTTCATTCTAGTTCCATGGTGGTCTCAAACTCAAATTTGTACAAGTGGCGAGATCTCTAATCTGTGAGACTTTTTCCATATGGCACATGTACGGTGGAGCCTTCTAGGCCTGGATCATCATGTTGTGGGTTAGAAGGGCAAGTAGCTCAGGTGTGCCTTTGTAGTTTTCTCATAGTTGAGGCCCCAAAAACTTCCTTTATTGAATGATCCTTGCTTTTCATTTTGTATCATGCACATAGATGTTTGAGAATAAAAATACAACACCAGTCTACATTCAACTAAAAAGGCTAAAGATCTTCCACTGCCATTTACAAGAATTAACTTTTGTGGATTTTCTTGTTAACTCTATTGGATTTGGTTGAGATCTTTGTTAGGTGTAGGATCTCTTGCGGATGGTTCAATGGATATTGTTGTTTCAAAGAAGCCTAGGAAATGCCCTTCAACATTTTTTATTTGAAATATTCTTTTTTGTTAACTCTGACACAGTTGGCTAAGAACTTTGGGAAGTTTGGTTGTATTGTAGATGTTTTCATTCTATAGGACATGAAATCAAGGAGTATGGGTGATAACAGGTTGGGGGGTCCCCTCAGCCTGGCAAGCTTGATCCAGCTTTAGACTAAGCTTGGACCTACTAGCTTGGCCCGTGGGCCGGGCTTAGGCTTGCCATGTATGGCCCAATCAATTTTTGGTCTGGGTTTGAGCTCCAGTCATTTTAACTTGACTCGGCTTGGTCCAACTTGGCTAGGCCTGGCTGCACATGCGCACATATTCTATCCTACAAATATGCTATTCCAATCCTTGGTTAGGCAACACATGCATTTTGCACGTCGACCATTGGTTTCATTTTTCTAAACGTCTATTTCTTTGTGCCTTTGCGGCCAACTTGTAAATGATTGGATTATGAACTTCCCGTGGCAAAAGGGATTTGATCAAGTTTCATGCCAGGCCTAACTAATTTTTTCGGGCTTCGGCTTTTGTTTGCTATGCAAGGCTCATGCAAGGCTTGGGTTGTATGGGCTCATGCCATTGATACTGCTCCCTAGATGAGGCAATGAAAGCCACCAAGGTGATGAACGGCAAAAAGTTGTAAGGTAGGGAGGTTCAAGTGTGCTAGTTGAGAGACAAAGACTTGAGGTTCATGCGATGAAGCAATTTGTCATTATAACCCCAAAAATGGAAAAGGTTCTCGAGTCATGTCAGTAAGGTGTTAGCTAGTGTTGAGAGAGGAGGGTCATTTCTTGATGTTGTTTGTGAACCTAAAGCTTTAGGGGCTTTATATAATGCTGGGAAATTACCTTAGGTGATGAGGGTTCATAGTCTATGGTTGAGAGAATATCTATAGAACTTGCTTATAATGTAGTTTCCAAAGCTAGTAGGTGCAGTTTGCATCATGGTTCAAAATTCGGTTTTGGTATATCATATCATTCACCATCGGTATGGGGTTGTATCGCTTCGTATCATCGTATACTGGTCTGTTCTAGGACTGAAATAGGGCCGGCATAGTTATATGGTTAATGGATGATACCATTACATTTTTGAACGATATTTCCAACCTTGGCTTTCCTTTGAAAGAACTCAAGGACCAGTTCACTCCTTTTGTTTTTTGTTTTTTGACGACATAGGGTGTCCTTGCCCCTTTTGAGGCGAGACTATTTCCTGATGATACATGCAAGCATCCGCAACCACGTGTATCGAGTAATGTCGAGAATGGGAGTTGAACCCACACCTGTAGGGAGCAAACCCATGGTGATGGCCGCTCACCCAAACCTCGTCAGGTACTCTTCTCCTTTTGTAAAATAGCTAAAATTTTAGTTAGCTGTATTTCATAGAACCATTTTGATTTCGAGAGGAGGTTGTCTCATTTATTAAGGACTGAGGCTAAACTTAAGGCTATGATGGTGAAGATCCATTGGAAGGCTTTGGTGCCCAAAGGCTCCTGGTTGACATGGCTCGAGCAGATTTGTCTGTTGGTGAAGAGACTTTGGTGGGAGAATCATCTCTTGATCTATCTCGGGTGGAGGCTCGGGCTCTCGCTGATGTTTTTGGGTGGAGGTTCAGATGCCAGAATGATGCCATGTGGACCTACTTCGGGGGAATGGGTCGAAGCTAGCTCGTGTCCCGATACTTTGCTTCGGTTGCTGTAGTGTTAAAACGAGACGACCCCATCTCTCAAAATATCTTCTGTTGTTGCATCCGATCTAACTACAATCATGTCCCAACTTTACCCTCATATGACACGTGGAGAAGAGATAATTTCCTTCTTTTAAGCCATAGGCATGTGTTATCTTGCACGAGTTGAGCACCTTAGGCTCGTTGCATGTGGGAAACGTAACGGGCGAGTCACTCGTGTCTCCACCTCACATGTATGCTGTCCAGACCTCCTTTATATACAACAAGGGAGTCGACTTGCATTCCAGAACTGGGTGCGGGGTCTTCTAGGTTTCTCTCCCCATTTAGAAAGGCTCTTTCAAGGTTCCTTATCTGAAGAAGGTAGGATGGTCAAGAGTGGCCTTGAAATGGTGGAGATTTGAGACAATTTCTATGATGTAGGCATGGTATTCAAAATCGGTTACGTAATGGCCGTTACGTAACAGTAATGATCATAACTGTTATGCGTTACGGGGTCGAAATCGTTACAGAAAAAACAGGCCGTAACGGCCTGTAATCGCCCTGTAACAGTCCCGTAATGGTTTTTTCAAAAAATAAAAAATGGCCGTAACGATCGATACGGGGGCTGTAACGGCCCGTATCATAATGGTAACGGTGGTGGCCGTTGAGGCCACCGTTACCGTCTTGGAACACCTTGGAGGTAGGTGAGTCATTATACCTTGCTTAAGATGCTGCAAGTGGGGATTTCTTCGATGATGTACTCGATATTACTCCTTTGGGATTTCTTTGAAGATGTTGCTCGATTTGCTCCTTCAACAGATATTATCGGAGTGCTTTTCGGGTTTGGGAAGTAATATATGTTGGTCTTTGGAAATGGGCATTACGGTTGATAGATGTTTCTCGGTGGAAGGATGGGCGCTTGGTGTCCTCTATGCAGAAGGGATCTATCCGAAGTAGAAATAGCTGATTGCGTTGAATTATTAAATAGCCTCCCACCTTTTCCTTCCTTCCCCAATGAAATGGACTCTCTACACTAGCTAGGTTCTCCTTTCGGGTCTTTCACAATCATATCTTTCTGCAACTCGATTTGCCCTTGCAAATCTGATTTGGAAGACATTATTCCTTTTGGATTTTGGTCTTATGGGGCCCCTCTGAAAGTCACTTCTTTTGTTTGGCTAGCGGGTAGAAATCGAATCCTCAGTTCCTCACCATAAACAATCTTCAGAAGAGAGGGATGATCCTGAATGTTTGTCATCTATGCATGTTTGATGCAGATTCAGGTGATCATATCTTCATTCACTACCCCTTCGCCATAGAGATTTGGTCTAACATTCTTTCTATCTTCAGGGTGCATTGGGTTATGCCGCTTCATTCCTTGCACCTGCTAGCAGCTATTCATGGGGTTTGCTTGCCAAAAGAAAGGCTAATTCTTTGGAGGCTGTCCCTTTTGGCAATCTTTTGGAATATTTGGCTCCAACGCAATGGCCGCTGCTTTAACAACAAGATGCTCCCATGTGGCCAAGTGCGCTGGAAAGATAAAAAGGGACGTGGTTGATTAGGTTGTTTCGCAATTCAATCTCAATGTGGATGTATCTCATTCATCCTTGCATTTGTAAATCTCTGTTCTTTGTAAATTCCTTCTCAAAATAGTGCCTATGGATCAAGAGGACTATGCGTTGTTTTGAGAACGTTTCCTGGCCCATTGAGGTTATGATCTAGTGTGTGAAGGCCTCCCTTTTTGAATGGGCCTCTATTCTCAATAGCCTTGATTGATTGCTATTTCTTCCTTTATTTTAAGCCTTTGCCTTCTGTGTATTCTTTTCTCGCCGGCGGTTGCTAGCGGGTCTTTAATAAAAAATCCATTACTCTTCAAAAAAAGATGTTAGTCCTTTGTAAGCGATGAGGGAGATTCCTGTTGGTTGCAATGATAATCCTTCTCCTACCTCTCTTCTGGATCATTCCTCACACTCTCGGGACATCAATTTGATGACGAAAGAGAAATTGTGATGGCACAAAGACATGTTGGAGCCTGTCGGCAAATCGGTAGGGATGTGCAAACTTCCATTAATTTCATTTAGGAGAGAAGCTGATGGAGGACGAATGCATGTGGATAAACGATGAAGTGAGATCAATCAACAAATTAAATTAGATAATCAAAATCACAATCTTGCCAAAATCATCAAATATCTTAGGAATCCAACATGAAACTATGAATAGTCTAGGCCCCAATCAAGAAACTATGCCATGCATGATCATTGAATACTAGATATTAGGATCTAATTGATGTAAGAGCACCCGATTAGCATGGGAATAATTCTATTTCAAAAGAGAAGGACTATTGCTACCTAGGGTTTGCTCGATAAGACTGTAGGCTAACCTAGGATTTGAGGAATTTGGGGAAAAAAATGTGGAATTAGGGTTTAGATGGTTTAATTGGCTAAGGGATTTAGGGGACTTGAGGGGAATTAGGGATTTAAGTGGTTGGAGGTTTGGGGTTTTAGGTTAATCAGGGAAATTGAGATTCTAGGGTTTAGGGATTTTGGAATTAGGGTTTTTAGAAATTGGAAAAAATAGGAAATTTGGGATCTAGGGTTTAGGGATGGGAAATCAAGGGGTTTTGATGGAGGAAGCAAGGGGAAATCAAGGGATTGATGGGCTGTTCGTATCGTCATCTTAGGGGCTCGCATGTTGATGCAATCCCGAAAGGAAAATAAAATAAATCAATAAGAAAAGAAAGAGATTGTGGGAAAAGACGCAACAATCCTCTAGCCAAATGCTAAAGATCACAAAAGCAAGATTGTGAGCAAGCTCAATAGTCCTCTAGTCTAGAACTAGAGCCCACTCTCCCTCCCTTCAACAACCACCGTAGAGAAAATAAGAAAATTTCATAAAGAGAATATTAATCAGTTTGTCTTATTCCATAGGCCATAGGTCCTATTTATAATAAATCTTACAATTTGTAATAAAAGAAATGGAATCTAAAAATCTATGAACATAGGAAATAACCTAAATAACAAAGCATTCTAATTAAGAAAATGCCTAAAATAAGAAGATACTTATATAAGAAAATATTTAAAATTATTCCGTGCTTAAAATAAAGATATGAAAGAAAGAGCAGATTTTCTAATATAGAGATTTGAAAAAAATGGGAAGTGATGATGGACTAAGAAAGGAAGGTGGTCCTTTTCTTGTACACGTGTGGAGCATGCACGTGCGGGATGTGGGACGATTGCATCACATGTGTGCTTGTACGGTCACACGTGTGGGTTGTTGGCTTGGGTTTTGGGGTCCTCAATGGTTAGGTTCGGTTAGGGTTGAAGTTAGATGCAGAAAACTTGAAGAAAAAGATGATTTGGATGGCTTTGGATGAGAATGGAAGAAGAAAGATGAAGTGTTGGGAAGACACCTCTTTTGGATAGGAAGAGAGAAGGAAGATGATAGATGAGAAGCCTCGTACTTTTGTTGAATGGGGAATGGAATCCCACTATACCCAAGCTTCAAATCATATGGAGTATTCTCCAAATCACATGAAGAAGAGAAAACACATAGTTCTTTTTTTTTTTTTTCAAAATAATGGCATTAGGGCTCCCCCCTCCCTTTAGAAAGAGACTAATACAAAAAACCTCTCAGGAAAGAATTTTCATAAAAAACCTATCTCAAGTAAAACATAAAATAGTCTAAAAATAATAAAATAAATGACAAAAAGTACTCAAAGCAAATAAATCTAAACTATTCATGGTCAATGGGCTGGACCATGATCAAGAGTGGTCCAAAGGCCCCTTGTGCGCAATCTAACAGTTCGATTGTTGTGCGCGCACTCAATCCAACAGTCTAGACTCCTCAAGAATGTAGCCCCACATGCATCTTCCTAGTGTAGGGTCTTTTAAGATGTATCACATGCATGTGGGGTCTTCAAAACAGTCCACTCGGGCTCACGTAGTGGTCATCCATCCAGAGGAAAACTGGTGATGATCTCCTCCTCCTCTGGTAGACCCTGAATGGTGCTTTGATGTCCTCATCATAAGCAACTGAAAGTTTGAAGCAATTCGAAAAAAAAAAATATCTAAGCCGAAGCTCCCTAGAGGTTGGAGAGGATTGATGAGCTTGGAGAGCTCTGTGAACTATGAAGCCGATAGTTGCAGTGGTGGCAAAAAAGGCAGTGGTCTAAGAATTGGTTACCAATGAAGGTTCTATCCTGGAACGCTAAGGGGGGGGGGGGGGGGGGGGGGGGGGGGTGTTGTCATATAGGGTCTTTCTTAGTGTTAGCTGTATTTAGGGAGATCTCGTCATAGTTTAAATGGCCTTTTACTGTGGTATGTGGAATTTGTTCAAGATTTCAATGGAAAAAGCATTCTTGCCAAGGGTTGGGGGCCTCTTTCATAGACTTAATTCCAAAGAAAACAAGATTAGAGTCTTTCACAGACTTTTAGCCCATTAGCTTTATTCGAAGCAGCTATAAGATTCCGGCCAAGGTGTTGGCTAACCAATTTAGATAGGTGCTCCCGTCGGTCATAGTAGAATATCAAGGAGCATTTGTTGTGATTAATAGATTTTGGGCAATGCATTTCTTGCCCATGAATGCATCCATTCTTCACAGAGGGAAGGAATTAAGGGTGTGGTTTGCAATTTGGACACAAAAGGCATATGACCACGTCGAATGGGATTTCTTGGAATACATGTTGAGTAGAATTGGTTAGTTGGATGTGTGAATGTGTGTTGTTGGCCTCCTTTTCCATATTGATTAGTGCTTCAACAAAAGGTTTCTTTCAAGGATCAAGGGGCTTAAGGTAGGGGCACCTACTATCTCCTTTTCTATTTATAGTGGTTGTCGAAGCTTTGAGCCGCATGCTAATCAAAGGGCAAGAGGGGTGGGCCTCATATCGGGTTATACCAGGGACAAGGAATGGGGTTCGGATCACTCATCTACAATTTATGGGTGACACATCGTTATTTTGCGATGTGGATGAAGTCAAGGTAGATAACCCAAGGAAGATACTGGGGTGCTTAAAAGAACTGTCGGGACTTAAGATAAATGTTCGGAAGAGCGAGATACTCAAGACTTAAGTAACGAAGGGATAGTTCAATTAACAAGTGTCTTCAGGTGTGGAGTAGGCTCCTTTCCATCTACCTACTTGGGTCTTCGTTTGCCCAAGCACTAATGGAGTAAGGTGATAGAGAGGTTTGAGTGGGAAGTATCAAAATGGAAGGTGGGACACTTGTCATTGGCAGGGTGCATTGCTCTCATCAAGGCTACCCTTTCTAATCTTCCTGTATATTTCATATCATTGTATAAATGCCCTAAATATATGTATTGGAAAGAATTGACAATCTGCATAGGGACTTTGGCAAGGAGTATAAGAGAAACGTAAATTTCATCCTCTCAAGTGGGAAGAAGTGTGCAAACCACTTTCTACTGGAGGAATAGGCATTAGGAATTTGGAATCTTTGAACGTATCTCTTCTTGGTAAATGGCAATGGAGATTTGGGGTGAAAGTTGGAAGCCTATGGAGGGAAGTTGAAGCTATTTTCAGAATTTGTTTAATGACAATTACTCTATGAGCATATAGATAGAAGGAACCATAAACTCAAATAACGTTAGAGTCCATAGATACTTTCGTAGGATTAGGATATCTGAAGTGAAAGAAGCTTTGAGAAAGATGAAAATAGGAAAGGTCCTCGGACTAGATGGTATACCAGTAGAGGTTTGGAAGTGTATGGGAGATACTGGGTTATTTGGTTGACAAAGTTGTTCAACAAGATGGTAAGATGAAAGAAAATGCCAGATGGATGAAGGAAAAGTATTGTTGTAAGTATTTATAAAAATTACAGAGCTGCACCAACTATTGTGTGATTAGACTTATGAGCCATACTATGAAACTTTGGGAAAGAGTAATTGAGCAAAGACTGAGGCATGAGACGAATGTATCAAAAAATCAATTTGGTTTCATGCTAGGGAGGTCTACTGTTGAAGCTATTTTCTTACTCAGACAACCGATGGAAAATATAGGGTGAGGTGGAAGGATCTCCATATGGTCTTTATTGACTTAAGAGAAAGCTTATGATAGGGTCCCTAGAGAGCTAATCTAGTGGGTGTTGGGAGAGATGGGTTTAAAAATGATATATTTGACATGATTAAAGATATGTTTGAGGGAGAAGTAATTCAGTAACAAATATGAGGACCAGTGAGATTCCAATAACTGTAGGCTTCTACCAAGGGTTGGGGTTGAGCCCGTTCTCTTTGGTCGTTGGTTATGGACTAGTTAACCAGGCATTTGTAGGAAGAGATCCCATGGTATATGTTATTTGGAAATGACAGTTTTGATTGACATTTTTTTTTTTTTTGGTGGGGGTGGGGTTTCGTTCTTCTCCTTGGTTGGATTTGTTAATGCCGATTAAGAAGGCTCTAATCGAGTCTTTGAAGATCGCTTGGATCTGGATGTCACACCCTTTTTCTTCATCTTCTCTTCACCCATCATTATGGCATGATAATGTGCTTCAGATGTGTGGATCCATGATCCATTATGTCATAATAAGATCCTTCCAAAATAAAAAATGTCATAATAAGTTCGTAGAATTATTCCATGTGCAACTGTGTGCATGCTTTCATTTCCTTTGGTGAAGATGTGAAACTTGAGAAGAAGATAATACATGTAATTCGGTGGCAAAAATCTATGGTTAAACCTTCTTGTCATCTTTTGCCAACTTTCGATCCTCAATTTCACCTCGTTCTCCTGTGTTTGCCGAAGTTTCATCCACTGCTCGATTATTTTGATCTTTAACTTCATGGCAACTAGTTTCTTTTTTCTTTTTAATGATCCAAGAGTTTCTTTGGTTCAAAGTATTCTCCCAACTGCTAGCCATATAGAAACATCCAACTGTGGAATTCTGGAAGATAAAACTTTAACACCTGAATCATAGTGTTGATCGTGGTATTAGCTCCTTTGTTCATTTCTCCTACAACCCTGGGTTTTAGATGCTTTTGTTGTACCAGATCATGCTTGAATGTCACTCAGCTTCGTCTTCTTCCCACTGCATTATCAATTGGATAAGTTGATTTGACTTATTACACATACTGCGCATCATGGTTGTCAGATTTTGGTCCATTGATTTTTAAATATTCTCTCTTCTGTGGAGCTAGCTCTGCTTGTCGCATTTGTGAAATCCTACTGCTGGGTTCTGATGCTTGGCTGATTTAGAGTAGATCCTAGCATAGGATCAAAACAGGTTGAGTTCCTATGGAAATTGCTATGATACCAAATTGATGCATCGGGCTAGGTAGAAACATCCCCTTTTTTATTGCAATCCTTAATGAATGAGAGGTCTCGGACAGACTCTCTGATAAGTAACTATGAGGCAACTATGATTCTATTACCAAATACGAACTTTTTTTCTATGAATAATTTTATTAAAAGAGCCTGAAAAACACTCAGGACAAAATACAACAGAAAAAATATAAATTACAAATCCAAAATAGAGCGAGCTACACTGATTTCAACTTGAAGAAGCTTTGAAGCCCACTTGCATGCATCCCTTTTTGCCTTCCAGAGATTCCCAAATACAAAATTTACTGCAGGAATAGATAAAATAGCAGAAAATATAATTCAATTTCCAGCAATCGAGTACCTTAAAAAGCAAATAGAGCCATACTCCTAGAAAACCAATAGATCCTTGTATGCAAGATAAAATGTAGAGATGTCTTCAACTCAAAACCAGCTGTAAAAAAAGAAAAAAAGAAAAACCAAAACAACCCCATACATTTCTCACTTCTGACTTCAACATAGATCCAATTACATTTGACTTCAAACAAAAGCTACAACAATTAGCCATTATTCTTTTTGTGGCTTTCATCAGCCCTAAATAATTGCTAAGTGGATCCTCAGACTTTCTTCTAATCTCGTCCATTAACTCTAATTAAAGGGACTCCATAGGAATAAATCTACTTGAAATGATAAAATCCCAAACCACCATGACTTCCACCCAAATGCCTCTTGTGAACGGATCTCTTCTTTAGCTGTCTTAAAACCAATGGTTTGCACACCTTTCCAAAAAAAAAAAAAAACACAATGGCTTGCACATCTATAGTTATGACAAGAGCATCTTTTGATAGAGGGCTGCTGAGGTCAGTACCAGGCTGATTTCAGTATGATGTTTCCCAACTGTTGCTCTCAAAACTTGCAATATGGGTCCCATCTTTGCTGTCAGTTCCCCAAAGGCTGAATCTGGGCATCTATCATTGAAACTCATGGTCTGTTCAGGGACTTGCTTCGTAAATGTACTGGGCTACATCAGTCCCTGAAGACTTCTGAAGATTACATTAGCTTTTGCTCCTGTTAGCAGGCTTAGAACCTGCACTCATGACTGCATCAGTGAAAAATTAGAGCATACTCAGGTAGAGTATGGAGGATCATACAGCTGCACGTACCCAATGTTGACATAGTATGGGTGTAATAGAGATCCAGACTTTTTCAACTGTGGGCCCACAGTTGCAGGAAAATTGCTTAAAATCACTCCGGCTGGACAATCCTAACCTTACCTGTTGTTGTTTCTCTTTCAATCATCCATTTGGTGATCAATGATATGGCGAGGATTGGTTGATCAGTCCGATTTATTTTTTTGTTTTTTGGGGACATGCCTTGCACACATGGCGCAACCAATCTGGACTGTCTGGGTTGATTCATGTGCTTTCCACATATATGGTGGTTCTATGCATGAGTATGACAAACTATACTCCGCTACGATAAGGTATAATTCCTTTACATTGGAATTTAGGTTATAGGTTTTTGAGTTCTGAGCCGGTAAGTCTGATGGATTTGATCAGTTTTGCTCAGCCCGGTAGTCTAAATTCATTTATTTATTTTTGAGTTCTTTGCTGGTTTCTGAAGTGCAATTTTTTTTTTTTTCAATTGAATTATGATCTATTTGAAAATATGTAATGAAATATGGGCTTTTAATATTTCTTTATTGCACGAAAGTTAATGCCTGCATTCACTAATTTCAGATTGGTGGGGAGTTCTTGATACAAGCCAACATTCAGAAACGGCAAAGACTTCAAGAGGACTACGAAACAGCACTTGTTCAACAGTCTGAGGTGTGTTGACATGTGTGATGCCTTCTTCCTTTTGGAAATTGGGTATAGTCACATAAACTCAAGGTGAACATCAATAATATCAACCAATATTATTGATATCGATATCATCGATATTGCACCTCAATTATATAAAACCTACAGGAAGTTGCGAGACTTTTGGATATCGTCATATCAATGATATTATCACAATGTATTGGTAATGTATCATCGATACATTGATACCGACAACCATTATTTGCAATATCGATAATATCGTCCAATATTATTGGTATCACACCTCAGGGATACAAAACCTCAGTGGAGTATAAAAATCCCTGGTATCGCTCAATTTATTGCATTGTATCATGCGATATCACAAATGTCGTGATATATCATGAGGTATCGTTTTAGTCCTTTTTGATTTTTCCCCATTTATTGATGATGTCTATCGATGAATATTGTTGATACTATTAGGGAACTGCGGTTGTGTTGAGAGAAAATGCAAAAAACCTTCATTTCTTGTATTTTTCCATCTTTTTCCCTCTTCTAAACACATCTAGGATAGATTTCGGTCCATCCTCTTGAATCTTTTGGGAGAAAAACAAAAATTTCAAGCTGGAATCAAGATCAAAGCATATTTGGGGCCGGTTTCGATTTAGTGAGTATTTTTGCATTTTGATCCTTTTTTTTTTAATCATATAAATTCAGTACCAAAAGGTTGGAAATGCTTGATTCATCACGTTTTGCATGGAAAATTAAAGATTTAAACTGTCGATTTCAAGATTTGTGGGTAGGTGGTCTGATTTGGGAAAAATTGGGGATTAATCAAAATTTCTATAATTTCTCCCAAATTGGTTGCAACCTTACTGTCCAAACATGACATAAAAAATGTATGAGGCCTGATCTACTGATTTATGTAATTTTGGAAAAAAATATTTTTTAATTAAAAAATATAAAAAATGATATATTTTTTCTTCGAAATTTCACTTATATCAGCAGTCAATTAGGCCCAATTTCAGAGTATGTAGGAGTGTTTGATGAAATCATCATCACATACACTCTAATTTCAAGATTTGGGGGGCGGGTAGGTTGTCCGATTTTGGGGGAAATTAAAAAATTCTCAATTTCCCCCATATTGGTTGCATTCTTATTATCTTGCTTGTGTTTTCGCACGTCTTCTTACATTTATAAATTATATGAATAGACTTCGAATATACTTGCATTAGTCCAGTCAGACGACATATAGCTTAGGACCCTATACAAAGGAAACGTATAATGTGCACTTGTTTTTTGTGATGTTATGGTTTAAAAGTGTGTATCTATGTCCTTTTTAACCATTCCTGATGTTTCATTGAAAAATTCAACCAATTTCCCAATGTTTGCCAATGTTTGCCAATGTTTCCCAAAAAGTGCGATAAATTCCCCGATACAAACGATATATCCCATGTGATTACCGATATGTATTTGTATATCAAGGGTGCGATACGTAACACAATACTGATACGGTAAACATGGATGACAACAACACTGGGGTTCTCTTAAAAATTTGAAAAAGAAACCTTACAAAATCCCAAATTTTGTCAAATCTTTCACTTCTAATCCATTTCTTAGATTTATAAATGATATGAATTGATTTTGAATATAGTTTTTTTTTTTTTTGAAAGATGATGCAAATTTATTAGGGATAGAAGTCAAAGAAAAACAAAACTATACAAACAAAAGAAAAAGGAAAGGAAAAGAAAACAATAAAAGAAAAGAAGAACAAGAAAAAGGAGCCACAGGCACTCCAAACCCCAACTTGACCCACTCAAAGAAGCCACTCAGATAATAACATGAAAACCAGGTTGATCACCCTCAACTGCTTTGGTTGCGAAAGACTTGGTGATTTCTTTCCAACCAAATTGACCATTAGATGGCCAAGAGAGCAAGCCTCCATTTCGAGAACTAAAGTAGCCTTGTGAATCTCCATGCCAAGCTTGAAATTGAGGATCCATCGACTCAGGCATCACCCATGACACGCCCGAAGATCGAAAAATGCTAAACAACATCACCCGAGAGAAGGAACAATGTATAAAGAGGTGATCCATAGACTCCTCCATGTTTGAACACAACATGCAGACATTTGGAAGCACCATAGATCATTTCTAGAGGTTGTCGATTGTCAGAATCATTCTCCCCGCTAGCCCCCCCTCCCCCCACACCCCCACACCAAATGTCCTACCAAAATCTGACCCTTGAACTCTCCCCCACTGCAAAACTGAACCCTTTGAGCATCCCAAGGGTCACCCAAATAATCATTTCCGAATGAATGAGGCTTGATAAGACGAAACTGCCAAACCACTTACCCAAAAGCGTGGAGTTAATAGGATTATGCCGCCTAATTGAATTTAGTTGCATCACTTCTGTTAGACAACATATAGTTTAGGACCTTATGCAAAAGAAACTTATTATATGCACTTATTTTTTGTCATCTTTTGATTTCTACGTGTGTAATGACATCTTTTCTAACATCCCTATGGATTCCATTGAAAATTTTGACCAATTTTGCAATGTTTCTCTAAAACTACAAAACATCATGTGATGCATCCAATATTTCCTATGCGATAACCAATATGTTTCCATATCCTAAAGGTGCCATATATCCGTCGATACCGATATTGAAAACATTGTTTGATTCTACTATGCAATGTCACTAGGCACTTAGATTTGCTTCTTTTTGTTGCCTCTCCCCACGTTCTGTTGTTTATGTTTTTTGACCTTTTGACAATGGCGAAATGTACCTTTTTGGGCATAAATTAGCTGCACTTGTTGTCATCCATAGTTTGTAAGTCTGCATGTTTAATCTACCTTTACCAACCATATGCCTTAAACTTGTGGTGCTTTTGCACTTGTAGTTAGCAGTGTTCACAATATTGATACTATTGGCCGATATAATTGTCATCGCTGGCCAGTGACATGAAACCTGTCAGGGAAAAAAAAAGAATTCTTTGTATTGTGCAATTTATCGCACGATATCGTACGATTTTTTTGCGATATCACCAATATTATCGATACTATTGTGTTTTATCAGCGGACTTTATCACGGACTCATGGTTTTATTGTAGACTCTGTTACGAACTCATGGTTCTATTGTAGCCAGCAACCATTCGATGATAATTTCAACGATAAAAGGGCCGGGAATGTCAGGGTTGCATAATTACTGATTTTTTTATTATTATTTTAAAAGCGGCAAAATCTTTCAATCCATGTAAGAGTGGGGATTTCGGTACCTGTAGAAAAATATTTTGTGATCAGAAGTAGAATTTGGTGGGCTGCTTGATCGATCGACAGTGGTGCGCCATAAGTGCGATTTTTTTGAATTTCCAATTTTTTTTTATTCGAACAGATGATAGATTTAATTTGCGAAGGACATTTTGGCAACAAATTTGCAAAAAAATCCCGAAGATTTGGGTTTAGTTGAGATATTTTAGGGTTTTCAGGGTTTCAAAAGGACCAGAATCCTCTATTTCGAAAATGGCTTCAGAAGCCTTTTAAGGGAACGCGGGTTGTGTATTACCCCCATCAGATGTAGCTAGAGACGAGCGGTCCTGTCATGCCCTCTGTGGGTTCCACCTTGATGTATATGTTTTATCCAATCCATCCATCCATTCTGGAAGATCATTTTAGGACATGAGTCCAAAAATGAGATATATCGAAGGCTGAAGTGGACCGCACCACAGGAAGCAGTGGAGATTGAAGGCCTACCATTGAAAACTTTTTGGTAGGGACATAAGTTTTGGATCAAGCTGATATTTATTTTTACCTTCATCTAGGTCTATGTGACCTTATGAACAGGTTGGATGACAAATAAACATCACAATGGGCCCTAGGAAGTTTTGAATAGTAAGCGTTCTATCACCACTGCTTCCTATGGTGTGGTCCACTGGAGCCTTCAATCTACCTTATTGGGATCATTCCCTAAAATGACTTGTCAAAAATGGATGGACTATGTGGATAAAACATATAAAACACGGTGGGCCCCATACAACCCCTGGTAGGTCCATCTGTCTCTTACTACGTCCTAGCGGGGGTATTACCCAATCAATGCCTTTTTTACGGGAGTGGAACGGATTAAGAGTGTTACAGGTTGGGTATTACCCTTACCATGGGGCCCACCTTGATGATTTGGTTTATATCCACACCATCCATTTGTTTTTTAACCCATTTTAGGATGGGGTCCCAAAAATTATGCAGATCCGAATCTTAGGTGGACCACACCACATGAAAAGTGGTGATTAAGTGTTTCACCATTAAAAATTCCAAAGGGCCCATCGTTAGGTTTTCATCATGTTGCATTCCATCCTGTTGATAATGTCAAGAAGATCTGGATTAAGGGAAAATACAAAGATCATCTTGCTCCAAAACTTGTGCCCCATAAAAAGTTTTTAATGGTCATTCATCATTGTTTCTAGTGGTATGGTCCACTTGAAATTTGGATCTTCTTAAGGTTTGGGATCGCGCCCTAAATTGAGATGGAAAAACAAATGGACGGTGTGGATATACAAAAAATACATCAAGGTGGGCCCCACACAGTTACAGTAACACCCACTAAGGTGTTACCTAGGTAACAACTAATCTGATCCCCTTTTTTATGTGCAACTTCCATGCGAGCAGTCAATGTACTCTGTGGGCCCCACCATGATATCATGTGTTTTATCTGCACCGTCCATCTATTTTGGATGATTAGTTTAGGGCATGAGCCGAAAAATGAGTCAGATTCACATTTTAGGTGGACCACGCTACGAAAACAGTGGTGATTTAAAGCTTACCATTAAAAGCTTCTTTGACCCACCTTAACGTTTATTTGCCATCCAACCACTTTTTAGGCCCCACTGTTTCATCACATAACATGTAGATGAAGGGAAAACCAAATATCGTCTTGATCGAAAGTTGTGGCCCCTAAGAAGTTTTTAGTGGTAGCCATTCAATGATCACTGTTTCGTATGGCGTAATCCAACTCATATTTGGATCTGCCTCATTTTTTGGCCCATGCCCTAAAATTATTTGCCAAAATGATTTGGCGGTGTAGATACACTGTATTACATTGAGGTGGCCCCACGGTCAGGGTCCTTCCCAATTCACTTTTAGCTCTTGGATTTAGGGAAGCGGATTGCGTACCGAGTAAACTCTTTGGTGAGTGGATTAGGTGTTACTTGGGTAACACCTTAGTGGGTGTTAGGTTTCGGAAGCTAATGTATTGCTTTTACAATGTGAAGTTATGAGAGAGGCTGCTTCGAGGCAAAAGAAGAAGAAAAGCGCAGGAGGACCCATTGGACCTAATGGCGATCAGACAACATGCATTTGTTGAGTCTGAGGAGGAGGATCCATTTTATCAGTGGGTTAGGTCGAATGACTTGGATGCTTCGAATGGGCAGCTGGAGCCACATGTGGCAGCGGAGGGAGGCAGCGTGACAAGGGATTGATGTTGATGCACTTGTGGAGTGGTAGAGTTCTTCAGAAGAGGCGTTTAACCCATTGATGAGGAGTTTGGAGAGTAGCCCATGACAATCACTATCACATGGGGCATGTGGCGGGCATGCATTATTTGACACCGAGACTAAGACAAAGTGATGCTAGTGACGATGGAAATGGCAATGATGATGATGGGGGTGATTGCAATGGGGATGGTGGTGGCAAGAGAGTCTCAGAGGCCTCTTAGCCCATTTACTAGGAAGAGGGATTTTGATCATGCCACCCATGATACTGATCATGGTTCTCATCCAGATGAACCACGACCACATCTTGTCATTAACAAGGCATACACTCGTACGAGCCACTGGAGAAGAAGAAGACCACATAACTAAGAAAATTAGAGTGGTTATTGGCCATATCCATGAAGGATGCATACAGTCGTGGGAGTATTAGAGGCTCTAGACGGGGATCACAGAGGACGAAGGGGAGCTCGAATTTTAGGCCTCAACATGATTATTGATCATAGACATAGGAGAGTTAATGCATGGGCATTTTCACACTAGGCTCGAGTGGGGTTGCCTGTGGGATGCAGGGGCACACTTGGGGTGGGCAACCCGTGTGAGGCGGTACCCATGTGAAGTGGGGCCCATGAGGGGAGGGGGGGGTGTTTGGCTAAGGTCCTAACTCATGGGATGTGGGGTCTGGGCTATAAGATAAAGGGATTAATTCGCCATGCTCTATCAATTTGAGCTTTTAGAGTAAGTGGTTAATTGTCCTGCACCAAGAGTAGTTCAAGCTTTGTACCACAGTATGGGTATGGATATTGAGCTAATGGATATGCGGCGAGCAACTCCAATAGTTACGGCTCATCGTTTTTCGACTACGGTCAAGATTTTACTTTCGCATATGGGCAGGGATATGGTCAGCAATATGGATATGGAGAGCAGTATGGATACCTAGGACTTCCATCTACGTTCCTTTCCCTTTTTTTTTTTTTTCTATTTCCTTTTCTTTTTCCGTTCTCTATTTTAGCATTGCATTCTTGCAAGCTACTGAAACCTTAAATCTGTAAAACTAAAGTCAATGCATACGCTCAAAAAGTCAAAAGCTAGCACTCAACACTTACCAGACAGACAACAGTAGCCATACACCATAGTGGGCCATATATGCCCAAAAAAATATTGCTTTGTCTGTTTACTTGCACCTTTTATCCTTCAAAAATTTATCTTACACCTTTTGATTTTTGATTAGTTAAAAGGTTCAAGCTTACACGCAACTGACATGTATAAGCTGATACATCTGTCAGGTTTTTTTTCTTTCTTTCTGGAAAAGCAATAACCGCAATGGTACCAATCTTTTACACCTTGTTCATATCCTGGTTGCATGCGTGTGTACGTGGGTGCATGTGCTGAACAATATTTACATGGATACTTTTCCTAACAGAGTTATATCCGTGTATTGCATAATATTTGCATGTGTTTTGAGTCCATTCTTTGATTCTTTGCACCATAACCTTGTCTACGTAGTAAAAAGTTTCATGGCATATGGGTCAACTTTTAAAGATATAATGGCGAGCCCTTCCTAGGCAACAGTTTAAAAAAATCATCTGAAACCGGTGAGTATCTGGTTTTGGAGGGTGGTGGTTGAAACCGGTAAGTATCTGGTATCAGAGGGTGGTGGTTGAACACACCGCCCTGGTTCACATTCAGGACACCAAAATCAGGTTGACTTGGTTCTGACTTGACTGTGTCGGAGCAACACGTTTGAGGCGGGATGGTTCAGACCAAGTCATCCCTGATGACTCGCCAGACTTCTTTGAATAAAGTTGTGTGGGGCTCAATTCATCCATGATATTTTTTGATAATCTGTCCTGTTCATCCCACGAGGCAATCCATTATCGGCCCTTAGCCCAACTTACAGCCAAAAATGAACTCAAGTTGGCCACAGCAGTGGTAACAATTGGGAGAATGCCCACCCTAGAAAAATATGCAATTTTTTGGGGCCAACCATTATGTCTATGTCCTATCCAATGTGTTCATGAGGTGAGACATATCGAGATGAAGGGAGACCCAAAATATATGATTGATCAAAAACTCAGGTGGGCCACAGTAATTGAATTAGGAGATTTAGGGGGCATTTACATCATTTCCTTTGTTGTGGCCTGCCTAAGTTTTGGTTCATCCTGATTTTTTGGGGTATCTTATCATCATGGTGGGGCTGGCACGGTTTGGATGCTGCACATGAATTAATATGGCCCCACAAGCCAAACCAGTCGATGCAGTTGAGACGTGGTGTGTACATTTGCTGCCGTTTTAGTGTTTATGATTTCTGTGTCGTGTTTTGATAACTGTCTGTGAAATCTAAAGAGGTTGGATCCTCTGCAACATTTGTAGAATAAACGTATCTACAACATGCTGTGTGAGCCCCACTACATGTAAAATCATGTCAAAATCTCTAAAATCGCGTGGTGTGGTCCTGGAATTGCCCATTCATCTTGGTGGGGCAAATATTCTGAATGAATTGGATGGCATATATGAAACAAGGTAGGTGTCACAAATAATATGAAGGTTCTAATGGTGGGCATCTGTCCCAACTACTGTTCCCTGTGGTGTGGCCCACCTGTGTTTTGCATTTGTTCTGATTATTAGGACATGGGGCAAAGTTGAAGGGAGTCTCCTTTTGGATGGTTTGGATATAGTTCCTATAGCACGTTGGGCCCTACACATTGCATTGTAGAATAAGTTTCTTCTACAAAAGTTGTAGAGGTGCCTACCTCAAATCTGAATTTGAATTGACAAGTTATTTCATACTTTGGTAGAGTCTGACGCTTGATACACAATGCGCTTAGAATTATACATGTGGCATACATCAGCTGAAATTAAACTGACTAAATTGTGGAGTCCACTGTTTTTGAGTCAGTTCCAAAATCTGATTGGTTGAACAATCCCAACCCCTGATTCAGGGAGACTTGTTGAAATAGGTCTGTTGGACCATGGTGGTGACTCATCCTTTAACATATGGCATTAAATACAGCCATCTGAACAGTCAAAATTTTGGAATACATTGTGGATGGAGCTTATATATAAGATTTAAATATCAAGAAATCCTAATCATCTGGTCAGGGCTGAATGGAGCATAGATTTGGTGTATCGACTGATAAGGCCCCGATGCAGACCGTTATCAGCAGTGACTGCTAAGGTATTCAGAATTCACTTTTTAAACCTTGTTCGCAGGCTGCGAGATTTTAGGTTTCTCCATTTTCATAGGGAGTCAAATTCAGTGCTGGATCACTTGGTTAATGATAGTTTATTTTTGGTTCTTTATTTATTAGGCATTTAACCTTTGATTTGGTCTTGGCTTAAGTCCTTCATTGTCTTCCTTTTTCCATAAGAGTTTCTTTATAGAGATTTCTCATACTAATGTAAATAAAACCAGGGAGTAGTGGATGGTAGGATGAAGACCATGGAAACAGTAGATGTCGAAGCTGGTGTTGATGATGCACCTAGGCGAAAACAAGGTCGTGGTAGGGCACGGTCAGTGACAAGCAGGGGACGTGGTTCAAGGGCTAATGATCAAGCTCGCTCCCAGAGTTCCTCATTTTCACCATCAAATGGTCATCTTGGGAACTCGGCACATAAGGTGTGTACAATACTTTATACCTACTAGAGCTTCTATTTCCTTTTCCTTTACACGCGTGCGCCCGCACACACACCTGATTAGTCATTTTCATTTTCATCTTCTTTATTGTTTCCCAATGTTGGATAAAGTTTGGGTAAGAGCATGCACCTTGGCATCTAGTTATGCATCACTGTATTTACAATCAGGCAAGCATGTCTGTATATTTCCCATGATGGAGTTGTTATATATTGGGATAATGGAGTCCATCTTTATATATATATATATATATATATATATATATATATATATATATATATATATATATATATTCCTACTTTACAATATACTATTGGTTGTAGATGGAATATAGCCATGAACTCCTTGCTCACATGTACAAATTTGATAGTAGTATTCTTTTCATAGTATATAACTTGTTCAAAAGAAGGATATCCATTGAATTATCTGATAGGTTAATGTTGAGGCATAAAATAAAGGATCAAGATTGAATAAAAAAGAAGACGAAAGTTATGAAAATAGAAATAAGAGAATGAAGAAAGTGAAGACTCATGGTATTGCGCCAACCCGCGCAAAGGGTATTGATTGCGTGGGTCGGCGCAAAACCCCATTTGTGGTTGTGCGCTCCTACACAAAAGGTAGACTGATTAAGAAGTTGGGGTCTTTGTGACGAACCGTGCAACAGTGTAGTGTTGTGCGAACCCGCGTAAATAGGATAAGGTGTTGCACGGATGGGCTAAAATGAAGATCTGGGTATGCTGATGTGGACGACTGAGAGTTGATGAAAGGTGGGCCCACAACATGGACTTCGAGGGTTCGCATGTGTGGAGACCTATAAATACCCCACTCCCCCTCTCATTTGGATAGGTGGAAGATTTTGAAGAAGATCAGAGCTCCGGAGAAGAAGAGAAGACTAAAGGTATCAGAGGAAGAAGGAAGGAAAGAGAAAGAGAGGACAGGTGCAACAGTACATTGTTGCGCGGCCATCAATATCCAATGGTTGAAATGCTGCTGAAATTACTGTGGATTTGATCTTCGTAGCTTTCGTAGTCTTCAGTTTTCCTTCCGTACAAGGATGAGCTCAAGAAAGAGAGAACGGATGATCAAATCTGCACAACATTCCTCTCAATGAGATGACTAAATCACAAGCTGAAATGTTGCCGGATTTGATATTTAGATTCGATATTCGAACTCTTGCAATTTTTGTATTTTAAATAATCTATCTTAGAATCAAGGGAAATCAAAGGATGTAGATGAACTCAGTATGAATAAATACGATGATTATTCTCTATACACTCTCTCTGTTATAATTAAATAAGATAATCTCTCAAATCGAATGCATTTGTTTCTTGTCGAAACAAAATGACGAGTCCACTGGGGATCTTTCTATCTTATTTAAGATTAACATTGAGAAGGTTATAAGAACTTTTGTCATAGTTTGGCGTCGAAAGATACCAAAATGGCGACTCTCAACGAGAACATCCTCCCCTTCATCTCTAAGATAGAATGTTTTATTACCACGATACTAATTGTAATTTTATGTTTTGTCTGAAGGTCATTAGACAAAACTGCAAATTATGATCAATGGCAAGCGCAACAAAGAAGACGAATTTCTACTTCGCTGCAACCGGATTCGTGGTGGAATATGCAACGAATCAACTTACTGGCCATAAAGCCCAATCTCCTGCAAGTAAGAATGATAAACCCCAAGTTATGGCCGGAGTCATATCCGCTTCACCACTGGCATAAGAAAATGACAATGACTGGATTGTCATAGCATCTCGAAGAACAAGGACCCGAAATACAGTAACTGCCAGAATGAATTCATCTCCACATAGAATCAGGGGACCGATAACACGGAATGCCGCTAAAAATAATCCTGAACTAGCTCCCCCGACTCTGTATCCAGGGATATCTCTTCCTTCTCTAACATCACAAGATTTCCCAGCGCTACCTATTATGAAGACTCAATGGACGAGAAAAGAGAAAGGCAAATCACCGATGAATAATGCAGTTTCTGTTTCACCTCAAGATACACCTCAACAAGAAATCTCATAGTCGACCGAATTCTGCGGGAGTACAGAAGGTCCGAATGGAACCCCTCTCTCAATAAGTCCCATCATACCAAGATATTCTACTCCTGCGACCAGGGTGTCCCAAAACGGTTACGTATCGGCCGTAACGGCCGATACGTAATGGTAACGGTGGTACCCGTTACGCGATACGGGGCCGTATCGGCCGAGTCCCATTTTTGTACACGTAACGGCCGTTCTGGTCCCGTTACGGGCGTAACGGCCGTTACTGACCCGTAACGGCTGTTACGGGCTTGAAAAAAAGAAAAAAAAAAGAAAAAAAAAAACCCTTACCTTTTTCATTTCTTTTCTTCTTCTTCTCTTTCTTCTTCTTCTTCTTCTTCTTCTTCTTCTTCCTCTGCTGCGGCCCGACTGCGGCTACGGCTGCAGCCTCCACCTCCTCCTTCTTCTCTCTCTCTCTCTCTCTCTCTCTGTTCTTTCCCTCTTTCCCTCTTTTCTTCTTTTCTCTTCTTTCCCTCTTTTTTCTTTTCGGTTTCCCCCCCTCTTTTTTTCTTTTTTTTTTTTGACGGGCGTAGCTGCTGTAGGTACGTGTCATGCGCTGAGACGAGCGCTGACACTCCTCGAGCTCCGAGTTGTACGAACGGTTCAAAGTTATACGGGCTCCACAGTGATGTATTTATTATATCTACACCGTCCATCTATTTTTAAATATTATTTTAGAGCATTAGCTAAAAAATGAATCATATCCAAAGATCATCTGGACCACACCAAAAATAGCAGCGGATATGATGATTTTCACCGTTAAACAATTCGTAGGCCCACCGTAACATTTATTTTCCATCCCATCTGTTCATAAGGTCAAAAAGACCTGAATGAAGAGGAAAAACAAATTTCATATTGATCTAAAAGTTCTGTGATCCCAAAAAAGTTTTCAATGGTAGACGTTCAATCCCCTGCTACTTTTTGCAGTGTGGTCCACTTGATAATTAGATCTATATTATTTTTCGTGTCAAGCCTTAAGACGATCTCGTCAAATGAATGGACGATTTAGATATAACACATTCATCATGGGTGGGGCCCAAAAAACTTTAACATGTGTGCTACACTTCCCGATCCAAGTCTCACCTAATTCGGGCCCTTAAAAAATTGTATACGAGACATATATTAATTTAAAATTTACCGATTAAATTATAAACTGCAATTGCTAACTCACAATGCCAAAATCAAATTATTTGAATAATTTTAATTATTATTTTGTATACTTTTATTTTTTTAAATAGGGCCTTTTGATTTTTTTTTTATGATTCACTATCCAATAAATGTTCACCAATACATAAGTGGAATAATGACAATAAATTGCATGAATTTGAGGCTAATTTGGAGTATAGATTGGTCCTCCAAGTCAGCCCGAAATTGGCAACGCCATCTACCTGAATTTAATTTCATTTTTTTAAAGAACTATTAGGAGAAAGATATTAAATTGTTAAGTATATAAATTAGATATTTAGAAAATTAAATATATAAATTTTGTAGTCAAATTCAGGTTACCTAGTTCAAAAATTAATCAGACAGTCCGATACAGCTTTTCACCAAAGAGTGGACCATTACACCACCATAAACATGTTCCAATTTATAAATGAATGCATATTTGAAATGCTTAGAATATTCTGGATTTAATCCATATTTTGTCATATTTTTTTAGCAAAAATTTTTTTTTACGCCGTTACGGGCCGTTACGCCCCCGTATCCGTATCGGTTTTGGAAGTCACCGTTATGCCAACCGATACCGATACGGGACACCTTGCCTGCGACTGCCTCTTTAGATAGTGTAGAAGCCACTGTGCACATGGCAGGAATCAGTTAAGGTCCCCCGTCAAATGTTGATGAACGTATGGTTGAGATGGCTGAAGCTCAAAGAATCTTAATGGAGGAGTGTCGAAGCCTCCGAGAAGCTTTGGCTACTCTTGCTCATAATGTGGCTTAAGTGACGGCCCCGCTAGTGGTGACCGCTATGAATGAACAAGAGCAACAACCCGAGGGTTCATTGCCACATAGAGTAGGATCGCACGGATCTGCTCTGGCTGCTAGGGCAATAACACGAGGAAATGCGATAGATGATTGCGGAAGTCGTCAGAGAGCGCGAACATATTGGGAGATTCCGATATAGAACACCGTATTCAAGAGAGATAGAAGATGTTCCCTTCCTAGTAAACTTCAAGCAACTAGATTTTCAGAAATTTAATGGAGAAGGGTCTCCAGGGGAACATCTCGTACACTTCATCCCTACCATGGGGAACTTCTCTACTGTTTCACAATACTGCTTACGGCTGTTTGGTGCTTCCTTGACTGGCAAAGCATTTCAATGGTATTCTAATCTGACACCGGAATCAATAAGAACTTGGGAATAGATGCAAGATGAATTTATATCTAATTTCTTCTCATCAGAATGCGATGTTAGTGTTGCAGAATTGGCTTCTGTCAAACAAAGAGAAAACAAACCCGTAGAGAAATTCATTGATAGGTGGAAGACTTTGGGGGCCTCATGCAGACAATTGCCAGAAGTGACAGAACAAATAAACACGTGTTTAAATTCTATGGAGCCAGGAATTGCCTTCGGGCTCACAAGTGCTAATATAAAGATTTTTCGTGATCTCGCAACGAAAGCACATGCATTGGAGTTGATGGTTAGGAAAATGCCAGCATGTTAGATCAGGACAGAAAGAAGAGGATTGAATAGATTAATGGTGAATACTGTTGATCAAGAAAAGAAAAAGAATACTTTTTACAATAAGCGAGAAATAAGAAAGAGAGAAGATACGGATCAGTATAAAGATCGAATAAATGATAAGCGAACGCGATCGTACAACTATCATAAAGAATATGATTTTGAAAAAGAAGATGTCATACCAATGATGGAACAACTACTGGTTGTTGGAACTATTCAATTACCTCAGCCAAGGCATCCAGAAGAAGTCGAAATGACTAAAGATGAGATATTGCTGTTATCATCGTTATGTTGGACATCCGACAGAAAATTGCTTTACTCTAAAAGATATGTTGCAGAGAATGATAAAACAAGGTGAGATAGTAATGAAAAAGGATGAGAAGTGAGACAAGAAAGTGACCGTGAACGCGACATTTGTAGGAAATCCATTGAAGATGGGAAAAGATAAAGGGAAGGCCGTTGCGACAAGAGAATGGCTGACAACGATGGATTCACTCAGAAACTCTCGTTGTGATTCACAAGTTGTTGAATCATTGTCTTAAGAAGTTAGTAATGGTTTAACTTTTATTCGACAAAGAGAAGATGAACCAGTTAAAAAATTCATTAATCGATGGAGAATTCTGGGGGCATCATGTTTGCGACTGGTGAAAGAAGAAAAAGAACAAATTAAGTTATGCTTGGAATGCATAAAGCCGGGTATTGTATTAAGTCTCATGGGTTCGAATGTATAGACATTTCAAGATCTGATCGGAGAGGCTTGCAGTTTAGAAACGATTATTACAAGTGTCTGACTTTTGTATAAACCACTTGATTCCGAATCTCAAGAGAAATTCAGCCGATATGACAGAAAAAGAAAGAAAACTGAAAGATCAACAGGACGGGCAAGAAAGATCCGATACAAGAAACATGGATGAACATATAGCCAACAGAATAAAGAAAGAATTCGGACAGTCTGAGGATTATGGAAGGTATTCGTTCGAAGAAGATATACTTCCTATGTTAAATAAATGGTTGGCGGCAGAGAAGATCAAATTGCCATGGCCAAAGCGTCCAAAAGAGATGAAGAAAATAGGTGAAAGTGACTATTGTTATTATCATCGTCTCCTCGGACATCGAACTGAGAATTGCTTCAATATAAAGAAGATATTGCAAAGAATGATCGATAGTGGCGAAATAATCATAAGGAAAGTGTACGATATAATAGAGGAAATAAGAGTACACATGCTTGATTAGTTCAAGACTGGGGGCAATTCTAATCTCGGATAATCCGTGTGCAATGATAAGGCATCAATATATTTGTCGAAATTCACTGCATTAAGATATGTTGCCTCTGAAGATCACCGTGATTTTGATTACGAAGATTATCAGTATAATGCTTCCTAATCAAAAGGGGGCAAGGCAAGTAGAAAGAGATGAAATAGCTTCAAAGGCGAAGCCATGTATTCATCCCCGAACATGAATGAATAAAAAAGCAGATTTCCAAGCATATCAAGTTCAAATATATTATTGTCAAGCGCCGACGATTGTTGTTAGATTAACAAAAACTACCATTGCCATTGCCATATCGCTAACGTGAAGATTATTCTATTATCAAAGTTTATTGAAATTGATATTATTGCTAAGCTAGCGAAGCTTATACGGTCAACCATTGATATAAATACCACGACAGTGATGGCAATTTATCATTCACGGCAGCATAGCCAAGCCCATACAGCCAACTACGCATAAGACCTACCATCATCGACAATATATATATATATATTATTCGGGCAATAGTGAGAAGCCAGTGGCCCTAAATGGATGGAGCCAGCGACTAAAAATCGTAAGTGGCCAAAAAGTCCACAACGGCTAGTCACGCGTGAGACCAATGCTGCCTGTAGAGCTTCCGACAGCGTCACGGGGAAGGAGGAAAATCCCCTCTCGTGAATGGGTCTGACTTTGCAGGCGAAGAAAAAGTGGGCTGCAGTGTGCGCTCTTTGGCCTTTGTCCATAGATAGGCCAACTATACATAAGACCCTCCAGATTTCTAGTTTGATTCCAGTAGAAATTCATGAGGAAGGGTTTTTAGCCTACTCATTGATGGACTAGCGACCTTAGATTTGGTACCTAAAGGTAGCCTTGCGCGCCCTGTGAACTCTAGAGAGTTACCGCGACCAACCCTGTGCGTAAATCCCACCGAGTTCACGGCCCCGGTAGCTTCATTGGGCCCCTTTAATGGATCGCGGTTTGTGAACTCTCCAGCAGCGATAAGTCCACCGAACTCTAGAGAGTTACAACGACCATTTGTGTAAGACCCGACTCCCACATGATTCTAAGAAACTGTGCTTGCTCCACTACTCAAGAGTTTAAACTGTGTGAAAAAGTCCAGTCAAGTCCAGTCAAGTCTAGTGAAGTTTTGTCTAGTCAAGTCCAGTCAAGTTTTGTCTAGTCAAGTCCAGTCAAGTTTTGTCCAGTCTAGTCCAGTTAAGGTATGGTCGGTTAAAGTACACTAGCTTCATTATTCAAGAGCTTAAACTATGAGTAGCATCAAAATGCTGCAAAAATACATGATCATCTATTTACTTGAAATATGTTCGAAGATGCAAATTGCCTAATATGATGACATAAATCATGAAAATTTTATACTTAGAATAAATAGACATACAAAACGTGTTTCTTTTGAAACAAGTACAGATTACGAAAACATCAGGTCTGATCAAAATATTTCCTATTTTCTATTATAAAGCCAAGTGCTTCAAAATATGTTTATTCTTCTGAAGAGGTTGAGTCTTCAATGATAATATGTTTATCCTTCTGAGGTGGACGACGATGTCTTTTTGTTTCCTGCCTTTTTGATGCCAAAGGAGTATTATCGCTTAAAATTTGCAAAGGAGGAGGATAGAATTGCAAAGAATCATTACTTTTTGCAGGAAATGCATGGGTATTCTTCAAAGGCGTACCAAAGGCTATCCATCCCTCGAGAGTATCATCAGGTTTTGTTTTAGAAATATTATCTGCAGAAGAAATTTTTATGCAGAGTTGGCCTAGAGAGGGGGCACGATCTATTTCTTCGAAATATCCAATGCCTTGATATTTCTGGAAATCTCTTAAGCAAGGAGGGAGAGTCCATATGGCATGATTTACTGGGTAGCAATGTTCCACTAAGAAATATTGATGAACCCACCACCGCATCCAGGAATAAGAAGTGCTAAAAGGATAATTATAGCTGGGAATTATGAAGTGCGACCTGGTGCGAACGTTCAAGAGTTGCTTCCATGTTAGAGCCCAATTATATGGCCCAATGCCGTAACTTCTCATTGCTCTGGTAACAATATCGCAAGTCTTCGGAACAGTCTGATCAAATCCGAATTAGCGGGCAAATCTGCTAGGGTAGTATGGTTCGCGCCAGAATACACTACCTTCTCTCCAAGGAAGAGTGCTGGCTGGACTTGATGGAGACAAGGAATGAATGTTCGCCAAATGAAATAGAATCATCATCAACGACTGCCATGTCGTCAGGATAACTAGTGAAAGAGACTTGATAAAAGTCGATATGATCATTGCTTTCTATTTTTCTAGCGACCCATCCATTCGACTTCTTAATCATCTTTCTCCATTGATAATGTTGCAGAGGAAGGTGATCTGGGTGATCAGGATGCGAATACTCTCCTTCGGAGTTGGCAAATGTCCTAGGAAAATATACTCCGAGCCAAGCCACGAAGAAATGCCAGGGAACACAGACAGGAAAAGATTCGGAAGAAGAATCTTTGGAGCCAGAGATAACGTCCCCGAAAGCACGGTACAAAGAACACAGGACTGAAGGAGCTAGTGAATATTTTTGGCCTTCCGCCATTGCGCTTGCGGGCACAAAGAAGGATGGCTTGATGATGTCTGTCTGTTCAGAATCTGGGAATAATACCAAGCTTAACCCATAAGCTAAGAAAGCACCTAGTTCGCAGGAAGAACTGTATTCAACAGTGTTCTTAGTGTTCTTGTGAATGGTCTTGAGTTCTTGATGGTTATGGCTTGCAAAGCTGTCAAGATGAAAATACGATCATTAAAATCAGACCAGACAAGATCGAAATTGTGAAAAAAAAAACCAAAAAAACAGAAAGGAGAAAAATATACCGCAGTTTTCGAGAAAAGTGAGCTAGCCATTCAAGAGAAGTAATGTGATCAGGGTGAGGGAAGTTAGCTAGTGCATTGAAGAGTTCAAGTTTGGTCTTTGAAATCTCGGATGTGCCTCCTCCTGCGGATGTGAGAGCAAGTTCTCCATTAGAAGGCACGTATGCATCAAAGATGTTGCCCATGATGGGAAGACCTGCTATGCAAAGAAGATCCCATTAAGTGATACTCATTTCGCCTGAAGAAAGATAAAATGAGTTGGTGATTGGAGACCAATGATTGAGGAAGCCTCTGAAGATATCAACATCCGCGTGAAAATGCTCTGACCTAGCTATCATTGTATCAGAAAGGTTGATTTGTTCTAGAATGGCGGTGTGTCTTTGAACGACAGCTCGAGCCCAAGTACCGTAGAAATTTCGAAGAGATAGGAGTCCTATTGCTGAGATTTTTTCTGTGTTCCAAGGTGAGCAGTTTTGAAATAGTGGGCAGGGAAAGGTTGCTGAGGATCGTGGCATGGATGCAAAATTCTCATCTTATGAATCCTACCAGCTCTTTGACGGGACTCGTTCTCTTTCAAATATCCTGTCAAAATTCTTGGTTCTTTCATGATCTAATTGTCCACAGAAACAAAGATATTTCGTCGGTCAAACGGTTCACTATGTAAGATGGACCAGTGGCGCTGCAGATTGATGGGAATAACGGTTTGTTTGTTGGTAAAGTGGTTGTGAAGTTCCAAAGTTTCTTCGTTCATCTCTACATATTTCCAAGAATGATGGAGAGGCTGTTCGGATCCTGAAGAAGATGGGTGATTCTTTCTTTTCGAAGAGGAAGCTTGCGAGCAATACATGTTTATGGGCTGAGAGTTGTCAAGATGAAGAAGAAATTTTGAAAAATGAAGGATTCAAGGGCAGAAGAAGGATTTCAAAATCTGAAAATTCTCAGACTTTGAGAGAAATTCTCTTAGAGATGATTGCATGCAGGTGCGCAATAGGGATCAGTTGCGTGGTATTGCGCAAGTAGGGGAGAATGGCTTGAAAATCCTATGCAGGAATGCACAAGGACAAGATTGTTGCGCAAGGGTGCGCAAATGTGGATTTGTTGAAAGGAAAAGGAGGTGTGTTGCGCGGGGATGCGTAAAGACAAGCAGTTGCGCGGGTTGGAAGAAAAGAGGCAGAGCTTCCGCAAGGAGTTGAAGGAAGATGAAAATGAAGAGCCGACTCTGGTATTTATAGGGGAATGTTGGATTGGATCCGATTGATGGGACCCGATTAGGTCCTCTGCACAGTCCCGTGCAAAAGGTAGTTGTGAAATTAGTTTTGATCCTGTTTCTTCATCAAATGGAGGATGAACAAAAAAGATCAAGGGGGCATCTGTTGAGGCATAAAATAAAGGGTCAAGATTGAATAAAAAAGAAGATGAAAGTTATGAAAATAGAAAGAAGAGAATGAAGAAAGTGAAGACTCATGATATTGCGCCAACCCGCCCAAAGGGTACTGATTGCGTGGGTCGGCGCAAAACCCCATTTTTGGTTGTGCGCTCCTGTACAAAAGGGCCCAGGGTGTCCCGTTTTCGTTACGAAACGGCCGATACATATCGGTAATGGCAGTGGCCGTTTTCGCAATACGGGGCCGTAATGGGGCACCCCCCGATTCTGTAGCTGTAACCGCGAAAAAACAGCCCCCCCCCCCCCCCTTTTGTTTTTCAAGTTATGTTTTTTCACTTTTTTTGAAACTTCTTTCTTCCAAACTCTTCCTAAATCATTCTATTGCTATTTTCGACCACTTTTAGCTTGATATTAGAGATAAAAACAACTTATATTAAGGATTTTCTTGATTCAAAGCTCCGTGGGCCATTTTCCAGAAATTCCTCAAAAATAGGTATTTATATTTTTTATTTAATGTTTTGCTATTTGAATGGTAGAATATGATGTGTTAATCATAATACAAGATATTAATGTCCATTTTACAGTTGTTGTCATTTTATATTTTTTTCTATTTACGCACTATTTTCAGTCTTTTTTTTAAAAAAATTTCGAAAAAGCATTTTTTATTGAATGTTTTATTGTTTTAATGGTAGAATATGATGTGTTAATCCTAGTAGAACATGTTAATGTCCATTTTACAGATTATTATTGTCATTTTGTATTTTTTTATAATTTTTTCCTATTTTCGCACTACTTTTGACCCTTTTTTTTTTTAAAATTCAAAAAATCATTTTTTATTCAATGTTTTGCTGTTTTAATGGTAGAATATGATGTGTTAATCATAGTAGAAGATATTAATGTGCATTTTACAGATTGTTGTTGTCATTTTATATTTTTTTATAATTTTTTTCTATTTACGCACTATTTTCGGCCTTTTAAAAAAAAAAAAATTCAAAAAATCATTTTTTATTAAATGTTTTGCTGTTTTAGTAGTAGAATATGATGTGTTAATCATAGTAGAACATGTTAATGTCCATTTTACAGATTGTTGTTGTCATTTTATATTTTTTTTATAATTTTTTTTCTATTTACGCACTATTTTTGGCCCCCCCTCCTTTTTTTTTTTTAAAAAAAAAAATTAGAATATATTACACATGTAAGATATTTTCATATTACATTCATTCTAATATATTTATCCTTGATAGTAGATAGATAGAAAATTAAATATACGAGTTTTGCAGTCAAATCCAGGTTGTCTGGTTCATAAATTCATCAGACAATCCAATATAACTTCTCACCAGAGTGGACCGTTACACCACCATTAACATGTTCCAATTTATAAATGAATGCATATTTAGAATGCTTAGAATATTCCGGATTTAATGCATCGTTATCGTCGTTACACCCCCGTATCTGTATAGGTATTGGAGGGTACCGTTACCCCAACTAATACCGATACAGGATACCTTGCAAAAGGCAAATTGATTAAGAAGTTGGGGTCTCTGTGACGAACCGCGCAACAGTGGTGTTGTGCGGACCCACGCAAATAGGATAAGGTGTTGCGTAGACAGGCTCAAATGAAGATCTGGGTATGCTGACGTGGACGGCTGAGATTTGATGAAAGGTGGGCCCACGACACGAACTTCAAGGGTTCGCATGTGTGGAGATCTATAAATACCCCGCTCCCCCTCTCATTTGGACAGGTGGAAGATTTTGAAGAAGATCAAAGCTCCGGAGAAGAAGAGAAGACTAAAGGTATCAGAGGAAGAAGGAAGGAAAGAGAAAGAGAGGGCTTTGTGCCATGAGCTGAAATTACTGTGGATTTGATCCAATAGTACACTGTTGCGCGGCCATCAATGTCCAATGGTTGAAATGTTGTTGAAATTACTGTGGATTTGATCTTCGTAGCTTTCGTAGTCTTCAGTTTTCCTTCCATACAAGGACATGAGATCAAGAAAGAGAGATCGGATGATCAGATCCGTACAACATTCCTCTCAATGAGATGACTAAATCACAAGCCGAAATGGTGCCGGATTTGATATTCAGATTCGATATTCGAACTCTCGTGATTTTTGTATTTTAAATAATCTATCTTAGAATCAAAGGAAATCAAAGGATGTAGATGAACTCATTATGAATAAATATGATGATTGTTCTCTATACACTCTCTGTGTTATAATTAAATAAGATAATCTCCCAAATTGAATGCATTTGTTTCTTGTCGAAACAGTTAAAACCATGTCTACACTCCAGCTGCAACACCTTTTCAGTTTTGTAAGTGCCCAGATTTAGAACACCCCTAGGCATTATCATCAACGATAACCAGAATGCTGACTCCCTGAAATTTAAACCCACAGGTTCTTTACATGAACTTGGTTAAAAAAATTAATTACAAGAAAATAGGACCATTTTTTTTTTCTTGAATTGGTGGTACCACTATTGCCTATAACTGTATGTTTGTTATCTCATGGAATATGACAATGCATATGATGGCTTCAATATTTCACTAATCAACTATTCTTCTTTTTTCCTAAAAAAATTGGGGTCTCTTGCACTGCCCAGAATCATCAAATAGATTTTTGTTTCTTTATAAAACTGATCCCTCTTGTTGATTAATTTGGCAGGAGAGTTGGCCTAATGAGCAGCTTGGAAAGGATGAGAGGGCATCTTTGCTGGTATGTTGTGGCCAAATGCTTTAGTTCCATGACTAGCCATGGTTTTGCATCAGGCTCATAATTGGCACCTAAAATATGTATTTACTCTTGTTAACGGATGTAAATGTGGGCAATACTACTGTACGACCCACCTAGTCCTTGATCCTAGTCCTTTTCTTTATTAATTAGTAGTTATGCTGGTTTACGACTTAGTGGGTATTTCTGCTTTTCTTACTAGAGGGTAGTTTTGTCATATGCATTTTTTTAAAAATATTATTGAATAATAAAAAGGGGAGAGAGAGGAGGTCCAACTTGAATTCTTCTTTTCTCTTTTTTTCCCGACTCTCTCTCTCTCTCTCTTTCTCTCTCTCACTCCTTCCTTCTACAAAACTGCATGGTATCAAAGTGAAATTCTCTTAATTTAGTTTAGCTTCCGCTCTTCTCTACACTCTCTTTCTTCTTCTTCTTCTTTTCTTCTTGCACTTGCTCATCATCTTGTGCTGAAAATTCTTTAAGAAACCTAGGGTGTCTTCGTGTTCTTATTCATTTATTTTTGTGTGTTGGGCTTTTGTAATGGCCCGTGCTTGAGAAGGTGAGTGAGGTTTACATGATCATCATCTCTCGTGTGGTTTTTTGAAGCATGTGGGTTGGTTGCACTCATCAGATGCCATGTTCGTGAGCATCATCTCTCATGGTTGGTTGGAAAGTGTGGATGTGCGCGTTGGCTGCTCTCTCCAAATGTCTTCTTTCAATATGTATCTTGCAACATTCTATAGATTTGCCCCATAGCTGTCCTCTCATTCTATTCTCAAGTCATACTATATGTTTTCTTTATTGACATTCCACTTTCATTCTTTCACGAATTTTCTTATGACTAATATATATATTTTTTCACTCCTAACATATACCACCTACTTTTGGGCACTAATTAATTTCATTCCCTTTCTTCGATCTCTTAATTTAAACACCCATAGTCATTAACTTATGCTATGCAGTCAAACTCTCACTTGGTGTCACCTTTCAGTCCTTACATATTGATTGTTCTATCTTCCTAAGTAGAAAGAAATATAATTGGCTTGTTTATGATCCACTTCTGACAGTTATTAAATGTTCATCTGATGTGGACACAAGCGCATTAAAGGTGTACCAACGAAGAAAGCGCCAACCACAAGTGCCGTCCTTGTGGATAGGCGATTATTGAGGAGCTGAAGACCTTTCACATGTGATTGGACATATAAAAGACCTTACTCAGGGAAGACACATGTGAAAGAAGATTGGAGAAAGAAGACCGAGTGAAGATCGAGCGCCCGAACTTTCCCGTACTTATGTTATTTGCACGTTTTTGCTTCGTTTAGGGTATTTTAGTAATTTTATATTTTTATTTGCTTATTCTAGGGGTATTTTAGTAATTTTATGTTTTTATTTACTTATTTAAGTGGGCTAAAGCCCTAAACTCGAATTTTAACTATTGATTAATGAAAAGCAAACCCTTTGGTTGCCTCCTTCCTCTCTTCTCTCTAACAGTGCTTCTTCTATTCCTTTGATCTTCTTCTTCTAATTTCTTTTTATGCCTCTCCAACTTCTTCAAGGTAATTATTTTCTTCTTTCTATTTTTCAGTTTTGGCTAATCCTTCTTCGATCAAAATCTTGAGAACCGATCTAAACCCTAAACCCCCAAATTCTCAAATCCCTAATCTGAGAAACTTCCTCGTTCTTCGAACTAGTGATCTTCATTGATCGATTGGGTGTGACCATGCAAGATCGGGAGGTCTCTTCCCTCGTTGGATCCAACCTAAGTAATAATTGAATTCCATATTCCATGGTTGTAATGATGGCCCGCTCCATTGCATGTTTCCTTTATGATTTTCTCGGTTATGATGATTACTGCTAGAATTTTAGATCATTTATTCCTTTTATTTCCGCTGTTTAATTATGTTCATGAGCATGCATCATAATTAGGGCTGTTCTGCGTCAAATTTGGTATCGGAGCCTAGGCTTGCATGGTTTTTGTCTAGATCGAGTTATCAAATTAGGGTTTTGATTTTTAAGTTTAATTTAGGAAAGTTCCAGATTTAGAAAGTTTTCAATTTTAGAAACTTTCCAATTTTCGAAAGTTCCTAATCTGGAAAATTTCTAGATTTGAGTTGTTTCCTGTTTCAACTTAATTGTGACAGTTCATAGTAGTTTTGCATTCATCTTGAAAGTCATAACACCTATTAGTCTAGTTGGGTAGAGTTTGGTTCAAGTCTTCATTTTATGCCCACGAGAAGAGGTAGATGTTTCGGACTTCAACCTACCATGAATAACGAGCAGTTATCTGAGCAACTTGCTCAATTGATACAAAAGATAACCGGCCTAGAAGCGGGTCAAAAGCATGAAGGACCAAATTACCACTACCATGACTAAGGTTGAGCAACTAGAGGCGTCCCAAAAAGAAAACCCTGCTGTAGGGAATGATGCGTACTCCCAAGTGGGAGGAATCATTGAAGAACGCGCTGCCACACGTGGTGGTAATGAGGATAGAGATCGTGGTAACGGTCGTGGTGTGGTGCGAGAGGCACGAGCCACATGTGATCATCAAGACTGCTATGATCCAGTTGAGCGTGCGATGAAGAGTGTGAGAGTTGAGGCCTCGAGTTTTGATGGGCGCTTGGATCCCAAGGCATTCTTTGACTGGGTTGCTGACATGGACCACTACTTTGAGGGGTATGGCATGTCGGAAAACCGCCAAATGCAGTTTGCTAAGATGAAGCTTGTGGGTCAAGCCAAGCTCTTCTGGACCAATACCGAGCGTAGGATAGAGAGAGTTGGTAGGGCCCCTATCACACATTGGTATGAGATGAAAGAGAAGTTGAAGGAGAAGTACCTTCCTCTCTTATACCGTCAGAAGCTCCTTGACCAATGACAATCCTTACGCTAAGGGTCAATGTCTACCACTGACTATATCGCTAAATTTGAAGAATATGTGATGCGATGTGATATCCAAGAGGACCCTCTAGTAATGCTCTCGCGTTTCAAGACGGGCCTTCGTGCGGATCTTCAGCGCGAGCTTATGACTTGGCCCTTAACGGACTTGGATGAAGCATATCAAGTCGTGCAGGAGTTAGAGCAATATCTGAAGACTCCTGTCGTTCGTCGTTTTGAGTCCCGAGACTCCAGTGATATATCTAGTTTTCAGGAAACTAGACCTAATATCGGTAGTCAACCTAGGGCACAGGCGACCATTCCGCCTAGGCCTAGGGAGGACAAGGGCAAAGGGGTTCTTGGTGCCGGTCCTAGTAGTATGAGCCAAGTGAGGTGCTATGAGTGTGGCAATCTTGGCCACATGTCTAATCAGTGTCCTACGAAGAGCCGTGGGAGAGCCTTAGTCATTGGCGAGTCCCACGAGGGTGATGACCAGGGTGATTATGAAGTTGAAGAGTATCACCCTGAAGGAGGACTTACTGATGAAGAAGTGGATGGAGAAGCAATGCTTGCAGTAGTTAGACGTGTGCTAGCTCAGTCTAGAAGTAGTGCTGACCGGCGTCGAAGCACTATCTTCTACACTATTGCCAAGTGTGGTGAAAAGAATTGTAAGGTGATAGTGGACAGTGGAAGTTGTCAGAATGTGATTTCCACTAGTACCTTAGATCGCTTAAAACTGAAATCCACACCTCATCCAGACCCGTATAAAGTTTCTTGGGTTGACAAAACATCCCTACCTATCACCCAACAATGTCTAGTCCCCATCGAGTTTGGGTCATACAAAGAGTCCCTGTGGTGTGATGTTTTACCTATGGATGTGGGACATGTTATCCTAGGTAGACCATGGCTATTCGATAATGATGTCACGATCTTTGGCTGTTCGAATACGTGTACTTTTATGTATAACGGTAAAAAGATCAAACTTAATCCTATGCCACCTGAGAATACACTAGGGAAGAAGAAGGATGAGAAGGCAAGTGAGCCTAAAGGAATGGGAAAATCCAAACCTAAGTTACTATATATAATCAGCGCAAGAGAGTTTAAAAAAGAGGCTAAGGAGGATTCTATGGTGTATGCCCTTGTGGCTAGAGAGATTACACCTGAGGTTCAATTAGAGTTGCCCCGTGAGGTGACCTTGGTCCTGAAGGAATACAGTGATGTATTTCCTGAAGACTTACCGAATGAGTTGCCACCTATGAGGGACATACAACATGTTATTGATCTTGTCCCAGGGTCTACTTTACCGAACCTTCCTCACTACAGGATGAACTCTGCAGAGCATGCAAAGTTGAAGAAGCAAGTTGATGAGCTTCTGCAAAAGGGTTTCATCCAAGAGAGTATGAGCCCGTGTGCCGTGCCTGCATTGTTGACACCAAAGAAAGACGACACGTGGTGCATGTGTGTGGACAGCTGTGCTATAAACAAAATTACTGTCAAGTATAGGTTCCCTATACCTAGACTTGATGATATGCTTGACATGATGGCCAAGTCCACTGTATTCTCTAAGATAGACCTCAAGAGTGGATATCACCAAATCTGTATACGCCCAGGAGATGAGTGGAAGACGGCGTTTAAGACGAAAGATGGGCTGTATGAGTGGTTGGTCATGCCCTTCGGCTTGACTAACGCACCCAGTACTTTCATGCGGGTGATGACATAAGCTTTAAGGCTGTTCATGAAAAAATTCCTAGTGGTGTACTTTGACGATATTCTTATTTATAGTACCACTAAGGAATCACACCTTGAACATTTAAAGAAGGTCTGTAGTGTCCTTAGGAAGGAAAAGTTGTATGCTAATCTTAAGAAATGTGCATTCATGTCTAGCCAAGTTGTGTTCTTAGGATTTATAGTGTCATCTGACAGGATGCGTGCAGACCCTGAAAAGGTTAGGGCCATAGTTGAGTGGCCAGAACCAAGGAACATTCATGAGGTGCGAAGCTTTCACGGCCTAGCTACTTTTTATCGTCAGTTCATTAGGGGTTTTAGAACGATCATGGCTCCCATTATTGAGTGCATGAAAAAGGGAGAGTTCGTGTAATCTAAAGCCGCAGTCAAGGCTTTTAAAGAAATTAAGGACAAGATGGTGGAAGCTCCTGTCATGCGTGTACCTGACTTTTCTAAAGTCTTTGAAGTAGTGTGTGATGTGTCTGGTGTCGGGATAGGTGGAGTGTTGAGTCAAGAAGGACAACCAGTGGCCTATTTCAGTGAGAAACTGAATGAGGCAAAACAAAAATACTCCACTTACGACAAAGAATTTTATGCGGTAGTGCAATCCCTGAGACATTGGCGACACTATCTCCTACCGCAAGAATTCGTTTTGTTTTCTGACCATGAGGCTTTGAGATATTTGCATTCTCAGAAGAAACTCAACCTAAGGCATGCCAAGTGGGTAGCGTTTCTTCAGGAATATTTGTTTGTTTTGAAATACAAGGCCGGGTTTGAAAACAAACCAGCGGATGCCCTTAGTAGGAGAGTGGCGTTGCTCAACTCCTTGAGTGTAGAGGTAGTTGGGTTTGAGCAACTGAAAGATGAATATCCCATGTCCTGATTTTGGGGGTACTTACGCGTCGCTCTCTAGTGACCAACATATTATGGGTGAATATGTTCTTAAAGATGGCTTCCTTTTCAAGGGAGAGAGACTTTGTATTTCCCGTATGTCCCTTCGTGAATTCCTCATTTGGGAGCTTCATTCAGGAGGGATAGCTGACCATTTTGGTCGTGATAAGACCATTGCCCTTGTGGAAGATATTTTCTATTGGCCAAGTCTCAAGCGAGACGTAGCTAAAGTTTTAGGGCAGTGTCGAACATGTCAGCTGGCAAAGCAAAAAAAGTAAAATACCGGGCTGTACACGACATTACCAGTGTCACATGCTCCGTGACAGGACATTAGTATGGACTTCGTGCTTGGACTTCCCAAGACTATAAAAAAACACGATTTCGTTTTTGTCGTTGTGGACTGTTTTTCTAAAATGACGCATTTCCTCCCATGTTCGAAGATGTCGGATGCGTCTCATGTTACTTGTCTCTTTTTTGATGGTGTGGTGCGTCTCCATGGGTTACCTAAAACCATAGTGTCTGATCGTGATGTTCGATTTACTAGCTATTTTTGGAAGACACTGTGGCACATTATGGGAACTCGTTTGCAATTTTCTACTGCTTACCAACCACAAACAGATGGTCAAACTGAAGTGGTAAACCGTAGCCTTGGAAATCTTCTACGTTGTTTAGTGGGCGAACATGTTAAGACTTGAGACTTAATTTTACCAACTGCTGAACTTGCTTATAATGGGTCAGTTAATAGATCTACAAGGTTGAGTCCTTTTGAAATTGTTAGTGGTTATAAGCTTAAAATGCCTATAGATCTCTTACCCATGGCTGTTACCCAAAGGTCTTCCGAGTCAGCCGATGCATTTGCACGCCATATTCATGATTTGCATACACATATTAGGCAGCGGTTAAATTAGAGTAATGATGATTATAAAGTTTCAGCTGATTCTCATCGTAGAGTGCAAGAATTTCAAGGAGACTGTAATGGTGCGAATAAGGCCAGAGCGATTCTCTGAAGGATCTGCTAAAAAATTACATGCGTGTAGTACTGGACCATTCAAGATATTACAAAAGGTTGGGTCCAACGCGTATCGGATTGACCTTCCACCTGCAATGAGCATTAATCCAACTTTTAATGTGGAAGATCTAGTCCGTGTCCATACTTCCATTGTTGATACATCGTCCCTTTCATGGCCATTTTCTGAGTTTGCTACCCAACCCCTTCCACCCCCTCCTCCACCCATTACCCATACAGAAGAAATTGAGGAAATCGTGGATGACAAGATAATATCCACGAGAGATGGAGGTTTCCAAAGGTATCTTGTCAAGTGAAAAAACAAACCATCGTCTGAATTTACGTGGCTGTCGGGCGACGCATTACAGGGTATTGATCCAGATCTACTAGAGCTCTACAAAAGTTTCAACTCGTCGGAGTCGAGTTTTTCTCACCCGAGGGGAATTGATGCGGACACAAGCACATTCAAGGTGTACCAACGAAGAAAGCGCCAACCACAAGTGCCGTCCTTGTGGATAGACGATTATTGAGGAGCTGAAGACCTTTCACATGTGATTGGATATATAGAAGACCTCACTCAGGGAAGACACATGTGAAGGAAGATTGGAGAAAGAAGACCGAGCGAAGACCGAGCGCCCAAACTTTCCCGTACTTATGTTATTTGCACGTTTTTGCTTAGTTTAGGGTATTTTAGTAATTTTATGTCTTTATTTGCTTATTTAAGTGGGCTAAAGCCCTAAACTCGAATTTTAACTATTGATTAATGAAAAGCAAACCCTTTGGTTACCTCCTTCCTCTCTTCTCTCTAACGGTGCTTCTTCTCTTCCCTTGATCTTCTTCTTCTAATTTCTTCTTATGCCCCTCCAACTTCTTCAAGGTAATTATTTTCTTCTTTCTATTTTTCAGTTTTTGCTAATCCTTCTTCGATCAAAATCTTGAGAACCGATCTAAACTCTAAACCCCCAAATTCTCAAATCTCTAATCCGAGAAACTTCCTAGTTCTTCGGACTAGTGATCTTCATTGATCGATTGGGTGAGACCATGCAAGATCGGGAGGTCTCATCCCTCACCGGATCCAACCTAAGTAATAATTGAATTCCATATTCCATGGTTGTGATGATGGCCCGCTCAATTGCATGTTTCCTTTATGATTTTCTCAGTTATGATGATTACTGCTAGAATTTTAGATCATTTATTCCTTTTATTTCCGCTGTTTAATTATGTTCATGAGCATGCATCATAATTAGGGCTGTCCTACGTCATCATCTCTCTTTTTGAAGTATTTGTTTGCTAGAGCTAGATTGTATGCCATAGTGAAATCAAGGAGAGCTTTCCCCATCTCATTTCTTATCTTAAAACCATATCCTCTATGTACCCTCTCATAAGTCATATCCTACTCTTTTCCTCTCTTATCCTCTACTTTCTTTTCCTACGTGACCATTTAGGTCTCCCATAGATATCCTCTCTCTGTTCGTTTTTTCCATCCATTTCCTCCCAAAATCATCCATTGATTCTATCTTTTAACCCCACTTGCAGTGCATATGCACTAATAACCTTGATTATCTCCTCTCCTAACACAAGTTTTATTAATAAATTCCTATCCCTTACTCTCTAAACATCTACAACTTTATCCTTTAAATCTTTTATCTACCACTTTCCCTACCCCATTTCTATTAGTCTTTTCCTATATTACAAAGCTTACATCAATCAATTGCGCTAGTTTTGGCGCCTTCTTTCATCTTGGTCTCCTGAATGCAAGCTATGTTAACTCTCTTTGGCTTCATTGTATCTAATAACACCATACTCTTACCCATCAATGTTCCTATATTTCATGAGGTATGACAAATCTGATTCTCTTGAACTAGCTTCTTTACCAGCATGCATCCAGAACGGCGTGAGAACCGTTGCTTACTTCTTACGGCAACTGGGTACTGTTGTGGCATGCTGTTTTGCTTCCGGGGGATGCCGTAGCCAACCCTTGCTGATTTCTCACTGCATTCGGGTTCAGATGCAGCACGTTGCTTACAGCTAGGGGTGTACATCAAGTCAAACCGAGTTGAGCTGGCCTCAGCTCGGCTTGGTCCTCGAGCCTGACTGGCCAGCTCGGCTCGGTTTGGTCAGCAGCTCGGGCCAGCTTGGGCCACCATTGAGGCATTTTCACAAACACCTGGACTGCAACTTCAAAATCCCATTGTATGTAAATAAGAAACAATGGTTTTACAGGTATTTTATCAAACACCTTCTAAGCAACATAAAAACCAAGAAAAAAAGGGTATTTATTTCATGTACATACCTTCCTTGCCACCAGCCACACTTTGAGTCACCGAACTGGTTAGATCTGAGTTCGATTCGAGCTGGATTCGATCCAAGTCGAGTCGAGCTGGGGCCAGCTCGAACTCAGCTCAAACTCATTTTCGAGCTCAAAAAATCAGCTCGACTTGGTTCAAACTCAGCTTCGAACGGAGTCGAATCGAGCTTTTTTGAGTCAAGTTGAGCGAGCTAACCGAACTAGCTCAGTTCGTGTACACCCCTACTTGCAGCTACAGGGGTCGTCCTAGCATGAGTTTGGAATGTCATATTGTTCAGACTTTGGATTTGTGTTGGAAATTATGGCATAAGTTTAATGCTAGTTGCCAACCTGATGCAACCCTCGTTTGTCATGCTGGGGACTGCCAATGAGAGCGTAAAACTCCCACAGGTGCATTGTAATAGACTATTACATAGGTTGATTACAGTCAAGCACTATCTAATAGTCTATTACATAGGTTGATTATGATCAACGAGTTCATCCCAAGTATATGGTTAAATCTTCCATACTGAAGATCTGGCTGACCTTTAGCTCAGGTGGAAACTCAGTGAGAAACATGATGTGGTATTGAAAGGGGATTATCCTATATAGTGGTTCATAGAAGAACTTTAGGCTCTACTTGAGATCAAGGCTTTAAGTAGGCTGAAATCGACTAATGTTACTTGATATGTATTGGTTATGAGCAAGTCACCCCAAAATCCTCCCGATTCGCCTATTTTGAGCACATATTTCAGGAGATGACAATTTAGAATGCTTATTAACATGTTTAATGCACTTTGTAGGGCTTCTTGATACTGCTTCTTATTGAAATTTTAGCATTTCTTCCGACTCGTATTGGGTATTGTTCATGTATAATATAATACCTGATAAATTGGTTTAATGCTTTCATAAGGTGGAAAAGGTCTCACATGCTGATTTGGTCACCCACAAGAGATTGCAACTAATCCAAAGCCTTTAGCTGCAAAATTCTTCTAACTAGACACCTCTCCCGCATTAAATCACACTCACGCCTCTGTTTCCTAGCCATTTATGCTTGCTAACTTTTTTTTTTTTTTTGGGAGGATGAAGAAATTTTTGTTAAAACTGCCAAACTGCGAGAAAAAGTAATTACACGCCTGCCATTGCAGACCACTCATCATGGCTGGTGGCATTTCTAGATGTAACTCTTGGACTTCACATTTTGGTCACACATGATGGCTCCGTTTCCATCCCAATGATTTTACTTGTTACTTTATTGTTTGTACATAATTTCCCCCTTAATATTCTGTTATTCTGCTCCAAAGGGTCACCCAAAATGAAAACTTCTACAATAACTGTCCAGGGGCCAGCATCAACTGTCCTCCAAGCAGAAAATAGATTTCCAGAGTCTTGGGAATTGCACAACTATTATCAAACCAAGATACAACCGCAGACAAAGCCTTCATGTGAAGGGGCAATATATCAATAAATGGGGATCTGATTCTTCAGCTGTAAAATACATGATGCACATGGTGGTAAAGACCTCTGCTTTTGATATGGTCATGAGTTGAATTTTATCCAGCAGTGCAGTCCAATGGAATATGTTCACTTTTAGGGGGGCCAGAGAATTCCAGAAGTTGGACAATGAAAACAATTGTTGGGGCCTAGGCCCCACAGCAATTGCATGATAGAACAAACGAATTGAGAAATCCATCAGCTTCCAGCACCCATATTCTTTTGTCCCTCCCTGACATCAGAATATAAATTTTCTCAAGAATGCTTAATATTGGGACCATATAATTGACTTGCCTATTTATGCTAATTAAAATGTTGAAGTAAATTCTTTCATTTGGGTAATATAATCAATTGCTTGAAGATTGAATGGATGTCTGGTTTTTCCCATGTTCTCTCTCCTTCTTTTATTACTTTTAGGAGGAGATCACATCATTACGTGGAAAAGTTGCATCATTAGAAGAGGAGTTATGTAAAGCATGCCAAGAGGCTATTCATCATCAAGAGCAGTGTCGCCTACTAGAACTGGTAGTAATTTTTATGGTTTAATCTAATGTTGCCAACTCTAGAATGATTTCCATATATCAGCCATAAAAAGGGTTTCCTGTGTAACAATGCATGACATTATGTCCATTTGGCATGATTCTTGTATTTACAGGAATTGGGAGACCTCAAAGAGAAGGAACAGCAGATGAAGCCAAAGGTTGTATCTTTTTGATCTTTTTTTGTTTTTGCTACACAAACTCACTTCATTATATTTTGAGAATAGGAAGAGCAAATGCGAACTCCTTTCTCTTGTTTTAAAAAGCACTCATGGCATAGCAAGGCCTTCATATATATATTTTGAAAGCCATACCTACTGATTGGGTTCTGGGGACATTCTTCTGATATTGCTTTTCTTGGTTTTGCTCCATTGATGCAGCGAATAAAAGTATTATCTGATCTACTTATTTCCATCTTGAAAGCAGAGAGGCCAGAAGCAAGGATGAAGATACGCCAAGATTCTTTGAGGCTTGGCAATGTGGGTGTAATCAGGTAGAGTCCGATTTTGTGCATTTCATTGTCTTTCTTAAGAGTGCCAAACCATCCAATAGATCCCAATGGAAACAATGTTTTCAATATCATTATCACGTAATATATCGCACCCTCGGGATACGGAACAGATACATATTGGTAATCGCATGGGATATATTTGTTGTTTCGCGTAACGTATCACTGTTGTTGTGAAACATTGGGAAGTTGGTCGAATTATTCAATGTGGGTGTAATCAGGTAGAGTCCAATTTTTTGCATTTCATTATCTTTCTTAAGAGTGCCAGACCATCCAATAGATCCCAATGGAAACAATGTTTTCCGTATCATTATCGCGTAATGTATCGCACCCTTGGGATACGGAACGGATACATATTGATTATCGCATGGGATATATCTATTGTGTCGCATAATGTATCACTATTGTTGGGAAACATTGGGAAGTTGGTCGCATTATTCAATGAAAGTTTAAGGATTGTTAAAAAAGACGTCAATACACACTTAGAAATTAAAACATCACAAAAAACAAGTGCACATAATAGGTTTTCTTTGTATGGGGTCCTACTCCTAATCTATATATTGCCTAACTGAACTGATGCAAGTATATTCAAAGTCTATTCATATAATTTATAAATGTAAGAAATGTATGAAAACACAAGCAATATATTTAAAAGCAAAAGAAAAAGTAGAAAACTAGAAATATACTTGTGGATAATGTGTGTGGTTATGGCTCAGACCCATATAGAGCTATGCAGTGGCTTAAAATCATCATCTCCATCTTGTCGGGGTTGGGCATAATATTGCTGCTCCACAAACCAACAATGCCATGCCCGGGATATAGTAGAATAATACAAGTGAAGATTTTTTAACATAAGCTGCTACTCATCATCTTCAATTTGAGAAAATTTAGGGAGATTTCGAACTTTCCCCAATTTTTCGCAAATCAGCCCATCTTCCTCCAATCACAAAATTAGAGTTTGTGTTGATGAGTTCATCAAACACTCTTGAATACTATGAAATAGGGGCCAATTGACTGTTGATCGAAGTGGAATTTCAATTTTTTAAAAAGCATTTTTAATTAAAAAGTAAAATTTTTCAAAAAATTCCCAAATTACCAAGAATCACTAGATCAAGTCACATGCATGTTTGATTGTGTCTAGACATGGATATGATGTAGGACATGGAAATTAAATATGATATGTAAGATTTCAGGCTTTAGATCATACTAATTTAGAAACAATCACAAAAGTTCCACATCCTACAGAAAGTCAAGCATTCAACAAGGGGAATCTGCGAGAGTTCAAGCCTACACATGTTAGAGCTGGATCAATTAAAAATTATAGACCAAACAATGCTCAAAGGAGAGTATATTTATCCACACATGCAAAGGATTATTCCCCAATCCAAGGGATTCACATGTTTCAATTCGGAAAAACCTAGGGTTGCAAAAGTTGAATAGAACTTGGGATTTAGGATTATCCAGGGTTAGGGTTAGGGAAATAAGGCGAGAGAGGAGTGAAATAGAGGGGAGAGACAAACCCGAGATGATCTACACGTGTGGACGCGGTCGGGTCTAGACGCACGTGCGTGAGATCCTGCCCGCACGTGTGTGGGGCCCACAAACCCAAAAAGGGAAAGCTTGGGTCTGGTCGGCCAGGGGTGGGCCACCCACACACCAAATCTCAGGCCGATCGGACGTCCAGTCTGTGCACGGTGCTCCACTGAAGTTTCAACTCTCCTGGAGGGCATGATTTTGCAAATCTGTTGTAGAGGAAAGATCGGCTGCAAAAGGGGATGGATTTAATGATGGGATGACTGTGGGTGATAGTGAATATTGAGCGTAGGAGGTGGGGGCAATTCGAGCCGGGTGTGGCTTTGCACCACGGTATTTAACCCTTCGAAAAAGGTTGGGTTTTGCACCCAATTGGATTCCTCAACTCAAAGAATTAGAGAAGCAGGAAAACACATAATTTTATTCATAATATTCAATGAGAAAAAACCTATAAGGGTTGCGTATTTATAAGAAAACCCTATACCCCAAAAGTCGCGCCAATTGGGTGCACATTATTACTTAGAGATGAAGTAACAAAAATAACAACTAATCAATGCAATCTAAACCGTTCTTGATGTTCCTAAAAACAATAATAAGAAAAACTCCAAGTCCTAGATCATCTAGGGTAGTGGGACACGATCATGAGATCCAATGGTGGGATCCACATGATGATCGGGTCCACTCCAAGGAACTAAATCACAACCCTAACTAAGAGGCCCTCTACGGATGTCGTCATTGATCCAGATTGATGGTGGGGCCTTCATCCTCCTTGCGTACGTGCGTAGGGGGGCGTGCGTATGTGCGTGATGTCTCCATCAGGATTGCAACCGATCTATGAGAAATTGGGACATTTCAATTTCTACCAATTTTTCGCAACTCGGCCCATCTTCCCCCAAATGTAAATATCGAAGCTTTAAATCCCCAATTTTCATGCAAAACATGAAGAATTATGGATTTGTAACCATTTGACACCGATTTAATTTGATTTACAACAAAAAAATGGATCGAAATCGAAAATACTCACCGGATTGAACAGGTGGGATGTATTGCCACTACTTGTGCATTTCATATCGCACATGTGGGATACAAGGTATATTGTGAGTTATATCTGTTGATATCCTCGATACTGAAAGTATTGAATTCTTGTTATTATTTGGCTCTCTCTTTCTTTCTCTCTCTTTCTTTTTTTTTTTTTTTTTTGTCATAATAATTACTGCTTTGTCTCAAATTCTAGCCAGGGAATTTTCATTGATTTTTTTTTTTTTTTGACAAATGGAGAATCACATTGAAGACAAAAGGAAACATGAAAACCGCATGACACAATTATACAGGCAATCACACCCTGGCCTAGGGTGACCCAAAAACAAAGGCAAGCTACTGAAAAGATCTATAGAAACACCACTACAAGCTCAGTGGAGGGCCCTAGCCAAGCTACCCTCATCCAAAATCCAAAAGGTGTCACACAGTGTCCTCTTTTGCCAAAATGTATGCCTGGTGATTGATGGAGCATCCCACATGAGATAACAAGGCAGTGTACCTGCCACTGAATTTTGTTCCTTCCTCCAAAATGTCAGCAAACTGCCAAGGAATCTTCCGTGACAGGATGCAACTGGTGACATTCTTTGAAGCCCCTTCAACAACAATCGCTCTGAGATTACACTTTGCCGAAATCCTCAAACTGTTCAGCAATGCCATAGATTCTGTGGAGGAATCCCCAAAACCCATGGCCCGAGTATTCCACAATGGCAATCCGGTGCTGTTCCTAATGAGGCCCCTGACTCCCACTGGCCCCAGAATCCCATTTTACCTACAATTTCAGACTGTGTCTGTGGATTTATATGATTATACGTTCCAAACGTGCTTGACCTCCTGCAGCCTACTTCTGTCTCATATTATTCAAGAGTTGATGCAATGGATCCCTTCGTCATTGATGATTTCTGAGGCATAAACAGTTATCATACACGATAAGAACTGTTGCTCACTACTTTATATTGTTATTTCTTGATTGGTTCTTTTTCATTGTTTCCATATAGGGTGTTAAGCGGTGAAACGATCAAGATTCACTCTTACATTTTTCTGGTTCTATAGTTTACTGTTGTTTTTGGTCGCAGCTCCTGTGTCTTCTCTGCCTCATCTGTTTGTTGATGTGTTTGGGTTTGGGTTTGTTGTGTTTGCTTTTTAACTGCAGAGCTGGAACTGTTATATCTGAGACTTGGGAGGATGGGCAAGCACTGAAAGAGCTTCATGCTCATCTTGTATGTTCTCTTCTCCTCTTCATGTTTCTTTCTGCTTTCATCAAGTGTCAATAATTTTCTCATCAATATACAGTTCAAAACCTTATTTTATTGTTAGGACTTTTTAAAGTGTTCAACACATAAGATTTGGAACCCATAACAGTAGCTTATGAAGAAAAATAAGATGAGGGCCTTTAAGTGGAGAGCATCTTATAATCTAGTCAATTCCCACCATATAGTTAGCCTATTTGAATTGAAGAGAAAATTCCTTGGTTTATGTATCCTCTGATCGCTGCCTGATTTGCCTACTTTGCCTGCCCATAAATGCTTGGACCTGGGTTTAGTTGCAATAGGATCAACATTGAACATCTCATTAATGCAATGGCAAGATTGTTGATGGTGGTTTATCTTAACTCACTACTAAGCTGCATTAAGATAATAATTCCCTTTACTACTCATCATCGTCATCTAAGCCTTACCCCAACTACTTGGTTGGCTACATGAATCATATTCCGCCATTCCACTCTATTGAGGAACATAGCCTTAGTTAAATCATAGGTCATCAAATCTTTACTATGCTTATAAAAAGAATTATCTTTACTGTTGGAGAAAACAAAGAATTTGGGAAGAAAAGAAACTTAGAGCGGCTTGGATGTCCACCCCTCTCTCTTTATATATTAGGTGAATGACAAAATTACATAAGCTTACTCTTAGAGAAAAGGGTAAAAAAGGAACAAAAATAAAGGAGAACTAATAAAAGGGAAATAAGAAGCCCATGGCCCAAGTCAGGCCCAAGGGAATGGGCCATGTCCCAATTATGTCAACACTCTCTCTCAAACTGAGGCATATATATTAATCATGCGCAACTTGCCTTGAATACGTCATCCCGCTTCAACTGAAAGAGCCTTAGTGAAGATATCAACAAGTTCAGTAGAAGGGATAAAGCACAAGGCTGGGGGAAAATCTCTTACTTACAATTTGTGGACGGTACAATTCTTTTTTGTGAGGCAGAGATCGCAGTGGTGGATAACCTAAGGAAAAATTTGGGGTGTTATGAAGAAGGGCCAGGATTAAAAATCAATGAGAAAAAGAGCAAAAAGTTATTCACTGGGATTCCCAAAGAAGAGGTACAATACTTCAAATGTATTCAGGTGTGGGGTTGGGGATTTTACATCATTCTACTTGGGGCTTCCTTATGCTTAGGATAACCGGCAAAACACTTATGGAGTAGGTGATGGAAAGATTCGAAAGAAAGCTATCCAAGTGGAAGGGTTGTTATTTATCTCTGGTAGGTTGTATTACGCTTATTAAGGTGGCACTTTCCAATCTGACACTCTACTTCATGTCTCTATCTAGATGCCGGAAAACAGTTCTGGATAGGCTAGAAAAACTGATCCGCAACTTCCTATGGCAAGGGGTAGAGGAGAGGCATAAATTCCACTTGCTTAAGTGGGATGAGGTATGTAAACCATTGTCAAAAGGCAGAGCAGGTATTAGAGTGTTGGAAGGCATGAATGTGGCACTCCTAGGAAAATGGCTAGGGAGTTTTGGATATGAAGCTTGTAAGTTGTGGAGATAAGTACTTGTATCAAAATACGGTGTCCAAGAAAGGGGTGGTTGGTAAATAAGTCCTCGTATTATAGAGCTTTGGGTATTTGAAAAGCCATTAGTTAATTGCTCCCTTGTTCAAGCCTAGTGTGCTTCCCCCCCCCCCTCTCTTCGGGATGAGTCGAGAAAGGCCTTTGATGGTAGATTTTCCATCCTTAGCAAGGTTACCACCTATGAAGAATATCCTAGTTGCTGATTGTTTTTCCCATATAAATGGGGGAGGTGTGTGGTGTCTGTGTCCCCCATATCAAAGAGCCTTAATAGATAAGTTGGCGACAAATTTAACACTACTTTGGGAGCAGCTACACAACATTCATCCTTGTTCAGCTCTCAAAGATCACTTGGTATGGAAGATGTCACCTAATGGGAAATTTTCAGTTAGATCCTTTTATAAGATTCTTAGAGAGATTGATTTCGAGCTCATCAGAAATTTTGCATTCTGGTTCTATGGAGCGCCCCCTAAAGTGGCATCTTTCGCTTGGCTAATCAATCGGAGTAGAATCATAACAATATACAATCTCTAGAAAAGATTGATGGTTCTTCCCAATATATGTCTATTGTGTATGAGAGATGCAGAATTGATAGATCACATCTTTATTCATAGCTCATTTGTGCAACATATATGGTACATGTTCCTGCAAGCTTCTGGTACTCAGTGGGTTATGCCTCAATCATTCACCGAGTTGTTTTGGATGTGGCATGGAAACCCAATTTTGCAGGGTTTGCTACAGACATGGAATCTCGTCTTGCTAGCAGTCCTATGGAATACTTGGGAGAATGCAATAATCGATGTTAGAGAGAGAGAGAGAGAGAGAGAGAGAGAGAGAGAGAGAGAGAGAGAGAGAGAGAGGAACTTATGCCACCAGCAACCTTTTCACAGATAAAATGACAATCAGCTTCGGTATATTTTGTGCATTCAGGAAAAAGGGGATTGGAACCAATATGAATGGTAGCCTGTTTGTCACAATACGTGGGCACAGGAGTATTCATCGGAATTCCTAATTGAGAGAGAACTTTTCAGCCACAAGATTTGAAATGCAATATTCACCATGCACGATAGAATTGCACAACAATGGTTTGCTTCTTGGTCTTACATGTAACAAGTTACAAGATTTACTTTGAAAAAAGTACAATGTCTTGTCGTGGAACGACAATGATAAGGAGAACCTACCCAGTCTATATTGGAATAACCTTCAATATTCCAATTATTCTAACAACTATTAAGATACCACGACCCGGAGAAGACTTGATATGGCGAAGAATGTGATGAACAACTTCAAAATGGCTGGAGTGAGGAGCATGCATAACTCGTCTCACTAGATTGACTGCATGAGATAGGTCAGGATGAGTAATAGTTAAATATATTAACCGACCAACCAAACCCTGGTACATGCGAGGATCATCAAGAAGTTCGCTATCATCAGGCCGAAGCTTCTTATTAAGCTCTAAGGGGGAATCGAGCAGTTTGATACCAAAATTACCAGTAGAAGTTAAAAAGATCAAGAGCATATTTTCACTGAGACAAAGGAATACCCTACTTTGAATGAGAGACTTCAATGAAGAGAAAATATTTTAATAGACTCAAACCTTTGATGCTAAAAACCTTACTCGGATAGATCCTCAATTCAAAGATCCCACTAGCATTATTACTTGTAACAATAATATCATCCGCATACACACTGACAATGATAATGCCTTGGACACGCCACTTAACAAACAATATGGTCTGACTGAGTACAAGTAAATCCAGTCCCAATCAAGGCCCTACTAAATTTCTCAAACTAGGTCCAAGGGGTATGCTTTAAACCTTATATCACCTTTTTAAAATAACAAACTTTCTTTTCCTCCCCCTTTGGAGCGAAACTAGGAGAAGGAAGCATATAAATTTCCTCATCTAAATTACCATTTAAGAAGGCATTCTTAGCATCAAACTGGTGTAGCTAATTTAGATTAGCAGTAAGAGAAATAATAACATGAATTGAGTTTATCTTAGCAACAGGAGCAAAGATTTAAGAGTAATTCTCACCATATTTTTGTGTAAAGCCTTTAGCAACTAGGTGAGCTTAATATTTGGCTATGCTACCATTAGGCTTGGTATTTAAGGGCATAATACCCAATGACAATTCATTGGAATCCTCCCAACAGGTTAAGTAATCATCTCTCACGTATGATTTTTCTCAAGAGTAGTCATCTCCTCCATAGCTTGATGCCATCAAGGAGAAGTAAAAGTCTCCTTATGATTTTTTGTTATGGTAGAGAAAGAACACTTAAGGGTAGAAACAAAGGACTTGTGTTTAGAAGACGAGTGATAAGAGACAATTTGAATAGGATATAATAAGAAGCTTTGAGCTGATGATGAGGAATATAGAGTTTTTACACCACGATTACTAATAAAAGTCAAAAGATCAAGAGCATATTACAAAACAATACCCTTTTTCGAACGAGAGATTTTAATGCTAAGAAATTTTAACAGACTCAAATGTTTGATGTCAAAAACCTTGCTCTGATACCATGTTAGAGGAAATAACTTGGGAAGAAAAGAAACTCAAAGATGCTTGGATGTTCAACCCTCTCCGATGTTCAACCCTCTCTCTCTCTCTCTCTATATATATATATATATATATCAATTGAATGACAAAATTACATAAACTAATAAAACATTAAAAAAGAATAAAAGTAAAAGATAACTAATAAAAGGGAAATACGAGGTCCATGGCCTATGTCAGGCCCAAGTAAAAGGAATGGCCCGTGGCTTAAAGGGATATGGCTCAATTATGTTAACATTCACTAGTAACCTGAGATTCCATTGATAACAATGAAATAATTACTAGTGTCCAAGAACCTTAGGTATTGTTAAGAGTGGTGTCAAATCAATACCTTTTCCTAGTCAATAGAAGTCAACCACACCTGGCTTCTAGAATGCAATGAATCTCCATAACATGCTACAACCTGATTGTCTTTGTCTGTTGTCACTTATTTTTTATTCAAGTTTTTGATACCCTGATAAAGAAGCTTTGAAGAATCTAGGGACTCTCCTTGGTGGACTTATGTTCTTGCATGATGCATCTTTCAAGTAAACTAGGCTTAATAAACACAAAAGAGGTCATTTTCCTGGTTTGAAACATTATATTGGTTTGCAATTTTCTTGCCATTTGGATTTTTGTTGTGTTTTTAGTGAAGTATAATTAATGCTAAATGCTTTGAGATGGGATGTGGAACTGATTTCCTGTTTCCTTTTTTGAAATATCTATTGGAAACAAAGGAGAATATTGAGAGGCATCGAAAATCGTTAAAGAAACGACAATCTGGTAAAGTTCATCTGTTTTCACATTGACCAGCATTGTGCTTTCTAGTTCTTTCTATGATATGTGTGAGATTGGAACCACAGTATTTGAGATCAGTTCAAATATTTTAGACACATGCCTTTTGGTCCAGGCAAATGTAGCATTTATCTATTATTCAAGTGTTTTTCTTGCATCATTATATATTGAGTATTACTTGTCCACTTTTTGTAGAATCCCGAGATCTGATATATTCTCATACTTGGTAGTGGTTGTTCTTAATTCATCATCAACATCATCCAAGTTTTATCTACATCAATCTTGTTCCGCCATTCCACTCTATCAAGAAGCTATCAAGCCTTAATTGGTCATAAAGTCTTTTCTTACTACCTCCACCAAGGTATCCCATATCAGTTATGTAATGGTCTTCATGTAACGGTAATGGCTTGCTTGGCATGTTATGGGGGCGTAATCCCCAAAGTTACACAGTAATTGGGAGAATGAAAAAAAATGTACTTGGGATTTCTTTTTCTTCTGTTGTTTCTTCTTCTGCTACTACTTCTTCTTCTTCTTCTTCTGTTACTGCTGCTGCTACTTCTTCTGTTGCTGTTGCTTCTGCTTCTTCTCCACCTACTCCCCTGCATGGCCGCAGCATCTCTCTCTCTCCAAAGAAAATCCATCAACGGGGCTCCTTATGTGCCTAGTTTAAAGAGGAGATTTTTGAAACTTTGGGGGTGTATGACGCTTGATACACTCGCACTCAAAAAATTGTACACATGGCATATATTTAACTTAAAATAAAACCACTAAATTGTGGGACCCACTGTTACCAAGTCACTGTTTGAAAATAAAATTGTTTCAACGATTTTAATCATTGATTTGCGGACACTTGTTTGTTGAAATAGGACCACTGGATATTTCATTCTTAAGCTTCCAACAAATGTCCACTAATCTGATAGCCAGTTAATGAAATAAGCATAATTTCAGGCCAATTGCATTAGTGGGATGAGTGCCATAGATTGCGTTAATTTGGGGCATTGACTGGCCTACAAATCTGCAATACCATCCATCCGAATTAAAATTTTTTTTTGGTTAAAATTTCTTGGGTGGAATGTTGTCAAATGCTGGGGATATGCACTAGTGCCTAGTGTTGTGGACGGATTAAGGAGGAAAGAGAAGAAAAAGAGAAGAAAGGAGAGAGAGAATGATGTTTAGGGTTCATATGTCCCTAGCTCCCTTAAGTCTATTTGCATAGTTTTCAATATTTTGCAAGAATTCCATTAATAACTAAAAATACCATTACGTCCTAAACCTAGATGCGCCTAAGAATGGGTTGTATAATAGCTCACATTCACATTCGATAACACTACCACTCAAGTTGGAGCATATATATCATGAATGCCTAGCTCGATAAAGAGATGATCTAGTGGAGTACGACATAGAGCTTTTATAAATATACGTGCCAGTTGATATTAAGACTTGATGAACGACATTCAACTTTCTTTAGCTACAACTTTCTCTTGGATGAAGCGGCAATCAATTTTGATGTTCTTAGTTCTCTCATGATAGTCATGGTTGTTGGCAATATGAGAGGCTGCTTGATTATCATAGTAAAACATCATGGGAACCTCAACTACAAATGTAAGTTCACCCATTAATATTTTTAGTCAAATAAGCTCACATGTCGCATGGGCCATGGCTTTGTATTCCTTTTCAACACTTGAATGGGCCACAACACTTTGTTTCTTAGTCTATCATGTAACAAGATTAGCATCAACAAAAGTACAATAGCCAGATATAGATCGCCTATTAGATAGAGAACGAACCTAATATGCATATGAATATCCTTCCACTTGAAAATGGCCAATTTGCTCGTGGATGATACCATGACTGCGAGCTCCCTTTAAATACCTAAGGATATGAAGCATGCCCTCCATATGAGGAATGCAAGGAGGCAGCATAAACTGACTAACCACATTAACAAGATATGTGATAAATTATTTTTTCACAAGTTGACGATATCTCTCTAGATCATCAGGTTTTCACCCTAATCCATACCAATTTTCTGATTTGAATCCATGGGAGTTTCGACAGGCTTGGCTCCTAGAAGACTTATCTCATCTAGTTTTTTTTTTTTTTTCCTTTTCTTTTTGAAGGATACCTGGTCAATCAAGTAAATATATCACATATTTTCATTGTGATAAGTTGATGACCACCTTGGGCCTGGCCACCTCAATGACTAAGAAATATCGAAGACGGCTCAAGTCCATATAGAAATGCCGCTGTAAGAATTTCTTCAACTTGTCAACTTTTGTATTGTCACTGCCTATGATAGTGATGTTATCTACATATAGAACCGACACAATAGTGCCTATCTCACTATCCCGAACAAAAACAAAATTATCGGCTTGTCTACGTTTCATCTCTAACTCGAACAACACTTTATTAAACTTGTCGAACAAAGCTCTTGTAGAACGTTTCAACCCATAAATTGATTTCTTAAGAAGACATACCTTATCTGACTCCCCCTTGAGCAACAAACTCAGGTGGTTGCTCCATGCAAACTTCTACAACTAGATCTCCATAAAGAAAAACATTTTTCAAATTAAGCTGATATAATGGCTAATATAAATTCGCAGTGATGGAAAAACTATTTACAGTGAGTGAAGCTTTGCCACATGTGAAAAGGTCTTTGAGTAGTTGATTCCAAGGGTACGAGAGTTATAATGACAACTAATCAAACTTCTAAATGATCCATTGAGTTATCATGGTTGTATTTTACCATATGCACCCATCTGCATGGTTGCACCCAATTACACGCTTTCTAGAAAGTAGTTTAATAAGTTTAGTTAATGTCCAAGTTTGATTATGATAAAGTCAAGCGATTTCTTCTTTCATAGATCATTTTCACCCATCACAACTCGGAGTGTCCTGAAAAGAATGGAGAATGGATACAAACGAAATAGATAGTAAATTGTCAAAGTGATAGAGACAAATCACTGAAGGAAACAAAGTTGGAAATAAGATGTTGCATACATGAACGAATGCCCATACGAACCAATGGGAAGATTACCTTTATTAGATGGTGGAGGCAAGGACTTAGAAGAATGATGATCTTCTGGCAAGTTTGTAGGATTGGTAGAAGTCATGATCATATGTACTCCATCCCCACGTTTAGAACGTCTGGTGTAAACTTGCAAAGGCCGATTTGCATGCTGCGTAGTCATCTTCCCAACTCTAGTAGTAATAGCTAGTACAACAGGAATAGTAGTTATGGAGCTCTCATCAAACTGTCCTTAGAGAAATATGGAGTTTCCTTAGAGAAATATGGTTGTTCAAAGAATGTAACATTGGTTGATATATAACGTCTCTTGGAGACATGGTTATAACATTTGTATCCTCGTTGGGTATGGGAGTACCTAAGAAAGATACACTTGATAGTCCTTGGTTTAAAATTGTCATGAACATGATTAAGTTGATGCACAAGGCATACATAACCAAATATCTTGGGAGGAATAGAGTAAGAGGGAATATGAGGACACAAGACAGAGATGTGACTTTCCATCTAAAATAGATGAAGGCATCTAACTTATTAAGTAGCATGTTGTTTAGACGACATCTCTGGAGAATATTAATGGAACCTTCATATTCAACAATAAGGCTCTGGCAACTTCAAGTAAATGACGATTCTTACGTTCTACTATCCCCATTTGCTGAGGTGTGTGCACACATGAAGTTTAGTGAATAATACCGTGAGATGAAAGGGATGAATTAAATTCATGAGATAAATATTTTCTAGAATTATTTGAATGCAGAACACAAATTCTAGACTTGAATTGAGTTTGTGCTTCCATATGAAATTCTTTAAAGCAAGAAAATGCTTATGATTGTCCTTCATCAAATATAGCTATGCCATGTGAAAATAGTCATCCACAAAAATAATGAAGTGCTTGAAAGCAGATAAACCAGTAAGATGAATTGGACTCAAATATAAGAATGTACTAAATAAAAAGGTTTATCACTTCTCTTATCTAGATGAGGAAGCAAAGATGCTCAATGGTGTTTACTCAACTCACAAGCCTCACACTCTAACCTAGACGCATGTAACAATGATGAGGCTGGATTCTTCAAACTACATCAAGGATGGATGACCAATTATGGAATGCCACTGATGAGGAGAGATGTATGTCTACAATGCAGCTCTAGTTATTACACGATTGAGATAATGGAGTCAATTTGCTTCGTGCCTTCCACCAACCATCCTTCCTGTCTTTTGATTCTGGAGTTTACAATAAGAAGGATAAAATGTGACAGAACAATTTAATGATTTAGTTAGCTTACTCACTGACAACAGACTTAAAGGAAATTTAGGAATGTAAAGTACTGATGATAATGAAAGTGGTATGGTAGGACGGATTGTACCCAATCTAGAAGCATGGGTTGAAGTACCATATGCTAATGCGACAAAAGACATGGGTGGTGACAGTCTCAACTGAGATAACACAATATGCTTAATGGTTATATGATTGAAAGCTCTTGAGTCAATAATGACCTAGGGTACACTATTAGACGATGCAAGACAAAAGGTACCTAACTGCGCAAGAGTAGCTGTGGAGGATGATGCGTGAGTGGAGTGATCGTTTAGAAGTCTGGTATATTTTTTCTTAGATAGTGTAACTGTCACCTGAATCTTAAAAAAAAAAAAAACTATATCACATTAAGTACTAGGCTCCGAAGTGGAGGAGATAGGCTTGGAGACATAACCCCCATTATCAGAGGAATAAACCTGATTCGTTTAGGCAAGCTTACCAATAAGAATATAAGATCCTAACATGTGTCCACTATGTGGTTACTGTGACCACAATGATTGCATTATCGATTACCATGGGTATGGTTGTGACTATCATTGAAATCTGTACCACGTGCTTCCAAATTACTTCGGCTCTAAAGTGACCTTCTCTTGTATCTCTATCATCAAAACAGTCACTATGACCATGGCCACCGCCAAACTTCCCCCATCTCTTCTACTAGACGTAGATATAAATGCAGAATGATTTGACGAAGATGAACTCTGTATGCTAACCGTACATTGAACACAAGCAAAAGCCTTAATAGTATCTGGGATCTCACTAACTTCAAGAATTTGAGCTTGGACAGGCTTGAACTTAGGATAAAGATCAGAGAGGAATTTGGTAATATGTAATTCCTCTATTTGCCATCACGTAGTCTCATAATCTGTATGTAGGGGCTAGCATACGTTTAGTTCCTCCCACATACCTCACAAGACAGAAAAATAACCCTCCGGTGCTCTCATCTCCTTGTCGAAGAATGGAAATACTTTGAAGTAATTCATAGATCCGAGTTGAGTTCTTTTCCTCTAAATACATCTCCATCAGGTTATCTCAGACTTCCTTCACTGTCTTGAAAAATATAACATTTGCACTAATATGAGGCCACGTGCTATTCCATAACAGAGCCCTAATTTTGGCATCATTTGCCACCCAATCTTCGTACTCTATTGAACTTTTGTCAGGTTTGAGAGAAATCATATTTTAATTTCTTTGTACCCACAAGGACTACCTCTATTGATGTGGCCCACTATAAGCAATTTGCCCCATTAAGTTTATTCAATGTAATATGAAAGTTTATTGGCTTAGATGGAGACAAAAGACTCATGGCTTCATTATTGACATCTATTGATTAAGGAGAAATCAAACACCCAAGGAGGAAGGGATAACTTTTACTAATCCCACACGTATTTTAGAAACCAATGTAGATCAACGAACACGATCACTTGATGGAATTTTTTGTTTTAACACCTTCACACGTACATTGATTCTTTAACTCTTGCAATGCTTACCTTCAACACGTTTTCAATCTCAAATTTGATAAAAAATCTGGCCATAAACACACAATGACCTACTTTTGTTCATCATGATGGATCTATATGAGAGTGGGCCTCACACACATTCATGGGATACGATTACACAGCCCACCATACGGTGGTTGAGAGAGATTTGAGTTGATTAGCCTCCAACAACCTTAGATTTTCACCTCAAAGCAATTAGAGGAAAAGAAAAGAGAAGAAATGTGGAAGAAGGTAAAGATCGATGCCCGGACCTATTTATCTCGGATACCATGTGGATGGATTGAGAAAGGAGGAAAGAGAAGAAGAAAAAGAGAAGAAAGGAGAGAGAATGAGCATTAGGGTTCATAGGTTCTCACCTCTCTCCAGATTATTAACATAGTTTTCCATATTTACAAGAATGCCATTAATAACAAAAGTAAAAATACCCATTATGTCCTAAACCTAGATGGCCATAAGAATGGGCCATATAACATCCCACATTCACATTCGATAATAAGTGGGATGCGTGCCATAGATTGCATGAATTTGGGGTCAATTTGGGGGCATTTGAATGGTCCTCCAAATCGACAACACTACTTATCTGAATTTAATTTTAATTTTTTCTTATAATTACTGAGGGGAATGATGTCAAATGCTTAGGAATATGCAATAGTCGGATGGGTGCCATAGATTGCATGAATTTCAGGTTGATTCAGGGGCACTTGAGTAGTTTCAATTTTTTCTTTGAAAGTTCTTGGGGGGAGTGACGTCAAATGCTTAAGGATTTGCATTTGTGGGATGAGTGCCGTAGCTTGCATGAATTTTTGGCAAATTTGGGGTGAATATAGCCTTTCAAGTTAATAAAATCATTTGACAGGCTGAGACAACATTCTTACCAAAGAATGGACCATTACGCCATCATAAACATGTTCAAAACCACAAAAGAATACATATTTTGAATCGTCTCAATATCTTAGATCTTTCCGACTTTTTTTTATTTTTTATTTTTTATCTAAAAAAATTTGACCGTATGGTTGTTATGCATAACAGTTTTCGGTTGGGCCATTACACGCACCATTATCTTTATGGAATACTTTGATCACCACTCATGTCATTTTGGGCCTTCCCCTAGTGGTAGTTCTTAATTGCTTATGTGCTTGTTTTCTGCCTTGAAGATAAGGGCGATGGAAGTGACCTTGAGACGGGAACGCTGGAAGAGGACTTTCTTATCCAGGATGAAATTTGCAAATCCCGTCTAGCAAGCATCAAACGTGTAAGCTTTTTGCATCTTACTTTTCTCTTTCATGATTTGATTTGTTTCATGGCCATCTTTCTTCACATTAGGGTCCCAGACAGTGGTGTATCATGTTAGTCCTGTTTCAAGCAATTGCTTATCTATCAACAGGTACCAATTGAGCACATGATTACTTTGTGTTGGATTTATTTTAGGAAGAAGAAATTGCTTTGCGAGAAAGGGATCGCTATGAACTGGAGAAGGGAAGGTTGATACGTGAAATGAAGCGTATAAGGGATGAGGATGGGTCACGCTTTAACAATTTTCAGATCCTGAACCACCGATATGCTCTCTTAAACCTTCTTGGAAAGGGAGGCTTTAGTGAAGTTTACAAGGTGAATGTTTTTTTTAACCCTTTTAAATTTCCAGTTCATTTCCCTGTTTTCCAGCACTTCTAGAATCTACCTTCCAAGAGTATGGTGTTAATGGATCCATTTTATCATCATCATCATCATCAAAGCCTTATCCTAACTAATCGAGGTCAGCTACATGAATCCTGTTATCCTTTTCACTCTATTAAGGCCCATATCTTCAGTTAAACCTTAGGTCTTGGAAGTCTTTCTTTCTACCTCCACCCATGTCCTTTTGCGCATTCCCTTGCCCTTTTAGAGCCTTCAATTTGAACCGACTGAGTCTTTCCAATCGGTTCAGTTGTTGGTCTTTGTTGCATATGGCCAAACCATCTTAGTCTTGCTTCCCTCATCTTATTACCTGTTGATTTTAATGGATCCATTTGCTGTAAGAAAAAAGTCGACCAAGATTCTGCCTTCCTGGACCTTGAAACAGATATCTGGATCATTGTTTTGCCTACATAGGCGTTTGTGAGAATATACTTTTTTGCAGTGATTTGAAGTGGGAACTTTCGAGCAGGCATATGACTTGGTGGAGTATAGATATGTCGCGTGTAAGCTTCATGGTTTGAATGCACAATGGAGTGAGGAAAAGAAGCAGAGTTACATACGCCATGCAATTCGGGAGTACAACATTCACAAGACCTTGGTGCATCATAACATCGTGCGGCTATGGGACACCTTTGAGATCGATCAGAACACATTCTGCACTGTCTTGGATTATTGCAGTGGTATATAGACTTGAATATCTAAACCTGTTGATGCTCCTTAATGCACTAAGGAAGCTTTATGCACCTTGAGCACTTGCAAAGCAGGTTTTGTACAACAAAATTATGTTTTGCATTTTCTTATACTAGTTTATAGTCCATATTTTTTCACATGTTGTAATTTTATGAATAATCATGCCTTTCCTGTTATCAAGGCCAATGGATTACTCTAACATGTTTTTCAAATGTAATTCTGTGAAAAATTACATTTACTCTCCAATTTTCTAAAGAATACTTTGTGCGAGGAACACATCATCTTTGATGTTTGAAAGACATCTATTTCACACTACCCACCTGCTGACATACAAGCACATTTTTTAAAAGCCACAAAGTGGTTGGACTTTATTTTGTTAGCAAAACATGAAATGAGAGAATTTGACACTTTGCAATTGGGACTGAAACGAGAGAATTTTCTAAATAAATCGATCGATTCTGCCAGATAATCCTGATGTTTGCCGCAAGATTTTGAGAGATGCAGGCTGTTCTTGCGTCTGATCTGATCATCATATTGTCTTCTTACAAAATATCAAGTGAGCAATGCTGTTTTTGGCTCAGAATTAAGAAAAAAGAGGACACAGTACACTTATTGTTAACATTAACAACTTCAACTGGCAGCCCACCTCAAATCGGCTGGTAAACTATTCATTTTTCGCTTATCAAAAACGAAATTATACATCTGGCTTCACATCCTCATCAGATTGGCCCAGATGATCCTAAAAGACAGCCAGATGAAAGATCAGGCCATTTGATGACGTATCAGGCCCATATCATTCCCATCCGAGGGTCCTGATCAAATAACTGACAGTCCTGTCTATTTAAGTTGGACCAACCTATTTTCCATTTCATAGATTGCATCAAGGGTCCGGATTGATTTGATGCAATATCAGGGCCATCAGAAGGTCTTGATTAGTGTTTTAACCAAGTTCAGTCGTGTTGGAATGTGAGACTGCTTCCATCTCATTTCTTGGATGAGTCCACATATGCAATTGGGTGGCTGACAGATTCGATTCATCTGGGAATCAAATATGTCCCTCAATATGACAATCAAATGATTTGTGCTTTCTGTTGATACTATTTCATTTGGAGTCCAAATGCATGGTTTATATCGAGTCCTATAATAGTTTGGAGTGTTAGGGCTGTTTGGTTGATGCCTGAAAAATGGGTTCATTTCATATTAGTTAATCATAATTATGTACTAGAGATCATGATATTTAATACATAATTCTGATTAACTAAATGGCATAACTTAGTAGAGATCATGATCTGTAGTACGTAATCTCTACTATATATAACACGGATAGGTTTTGGATATTTTTGCCCCCGCAGTTAGTTTTCCTGGTTGGAAAACCTTGACTGTTTTAAGGCAATGGTATAACATTTAAAGTAAATTTAAAGGGTATTTTAGGAACTTTAAAATGTGGCTGGTTGACATTTGATGGCTTGGATTTCACCTGCAAAAGTGGACGCCTTACATCGATCTGCATAGAACCAGCGTGCTGCTGATTTCTCTCTCCCCAAACTATAGCACGATTTTTCTCTCCCGAATCTCTCTCTCTCTCTCTCTCTCTCTCTCTCCCCCTCCATGCGCGTTATGGTAAACTAAAATGAGATTAATTCATTTTCAGGTGTCTACAAGCCATTAGTATGTGGTTTTCTATTTTCTTCTGGAAAGCAGTTTGTTATAAATTTCCATTCAAAAAAGAAAAAAAAAAGGAAGAGGGAAAAGAACAAAAAAAAAGTTTGTTATGATTAGGAGTGTCCATTATGAGTCATTTGCACCAGTAGGGTTTAGTTTGAACCCTAAAAGGATTCCTTGTGCCCAGGCATATAAATAGTCCTATAGGCCATGCATATTGATAGTTTTACATGATTTTCTTTGTGATTGAAATTCTCAAGTTTTTTTACGGGAGCTGTGAAGGGGGTGTTTCTTTGTGGAAAATACTAGTCCTATACTAGTAGGCTATTAAATGGTCCTCTTTTTATTATATTCAGCTCCATGCGTGTGCACTTTCTTTGGTTTGCTTAATTGTTTGTGGCTTCAATCTGATAAGTATTATTTCATAAATGATTGGTTGTGGCTTCAATCTGCTAAGTATTATTTCATATTTATGCAGTCAGATAGTTCTAAATCTGGTTTAAAAGATTTTTTTTTTTTTTGGCTGGCCCTTTGCTATTAGAAGTGAAAATTCTGGTTAATCTATGGAGAATCTTGCCTTGTTTAATTTTCCTTTATGTTATTTAGATGACTGAATGATTCACATTTTATTCTTATTGTTGCAACTTTCTGAACTAGAAGAGTCATTTTAATCTTCAGCTCTCTTCTTTATTGATCTCTTGTTTTGATCTTAGGGAAAGATCTTGATGCGGTTCTTAAAACAACCCCCATCCTGCCAGAAAGAGAAGCTCGGATTATAATTGTTCAGATATTTCAAGGCCTTGTGTACTTGAACAAGAGACCACAGAAGATCATTCATTATGATTTGAAGCCTGGCAATGTTTTATTTAATGAGGTTGGCGTTGCAAAAGTGACCGATTTTGGTCTGAGCAAGATTGTGGAGGATGATGTTGGATCTCAGGGCATGGAACTGACTTCTCAGGGAGCTGGAACATACTGGTGAGTGCATCACTCAGCAGTTATGTTGTCCATGTGTTCTTTAGAGATGTTATTCTCATATCTGAAGATGAAATTTCAACCATTGATAGATTGTTTTATTTGTTCTCAACTATTTTAGCTCAATTTACTTTCATGTTAATAATCTTTCAACTCTTTTAAAATGATCTGTTCCCTCTTCCCACTACAAATAATTTGAGTATGTAATAGGTTCAAGAACAAAGAATTATATGATAAGTGGGATGCATCTTTGCACAGTATACTTGGATTTTCAATTATGACAACTTGCCTTTTGTGGTTTGGTAATCCAGGTCCAGATTGTTGGTCTTTTGATTGCCACTGTAGATGGATAATGGCCCAAAATAATCCCAAAGTAGAAGATCTCAGCGACAACAAATCAGGATAATTTTCAGTTGAATGTGGACCATTATTATGTTTATCTTATTAGCCATCTATCTGTAGGCCAGAAACCCAAAAGTTAAGATTGTTCTGTTAGGGAGATATTGAGACATGGTGCATCCACGGTGGAGACAGCAGACCAATGGTTTGGACTACTGAACCATGAGCTCCACTTGTCCACTCGTTCAAAAACATGGCCCAGGAATCGTATAATACCTCTCAAGGAAGCCGGAGTTCTTGTATAGTGTACACAGATGGCACATACTTACCAAAGTCCTTTCTTATGGTCATTGTTATTTTTACCAAACCCAATTAGTTGGAATAAGGCTTAGAAGATGATGATGATGGCCATTTTATTCTTATTCAGAGATGCCGCTGCTATTTCCAAGTTCCGATCTCAGTTCTGTTTCCTGCAACATCTGCTAATCTCTCCATCTGTTCTAGAAGTCGCTACACATGGAGAAGTCTTTGGCATGTAGCATAGCTATCTCTTCACTTCAAATACTGGATTCCTCCAGGAAAAATATGCTTCATAATCTAATTTTGTGAATGTAATCATTTGTTTACTTACAGTTAATCTTCACTGAATGATTTCGTGCACTATTGTACACAGACCTTAGAAAAAACTAGAGCATCTGATTTGCATACTTTGAAACTCAGGTAGGAATGTTTCTCCTTCCTGAGACAAACCTATTAATAATTTAGAGTGAGTCTCACTAATTGGGCTACAGATTGGAACTTGTTATATTTTTGGGGAATGTTTCAACACGGTTATACTTATTACCCATAATGAATGGATATGCCCATTTCTTAAGAATTTGGGGTCTAGAAGATCTGGCGTACCCAGTTCTTTTCACACTCTGTAGTTGAGATCCATACAAGTTCAATCATGCATTTCTCTATTCTTCTCATGTTTCGGCTGTACTTGTAATCACAGTACCACCTTTCTTTTGTGACACTAAAGAGCAGTTACATTTAATTAAACTTAGTTTTGTATCATCACTTTCCATCCTGTCATTTCTCTTCGTTTGTTTCAAACCTCAACATTTTCCTCATGCATGCCATATGATTTCTATCCTTTTCTAGCGACATCATGAATTGCCCTATGCTCGCAGATTTTTTTTTATATATTTTTTTTCATTGTGTATTTTAAGGTACTTGCCTCCAGAATGCTTCGTCCTCAGCAAGACACCACTCATTTCATCAAAGGTCTGTAACAAAGACAATTGTGTGGTAGCGCATAAGGTTATCGGGATTTGGAATGATAATAGACTTGAGATTTTAAAGAATATTAGTCCTGCTTTCCAGGAAAATTTACTTGCAAGGCATTTTCAGTAATTTGATTGCTTACAAATGACATTTCTTGTCTGAATGCGATTCTGCTTTTAAATACATGGAAATGCTATCTCTTCGGGTCATTTAGTTTTTGGTATGGACAAAAGTGGCCTTTTCCACAGCATTTCAAGTGGATTCTTCTGTCACTCCAAAAGTGTATCCAATGGTTAATGTGACATTTGTATTGTCACACTTGATCAGATTCATAATCTCACATATCTTTGATTGGTTGGTTCAGTTCAAAACGAGCAGTTATATAGCTATTGGGGGAGTAGCCATCCAAATCCTACTCCCAACATGTGCCAACATGGTTCATCTATGCAAGAGCTGGACCATTCATCAAGTGGGCCCCACGTGGCAGCTTCCATGACCCGAATATGATGCTGTTCCTGTCATCATGTGGACCATACACATCGATTGTCCTCTGTGGATCAATGCCCGTCCATTTTTCATTCACATGGCTACCTGATAACTTTTCTGGCTTGATTTTTCTCTACTTCACACAGTTGGTACCACCAGATGAACAACCCCAGTTTCTCGCACATGTACCTGTGGGGATTGTAGGATTCAGATGGGCACTTAGGAGGGCAACCAAAATTATATTCATTAACAGGCACCTTCTCACGCTGATAACAATTACTTTATTGTCTTATAAAGTATGAGTTTTTCTGTATTCATTAATTTAAATACCTGTTGTTACTAAACATGATTCATGTCAAAGGGTAACTAATGTTCCATAGAATAGCACCTTGAAAAACTTCTGTACTTGTAAGACAAAAACATCAAACTAAAACATAAGGTTAAGTGTTCTCCCAAGTTGTGTGTCAACTCGGACTTGGGGGTTCCTATTGAGTCTGTAGTTGATTTTTTTTTTTTTCTTTCCAAGTTCCTGAATTTTGTTTGTCATTTGTGTTATCTCATTTATTGGTGCATTACTTGGTGATATTTCTATTTCTTCTAATCTGCTACTACTTGGGAAACAGGTTGATGTTTGGTCAGCTGGTATTCTGTTTTACCAAATACTCTTTGGTAGACGCCCCTTCGGGCATGATCAGACCCAAGAGAGGATACTCCGTGAAGACACGATTATAAGAGCACACAAGGTGGATTTTCCTTCACGTCCCACGGTCTCAAATGAGGCAAAGGCAAGTACCTCTCCGTCTTACTCATTTGTATAAATGCTTATTTTCTTCATTGCCTTGTGGAACCATTGTGAACTTGGAGGCTATGTTCAAGGTGCCATTCTTCTTGCTGAGACTCAAGCAATTGCTTCTGCTATACACTTCATTTACTCATGTTCGTAGAGCTGCAGATGTCATGGTCGACATTGGAGCCAAAGAGGGTGTTTTTTCAGTGTTGTTTGTGTTGGAAATTCCATTCACCTGATGTTTTTATGACTACTTAAAGTTGCGGTTTTGCTTGTTTTTTGAGAAAACAGAACTAATGTCTTTGAGATGAAGCATTTGATAAAACATCCCCTTAAAAATCACTCCATGTCAAATTTTTTTGATGCATTATCCTTCCACAAATTGTAGTGAATTAAACATTGTCATGGCTTAAAACCAGGGTCCTGAATGTTTAGAAAGCCTTGATGTTGGTTTTGACAAAATTTTATGAGTCGGATTTAAATCTTAGGATTTGATTCAATTCCTGTAGAAAATGATTTATGATTCTACTTGGAGCAATTATGCGGGTCCTGGACTTCAATGAGAATGCAATTTGCTGAAGGGCTGGATTCTGCATATTTGGTGTTACAAACCATTGTTCTGATGGACCCACCATCTACCTAGATGCGGGGCATGGTGCCAAGTCTCAAAAGTGTCTGGCTTGGCACAATCCGAAATTCTATGCATATGGATACTTGCATATACAAAAAAGATCTTAATTAAATAGATAACACAAACAACGAAAACAATAAAGAATAAAGGAAATTCAGAAAGAATATTCACATTTTTCCAAGAACAACCAATTACTAGCAGTGTATTTCAAAGGTGGTAGGTGCAACTTCCCTGCTAATGCCCAAAGCACCTACACACTCCTAGTAGCATGCCTAGAGATTCCAGGCACAATTTCTTTCTTAATGTTTTATGCCAGTTTACATATAGATACCTATTTAATAGTTTTAGCTCTAAAACTAATCTTTACCCAATGAAATAAAACTAGAATGTGAAGTTATTACATATTTTAAACAGAGTGATAGTTGGAGACCAATTCCAAAAAATTACTGACAGTGTATCGCTCTGTTTAGGAGTTTTAGCTCTAAAACTAATCTTAACGCAATGAAATAAAACTAGAATGTGAAGTTATTATGTCTTTTAAACAGAGTGATAGTTGGAGACCAATTCCAAAAACTCATATCTACTCAAACATAACGGTGAATCCACAAAACCCTAGAAATTTCAAATTCCCCCAAATTTCCAAACATGAAACCTTGATTTCATAGAAATCCCAATTCCTCTTAGCTCAAAACCTTGTATCCCCAAATTCCTAAATTCTCCCAATTCTAAACCCTAATTTTTCAATTCCCTTAAAATCTCCAATTTGTCTTCTATATCTTTTATGGTGCAAATGGAAACTCAATTTGCTTTTAGGAAGTTCAATGTTTCTACTTGAAACACTAATAGAAGAAAGAACTTGGGAATTCACTAGTTCATGAAAAATCTAAGAAATTTGAGAGAATAGGTAATATTCATAATCAAAGCTTTGATCTAGAACAAATGGGCAAAATGTGCTTTAATGGGGTTTATGAGATGCCCTTCCACCCTTTATGGGTGTCAAAACCCACGATGCCATTCTTCGAGGCTCCCATAAGGGTACCTAACAACATTATGTAGGTGCCACACAGACACAAATACTTGTGCCTAGGCGCATGCCTCGGAGAACTCCTTGCTTGTGGCCCAATTAAGGGGTAGTTCGCCCAAAATGCCTAGATGTGCGCTTGAAACGCCTTAGACTAACATTGATTACTAGTAATCCAAACTAATAAGTATTTTTTTTTTTTTTTTTTTTTTTTGAAACGATGATAATATTATTTCACAAAGGCTGAAGCTCAAGATTTACAAATATACAAGCCCAATTGGGTCACATATCGCACCTTCACTGTTAAAATATTCGTAGGGCCCATCATAACATTTATTTTCCATCCAATCTATTCATGAGGTCACACAAACTTGGATGAAGAGGAAAAACAAATATCATATTGATCCAAGACCCCTAAAAGGGTTTCAATGGTAGATGTTCAATCTCCCACTATTTTTTGCAGTGTGGTCCACTTGATCTTTAGATCTGCCTTATTTTTTCTGCTCAAGCCTTGTGACGAGCTCGCCAAATGGATGAACGGTTTGGATATAACACATACCTCATGATGGGACCCACAAAACTTGGTGACGTGAACACACCAACTAGGTCAATGGTGTGCGGTACACCAGCTGGAAGCGGATTGCATACTGAGTAAACTCTTTGGGGCCCACTGTGATTTATGTATTTTATCAACTCCTTGCATCCATTTTAATAGAAAATTTTAGGGCTTAAGCCCAAAAATGCAGCATATCCAAAGCTCAAGTGGGCCACACCACAGGAAACAATGTGAATTGAATCTCTACCGTTGAAAAATTCTCGGGGTCCACAGAAGTTTTGGCTCAATCTGATATTTGTGTTTTCCCTTCATCCATGTCTGTGTGATCTTATGAACAGGTTGGATGACAAATAAACATCACTGTGGGCCCTAGAAAGGTTTCAACAGTGAAAATTATTATTCCCACTGTTTGTTGTGGTATGGTCCATTTGAGCTTTGGATATGATTCAATTTTGGTCTCAACCATTAAAAAGATCTAGAAAAATGGATGACGTGGATAGACCACATACATTCACAGTGGGCCCAACAGAGTTTACTCAGTACGATAAAAGCGTACTGTGTAACACAGTACGCAATCCGATTTCACACCAGCCCATCCGCTTCCCGTAAAAAAAGGCTCAAAGGCCTTTTTTTTTTTAATAAAAAAAAGCAGAGAGGGTTCCAGCCTTCCGGAACCCTAAAATCTCTTCCAAATCTATCATTTGGTCAAGAATTTCTCTAGATTTCGTCCAAATATACGGATTTCACCCAAATCTCTCCCAAATCAGAGATTTTGTTTGCACTAACCTACGAACGACATTTCGATTCTAAGGGCCCACCAAATGTAGCTTCCGATCAGGGCGATCTATTCTTCAGGTACTGAAATCCACCTGTTGAAAGTTTCTCTCTCTTTTATTTTTATTTTTCTGATTTTTTTTTGGATAATGACGTAGGTGTTCTACAACCAAATTTTTCAAAAAAAAAAATCCCGTTAAAAGTGATAGTATCGTTAATATCGCATGATATGTAGTGATACTGAACGGTATTTAGTGATATCGAACGATATTTGGTGATGTTATGCGATATTTTTCGATATATGGATCGATACAAAGTATTCTGTAAAATTTACTAATTTCTTAGTCTCTTCCGAAGGGTTTCGCATCGCTGGACCGCGATATCGATAATATCGGTTGATAGTATCAATATTTCAAACATTGCGCGTCACAAACCTTTGCCTTACTCTGCACCCTTTCCTCGTCCACAATTTACGACTTTATCTTGTTCGATCTTGCTCCAACACTAGCCATTGAATGGAAAAAAAAGTTTTTTTTTTATCCCCCCCTTTCAATCACAAACCCCATGAGCGTTGGCGCCATTTGATTTCGTCCTCACGAAGTCTAGCATTGTATTTTGTTCAAAATACTTCTTGCCATGATATTTCGTCCTCTAAAAATACCTTTGATTCCTCCTTTTGAATCAATGAGCTGAATTTTTGAAGGATTTTTATAGTCTCCTCTCTGGCCCCTAAAACCTCTTTCTTCCGCTTACAAAATTCTTTTTGCGAGTTCAAACCTAAAAGGTTCCACCCAATTACAAAGTCTAGCATTTTATTTTGTTCAAAATACTTCTTGCCATGATATTTCGTCCTCTAAAAATACCTTTGATTCCTCCTTTTGCATCAATGAACTGAATTTTTGAAGGAATTTTATAGTCTCCTCTCTGGCCCCTAAAACTTCTTTCTTCCGCTTACAAAATTCTTTTTGCAAGTTCAAACCTAAAAGGTTCCACCCAATTAGGTGATAGGAGGAATCAATCTAATTTCGATGGTATTGCTTTTGCTTGGCCATTTAACCACATGAATCTTACTTTGCCCATAAGTAAATCAACCATCTCATTTCTATTAATCCATTATGAAAATTTCCTCGTACTGCTTGTTATTCGATTCCTGCACATTCAGCTCCTCGCAAAATTCCACTCAAAGTCTCGGTTGACAGGTGTCGTATTCCGCTGAAAATACCCATTGAAAACCTGAGGAAAGTTCTTTGAGCAAAATGTGTATAGAATACTTCCCTCTCCAACAATCTTCTTTACTCCAAAATTTTGTGTCCCAAACAGCTAGTATACCCCCTGCTGCTCCTATTGCATCTAGGGCTTCCCATTCTTTCATCTGCCCCCACCATATTGAATTTACCATCCCCTATTCTATCCCTTCCAACTTCATTTCCTGAAAAACTGAGATTTGCACTTTATACCTTTTACAAAAATCTTTGATCTGGCCATGCTTCTGTGGAAACCCCAACCCCCTAATGTTCCAACTCATGATTTTCACTGGATACTTGCTGATCCCATAATACCCGATTCAGTGCTTCCCAACTCCGGATTGCTCTCATCCTCCTTAACTGTGACCATTGCCATCGTATCATTGATATGCATCAAATTAGACTCGTCTGATTGAATTGGTTGTCTTCCTCTTTCTTCGATGAATTCAAATAAATCTATGTAATCTTCCAGTCTATCGATGAAAGTGACCCCAACCAGCCAGGCAATTTCCACTGCAAAAGTCTTAATTTGCTTACCTCGTGCCATAGAAACTTTTCGATTCTGTGGTAATGATATGTCACAAACGGCATCAGCCCTTTTACTTATCTGCGTGCCTGCCTTAATTGATTCTGCTGTAATCGCCTGGCACTCAATCGCCAATGGGGTCAGCGATCGTGATTCCCTTGTTTCTATTAAACTGTGGCCTAAAGTCCAATTTATTCATCTAGATTGATGCTTGATTTATTGCTGACCCTATACATTCCAGAGCTTCCTGATTTTCATCCCCGTCCTTTGACTCGGTTTCATTATCGAAATCATTGTATGCCACTAATTGCAAAAGGATCTTGCTTTGTCTTTCCGTTGGGAAACTCAGTGGTTGCTCCTCTGATTGCGTCAACTCTATCCTCGAATTCTTTTCGTTCCGGAACGTTTACAGATGTTTCAAGATGTAGTAACAGGCTATCAGATCATCTGCATTTGACTTTAGGAAAGAGTCGGAAGGCTTAGAGATGAGATGATCCCCGATCTCTACGGTTGAAGGGCCTGTGTCAAAACTTCATCTGCTGTTTTTTCTCCATGTGCATGTGTCCCTTCGACAACTGGAAGCAGAGAAGGCTCCCCCTCAGCTTGCTTTAGTTTCTTTCCGTGGCACGTGTGTAGCCCAGGAGCTTGTGTGGAGGAACCATTTAAAGTCACACATGAAAAATCCTTTGCACTTGGTCGAGAGACGATTTCTTCTGAGGAGAATATCGGCTCCCGCAATATTTCCTCTCTTTAGCATTTAATTTCGTGGCAGAGGAGAAGCCAGGTGTCGTTGCTTTTTCAAAACCCGTCTCCTCGTCATTAATACAGTGAGGAGATATCATATCTCTCTCTCTCTCTCTCTCTCTCTCTCTCTCTCTCTCTCTCTCCCCCATGTGTCTCAATACCCGAGTGGGGATTTGGAAAACCTTTTTGAGGGCTAATCGGAAGCCGACATGACTTCCTTTTTTCTTCCCATGCTCCAAAGGAGCACTATTTCGGTGCTCCAGCCTTGCTGATCTGCTCAATCGCCATTATTGCATTCTTGAGACCTGCTTCCTCAGTTAACATTTGCTCCTCTAGTTCTTGGAACACCCTTAATGGTCTTGTAATCTCAACCCGCAATGTTATCGATTCCAGAAAAGGTTTGATTTTCTTTTTCCTGATGCGCATTTTGGTGAAATGTGGCTCATCGCTGTTATCTGTTTGGGGTTCCATGGCTATTACCTCTCCAATGCAAGCTTCGGTGATATAGGACAACATGATCTATCCTAGATGTGCGGAATTAGAATTTAAGATAAAACACAATAAACAATCAATTTTCAGCATGGTTATTCATCGTAAATAAGAATTATCTGAAAGAAAACTCATCAATGATCATGGCCATCCATTACAATCATGTAGTACTAAATATTCAAATATGAAAAGTGGATCCTACGAAAGATAGGACTTTCATGTCTCACAAGGGTCAATTCAACCATCCAACGTAATGATCTAATCATTTAACAAACTGTTAGATTAAATAGGATTACCAGTTGGGGACGTTTGAATAGATCCAATAAGTAGGAAATTCATGAATAGAATTTCAGATTTTTACAAATAAACTAGATGGAAGAATGAAGAAATAAGAAGAAGATTAGAATGATTAACCAGAGAAAGAAAGTAGGAGTAGCTGGAGGAAGAGAAAAGTCTCACACCCGACTGTGGAAAAACTCAGTAGCTTTATTCTTTTCTCCAAAAAATCCCCCCAATGTTTAGGGCTTAACTTCCTTTAAATAGAACTTGCAAATAAAATGAAAATACCAAAACACCTATAATTACTCAAATTAGAAAAAACCTAAACAGGGAACTAACAAAAATAGAAATTTCTTAAGACTAGAATTTTTCAAAAATCAGGAAATTAATTAAAATAGAAATATCCAAAAATAGGAATTTCTGAAAATAGAAACATCTAAAAATAGAAATTTCTGCAATGAGAAATTAACATAAGACTAAACTAAAAAAAATCTGCAATAAGCTTCTCTTGATCTTCAATCTCATCCTATCCATGGTGATGCTTGTGGGGCCTGCTTCCGTCAATGATAAACTTTAAATGGTTGGATGTCCTCATCATCCAATCTCCTTGAAGATTTCATCAATCCAGAATTCCATCGGGATGTTCCAGATCTAATACCAATGTTCTTCCCATCCAAACAAAGACCACTTATCCCATTTGGGAATCTTACTCACTATTTCAATTCGAACAAACTTACACATGGTTAGGATGATATCTGCATTGTTTTGGCAATTGAGGGAGACTAGAAACACATTCCTGTAGTTTCTTCACCACCGGATCTTCTTCGTCTAAGCCTTTAGAATTCTGAGATGAGCATTCCACCAAAGCATCGTCTTTCAGGCTTGGTTTAACCGAGACATGAAAACAAAATTCAAAGGTCTTCATTGAATCTTCCAAGACCTTATGTATACGCACTTCCAGGCCCTCCTCTGTGCTCTCCCTGCATACCCACTTTTCCTCCAGAGACTCCCCTCTGTCAACATCCCTCAGTCCTTGGTTTTGTGAATTCTTCACCACCTGTTTATAAGATTTCCCAGGTACCACCCACCGGTTGAGAGTCCTGAACTGGACCCTATTTCACTGGAATTTTCGGCCTTGAGCTGTCTCCGATTTTTGTTCCTTGCTCCATATTTTCTCTTCCCTGTTTTTTTGTTCTAGGCCATACTGCACCTGCTGGACGCTTAGGGCCCATTTGGATACCACCAAATAAGTTACTTTTTTCTACTAACAGCAGTAGATAAGTAACTTAATTCAGATAAGTAAGTTTGGTTTATGATTAGTTATAAGTAACTTTTCCACGTAAAAGTACTTAATCACTTCAGTTAATTTTTTTAGCTTTCGTACTTTTCATAAATTACTGAAGAGAGGCATAGGAGAGACGAAAGAGAGGAGAAGCTGATAAGTATGTTGTTTACCAAACATTCTTATCTTCTTAATAAGTAGAAACTGAGATAATCTACTTGTGGCATAAGTAACTTATCTTAGGCAACTTACGATCCAAGCACCCCCTTAGTTTGATGCTGTCGAAGCTTTTTCCATTTAGCATCTGGACTGCCTTTTGAACCTCTTGCTCCAAATTCATTCGGACAAACACGAAACCCCAAGGGTGGAGGAATTCTTCTCTCGGAATCACCACCACCTTGACTATCCCCGCCTGTCCGAAGACCCTTTTGAAATTAATCGGTTGCCACCCTGATGGGCCGCTCCTTCCATTATGCTGTGAGCTGTCGTTCCACCCTTTTCTTACTTGCTACCTCCCAAATTCCCTGTGTCTTCCTGTTCCGAAAGTCTGGCCTGGGCATCGCTGGCTGGAGGAACCCATTTACCTTTAGCTCTAATTTTCTCTTGCCATTTACCCATATACCTTTATCTCTAATCACACATTATTATTAGTTTCTATGAATAACACTTTAAAAAAAATAAAATAGAGAATCCCAACAAAAGACAAAAAAGGCAAAAAGTGCAACAATGCTGTGCTCTTTCATGGTACCTTTAATGAAAAATGAACTAAATATAGAATTTAGAGGACACCCTTATGAATGCAGACAGGCCTAAGGGCTAGGAGCGAGATATGTTTCACCTGACAAAAGAAATTCACCTAAAAAAGAATCGAGAAAGTGTGGAGAATATGTTTGGATTTCTCACTTAAAAGTGTCCAACATGCTGTACTTTTCAATGACTTCACTAGTATATACTGTCCGAACCAATTTTGAAGTGTTGTGTCATGCAGAGTGTCCAAGTGTCAGCCGGCAGAAACCCAAAGGGTAGAAGCGTCCGGGTAACATGGATTGGTGGAATCCTTGAAATCTGTGAGATTGGAGTATCATAACTTTTTGACCAACCTGGAACTCGTAAATGGTCAAGGAAAAAATGAAGCAGATGCCCCTCGACCAATGGAAAGTAGTCCAAAGCTCAAAGACTTCCAAGTCTGGAAGATTTTGGGGCATCTCTTATCTGTGGTGGGGTGGACTCCACTAGCATGGATTCTGTGCATCAGAAGATTCAAGGTTTGCCGATGCAGAGGTCCCTATGATTCCTCTTCCGGTTGAATCCTACTTGTCAGAAAATGCATGAATCAATACCCAAACATGGCCTGGAACTGGATATGAAACTAAATTGTAGGTAACACAAGCAAGGTTCTAAAAGACCATTTTGGCAGCTGTTATAATAGGATATAATGGCCACTCCCTGATGTGTTATATAAACAAACAATAGCTGTTAAACAACGGCCATTGTCTTGAAGACTGGCTGATATTTTGAAAACAAGATCCATCATTCCCCACCCCCCCCCTGTTTATTTTTTATTATTTAAACCATAATGGTGCTACTGTCCTTCTCAGTGAAAAAAAAAAATCTTTTATTTGTCACAGTCCAATGCTTTCCATCCTTGCATTAATTTTTTTTTTTTCCTCTCCCTGATTCATCAAGCTACCACTGTTATATAACTGTAACACCAGTCTGCTGTTTATGGGGTCATAACATCATTTTAAAACCCTGCCTCAAAGTACTAAGACCGCTTCTATTGTCTTTATTTGTTTGACGGCTCTAAGATCAGATTGTTATAAATGGACTAGAAATTGTTGTTTGATGTTAGAATATGGTTGATTAGGCTACATCTTAGTGTTTTATTTCTTTAAGTTGGTTTTTACATTTTTTGTTGGTTATCCACTAATAGGATGATTTGATCTAGCCCTTTTATAGGGTATATTTAGAAGCGCTATCAAATTTAATTGCAATTAGTAGTGTGATAAAGTGGAAAGAACAAAATGGATTTCTTTGGCATTCAAATCATGGGTCCAGGTCTGAATTTGAACTACATATTGAAAGAAACAGTTGAAATTTGAGGCTACTTTCTTGTCATGAATGCTTGGGCACCTCTACTCACTTCGCCAACCATCGTCATTAATGAGTCGGTGCTTCTATTATTTATTGTAACAGTTGTTTTTATCCCCAAATTTCTGTTAATCCCTTCGGCTTGTTGAAATGTTTCCAACCGTTTCCCCACAAGCCCATTGATCTCTGGTGGGGAGAATTACCCAATCAGGAGGGAGGCGGTGGTGGAGATTCAAGGAGCCTTTGGCCCTTTGGGGCAAGGTAATCATGAGGAATCCAATGGTGGTTGCTTCCATATGTTACCACCGTAGCAGTTTAGTTTGGAGGTTCAGAAGGCTAGCAAAATGGGGAGGCACATTGATGATCCGAATGAGACTCTTGTTAGAAAATTTGGTCATGAAATTGAGTAGGGTGTTCTCTCATTGTCGGTAAAGGTTGTAGAACCTGTTTTTTTAAAGATCCTCAGATCGATGCTCTCCTAAAGGATTTATTTCAAGGCATGTGCTCTCTGTTTGAAAAGAGGGGAAAATGTTATTGATAATGAGATGAAATCCTTGGTGAAATTGTCGGGATACATAAACTCAGTTGTCACCATTATTGCATACCGCCCATCCTTCTTGTCACTTCCCACAGAAGTTCATAATGAAGAGATGTCCAGAGCTTTAGAAGATAGGTCTCTATCAAGAAGCAATTCCTGCTGCTCCGAGCTCTTGGTCAGGTGTGCCATATTGGTATTGGTGGGCATAATGGTACCCACCCATATCGGTGCATAGGTTAGTGTTTGTTTTATTTTTATTTTTATTTTTTATTTTTTTGGGTTAAAAAAAATGAAAAAAACCCCAAATATTTAGAGGATTCTAAATATGTATGCATATGTGTGTGTAATGTGTATATTAATCATGTTTATGATGACGTAACAATTTACTTTTTGGTGAGAATGCTCTCATCCTGTCTGATGATTTTATGAACTTGATAGCCTTGGATTGACAGCAAAACTCCTATATTTAATTTCCTAAATAGCAATGTTGTCATAATTGTTATAATATCATAAATTGTAAGGTTTTTTCAAATTTTCATAAAACATGTCATAAAAATAAAATAAAATTTGTATATAAATTAAAAGAAACACATCAATCATCCGTTTTGTCATGAATATGCAAAAAAAAAAAAGAAAAAAAGAAGAAGTTCTGATGCATCATTGATTCATTGTCAATGTGTTGTACTTGTATATCATCATGTCATAATCAAGTTAAAAAAATTACTCCTTTTTCCATCCCGTGTACATGTAAATTTTCCATATGATTCAAAAAGCAACATTTTTCCATCTCCAATGCTAAAACAGAAGCGACACGGCAAGTCGGCAACACACAAGTGAGAAGCCTACGTATTGGGGGAAAAAAAAACTATTTAGGCCCCATACAAACATAGAAGCTTATAAATGATTAAAATAATGAGAAAACTATTGAAAATTTCAAATACATGAGAATTTTCTAGAGAAGTTACAAAATTTTCTAAAACCAACAAAATCCTTTCCTATTTCTTTACACAACATCTGCATTTGACCGCTGATTCCTGTGGTTGGTTTATCATCAGTAAAATCGTAATGTTGCCGTTCTTACATTACTTTAACGTCTAATCATCACCAAAATATACTAATCTCTCTAGTTGGATTCAAGATTTTCACAGTAATTATATGAAAAAGTGTAATGATTACAAATAACTTATCTCCTAAATACATTTGCATTTGACTGACCATTCCTGTGTTTGGTTTGGTAATGGTAAAATCATAATTATGACACATTTCCTTTACATTGACTGAGGAAATCGGCAAAATAAACAAGCCCATGAGTGCAATGTCACCACTTCAATCTTGGACTGGATGGACACTATCTAGACTAAAATTTTGGGGAATGCTGTTTTGAGGACGTTTTGAGTGCTTGGAAAGTAGAGTTCCAGACATGAATAGCAAATAGGTCTTGTGGTTCTTTCTGCTGTGTAGTGATGTTTCCTTTGCCTGCATTTGTTTGTGATTGTTTTGGTGGCTGTTTTGCCTCAAAGCTTGAGTGACAAGAGAGGTCACTTGTTTGGGCTGGTTATTGTATTTTTCTTCTACTCTTTCAATAAATTTTGTCACTAAAAAAAAGGGAAAAAAAACACCATTATAGTAATTTATGGTACTTCTCATAATGTTGCAGGAGCTGATTCGGCGATGTTTGACATATAACCAAGCAGATAGACCAGATGTTCTAACCATTGCGCAAGATCCATATCTTTCATACACCAAGAGATGAGGGATGTGAGCAAAGCTGAGGATCCATGAAACAAGCACAGAATTACTGGATTTCCTTTGTCATCACCAGGTGAAAAGATATATCCACATGAATGTTGTAAATTTTGTAAAGCTTTTGTTTCTTTGGTCATTGTATTTTTGCTTGCTTAATTCTTACTTTGCTAAGAAGCATAGCTTCCTTTTTTCCTTTTTCTTTTTCTTTTTCTTTTCCTTTTTTCTTTTTTAATTTTATAACAACAGATGAAACTTTTTTTCCTTTTATATTTTGCCAATGAAATTGAGTTTACATGGTTAGCTACGTTCATTCTCAGTTATAGTTCTGATTTCAAAAGAGGAGCTCCAGAAATATATGATCTTTTCAAGGGAAAAATTTGAAACAGCAAATCTAATGTTAAATTTATTATTATTATTTGTTTTTAAAGGGACAAAACGGCTGGCTGGTTTTGATGCAAAAAAAGACAAAATGGAGAGATTATATTATAAGCCTGCATTTGGAGGGATATCACATTTCAAGATATGGCTGAATGTAATGTATTGGCAGAACAAAAATGGCACATGAAAGAAAAGAAAGATGGTTTGAACAGCTGGATGATGGTTTGCACTTGTGGCCCAGCTGATCGATTGTCCAGCCTGATCATTGGGCCAAGGCATGTGCACTCTAGGAACCATTCAATGTACACAGAATTAGAAAGCCTCTAGAAGAACATATTAGAGGATTAGATATTAGTATTTAACACAAAAAAAAGTTTGTACGAGTATGTGTGAAAATGCCTTGGAATAACTATTCATTGTGGAAAGAGAATTTACAGGTTATTGGAGAATATCAGGGCATGTTTGGGGGCCACTTAAAATTGAGTTTTTCTCCACCCCCTAAAATTGAATGTGAAGGCTTTGCTCGTTTATTTGGGTAAGACCCGGAAAGAACAGGCAGGGAGAGTTGTTCGTAGTTCCCCTCAAAGCAGAGGGAGTGGGTGTGTACAGCTTTGTTGTGAGCTGTATCTTTGCAGAACTGTCCAACTTCATTTGCTTCTACCGGACTTCCTATGGTCACTCTTCCCTAAAAGCTAAAAGGAGAGGATATTAAGACGACTTGGCTACAAATCCATAAGTGTCTTAAGACGGCTTAGCTACGACGCCAAAAGCAGCATCTTGTATGGGATTTTATTTATTATTATTTTTCGGAACGATCAGTCATCAGATTCAGTCACTGTATTGTAAATTATGATATAACCTCAATGCTGCATCTGCAAAGAGGACGGTCCATGCCATAATGATCACCTGGTATGAAACTCAGGACGATCCACACTGAGTGGCATACACCATCAACATCAATGGACAGCTGACAATATGACTAACTGGTGTGACCACTCAACTCATTGAGTGGATCAGCTTGTTTTACATACAAGTGATAATCATGGTGTGGCCCACCTTTTAAATGGATAGGATATTCTACACGTGACTCAATGGGGAAAAGCGACTGTATCATAACTTAAACATAACCACTGTCTGAACATCTCTTTACTTCCCCTCTTCTTCCCCAAAACTTGTAGCAAGTCATGACTCATGCTTAAGCGTAAAAGCTTCACTATCGCAATTGATATAGCCCCTTGTCACCTCACATGCAAAATATCTTATCTGACAATCAGCACGATCCACATGGTGGAAAACAACATCAATATCAGTGTGCTACTGCAAGTATGGCGCTGTACTGGTATTGCCGCGCCATTTCATGGATCAGCATGATTTTTTTTTTGGAAGATACGGGTGTCCTTATCTCTTTTTTGAAGTGAGACTAATCCCTACAGATACACGCAATCACCCACAACCATGTGTATCGGGTAAAGCCAAGGAGGGGAATCGAACCCTCACCTATAGGGAGCAAATTTACGGTGAAGACCATTCGCTCAAACCTCATTGGGTGATTAGCATGATTTTCGTACGAGGTGATCATCATGGTAATGCTCAACTTTTGTATGGATAGAATATCTTACATGTGTGACTTGTTACTAGTATTGTACTATGTTTCTAACCATTATGGGAAAGTTAATATGAGAGCGACATGTGGCCTGGCATGGCCTGGCATGAGGAATATGAAGTGGATGAAAAGATCATCGAGATACTTGAAGTGCTTTTTACGGGATTATAGCTAGTGTAAATTCAATTGTACACGTCAGGTGATGGTTGACGAAGTATTGAGGTTGAGTTACAAGTGAAGAAAGTAATGTGGTCAAGATATACAAGATACAAAAGGCAATTGAGAAGAACAAAGTCTTGACTGATTGAAGAAGAATTGTCATAAAAAGAAACATAACTAAAAAAGGATCTAGATAAAAGAAAGATCTAGAAAGGCTTTTTAATTACCATAACCGTTATAGTAATGGAAGAAAGATTTAGAAAAACAAACTGCAAAATAACTTTATAAATAATAGATGAATTTAATAGAGAAAATCCCAACAAATCTAACACAACAACTAATCTAACCAAGTCTATCAATTTATCTTTTATCTTAGTTTATCAAGTAGTGATAATTCAGTAGTAATAATTCTTAATTATAATATTTAGTTATAATCCAAATTTACACTGGATTTGTTCTTTATCCCATATTACATAGTTCTTTCAAGAGATGCATTCTTTCAGTTTCTCCTATTGACTAATTGTGAGTTTTTCCTTTTGTTTAATTATACTAATATTCTGAAAGTCCTTTCTTGTGAAAGGGACAAGGTTACCCATTTTCAGAGGAAGATCCACATCATCCTATTATCGTCTAATCATTATTAAATTTTGCAAGTGACTAAGTAAAAGATTGATCTTTTCAGAATTCGATCATTTGCATTCATATTGTACGTGTTTGCTTAATTCGGCACATGGAGTCAGATTTAATCAGTTTGGATCAAGCTGTTATATCAATTCTAGCGCACACACATTATACGTGACAAAAAGCAAACCAAAGTGTCAACATTTTTGGCATGTTTGGCGGGACTAACAATTACTAGGCTGTCATAAGTATTTATTATGCACCAGTTATGCAAAACCGTCGTGTCAAAATTTTTGGTATGTTTGGTGGGACAAGATAAAATATTTGGCTATCATCAATATTCCTTTTGCACCAACTGGGCAAAAAGGGCACTGTTGACACCAATATACTTGCTAGTCTAGTAATATCTCGGAATCATTAAGTGAAGAGGTGGTCGTAATACTTTAACAACCGTTGTTATAGGTGCATGAACAATTAAATCTATCACCTAGTCCGATGCCTATTCCTACAGATCCAACACAACAAACAATTAAACCAAATCTATCAATTTGTATTTTATCTCAGTTTATCCTTTTGAGTAGCGGTAATTCACTAACAACAATTCTTAACTATAATATTTTTTTGTAATCCAAATCTAGACTCGTACAGTGACCCATCTTCGGAGGAAGAATCCCACCCTCTAATTATCGCCTGATCATTATCAAATTCTGCAAGTGGTTGAATAAGCGATCGATCTTTTTAGAATCCAGTCATATATGTTCATATTCGACATGTCTGCTTATTTCGACGCTTGGGGTCAAAGTTGATTAATTTAAATCGAGCTGCTATATTGATTTTGGCACGCCCAAGCACACTACACGTGATAGAATGCAAACTGAAGTGTCAACAGTAGTAAAAAAAATAATTAAAAATTGATCCTAGATTATGATACAACAACTGTATCTGATCATTTCATTTTTTCCCCAGAGTTGTAGCATGTAAATCAAGGCACTTCAATTAATAATCTTTTGAACTGTGGTATGATAGAGCCATCAATATCGTCCGGCCGCGCTTGATTTTATACATTTGCGAGTGGGGAATTCGGCTAGGACAATCTGCCATTTGGTCCCCACTTTGGATGGATCAGGGTTCCAAATCACTGTTTACATGATCCTGGCCATCTAATTGCTGGCCACACAATGATTGGTAGAAAACAAATGGTTGATGGCTGACATTCTGTAAGAAGAATGAAAGAGTGAGGACCTTTCCCACTTAAAAAATGAGTGCATCTGATTTTAGTTACGACCATTACCTATACCTATCAGAGACTGTAGGTGATACCATTTCATGTATGATGTTCGAAATCCAAAACCCAGGTAGTATGGAAAAGGCTCAAAATGGCTGCTAATAAAACTCATCTGGGTCTTTGAGTTGATCTGATCTGATCTAGCTATACATCCGAGTCTGAGTTTTCAGGTTTCTCAACTGAATCCAGCTGTTACACAGATTTCAATATCTACTCCTGCATAATGTTTGGCTGAAAGACTGGTTCCATCATAACACCAATGATTCTCTATCATATCAGTGCCGATTGAGCCATTGGATTTTCCTCAAGACACTGAGTTTTGCAGTTGGTCTTGCGTGTCATCATTTTGCAACATTGATGTCTGAGATAACAGTGTGCGTCAACAGGTAGCCCTGTATCAGTATTTTACAGTAAACCGTGGGGCCACCGTGATGTATGCATACTATCCATGCCATCCATCTGTTTAGGAAGATCATTTTAGAGCATGATCCCAAAATTGAAGTATATCCAAAGCTCAAGTGGAACACACTGCAGAATTCAGTGGGGATAATGATGTCTACCGTTGAAGCCTTCCTTGGGCCAACAGTGATTTTTATTTATCATTTAACCTGTTCATAACGTCACACGGTCATGGATGAAGGGAATACACAAATATCAGCTTGATCCAAAACATCCGTGATCCCCAGGAAATTTTCAACGGTAGCCGTCCAATTCACTCCATTTCCTGTGGTGTGGTCCACTTGAGCTTTGGATATGCTTCAATGTGGGGCTCATGCCCTAAAATGATCTGGCAAAAAGGATGGACGGCCTGTCTAAGACACATACATCACGGTGGGCCCCATGGAGTTTACTCAGTTGGCAATACGCTTCTGTATTTTAATAATTGGTCCACTCAGGTGGGCCACACATGTAAATTTCACTACAGATTATAATCACCTCTTTTGTCTATACTCTGGTGTCCAATAATCATTTTTGAGCCATTAAACCATGTTCATCAAAGGATAATGATGATCATCAGTTTTAGAATAATGGTTAACATCTTTAGGTGGGGTTGATCTTTTCTAGTCCCCACAAAGGATGGCCCACTGTAGCACGTTTGCATCCATACATTCAAGAGAGGTTGTTACAAGGGCCAACATTAGCTGGAGACACCCAAATTATAGGGTATTTTGGACCGTTGATTCGTCACCGATGAAAGCCGGCAAGTTTGGATTATTAGTAAGCAGGTACAAACTTCTCATGTTTCCGAGGAGCGAGACAATAGATAGGATTGATGATGGAGCAGGCTCCACCCTTCACTGTAGTTTGGATTCCCTGACTGTGGAATCCTTAACCGCTATGAGTTGGAAATGCTGATGGGCTATTTTCCATAAGCATTGCTACTTGGCGTTTATAAATTATGATGATGTTAACTTATGCTGGAGGATATGAGAGACGTCCCATCGTGAGCAAGCAATGGCTTGATTCAACTTTAAACCCTGCATCTGACTTTATAGTATAGATAGTCATAAGCTTACGAAATAAGCAAATATTGGCTAGAAAATGGATGTTGTTGTGAAAAATGTGTGTGTATATATATGCGTGTGAAAAAAGAATTTTGTTTGACTTTGGTTTTTTTGGTGTTTTGGGAATCGTCCCATGTTAAAAGGAGAAAAGAAAATATTGTGTTTAAACATCAGATATGGAGTACCTTATTATTTGCTTGGTTGATCCGTGGAGTAACGGGCTTGCTTTGCACTGGAACATCCATGCATAGGCACACGATCAAAATGAGTGTGAGGGCATGGGTACGTAAGGTAGTGTGGCCGTAGAGACGCTGGTGGCATATCTAATATGTCTTTTATAGAAGTTGAAAACTAACGGTTTGAGAGAGTTTTAACTACACATGCAACATTAAATTAGACCATGCAAAAATTGTTGCATATGGCTAGCCCAACGGTCATAAAATGGCTAGCCAGTGAGTCTACGTGGTTAGCATACAACAGCCGGTTGTTTCACATGCATAATGGTCAGAAACAACCAATAACGGCTAGTTTCTCACCAACAACCATAAAACGGTCATATTGAGTTATGACCTTGGATCAAAACAGTCAGCAACCTTGGCCTATATAAATAGTGCCTGGGTGGTTCATTGGACCATCACCAACAACATGAATCACTCTCACATACGACCCAACAAGAAGAGTAAGACCAAGCTGGCCAGGTTCAATACAAACCTTAGCCAGCTATCCTCGAGAAATAGACCAAAGCAGTGGTGTCTAAACCAGCAATTTTTTTTTTTTTTACTTTTCTCTCTGATATGGGATTTTATTTCATTTATCTACCAGAAAAAAATTGTGTATATAGAGTTCCATTTGTGCTTATTTGTTGTGTTTGCTAAATGTATAACCACATATAGGCTTATTGTATCCTTGAAGCTATTTTCCTGCAATCTATCAGCATTTTCAATCACTTTGATAAGGGGTGAATAATGCTTTAAGAACAGCGTGATCACACGTGCTTCGACTTGTCCTTATTTTTCCAGTTTCTTTATTATTTTTACACAATTTGTAAATCTGTAATTTGTGAAAACAATTTAAAGGCATACTCCAATAGAAACCGAAGACATATTTTTCATCAAGTTGATGAATCAGGATTTGATTCGTTTCAATCGGTTCGATGGAACCAATTTTACAAGGTGACAAGATAAGATAAAGTTTCTATTTACGATCTTAAAGATCTATTGCATCTTAGATTCAAATCTGCAGTCGCTGCCTGAAGCAACCGACGATTATACACTTGAGCAGATTGCTACTTGCAACAAACGAGCTAAAGATGAACTCCTATGCCATGGTCACATACTGAACGCGCTATCCAATTAACTGTATGATCTGTACACACAAATGTTGTCTGCAAAAGAAATTTAGACCACTTTAGAGTTCAAATACAATGATGAAGAAGAGGGTACCAGCAAATTCCTAATAGCCAGGTACTTCCACTATAACATGGTAGATAATAAAATTTCTTGTTCACAACCTCAAGTGCAGGGTTTCGCTATAGTAATAATTCGTTGAGACCGAGGTCAAATCCACAGGGATTTAATTTGTATGTATTCTGAAATAAACAAGAACTAGAACTAGAATAAGAATGTAAACTAAAATCTGAAATAAAAGAGATTAATTGTGAACAAACTATCAATAAGAAAATGAATACTAGAGTGTCAAGGATCCACTTATAGCCATTAAGATGCTACCTTATTTGATCCAACAAATATAACTGGAATTGAAGTCCTATCTTATACAGTTAGATGATATAACAGTTAAACCAAATATGAATTTTTCATCGAATTAGTTCTCACATGAAGCGTCGATGTGATAATCTGAGGGAATTCAATCATCCACCATGCCTAGGAGACAATGATGAATCACAAATTTAACAGATCTAACAATTGCAAAACAAGATAAGAAGATATCAAAAGCTTTCTAAGCATTTACTGAAATTGAAGTCACAATAAACCACAGAAAACTAAAAATATTCATTCATTCAAACCATAAATCAATAGAAATTCAATATAAATATGAATCAAAGTAAGATAATTATTTAAACAACTACAAGCTTCACCTCTTAGCTCTCGCTAAGAAATTAGTTAACTAAAGACATGATTAAAATAAAAACTCTTTAAGAAAACATAAAAACTAACTAGAAGAAGAAGATTAGGGAAGAAAGAATGACTCCTTGAAGGTCTCTGGAAGCCACAGTGGCATTTATTTTGACTAACAAAATGATGCACGACTCTTCATTTCTATACCGCATCATTATAATAGTTACTTTCTTTATACTAAAAAAAATAAATTAAGTAAAGAATGGTTGAGATAGGTAGGAAAAGACAAAAATGACACTTTAGCTGATTTCATACCTTTAAAATTACTTTACAAGGCCAAAAATATAAAAATTAGAGGAAGAAAAAGAATCGATCATCTCTAATATCTTTACTTGCTTAGTCACTTGTTTGACATGAGTCGCTTGAGTCTTCAGGACTACATGTTTGGCCTGACCAACCAATGGTGTTTTGTCTTGGACAAAGTTGACCAGTGTGTTGATTTCACTCTTCTACTCCCCATACGTCTTTTCTATCTTTTCACGATGTATCCTCAAAGCCTCTAATTGCTCTTTTGATGTTGTGACCTAGGCAAAAAGATAAGCCATTTTCACTTCAAATTATTTGAGTTAGGTGTATGCAATAGAGAATATTTTCCCTGCAACACTAACCTCTATTACTTTGAGATTTGCGGCCGAATTCTCTGCTTGAATCTTCTTGATCATGGCATTGATCTCTTGATACTCTTGCACAAAATTCAGGAACTCATGAAATGTTCGTACTTTGGTCAAGATGGTTTCGCCCAAGCGAGAAAATACTTGATAATATTGGATGAGATATGCAAATCTTTCGGCTGATCCAGTGGAAAGAATTTTTGCAACTCTTGAATGTACGAGAGCTCATAGTTCATCTTTGAATTGCTAAAGTTATAGGGAAGGCAATGGAGATTCAGCTACAATAATATTACTAACAAGAGATTGACCGAGAGAAAAGAGTGCATTTTCAACAAGAGACACCTCATTGGGCTATGGAGAAGATGTCGTAACTATCTTTGTTTGCGTAAGTATGAGAGTAAATGATGGCTCTAAAGAGGTGAAGACTCTAGATATGGTGAAAGTGGTAGAGTTCATCATAGGAACATCACTAGCTACTTAACGATCGGAAGGTGGTTCTGACAGATTAGCTGCCTGAGTTGATTTTTCTTCTTTATTGTCCACAATTACTAGACACCTGAGAGCTACGTCGAAAGTAAGTCATTTAGCAAGAACTATAGATGGTATAGAGTGACTGACTGATGCAGGAGTGGAGTAAGCAGACATTCCTTGTTGAGAATTTTATAATGATGGTGCAAATGACTTATCATTTTCTTGGTCAAGAATAGCTGATGGAGCCTCATAATAGAAGGAAATATGAAAAGGTTCCAGCGGTTAGGTAGTTTTCATGTCTTTAGGGATATTTCCTTCAGGTCGAGGTAAGTTGCCTTTGGTTGCTTCAAAATCAGAGCCATTGAGTTCCACCATAGGATCTACAAATTTACTCGCAACAATAGAGGTGGTAGTTTCTTTTAATTATTGAGGATGAGAGACTATTACAGAGATAACTTTTGCTTCAACAGCTATAACTTTTTTCATCACTGCACTAGATAAGAAGATATTAGTAGAGGTAAAGAATAAGAGATAAGTAGAAAATAAAAGAAAAAATATCCACTTAAGTCAGAATGAACAACGAAGGTGGAATATCGGTTGATCACTAACTAAATTTTATTTGGATGATTGATAGCCACTAGAAAAGGACAAGCAAAAAGAGAAAAATATGGTGGATTGGGTGTATAAGATTTGAGATAATAATCAAGGAATGATGAGATTTTTTAGACTTTTCTTATCTTTCTCACATTACTCTAAGCTCGATTGAATGTAGCTTCCTTGTACCTCTTATGAACCTGCTTCATTTCCCAAGCATATTTGGAAGGAGGTATTCCCGATCAGAATTTCGTTTTATAATATTTTTCGAAGGTAGAGATAAACTTGGCTGCAAGAGAAATACCTGAGGTTTTCCTAATAGCACAATTTGCCCAAGATGTTATAACAGAACTTTTTATTAAAGCTGGAGCAGTAGGAGTTGTAGGAGCACAACCTGACAAAGGTTCGAGGTTTGAAATTCTCTTAATAAGTAAAGAGTTGAAACAGTGGGAACAAGTTAAGTAGGTTATTCCTTCTTGGGAGGACTAGAAGCTGAGGTTTTCTAACACTTGTACTAGAGAGATGTCGGATCAACCACTCTTATTGTTGCAGACGGAGAGGTGGCCGGGGTAGCTCTTGTTCTCTGTGAACGTGTCATTCTCTAACTTGGAAATATATATGGTTTCAGTTTAAATTTTTGTTTATTTCCTTCGGTCATTGGTTTCTTCTTCTCGACCACAAGTTTCTCTTTCCCAATTGTAAGAGAGAAGAGTCGGGCAATGATGAGGTCAGTAAGATCAATGATCAATTTATTGTAGTAATTCTGTCACCAATCATAGAAGGTGATTAACTGGCAGGGACAACTTTGAAAGACAGGCAGTTCAAAGGTGACACAAATCATCTAAAAATTATTATGAAGAAGGATATGATAGATGTCAACCAACTCTACGATCGAATGTTAATGAGGTTGATTGACAGTTCTATGAGTGAAAGGATAAGGGATGCATTGAGTTAAGACAAATTGATGGATAAGAAGACTGTGATAGTATCATTTGAATCCTGCCTTTGCAATGACACTAGTTTCCACAGTGCTATCGTAAGGGATATCTCTGTAAAGGAGATAGCTTTGCTAAGACCATTCTTTGTTCTCGGTAGTGATGTTGTCGGCTATCTCGAAGTTCTTTTCGGTGAACCAAGTTGGGTCGATGTCTTTATTTTAGAAGGGATAGAAAGAATAGTTGAATTAATTGGCACGGAAAGAAAAGAAAAAGTTCATACATTCTGCAAATATGCATGTAAGCTTGGAATACAAGATATTATGCTAACCTTAAGAATAATGAAGACTAGAAAGAGTAGTGAAATTGCATACGAAAGAATGAAAATACTCACAAAGCCACATTTAGAGAAGCCGCAAAGGTCATCCATTATGGTAAAAATATTTTGTTTTCCTTTATACATGCCGCGATATAGATATTTGTGCACAAACGAAGTGAAAGCTAGTTGTCGATTTTAAGCTAGCGCCTTGACTAGATAAACATATTCTTTTGTGATTTGAACAACATTCATGCATAATAAATAATAACATATGTACATCAATAGGAACATTGTATGTTCCCGGTCACTGACTTTAGCATGATTCTAGCTATGAGTAAGCATGAAATTGGAATATAATCTTCCATTTTGTTTGGAAGATTGAAGTAGTAATTGTTGTATTGGGTAAAACTTGGAAAGACTACATCATCAAAAGGAAGATGATCGGTAAAAGCACATATGTACATAATTGTTGGACTTATTGGACCACATCCAAAATATAATGTGTTAGTCGATTGGCTCCAAAAGGTCGAAGAAGAAATAACGAGGGAAGTGTATAATGGATATTAAAAAAGAGAGCTTGATGCATTCATATATGCTGGTTTGTTTCTGTGTCGTCGTGTTGTTGAAATACACGGTTGTACTATTTTGCTCATCCTTTTATTGGTCTTGGTTAAGATCTTGGATTTTTGAAGGCTAAATGTAGCAAAAGTTTTTCTCCTGGACAGCTTAAAAAAAATGATCTATTATATATCAGAATCTCTTAATAAGTGATTTTAAGGCGGAAAGTTGGTCCAAACAAAAGGAATGATCTTTGATCAATAAAAATATTGAAGACGATATCTTCTACGATCTTAGGGTAAGATTTTCAAGTTCTCTGATAAAATCATCTTGATGAAAGATATATGTTGAAAAAAAAGTCATGGTAATGGTAGAGTTTCGAAGGAAAAAGAAGATGGATAAGAGAGCAAGAAGTGTAGAAAATCAAAACTCATTCGAAATTGTGTACATATCAGTTAGGGACTTGCGCATTAATAAAAAGATAATTATGACTCCTTGTAGGATTCGATTGTATGCCACATGTTACAAGGATAGCCATGAGAAAAGTAGAACAATCATTTGAGTTTTCATCTCAGCCGAGTAGAATCAATAGGGAGCTAATATATAGAAGGAATGACTGATTATTTTTATTGCATTGAATAATAGGCCACTGTCACATTCACTTTTTTTTTTTTAAAACAAGGGAGGGGGGTGTATTTGTTACTATTCTTAAAAGAGTCAATTAGGAAAGGACATGTGTCAATGCAACAATACGTAAAAGATCTGAAAGGATATTTAAAACATTTTTTTATGGAATTATAGTTGGCATTGTTTGGATGATACAAGTCATTTATAGATGGAATGTGGTTGAGAAACCTTAAGACTGAACATGGTTGAGAGAAAAGCGGTGCTGAGTCAGTTATTGTGATAGGTGTCCAAGAAGAGTCTAGAAAGTTAAAGTGGTGTCGAAGCAATTGTTGTAATCGGCTGCACGTGAGAAGAAACATCTAGATGGCTATTTCAAGATGATCTATAAATAACAAAGGAGTTCAACGAAGCAAAATGCCTCGTATCAACCCAATCAAATCAATCTATCTATCAATTATCTTTTATGTTTCTTAGCATAATATATCTTTTATGTTATTTAGCGTAACAAATAGCTTAATCTTACATTAGAAGTGATAGTAATCCAATAGTTATAATCTTTACCTGTAATTCAAGTCTACGCTCATGCGTTTGATGATTTCCATTAAAATACAATCAATTTTTTCAGAAAGGTGCTTTGCAGTTACTCCCCACAGTTGATTGCGAGTGTTTCTTTTTTTGTTTGATTTTGTATATGAAAGTCCTTTCATATGAAAGGTAAGGTGTAACCCATTCTTGGAGGATGAACCATACCCTCCGATAATCGCTTGATCATTTTAAACAATATCTTACGAGTGATTGAATAGGTGACCTGTTCTTCTCTCATATATAGTCAATTTCAACATATCTACTTATTTTAGCGCTTGGGGTCAAAGTTGTTCGGTTGGAATTGAGCCGCATAGTCAGTTATAGCACACCTACACACATCACACATGATCGAATTTTGAAAATCGAGAGGCAACAATTTTATTACTCAAAAAGAAGCTCAGCACTGAAAATATCTAAGTCCATGATCTTTCATATTTAACAGATGATAATATTAGTCAAGCCAAACAGGAATCAGTTTTGGACTGCTGCATGCTCAAAAAAGAAAATGTAGATATGCCAGAAGTCTTGGTCAAGTGGGTTGAAGCGGCAATTAAAGATGCCACATGAGAATTGTGGCTGGAGCTCTCTCAACCATTTTCAAATTTTCAACTTTGAGGCTAATGTTGTTCTTATGGGGAGTGGGATGATGGGATTCTATAAGATTAGACAAGGAACGACTGCTGCAATAAGTATAATTTATTTTCTTATTTTAATAAATTTATTTTTTTTTTCTAATTTTTGTTTTAGGTAATTTAAGTGAATTACGACCTTGGAACGAAGCTTATAAGGCTTCGTGATTGTAATAAAAGATCAATGAAAAATCTAAGTTCCTCCTTTTCTCCTCTCTCCTCTCCTTTGCAACTGAGCCTTTAGAAAAATAAAAAATCTTATTTTTTTCTGTTTTGACCACCATTAAACCTGCAGGCTGTGTAACCCCAAATAAAAAGGTCAGAGGCCCAAGAGGATATTAGTGAGCCATGGTCTACCCACTATAGGACAACTTACTATTATAACAAATGTTGTGTAGCCTCAAATAAAAAGTTTAGAGACGGTGGCCCCTCGAGGATATTGTTAGCCACGGTCCACCCTCTACAGGACAACTTATCAATGGTCTGGATTGCAGAACGATGTGCCCCACTCATCACCAGATATATACACACCTGTGCCCAATATTCCCATGCTTATTATTCCATGTGGTGTGGCCCATCTGATACGTGGTCTAGCTGATTTTTTATTTTTATTTTTATTTTTATTTTTATTATTGAGGAACTAACATCCAAATATGAAAACTGATAGAGGGAGTGGACTTCGGAAACGGATTGGTACTCCCCTGCCATTAACCAATGGCTAGTGGTCGGTGTTCCGTGGGCCACACCATGATGTATGTATTTCATCCATGCCGTCCATCTATTTTCCTAAAAAATTTTATGATATGAGCCCAAAAATGAGGTATATCCCAATCTCAAGTAGACCACATTATAAGAAACAGTGTTGATTGAACATCAACCATTAAAAACTTTTTGAGAGCCATAAAAGTTTTGTATCAAGCTGATCTTTGTTTTTTCCCTTCATCCAAGTTTGTATGATCTAATCAACAGACTAGATGTCATATAAAAGTATAGTGAGCCTTAGGATTTTAATGGTGGATATCCAATCACTATTGTTTTCCTTTAGTATGGTCTACTTCAGATTTATATCCCCTAAAGTGATATGTAAGAATGGATGAACAACATGGATAAAATACATACATCATGGTGGGGCCATAGAGCACCAACCACTAGTGACAGACCTAGTGACAGGGGGAGTAGCCAGTCTATTTCCGTGGACTTTACATTTAAACCATGGTGGCCCATATACTCAGGAGGTGCTGCAGACGAAATCGGATTGCATATTAAGATACTCAGCATGCTCTTATCTTACTAAATGTATGTGGCTTATCCACGCCCCATCCATTTTATCATCTAATTTAAGTGGCTGAGCTCAAAATTTAAGTATATCCAAGGATCAAGCAAATCATACCATATGAAATAGTGAATATAATGATTTCCATGGTTGAAACCTTGCTAGGACCCACATTAATGTTTATTTGTCATCCAATGTATTTATAAGATCATACAGACATGGATGAACATGGAAAACACAAATATAAGCTTGATCCAAAACTTACATGGTCCTAAGAAATTTTCAATGGTAGATGTTCAAGTCAACTGTTTCTTGTGGTGTGGTCCATTTGAACATTGTCTATACTTAATTTTTGATCTCAAGCTTTAAAATTATCTAGGAAAATGGATATAAGATGCGGATAAAATACATAAATCATGGTGGACCTCACAAACTTTACTCAATACGCTAAGCGTAGTGAGTTACTGCACAATCCGCTTTCCCGTAGAGACCCTGGATCCAAATCGGATTGCGTACTGAGTTGCCAATACACACTTAACGTACTGAGTGAACTTAGTTTGGCCTAACATGAATGTATGTGATCTATCCACACCGTCCATCCATTCTTTACATCTAATTTAAAGGGTTGAGCCAAAAATTGAATCATATCCAAAGATCAAGAGGACCATACCATAGTAAACAACGGGGATAATGATATCCACCATTGAAACCTTGCTATGCCCCACCTCCATGTTTATTTGCCATCCAACTTGTTCATAAGATCATAAAGACATAGATTAAGGGAAAACATTAAAATAAGCTGAACCCCGAACCAGCCACGTGGCTGGTACCCTGACTTGGCCCACCTCATTGTAAGAGTTTAATATCTATACCGTTCATCTATTTTTCTAAATCATTTCACAGCATGTCCAAGAAATGAAACAGATTCATATCCAAATCCCACGTAGACTACATCACAAGAATGAACGGTCAATGACCGTTAAAAACTTTTTGTGGCCTACAGTGGATTTGGATCAAGCTGATATTTGTGTTTTCCCTTGACCAGGGTCAGCAAGTTGGATAGAAAATAAACATCACGGTGGACCGTAGGAAGTTTTTAATGATGGGCGTTCAGGGACAATTGTTTCCTGTGGTGTGGTCTTCCTAAGATTTGTTTTATTTTATTTTTTGAACCTGATATTTGTGTTTTCCCTTGACCAGGGTCAGCAAGTTGGATAGAAAATAAACATCACGGTGGACCGTAGGAAGTTTTTAATGATGGGCGTTCAGGGACAATTGTTTCCTGTGGTGTGGTCTTCCTAAGATTTGTTTTATTTTATTTTTTGAACCATGCACTAAAATAAGTTGAAAAAAGGGATGAACAGTATAGATATGCAAATCATAGATCAAGATAGGCCCCACTGACAGGGTTTCACCCACATCGCGTGACTTAGCTGCGACCCAGATCCAGCGATTTTGGTTGGACCCTTTTTCGTCGCGTTTATTGCAGGGATTCCAACCTGCCGTTGACCGTAAGGAAGACTCCTTTGGACGCGGATTAGCCACTGACATCGTTAGTAGCAAATCTTGCTATTGAAGTGACGTCATTAAGTACTAGGTGTTACATCCACACTGACCATCCATTTCAAGAAATCATTTTAGGACCTAGCAAAAAATAAAAAGATCTACAGCCCAAGTAGACCCATTAGAAAAAATTAAAAATAAATAATAATAGTAATAATAATGGGGATTAAACACCTAGCGTTAAAAATAAATCTCATGGGTTAGAGAAGTTTTCGATCAAACTGATATTTTTGCTTTCCCTCCGTCCAGGTCACATTCCCGGTGACACTTAGGAAGGTTTCAACTGTAGGTGTCATTGTCCCCTCTGTTTACTATGGTGGGGTCCATTTGGGATTTGAATCTGTCTCATTCTTTGTATCATGCCCTAAAATTAGTTCTCCAAATGGATGGACGGTTTGGATACAACACATACATCATGTCGGGGCCACAGAACTTGGTGACGTCACTGAAGGGAAACTCGATGCTGAAGCCGTCAGCAGCTAATACGCGTCCGACTCTTTTGGTCGTTGCTGAAATCAAAGAAGAGGAAAAACCAACACCCCTCTCTCTCCCCCTCTTCTCCTCGCCATGTCTTCATCTTCCTTTCTCCTTTCTCTTTCCTCTCGTCCTCGTCCCTCAAACTCCTTTCTAAGCTTCTCCATCGTACCCACAACCTTAGCTCTCATTACCTCTCTCTCTATCCTCTTCTACATCTCTCTCACCTCCAATCTCTACCCATCCCCTCTCCTCATCTCACCCCTCGAGTATTTTCAATTCCCTCCCCCAACTAACCCAAACTTCAAATCTACACTTCAGACCCCTTCTAGAATCAATCCTAGCGGGACCCACGAGGCCGGGGCCCCGAAAGTAGAACAGTTATCCGCCAATGGCTCTGTAGGAGCTGAGGACCGACGGTTTGATGGGAAAGGAGGCGATATCAATTCTAATGGTATGTGTCTTTTTCATTTTGTGTTCATTGGTTTTGTTTGGTTTTGGAGTTTGTCTGGAATTTTCAGTCCAAAAGGTTGTACTAGTATGGGAATAAATTCTCCGACATCACTCTGCCACTTGCAGAATCTGTGTGGGGCCCACCGTGATCTCAGTTAGTAATCCAGTCCGTCCATCAGTTTCTCCAGTTCACATTAGGACATGAGCCCCAACATGAGGCAGATCCAAAACTCAACTAGGCCATATGACAGGAAATGGTGGGGATGGAAGCGCCCACCGTTGAAACCTTCCCAGGGCGTTTATATGCCATCCAAACTGTTCATAACGTTATTCCCACTGGGATGAACTGAAACACAAATATGAACCTGATCCAATACTTTTGTGGCCCCACAGGTTTCAATGGTGGGTGTTCAATCTTCACTCTTTCCTGTGGTGTGCCTTACTTGAGTTTTGGATCTGCCTCATATTTGGATTCATGTTCTATCCTGAGCTCTTAAAACTGATGGATGGAGCGGATGTCACTTGGCCATCGTGGTGGGCCCTACGTAGCTTCTGAATACTGGAATTTCCTGCAGGGCAGAGGCAATTAACATTGTAAATTATCTGTCCAAACCGTCAAAATCATGGTCCGTGCTAGCAACAGGGCATTTCCAATAGAGTCACACTCATCAGACGGTTCTCTCCATGCTATGGTTGTCCATGAAAAATGGGTAAAAATGAAAAAAAAGAAAAGAAAAAAGAAAGGGCCTACGGTCAAAACTGAGCATGCCAATGTCCCTTGCTTGAGGGTTGAAATTGTATGATCTGTGTTTTGGGCTATGCCCAATCTATAGTGTGGTCCGCAGTTTGAATGGTTTGGATTGAGTATGTGTAACATGTGTAGAATGCATACATGACCGATCTCTTCTAGAGAGGCATAATTCTTGTAGGATAAACATGGCATTTTCCAAAGAAGGACATGATTGGAATTAGGTTGGGATGACGGTATGGCCCTGATATAGTGGAATGGCAGAACATGGTTTATGTAGCTGGTCCCAATTAATTGGCATAAGGCTTATATTATGATGATGATGATGATGATGATGGATGCGCAGTCTTTTAGTTGAATCTTATTAGGTTGAGATGGATTCACTTTAATTCAGTGGGGCCCAACATAAAATGGTTTGGGTCTTTGAATCGTGGGCCCTTCCCTTTCTTTAGAACTTTTCTCAGATATTGAGGTTCTTTACTCATGCAAAAATGGCCCTTAAGAAACTCTAAGAGACTGTTTGGATTCGGGAAAAATTGGGTCACAACTAGCATCCATGGCATCCTTTGAGGGCTAGCTGGTCATGGACATGTTGCTGCTGACTACTTGTTCTGCCCCTTATTTGTCAAACACCCTGGAATATGGACGGGATGGATATTGGCACGTGGAGAAGTTAAAGATTGGTTGGTGGCACATATGCTAATGTGGGACGCGCAAACTTTGAGGTCACACACATGGGACACTGCAACACGTCATGCATATGCATGGATAAGGGTGATCTTCATATACAATGAGACCGTGAAGAATCATTGACAAGTAGTTCCACCTTTCTATGCAAATGTGGGATGCTTGAACTTGGACAATCGCACATGTTGTGCATTTCAACATGTCACGCATGTGCATGGATAAGGGTGATCCTCATGTGCACTGAAACCGTAAAGTGCCACTGACAAGTAGTTCCACCTCTCCATTAGAGACACTCAATCCATGCTCTGGTGATCATATATCTATGACTACAAAAGTGCATTGGTTCTTGGGTACTGCAAGAGGGTTAACAAATCATGGACATGTATGGTTGCTCTGACTGCTTGTCGCGACACAGCTTCACCCAAATTGAAATAACCACTAATTCTTCACTTTCATCTGTTCACTCTCCCAAAAGGATTCTCATTGTTCATCTTTTTAGTCACTCTCAATTATGTGTAAGATTTAAAGGTGACATGAAAACTAGGGGTGCAACTTGAGCAGGCTTGGTCAGGTTGAGGGTCAACCTGAGCCCAACCTGACATGACGAGGACCCAACATGCAACCTGACCTGAATTCCAACGCGAGGTGCCCAACCTGAAGTCCTCAATACTCAACCCGAACTGACTTGACCTCGACCAAACCCAATATATGTGATTACTCCCTACCTGACTAGAATTTTCTCAACCTGAGCCCAACCTGAATTCAGAATTGGGTTGGTGTTTTTCCAAGCCAAGCCCAACCCAAGGACCTTGACAACCAACCTGAACTTGGGTTAGGTCAATTGGGTACTGGTTGACCCAAATCCAAGATGCATCCCTACTGAAAGCTACAAACCGTTGAGTTGTAATCTATCGTACTTATGTAGACAGTTTCTCTCTGTTGATGTGCAGGAGACATTGTTAATAGTGAGGTCTTTCATGACAAAGATCTCTTTCTAGAAGGCTATAAGGAGATGAATAGAAGCTTGAAGATTTATGTTTACCCACATAGGAAAGATGATCCCTTTGCACATGCACTTTTGCCAGTAGATTTCGAACCAGGTGGCAACTATGCCAGTGAAAGCTACTTCAAAAAAGTTCTTATGCAAAGTCATTTCATCACAAAGGATCCTACAGAAGCAGATCTCTTCTTCTTACCTTTCTCAATTGCAAGGTTGAGGCACGACCCCAGGGTCGATGTTGGGGGAATCCAAGATTTTATTCGAATGTACATTTCCAACATCAGTCAAAACTACCCGTACTGGAATAGAAGTGGCGGGGCTGACCATTTTTATGTTGCTTGTCATTCCGCTGGAAGGTCGGCGATGGAAAAGGCGGCAGAAGTGAAGTTCAATGCTATACAAGTTGTGTGCTCATCGAGCTATTTCTTATCTGGATATGTGGCACACAAGGACGCATCATTGCCGCAAATTTGGCCACGCCAAGGAAATCCTCCTGAGGTTGCTTCATCAAAAAGGTAAACTTACTCCTGAGGTTGCTACATCAGTTATGAGCTCTTTTCTGCAGCAGCTATCTTGTTTCCTAGTAAGGATCTATCCAAGTAATGTTGGAACATCTATCAGTTTCACGAGATACTGAGATAGTTTGTATGCCTTCTTGTATGAATGTTTTGCAACTGGAATCTTGATACAAGAGCATTTTCGTCACTTATTGTGTAGGCCACTTTTCGTGGGCCAAATAACATTCGGATGGATAATTGGTACCATTTGGATAACCTAACAAGTTATCTTTCCAATGGGTCCAAGATTACGTGACTCAAGCAAGTACTGAAGAATTAGCCCTATTACTGAAGAAAATTTGGCCCTTGATAGAGTGGAATGGGGGGATAAGATTTGTGTCTAAACCCAATTAATTGGGATAAGACTTAGACCATGATGATGATGATAACCGATAGGTTATAGCGTTATGATGAAAAATAGGGTTTTGTTAATTATGTTATCATGCGGAGTCCACCAAGAGTCAAACTGGCTAGTCCATAATTTAGAAAAGGTTCCATGTGGGCCCTAGAGTTAAAAACTAATTTGTCTAATCAAAGTTAGTTTCTACCCATCAAAATAAAATAAAATAAAAAATCAAAGTTGGTTCCTAAAAATATAGCTTAGTTAGCTAATTACCGTAAAATTCCTTTGTTTTATTGGTAAACGATTGTTTTTACTAATTTCCAATTTGGATTTGGTTGATATCCAGAAAGTTTTAGTTGTGGGCAAGTTTTACACCAATCTAACTCTTATCTTTGAGGTGTAATGAGTTTCAGAAAGTCCTCATATGATAAGTTGAGTTAGGAGCATTTTAGACTCAGAGAGTTGGGTTTTAGAGTTGTTGATTTCTTTGTAAATATGCGGAATTGAAAGAATCATGCCTAGCTGGCCTCCTCATCAACTCTGTGTCTTTTGAACCCAAACTCACCGAGCTTTGGCAGATCGCTTAGCCCTGTTCATCATTATGTTGCTGCAAGGGGAATTATGAATTTAAACATGAAGATTTGATTGAATAAAGTTTTTCTGAGTCATTTTTCAGAGTTGCTATAGCATTAGTTGCTTCTGTCCTTTCTTTCTAGCTGAATAAACTAGAAGACTGCAGGAATTTACTTCCATGCTCTACTATTTGGCCTTTTTATTCAATCTTGTGCCAACGTTCATGAATTTTTGGATCTTTGAATGGTAAGTATTTTCAGTTTATTCAATTTAAGTTGAAATCTTTCAATCTTGTTGCACCTAAATTTCCCACCCAAGCTACCTGCAAACATTTCTTGACCCAAAGGCTACCTTCTAAAATCCATGCAAAAACCAATGAAGAATGAAGTGACGAGTTGGTTTCATGAATCATGTGCTTTTGCTCCAAAACTTGGCTTGGGTGGATACATCACCAACATAGTGCAGCGGCTTGCGGTGTCCTGTATTGATTGTTCTACTTGCATTACCCAAATTTGTATTATGGCTATCTCAATTGTAGCTCTATCTTCCATCTTCATCTGTATGCTGATTATGGTGTCCACATAAGATGAAATGATGAACTAGAGAGGATCGGCTTAGGTGGCCAATCTGCATAAATGTTTAAAGATGATATGTAGGATGTTACCTTGAAAATTAAGCTGGTGACTGCAACAACATTACTTACCTTTGATTGCTCTCTTTTGACTTTTATGTTCCGCTCATTATCTACAGCCGGAAAGACTGAAACTTTGATGCTTCCTTGTCAAGAAGGTGTGACCTTATGGCTGCCAAGCAAGATATTTAGTAATTGTAACAGCTGGCCATATGACCATTCTGATACGGGCTGTTAACAGCCATAATGATCCTATAACAATCGAATTTTTTGTTCTAAAGGAAAAAAAAATGTATTCGGACCTTTATGGTGTAATGGGTCCCACCGCTACAATTATGTAATGGCCGTTACGTAACTGTTTTTTTAATACCTTGCTGCCGAGACGACAGTTTTGCGGTTCACCTAGTGTATTGCCACTTCTAAGTTTATTTTCAGATCAAATGGTCAAATCTCTTCAATTTGTGATTTTGCTCAATTTTCATTCCAGAAATTTTGAAACCGTAGGGTCGATAGCCTCAACTAGAATGCAGCCCTAGGTTTAGATACTTTGAAATTTGACTTGGATTCAATGTGAGGGGCTTCAATCCTAATGGACTTGTAATGTGTTGGTATTCTGTATTTGGTATCTCTAGTTAACAAAACTTTAATCCAAATTGAGTTTTTTTTTTTCAGTAACATGTCAAGTTTTTCTGAGTACTCAGATGAGAGATATTTGAGTATTTGATCCAGGCTTTTAACACCCATTAAGCTTTTATATAACAAGAAAACCGTTCGACTTGGTCTCGGTCGTAGTTACTGGCAACCTATTTCCCTTGCAAAAACACCAATGCCTCCATCTTCCCTGTTTTTCACATTTGGCCCTAGATAACTACCACACCCAGCTATCAAAAATGAGACATTTCACATCTGTTTCTTGCATCATTTTGCCCATTTATGAGTCCTGCTAACTATGGTCCTGATCAACTAAATCAACTAAACAGGCCTCTTTGAATATTGAGTTTTCAGATACCAAAAACTACTATTCCTGGATGCTCAAAAGATCTCAGGTCTGTTATGCTTTGCCTTTTCGATTCTTGGATTATCTGTACATGTTCTCTGATTACAGTCATCATCAAATCATCAATAATTACGATCATATTGCATAACCATAACAGAAGAGATTGCCACTCACAAGAACTATAGTCCTCACCTTGCCATTGGTAGACGGCATCGGACCTAGCTAAGCAGTGTAGGAGCATCTATGTTTTAGGCTGGCAATATGGCTAAGAGGAGCGTTGAGTGGTACACGACCTTGTATGGTGTGTAAGCCTATGTATCTTGTTTGTGAGGAATTAGATGACCATCAACCCAAGGACATGCATGTTAGGTGGGGTCCTAGGTTCAGTGATCCGTATTGCTTGGGCCCTGTTGTGGATGGATCATGCCCCAACAGTCTCCCAGATCGAAACATTCTAGCAATACAACCATTTCCCTTCTCGCTTTTTGTGAATGCAGATGGTCAAAATATTCCTATTCTTAACTATCCAATATCAGGTCAGGTCACGAATCAAAGGGTTGGCATTGTCACCATGGAGGTGGCGTTTGTGGCATGGTCCATCCACTGTCGTGCGTTGGATCAACAGTCTGAATCACCCAACAATGGCATCCACTTGTAGATACTGAAACCACAGGATATGTACATATTGCCTAGTTGAGGATCTAAAAAATCCTTATTTGTTCATGCAATAAAATTCACACGTGTGCATTTATTTTAACATGTTAAAATGAATTATAGGGTCCTGACCATGATGTGCCGTAAAGGCCGTTATGGGGCCCATAAAGGCCGTTGCATAAAGGTAACAGTGGCAACCATTACCCGTTACGGAGTCATAATGGTCGTAACAGCTGTTATGTAAAAAAATGACCTGTAACTGCCGTTAACGGCCTGTGACGTACCCTGTAAAGGCCGTAACAGCCCCATAATGGTCTGTTACGGGTCAAATACAGGTTTTTCAGATTTTTTTTTTTTCAATGTTATGGGGCATTCAATGTTATGGGGCAGATAAATGTTTTTTGAGGTTTTTCTTTCAATAAAAAAGAGAGACTGTAACAGCCGTTACGAGGGCCGTAACAACCATTACAGCCTGTATCATAAAGGTAACAGTGGTGCCCTTTATGGCCTCCATTACCATTACGGAATACCTTGTCCCTGACCCCGATGCTTTGCAGTCACTTGGGCTGTCAGTTTTGACAAGTGGGCACCATGGTTTAGTAATCCAGACCATTGGTCTGTTGCATCTTATTGTGGATTGTACCATGCCCAATAATCTATCCACCATTCTTTGGATTTCCTCCTCATTTGAATGTGGGTGATTGCTGCACTTTTCCTCTTAACCACCCACCTGCAGACCAAAGCTTAAAAGGCTATTATTCATCCCCATTGAGATGATTTCAGGGCATAGGCCATCCATGTTGCAGGGCTGACCAGGACAATGGTCTGGATCACTGAAATATGGGCCTTACTTTTCAGAACCTAACAAGTATACTGTGCAGAGCCTCAGGTTGAGGATCCAATACTTCGTCTATGTGGTATGTTTGTTATCTTATACACGAATTATTTCCATGAATTTTCCGATGTTCTAGCTGATCTCTATCTGCACAAAATTTCAGGAAGAAATTAGCCTTCTTTGCGGGGTCTGCCAACTCCCCAGTGCGGGAGAAGCTCCTCCAAGCTTGGAAAAATGATTCCGAAATCTTTGTCCATTCAGGCCGCCTCGCAACTTCTTACTCAGACAAGCTCCTCCACAGCAAGTTCTGCCTTCATGTCAAAGGTTTCGAAGTGAACACCGCGAGGATCGGTGACGCTTTGTACTATGGGTGCGTCCCAGTGATCATCGCCAACCACTATGATCTGCCATTCGCAGATATTTTGAATTGGAAGAGCTTCTCGCTAGTCGTCGCCACCTTGGATATTGTGCTGCTGAAGAGAATTCTCCATAGAGTCAGCTCGGATGATTACGCAATGTTACAAAGGAACGTATTAAAGGTGCGGAAGCATTTCCAGTGGCATCTATTTCCAGTTGATTATGATGCATTCTACATGGTCATGTATGAGTTGTGGCTAAGACGAAGTGCTGTAAGAATTCCGATAAGTGGGCCATTAGATTTTGATTGGCCTGGAAGAAATATTTCCAAATGTATGTGATATAATATCAATTTATTACTCCATCTTGGGGAGGATTGTATGGTTCTTGACCCAAGGATATGTTTAATTATAGGATTGAGTTTTTAGTTTGTACAAGTGGGGTCCATGGTTCAGCAATCCACACCGTTGATCTGATTGGCATCACCGTAGATGAACTATGCCACACAACTTCCTAGATGAGAAGGTCCTAATCGTCCATCAAGATCTCTTCACTGTAGGATCTGGACCTGCTATATTTTCTCAAGTTTGCATGAACTATGGGATGATTGGACTAACAGGTTGGATGACTGAGCCAAGGAACCCATATGTACAAAGCTGAAAACACTAAGCTGAAAACACTAAGGATATCATGCATCATATCCTTGGGATCCAGGATGGTATTTTTTCTTCAGATCATTTATCTATTTATTTATTTCTTTACGGTGGGTATTGCCTTTTGTTTATTTTTTGTAGAACTCAAGAGAAACTCAATTTATGAAAAAGGCCTATACAATGTTTTTATTTTTATTTATTTATTTATTATTATTATTTTTAACGATGAGAAAATTTTATAGAGAAAAAGGCCTTGGCCAGAATCTGCAGGACAGAAAAACTATACAACCACCTAAAATTCCTTACATCTCAGCCCAACCTTCCGAAACCAAATTACAACCTTCGACCTTTCTATAACATGCCATTTCAATTTCGTGAAGACCGCTTCTACTCGCCCTGCATGGTTTCTGAGACACCTATTATTCCATACCCTCCATAGGAACTAAAGACCTGCCGACATCGCAAGTATTCCCCCTTGTCACAAGAGGAAGAACTGCCCGATGGAATTTGGCAAGACCCATAATACTCCAAAAAGGTTGAAAAACTTTCGCCACAGCTGCCTCTGCAAAAGCACAGTGGATAAAAATGTGATCTACCGACTTGTCCCATTACTAGAAACAACTCCCTCCAATATCCTATAAAAGGAACTTACCAAAAATTTGTCGGATATCTCTTTCAACCACACCAACAAATTCGATTATGATATCACCAATCTCACTTGAGAAAAAAGAGACAAGAAGTTAACTTGATGGGTCCTTTTACTCCAAGAGTTCGACTTATAAGTATGAGATAAGAAAGGAGTAGAGAACATAATGGCTAACCATCTCAATCGGCTTGTTCTATATGAATTCATGAATACGATTGTAGATCCCTCCTGAGCAATTTGGATCTCACTTGAGACTCCCAGGTGTTTTGATAAGAAACGAAAGGTATTTGGTTTGGGGATTATCTTATTCAGTAATAATAAAGAGGGATGATGAGAGAATAATTATCACAATATATTTCATTTATTCCAAATTCGTTTACATCCTCTTTGTCCCTTGATTTTAAGATAAAATATATATAACAAAATACAAGAACTAAATAAGATTTGGATATCTATTTCGACAGCATTTCGGATCGTAATATGATCTTCTGATCGCATCAGTCGTTTTGCAGATAATCATTGTTTTAATTAGTCTAGTGGATTTTAATAACTTTAATTCCATAGCATAAATCGAATCCTTCTTGATGTCTTGAAGATGAAATTTATCATCAGAATTTACTGTCCGCGTAATGAACCTGTTGCGCAGACAACAGATTAATATCCTTCTCTAGTTATGCGGGTCACTTGTTGCGCACCACGCAAAAAGCTACTCGGTGTACCTTGGTAAATATGAAGTCTTCTTTCTTCTGCTCTCTGAAAGCCTCTTGATTGATGCAAATGAAGAAGATGGTGTGGTATTTATAGCTTCCCACACATGTGAACCCTTCTATCCGCGCAATAAACAAGCACAATATATCATTGCGCAGACACGTCCATTGCATGCCCATTGGTATTGCACGTAGACTTTCATTGCGCGCCACACAATGGATCTTCCAATACTTGTGTTGCGAGCCGCGCAACAAACAACTATGGATCTTCGATTTTTCCTCTTTTTTTTTTCCCTTAATTTTTATACTCCAACACTAGGTGTGATCCACAATGCTTAGGGGAAATCCACCCCACCAGGGGAGAGCCATATTGCTCAAGGTGGATCCGCCCCCCTCAGACCCACTCCAAAGTGCACATCCATATTCACATCCACTTCCACATGCATATGCACAAGTACTTCCACATCTACATTTATACAATTCAACATTCATAATCACTTCCACATGCATATGCACAAGTACTTCCACATCTACATTCATACAATTCAACATTCATAATCACTTCCACATCCACATTCACTCCTATATTTTCATTCATACAATTCAACATTGACAGCTCACAGTCACTTTGACATTTGCATTCACACAATTCAACATTTTTATCTACCCTCATTTGCATTCACAAAATTCAACATTCTCGTCCACTTCCACATTATCATTCATACAATTCAAAATTCACATTCACTTCCACATGCACATACACTTTGACACGTGCACTCTACAATTCAAAATTCATGCCCACATATATATGCATATCCACTTCCACATGAATATGCACATTCGCATCTACATTGTACATCCACATACACCTTTTGTAGACAGATCGTATTATTTGAAAGAATAAGAGAAGATGTGAAGTTTGAATAGAATGGATGAATATGTGCATGTGAATGCTAAATTGAATGAATCAAAAAGTGGATGTGGATGTGGAATGCATGAAGTGGATGTAAATGTTGAATACGAATTGATGAAAATGTTGATGCGGATATAGGCTTGAAATTGACAAAATACAAACGTTGGTGTGGGTGTGGGTGTGAATGTGGATGTGAAGGTAAATATGAATGTTGATTTGAAGATGTGGATGTGAAAGTGAATGTTGAATTGAAGATGTGGATGAAGATGTGAATGTGCATGTGGATGTGTATGAATATGTGAGTGTTGAAATTGTGTGTGGTGGGCCCACAGGCTATGTACGAAAGCTTGGCGAAGTTAAGGAACAATGGTCATGTCCTAGAGGGGGGTAATTAGGACCAAACAAAATTTTTCCATTTTAAAATACAATTGTTTGCGTAAACTAATATGTAAATTAAACTAATGTAATTAACTCTAAGGTTTCCAAGACAATAGAGGGACCAATCACGTAGACTACAAATAATATGCTAATGAAGCAACTAGTCTATATATGATCGTGTACATGTGTATGTGGGGTATATTACCTATCAACTTCTTGCATTCATCTAATCATGTATATATAATTCATCAATTCATCACATAAGTATAATTAAACAAATGTTCAAAGACAATCCCAAACACAAGCATATATAGTAGTTCGGTTTACCTACTCCAATACCGGTGGATGCACTTAACTAGGGGTGTAGATCGAGTCCAACCGAGTTGAGCTGGCCTTAGCTCGACTCAGGTTGGCCAGTAGTTGACCTCAGCTCGAACTCGGCTCGACTTGGTCCTCGAGCTTAACTGGCCAACTCGGCTCGATTCGGTGAGCAACTTGGGCCAGTTTGAGCCAAGATCGAGCCGAGTTTGTCATTGTAGCATTTCCACAAACACCTGGATTACACCTTCAAAATCCCACTGTTTGTAAAACAGAAGCAATGGTTTTACAGGTATTTTATCAAACACCTTTTAAGCAACATAAAAATCAAGAAAAAAAAGGATATTTGTTTCATGTACATACCTTCCTTGCCACTAGCGACGCTTCGTTGAGTCATTTAATCAAACACTTGGTGAGCAACATCAATAGAAAGTAATCGAGTCACCGAACTGGTTTGATCCGAGTCGAGTCGAGCTGGGGCCAACTCGAACTCATTTTCGAGCTCAAAAAATCAGCTCGACTCGGCTCAAACTCAGCTTCGAATCGAATCGAATTGAGGTTTTTTGAGTCGAGTCAAGTGAGCTAACCGAGTTAGCTTGGTTCGTACACCCCTATACTTAACCTATGAGTGTACCAGATTTCACTATTGAAGGTTTTAAATCAACTTCACCTTTAATCTTTACAATCCTATACAAGTACCGGCTCTCGCAAAATACTTTACGTGGTTTTCCATATGCTTGCCACGAACCTTGGTCCTATATAAGTGTAACGCCCTGAAAATCGGGGGTTGAGCATAAACTCCACTCCCGAGTTTCAAAACATTACTTATGCAACATTTTCAATGATAGATGAATGTCGGCTGTATTAGTGCATAAAACATGAAGTGGATTAAGCCAAAACAGCAAAACATAATCCAGGGACAGTTGTAATACGCTAGCGAAAGATTGAAATGGATATATAAACTAGTATAAGTCCTCAAAATATGTCTGCAATGCCAGGTCAATAATTACAAGTGTTGTGTCAAAAATACAAAATGTCAAAAGAATGTAATAGTCCTCTACATGCATAATCCCTGAAGCCCCGTCAATCCAGACTCGACTCATGCGAATCTGCCCGAAAACTGTATGAAAGAGAATGCCTCCTCGTCATCTTCACAGTTCGGCACCGCTTCGGAAGCATCGCCATCATCTGAAACTAAAACAGGGACTGGTTGGTGTTGCTAACACCGTCTCATAACGTAGGAGTGAGTGATCAACTCAGTGAAACTATACAGCAGAGGTTAACATATTATCAATTCAATCAAGCAGTAATGATAAAGCAGTACAAGCAAATATGTCCTAGATACTCTTGTTAATGCAAAGATGAATGTTTTCATGATACATGCCCTCGCCTACACTCCCTCGTGCGACACCATCTTACGTTCAGAGCATGCTTTCTTCCCTCTGTGCTCTTCAACCCGGGGCACATGCAGTGCGATGTTATGAGTATGATTACCGAGTGATTATTAGTCCTTTTCATACAGCAGGGTTGGGAAGCTAAGGTACCTCCCTTATATCAATATCTAAACAATGATCCATTCTAGGCTTGTCAGTCCTAGTAAAGCTCATACAATATTACTGTTCTAGGTCACTGTAAAGGGTTCGTCACCAATCAATACAGGCCTAGTATACCTTAGTTACTACAATAAGGCTCGTCGCCTCAATGCAGTATCAAAGTATGCTCGAGGTCACTACAAAGGGCTCGTCACCAATCAATGTAGGCCGACAACACGAATATAGTGTCCCATACCACCATAATCGGCTCACGAGTCTAGGTTGCTCACTGGTCACTACGGGGATGCTCGTCGCTCCAGCGTAGGCCGACAGTTCGATCACGGTGTCGCATACCACCATGTCTGACTCATGAGTCTTAGGGGATCGAGGTACCAAGGTTAAATGGGCTTTTCCACTGGTAAGTTTGGTACCTTAGATTCAAGTAGTAGTGTCTAAACATGGTGAACATACATCGGACCAATCGGGTTACTTGACGAGTTCGACTAGTACGAGCGCACGTTGAGTTGATTGACATGAAGTGCATAATCATTCTGCGTGGCCTAACCACTGTCGAACATCCCAAGTACAACTTGGATTCGTCGAACACATCTTACGTGGTGAAAACAACCTCAACCACCAGTTCGAGGACAATTACCGATTACCTGGATTGTAATACAGTCCCAACTACGTACAATCTCAATAATGAACATTTAAATCAAATCCTACATTCATACGAACATGTTATGAAATATAACTTAAACATGGGTACAATACATGGAGGAAATCATGCACATAGTGAAACAGATCAGAGTTAAATAGATCATAAAGGAAATCATACACATAGTTAAACAGATCTTGGAAGAAATCATACACACAAGTAAGGTAATTGAGATTCGTATCTCAACACCCTTGTAAATCACACTTTATTAAATATTAACTCATTCAGGCATTTATACAAACACTTAGGTTGCACTATTCAACATACATCACATATGTCAGGCATACTACATATTAAGGTAAATCCTTTTACCAAGGAGTTGTCGCATACATTACAATCATATACTAACGACAATTAATCATGAAAATCACAACATCAGATTCCTCACGCATACAAACATTTCAACAAACACATGAAATACTCTATTCACAATATAAGTTATATATATACGTAAAACAAAACAGATATCGCATTTGGCATGTGTAATGGCATCCACGTCAGTAATAAATCATTATCTGACATTGAAAGCCTTGAAAACCATAACCTAAACGTATATAGTCCGCACCTTAAACCGAAAAATGCGTAACGAATATGATTTAGACGCTAAGTCTTCGTCAACAGCGGATTGATAACCTAAAGCATGAAATAGGTTAGCTACAACAACGCTTAGACTTTTCTAAGCTCCAAAACAGGTTAGGGTTAGGATTTCTTACCCAAAAATGCATCTAGAATTGTTGAAACGGCGACATGGTAGCATGGGTTCAACACTTAGAACAACAGGGAGGAATCCCAGTAGCAACACCCTAACTTTCCTCACCTTTTCTCTCTCTTTTCTTCTCTTCCTTAGCTAGGGTTTGGAAATTTGTATGGGATATGAGAGTGAGGGTTTAAGGCCCTTATATAGGCTCAAAATTGATGGGAATGGCCCCAGGGCCAAGGTATACTTAGGTTATGTCCAAATTGGGTCTGTTCCGATCCAACGGAGCATTTCTGGAGGTCCTCTTACTGAATGCGGTTGGACTTAAGCTCACTCATATAGGATCTTGATCAAGTTAACTTTTCAGTCCGATCAGGTTTCTAGATTGACCATGGCGGACCAGTTTCAGTTCAACGGTCACCAAAACTCGATCAGGGCCATGAGCACTTTGACATGCGTGGGCCATCTTCCTTGATCCAAGGGTGTATTCGGGTCAGAATGCAACAGTCAGAACGCTTATACTTGGCGTGCAGGTGACACGACTCAGATTATTTAAATTTATATTTAATTTCTAAATATATTCACTTTTCTCACACTCTTCGCTCTGAACTCAAGAAAATCGTCTCAGGACATCATCTGGACCTGATTTTCGAGGTGATCGTCAAGTCTAACCAGGCGGTCATAATTGTCTAAGTTCATCGCTATCGGACTTTCGACGTGCGGTCCAGGTCCGATACGAAGTTTTTAAATGCTCTCGAGAGCAACTGGGTTTAGAGTTGGATCCTAGATTTCAGGGTAATATAGCGTTAACAATTTTACAAGTTTTGGATCTTGCAGATCGTATTTAAAGTGATTGGTGATAATTCCATAGGTAATCTAGTCTAGCGCTAGTTAATTCTCGTTTAAACTCTAAAGGACGTAGCCCTTAGTGATTTCTGCTTGAGGTGGAAAGAAGGGGGAATTCAGCAATGGAGGTGGGTTTTGAAATGGGTAGAGTGTGGGTATACGAAAATGGAAGAAGAAAGGGTTTGGAGAGGGATTTTGTGGAGTTCTGAGAAGTAGTTTTGAAAAAAAGAAAGCTTCGGAGGGTGATTTGTAAAGGAAGGATGCTGTAGGAGGGTCTTTATTCGACCAACCATGGATAAGTGGGCCACACTAGGCCCTAGGAGCGTTTGCCCAAGCCGGCCCGCCCGGTCTGGCCCCACTGGCGACGAGGCCTTGCCGAACCAGCGAGGGCCTCGCCAGCCACTGGACTAATCAGTGATGGCTCGCCGGTGGGGCAAGGTCCTCCTGCCCCTTAGGTCCCAAAAAGGTATGGGTCCCACCCTGGGTCCCCTTAGAAGTGCCCCGATTGAGCCCCTACTCCGTTTCGACTCGTTATAGGTCGTTTTGAATTGAACCTGATACATATTCATATTTATCGATTTCTAACGGCTGGGATGGAATGAAATATGATCTAAACCCGTCGATTGACGGTCTAGAAATGATTTGGGGTCGTCGTGTGTGATCAGGAGTGTGCACGGACTCGATCTCGGCGACCGTTTACAGTAAGTTTTAGTTAAAGTATAGTTCTTCACCATTTAAACTTTAGGATTTGTGTCTAATATGAAAGTACTTAGAGAAATTTGAAGAATGAGGTGGTGAAAGGTGAGATTTTGAAGGAAATGAGTTGAAAAGCGATTTCTTTGGCTTTGGGTTTGAGTTATAAGAAGTTAACAAGGTGTTATGGTTCACCCATTGCCTAAGGACGTCTAATTCCAGGTTGGTAAAAATCCGGAGTTTTATAATAAGAACCTACGGACGTACACTCCTACCAGAGGTTCCCGTAAAAAACTTGAATTAGTTTTTTATCAACTAACCAACAACCTCGGTCCTAATCCAAGGACCTACATTTACTCCCTCCAGTGGCTCCCTTGGAGAATAATACGTACACACTCTCTTCCGGTGGCCTACACAAGGACTTAATTTAAGTCTTACACTGGAACTAAGGTCCTACACAAGAACCTAGTCGAGTTTGGTAATTCAAACTCTTACACTCAATCATATGCAAGAAAGGATTATACATTGACTCTTGCACATTACAACTTACTTGTCGGATTGAGCCCCTTTTGTATCGTCTTCTTGGGTTGCTTGATCGATGCTCTCTCATGCTTCAATCAGCTCCCATTTGCTTCCCCAATCATGATGCTGATGCGTTGTCAATGCTTCAGATCCAAAATTAACCATCTTGCATATGATGCTCCTTTGAGGTCACCAAGGTGACACGACATTGGGTGAATCTCCTGAAATTGCAGTTTAGACCACTGATATTTAAGTATGAATGTATGGAAAAAAGTCCTAAAGGCGGGTGAATAACTATGACTTTTTGTTTTATTCACCCTGTAAGTATGAATATATATTTGTTTTATTCATGCCGTTTGTCCGTTTGAAGGACGTGGGACCCACCCCACACGCGCTGCACGTGTTGGGGTGGGGTCCACCTTGATATATGTATTTTACATGCACGCTGTCCATTGCTAGACGTGGGACCCACCTTGCATGTGTCGGGTCTCACCGTCCAGCTGGGACGTGGACCCACCATGATTTATATATCTTATCCACATCGTCTAGTCTGCTGGACAGTGAGATGCACCGTGATGCATGAGTTATATCAGCGCCGTCCACATGAGACATGGGCCCACGTGACGTACGTGTTCGATCCAAGCTGTCCGTCCATGGACCCCACCTGATGTAGGTGTTTTATCCATGCCATCCAGTCCCTCCACGGTGGGGTCCACCATGATGAATGCGTTGTATATCCAGTTGGTGGAGCCCATCTTTGTGATGCAATAGGCCCTACCCTGATGCATGTATGGTAAGCATACTACCCATCACTTGTGCCTAACCCATAGGCCCTTATGTGAGGCCCAATATGATGAATTTGTGGCCCATTTGGTGAGACCCATTGTGATGTATACGCGGCCCGTTTGGTGAGGCCCATTATGATGAATATGAGGCCCTTGTGTGAGGCCCAATGGGATATGTATGAGGCCCTTATATGAGGCCCAATGTGATGTAATTGAGACCCAAGTGGTTAGGCCCAATGTGATGTATATGAGGCCCATGAGTGAGGCCCAATGTGATGTATTTGAGGCCCAAGTATGAGGCCCATTGTGATGTATTTGAGGCACAGGCATGAGGCCCATGGGATGTGGCCCATTGTTATGTATTTGAGGCCCATGGGATGTGGCCCATTATGATGTATATGAGGCCCATGAGTGAGGCCCAGTGTAATGCATGTGAGGCCCTTGTATAAAGCCCAATGTGATGTATGTGAGGCCCAATGAGACGTATATGAGGCCCTTGTGTGAGGCACGTTGTGGTGCATATGAGGTTGTGATATATGATTCCACCATGACGTTTATGATGCCCATTCATCTTCTTAGTTGGTATTATAATGGGCCATGCCTTGGGAGAAATGGTGGTTAAATGTCCACATTGTAAGATTAATGATGGTTAAATATCCACATTGTAACTCTCCCTAGGGCCCGTTGTTAGGCCCATTCTCATCTACCCTTAGTGGGCTCACCCAAGTCTTTGACCCCCCATAATTGTTAGGCCTATTCTTGACATGAGTAGGCCGTTTAGTCCCATTCTTTTTATAAGGAGAGTTCATCATCGTATAACATGCTTAATATGACTTCATGATACATGCCCATACGCATCATATGTATGCTTGATACGAGGAGTGATTGATAATAGCATATGCCATTGGGCAGATTGTTTAAGAGACTCCCTGATAAGCGGAGTACTGTCACGCCCCAAACTCAGAAATCGAATTCACAGGAATTTCGATCGCCGAATTAGGTGCCAGCAGCCTCCGTAGTACCCCATTCTCGTCTCCTAACGCTCATACGCTAGATTCTGATCCTGGGATCCTACAAGGAGAATTTTTGACATGAATTTGTCTCATAAGAAGCATAACCACAAGTATACCCAAATCATAAGAACAACATCATCACCACATATCTACTAATATAATCATTTGAGTACAATACTGAAAAGAAAATATATGCATATAATAAAATATCTAGAAGCTCTGCCGTACACTCCTACGCCCAGCTCAATTTCGTCTTATTGTCACTTGCATGCATCTATCATGCATAAGCTTATAGAAAGTTTAGAGGGTAGTGTAAGTGTGTGCTCAAGATAAGTGTCAAGTGTTCAATACAATTCCTTAATCATACAATATTGAAATTATTGACATGAATCATACAATATCAGAGTAAGCAGAAATATACTGGTAAGTCCATGATCATACAATATCAGAAATACTGACAAGATCATAAATCATACGATATCAAATTAATGCGAAAACATGCTGATAGGCCTATAAATACCATCTTCCTTATATAGGTTATGTGATGCAAAAATATAATAAAAATAATATCATATACTGATGAAGCAATGTAGATCATCTATGCAATACAGGGACAATAAGCTAAATATCAGATGTTGATGATAAAATGCAATATGCGGTGTGAATGAAATGACCAAGCTGGAATGAAGTCGGGATGATAGTACGTAGTATTGCAGGTTATGGGGTCCATCACAAAGGACTTCTATCCAAACTAGTCCTATACCTAAATTTGGATAGCCAGACTCAATATAATAGACTCCTGATCTCAGGTTAGTCGTGCACCTAACTGAAATCCTTGTCATTAAAAAGGTACACAGTAATCAGTTGCGCACCACCAACCCGAGTGGATAGTGAATGAATGAATGAATGAATATGCAACTCCTACTCGATAAGTTCACATATTAGTACGGTTTCTCACCGGGGTCATCACCGGGGTCTAGTACACTCTACATGCAAATCGTCGCCCACTGACGTGCGACCATGCAAGTGGAAGAGACCTCATCATCCGCCTGGCCAATAGTCAGCTAATATCTACCCGACACGTCGATAGCGGACCCATTCACGAGTTGGTCAAACTCAGCCTAGCAATGCCCTCTACTCTTGGGCGGGTAAGGCCACACCCCCTCCTAATCGACCACGACACAGTGGGAGACATGACCTCCTGGTATTCGGCCCTCATGTGCTCATATATATCCACTCGATCTCGATGTTGGGGCATCTCCTGGCCACAAAGGTTTATGAATTTTCACCCAGGGACATCTATGGTGCTCGTATGCTAGAACTAAATATTTTTGGTGTCCCATTTGGCCATCCATGATATACTTGTGGAGGCTATGACCTTGATATTGCTAGGGCAGACAGTAGTCACAACATAATGCAAGATGTATGAGTCATATAATCCAGTCATGCATCAATCCTGCGCATACCATGCGCTCATGTGAGATAACCTCCGCCTATCAGAGAGTCTCATAACAACCTGCCCAATGACATATGTAATGGTCAACCGCATCTCATAACAAACATGCAGATGATGCGTATGGGCATGTATCATGGTGCCATACTGTCACATACTCATAATCGGTATTAATAACCGGCATCAATAATCAACCTCAACAATGTGGACATTTAACCAACATTGCCCCCAAGGAATGACTCACATAGGGCTTAACATATAGTGGACCCATGGCCTTGCATAAATCCTAATATATAACACCACGGGCCTTATTCAAGAGCTTAATACACATCACGATGGGCCTCTCACATGGGCCTAATATACATCACAATGAGCTTCATCACCTAGCCCTCAAATGCATCATGATGGGCCTCATCACATAGACCTCATATTCATCACATTAGGCCTTAAACACGGGCTGAATACACATCCCAATGAGCCTTAAACATGGGCTAAATACACATCCTAATGGGCCTCAAATACGAGCTGCATATACATCACATTGGGCCTCAAACACGGGTCACATATACATCACATTGGGCAGCGACAATTGGCCTCGACAATCGGAATCGGCCTCGACAATCGGAATCGGAATCGGCCTCAACAATCAAAATCTGCCTCATCAATCGGACTCGGCCTCGACATTCAGAATCGACAATTGGAATCGGCCTCGACTAACGGACTCGGCCTCGACAATCAGAATTGGTCTCATCAATCAGACTTGGCCTCGACAATTGGAATAGACCTCAACAATTGGCCTTGACTAACGGAATCAGTCTCATCAATTGGATTCAGCCTCGACAATCGGCCTTTACTAATAGAATCGGTCTCGTCAATTAGACTTGGCCTTGACAATCGGAATCAACCTCAACTAACGGAATCAGTCTCGTCAATCAGACTCGGTCTCGTCAATCAGACTCGGTCTCGACAATCGGAATCAACCTCGACTAACGAAATCGGCCTCGTCAGTCGGACTCGACCTCGACAATCGGAATTGACAATCAAAATTGGCCTCGACAAACGGCCTCGACTAATGGAATCAGCCTCGTCAATTAGACTCAGTCTCGACAATCGAAATCAGCCTCGACTAACGGAATCGGCCTTGACTAATGGAATCAGCCTCGTCAATCGGACTATAATCAAAATCGACAATTCGAATCGGCCTCGACTAACGGAATCAGTCTTGTCAATCGGACTCGGCCTCGACAATCGAAATCGGTCTTGTCAATCGGACTCGGCCTCGACAATCAGAATCAGCCTTGACTAATAGAATCAACCTTATCAATCGGACTCGGCCTTGATAATCGGAATCGGCCTCAACAATCAGAATCAGTCTTGTCAATCGGACTCAGCCTCGATAATCAGAATCGACAATCGGAATAGACCTTGACAATCGGCCTCGTCTAAGGGAATTGGTCTTGTCAATCAGATTCGGTCTCGACAATCAGAATCGGTCTCGACTAATAGAATCGGCCTTGTCAATTGGACTCAGCCTCAATAATTAGAATCGACAATCGGTGAGAATGGGCCTAACAAGGCTTAAGAGAAGCTCACAATGTGGACATCCAACCATCATTGCCCATCAATGTGGACATTAAACCAACATTGCTCCCATGGAGTGGCCCACATAGGGTTAAACTTATAGTGGGCCCATGACCTCACACAAAGGCCTAATACACATCGCAATGGGCCTCATACAAGGGCTACATACACATCAATATGGGCCGCATCACATGGACCTCGGATAGATCAAAATGGGCCTCACTCATGGGCCTCCAATACAACACATTGGGCCTTGAATACATCAAGTCAGCCACGTCAATGGGCCACAAATACATCCGGGTGGGCTCCGTGGATGGGCCATGAATACATCAAGGTGGGCCTCATGGATGGGCCACACATACATCGAGGTGGGCCCCATGGATGGGCCATAAATACATCCGAGTGGGCCTCGTAGATGGGCCATGAATACATCAAGGTAGGGCCCTCCATAACATTTATTTTCTATCCAATTTGTTCATAAGGTCACAAATTCCTGAATTAAGGGGGAGAAACAAATCTCATATTGATCCAAAACTTCTGCACTCTTAAAAGGGGTTTCAATGGTAGACATTCAACTCACCACTGTTTACTATAGTGTGGTCCACTTGATAAACAACATGGATAAAGTACATATATCATGGAGTGGCCTATGCAGCACCGTCCAGATGAACGGTGTGCATATACAACACATATTTCAAGGAGGGCCCCACTCAACAAAATGTCCAGATGGATAGCTGGGTGGAACACATACATCAGATGGCCCACAAAACTTGCTGACATTAATACAGGTGGGACCCACAGAATTGGATGGCATGGATGAAATACATTCATTAAAGGTGGGTCCACATGTGTGGAACCCACCATTCTCCCCTTCAAATGATCCAGCAACAACACTTGCTGCTGGACGTCCCAAGATTGGACGGTCTGGATGGCCAGTCCTCAAGGTGGGCCCTGGATCTGGCCAAACAGGATGGACGGTTTGGATGTAACACATACATCAATGGTGGGTTCCGCAGCACCGTTCAGCGTTGGACGGTGTGGATAGGGATACCTGTGTCAAGGAGGGGTCCATGCAAATGGATGGACAATGTGGATGGGGTCCACATAGCGGATGGGCCCCAATACATCTAACGTCAATACAGTAGTAATACAGCTATTGTACGATGCAGCCAGTGGCTGCAGCTTCAACGACAGAGGTGGGTCCCACATAGGGCCCACCATCATATGTTATAATATAATATTATTATATTAACATAATATCATATTTTAATAATAATAATAATATTATTAATATTATTTTTTATTAGTTGTTTAGTACACCCCACTGTCAGTTCACACTTCAATGTTAGCCACTTGGATGCTAGACGGACGGTGTGGATATATATGCATTTAAGGTGAGTCCCACGTGTGGGGCTCACGGTTGGTGGGTCCCACCGTCCTGCAATGTGGACGGTGTGGATATACCACATCATCATGGTGGGTCCACGTCAATGTGGCCCACCCATTTGGGATCAAACTCATATTTATGTTTTCCCATATCTGAACGATATAGATCCAACACGTCCATCAGGTGGGTCCCATGAAGGTGAACGACATGGATACATACATCACAGTGGGTCCACGATCGGTGTGGATCTAGTGGACCACTCCCATCACAAGAGAGAGAGAGAGAAAGATAGAGAAAAATTGATGAGAAGGGAAGGGACCCCGCCACTATTGGCCCTCCCTATACAATGCATACATCAAGATGGGTTCCACTATATGTGGGCCCTCAAATCATCAAAATTAACAAATAAAATCACCCACCTATGATCTTCTCCTTCTTCTTCTACCAAAGCATCCTAGAGCTTCAATGGACGAACTTCAACGGTTAAGATGGACTTTGGATGGGGGATTGAGTGGTAGGGAGGTGAGCCACACTAACTTCTTCCTCTCCTTGAAAAGATCATGAATGATGCTTGCTTGGGAGAAAATGAGAGAGAGATGATGTAAGGAGAGATAGGGATGGGTGTGAGTGATGGAGTGATGGAGAGTGAGTGATGGGTAATGGGTATGTACTTGACATGTATGGGTGTGTAAGAGTGAGAGTTGACTTTGGGGTTGCTCTTGTACTTGATATGAAGTGATTAATGTGCACTTGATTGATGAGATATGTTGTAGAGATTCTCTTAGGTTTGGTAACGCGTGACATTTTCCTCAAACTGGACGCCGGCCCACATCTCTTGACCCGGGGATCTCCTCAGCGTGTAATACGTGGCATCAGAATCGCGGCGACAACACAGTCACTAGGATACAAGTCTCGGGTTTACCTGACTCTAAAATACGGGATACGACTCAGGGTCATACGCAACTGCTAATTATGGATCACGGATTATCAGAATTCGACTGAGAGGACCGCGAAAGCCTACAGAACAGTACGAGCTAGGATATGGGTCTTTTAGTTACCCTACATGAGTGCGCAGTACGTGTGAGATTGTTGTATGACTGAATAGTGTGATTCATGCATCTCGCATTGTGTAACATCACTACTGTACTCCCTAGCGACATCAGGGCCGTAGCCTCCATAGGTATATCATGGATGACAGGATTGGACACCGAAAATCTTTCTCTACATGGGGCACGATAGATGTCACTGGGTGAAATTTCTTAAACCCTTATGGTACCAAGAGGTCGCTCCAACGTCTAGATCGAGTGGATGCATGAGAGCCAAGTGCCAAATATCAGGAGGTCGTGCTTCCTACTGCGTAGTGGTCGGTTGGAAGGGGGTGTGGCCTTACACGTTCGAGAGGAGGGGGCAAAGTTAGGCTGAGTTTAATCATCTCGAGGAATAGATCCACTATCGACGAGCCGGGCTCAATATTGGCAGGCGGATAATGAGGTCTCTTTCACTCACCTTGTTACGTGCGATGGGGCGACAATCTGGTTTGGAGTGTATTAGACCCCAGTGATATTCCAGATATGAGCGGTATTATTCTGTGGATTTATATGAGGATTGGTATGCTTGAGTTACATCTCGCATATAACATTAGCCATGTAGGCCTTGCATCACATAGCTTTGGAATGACCAATAGCATTCATGCATTGCATCGCATAGCCTTGGTATGGATGATAGTATTCATGGACTTATCAGTATGTTTCTGCATTACTCTGATATTGCATTCTTGGCATATACCTTGTGCACACACTTACACCACCCTCTAAGCTTTTTATAAGCTTATGCACGATCATTACGTGCAGGTGACGCTAGGACGTGGTAGAAGCATTGAGATTGGAGCGTGCAGCTGTCTTCTGGAGCTTTTGATATTGATATTGTATTTCCCTTATGCATTCTACTTAAAGTTTTTTATTATAATGGATATGTGGTGATGTTTCTGGTTGTTGTTGTTGTTGTAGGTTATGCTTACAATTATTCTTCTTACGAGATAAATGTACATTAAAAATCCTCCATATAGGATCCCAGGATCGAAACCTGATATATGGGTGTCAGGAGCTGAGAATGGGGTACTACGGAGGCTGTAGGCGCCGAATTCGAAGATCATAAATTCTTTGAGCCCGGTTTCTGAGTCTAGGGTATGACAAAAGTTGGTATTAAAGAATAACTTGGGAATAACCTAGAATAACATCACATATCTGCTGTGAGCTTAGGATGATTAGGCCTCGAGTGCGTAACCTTTTGGTTTAGTTTCCTAATGTCTGAGCCTTCAAGGGTTCTCAAGGATGATAGACACTTTTGTTCTTTTCTGTATACCATGCCACCTAGGCGAGGCACCCTAAGCACCCAAGCCTCCTGTTCCCACGCCCGAGATTCTTATAGATCTTGCGCCTTCGTCCGAGACCAGCGCAGCCCCTACCGTATCAGTTGGTGCTGATCAGTTATAGCAGATGCTCCAAGGTGTGACAGCCGCCCTCTAGGGGTAGGGCAGGCGCCCCACTGAGACCCCAGAGCAGGCAAAGCAGGATCGTGCGAGCACCCTATTGCAAGATTTTCTTCGGCTCTATCTCCCGCGATTCTAGGGAGAGCTCGATCCGAATGCAATAGAGAGGTGGTGCTCCTGAGTAGGGAAGATGTTTGAGACCATGAGATGTACGACCCAGCAGTGGGTCCCATTGGTAGTATATGTACTTAAGGGTGAGGCTGAGCATTGGTGCGCCTCTATTGCCCGTGCTGTAGGGCCTGATTTCATTTGGACGTTAGAGGACTTCGTGGACTTGTTTGCCCGACAGTTTTTCTCCGACCGCGTTTGTCAGCATTGTGCGCTGGAGTTCGAGACTTTAGTGTAGGGATATATGACCGTAGCTCAGTATGCGGCTTGCTTTATCGTGCTTTCTAGATTTGTGACTTAGTTAATGATGAGGGGCGGAAGGCCTACCGTTTTGAGAATGACTTGCGTTATGGACTCAGAGGCCGTGTTATTGGCCATATGCTTTAGACCTTCAAGGAGGTTATTCAGAGGGCCCAGGTTTATGAGACTGAGTGGGTTGGCACAGAGTGACAGTGATCAGCGAAGAGACTAGAAGAGGCAGGCCCCTTCCGGTGGCTCCTAGCAGCATCGACCACGGCAGAGGCGCACAGGCCTCCCAACCTTCTGAGCGCTAGCAACACCACCTCCGGGGTAGTTCACCAGTGTCTGTTTTGGGTGCGGTGAGATGGGGCACCGTATCTGGGAGTGTCCCTGTGCTGAGCAACAACAATCGAGAGGGCCACCGCAGCAGCAACGACGGCAGCCACCTCAGCCGCTGAGCCCCCAACAACAGTAGAGGCAACAATATAGGCCGCCAAAGTAGCAACAGTAGCAGCAACAGCCATAGAGAGGATAAATACCTCCCCAGCCAGCTTAAGCTAGATTCTACGCAGCTTAGTAGGACCCGCAGTCATCCGGATGAGTCGTTAAGGGTATTCTTCCTGTCTCTGCATGCATCACTCGAGTATTGTTTGATTTTAGTGGTTCGCACTCCTTTATGTCTGAGGGTTTTTGTTGTTCGAACGGATTTCTGATAGAGTCTGCCCATGAGGTATTATCAGTGTTGACGCGCTTGGGGAAGACCATAGTGTTAGGCCGCTTTTGTTGGTCTTGCCCTATTTTGATAAGGGAGACTTTCTTGCCTGTCGATGTTAAAGTTCGATGTCAACTTGGGTATGGATTGGCTCACCGAGTACCACGCTATTTTGGACTACTCCACAAGGATAGTCACATTCTGTATACCTAACTTGCTGCAGTTCCAATCGTAGCTGAGCTCAGAGGAGAGCCGGCATCATGTTTGATGTCATGTGCAATAGAGGAGCCCGTAGCAGTGAGCATTGATCAGCTACCGATTGTCTATGATTTCCTTGACGTATTCCAAGAGATTCTGGGGTTGCCACCGCGCTGGCATATCGAGTTCTAGATTGATCTTGTGCCTGGTACCGTGCCTATCTCAATGACCCCGTATCATATGACACCGATGGAGTTGTGAGAGTTGTAGCAGCGGTTGGACGAGTTACATGAGTTAGGTTTTATCCGTCAGAGTAGTTCACCATGGGGAGCACTGGTACTATTCGTCAGGAAGAAGGATAGCTCGTTAAGGCTCTACGTGGATTACTGTGAGCTCAACCGGGTCACAATCAAGAATAAGTATCCACTCCCGAGAATCGACGATTTATTTGATTAGCTGTAGGGTGCACAGTTCTTTTCGAAGATTGACCTATGGTCCGGTTATCATCAGATTCAGGTCCGAGAGGAGGACATCCCGAAGATAACTTTCAAGATGCGTTATGATCACTTTGAGTTTTAGGTCATGTCCTTTAGACTGACCAATGCGCCCGCCGTTTTCATGCAGTTGATGAATGAGGTCTTTCGTCCCTATCTCGATCAGTTTGTTGTGGTCTTCATAGACGACATTCTGATCTATTCGAGGACCCGCGAGGACCATGAGCAACATCCAGGGATTGTGTTGCAGACCCTCCGTGCCCACCAACTCTATACAAAGCTAAAGAAGTGTGAGTTTTAGCAAGAGGAGGTGAAGTTCATCGGTCATGTGATGACGAGGGAGGGTGTTGCAGTGGACCCCTCGAAGATGGATGCAGTGCGTCAGAGGGGCCAACCCATGAACATGTCCAAGAGCTGCAGTTTTCTTAGTTTGGTAGGATATTATCGACGCTTTATTGAGCGATTCTCTCATATCGCAGCACAGCTGACTAGGTTGACCCTTAAGGGTGAAGAGTTTGTGTGGAGTGACGCCTGTGAACTGACATTTATGGAGCTGAAGGATTGCCTCATATCCGCTCCTGTCCTCACTCTTCCCTTTGAGAGAAGGATTTTTTGTATTTACTGATGCTTCGCATCTGGGTTTGGGTGTTATCCTGATGTAGCACGGGAAGCTAATGGCTTATACGTGTAACACCCTGAAAATCGGGGGTCGTGTATAAACCCAACTCCCGAGTTCCAGACCGTCACTTATACAATAAAAATGATTATGATTCAATGTTGTCTGAGTTAAAGCATTCACATGAGTAAAAGTATACCAAAACTGCAATTCATACTCCAGATTCAGTGATAAAAGTAAGCGGAAGACTAAAGGATATACATATCACTGTATGGAAAACAAAATAGATCTTAACTGTCTCCAAAGTATGAATACATTTCTGAGTCTCATATACATGTAAATAGATAGAAATCAAATATCCAAAAAGAGTCCCACTGAGAAGTCCCGCCAATCCAGGCCCCCTAAGCAAAGCCGTCGTGGTACTGCATATATGAGAACTCATCCTGGTCCTCATCATAGTCCGGCTCTACCTCCTGAATCGCTGCCTCACCTGCATCTAAGACAGGGTCTGGTGGGTATTGCAAACACCATCCCGTAACGTGGGAGTGAGTAACTAACTCAGTAGAATAATAGAGCAAAGATTAGCATGTTCTCAAATCAATCATGCAATAATAGTAAAGCAGTAAATCAAACATTCCTAATACTGTTGTTAATGCAATACGACATGACATGATGGATGCCCTCACCGACATTCTCCCTCATACGGCACCATCTGCGTCCGCGGCATGCTTGCGTACTGCTCAGTGCTCCACATCTTCCACGCACATGCAATGTGATGGTGATATGATTACCGAGTTATTATTAGTCCATTAAAACAGCAGGATTGGGAAATTAAGGTACTTCCCTTATATCAATCCCAACACAGATCCTATCTAGGGTCGTCACTCCTAGTAATCTCATACGATGTATATTTTGTAGGTCGCTGCAAGGGCTACCAGGGCTGTTGCTCGCACTCGTTGCACCGCTCCCCCATCACCTTATCAATACAGGCCTACTGTACTCTCATTACTACGGAAGGGTCGTCGCCTCCCGTAGACTCAGAATACGCTCGCGGTCACTACAAAGGACTCGTCGCCTGATCAGTGTAGGCCGACAGCAAGAATATAGTGTCCCATACCACCATAATCTGCTCACGAGTCATAGGTGCTCACTGGTCACTACGGGGAGGTTTGTGGCCCCAGCGTAGGCCGACAGCTCGACCACGGTGTCCCATACCACCATGCCCGGCTCATGAGTCTTTATGGATCAAGGTACCATGGTTAATAGGGTTTACAGTGGTAAGTTTAGTACCTTAGGTTCAAGCAGTTATGACTCATACAGGGTGAACATACAATGGCTAGTCGGGTTACTTGACGGGCTCGACTAGCACGAGCGCATCTCAAGTCGAACGACATGAAGTGCATAAAACACCTCGTGTGGCCTAACCACTGCCGCCAACTCCAAAACACGACTCGCGTTCATCGACGGGTCGTTCGTGGCAAAGATGAGCCAACCACGAATTTACTCAGTTACCGACTGCCTGGACTAGGTATAGTCCCAAACAATTATGAATCCACATCAACAATCATATAAGAGTAATGGAAATGAAATACAACAACGTGAGCATGTTAACCCATGTTATAACATACAACTTAAGTAAAACCTCTAACACATGCATTTCATACATATAATGAAATCATGCATATAGCTAATATGTAGGAAATCATTTACATCAACATATTAATTGAGAATTCAATCTCAAACTAATTCATAACACCATTTAATTCAATACATACTAATACAAGCATTTATACAAACACTTAAACTACACACTTAATTCTACATATAGTATGTCGACTCAAAGTGCGCATTTAGGCGAATTTCTTCACCAAACTAATTATGCACGCATTCCTAGTATCCTAATGCGACAAGAAGCCATGTCAATCACATCAGCAAAATATGGATGAAAATAATATTTCCTACAAATGACTAAAATTTTCTAAATCTCATATTTTTCGTCTACTTACGAAACAGGAAACGGACAGCATGTTGTACATGTCAAACGGCGTTGCTGTCGATAATCTACAATTAAACGACATTGAAAGCGTTGAAAACAGTCAATCAAAGCGTCTAAAATCCGCACCTTTTATCCTAGGAGCGTATTGATTCGAACGGAGCATATACGCTTCGTCTACGGCGAACAGGCAACCTAACATACAAGATCTGTAAGCTACTTCGCTATGAAAATGACGGAACCTCAAATTAGCAAGTATTTAGGGTCTTTTCTTACCTAGAAATGCTGGGTAATCGCCGAAAAAGTGATTGAGGCACGTTGCTTAAGCACATGCAACAAGTAGTGCAAGCAGCAGAAAATTCTCTCCCACTCTCTCTCACAATCTCTCACCTTTTCTCTCACACCAGCTAGGGTTTCTAACAAATTCGGATGGGTGAGTGAAGTGAGGGTTTAAACCCCTTTTATAACCTAAAACAAGTCCAAAACAGGCTTGGGAACAATGTTCACTTGATGCCTAACCAAATCGGGGCTGTTTCGGTCCAAAAAGACATTTCTGGAGGTCCCCTGGCCGAACGCGATCGGACTTAAGTTCATGCACGTCGGATGTCGCTCACATCCCATTTTCAGACCAGTAGTGTTTGTAGATCGCACGTGGTGGTCCAATTTCAGTTCAGCGGTCATCGCACGTAGATCAGGTCTACAAGTGTCGTGATATGAAATAGAAATTTTTCCTAATTCAAGGGTGTAATTTGGCTGAATTCTGACGGTCAGAACGCTTAATAATAACGCGCCAAGTCGTGTGCCAGATTTGAATTTCAAATTTCAAATCTAACCTTATTCTCACTCTCTTCACTCCAGGCTCAATGAAATAGCCTCTGAATGTCGGTTGGACTTGATTTTCGAAATGATTGTCAAGTCCAGCTAGGCGGTTATAATGGTCTAAGATTGTAGGTATCGGACTTTCGACGCGCGGTCTAGATCCAATACAAAGTTTCAAAGAGGTCCTGAGAACAAACCGGTTTAGAGTTTGATCCGAGGTTTCAGAGTATTATAGCATCCTTGGTTCTACTCGCTTTAGGTCTTGTAGAATGTATTTAAAGTGATCAGGGACTATTTTCCTGTTACTCTAGCATTGCGCTAGCTAACTTAGACTTATTTTCTAATGGAATTAATCCTATGCGATTTCTGGTCGAGTTGGTACTCGAGCCCAAGTACGGATTTTTCCAGGGCGTTACAATGCGTCTTGTCAGCTCAAGGTTTATGAGCTAAACTACCCCACACATGATTTAGAGATAGCAACAGTCATCTTCGCACTGAAGGTGTGGAGGCACTATCTCTATGGGGTCAGGTTCGAGCTCTTCTCTGACTACAAGAGCCTGAAATATCTTTTCTCTCAGTCTGAGTTAAACATGCGACATAGACGTTGGATGGAGCTCCTGAAAGACTATAATTTTGATCTTCAGTACCACCAGGGTAAGATGAACATGGTGACGGATGTTCTTAGCCGTCAGCCATGAGTCCTAATGGCGCATATGATGGTCCAAGAGTGGAAGATGCTCGAGGATATTGCAACGTATGACTTTGAGTTTGACTTACAGTCTTCTATCATTTAGTTATCGAGCTTGTCGATTCAACCCTTTCTTTTCGTAAGGATGATCGAGGCTTATCAGTTAAACAAGTCACTTCAGAGTTATTGAGCAAAGGCGACATCTGAGAGTCAGTCAGATTGGTAGATTGGTTTTGATGGTGGACTTCGCTTTAGAGGTCGATTATGTGTCCCGAATATTTTAGAGTAGCACAGAGATCTTATGACCAAGGCACACCGATCGAGGTTTTCTATCCATCCTGGCTCGACGAAGATGTATCATGACATGAGGAGGTAGTATTTTTAGGCGGGGATGAAGCACTAGATTATTAGTTTTATGGCTGAGTGTGACACGTGCTAGCGTGTTAAGGCCAATCATCTGAGGCCCCCAGGTCCATTGCAGCCATTGACCATCCTGATGTGGAAGTGGGAGTACGTATCAACAGATTTTATTATGGGTTTGCTGAGGACTCAGCTCGGTCACGACCCCATTTGGGTTATCGTCCATCGTCTGACGAAGTTGACGCATTTTCTTGTGATTTTTGTGACACGGCCTTTGGACCGGCTTGCCAGGTTATTCATCGAGGAGATTGTGAGATTGCATAGAATTCTAGTTTCGATTGTTTCTGACCAAGAACCGAGGTTCATGTCTCAGTTTTGGAGGAGCTTTCAAAAGGTGATGGGGTCTTCCTTAGAACTCAGCACCGTGTATCATCTGCAGACCAATGGGAAGACCGAGAGGGTCAACTAGATCCTTGAGGATATGCTTAGAGCTTGTGTAATTAAGTTCATGGGCAACTGGGACGAGCACTGGTGAATGGCTGAATTCGCATATAACAACTACTATCTGGTGACCATTGGCATGGCTCCTTTCGAGGCATTATATGGCAGACCATGCAGATCACTGAGTTATTAGACCGAGGTTGGGGAGTAGCATCTCCTAGGTCCTGAGTTTGTACAATAGATGTCAGAGGCTATCGATATCATTAGGCAAAGGATGCGCACAACTTAGAGCCGATAGAAGAGTTTTACTGATCGTTAGCATCGTCATCCCTTGGGGTTCGTAGTTAGGGATTGTGTGTATCTCAAGGTCTCACTCATGAAGGGTGTGGTTCGATTTGGAACGAAGGGCAAGCTTGCCTCGAATTTATTGGACCTTTTGAGATCATGGGGCGTATTATCATCGTGGCCTATAAGCTTACCTTACCACCTTAGTTATCTGGCATTCACAATATTTTTCTTGTATCTATGTTGAGTAAGTATGGGTTAAACATTGTTCCTGTTATTGATTGATAGCCGTTAGTGGTTCGTGAGGATGCTTCGTACATTGAGCAGCTAGTTCGCATCCTTAATCGGAAGGAGCAGGTCCTCCGGATAGAGGTCATTCCTTTGGTGAAGGTCCAGTAGGGTCACCATTCTGTTGAGGAGGTGTCTTGGGAGCGTGAGGCTGAGATTCATGAGCATTATACCCATCTCTTTGATGATTGATTATATGATGTATCTTGTATGTTGCCTTTGATTACATATGATGCTATATTTTCTCTTCTATTATCAGGTATGTCTAATTCCATGATAGTGTAAATTTTGAGGATGAAATTTTTATTAGGAGGGGAGAGCTGTAAGGCCCGTATCCTAGACTGTACCATTCCTTAAACTTCTATAACCCTCCTCGTCGAATTCCCATAACCCTCGACCTAAAATCGGTGTTTGCGTGCGTCCTTAAGTCGCATCCTGTAAATCTAAATCGATTTGACCTGAGACTTGTACCAATGTGACTACGTCGTCGTCTCGGTTCTAACACCGTGACTTACGCACCGATGTGATACCCAGGCCAGGAGTTGTGGGCCCACGTTTATTTTGAGGAAACGCCGCGTGTTACGAATCCTGAGGGAATCTCTACCATCCATCACATCAATTAATCAAGTACTAGTCAAATACACAACCCATCCCTCTCTTACATAAGCCATCCCCAAAGTCAACTCTCTCTCTCTCCATCCATCCCTTTCTTACACACATCCCATCCCTTTCATCCCATCACATTCTCTCTCCCTCTCATTCTCTCTATCATTCCAAGCTACCAAGGAGTGCACGTCCAAGCATTTCCAAGAGGAGAGCCAAGTGTGGCCCACTTCCTACCCCCTAAACTCTCATCTCCACCCTTCAATCTTCATCTTTCTCCATTAAAGTTGAAGCTAAGGAGCTTAGCATTCCAAGGAGCCTAGAAGAAGTGGAATTGATGGGTGATTTGTAGGATTAGATTGTGTTTTTGATGATGGCCAAGTGGGGCCTACCGATTGATTGTATGGATCTCACTTTGGACCCTAAGTGTGGCCGATGGCCCACCATGATTCATATGTTTATCCCATGAAGGGGCCATTCTACATGGACCCCATCATGATGTTTATTTTTCCCATTGAGAAAGGGTCATCTAGACCTTCTATTTTTGGTGGAAAAAGGGATCTCCACTGTTGATTTTGATTAGTGAGCCCACACGTAATGGGACCCACTTGAAGTATGTTTTGTAATGTATAGAAGGGAGGGCTCATAGTGGCGGAGCCCTCCATCGCATGCCGTCCATTGCTGGATGTGGGAGCCACCTTACATGTGTGGGGTCTCCACCGTCCAGCTGGGACATGGACCCACCATGATTTATGTATATTTTCCACACCGTCTAGTCTGTTGGATGATGAGATACACCGTGATGCATGTGTTGTATTAGGGCCGTCTACATGGGACATGGGCCCACGTGATGTACATGTTTGATCCAAGCCGTCCATCCATGAACCCCACCTGATGTAGGTGTTTTAACCACATCGTCCTGTCCTTGGATGGTGGGGTCCACCATTATGAATGCATTGTATATCCAGCTGGTGGGGCCCATCTTTGTGATGCAATAGGCCCTACCCTGATGTATGTATGGTTAGCATACTACCCATCCCTTATGCCTAACCCATGGGCCCTTGTGTGAGGCTCAATATGATGAATTTGTGGCCCATTTGGTGATGCCCATTGTGATGTATATGTGGCCCATTTGGTGAGGCCCATTATGATGAATATGAGGCTGTTGTGTGAGGCCCAATGGGATATGTATGAAGCCCTTATATGAGGCCCAATGTGATGTAATTAAGGCCTAGGTGGTCAGGCCCAATGTGATATATATGAGGCCCAATGTGATGTATTTGAGGCCCAGGTATGAGGGCCATTATGATGTACTTGATGCCCAACTATGAGGCCCATTTTGATGTATTTGAGGCCCATGGTATGTGGCTCATTGTGATGTATATAAGGCCTATGAGCGAGGCCTAGTGTGATGCATGTGAGGCCCTTATATGAGGCCTAATGTGATGTATGTGAGGCCCTTATGTGAGGCATGTTGTGATGTATGTGAGGCCTAATTGTGACATGTGATTCCACCATGATGTTTATGATGCCCGTTCATCTTCTTAGTTGGTATTGTAATGGTTCATACCTTGGGAGCAATGGTGTTTAAATGTCCACATTGTAAGAGCAATGATGGTTAAATTTCCACATTGTAACTCTCCATAAGGCCCGTTGTTAGGCCCATTCTCATCTTCCCTTAGTGGGCTAACCCAAGTCATTGGCCCCCCATAATTGTTTGGCCCATTCTTGATATGAGTAGGCTATTTAGGCCCATCCTTGTTATAAGGAGAGTTCACCTTTATATAACATGCTTAATATGACTTCATGATACATGTCCATACACATCATATATATGCTTAATACGAGGAGTGACTGATCATAGCATATGTCATTGGGCAGATTGTCTGTGAGACCCCCTGATAGGCGAAGTTGACCCACATGAGCGGACGGTAGCGCAGGATTGCTACATGACTGGATAGTGCGATTCATGCATATCGCATTGTGTAACATGACTACTGTACGTCCTAGCAACATCAGGGTCGTAGCCTTCACAGGAACATCGTGAATGGTAGGATTGGACACCGAAAATCTTTTCTCTACATGGGGCGCGATAGATGTCCCTGGGTGAAATTCTCTAAACCCTTATGATACCAGATGGTTGCTTTAACGTCTTGACTGAATGGATGCATGAGTGTCAATGCTGAATATCAGGAGGTCATGCTTCCCATTGTGTCCTGGTCGGTTAGAAGGGGGTGCGACCTTACTCGCCCAAGAGGAGGGAGCAAAGCTAGGCTGAGTTTACCAGCTCAAGGAAAGGGTCTGCTATAGACGAGCCGGGCCCGATATTGGCAGGTGGGTAGTGAGGTTTCTTCCAATCACCGTATTGCGCGTGATGGGGCGACAATCTAGTTTAGAGTGTACTAGACCCCGGTGATATTTCAGAGATGAGTTGTATTATTATGTGGATTCAGATGACGATTGGTATGCTTGAGTTGCTCCTCACATATAACATTGGCCATGTAAGCCTTGCATTGCATAGCCTTGGTATGACCGATAGCATTTGTGCATTGCATTGCATAGCCTTAGTACGACTGATAGTATTCATGGACTTATCAGCATGTTTTCATATTACTTTGATATTACATTCTTGGCATATACCTTGTGAACACACTTACACCACCCTCTAAGCTTTCTATAAGCTTATGCACGATCATTGTGTGCAAGTGACGCTAGGACGCCGGAGTAGTATTGAGATTGGAGCGTGTAGCTGTCACACCCCAAACTCGGAAACCGGGCTCACAAAATTCCCGATCGCCGAATCCGGCGCCGACAGCCTCCGTAGAACCCCATTCTCGGATCCTAGCTCCCATTCGCGAGGTTCCGATCCTGGGATGCTACGAGGAGGATTTTCAACATCAGTTTGATTCGTAATAAGCATAACCAAAGGCATAACCCACAAACAACAACCAAGAACTCCATTACATTTCCACTATGATTAAAAACTTTATAAGTACAATGAGCATAAAGGGAAATACAATGGTAAAGAACAAAAACTCCAAAATGCTCAGCAACGTGCTCCTGCCTCAGCGCTGCTGCGAACCAACGTCACCTGCACGCAACGGTCGTGCATAATCTTACAGAAAGCTTAGAGGGTGGTGAAAGTGTGTGCACAAGGTAGTAATATGAACATGCAATGACAGAGTAATGCGGGATATGCAGATGGAACCATAATATCATGAGCCGTACCAAGGCTATGCGATGCAAGACATGAATGGTATCGGCCATCCAAAGGCCATACTATGTGTAATGCAACTCAAGCATACAGGTCCTCATCTATGTCCACACATCAATACAGTTCAAAATATGGGATATCACCGGGGTCTAGTACACTCTAAACCAGATTGCCGCCACATCGCGCGCAATAAGGTAAGTGGAAGAGACCTCACTATCCGTCTGCCAATATCGGGCGCGACTCGTCGATAGCTGACCCATTCCTCGAGCTCGTCAAACTCAGCCTAGCATTGCCTCCTACTCTCGGGCGGATAAGGCGGCACCCCCTTCCAATCGACTACGACACATTGGAGAGCGTAACCGTCTGGTAATCGGCATTCAACGCTCATTTACCCACTCAGTTTAGACGTTGGAGCAACCCCTTGGTACCATAAGGGTTTAGGGACTTTCACCCAGGGATATCTATAGTACCCCATGTAGAACAAGATTTTCGGTATCCAATCCTGCCAACCACGATATATTTGTGGAGGCTATGGCCCTGATGTCATTAGGGCGTATAATAAACATGTCACACAAATGCGAAATGCATGATTCACGCTATCCAGTCATGCAACAAATCCAGCACATATCGTGCGCTCATGTAGGGCAACTCCGCCTAACTGGGAGCCCATAAACAACCTGCCCGAAGGCATATGCTATGATCAGTCAATCCCCATATTAAGCATACATATGATGCGTATGATCATGAGTCATGAAACTATACTATCATGTCAATGAGTGATGAACCATCCTTACAACGCAGATGGGCCTGGATGGCCGAAATACAACAAGTACGGCCCAGTAATGGGCCCTAAGGAGAGTCGTAATGTGGACATCCAACCAACATTACACTCGCAATGTGAACGTCAAACCAACATTGCTCCCCAGGCATGATCTTCTTAAACTTCGCTACGTAATCGGTATGGGATTACACATTACAATGGGCCTTAGGTTCACCCCATTGGGCTTTTCATATATATATATCAAATGGCCATATCCTATGGGCCTTTTATTTATTAGATGGGCCACATAAATGGGCCATACCAATGGGTCAAATGTGCATTGCAATGGGTCAAACCCGTGGGCCTAGGATTGCATCAAATGAGCTTAGTCTCATGCGTCTAACATGTGACCAATGGGCTACACCAATTGGGCCCCCACATGTACGTAAAAAGGGACTCAACCCATAGGCCTAACATGAGTCAAATGGGCTTAAACCCTTAGGCCTTTATTAAATAGAATAAGCCTAACTCATGGTTCTCAAATAAGTCCAGTGGGCCTAATCCCATGGACCCTTTTATAATCAAATGGGTTTAGTCCCATGGGCCTTACAATATATCAAATGGCCTACTTCTATGGGCTTTAAAATTTCAACAAAAAGGGGGTCCAATTACATGGGCCTTGAAGTACGTCAAATAGGCCTAGTCCATGCCCTTTTTGAAATTCAAATGGGCCTAGCCCATAGGCCTTAGATAACAAGTGAGCCTAAGCCCATAGGCTTTACATATCAAGTGGGCCCAAATTCTTAGGCCTTAAATGGATCAAATGGGCCCAGCCCATAAGCATTTTATAAATCAAATGGGCCTAGCCCATATGCCTTTTACAAATCAAATGGGCCTAACCCATATGTGATTGGTCCACCCAACTAACGACCCATGCTTTAAAATGATCTCACTAGGTGGATGGACGGTCTAGATGCACCACATGCATCATGGTGGGTCCCACTGTCTAGTGGACAGTGCGGATTTAACACATACAATCCAAGGGCCCCATCATCCGCTGGACGGTGGGAGTGCATATACCCAACAGTGGGTGCCACCGTCCACTGGACGGTGGACTTAGAGACACATGCATCAATCGTGGGTCCCATGTGGGGCCCACCCCGTAATGTTTAGATGACATCCGACCCATTCATAAGGTCACTCGGACCTGGATGAAGGGAAAACATAAATTTCAGCTTAATCCAACACCTCAGTGGGCCCCAAACAGATTTCAATGGTAAAATTTAATCCACACTGTTTCATGTGGTGTGGGCCACCTGAGTTTTGGATCTGACTCATTTTTGGAGGGGGGCCCGCCACTGGGGTGGCCCACCTCATGACCAAGTTGGATGGCAAATAACAATTATAGTGGGGCCCACACGCAGGAGCCGTGGGCACCCTTTCCACGTCCGTCCGCCCGCCCATGCCTGGGCTGCACGCGCCTGCGTGCAGGCGCTGGGCACTGACACAGGAGGCAGAGACCTCTGCCTCATGAAATTCTAAATTTTGGGAAAGACTGATTTCCCGGGGTTTTTCACGTGTGGGGCCCGCTAAAATGAAATCCGCCCCGGCCATTGCGATCAGTGGCCCGAGGTCGTCCAAATGAGTCCAGAGTTTGGATTTTTTTGATGCTTGGAAGAGAAATAAAATAAGAAAATAGAGTTTGAATGGTGAGGGCGTAATATTTGACGCTATGGCCCACCAGGTGATTGGATCAGCTCCAAACTTCTACCCAACGGCTAAAATGCCGTGGGTAAGAGGATGGACGGCTTGGATCGGACATAAACATCAGGGTGGGGCCTATGCAAGGGAACCACCCAAGTCCCTTCCTTTTTCTTTCTTCCTTTTTCCTCCTTTTGTTGAAACGTCCAGCGTCCCAGACGCTGGACGGTCTTATATATATATATATATATATATATATATATATATATATATATATATATATATATATATATATATTTATTTATTTTTGAGTGTGGGCCCTGATGGAGTGGGCCACCACTGATGGGTGCCATGGGCTCAACGTCCAAGGTGGGCCCCACTTGAATAAAAATTACATCAAGGTGGGATCCATTCAAGTGGGCCACCATCTTATAGCATAAAAATAAAATAAAATAAAATAAAATAAAATAAAATAAAATAAAAGTAATAAAAGAGAGAGAGAGACATGGAGGGTGGGACAGGGCTTGTGATGGAGGGTCCCCGGCATTATGGGCCCTCCCTTACAAGAAAATTATACAATAAATGGATCCCTTGCACATGGGACCATTGAAAATGTAAATCAACGGTGGAGATCCATTCTCCACCGATATGGACGGTCTATATGACCTTTCTAAATGAAAATAAACATCATGATGGGGTCCATGGAGAATGGCCCCATCATGGAATGATCATGATGATCCAAGTGGTCCATCGGCCACATTTTAGGGTCCCAAGTGAGATCCACACCATTGATCGGTGGACCTCACTTGGTCCACCATAAAAATAAGTAAAACTACCCTATAGAGGCACCCACCGTCCGATCTTCTCGCTCCTAGGGGTTCCTTGGCACCTTAGCTTCAACTTTAATGGTTAAGATGAAGAATGGAGGGTTGAGATGGGAGATTTTGGGGTAGGAAGGTGGGCCACTTGGAGTTTAGGGAAGCTTGAGAATTTCCATACGTATAGAGTTGGAATTTTGCTTGAAGTTTTGAAATGAGAAAGAGAGAAAGAGAGAGAGTGATGTAAAGGGAGAGAGAGAGAGTGATGGATGGATAAGTGAGTGATGGTTGTGTAAGAAAAACTTGACTTTTGAGGCTTTTGTGTAAGAGAGGTATGGGTGGTGTAAGAAAAGCTTGACTTTTGTGGCTTTTTGTGTAAGAGAGGTATGGTTTGGGGAGACTTTTGTGGTTGCTTGGGAAAATAGAATAAAGTGATGTGTACTTGACATGTGATGGCTTGATGGGTGATTGATTGATGGGATTGATGTGATTGATGTGACACATCGTAGAGATTCTCTTAGTTTTCGCACCGCACAGCGTTTTCTCACACCGAACGTTGGCCCACATCTCTTGATCAGGGTATCGCCTCGGCGCACGAGTCGGGGCATCGGAATCGCAACGATGGCGCGATCGTTATGGTATTGGTCTCGGGTTGAGTCGACTCAGGTTGTCGGTACATGAATCAGGGTCGCACGTCGATATTGTTTAAGGGTCGAAGGTTGCCGGAATTCGACCGGTAAGACCGCGGAAGTGTACGGAAAGGTACGGACCAAGATACGGGTCTTACAGCTCTCCCCTCTTTGTAAAAATTTCATCCTTGAAATTTACACAAGCATTGTAACTAAGCATTACTCATGAAAAAGAAGCGATATAACATCATCATATAGAATCAGGGATAGCGTACAAAATACATCACATGATCAACCATCAAAGAGATGAGGATAACGCTCTCGAATCTCAACCTCACGCTCCCACGAAGCCTCCTCTACAGAATGGTGACCCCACTGCACCTTCACCAACGGAATGACCTTGATTCTCAGGACCTGTTCCTTCTGATCAAGGATAAGGACTGGCTGCTCAATGTAAGAAGCGTCCTCACGAACCTCCAACGGCTGCCAATCAATGACAGAAACTATGTCTGACCCACACTTCCTCAACATGGAAACGTGAAAAATGTCGTGGATGCCAGACAACTATGATGGCAAGGCAAGCCGATAGGCCACGACGCCAATGCACCCAGTGATCTCAAAAGGTCTTATGAATCTCGGGGCAAGCTTGCCCTTCGCTCCAAATCGAACTACGCTCTTCATGGGCGAGACCTTGAGATACACATGGTCCCCTACGTCAAACTCCAAGGGACGACGCCGATGATCAGCAGAACTCTTCTGTCGGCTCTGAGCTGTGCGCATCCTCTGCCTGATGATATCTATAGCCTCTGAAGTCTCCTGCACAAGATCGGGACCTAGGAGACGGCGCTCTCCAACCTCGGTCCAACAACTCGGTGATCTGTATGGTCTGATATAAAGTGCCTCGAAAGGAGCCATGCTGATGGTCGCCTGATAGCTGTTGTTGTATGCGAACTCAGCCAATCGCAGATACTCATCCCAGCTACCCCTGAAGTCAATCGCGCAGGCCCGAAGCATGTCCTCAAGTATCTGATTGACCCTCTCGGTCTGGCCATCGGTCTGCGGATGGTACGCGGTGCTGAGCTGCAAATCAGTTCCCATCGCATGCTGGAAGCTCCCCCAAAACTGAGACGTGAACCTCGAGTCTCGGTCAGAAACGATCGAGACTGGAACGCCATGCAGTCTCACAATCTCCTCGATAAATAATCTCGCAAGCCGGTCCATAGACCAAGTCGCACGCATCGCAAGGAAATGTGCCGACTTCGTTAGACAATCCACAACAACCAAAATGGCGTCATGACCGCGCTGAGTCCTCGGTAAACCCATAATGAAATCAGTCGACACGTGCTCCCACTTCCACATCGGGACGCTCAACGGCTGCAATAGACCAGGAGGTCTCTGATGATCGGCCTTGACATGCTGGCACGTGTCACACTCGGCCACAAAATTGACGATCTGGCGCTTCATCCCCGCCCAAAAATACTGTCGCCTCATGTCACGGTACATCTTCGTCGAGCCCCGGTGGATAGAAAACCACGATCGATGTGCCTCGGTCATAAGATCTCTGCGTAACTCTGAAATATTCGGGACACATAATCGGCCTCTGAAGCGAAGTCCACCGTCTGTACCGATCTGCCAATCAACCTGACCCTCAGATGCCGCCTCATCCATATAACCCTGCAACGACTCATCAGCCTGCTGAGCCTCGATCACCCTAGTGACAAGAGAGGGTTGAATCGACAAGCTCGATAACTGTACAATAGAATACTGCAGACTGAACTCAAAATCATACGCTGCGATATCCTCAAGCATCCGCCACTCCTGAATCATCATGTGCGCCACTAAGCCTCGTGGCTGACGGCTGAGGGCATCTGCCACCACGTTCCCTTGCCCGGGTGGTACTGGAGGTCGAAATCATAGTCCTTCAGGAGCTCCATCCAGCGCCTCTATCTCATATTCAACTCAGACTGCGAGAAGAGGTACTTCAAGCTCTTGTGATCAGAGAAGAGCTCGAACCTAACCCCGTAAAGGTAGTGCCTCCACACCTTCAGTGCGAAGACAACTGCAGCCAGCTCCAGATCATGTGTAGGATAGTTCAGCTCATGGACCTTGAGCTGGCGAGACACAAATGCCACTGGTCTCCCGTGCTGCATCAAGACAGCACCCAAACCGATATGCGAGGCATCAGTGAATACAATAAAGCCGTCACTCCCAGAGGGAAGAGTGAGGACAGGAGCGGACGTCAGATGGTCCTTCAACTCCGTAAATGCTCGCTCGCAGGCGTCACTCCAAATAAACTCTGCGCCCTTCCGAGTCAACCTAGTCAGCGGGGCTGCAATACTAGAGAAGCCCTCAATGAAACGTCGATAATAGCCCGCTAAACCAAGAAAACTATGGATCTCTGTCGCAGTCGTGGGCTGGCCCCACAGACGCACTGCCTCGACCTTCGAGGGGTCCACTGCAACACCCTCCCTCGTCACCACGTGACTGAGAAACTTCACCTCCTCCTGTCAGAACTCGCACTTCTCCAGCTTCGCATACAGCTGGTGTGCGCGGAGGGTCTGCAAGGTAATCTCTAAATGCTGCTCGTGCTCCTCATGGGTCCTCGAGTAGATCAGAATGTCGTCGATGAAGACTACAACAAACTGATCCAGATATGGGCGAAAAACCTTGTTCATCAGCTGCATGAAGACCGCGGGTGCATTAGTCAGTTCGAAGGACATGACCTGAAACTCAAAATGACCGTAACGCTCCTGAATGCCGTCTTCGGAATGTCCTCATCTCGGACCCGAATCTGATGATAACCGGAACGCAGGTCAATCTTCGAAAAGAACTGTGCACCTTGCAGCTGGTCAAACAAATCATCAATCCTAAGGAGCGGGTACTTATTCTTGATCGTGACTTTGTCAAGCTCGCGGTAGTCAACGCAGAGCCTCAACGAACCATCCTTCTTCTTCACGAAGAGTACCAGTGCTCCCCACGGAGAACTGCTCGGACGGATAAAGCCTAACTCTCGTAACTTGTCCAACTACTTCTGCAGTTCCCGTAACTCTAACGGTGCCATACGATACGGGGCCTTCGAAATAGGCGAGGTACCGGGCACGAGATCGATCTGAAACTCGGTGAATCGACGAGGCGGTAATCCCGGAATCTCCTGGAACACATCGAAAAAATCGCATACTATGGGAAAATGATCGATGCAGGCGGCAACAGGCTCCTCTATGGCGCAGGACATCAAGTAAGACAACCGCTCTCCTCTGGCCTCTGCAATAAACTGAAACTGTGGCACGCCGGGTATACAGAACGTGATGGTCCTCGCGGTGCGGTCCAATATAACATAGTACTCGATGAGCCAATCCATGCCCAGGATGACGTCGAACTCAGACATCGGCAAAATGAACAGATCGGCAGGCAGAAAGGTATCCCCAACTAGAACGGGGCATGACGAGTAAAATCGTCCTAACGCTGCAGTCCTCCCCAAGGGAGTCGATACAGATAGGCTCTCATCAGTAGACTCCAACGGTAAGCCAGCCGATCGACAGAAGCTCTCGGCTACAAAAGAATGCGATGCACCAGAATCAAACAGCACTCGTGCAATGCATGCAGAAACTGGAAGTATACCCTCAACAACTCCTCCAGAAGATTGAGGGTCCTGCTGAGCTGCATAAAACCTAGCCTGAGCTGGCTGGGGAGGTGCCTGTCCCCTCTGAACGTGCTGCTGCTACTGCTGGGGTCACTGAGGTGGTCGAAACTGCTGCCTCTGCCGCTGCGACCTCTGAGGCTGGTGATGATGCTGATGCTGCTGCTGAGGTGGCCTCGGTGGTGGAGGCTGCTGTTGCTGCTGCTGTGGGGGTCTCTGCTACTACGGTGGAGGTCTCTGCTGCTGTGGACCTCTCTGCTGCTGCTGGGGGCTGGGACACTCCCATGAACGGTGTCCCGTCGCACCGCACCTGAAGCAAGTGCCGGTGAACTGCCTCTGAGGTGGTGGTGGAGGTGCTGCTGGTGCTGATGGTGCTCGAAAAGCTGGGCGACCTGTGCGCCTCTACTGTTGTGGTCGACATTGCTGGGAAGGACTGGAAGAGGCCTGCCTCTTCCGGTCTCCCCTCTGACCACGCTCAGACTGAGAACCGGCCCACTCAGTCTCGTAAATCTGATCTCTCCGCACGACTGCCTGGAAAGTAGGGAGCTCATGCCCAATAACTCGACCTCGAAGGCCGTAACGTAAGCCGTGCTCGAAACGGCGGGCCTTCCGCCCCTCCTCATCAACCATATATGGTACGAATCTCGATAGAGCCACAAAACGAGCCGCGTACTGTGCCATCGTCATGTCTCCCTGCACCAGAGTCTCGAACTCTAAAGCTCGCTGACTGCGAATATGGTCTGGGAAGTACTGCTCCTCGAATCGGTCAACAAAGTCCTCCCATGCGCAGACATACTCAGGTCCGGTAACACGGGTAACAGAGGTCCACCAATGCTCGGCCTCACCCTGGAAGAGAAATACTGCAAGCCGGACGTGCTGCTCGGTCGTACATGACATGGTGTCAAAAATCTTCTCCACATCGGAGCGCGATCTCTCTGCTGCAGTCGGATCTAAATCGCCCTGAAAACGTGGGGGATCAAGCCGTCTGAACTCACGAAGTAAAGCGCTCGCGCGCTCCTGCTCTGCCTGAGCTGGTGAAACAGCTGGGCGTCTGCCCTGTCCCTGTAGTGCGGCTGTCACAGCCTGTAACATCTGCCGTAACTAAGAGGCACTGACAGTCACAGTCGGCTCCTCATCGGCCTCAGGTGGAGGAATGTCATCCTCATGAGAGGAAGCAGGGATCTCTGAGGGTGGAACGAGAGACGCAGGGGGTAAAGCTGGAGCCTCCGATGGTGAAGCAGAATCCTCATGTGGTGGTGCGAGAGTCGATCGGGTAACTCTCCCAGGTGTCATGTCCTACAGGAAAGAGCGAGACGCCTATCAACTTCAAAACTCTCGAAGGTGCGCACGTTAACGGTCTGTATTGGAAGGTCGCGAAGCTATCCGAACTTCGGGACTTAGTCATTCCACACTCATAGCAGACATATAATGTTGTTCTCGGTTATTCGTAAGTTATGCTCTGATACCAACTTCTGTCACGCCCCAAAATTGAAAACCGGGCTCACAAAATTCCCGATTGCCGAATCCCATGGACCCTTTTATAATCAAATGGGTTTAGTCCCATGGGCCTTATAATATTTCAAATGGCATACTTCTATGGGCTTTAAAATTTCAACAAAAAGGGGGTCCAATTACATGGGCCTTGAAGTACATCAAATGGGCCTAGTCCATGCCCTTTTTGAAATTCAAATGGGCCTAGCCCATAGGCCTTAGATAACAAGTGAGCCTAAGCCCATAGGCTTTACATATCAAGTGGGCCCAAATTCTTAGGCCTTAAATGGATCAAATGGGCCCAGCCCATAAGCATTTTATAAATCAAATGGGCCTAACCCATATGCCTTTTACAAATCAAATGGGCCTAACCCATATGTGATTGGTCCACCCAACTAACGACCCATACTTTAAAATGATCTCAGTAGGTGGGTGGACGGTCTAGATGCACCACATGCATCATGGTGGGTCCCACTGTCCAGTGGACAGTGCGGATATAACACATACAATCCAAGGGCCCCACCGTCCGCTGGACGGTGGGAGTGCATATACCCAACAGTGGGTGACGGTGGACTTAGAGACACATGCATCAATCGTGGGTCCCATGTGGGGCCCACCCTGTAATGTTTAGATGACATCCGACCCATTCATAAGGTCACTTGGACCTGGATGAAGGGAAAACATAAATTTCAGCTTAATCCAACACCTCAGTGGGCCCCAAACAGATTTCAATGGTAAAATTTAATCCACACTGTTTCACGTGGTGTGGGCCACTTGAGTTTTGGATCTGACTCATTTTTGGAGGGGGGCCCGCCACTGGGGTGGCCCACCTCATGACCAAGTTGGATGGCAAATAACAATTATAGTGGGGCCCACACGCAGGAGCCGTGGGCACCCTTCCCACGTCCATCCGCCCGCCCATGCCTGGGCTGCACGCGCCTGCGTGCAGGCGCTGGGCGCTGACACAGGAGGCAGAGACCTCTGCCTCATGAAATTCTAAATTTTGGGAAAGACTGATTTCTCGGGGTTTTTCACGTGTAGGGCCCGCTAAAATGAAATTCGCCCCGGCCATTGCGATCAGTGGCCCGAGGTCGTCCAAATGAGTCCAGAGTTTGGATTTTTTTGATGCTTGGAAGAGAAATAAAATAAGAAAATAGAGTTTGAATGGTGAGGGCGCAATATTTGACGCTATGGCCCACCAGGTGATTGGATCAGCTCCAAACTTCTATCCAACGGCTAAAATGCCGTGGGTAAGAGGATGGACGGCTTGGATCGGACATAAACATCAGGGTGGGGCCTATGCAAGGGAACCACCCAAGTCCCTTCCTTTTTCTTTCTTCCTTTTTCCTCCTTTTGTTGAAACGTCCAGCGTCCCAGACGCTGGACGGTCTTATATATATATATATTTTTATTTTTGAGTGTGGGCCCTGATGGAGTGGGCCACCACTGATGGGTGCCATGGGCTCAACGTCCAAGGTGGGCCCCACTTGAATAAAAATTACATCAAGGTGGGATCCATTCAAGTGGGCCACCATCTTATAGCATAAAAATAAAATAAAATAAAATAAAATAAAATAAAATAAAATAAAAGTAATAAAAGAGAGAGAGAGACATGGAGAGTGGGACACGGCTTGTGATGGAGGGACCCCGACATTATGGGCCCTCCCTTACAAGAAAATTATACAATAAATGGATCCCTTGCACATGGGACCATTGAAAATGTAAATCAACGGTGGAGATCTATTCTCTACCGATATGGACGGTCTAGATGACCTTTCTAAATGAAAATAAACATCATGATGGGGTCCATGGAGAATGGCCCCATCATGGAATGATCATGATGATCCAAGTGGTCCATCGGCCACATTTTAGGGTCCCAAGTGAGATCCACACCATTGATCGGTGGGCCTCACTTGGTCCACCATAAAAATAAGTAAAACTACCCTATAGAGGCACCCACCGTCTGATCTTCTCGCTCCTAGGGGTTCCTTGGCACCTTAGCTTCAACTTCAATGGTTAAGATGAAGAATGGAGGGTTGAGATGGAAGATTTTGGGGTAGGAAGGTGGGCCACTTGGAGTTTAGGGAAGCTTGAGAATTTCCATACGTATGGAGTTGGAATTTTGCTTGGAGTTTTGAAATGAGAAAGAGAGAAAGAGAGAGAGTGATGTAAAGGGAGAGAGAGAGAGTGATGGATGGATATGTGAGTGATGGTTGTGTAAGAAAAACTTGACTTTTGAGGCTTTTGTGTAAGAGAGGTATGGGTGGTGTAAGAAAAGCTTGACTTTTGTGGCTTTTTGTGTAAGAGAGGTATGGTTTGGGGAGACTTTTGTGGTTACTTGGGAAAATAGAATAAAGTGATGTGTACTTGACATGTGATGGCTTGATGGGTGATTGATTGATGGGATTGATGTGATTGATGTGACACATCGTAGAGATTCTCTTGATTTTCACGATGCGCGGCGTTTTCTCGCACCGAGCGTTGGCCCACATCTCTTGATCAGGGTATCGCCTCGGTGCGCGAGTCGCGGCATCGGAACCGCAACGACGGTGCGATCGTTATGGTATTGGTCTCGGGTTGAGTCGACTCGGGTTGTCGGTACATGAATTAGGGTCACGCGTCGATATTGTTTAAGGGTCAAAGGTTGCTGGAATTCGATCGGTAAGACCGCGGAAGTGTACGGAAAGGTACGGACCAAGATACGGGTCTTACAACAGCTGTCTTCTAGAGCTTTTAATATTGATATTGTATTTCCCTTATGCATTGTACTTAAAGTTTTTTATTATGGTGGATATGTAGTGATGTTTCTTATTGTTGTTATGATTTATGTTTATGGTTATGCTTCTTATGAGATAAATGTATGTTGAAAATCCTTCATGTAGGATCCTAGGATCTGAACTTGGTGTACGGGTGCCAGGAGCAGAGAATGGGGTACTATAGAGGCTGTCGGCACTGGATTCGGCAATCAAAAATTTTTTGAGCCTGGTTTATGAGTCTGGGGTGTGACAAATAGTTTGATCGCAATACTCTAGTGAAGGCTTAAGATCATATTCTTCACTAATAGGATCTTCGAATGCTTATGAAGGTGAGGAATTACAATGATAAGAACACGAATCTCATATGGATAGAGTCTAGGATAACTAGGTTAAGCTTGGGATGCACCAGGGAATCTCAGATGCCTTAATCCATGATTTTTGCAAAGATCCGGATACTCTATATATAAGAAAAAGTTACCAACAGATCTATAACGGCTATATTTCGGTCTTCTTGAGAAGTCTTCGGTTGGATCAAACTGTCATTGGTCGGACCAAATTAATCTTCGATTGGACCGAATAAGGTCCTCAGGTTGTTAGACACTTTTTTTTACTTTCGGTCGGACAGAGGCTTTTCTTCTGTTGTAGTCGGTCAGACCGAATTTAAGTTCGATCGGATTGAATTAACTCCAACCTTGCTATTCACTTTCGGTCAGACCGAGGTTGCCTTCAGTTGCTATCAGTCGGACCGAATTATAGCTCGGTTGGACCGAATTAACTTTGAAACTTGCTGGAGTGTTTTGGGCTGCTTCGGTCAGACCAAAGTTTGTTATTTTTCATTTTCCGTTTCAGTAACTTTCAAACATCTAAAGCCAAATCTAAGGAGATAGAAAATATGAACTTTTATGGCTCAAGGGATGATCTAATAGAGGTTTTCTATTTGGTTTAGGATCATCTAAAGGGTATAGGTTTGTTTTGTTTTGAGGATAGGAGCATAGGAGCATCTTTTTACCCTTTGAATGTTGCTTGATTCTTCTGCTCCAGTTGTGTCTTCGGTCTTCATTTTCCAAGGGCTCACCAGACTACTTGACACAACAATTCATGTGATTGACAAACAAGAGTGCAAGAATGAGTGCACTTACAATCTCCCCCTTTGTCAATTACATGACAAAACAAACTAACTAAGACAATGTCATGGTCCATACCAATGACTACCAAAATAAATAAAAATTACATGCAAATATAAAATTTTTACAACTCTAAGATATTAAAACATGTAATACAGCAATGCTCCCCCTGAATGTCATCCATGATCAACCTACAACATAAGATGTACAAGACACAAATACAACAAACTAGGGAGCATTGAGTACTCATAAGGTTCTCCCCCTTTTTATCAATCATTGGCAAAGGGTAGTTAACGAAACAATCCAATAAAAACTGAAGTATGGAATTGATAATTAAACTTAGTTTAGAGGGAGAATAGGAAAATCACATTAGTTCAGAATGTAGATGCAGAAACATGTGAACATACCATGTCAGAAAGGAGATATAACAATCAATAAAATAAGTGACATGAACATCGTTAAAATTATCATCATTAAACCACAAAAGTTAATCAAAATAACTATCCCAAGTTTGGGTAGTATCATCATCATCTAAAACATCAAGCCCTCAGGGGCATAGAAAATCCAAAATAAAGAGTATCATGATGCAGCATCAACATGGATCTCTTTGGAACAACAACTTGAAGGCCCACCCTTATAAGAAGGAATATGAGTGTAGCAAGTAAGGAGCAGCTCTGTGATGTGCTCCCTAGTGTGTTGAAGAGCGTCAAGACGTAGTTTAATCCTGGAGAGATGATTCTCACATTGTTGGAGGTGAACTTCCACATTGGATTGTCCTTCAAGAAGATGATGAATGAGATCATTTTGGTGAAGGAAACGCCCAGTGTTTACTCAGATTGGACTTGGAACAGGTACTGGGGTGCGACACGAGTCCCGAGCAGTGGCTATGGGAGTGTTTTGAGCATCTTCTTCACTCATGCATTCATGGTTGTCCTCAAATGTAGGTGCAAACACTTTTAACAGGAGTAGGGTTTCCTTGGTAAAGCACACCATAGGATATACTGTATCATGGGTAGGTGGAAATCCTAGAAATTTGGCGAGTTTACAAATGACGCTTGGAAAGGGGAGGCTAGTGTGGTGAATGCCTTTGACAACTAGGATCAATTGTCTTAAAATGAGAGTGGGTAGGCATATTTCAATTCTTTGAAAGATATCAACAAGATATTCAGAACAAATGGAGAGAGCATATCTCTGAAAACTTCACATGGATACGCATTGGTATCAGTATATTATGGAGCACTTTTGTGGTTGAGTCCAAATGCGAGGAAGATAGGTAGTTTCTTTTGTTCTTGGGAATCTTTGAGTCATCACGCAAGGTTCTAGTCACTTCACCCCAAACACCTAGATGATTTAAAGAACGTTCAGTTGGTGAGATGTGTGTGACTCTAAGGCTCAGAAGTTGGCTCAACATCAAAGGAGTGATCTCCTTGGTTGAGTTCGTGTAATGGATGCTAATTGATGGAGGATCATCCTGAGTGTCATGACAAGAGTTCAAAAATTGATGAATGAGGTCATATTGAACCTCTCCTCCTAGGTAAAGTATGTTATCCCACTCAATTGATCCTAGATAGATGTCAATCTCATATGGTTCTATGAGAAGAGATCTGACCAATCGATTAAAGACAAATTCATTTTCCATAGCCATGGCAGTAGGATTTGGATAAGGAGAATAATTTTTAACTCTTATAGAGGAGGTTTCTCCTCTTGCATGTGCCTTGCCTTTGTCCTTAACCATGTTGTGCTGAAATCATATGTTAGAAACAATAAGCAGGAATAGGATAGTAAATGCAATTAAGAAAAAGAAAAACTGAGATAATATACTCAATAGGTACAAAGAATGAGGCTGCCTATCCTCAAATGTAACAATAAATTCAAGTGGGCTTCTAAGACAAGAGTTAGAATGCACATACTTCAACAGTTTCTGAAGGTCTTCAAAAATGTATTTGTTAAGGTCATTCAGAAGATTTACAGATGAAAACATGAATGACCGAGGATAGTCTAAGCTAAAGCATGTGATTTGAAGTGCAACAACTTTATAGCTTAGGTTTCCTTAACACAAAATAAGGCTTAAACTTCAGATTTTCCAATTATGCACAAAATGAGAGGCTAGAGTCCTCTGATTTGCCTATATAATGCAAAATGAGCTTGTTTCCATAGATTTCTAATCAAAAGACCATATAAACTGATTAACATACTTTTCAAGTCCAAAATATATATCTAGGCATAAACTTTAATATCCAAAAATTCACAACATACACATGAAGATATCCTAACACTAAATTGATCTAGATGGGCCACTCTCTGTGACGTCATCCTGCTGGCAAGATAGATGCACCGCAATCTGCTTGTAAGTACTATGTTGTAGATCTAACACCCTGTATTGTCAAATTTTGTAGTACCAAACCACTTTGGAGTGATTGACTTGTTTTGATAGATGAAAAGTTCACCTTCATTCGAAGATGCGTTTCAAGTCATCTACATCAACATTAAGAGCTATGACAACTTCAAGTCACTATGCATGTTCAACTACTAGAACAAGTTCAAGTTCACCTAGTACAAGTATGACTTCAAGTCCAAATACCTAAGTACTCAAGTCTCAAGTACACAAGCTCAAGTTCAAGTAAACAAGCTTAAGGCTCAAGTACACAAGCTCAAGTTTAAGTATACAAGGTCAAGCTTCATGTTCTTCAAAGTTAACTATCTATCGAAGTGACCGATGTTACAAGTTCTATGCTCACATTTACGGTATATGTGACCTTAGAAGGACCTTAGGCTTAAGTCATTATTGTTGCATATTTAAATTGGGTCAATATACTTATTTTAGACTTTACTTCAACTAGTCGTAGTCATTGTTCGACTAGTCCAGGCACTGGCTTGACCAGTCCAGGGTTTTTCTCGACCAGTCCAGAGTTTAACTTAAAAATTCAGATAAGACTGTTAGGTCTTCGATTGGTCGAGCACCCTGCTCGACCAGTCGTGGAGACTGGCTCGACCAGTCGAGCAGGGCTCGACTCAAACTCCAGCAAGGAAATTTTTACCCACTCGACCAGTCAAGTGCTATGCTCAACCAGTCGAGCAGGCCACTCGACCAGTTGAGAGTCTTTTTTATCTAATCGCGCCAGAAAATTTGAAAGTTAGTTCTGCCAGGACCAATCGAGCTGAACCTTAGACTAGTCGAGGGAATCGAATTGCAGCCTATAAATAGAGGACATTTCTCAGATTTTATCATCAATTCCAAGCCAATTCAAGCCACTACTTTGAGAGATTAGTCCTCACTATTGTGAAGTTATTGTAGGGTATTTAAATTTATTTTATATAGCTTTTTGGTTTCTTAATTTCTTAATCTCTTGTTATTCCATTCTACTTGATATAAAGGAAATTTTTCTTTAACCCTTTTTGAGATCTAAGAAATTGAATCCAAGTAGCCAAAGGTTGGATTTAATTTAAACTACATTTAGACCTAGAACCCCTTCATTTGTGAGATTGAACATTGAACATCTACATCTACAAAGAAGCAATTATACTAGCTACATCAAAGAACATTCTTCAGATAAGTATTATTTTCTATTTTCTATATTTGGTTTGAGAGATTTAGTCAGAAAAATCTCCATTTGTGGTTTTGACTGAGATCAGCTAGGAAAATCTCAACGTGGGGTTTTTTTATTATGTAAGCCCAATTGAAAAATAGATATGTAAAGGTTTTAAGGTGAACAAACCTTCTTTCTTAGTGAAAGCCAATACCACGTGGGTTGTGGATATTGAGAGTAGAGTATGTGTGGTTGTTTGCGAACAGTTGGTGTACACACCGAACCACTTAATTCTTGGTGTTGTGGTGGATGTTGTATTTAGTTTATGTGTGAGAATGCTTATATCTATTTTACGCATTTGTGGTGATTATTGTAATAGCCAGATTTATTTCTTTTGCCTCTGTATCGGTTTGAGTTTTTGAGACTTATGGAAGTTCTAGAAATCAAGTTTTCCTACCATAAACCTTGGTTGGTTTAAGGTTATCCTTAGAATAACGTTTGTATCAACCTCTTAAGACTTGTGCATTTGAGGTTGCTATTAAATTCTGCTATTTGAGCTTATTTTCTGCATTTTATTTTTATTTGGAATAGTCCTATTCATCCCCCCTCTAGGACTTAGAGCTCGCCCTTTTCACTATTACACCAACCTTTGAAGTGAGTGGAGTGCCTCTCCCATGGACTGCATCATCTTCTTAAGTTTGGAGGACCGTTGCTTTAGAATTTGCACTTGTTGATCCTTAATGTATGCAAGAGTATCATCCTTAGAGGCAGGGGCTATAGGGACAGTTTGTAGCTGTTGTGTGTCGGTGTCTTATTTAGTAGTATCATCCACCTTGTCCTGAATTTCATCTTCTTCTGATATCGGACCACCAGATTCGTGCACAGAGAGGAGATTCATCTTCCTAATTCTTTGCGCAGTGAATTTCAACACCAATAGATTTTCACCCTCTGGTTTGTTAAAGCCACATTTTCAAGCTAATTTACACAACAAGTGTGCAAATGGTATTGCTGTGGAGTTTAACTCGAAAGCCGAGACTATTTGGTCGTATATCAGCATGGGCAAACACAATGGCTCACCTTTTCCAATGTTATAGACCACCATGAATGGAGTGAGTTCAGTGTGATTACCGTATCGAGGATAGATATATGAAATGCAAATGAGATGGAGAATATGATAATTATGTGACATGTTGGTGGCCCACAGCGCATTTCCATGATGTCAAGGAACACTTTGTCCATTGCATAGAAATTTGGTCTAAATAACCCTTTTTGCTTCCGTAGGCAATTGTAGTTTGGCGGGTTATTTGGAATATAGTGGTATCTTGATAATTGTTGATATAGTATATGGACTAATCTTAACCATTCGACCCTCAAAATTAACTTCAAAACACATGGAGACCTTGCCCATAGATTGTGTGTAATGTGATAGAAAGGATCATACCAAATTTTCATTTACGGGGCCCCCCAAATGACAGAAGGGGTAGCCATCCTCGGCGAGAAAGAATGTCCTGGACATTAAATCTTTCAAGACAACCCAAATCCACACTCCTTTTACAAACAATCTTCCTTTTTAAGAATCTAGTTGCAATGGGTCTTGGTGGTACTGGCCTAAACGGACTAGGGCTTGAGGAGGCTGCAAGTTTAGAGGATTAGTGTGAGGTTCACCCTCGCTTTGGGGCATAAAGTTTCTGTCTATACCCAGATGATTTTCCAATGTCATGTTTTTTCTTTGATCGACCCTCACTAGGAGGGGTGGGTTCTCGATTGTCCATGATAGAAGATAAGCGTAAAGATGGTAAGGATGAGACAAATGGAGGAATAAACTACCAAGAAATGTGAATGAAGGGGAGAAAAATAGCAAAAGGATTACCTTGGATACCGATGGGTTCAGTAGGAAGCCTCCAGCCGAACTTAGGAAAGAAAAGAAGTGATAGTTCAAAAGGAACAGTGCGGTGAGGGTATTTAAATACCAACTCACGGTTCGATTTCGGTCAAGTTTAGTCGGACCAAGTTGTCCTTGGAATACACAAACATGCAGAAACGATTTTCCTATATATATATTGTGTTCCAAAGTAGGATTCAATGATATGTGAGGGAGTGAAGATCTTAAGTGGAACCATCAAAATAACTAGAGGCCAAGAATCCTCAAGTCTAACATTTAGAACAAACATAAGGCTTAATCCTTTGATTTAAATATGTGTTCAAGAGTGAGACAGAAGTCCTCTAATTCAACAATAAGCTCATATAGGAGGCATGGTCCTCTGATATACAAATTTAGCTCAAATGGACTTTATTTTATGGTTTAATGGATTTTCCTTTATGCTTGTCCACTTTCATGTCCTTCTTTTCACAACTCTTCCTACTAGTAAATTTGAGGAATTTCTTGAGTGTACTAGCTAGTTCCTCTTTGTTCAAATCATCACTATCACTTTTCAGAATTTACTTATTTGTGCTTGTCTGAATGTCTATATGATGATTTGAGGACGACTAGTTTTATCTTTAGAGGACGACCATAAGTATTTCTAAAGACTTTTGGTCTTCATCACTTTCAGAATCATTGATTTCAGAATTTGACTCTTCAGTGTCATCCCATGTGGCTGCCATAGCCTTTCCTTTTGATTTCTTTGTAGGACATTCGGTGGATAAATGACCATACTTCTGACAGTTATAACATTAGGGTTCTTTAGACATTCTAAAAGGTTTGCCTGTTTGGTGTTTGCTGTCCAATTGTTTTCCCTTATTGTTATATGGTTTCCATGGTTCTTGTTGAAGAATTTTTTGAACCGTTGAGCTAAAAGAGCCACCTCCTCATCAACATCTTCATTTTCATTTTCTTCTTCTTCTATCACAGTTATGTTCTTAGGGGTCATGAGAGCATTTTTTTTTTTTTTTTTGGATTTTGTAAGTGGTTTAAAGTGTAGTTCAAAGGTTTGTAGGGAACCTACTAGTTCTTCTCCTTTCATTTCCTCAATGTTCCTACATTCTTCAATGGTGGTGACTTTATAGTTAAATCATTCTGGCAAAGATCTCAGAATTTTTCTACAAATTTTAGATACCAAAATTCTCTTTCCAAATCCCCTCATGGAGTTACATATGCTATTCAACCTTATGAAAAACTCCATGAACATCTCATCTTCATCCATTTTTATGTGTTCAAATTGGGATGTCAAGAGTTACAGCCTTGACATTTTTATTGTGTTTGTTCCTTCATGAGTAGTTTCTAATAACTCCCATGCTGCTTTTGAGTTTATACATATATTTATCTGATTGAATACTTCTAGTGAAACTCCATGATAAATTGCATTCATGGCTTTGCCTTCGCACATTCTCATTTCTTTATCAAATTGAGTCCACTTCTCTTTTGGTTTTGGTTTAGAGATTGTTGTGCCATTCTTAACAATTTGTTCAATTGGTGCTACATATCCATTCTCAACAATCTCCCAAACATCATTGTCCAAAGCTGAAAGGAAATATATCATTCGTGCCTTCCAATATGCATAATTTGAAGCATTAAAGATAGGCGCTCGTGAGATCCATGATCCCTCTCATTCGCCCATAATTCTAACTTTAATTAAGACCTCCCTCTAGGTTGTTAAACCTTTTGAGAGGAACTCACTCTAATACCAATTAAAATTGTGGTTTAGACCACTGATATTTAAGTATGAATGTATAACAAAGGTCCCAGAGGGGGTGAATAGGACTTTTCAATAATTATGCCAATTTAAAAATATTTGTTGCCTAACTTAAACTAATCTCTAGTTAAACTAAGCAAGGGAATATAACTCTAAAGGCTTCCAAACCAATGGAGGATCCAATCTCATAGACTTCTCAAGATATATCAATCAAACAACTAGTCTATAGCACAGTGAACATGTGTGAATTGAATATGTTGCTTATTGATCCTGAGCATTCATCTTATCATGCATACATAACTATGCATTCAAACATATAAGCATGATTTAAACAGAAGTACAAATGTCAATCCCAAATATAAGCATGTATAGTGGTTTGGCTATGTGCCTACTCTACTCTCGGCGGATGTACTCTCTCCTAGAGTGTACTGGATTTCACTATAAAAGGTTTTAAATCAGGTTTACCTCAAACCTTTACAACTACATAAGATATTGTCTACACAAGACAATCATTCAAGCCTACACAAGGCTATCGCACATACCTACACAAGGTATTGTGTACACAAGACACTCATTCAAGCATACACAAGGTTATCGCACATACCTACACAAGGTACTGAGTCCCACACAAGGACACTATACGTATTTTCCCGTTGGAGGCCTACAAAAGCGAGTTTGCAAAAAAAACTCTGAAACCAAATCCTACACAGGGAAGAGATTTCAGACTCTTTGGACTCTAGTACTTAACTCTAGTACTTACTTGTAAGTGAATGAGTCCTTCTTATTGTATCTTGTAGGTTGTTTAATCTCTACTTTGTTGAGCTTCAATCATCTCCCGGATGCTCCCCCAATCTCGATGTTGTGGTTGTTCTGATGTTTTAGCTTCACAATTGATTTCCTTGTATATGATACTCCTCTTAGGGTAAACAAGGTGATGGGAGGGGTTGAATCTCTTATAACTTGATGGCAAGTGGATTTTCTAGGGGATTTAACTGATAGATGCACTAGAGTATTATAGAGACTAAGAATATACTAATAGCTTTGGTCTCAATACAATAGTGAAGACTTGAGATCATGTTCTTCACTAATAGGAGGTTTAAATGCTCATGAAGGTGAGGAATCACAATGATAAGGACATGAATCTCATATGGATAGAGTCTAGGATAACTAGGTTAAGCTTGAGATGCACTAGGGACTCTAGAATGCCTTAATCCATGATTTCTGCAAAGATCCGGATGCTTTATTTATAAGAAAAGTTACCAATGGATTTATAATGACTATATTTCGGTCTTACTAAGAAGTCTTCAGTTGGACTGAAATGTCATTGGTCGGATCGAATTAATCTTTTGTTGGACTGATTAAGGTCCTCAACTGATTAAGGTCCTCAGGTTGCTGGACACTTTTGGTTACTTTCGGTCAAACCGAGGCTTTCCTTCGGTTGCAATCAGTTAGACCGAATTAACTCCAGACCTTGTTGTTTAGTTTTGTTCACTTTCAGTCAGACCGAGGCTGCCTTCACTTGCTATCGGTTAGACCGAATTACAGCTCGATTGGACCAAATTTACTTTGAAACTTGCTGGAGTGTTTTGTGCCGTTTCGATCGGATCGACAGTCGAACCTAAGTTTGTTTTTTTCCATTTTCTATCTCAGCAACCTTCAAACTTCTAAAGCCAAATCTAAGGAGATAGAAAATATGAACTTTTATGGCTCAAGGGATGATCCAATAGAGGTTTTCTATTTGGTTTAGGATCATCTAAATGGTATAAGTTTATTTTATTTTGAGGATAAGAGTATAAGAGAATCTTTTTACCCTTTGAGTGTTGCTTAATTCTTCTACTCTAGTTGCGTCTTTGGTCTTCATTTTCCAAGAATTCACCAAACTACTTGACACAATGGTTCATGCGATTGACAAACAAGAGTGCAGGAATGAGTGCACGTACATCTCCTACAACTAATGGAAGATTGTAATCTTAGGGGATTCACCTATATGGGTCTTCTAGAGGATTTAGACAAAGATTTGACTATAAGTTCAAGTATAATATCTGTAAAATGGTAAAGTTTAAGCTCATCTTCAAGGTAGAGGTTGGAATCCTCATTGGAGTGTTAATATCAAAGAAGATGACTTAGAACTCACTAGTTTAGGAGCTTGGAATAATGGATATAATCATGGAATCACCTAGCTTCTATTGCACCAAAAATCGATCCAAATGCCCATGAACCGAATGCCCTATATATGGAGTTTGAGCTCCAACTGTAAAAAAATGGACAGATAATGGATCTGTTGATGGTATCGAGAAAATCGAGTTTTTAGTTAAATTGTTGCTAGATATTTTATACACTGCTACTCAATGCCATCGAGTGGTCTTCAATGAGATCAAGCGGACCCTTCGATGTCATTGAAGGTTCCTCGATTCCATTAAGAAACTCAGATAAAAAATTATATCTCTCTCGACAAATTTGAGTTACCTACCAATTTTCATCGAGTGGTGCTCTCGAAAGTCTGTTGTTTTAGGCATATAATTTCACAGCCGATCCACCTCTTCTAGCCTTACTTATCATGTTCCAATTAAGCTTTTAAGGTTAATGGGTGATCAACTAAGTTTACCTATAAGGTTAAGGGTCATTTAGAGGTTGAAGGGATTGTTTTATGTCAAGGGTCAGGGTCACCAAGGCACCTGATTTACCCATTCTTTGCTTATTGATTCTCATGTCCTCTTGTGTCTTCGATTTTCAACTCCCAAAGGCTCAACCGACTACATGACACATGGACTCACTTGATTGACAAACAGGATGCACAAATCAATGTACTAACAAGTGTGGGTATGAATCCCTCCTAAACACTGTGGATCTCACCTAGGGGGTGATCCCCCTAGGCACTATGGATCTCATGTGCTTAGGGGGATCTACCCCACCAGGTGAGATCCACACTACTTAAGGGAGATCCACCCCTCTCAGACTCACTCCAGAGTGCATTTTCACATGCACATGCACTTCCAAGTCCATATTCATACAATTCAACTTTCACAACCGCTTTCACATTCACATTCACTCTCGCATTTCCATTCATACAATTCAACTTCACAACTCACAACCACTTCCATATCCACTTTGACATTTGCATTCATACAATTCAACACTCCCATCCACTTCCATATTTGCATTCAGACAATTTAACATTCTCTTCCACCTCCACATTTCCATTCACACAATTCAACATTCTCATCCACCTCCACATTTTTATTTATATAATTCAAAATTCACATCCACTTTCACATGCACATGCACTTCCACACTTAAACCCATACAATTCAAAATCCACACCCACACCCACATGCACACCCACCTTTACATGCATATGCACATACACCTTCACATCCCACATTCACATACACCTTTTGTAGATAGGTTATATTCTTTGAAAGAATGAGAGAATGTGTGAATGTTGAATAGAATGGATGAGTATGTGTATATGAATGTTGAATTGAATTAATCAAAAAGTAAATGTGCATGTGGAATGCATGAAGTGGATGTGAATATTGAATATGAATGAATGAAAATATTAATGTGGATGTGGATGTGGGATTGTAATTGACAAAATGCAAATGTGGGTATGGATGTGGATGTGGATATGGAGGTGATACATGACATGAAATTAAATATGACATGCAAGAGCTCAAGCTTTAGATTATACTAATTTTAAATAATCATAAAATTCTACATCCTACATATGATCAAATATTAAAAAAGAGAAATCTATGGAGGTCCAAGGCTACACAATTTTAGGGCTGGATTAAATTAAAATTATGAACTAAATAAACCCAAAGGATTGTTAAAGTCATCCATTCTTGCAATGGATTGTTCCCCAATTCAAGAGATTCACCAAGTTTCAATTTGGAAGAAAATCTAGGGTTTGAAAATTGAGAATAATTAGAATTTGAGACTCTTAGGGTTAGGGATCTGAATTAAGGGGTTTGATTTAAGTCTAAAGAGAAGGAAAATAGAGGACAACAGAACTTGAGATAATTCACATGCATTGGACAATAGATGGCCCTGGGGGCAAGTGTGTGGGGCCCACAAAGTTAGAAATTGACTTTTAGGCTAGGATCAGCCAGGGTAGGACTACCTCCATGCCAAATTTCGTGTCGATTCGATGCACGGCTTGTGCGTAGTACTCCGCCGAAGTTTTAGCCCCTCAGATGGGTTAGAATCTGAAATCTACTTGTGCCTTGCTATAAAAGAGAATTTAGGTATGAGAGAGGGTGAATCTGAAGATGAAAATGATGTATAAGATGATAGATGTGGGGTGTAAAGAGGTGGGGGTAATTTGGAATGGGTATATCTTAACACCACAGTAGTTAGCCCTTCGAGGAAGGGAGGGTTTCACACCCAATTTGATTCTTCGACCCAAAGAGATAGAGAGGAAGAAAATACAGTAATTTTATTCATAAACTTCATTCTAAATACCTACATTGGGTTGCTTATTTATAAGAAAATCCTAAACCCTAATAGACAATTTTTCCCTTGCGCCATGTGCGCACACTAATACTTAAAGTTGAAGTAAATAAAATAATAACTAATCTGCGTAATCAAAGCCATTCATAATGTTTCTAATAACGAGAATAGTCAAAAATCAAAATCCTATATCATATAAGGTTGTGGGCCACGATCATGAGATCTGATGGTAGAATCTATATGATGATCGGGTCCACTCAAATGCTCCATAGCACAGCCCTTAACTGTGAGGTCCTCCAAAAATGTTATCATTGTTCTAGATCAAAAGTGAGCCCCTCCTCTTTGAATATGTGCATAGGATGGGGGGCGTGCGCATGATGTCCCCATCAACTCTCCCCAACTGCGAAGGTTTCGCTACTAGTAAAATAAAACTCCTGACCGCTACAAGATTTCTGGATTAAGTCTCAGAAGCTCCTCCTTAGTGAGCCACATACTGTCTGAAGCTGGGCATGACTTCCACTTGAGAAAGAACTTTTGAAAGTCATTGTCTAACATCGATACTATCTGATGGTCTAAAATATTCTCTATCTCCTCTCTGGGTGTGGAAAGGGTAGGTATGAGAGGAAGATGCTGGGAACATAGGTTGGGAAGGGGCTATGGATCAAGGGAAAGGTCTGGAGAATCAGGATGGTTAGGTGCAAGGTTGGACAATGTATCAGTGATCTCCTAAAATGCAACTAGATCCTCCCCATTAAATGTGAAACTAATTCCCATGGAAGGTAGAAAATCTACCACGTAAGCGTTAGGACCATTTCGTTTTATAATATTGAATGGTTTAGTGCTAAACGTGTGTAATTTCCAAATAACTCCCTAAGGTTACTGCTATGGCCTGATGTGGACCATCACAAAGTCCCCTACATTGAATTCGTTGAATCGTTTATGTTGGCTTGCAGAAATTTTATAATGTTCATTACTAATATTGATCTTTTGCTTGATTTCTTGATGTAATGAATGAATATGATGTGCAAAAGACTCTGCAAACTTTGATTTCTTAATGCAATGAATGAATATGATGTGCAAAAGGCTTTATAAACTCTGATTTCTTGAAGCAATGAATGAATATAAATATGATGTCCCCATCAGGAGGTGAATGCAGATGTTGAATTGAACATGTTCATGTGGATGAAGATGTGAATGTGAATGTGAATGTGTATGAAGATATGAGTGTGGGTGGACCCCTCCTAAGCACTGTGGATCTCACCTGGGGGGTGAATCTCCCCTGAGAACTATGGATCTCACCAGGGGGTGGATCCCCCTTGAGCACTATGGATCTCACCCGGGACTCCTATATGAAATCCATAGTGCATCCACCCCCCGGTGAGATCCACAATGCTTAAAGGAGATTCATACAATTAAAATTTTACAACCACATTCACATACACTTCCACATGTGCATTAATACAATTCAACATTGACAACTACATCCACATGCACACCATAGAAAATGATATTCATATCCACTTCCATATTCAAATATACTTCCACATTTTTACACCATACAATCCATGTCCACATTCATACATATCCACATCCACTTTCACTTTCAAATTTTCATTCATACAACTCCACATTCATATCCACTTCCACATTTTTATACCATATAATTCAAAATTCACAATCAATACACTTCCACATTCACATTTATACAAATTCACCTCCATATCCACTTCCACATTTACTATTACATCCACTTCCAAATTTTTATTCATGCAACTCAACATTTACATCTACTTTCATATCCACGTGCACTTTTATATTGCATTCATTTAATTTAAAATTCACATCAACTTCTACATTAATAACCACATATACATTTGCATTCATACAATTCAGCAGTCACAACCCACAACCACATTCACATGTACATTCATTCATTCAACATTTAAGAAAAGGGTGCCTAGGTGTAATCCACAGTCACCAAGTGGGATCCATAGTGGACGAAGTGGGATCAACACTAGCTGGAGGATCCATAGTGCCCACATGTGATCCACAATAGCCACCCTTAAAAAAAAACATTCTCACTACATATTCTTACCTCTATCCACCATTTCAGTCATACTCCCTTGAAGAAAAACTTGAAAAACTTAAAATCAATCGACAGAATGAAGGTATTGTCAAGATTGCCGGAGTGGGTCCCATGAAGGTGGAAGCAACGGTATTAACTTCCTTCTTCAGTGGTGGTGGTGGTCACTCTCTCTCATATCGGTGGTAATGGTGGTCCTCTCTCTCTCTCTTTTGATTAGATGGTGGTCGTGGTCCTCTCTCTCTCTTGTATCAGTAGTGGTGGCGGTCCCCTCTCTTGTATCAGTGGTGGTGGTGGTCCCCTCTCTAAAAAATAAACCTCTGCAAACCCTCAAATGGGTTGGAATGTGGGTATGACCCCACATATATGTTTACATAATTATGTTGTGGGGGCCACTATGCATCTCCATTGAAATCCATTCCGAACATTAGCTCAGGGAAATAATTTCAAGGCATGGCCAAGAATTAGAAAAGAAGACATTAGGGATGGAACACACCACAGGAAGGAGCTGCAAGAGAAAGGCCATTGTTATCTCTATTAGGGGGTCATAGAGGCATCAGATGAAGATGAAATCGACACCCTCTAATGTCCCAGCCTGTCTCGAAGCGAATGAACGAATTAGATCTCCCAAGTAATGGGCCTATTCATGGCTTCGTGGGACCCACAATCTCCTCTTTGAAAAGATATTTAAAAGCCACAACCATACGGTGCAACAAGTGGGTAAAAGGGCAATTTCTTTTTTTTTTTTTAAATGCAAAAGGTCCTATTAAGGCAAATATATATATATATATATATATATATATATATATATATATATATATATATATATATATATATAAATTGAGATTTTGAAATTTTGCTTACATCGGGCCATTATTTTAAAAATCCCTAGCATAACAACCCAATATATTCATATATTCATGTGTCTATTGCTGTGTGGGCCCCACAGAGATGCCCATGATAGATCCACTCCTTCCAGCAATGTAACGCCCGTGAAAAATCCATACTTGGGCTCGAGTACCAACTCGACCCGAATTTGCGTAGAATTCATTCCTTTGGAAAATTTGACTAGGTTAGCTAGTGCAACGTTAGAATAGCTGGGAAATGGTCCCTGATCTCTTTAAATACGTTCTACAAGGCCCGAAGCGAGTGGAACTAAGGGTGCTATAATGCTCTAAAGCCTCGGATCAAACTCTAAGCCGGTTTGTTCTCTGGACCACTTTGAATCTTTGTATTGGATCTAGACCGCACGTTGAAAGTCCGATACCTCCTATCTTAGACCGTTAGGACCGTCTAGCTGGGCTTGACACTCATTCCAAAAATCAAGTCAAACCGATTATTACAGGCTATTTCATTGAGCCCGGACCGAAGAGAGTGTGAATAGGGACATAGTTGGAATTTCAAATTCAAATCTGGCACACAAATTTGACGCATCAGTATTAAGCATTCTGACCGTCAGAATACAGCCAAATCACACCCTTGGATCAGGAAAAATATCTATTATATATCACGAGACTTATAGGCCTGATCTTGGTGCGGTGACCGTTAAACTGAAACTGGGCCGCCACGTGCGATCTGGGAACCCAACCGGTCTGAAAACTGGATGTGTGCTAGATCCAGTATGCATGAGCTTAAGTCCGACCGCATTTGGCCTGGGGACCTCCAGAAATGCCCTTTTGGACCGAAACGGCCCCGATTTGGTTAGGCACCAAGTAAACATTGTTCCCAAGCCTATTTTGGGAATGTTTTGGGCTATAAAAGGGGTTGAAACCCTCACTCCTCTCTCCCATCCGAATTTGAGAGAAGCCCTAGCTTGGGAGAGAGAAAAAGAGTGAGAGATTGTGAGAGAGTGGGAGAGTTCTTCCCGCCACTTGTGCTACGTGTTGCACGTGCTTAAGCGACACTCCTCTACCGCTTTCCCGGCGATTCCACCGCAATCCTAGGTAAGTAAAAACCCTAAATAGTTGGTGATTTGAGTTTTTCTTGTTTCCATGGCGATGTAGCTTATGGATCTTATGTATTAGGCTCCTTACTCGCCGTAGACGAAGCATATACACTCCGCTTCAATTCCCGAGTCTACAAGACACTAGGTGAGGATTTTAGACGCTTTGATTGACGGTTCCCAATGCTTTCAATGTCGTTTAATAGTAGATTCTTGACGGCATCGCCGTTTGACATGTACAAAATGCTCTCCGTTTCCCGTTTCGTAAGCTAACGAAGAATATGAGATTTAGGGCATTTTAGTCATTTGTAGGAAGTACTGTTTGCATTCATATTTTGCTGATGTGATTGACATGGTTTGTTGTCGCATTAGGAAGTTAGGAATGCGTGCATAATTAGTTTGGCGAAGAGGTTCGCCTAGTTGCACACTTTGGGTCGACATACCATATGTAGACTTAAGTGTGTAGTGTATGTGTTTGTACAAATGTTTGTATTAGTATGTATTGAATTAAATGATGTTATATGATAGTTTGTGATTGATTTTTCAACTATTATGCTGACCTAGATGATTTTCTACATGTTGATAAAATGCATGATTTCATTACATGCATTGAATGTATGTGCTTGAGGATTTGCTTAAGTTGAATATGCATGGGAAGTATGCCTTGAAGATTTGCTTAAGTTGAATGTTATAACATGTGCTAACATGCTCACATGATGTATTTCAATTCCAATACCTTGTATAGTAATTCCATAGATGTGTGGGACTTGACTTAGTCCAGGCAGTCGGTAACCGAGCGATTTCGTGGCTGACTGGTCATAGCCACGAATGACGCGTCGATGAATGTGATTCGTTTTGAGAGTTGGCGGCAGTGGTTAGGCCACGCGAAGTGTTTTACGCACTTCATGTCGTTCAATTCGATATGCGATCGCGCTAGTCGAGCCCGTCAAGTAACCCGACTGGCCGATGTTTGTTCACCTTGTATGTAACATAACTGCTTGAACCTAGGGTACTGAACTTACCATTGTAAACCCTATTAACCGTGGTACCTTGATCCACGAAGACTCATGAGCCGGGCATGGTGGTATGGGACACCGTGGTCGAGCTGTCGGCCTACGCTGGGGCCACAAACCTCCCCGTAGTGACCAGTGAGCACCTAGACTCGTGAGCAGATTATGGTGGTATGGGACACTATATTCTAGCTGTCGGCCTACACTGATCAGGCGACGAGCCCTTTGTAGTGACCGCGAGCGTATTCTGAGTTCACGGGAGGCGACGACCCTTCCGTGCAGTAGAGTACAGTAGGCCTGTATTGATAAGGTGATGGGGGAGCGGTGCAACGAGTGCGAGCAACAGCCCTGGCAGCCCTTGCAGTGACCTACGAAATGTACATCGTATGAGATTACTAGGAGTGACGACCCTAGACAGGATCCGTGTTGGGATTGATACAAGGGAGGTACCTTAGTTTCCCAATCCTGCTGTTTGAATGGACTAATAACAACTTGGTAATCATATCACCATAGCATTGCATGTGCCTGGAAGATGTGGAGCACTCTAGGGAGTGTGGCATGCCGCGGTCGTAAGATGTTGCCGTATGAGGGTGATCGTCGGTGAGGGCATACATCACGTCATATCATCTTGCATTAACAACAGTTTTAGGACTTGTCTGATTTACTGCTTTACTATTATCGCGTGATTGAATTGTGAACATGCTAATCTTTGCTCTATGATTCCACTGAGTTGATCACTCATTCCCACGTTACGGGATGGTGTTTGCAACACCCACCAGACCCTGTTGTAGTTGCAGGTGACGATGAGATCCAGGGGGTGGAGCTAGATGATGACGAGGACCAGGATGAGTTCTCGTATATGCAGTATCATGACGGCTTCCCGTAGGTGACCTGGATCGAGGGGACATCAGTGGGACTTTTCTTTTTGAACATTATTCTTTTGTTATGTACATGTATATGAGACTCAGAGATGTAGTCATACTTTGGAGACAGTTGAGATTACTTTGTTTTTCCATACAGTGATATATATCTTGTTTAGTCTTCCGCTTGCTTTTATCACTGGATCTGAAGTATGAATTGCAGTTTTGGTATACTTTTACTCATGTGAATGCTTTAAATCAGACAACATTGAATCATAACCATTTTTGTTGCATAAGTGACGGTCTGGAACTCGGGAGTTGAGTTTATACACGACCCCCGATTTTCAGGGTGTTACAAGTTGGTATCAGAGCATGAATGAGAGTATACTGGGCCTGGGTTATGGTCTTGCGACGTACGCTGTCGCTTCCTTTGACTTAGGTGGGTGCGAGAAGGGTCTAGAAACACTTCTAGGATCACAGATTCGCCGATAGGCGAAGTCTATAAGGATCGATCGCAAGATCGAGTCTGTAACGCATCTCGGGTCGCGTAAAGCGACCCGAATCACTTCTAAGCTGTAGGAAGTCGGGTGGAGATGTCCTATGAGCGGTTTTAAACCGCAAAAGTGAATCCATGGGCCGTGGAATGACCACGACTCTAGTAATCAATCGCCAGGGCTTAAAAACCCTGTTTTGCCAAAAATTCTCAAAATTCCTTCTCTAAACACTTCAACCTTCAGTTCTTTTGTATCCATTTCATGTTAGGCATCAAACCTAATGTGAAAATAACACAAATTAGTTCATTCACCAAATTTTACAGTGAATAGTAAAATTTCATAAAAAATGGCCATAAAGCCATTCTAACTTCACTTTCTTTAGCAACTAAGGAGCTAGAAAGATGTACTGGATCCTTCTACCCCAAATCCATATGCTGCATCATATGGTTTGGTATTCGGGACTACGATGTGGACCCGGAAAGCCCCAAAAACATGTTTGGGCTCATAGGGACCAAAATACTATGAACTAAGGGGTGGGACCAGACTTTTTGGGGCCCTGGGACCATGGGGGACCAGACCCATGGGGTCCCGCTGGCCAACCTGAAGGTTGGCCGGCGATGCCATCGCCGGCCGGGCGATGCATCGCCGGCCGGCCATCTCCGATGGTGCTGCCCTTTGGGCGCACCCACTTAAATGCCTCCCACAACACCCCTAGGTACCTCCCATCCCACGAAAACCCCTAAAACACCCCTCTCCTTCACAAACAGCCCCCTTGCATGCCCTAGATTTGATTTTCAGCGCTCCATTCCAAATCCCGGCGACCCAAACCCCTCCTAATCCCTTCCTTGGCCAAAACCGACCACCACCCATTGATTATTGGGTGTTGGCAGCCCCTTTCCTTGAAGATTTTCCCATTTGGAGCTCCAAAATCCCCCAAATAGTGTCGAAATCGTGAGCAGCTCCATTCCACCTTTTTGTTCTTATTTTTCCCTGAAAGTACAGCCTTGGGAAGCTTGAAGCATCCCTCTACGACGCCTAGATTTCCTTTTGTCAGATTGGGCAGCCATTTCTCCGCATTTTCGGCGTTTTCCATGGCTTTCGTGGAAGCTATTTTGGGACTTTTGTCACTCTCATCCATCCTGTCTTTGATGGGTAAGAGGAAAACTGCAACAGATGAGGCTGGGCCGAGCCGCCCTGCTCAATCGAGAAGACCGCGGGGTGGTGCCGCAAGTTCAAGCGCCGCCGCAGGTCCAGCTGCAGTCCTGGAGTGCCGTACGAAGCGGGATTTGGATCCCCATGCACACCTTGGACGAACCATCCTATCAGAGATGCCTCATGGTGAATACACTGATCGTAGAGTGTTATTTGAGGCGGACGTAGATGGGCGATTGTTCGGCGAATATCTGTTGTTCGAACGCATTGAAGCTGCGCACTGGGGACCGATCTTTGAAGCTCGCGCTCGTGCTAATGTGAGCACTGTTCGTGCCTTCTATGCTAGCATCCAGAGTCCCACCTTGGAGCCCTTGCAGTTCAAAATCCCTTTTGGTAGAGATCGGATGGCTACGATCGACGTCCAGTTGGTTGCGCGACTTCTCAACGTGCCTCTAGGTGATGTACATCCAAGTGAGAAGAATTTGAGGACTAGACGTGAACGAGATCGCCGCACCAGGTTTCTGTGCGGTAAGTTGGTTCCATGGCAGCCTAATAATAGCCTCAAGGCGACGTACATGTCTGAGGATTTGCGTCTGCTGCATCACATCTGCACGTTCAATGTTTATCCTAGGTCGACGAACCGCATTGAATGTACACGTCTTATGGTCGATTTCTTATTTCTGGTGGCTCAGGGAGAGAACGTATGTATGGCCACTTTCATCTTACGGCAGATAGTTCTCATAGCCAGGTCGAGAAGAACATCCGAATCCCTTCCCTTTGGCCGACTCATTTGCAAGATTGCGCTTGAGTTTGCCTATAGACTTGGACCCGAATTGCCGGTATCGATTCACACCATCGATGAGTCGACGATGGTTAAGATGAAGATTGGGTCGCAATATCGTGAAAATCAACTTGAAAGGGATAGTGGGGACGACTTTGACGAAGAGGAAGATCAAAGCGAAGGAGAACCTAGTGCAGAAGTTCAGGAAGAGACTCAGGAAGAAGCAGAAGAGGAGGCTCAGGATACTGATGAGAGTCCTCCTCCTTCTGCGCAGACTACTATTGACGATCGCATTGCTCGGATGGAGGAGAGTCAGACCTCTTTGCGAAGGGAAGTCCAAGAACTTCGAGCAGAGGTCGCTGATGCCAAGGCCGTTACGAAGAAGAAATTTGGCAAGGTGACTCGCACCTTGAAGGCAATCCTGTGTTGCTTACAGGATAAGGGTGCTCCTCCTCCGTCGCCAGACTCCGACTAGCGACGCGATCTTTGATGTTGTTATGAGTAGTTAGCTATTTTCTGTTTCATGTGTGTAAAGCCTATTAGGGCTAGTGCTTTGCTTTTGTCGCTGTTGCTTAACTGTCTTAATTTCCATGTCATTCTAGTCATGATGCTTGTAAGGATATATCCCTTGTATTGTGACAATTTTGATTAATTGAAATGCATGGAATGCCTTTGACTCTTTAGTGAATGATTGTGGTGTATTTGTGCAATTGAGACTGACAAGGTTGCGCCCTATTTTGAAAATAGGGAATGCCACCTAAGACTACGAGGAGCGCGGTTCGGCTTTCATTGTTAGAGCAGATGGATCAGGCTCCTTCTCAGTCTGGCACTCGTCCGGACCCTGCTGTGGGCCCGATTCCTGAGACTGTTCGATCGTCTCAGCCTGCTACTGGTCCTACAGATGGACCACCGCCATTTACACCATCAGTTAGAGAGCCACAGCGCGCATCTACTTCCGCACCTCATCCGCCACAGCCTGCTCCACCACCTGATAGATTCGAGCAGATGATGGCTATGATGCTACAGCAGCAGCAGCTATTGACTACTATAGTCGGGACTTTAGCCCAGGGTGGGGGTGCGACTGCATCTACTCCGCCTGCACCACCTGCGCATCCAGCTGAGGATGCCTATGCTTACGCCCAGGATGAGGGCATAGCACTTCCTGCGCAGCCTGCTTTCCCTGCGGGGAACCCTGCCGACACACGGGGCCTTCTGGAGCGATTTCAGCGCTTGCGGCCTCCTACTTTCACGGGTTCTCACAGACCCGAGGAGGCTGAGTTTTGGCTCGACCGAGTGTCGAAGATTCTGCGCATGTTGCACTGTACTGAGGCAGAGCAGGTAGAGCTGGCTACCTTCCAGTTTGAGAGAGAGGCCAGTATGTGGTGGGATAGTGTATTGCGGACTGTTACCGCAGACTTCGTATGGACATGGGCAGCATTCGAGTTTCGCTTCCATGAGAAGTATTATCCTCAGACCTACAGACACGAGAGGGAGAATGAGTTTCTCCGTCTCAGGCAGGCAGCGATGACGGTCACCGAGTATGAGCATCGGTTCACAGAGTTGGGCAGGTACGTCCCGACGATTTTAGCTGATGAGCAGATGCGCATACGGCGCTTTTTGGAGGGCTTGCGACCGGATATTCGGTCGAAGATGTGCTGTATCAGTTTCTCCTCCTATGCGGAGTTGGTTCACATGTCCATGCGGGCAGAGCAGGACGTGGATCGACTTGCGCGATCACGAGGCCCGACTACTTCTAGGCCGCGACCGGAGTTGCCAGATAGGCCCTTCGCGGGCAAGAGGCCTCGCATTGATCCTCCTACCAGGACCACGGCGCCAGTAGGACCGTTTCGACGCCCTGATCTATCATGCACATACTGTGGGAGGACGGGCCACCTAGCGCCGAGTTGCTTTTCGAGGATGCGGGACAGTGGGTTCTCGCCGCCGCAGAAGATTGATCGTGTACGTCCACAGGCGATATCAGCACCGCCTATACGGTCAGCTCCTGCGCAGTCCTCTTTCAGACCCACAGTATCGCAGATTCGACAGCCCCCACGGCCCTTGACACAGCGGCCGAACCGGCCACAGCAGGCTCGAGTTCATGCACTGACCGCTGAGGCAGCTACGACGCCGACTTTCCAGCATTCAGCCTTCGAGGTCACGGGCCATATCGGAGGTACTCCCGTTCTTGTCATGGTGGACACTGGTTCCACGATTTCTTTGATATCGCGTGCCGTAGTCAGACGTCTTGGGTTGCAGACTATTACTATGGATAGCGTGCGAGTCCTTGCAGCTCATGGAGATTATTCGGATGTCACCCAGATGTGTGAGGGTTGTTTACTTGATCTGGGAGGCAGGACGATGACTCTTGATTTGGTCGTCGATCCCTCGCTCGTATATCTCGACGTCATTCTTGGCATGGACTGGTTGACTGCAGCGAGAGCCGAGATTGACTGCGAGGCTCGTGTGGTGACGGTGTACGAGCCTGAGGGCACGCCTTTCACATTTTCAGTGCGGGTAAATCTTCCTTTCCGCATTCTTAGCTACGCCACCCTGTTGCGCGACGCTGGTGCCCAGGTACTTGAGCAGACGCCAGTTGTTTCTGAGTTCGGGGATCTGTTCAGGAAGATCCCTGGTTTGCCACCCCGACGTGAGATCGATTTCACTATCGATCTGATTCCTGGTTCTACACCCGTCTCACTGCCGACGTATCGCATGGCACCATGTGAGATGGAGGAGTTGAGGACGCAGATTGATGGTCTACTAGAGCTTGGCCTTATATGGCCTAGCGTATCTCCTTGGGGAGCACCGGTCTTGTTCGTGAAGAAGAAGGATGGTTCACTGCGATTGTGTATTGATTATCGCAGGCTGAACCAACTCACAGTGAAGAACAAGTACCCTTTGCCCAGGATCGATGACTTGTTTGATCAGTTGAGAGGAGCGCAGTACTTCTCGAAGATTGATCTTCAGTCAGGATATCATCAGCTGCGCGTCAGAGATGAGGACGTGCAGAAGACAGCGTTCAGGACCAGTTTTGGTCACTACGAGTTCCTCGTGATGTCGTTCGGTCTCACGAACGCACCGGCCGTGTTCATGGATCTGATGAACCGGGTATTGCGGCCTTTCCTCTATCGATTCGTCGTTGTCTTCATCGACGACATTTTGGTATACTCTAGGAGTCGAGAGGAGCATGAGGAGCACTTGCGTTTGGTCCTTGATACGCTCAGACAGCATCAGTTGTTCGCACAGTATAAGAAGTGCGACTTCTGGAAGCAGGAGGTGAAGTTTCTGGGACACGTGGTGTCCAAGGATGGCATGGCAGTTGACCTGTCTAAGGTAGCTGCGGTGCAGGACTGGGAGCAGCCTGGTTCTGTCACTGAGGTGAGGAGTTTCTTGGGTCTCGCTGGCTACTATCGGCGCTTCATTCAGGATTTCTCGAAGATCGCGAGACCCTTATCTCAGTTGACACGGAAGAACGTGAAGTTCGCCTGGAATGATAAGGCGGAGTCAGCTTTTCAGGAGCTGAAGGACAGACTTACGTCCGCCCCTGTGCTAGTATTGCCAGAGCAAGGGGTTAAATACACTATATACACTGACGCGTCTAGCGTTGGTTTGGGTTGTGTCCTTATGCAGAGGGACAGGGTAATTTCGTATGCCTCGAGACAATTAAGGAAGCACGAGGAGAATTACCCTACACACGACCTGGAGTTGGCAGCCGTGATATTCGCACTGAGGCTCTGGAGACATTACCTCTATGGAGAGGAGTTCGAGCTCTTTTGCGACCACAAGAGCCTCAAGTACATATTCACACAGCGGGACTTGAATATGAGGCAGCGGCGATGGATGGAGACGCTGAAGGACTTCAAGTTTGAAGTCTCTTACCATCCTGGGAAGGCGAACCTTGTGGCTGATGCGTTGAGCCGCAAGAAGGCGATAGAGTTTGCGGCTCCGCTGATGGTTGCCGAGTGGGATATGGTTGAGTTTTTGCGAGACTTTGAGCAGAAACTCACCGTAGAGGAGCCATTTGAGTTCATCGCACATGTTCAGGTGCGATCCCCGATCGATGACCGTGTCATCGAGGCGCAGAGGGACGACGCGCATCTTACTGAGCTTCGAGAGCAGGCCAGTGATGATGCTGACGCCGACTGGCGAGTTGGCATGGATGGGGGCTTACGTTACCGTGGCCGCCTATGCGTTCCTGATGTCCCTGACTTGAGACGAGAGATTCTCGAGGCTGCGCATTCTACTAGACTCGCGATGCATCCTGGCAGCACGAAGATGTATCGTGACGTGAAGAGAACGTACTGGTGGGAAGGTATGAAGACCCACATAGCTGAGTTCGTGTCCCGTTGTCTCACTTGTCAGCAGGTGAAGGCAGAGCATCGCCGACCACCTGGACTTTTGCAGCCTATGCCGATTGCAGAGTGGAAGTGGGATTTCATTTCCATGGACTTCATTTCTGGGTTGCCGAAGACGAGGAAGGGGCATGATTCTATTTGGGTGATCGTCGACCGATTGACGAAGTCGGCGCACTTCCTACCGATCAGAGTTACGAACTCTGCAGACGAGCTGGCTAGATTGTATATTAGAGAGATCGTGCGTCTGCATGGAGTTCCGTTGGAGATCGTGTCGGACAGAGACACGCGGTTCACTTCTATTTTCTGGACTCGCATTCAGGAGGCTATGGGTGTGAAGTTGAAGTTCAGTACTGCCTTCCACCCACAGACGGACGGACAGACAGAGCGAGTGAACCAGATCCTGGAGGACATGTTGCGAGCTTGCGCATTGGACTTCAAGGACAGTTGGGATGACTGTCTTGCATATGCGGAGTTTGCGTACAACAATAGCTTCCAGGCGAGTATCGGCATGGCACCTTATGAGGCGCTGTATGGGCGACCTTGTCGCGCACCGCATTGCTGGTTAGAGGTCGGTGAGCGCAGCTTGATTGGCCCAGAGTTGGTGCAGGCGACGTCAGAGAAGATTGATATTATTCGACGTCGGCTTCTTACAGCGCAGAGCAGACAGAAGAGCTACGCCGATACGAGACGGAGACCACTAGAGTTCACAGTCGGGGATCATGTGTTTTTGCGAGTTTCCCCTATGAAGGGAGTCCTTCGGTTCGGAAAGAAGGGGAAGCTGGCACCGCGATACATTGGTCCATTTCAGATCCTCGATCGTGTGGGAGCAGTGGCTTACCGATTGGCTTTACCCACGCCCCTCGCGAGCGTCCACAACGTATTTCATGTTTCTATGCTGAAGAAGTATGTTGCTGATCCTTCTCATATCATCAGATGGGAGCAGGTGCAGTTAGGAGAGGATGTTACTTATATCCTGCGACCGACACGCATCTTAGACCGGAAGGAGCAGGTACTGCGTAGCAAGGTGATTCCCCTTGTGAGGGTACTATGGACGCATCATACTGAGGAGGAGGCTACTTGGGAGACAGAAGCCGAGATCAGAAAGAACTACCCACAGCTTCTCGAGGAGTACGAAAAGGTACAAAATTTCGAGGACGAAATTATTTGTTAAGGGGGGTAGATTGTAACGCCCGTGAAAAATCCATACTTGGGCTCGAGTACCAACTCGACCCGAATTTGCGTAGAATTCATTCCTTTGGAAAATTTGACTAGGTTAGCTAGTGCAACGTTAGAATAGCTGGGAAATGGTCCCTGATCACTTTAAATACGTTCTACAAGGCCCGAAGCGAGTGGAACTAAGGGTGCTATAATGCTCTAAAGCCTCGGATCAAACTCTAAGCCGGTTTGTTCTCTGGACCACTTTGAATCTTTGTATTGGATCTAGACCGCACGTTGAAAGTCCGATACCTCCTATCTTAGACCGTTAGGACCGTCTAGCTGGGCTTGACACTCATTCCAAAAATCAAGTCAAACCGATTATTACAGGCTATTTCATTGAGCCCGGACCGAAGAGAGTGTGAATAGGGACATAGTTGGAATTTCAAATTCAAATCTGGCACACAAATTTGACGCATCAGTATTAAGCATTCTGACCGTCAGAATACAGCCAAATCACACCCTTGGATCAGGAAAAATATCTATTATATATCACGAGACTTATAGGCCTGATCTTGGTGCGGTGACCGTTAAACTGAAACTGGGCCGCCACGTGCGATCTGGGAACCCAACCGGTCTGAAAACTGGATGTGTGCTAGATCCAGTATGCATGAGCTTAAGTCCGACCGCATTTGGCCTGGGGACCTCCAGAAATGCCCTTTTGGACCGAAACGGCCCCGATTTGGTTAGGCACCAAGTAAACATTGTTCCCAAGCCTATTTTGGGAATGTTTTGGGCTATAAAAGGGGTTGAAACCCTCACTCCTCTCTCCCATCCGAATTTGAGAGAAGCCCTAGCTTGGGAGAGAGAAAAAGAGTGAGAGATTGTGAGAGAGTGGGAGAGTTCTTCCCGCCACTTGTGCTACGTGTTGCACGTGCTTAAGCGACACTCCTCTACCACTTTCCCGGCGATTCCACCGCAATCCTAGGTAAGTAAAAACCCTAAATAGTTGGTGATTTGAGTTTTTCTTGTTTCCATGGCGATGTAGCTTATGGATCTTATGTATTAGGCTCCTTACTCGCCGTAGACGAAGCATATACACTCCGCTTCAATTCCCGAGTCTACAAGACACTAGGTGAGGATTTTAGACGCTTTGATTGACGGTTCCCAATGCTTTCAATGTCGTTTAATAGTAGATTCTTGACGGCATCGCCGTTTGACATGTACAAAATGCTCTCCGTTTCCCGTTTCGTAAGCTAACGAAGAATATGAGATTTAGGGCATTTTAGTCATTTGTAGGAAGTACTGTTTGCATTCATATTTTGCTGATGTGATTGACATGGTTTGTTGTCGCATTAGGAAGTTAGGAATGTGTGCATAATTAGTTTGGCGAAGAGGTTCGCCTAGTTGCACACTTTGGGTCGACATACCATATGTAGACTTAAGTGTGTAGTGTATGTGTTTGTACAAATGTTTGTATTAGTATGTATTGAATTAAATGATGTTATATGATAGTTTGTGATTGATTTTTCAACTATTATGCTGACCTAGATGATTTTCTACATGTTGATAAAATGCATGATTTCATTACATGCATTGAATGTATGTGCTTGAGGATTTGCTTAAGTTGAATATGCATGGGAAGTATGCCTTGAAGATTTGCTTAAGTTGAATGTTATAACATGTGCTAACATGCTCACATGATGTATTTCAATTCCAATACCTTGTATAGTAATTCCATAGATGTGTGGGACTTGACTTAGTCCAGGCAGTCGGTAACCGAGCGATTTCGTGGCTGACTGGTCATAGCCACGAATGACGCGTCGATGAATGTGATTCGTGTTGAGAGTTGGCGGCAGTGGTTAGGCCACGCGAAGTGTTTTACGCACTTCATGTCGTTCAATTCGATATGCGATCGCGCTAGTCGAGCCCGTCAAGTAACCCGACTGGCCGATGTTTGTTCACCTTGTATGTAACATAACTGCTTGAACCTAGGGTACTGAACTTACCATTGTAAACCCTATTAACCGTGGTACCTTGATCCACGAAGACTCATGAGCCGGGCATGGTGGTATGGGACACCGTGGTCGAGCTGTCGGCCTACGCTGGGGCCACAAACCTCCCCGTAGTGACCAGTGAGCACCTAGACTCGTGAGCAGATTATGGTGGTATGGGACACTATATTCTAGCTGTCGGCCTACACTGATCAGGCGACGAGCCCTTTGTAGTGACCGCGAGCGTATTCTGAGTTCACGGGAGGCGACGACCCTTCCGTGCAGTAGAGTACAGTAGGCCTGTATTGATAAGGTGATGGGGGAGCGGTGCAACGAGTGCGAGCAACAGCCCTGGCAGCCCTTGCAGTGACCTACGAAATGTACATCGTATGAGATTACTAGGAGTGACGACCCTAGACAGGATCCGTGTTGGGATTGATACAAGGGAGGTACCTTAGTTTCCCAATCCTGCTGTTTGAATGGACTAATAACAACTTGGTAATCATATCACCATAGCATTGCATGTGCCTGGAAGATGTGGAGCACTCTAGGGAGTGTGGCATGCCGCGGTCGTAAGATGTTGCCGTATGAGGGTGATCGTCGGTGAGGGCATACATCACGTCATATCATCTTGCATTAACAACAGTTTTAGGACTTGTCTGATTTACTGCTTTACTATTATCGCGTGATTGAATTGTGAACATGCTAATCTTTGCTCTATGATTCCACTGAGTTGATCACTCATTCCCACGTTACGGGATGGTGTTTGCAACACCCACCAGACCCTGTTATAGTTGCAGGTGACGATGAGATCCAGGGGGTGGAGCTAGATGATGACGAGGACCAGGATGAGTTCTCGTATATGCAGTATCATGACGGCTTCCCGTAGGTGACCTGGATCGAGGGGACATCAGTGGGACTTTTCTTTTTGAACATTATTCTTTTGTTATGTACATGTATATGAGACTCAGAGATGTAGTCATACTTTGGAGACAGTTGAGATTACTTTGTTTTTCCATACAGTGATATATATCTTGTTTAGTCTTCCGCTTGCTTTTATCACTGGATCTGAAGTATGAATTGCAGTTTTGGTATACTTTTACTCATGTGAATGCTTTAAATCAGACAACATTGAATCATAACCATTTTTGTTGCATAAGTGACGGTCTGGAACTCGGGAGTTGAGTTTATACACGACCCCCGATTTTCAGGGTGTTACAAGCAATTTTGTAGGACCACTACATGACAAGAATCTAAAAATCAGGTAGATACAAAACTTAGGTAGGCTACACTAAAAGAGATGTGGAGAACAAAAACAACCACCGTTAAAACCTTCCTACATTATTTTTTTATGCCATCCAAACTGTTAATAGGGTTATTACCACTCAGATAAACTTTACATGTGATACAAAACTTTTGTGGCCTCCACAAAGTTTCCAATGGTGAGCATTCAATTCCCTTTGTTTCTTGTGGTATGGCCCACATTAGTTTTGGCTCTACCTTATTTTTACCGGACGAGATTTCCTGCCAAAGCTTTTCACAGGAAGTTACTACATTGGGATGCTATGTGGGGCCACCATGATGTTTATGAGAAATCCACCCCGTTCATCCATTTATCATATCATTTTATGGTCTGTTTGATTTTTTCCCTGAAATGTAATTACATGTAAGTGATTAATGATGATTTACTTAGGTAATTAATGCATCTTTCCCAGTGTAGACAATGACAACCTACTTTTTTAACACTAAAATTCAGATATTTGTGAAATAAATATGGGGTCCATCATGATATATGAGTCTTATCCACACTGTCCATTCATTATGCTAGCCGAATTAGGGCATGAGCCTAAAAATGTGGTAGATCCAAAGATTAAGTGGACCACATCACAGGAAATAGTGGGAATCAAACACTTACCATTAAAAATTTCTTAGGGCCCTTAGAAGTTTTGGATCAAGTTGATATTTGTGTTTTCCCGTTAACAATGTCTGTGTGACCTTATGAACTAGTGAGATGACAAATAAATCACAAAGTGGGCCTAGTTAAGGAAATAACTTTCAACGGTGGATGAATTAAGGCCAATGTTTCCTTTAGTGTGGGCCACTTGAGAGTTGGATCTACCTCATTTTTCGATTCATGCCACAAAATGTTATGATAAGCCAGATGGACATCATAGATATATCATATACATCACAGTGGGGATCACAAATTTAAGTCAATATTTTTTGTCCGATTTTCAAGGTGGAATTACTCACCTATTTTCAAACCAAGTGAAAAAGTAACAATTACTTATTTACCATAGATTTACATGTAACGTGGAAAATCAAACAAGCTCTTAGGAAATTATTGAGGGTCAAATATAACATATTAGACCCAGTTATTGCCTGGATTTACGAACACGATACTGTTTAACGCCCTATTTTAATCGTGTTTTTGTTGCAGGGTGTAATTAGGAGCGTTGTATTGATTTAACTCTCCAGAGTCACCAGAGTAAAGGATGGACTCAGGAGAACTAAGATCGAAGAATTTACACGCCAGGGACCTGAGAAAATCAAGCTGTTCACATTAAAAAGGCCCAGAAATGGTCCAAAAATGCAAGATCATAGGGTTCTCGCCATCTGATTAACTCAAAACTTCATACATGTGATGGGGGCCATAAATTAACCATACATATTAAATTTCAGCCATTGAAGATCTTGGTAAGTAAGCCAATGGACAGATCAGCCTAGTAATCTTCAATTTGGGGCCCACCTAATATTTGGAACTGCCTTAACTTTGGTCTAGATAGTTTAAATAATATGAGAAAAGGGATGGATGGATCGAATTTCGCAGATACATCTCAGTGGGTCCCATTTGGGATAGCAGGTACACCATGCGCGTGTAAGCTGGACAAGTGTCGAAACCGACTGCCTTCCAAATCCAGCCTCTGCCTGTATCCCTTTAAAAAATGGAGATTTTCATTTTCACGTCAGCGAATGGATGGCCCTGGTCCATTTTTTGGACGATTGTGGGCCCCACACGTGCCCTGTACGTCTGATCCACGCCATCCATATTGTAGAGGGCCTCGAATACTACAAAACCATGCTGACCTTTCACATCCATGCGTGCACATGTATGCGGTACAAAGATCATAAAAGGACTGCCCTGAGACGTTTAAAATTGATTTTATTGTGATTTCTTCTCTGGGCTGCGTTAATGGACGTTTAAGACAATCCATTCTTGACTGAAATTTCATCATGAATCCAATGGATGGGGTGGATTTTCCTGAAAATTCCTTTTGGGCCCCACCGATTACGACAGTGAAGGAGTGCGAAAGGTTACAGACGTCTACAAAAACTGACTTTTTCAGGCGATTGTGACTCACCATCTTTGATCATATGGCAAATCTGAACTGTCCATCGTGTAGAGCATCGAAAAATGTCCTAAGAGACGGTGTTTCTTCGGAAATTGAGCGAGGAAAGTAGCGAGTTTTGAAGCTCCGAACTTGATCGCGAAAAAGCTTTCGCTATTGCTGCGACAGCCCTCCACCGCCTCCAGCAGCTATAAAAGAAGGTCTTGGATGTGGGGAACGATCATCAAAGGCAGCTGTGGAAGATATATATATATATATATATATATATATATATATATATATATATATATATATATATAGAGAGAGAGAGAGAGAGAGAGAGAGAGAGAGAGAGAGAGAGAGAGAGGGAGTGGAGTAGTATTTTGTTTATTTATTTATTTGTTTATTTATGTTACTCTTTATTTCTTCAAGGATGTTTAGCCTCTTCATGTCAGGCTAAACCTCTTAGCTACGGCTAAGAGGTGAAGCTTATAGTGTGATGCGAGACTCTTTTGCCCTTGCCTTTATTTAACTGAACTGATGTGGATTTTAGTTTAGTAATGGGAATATTTTTAGTTTGTAATGGTCTGTTGTGACTAAAATTATAATGGGTCTATGATAGCTTTGAGCATGTTCCTTTCCTTTATGTTTATGACGTCAGGAAACCCTGTTGTTCACCATCGTCTCCTGAGCATGGTCGGATGACGGTAACCTTCCTAACCTTCATACATGTGATTGGTTGGTAATTAGTTTAATTCTGTTGTTTACTTTATCTCCTGGGCATAGTTTGGTAATGGAATCCATTCTAATTCACATACCTTTCATCTCTTGAAAACTATATCAAGGAAGTTCAATTTAATTTCCATCGTTACACCTTCAACTAGATGAAGATGGACTCTAAGTCCAGTTGAGTTTTTAAAACCGGCATAAGATCTCCCTGATCTCTACGAGTGGATCCTCTGAATCCCTAGTTTCCTACTTTTGAATTCCTTAAGTTTTAATTTAATATTTCACAATTATTCTTTCAAATTCAATTGATTTAGATTTCATCTTAGCCTAGTTTATATTCTACTTAGTTTCAAATAACGTACAGGTATCAGTCCTTTGGGATTCGACCTCGGTCTTACTGAGTTTATTACTACATCATAACCCTGCACTTGGGGAGTGAACAAGTTTTTGGTGCTGTTGCCGGGGACTGACTGCTACGATTCTCTAAAATTAATTGGTTTTAAGATTAGTTTAGGATTAGGTTTTAATTTTAGGTTCAGATTTTCCTGATTCTTAGAAACTAACCTGTGTTTCCTGTTTTGTAGGATTCTGAAATAGAAACTTCTAATTTGGTGATATCTTTCTAATTTCTTTACTTTTTCTATTTTAAGAATTAAGAGTTTTATTTTTAAAAATTTTCTAATCGTAGACTTACTATTTTTAGAAACTAACTTGTTTTGTTTTATTTTGCAGGATCTTAATATAGGAATCTCTAGTCTGATAACATCTTTCTAACTTCTCCTCTTACTTTCTATATTGCTGTAGGATTTTGCTTTCTTATAGGATTAGATTCAGAGTTAGGGTTCTACCATGGAAGCGTGGGTACATGCATATGCTAAGATGGATAGGAGATATTGGGGAATGCCTGAGGGTTGTGGAATTCAATGTATACCTCAAGATTTTTTTCCATCGAGAACAGACATTGAGAATTGACTAAAACGTTTTATTCCATCAGTTAATAGGGCAGTATACGATCGTAATTATGGAAATGAGGATTATTATCAACCATCATATTCTCCCATGTATGATCAGTATGACTATAACCAGTGAAAACATCAAAATTGAAAAAATGAACCAACAACATGTTATAATGATTATCCTCTTAGATACCTACTATTGATATCAAACCAAAAACAATCTAAGAGGATTCATTTCAGCATAACTTGGACTATTTTGCAGAAAGTATTAAAACTTTGGGAACACTTATTTCAAGTGATGATTCTCTTAAATCCTCTACCTTTAAAATTCAACTAGAAACGATCCAAGAGGATTCAATTTAGTGTAGCCTGGCCTGTCTTGGAGAAATGAGAAAATCATTGGAAGCGCTTAATTCGCGCCTTGATAAGGTAGAAGAGGCTCGGTTATCCCAACCACAATTCATTATAAAAATACAATGCGAGAAAAGTGATCCTAACTCGCTTTTGAAGAACTCTGGAATTACAAATGATGAGTTGGATTCCATTAATGAGCATGTGGTTCAATTTCTCGAAGAGTCAATCTTGATGACTGTTCAAAAGAATGGGGAAGAGACATGGTTGTCTTTCAAATATAATGATGATGACACATTTTTCTCACTGGACACACTAGATTCCAATGATGAAGAAGAGGTTAGTTTATGCGAACCTCAACCCATTCTAGGTGTAGAATGTGAGGAAAGTGATCCCATCCCAAATGTGCATTGCACTAAACTAGAATATGATAAGTATTGGGATGGCGATCTTGAATGTGCAGTCAAAGTTCCCCTGAAATTAATCTCAAGTTTGGTCCATGTCAATGATCGAGAATTACATGAAGAGAACGGTCATAATGAGCTACTCCACTCATCTAACATGTCTGATCTAAAAATGGATGAGCTCCTTACAACCAACCCTTCTATCTCTTGTGAGATAGGTTTGGACCACTCCCCTGAATTGAATGATGATATGATTCATGAGATGGACGAGTTACTCAATATGACTCTGGATTTTGAAACCACCTAGTTGAGGCCACCATCTGAACTGTTGAATGTTGATGATTTAATGCTTCTTCTGAGTAGTATCAATGAACAGAGTCCGCACATCAATGCTCCGTATACTGACCCTCAATTTGTCTATGCAGGGCTGGAGCAAGAGAGCACACCTCTGTTTACCTTTAAAGATGATAGATTCCTTGGGTAGATCATAACGAGCTCTAATGTGGAACATAAGTCACGCTCAATTGAATTTCTCAACTCTTTGGATGATTGCTTGACACACTTTGAAGATTCAAATGATCCCATGATAAGAGACATGGTGATTGCCTTGCAAGACAACATCTCGGTAGTCATCACTGACCGAGAGAACCTTTACTCTGAAGCCCCTTCTTCCATAAATTCTGAATGTTTACCATTATGGGAGGAGGAGCTGAAAATTGAATCGAAGTTTGCTACTTTGGAATATGTTGAGACTACATCAATTCCTGAAAATTTTTCTCAATTTGATCTACATGTAGTCTCTGATTCACCGTGAGATACTAACTTTGAAATTTTTTTTGACACAGGTGAATCATATATACCTTGGATACCTCAGGTGAATCAACGGTAAATTTTTAATGAGGTACATAAGTTTCTTTGAAAAGACATGCTCCAGGGCGCCCAAGCCTATTGCAAAAAGGGCTTGTTGATGATCCTGTTAAGGAACTTACTGAGAAACTTATCACGAGATTGGCTGGAAGAGGAACCAGGTGCCATGATCGAGTAGTTTTTCCCTACTTTCATAGGACTAGGTTAGTTTGCTTGATACGTTGTTTTAGGATAGTTTGCTTTCATGTCTTCACTCTCATGCTAACTGGCTTTCATACTGCTATCTGTTAGAAAGTCTCTCTCTCGATTCGTTATCCAGGTACTATCTTCCTGTCACGCCCAAAACTCAGAAATCGGATTCATAGGAATCCCGATCACCGAATCCGGTGCCGACAGCCTCCGTAGTGCCCCATTCTCGGCTCCTGGTAATCATATGCCAGATTCCGATCCTGGGACCCTACAAGGAGGATTTTCAGAATAATTTTTTTTTGTAATGGAGCATAACCACAAACATAATCAAGTCACAAAATACCATCACCACATATCCACTATATCAAAAACTTTAAGTACAATGCGAAAAGAGAAATACAAGGTGATCAAAAAGCTCCAAAATAGTCAATGAACACTCCTGCCTCAGCGCTGCTGCTGTCCAACGTTACCTACACGCAACGGTCGTGCATAAGCTTACAAAAGCTTAGAGGGTGGTGTAAGTGTGTGCGTAAGGCAAACGCCAAGTGTACAATATCAGAGTAATGAGGAAGTATGCGGTAAGTCCATGGATAAAACTAACCATACCAATGCTATGTGATGCAAGGCATGAATGCCATCGGCCGTACCAAGGCCATGCGATGTGAGACATGTATGCTATCGGCCACACCGATGCAAATGCGAGGCCTACATAGTCGAATGTCATATGCGAAATGCAATCCAAGCAAGTCGGTACTCATCAAGTACACATATCAGTACAGTTCCTCTCTGGATATCACCGGGGTCTAATACACTTCACAGTGACTGCCACCTTCCTAGCTGCACAGTCAAGCAAGCGGAATAGACCTCACTATCTGCCTGACCAGTAGTCTGCCAATACCTACCCGGCTCGTCGATAGCGGAATCATTTGCAAGCTGGTCAAACTCAGCCTAGCTTATAACCCCCTCTGTCAGGTGGATAAGGCCACACCCCCTTCCAACCGACCACGACATAGTGGGAGATGCGGCCTACTGGTATTCAGTACTCTGGCGCTTGTATATCCACTCGGTTTAGATGTTGGAGCATCTCCTGGTACCAAAAAGGTTCTGAAACTTTCACCTAAGGACATCCTAAGAACCCACAGTGCTAGAACCAAGTATTTTCGGTATCCGATACGGCCATCCACGATGTACCTGTGGAGCCACGGCCCTGATGTCGCTAGGGCGTGCAATGATCAAGTCACACATATGCGAGATGCATGAATCACACGTCAAATCATGCAGAAATCCAGCACGTACTGCGTGATCATGTAGGGCACTCTATCTCATAACGAGTCCCGTAAATGGTCTGCCTAATGGCGTATGCTATGATCAGTCACTACTCATATCAAGCATACATATGATGCGTATGGGCATGAGTATTGGGATTATACTAAGCATGTTATAAAGTGAAGAATATTAACGAGTATGGGCCTATCAATGGGCCCTAAGGAGAGTTACAATGCAGACATTTAACCAACATTGTACATACAATGTGGACGTGAATCCATCATTGCTCCTAAGGCACGGCCCGCCATAAATATCATTACATGAACCATGGGAATCATACATTGTAATGGACTCTAAGGACATCCCATTGGGCCTCGACCCATGGGCCTTAGATACATCAAATGGGCCGTATCACATGGGCCTTACATTCATCAAATGGGCTACATTAACGGGCCTCACCATTGAGCCTTATGTACATTGCAATGGTCCATGACCCATGGACCTTGAAATACATCAAAGTGGGCCTCACAACTTGGGCCTTATATGTATTAGATGGGCTGGATCCCATGGGCGTTATATATGTCAAATGCGCTTAATCCCATGGGCATTATATATGTCAAATGGGCCTAATCCCATAGGCCTTATACATGCCAAATGGGCTTAATCCCATGGGCATTATATATGCCAAATGGGCTTAATCCCATAGGCCTTAGATATATACCAAGGTAGGCCTCAATGGATGGCCACAGACCAATCAAGATGGGGTCCATTTGAACTGTAGATCTATTTTATTTTTAGTCTCAAGCCTATTCATTTAGGCTTGCCAAATGGTTGGACCGTTTGGATGAAACACATGCATCAAAGGTGGGGTCCACCGAACTATGGATCTGGCTCATGAGCTCTCAAAATGGATGGACGGTTAGGATACAACTCATGCATCATGGTGGAGGGTCCACATGAAAGTCCACCATCTTGTATATATTATATATATAATATAATATATAATCTATATGTTATATATATGATATATATAATGTAATATAATGTATATAAATACACACACACACACACACACACACACACACGCTACACTAAGGTCCCACCGTCCAGCATGGACGGTGTGGATGAAACACATGCACCACCGTGGGCTCCACCGTCCGTTGGACGATGGAAATACAATACATACATCACTGTGGGCTCCCACATGGGGCCCACCATAATGTTTATTGACCATCCAACCTGTTGGTAAGGTCACAGAGGCTTGGATGAATGGGAAAGACAAATTTTAGATTGATTCAAAACTTCTGTGGGGCCTAAAAAGAGTTTCAACGGTAGAGTTCAATCACTACTGTTTCTCGTGGTGTGGGCCACCTGAGATCTGGATCAAGACGATTTTTGGGGTGGGTCTACTTCAGAGGGTGGCCCACCCTGTGAACGGTTTAGATGGAACATAAACATCAAGGTGGGGCCCATGGATGGAGTCGTGGGTCTACCTCGTCCGCCCACTCGCCAGCCGCTAGCGCGGCTAGCTCTCTGACACAGCAGTAGCTTGCTGCCGCATATAATTTTTTTTAAAAAAAATCATGATTTCTCATGATTTTTCATGCATGAGGACCGCATCTGATGAATCTACTCTATCCATTGGATTCTACGGCCCATAACCCATCCATCAAGACCAATATCGGCCCTTATTCAGCGTGTAAAAAAAATCTGGAAAGGTTTCAATGGTAATGGTAATGTTTTTAAAACCATGGCCCACTAGATACTCGGATCATCCTCATTTTTTGGCTTAACGCCTAAAATGAGTCGGGGAAGAGGATGAACGGCTTGGATTGAATACATACATCAAGGTGGGTCCTGTACAAATGGCCCACCTCCAATGCCTTGAAAAGGGTAATATTGGTGTTTGGCTTCAGACATCCAGAGAGTTCCCGGACTCTCTCTTTTTCTTTTGCTTGGGTATGCAAGGCCTTTAAGGTGGGCCCTTCATAGTTGGGCCAACACATGGTGAGGTGGTGTGGTTACAATGCATATGTAAAGTGGGCCACACCTTTAGATGGTTTGGATCCAATACATGCTCCATTGTGGCGTCCATCCAAGTGGGCCATAAGGCCATTTCATCACACAAAAATAAATAAATACATGAAAAGAGAGGGAGAGAGAGATAGAGATAGAGTGGGACACGTGTGATGGAGGGACCCCGACACTATGGGCCCTCCGTTTCAAGCATCCAATCATATATCAATGGGTCCCATTACATATGGGCCCTCCAAATAAAAAATCAACGGTGGAGATCCCTCTCCATCCAATATGAACGGTCTATATGACCTCTTTAATGCAAGAAAAGTAAATATCATGATGGGGTCCATGGAGAATGGCCCCATCATAGAATGATATTGATGATCAGGATGGGCCAACGACCACATCTTAGGGTCCAAAGTGAGATCCATACCATTGATCGGTAGGCCTCACTTGGCCCATCTTAAAAACATGAAAACTAAGCTATAGAAGCACCCACCACTTGATCTTCTCGGTCCGTTGGAAAGCCGCTCTCCTTATGCTTCACTTTGATGGTGGAGATGAGAAATGGATGGTCAGGATGATGGGTTTTGGAGTGGAAAGTGGACCACCAAAATCACTCTCTCACATGGAAGAGAGCTTGGACGTGAGATGCTCTTGCTTGGCTTGGAAATGTTGAGAAATGAGAGGGAGAGAGAAAGTTGTAAGGAGAGATGTAAGAGATGGGTGATGGATGTGAGTGATGGGTGAGGTGATGGTGTACTTGACATGAGAGTTGACTTGGTGGTTGCTTGACTTGTGGAGAAAGGAAGCATGGGTGCTTTGTACTTGACATGAGAGGTGATTGATGGGATTGATGGGACATGTTGTAGAGATTCTCTTGGGATTATAAATGCGCGACGTTTTCTCGAAATAAACGCTGGCTCACATCTCTTAGTCAGGGTATCGGATCGGTACATGAGTCGCGGCGTTGGAACCGCAGCGACTGTGCTGTCGCAATGTTATAAGTCTTGAATTAAGCCAACTCAAATATATATGATACGTCTTACGGTCGGGCGCAACGTCGATTTCAGGTCGCAGATTGCCGGAATTCTATGGGAAGGATCGTGGGAGTCGACGGAATAGTACAGACTAGGATACGGGTCTTACACTTCACATCACTTTTCCTTTACTTTCGTTATCCCATATGCATTACATGTTTATATCTTTTACATTGAGTACAATGTAGATTTTAGGTTGGGGGTGGGAGATTAGGTAACCTAATTAGTGTTTTCTTGGTCTTGAGCAAAAATTGTGAAAATTTTAAAATTTTTTTAGAATTTCTTGTGATTTCGAAGTGATTTTGACAGATCTTAAGATACATGATGTTGGTAATTTATGACTCTTGGATTCATTTATTTGATTTCACAGCTAAGTTTGAACTGTTAATCCATGATTAGAAGTTTCAAACATTGATTGAACCATGATTTCATATGTCACATCTCGCTTTCACATTAAGGTTTTAGTTTGATATTAAAGGGTTAACTTGGTAATTACTAAGCATGTAAGGAACCATCCTGAAAAATTTGCCCATCATGATCAATTAAAAAAAAATCTTTGGAAAGGATTGGGTGAATAATCTTCACCATAGGTTTACTTCCTATAGGTGTAGATTTAATTTCTCATGGATGATATATGAAAAGGGTTCGGTGTACAGTCTTCACCATAGGTTTGCTCCCTATAGGTGAGGATTTGATTCCCCTTCTGGATGTTACTTTTAATGAAAAAATTAAAAGTTGAAAGAATGAAAAGATGATCTATGAGGCAAATTCTGGGTATCATGAATGCTCTTGTGGTTACCAATGCTATCATGAAATAATGAATTGAATCTTAATGTTGATAAGCCGAGATTACATTATACACCCATGGAACTTAATGTTTAGAATTTTTTTGATTGATGGATTAATACTTTGAACTTGATTATGAAGTTTACTGTGTGCCTGAGTCCAGGAAAAAGTAATACCCAACATTCATGAATCTTAGAATTCTCGTATCTGGATTATTTTGTAAAATTCACTCAATAGAAATTATCCTGTAGTTCTCAACTTATTTTTCGTATACTTTGCTCGGGACTAGCAAGATGCTAGTTGGGGGTTGTGTTAAGGGTCAAATATTGCATATTAGACCCAGTTATTGCCTGGATTTACGAACATGATACTGTTTAACGCCCTATTTTAATCGTGTTTTTGTTGTAGGGTGTAATTAGGAGCGTTGACTGAAAAAGAGTATTAAAAGTATTGATTTAATGATCCAGAGTCACCAGAGCAAGGGAAGGACTCATGAGAACCAAGATCGAAGAATTTACACGCTAGGGACCCGAGAAAATTAAGCCGTTCACATTAAAAAGGCCCAGAAATGGTCCAAAAATGCAAGATCACAGGGTTCTCGCCATCTGATTGACTCAAAACTTCATACATGTGATGGGCCATAAATTAACCAAACATATTAAATTTCAGCCATTGAAGATCTTGGGAAGTGGGCCAACGGATAGATCAGCCTAGTAATCTTCAATTTGGGGCCCACTTGATATCTGGAACTACCTTAACTTTGGTCTAGATGGTTTAAATAGTATGAGAAAAGGGATGGATGGATCAGATTTTGTAGATACATCTCAGTGGGTCCCATTTGGGATAGTAGGTACACCATGCACGTGTAAGCTCAACGAGCGCCGAAACCGACCACCTTCCAAATCCAGCCTCCGCCCGTATCCCTTAAAAAAAAAATGGAGATTTCCATTTTCACGTCAACGAACAGACGGCCCTGGTCCATTTTTCGGACGATTGTGGGCCCCACACGTGCCCTTTACGTCTAATCCACGCCGTCCATATTGTAGAGGGCCTCGAATACTACAAAACCATGCCGACCTTTCACATCCATGCGTGCACACGTATGCGGTACAGAGGTCACAAAAGGACTACCCTAAGATGTTCAAAATTGATTTTATTGTGATTTCTTCTCTAGGCTGCGTTAATGGACATTTAAGACAATCCATTCTTGACTGAAATTTTGTCCTGAATCCAATGGATGGGGTGGATTTTCCTGAAAATACCTCTGTGGGGCTCACCGATTACGACAGTGAAGGAGTGCGAAAGGTTACGCACGTCCGCGAAAATAACTTTTTCAGGCGATTGTGACTCACCATCTTTGATCATATGGCAAATCTGAACTGTCCATCATGTAGAGCATCGAAAAACGTCTTAAGAGATGGTGTTTCTTTAGAAATTGAGCAAGGAAAGTAGCAAGTTTTGAAGCTCCAAACTTGACTGTGAAAATGCTTTCACTATTGTTGCGACAGCCCTCCACCACCTCCAACAGCTATAAAAGAAGGTCTTGGATGTGGGGAACAATCATCAAAGGCAGCCATGGAGCACAGAGAGAGAGAGAGAGAGGGAGTGAAGTAGTATTTATTTATTTATGTTACTCTTTATTTCTTCAAGGATGTTTAGCCTCATCATGTCAGGCTAAACGTCTTAGCTAGGGCTAAGAGGTGAAGCTTATAGTGTGATGAGGGACTCTTTTGCCCGTGCCTTTGTTTAACTGAACTGATGTGGATTTTAGTTTATTAATGGAAATGTTTTTAGTTTTTAATGGTCTGTTGTGACTAAAATTACAATGGGTTTGCGATAGCTTTGAGCATGTTCCTTTCCTTTATGTTTATGACGTCAGGAAGCCCTGTTGTTCACCATGGTCTCCTGGGCATGGTTGGATGACGGTACCCTTCCTAACCTTCATACATGTGATTGGTTGGTAATTAGTTTAATTCTATTGTTTACTTTGTCTCCTGGGTATAGTTTGTTGATGAAATCCATTCTAATTCATATACCTTTCATCTCTTGAAAACTATACCAAGGAAGTTCAGTTTAATTTCCATGGTTATACCTTCAACTGGATGAAGATGGACTCTAAGTCCAGTTGAGTTTTTAAAATAGGCATAAGATCTCCCTGATCTCTACAAGTGGATCCTCTGAATCCCTAGTTTCCTACTTCTAAATTCCTTAAGTTTTAATTTAATATTTCACAATTATTCTTTCAAATTCAATTGATTTAGATTTCATCTTAGCCTAGTTTTAATTCTACTTAGTTTCAAATAACATACAGGTATAAGTCCTTTGGGATTCAACCTCGGTCTTACTGAGTTTATTACTACATCACAACCCTGGACTTGGGGAGTGAACAGAAATGAAACCAAAAATAAGGTGGTTCCACCACTTAAGGTGGCCATATGAGAAGGAAAACTAAAGAAAGAGTTTTTTCCAATGTTAAAACCTTTATGGGCTCTATCGTAGTATTTATATGCCATCCAAACTGGTTATAAGTTCATTCCCACCGTGATGAAGTGAAGACACAACTATTAGCCTTATACTTGTTCATCCCCATTGTCGTCAATTCCTACAAAAGGTAATCAGAGTGAGTTACATGTGATCTAAATGGATTTACAAGGTGCATTTGGAGATCTGTGGGGATATGCAAAGAAGATTTTACAATAGTACAGCTAGAGCACAATGAGCAACAACACACCATCCATTAAGTGGTTAATTGAAGAATTATCGCGTAGAATATTGCTTGATTTGATGACAGGATATAGGAAAGAGGAGTCAAAACATGTGATACAGTTATAACAACTGTTAGGATGTGGGAAGCATCCAGATGGTCGGGTTAAGGCTACAAATAGCAAAGGAATTTAGTAAGAAGATTTGTATCATACCAACCCAATATGTCTTTCAATTATCCTTTCAATTACCCATCATTTACATTCCTTAGTATAATCACTCTACATTTATGCAAGTCAATTACATTTCTTAGTATAATCCTTCACTTTTGGTCCACTATTTACATTTCATAGTGTAATCCATAGTGTTAATCAAGTAACCAGTAATCTTAGCTGTAATCCTAGTCTATGCTCATACGTTAGATTCAATTCTCTATCCAGGAAGGTGTTTTACAGCTACTCTCCATGACCGACTGTAAGAATTCCTTTCTCGATCTTTTATTTGTACTGAAAAGTCATTTAATACAAAAGGCAAAGGTGTAACCCTTCATTAGAGAAAAAATCCCACCATTTGAATATTACTTGATCTGATTAATATACTGAGTGAGTGGCTGAATAGGTAGTCGATATCATTCGAGCTTGGTCATATACTACGTACGTGCCTATCTTGGCACTTGGGGTCATAGTTGTTTGGTTTTAATTGAACCATAAATTCAATTCTGGCACGCTTTCACTTATCACATGACCAAATTTGAAAAGCAACCACAACAACAGTTTGGCACGCCCGGTGGGACACTATTTCTAACTTACTAGCATAACATTGCTAATCAGAATTATGAATGGAAGCAATCAAATTGTTGGGGTCGAACTTCCACACTAACCGCACCACCTCCAACCGAGGACGTGCCAATTCAAGCAACCCCCAAAGTTTTAAGTTTGAATAGTAGTCCGACACTCAGCACCGAGAATTAAGAAGGGGCTTCGACCTCTTAAATTGTTTCTCCTAAAGACATGATGGTCGCACTACGAGATGTACAACTCGGTATCCAACATTTTTAAGAATATGGAAGGGCCCAGGATGAGCAAATTTATATTCAAACTGAGAACACTAACTGGTATATGGCTAGCCAGACTAAGGTCATGCATCTATTGATGGCTATGATGGCTGAGAGAACACCTGGGGAAACAGAGTATAATGACTGTTGACGCTGAGAACTGGTCATCCCTACTAGACTGTCGAGTACCTGCAAAACCAAGTAACAATGTAGGCCCTATTTGTAGTCGAGGACCCTCCAATGCCAAAATCAGAATAAGTACTTTGGGTCTAGTTAAATTAGGGTAATAGTGCATACCTTCTACCATAGGTAGAGACCTTATTTATAGCCTTTCGAGACTTCTTCCAATATGGTAATGAGTCTGCCATGTAGATGCGTATCACATAAGGGATCTTCCCCTTAGTATAGGGCGTTATCCTCAGCGTGATTCTTAATGAAGATCTCGGGGAGGTAATCATTTCCATATACGAGGGAGATATCTCTCGGTGGTCGGCATCCAAGGAGGTCGTGGTCGATGGTTGATGCCGACCTCTAAGTCGTGTTAGCCGAGGTCCTGCAGAATGAGCTTAATTGTCGATCGTGGTCAAGGACAAGCTTCGAGGTTAGGGCCTCTAATCAGGGTCAGGTCAGTTTTTATAGTCGTTTCCTAGTCGTGACAGTGAAATTTTAGCTAAGCAACTGAGGGCATTACTTATGGTTGGTGCTCGGGTTGGTTGCCGAAGTTGTGCTCCATAGTCGAGGCCAAGATTACATGATCTCTCATCCAAGTTGCTTGCCTTTGTTGTTTTCATCGAATCCTCATTATTGGTCAGTCCAGTTTTAGTCAATCAAATTTTACCCATAACAGTAGCCCCCCTACTTCTGAGAGCTCTCCAGGAGCTCTGGAAGTAAATGGACTTGGACTGACGTCTAAGCATAAGGCCTCGCACAGTGGAGGTCAGGAGATCGGGATCACTTGTCATTATGATGAAAGAGAAAAAGGTGGCAAGTGCGGGAATCGAGGATAATTTAGCAATGATATCGATGAGTCGTACCAGGAGGCATACGTGGTGCGGCGCCTATTCATCTTTGGGTGAATAATGTGAGGACACGTCCTGTCTTGATAGTGTAGCTTGTTCATGAATTAGCAGTAGCCACGTGGATGGAGGCATGCATTAAAGCGCCTCTTTGGGCTGTAACATTCAATGTTGTAGCCGAAGAGGCTATAAATAGGGGAGGGGAATGCCCTAGCCCCTTTTATTTGCTCAATTTGCCCTCTCTACGGTCTTCCTACTACCAGACTTAGGCAATTTTTAGTAAGTCAGAATTCCTGAACTTTCTTGAAAACATACTATCCTTCTTTATGGGAGGTAGTGCAGGATGTTCACAAACCCAAGTGTAGGGTCGCGATGTAGTAATAATGTCGGTAAAAACGAGGTCGAATCCACAGGGACTAAACTTGTACGTTTCTGAAAGTAACTAGAACTAGAATTAGAAGAAGATCTAAATTAGATATCTGGAATAAAGGAGTAATTGTGAATATTGTTTAAACTATCAATTAAAGGTGAGAACGAAGGTACCAAGGATCCACTTGTAGCAATTGAGATGCTATCTTGCTTGATTCAAGAATCCCAACCGGAATTAGAATCTTATCTTATCCAATTGGAGAGAGAGATAATCAAATCTCTAAATCTCTCATTGATCTAGCATCAATGGAGGAAAATAATGAAGATTTGGAAGGGATTCCATCACCCAACCATGCCCAGGAGACAATGGCAAACAACAAGATTTACCGATCCCACAATCTCAATTAGGAAAAGAAGATACTTAAAGCTATTGTAGATCTACTGTAATTTGAGTCACAAGAAACCATGAAAAACTAAAAGTATTCACCTCTTAGCCGTAGCCAAGAGGTTTTGCCAACCATAGACATGATTGGATCTACAATCCTCAAAGAAAGTATTAAAAACTAGAAAAGAAAGAAAGAAAAACTCTTGGGAGATGGCTCCACCCTTTTGCTTTGCTTCTTAAAACCCTAGATATCTCTAAAAGTGTTTAGGAAACCCATATTTACAGCCTTGTCTGTGTAAAATTGGAAAATCGCATCAAATTTATGCAGTCCGCGTAACTCTGCGTAATGCCTTCGATGTCATAGAACAACCTTCGATGACATCGAAGGGGTTTGAATCCGGAAGTCGTGCCTTTTCGCCTTTCGCACTGTGTAACTCTTCTTGTTATCGAACATACCTTCGATGTCATCGAACAAGGCTTTGATGTCATTGAACGGTCTTCGATGCCATCGAGAATGTGCCCAGAGAGTTCCAGTGAGTAGCTCCAAAAATCCACAAAACGATCAATGACATTGAACTGTCTTCGATGTCATCAAGAAATGTCTTTAATTCATCCAGCGAGTTGCTCCAAAAATCCACAAAAAGATCGATGTCATCGAGTAGATCTTCGAGTCATTAAACAGGTCCTCGAGCCATCGAGAAATGTCTTCAATTTATCTAGCGACCAACTCGATTTCATGTAATTATTCGATGTCATCGAACATTGGCTTCGATGTCATCGAATTATGGTCGATGACACAGATAGTGAAGTGAATTTCAATACTTTTATTCTTTCGACTTCCTTCCTTCTCCACTTAGTTTTCTTGAATCTTGGGGTCTTGAAATCTTCAATCTTTGTCTCTTAAGATCCATTCTTTGCCTTGATGATTCTTGAGCATTAAATCCATAACATTCTTTTCAATCCAAGCTCTTAAATTCACCTTGCAACACAAGCGCGTATAAAATAAAACATTAAACATTATCATGTTCATAAAACCAAGATATAAATATGGGAGAATATGCAATATTTGACACTTAACACAGGAGCAGGGCGAGTAAGTGCAAAGAGAGAGAGAGAGAGAGAGAGAGAGAGAGAGAGAGAGAGAGAGAGAGAGAATGTCCTACCACAGGCCGTAAAATAAGGAAAAATAATTTTTATTGCAGGAAGAGAGCTTTAATGCATTGGCCGTTTAATTACATGTAAAAAAAAGGAAACAAAAAGAAAGGGGAGGGTATAGTTTAGTCATAAGTAACCTTGAGCTCTTCGAATTCTTTGAGAGCTAACGAATTTGCCTTCCAAGCCTGCACCTTCTTACTTCTACATTGTGGACGCTCAACTATGGAATGGTGAAGAAAGCCTATCACCACGTCAAGGCAGCGGCCGACATCATCGACCTCGTGCTTGACTTTCTACTTAATAGACCTGCTTGTTTCCACACAAGCCTGATAGAGTTCTTTCTGGGACTCGATGAAAGCTAGAGCTCTTAGGAGTTTGGTTGATCCTGTTTGGGACAAAGACACATAGTTTCCAAGAGATCGACGAGTTTCCAAGAGATCGACGACCAGATCATTGCACTAGGCTTTCAACGATTGCAGCATCACATTGTCGAAGCAATGCCAACGAGCCCGGTGCAATTAACTTTTCCACGTGGCGGTATAGTGGGTCAAGAGAGTTTTAAACTCAGCTCGGATGGCTACTTGCTTTCTCAGTGGCCCAACAAAACATTGTAGTTCCAAGTTAGCCCGGGAATAGGTGTCCCAAAGACACTGTAATGTGGAAAGACCCTCTAGGATTTACCGTAGAGGTTCATTAATTTTGGCCACTTCAGCGACATCCTTAGTAAAGGGATAGATGTTGTGAAATAGAGGAGAATGGGAGAAGTATTGGATCCCTTGGTCAAAGATCTCCTTTAGAATGGTCAGGGACTATGAGTAAAATATTGTGGAAGTCATGGAGTTCGAAGTTTATGTTTGAACAGAAACCAAAGGGGTAATGAAAATCTAGGGAGAGGTGATGTTTTGTAAGCATCTCTATGAGTAATCAATGATCGCATTGGGTAAGGTGCGATGGTTGGGATACCTGAGTCAAGTGGCGCCTCACTGGTTCAATTCCTAGAAGGTTGGGATGCGCAACGGAAATAAATGAGAATTTCTCAGAAAGTAGTGCAAAAACCCCTATCCACATAGGTCCAGTTAGTAAACAATTATTTTTTTAAAAAATAGAGAGAGAGAGAGAGAGAGAGAGAGAGAGAGAGAGAGAGAGAGAGAGAGAGAGAGAGAGAGAGAGAGAGAGAGAGAGAGATTAAGTATTGGGCGATCGAGCTGTGAAGAAGAAGGCTTATCGATAAAGATCGTCAATAGTTTAGTCGACATCACTGCTTTATATTATATCAACCATAGAGGAATAACCTAATGAGTCCTTTAGTCCAGTTCAGTCGACGAAAGGGTACTGGAAATTTTTAGTTAGTGGATCATCCTGATTATCTTAAGCAATGACCGATTGAAGTGGTAAGGTTATTACTTGATATTTTGGAATGATTATGTTTTAATGGGGAATAAGCCATTCTACATTAAGGAAGAAAATATACCTTCGCAGATATTCGAATAACACGATAATTGATTGCTTGCCTCCAAGTGCAGAGGTTCGTAAGTAATATTTCGTAAATATAGGGTCGATCCCACAGGGAGATGAATTGCGAGAAGGAGAAAATCAAATGCAAAACAAAGTAAGTAATAAAAACTAAACTGATGATTTGATTTTGAGAGTTTTGAATGGATGTAATTCAACTGAATTAAAACAACACCCAAGCTTCAAAGTTCCACACATAGGTTAATGTTCTAAAATCATGATGACTTGGATAACACACTAGGATCCGAGCACTATGGTCGATCTAATCGAAAAATAAAATAATTTAAACATTTTAAATAAATGATATAAAAGATTAGAAAATCATGGATTTGCACCATTGATATATATTCTCAAGCACTAGTAATTTTAAAAATTCATATCTATAAGATGATGAATATCAAAGAAATGTAACAGGTTAAGAACCTTTCCTATTTAGGAAATCTAATTGATTCAGGGTAAGCCTATCCATCAATATGGATGTACAGCCCCAACTTTTCAGGACCCGAATATATGACTTGTTTTCCAAAAATTTGAGTGTTAACCTTAAAGGATGGTCAAATTTGAGTGTATATTTTTTTCAACTATCAGAGTAAGCAAATGAACGTAGAATGGACAAGTAAGCATAAAGGAAAAATTACAATTATATTTAGAATATACAAGGGGTTGCCCATAATGACTTATACAAACCAATGTCTACGAATTAACAAATATATGGTTTTCACAATTTATACAAGAGAGATAACAAAATGCATATAAAATTTGAGTCGCAAGATCACACAACGCCTTGTGACAATACAGCCATACACCCTTGGCACTTGTACCCAGCTCCTTCCCAGCCTGAAACTGAATATCACCTAAGTCACTTGTTCTACCTATACGGTTATATATTTAATGGATGAGTGACCAACTCAATGTGAATTCTTCTCAAGATTACACACTGCCACATTAGGTAAGTATAGTTATAAAATAAAGCATACAAAATAATACATGATGTAGGTCTTATTAGATGCATGGATGTGTGAATGCAGTCACGCCCTGGGGATGCTCATCTGTGCGAAATTTGGGCTCGTCACGCATGCAAACACTCAATCAACGCCTCAGGGTCAACTGTGCAAAATGTAATCATCGACCTCGAAAAAACATCCAGTCGGACAGAGGTTAGTCATCAACGAAAGTATACTAAGTGCAGCATAATGACTGTCTATCGTACATCACGTATATTAGCGATAAACGTTTGTCTGTACCATGTATGCATGATTAGCCAAATCATTAATTGTCCAATTACAATCAGCTAATTTAAATAAGCTCAAAGGTCACTCCGGGGGCTAATTACCAAGGTAGGCCAACAGCTCACGCACAGGTCCCATACCACCATCCCCGATTCATGAGGCTACCATCTTAGGATGTTTAATGGAAACTCGTAGAGTAGTGGCCAATCATATTATAGTATATGGGGCTTACTATCGCATGATTGTATAAAAATGGTACATCGAGCCACATAAGACAAATACCAAAACTAAGCCACATAGGGCAAATGTCAAAACTGAGCCACATAGGACAAATTTTGAAACTAAGCCACATAGGGAGAATTTTGAAACTAAGTCACATAGGGCGATTATTAAAACCATGAGATAAAGACCATCCTTGAAAACCACTTAACACAACGACTCATGGATGGTAGGCCCACATCAATATCCAATTCAAACCACCATTCAACAACCACTAAGTTGAAGGCCCATTTTAATCACGATCAATCAGGTTACATCCGAAGTATGGGTGTACATTTATATGTGAGGGATTCCCACTGATGTACCAGTTTAAGTTCCATAAGCGATCCATAAATAATCCACAAGCATAAATAAATATGCAGGATATACATTAAGCATGTAATGTAACAATTCAATTCCAACAACTATGAAATGGAGATATCAATTATAAGTAAAAATAAAAATTATAACTTAAGCTAATGAGAAAATGGAAAGCTCAAGGGGAAGAATCATCACCTCATGTGTCAAATCACCAACTGACGTTGGTATGAGCACGTGCACCCTTAGAACTGAACCCTACCAAGGATGGTGAAGTTGTACTTGAGATTAACATCCTACCAAATATCTATAGTTAAGATAAATACAACCTAAGATTTGGATTACTTATTTTTAGGGTTTCTCCTCAGAGTCTAGGTCTAGGCTTAGGTCTTAGGGTTTAAACCCTATTTGGTGTGCAATTGATTTTAGTATTAATTTAGTAATATTTATTAACGTTAGTGTTATAGTTAATATTAATTAATAGTCACTATGATGATAATTAATATTGTGTTCCGTTATTCATGATAAGACGATACATTAGTGTTTAATAATGATATTATTTTAATTTCTTGTATATAATAACTATTATTAGAATAGATAATTTACGAATGACCATGTATTCTTGATATTTGCAAATCCTAATGATAATAGAAATGGTAACAAGTTAATTTAATAATTAAAAAATAATTTTTATTATTGGCGTTGTAATTAATAGTAGCTACCATAGTAATAATGATAGTTATGATGACAATAATCATTAGGACCTACTATTAAAGACAATATTTGAGAGAGATCATTACACTACTACCATTTGATAATTACGATTTTGTTTATCCTAAGTAACTTGAGCACAAGTAACCTACTAATGACTAATCATGGTTAAGGTCTTAACATAGGGTTTGGATTACCTAGGTTTAGGATTTAGAGTTTAAGATCTAATCTACACAATTAATTTGTAACAATATGAGAAATGAAGTAATGGTAAGTGGAAAATTATCGATTAATACTGTCAACTCAAATCTTAGCATAAATAGTCTACCAATGACATTATAGAAATAATATAAATGTTAATATCTAATACTAACAACCGAGTATTAGAATTTTGTAGTGTCTATTAATAGTAAAAAAAAAGAAAAAAGAAAAAAAGAAGTAAAGTATTGATAATTTGATTTTTAACAATTCCAATGAAAGAAGACGGGAAGTTGGCATACCTTCAATGGCCGGTTCGACGGACTCAGCCCAGTGAGAAGGCTTGGTCTGCTACATAGCTGGCCCACACTGGCCCTAACTCGGTCCCAACCGAGTTGACTCGGCACAACTCAACCAACCTTCTCTCTCTCCTTCGTTTCTCCTTACTTCCCCCTTTCTTTCTTCTTCTTTCCCCTCATTTCCTCCTTTATTTTCTTCTTCTCTCTCTTCCTACTAGAACCCAGCTAGACTTAGGCCAATCTCATGGTCAACTCGTCCCAGCTGACTCAGCGAGTCAGCCCATAGCTCGACCCAAACTCTCTCTTTCCTCCTCTACTCTCTTTCCTTTTTCTCCTTTCTTCTTTCCTCTCTTCTCTCACAATCTCCTCCTTTCTTTTACTGTTTCCTTGGGACGAACTGGGCCCAACCAGGCCAGTACAACCTGCCCCAGTGAGTCGGGCGAGTCGCACCAGTGACCTGGTCGTGCCGGGTTGCTGCCACACACACCCATACTCTCCCCTATTTCTCTCTTTTTCCTATCCTTTCTTTTCTCCTCTTCTACTCTCCCCTTCTTCCCACATGCTAGAGGTCCAGCAGTACGACCGACCCCAACCCATCAACGAGTCAAGCAGCCTGCTCAGACTCGGCCCAGGCTGCAGGTAGAGCGGCAGCCGCACAGCAGCCACATCCCTTTCTCTCTCTCTCTCGCAAATCTTCTTCTCCTTCTTTCCTTCCTTCCTTCTTCTCTCCTTCTCCCTTCTTCAGTCCTTGTATGCCCAACTGAGTCAGGCCTCGACATTAGACGTTGTCCAACTCAGTAGAGCCGATCGTGAGGCTCGGTTGCAGCGCGATGCACCCTCTGTTTTTCCTTTCTTTCTCTTTCCTTTTCTTCTCCTCCTTCTTCATTTCTCTTTTATTTCTCCCTCTGTTTCTTCTTCTTTCCCTGATTTCGTTCTCTTTCTCTGCTGCTTCCAGCAGCGACTGGACCAGACGCTTAGCCCGACCGATCGCACTCCCCTGTTTTCTCTCTCTCCCTGTTTTTCTCAAGTGCGGCTTTGTGATACTGAAGGGAAGACGTTTCTGCTAGATTTCTTCTCCTCTTTAGGGTTTCCCTGCCCTTTTTTGGCCGTCGGATTTACAGCAGATGGTCCAGATCTTCTCTGGCCGAAACTGCCTATAAAATAGTGGGTAGGAAACCGCGGTTTCCATGGTTTGCTAGCAAAACTTCAAACCAGGGGGAGCAAGGGCTGAGATCTCATCTAACGGATGGTCAGGATTGAGAAAGGACGGTTCACGCGGATTGCTAGGCTGGAAAGGAGAAAAACGGATTTTTTTCCCATTTTCGGCAAAACAGCGACACACAGCCCAGTTTTGGCTGAGATTGTGCACACGGCTGTGAGGTCCAATGGACGAGATTGGGCAGTTTCTGGTCGTACTAGGGTCCTCTAAAATATGGACGGTCTGGATCATTTAAGTGGGTAGTGGAGATGGCCCACAACTCGATCAATCAGGACGGAGAAAACACACTCCGGTTTAAACGGTCACGAGCGGGAAACCTCCCCTTTTCGGACGAGCGCGGGTCAGCGCTCGTCTGACTGTTTTGGAGGTTGGGTGCACAGTGAGTGCATGTGATCTGTGCACATGCACAGCCCCAAAGTGGGGTCCACCATGATGATCTCACAGATCCATGTCGTTCATCAAGTTCTGTTGGCCCTATCAAAGCATTCACCCAATGATGAGACAGATCCAAGGCTTAGGTGGGCCGTACAACCTTATTTTTGAGTTATCCTATGGATATTTATTAATCCAATGGTCGGATTGGCTTTAATCCTCATTCCAACGGACAGAAGGGTCCTAGGAATCTGTTTAGGTGGCCCTTAGTCTAGTTCAGGTAATCCTTACTGTCACTCCTATCGATTGGGCAATATACTAGTAGTATTCAAGTGCCAGATCCCTCAATATTAATTGCAGATTAAATGGATGGTGGACCTTTCAATCTAGGGTTTGATTTAGCTAATCTGCTTTGTCAACCTGGTTTGGGGACCTCACAAAGGATGAGGCAGATTCCAGGTCTAGGTGGGCCACACCTGGTGATGATCATGTCTTATGGCGGATTTATGTCGGTTGGATGGTCAGATTGATCCCTATCCAAATATCATCAGTTAAAATGATCTTGGGGCCTATTTAAATGAGTCTCAATGGTTTATTCCATTATCAGAAGTTGGGGTAAGGATGATCAATAGCGGGTTGTACTCCTGAGTGCATAGGCCTGATGACAATGGATCTGGCGAATTAGATCAAACTTTAAGACTACCTAAGGTCAAGGCTTGCCATAGCCTTATTGAACAATTTTTAACGATTTATAAGTGTAACCTAGAGACTTGTCTTATAATCTAATGGTTATTTTATGATTTACGAAGACTCGAGGGTCAAATTAATCCTAATTCTGGTTATTAACGATTTGTAGGGTTCTTAGTTAATTCCAGAAGAATTTAACAGTTATTATCCTGATCCGACGATTGGATTATCTGGTTATGCTAGTGATTTCAACATTGAGTGACGTGACCTGATGAATGGTGAATGGGAATTATTTTCGACAGTCAGATTCACATTAGAATGAGGGTGAACGTTCATTGAGCTAAGGTAGTGTTCATTCTAAGTTAGGTTGCACGGTAACACCCGAGTGCTGAAAAGTACTGGGTGTTACAATGGGTCTCGTATGATAGAAATATATGGATCTTATATGAGGATCAAAAATTAAACTTAAACAACTGATAACATGCATTCCCCATTCTTCTCATCATTAAAACAATCAATCATCATAACTATGAAAATATTAAACCAATGTGCTTCCCTTCTACCTTGAGCTAGAAGGAATGTAGAAAAACATAATTAAATTGTAAAATAAAAAATTAACAAGAAAGAAATAAATGTAAATAGAAAATATCTAAAAAAAATAATAATAATTTATAAAACTTAAATAAAATTGAAAACTCTCTAAAAATCTCAAATCTTGCTCTTGAATGCTTTGAATAATGCACCTAGTTCGAAAGCTCTAAAACCGTTTCAAATTTACGTAATTTGTTAAAATAGACTTCACTCTACACAGTTTTCCAAAATAGACTTCAGAGTTTAAAATATACTTTTTCAGGATGATTTCAGGATTCCTTTTATTCACTTCAAATCTTTAATTATCTTCATTCCTTACTTGATTTTCTTGGATCTTTGACATGTGAATTATTTAATCTTATTGTCCTAAGATCCATCCCTTGCCTTGATAATTCTTGAGCATCAAATCTATGCTTTTAGCACCCTTTTCAATCAAAGCTCTTAAATTCATCTTGCAACACAAACATGAGTAAAATATAACATTAAGCTGATTTATGTTCATAAAACTAAGATATAAATGAGAGAAATTATGCAATATTTGAGTCTTAACATACCCCCCAACCAACATTTTGCTAGTCCCAAGCAAAACAAGCGAAGAAAAATAAAAATAAGAATAAAAATTAATTATAGAAACAAAATTAAAATGAAAATAAAAATTCTAACTATACCACTTTTGCAGGTAATATCAATTACATTTAGCATATGTAACAAGCCTTTAAACCCCTATGTTTTCCCTAATGGACAAGTTATAGTCTCGTGAGGGTTTTCAGAAATGTTATCTACAAACATTGAAAACATGAAAAATAGTTCAACACTCAGAATTTTATACAATTATGCCTCCATTCATCATATGAATCTCAAAATAGAACAATATCTAACCTAAGTCTAAAGTTAGTTAGAATTTTAATTTCTTAATCCATTACATCCTTGAGTTATGAGACCTAATAAAAAATTAAAATAGTTATGATCTAATATACTTAGGTGATCGGTGACACTAATCTAACTTTAAGAAATATGCATGTTCTATATCTTAACTCCTTTCAATCATCCCAAGAATATAAAATCTTTAGTTATCTCATTTCCTTCATGTCATTTCTTCTTTTATCATCATATCCTCATTATTATAGACCACCCTTAGATGAGGATTCCTACTGGGTTTGCTTCATAACCTAAAGTATTATATTTGTAATGGTAATAGTAATGGATACTCAAGTATCCTCACTCCGGATTACTGACACAATTGTTATAGTCATTGCATTCATGCTCTATAATAATTTTTTTCTTTTTCCATCACTTTTTTTCTTCAATATTCTCTCTTTTAAGCATATATCAATGGTACTAGTTCATTCAACCTTGTTTGAATCAAAATTTGTTATTCTAGTTTACATATCATATTCCTCACTTAGTTGGGTGTATTGTGAATTCAGTACATCAAATTACAACTCACTTTAAACTAATGATTAGATAATTGAACTCAAGTCTATAATTTTTAGTTCTTAGAATTCTGACTACTATCAACCTAAACTAAACCTAAACTAAGTATTAACTTTGCCTTTGGAATTCGCATAATATCATGTTCACATTCTTGTATATAAACATATTATTTTGAAAATGTTGAAAAAAATTTCTAGAAACTTAAAAAATAAACTTAAACCTAAAAAATAAACTGAAAATTTTAAAAAAAAACTCACATGGATAACTATCCACACCCCCAACCTAAAATTTACATTGTCTTTAATGTAATGCAGAGAATAATAAAAATAAAAGAAAGGGTGGATAGTACCTTCCATGAAGAACTCATCTACTAAGTGACAAAAAAAAATTGAATATGATACGAATCCTACATAAATGCTCCGTCAATCTAGGAGCATCAATCTGAATATTTTGGCTCATGAAGAGGGACAAACTCCTCTCCCAAATGAAAATTTTCCATATAAGACTTCAATCTCTGACCATTAACCATGTACACATTGATATTACGTGGATTCTTAATTTCAACAGTCCAATGAGTATAAACATTCTTCACAATGAAGGGGCATGTCCATCTTGATTTTAATTTTTTCGAAAAGAACTGAAGACGGGAATTGTACAATAGGACTTTTTATTGAGGTTCAAAATTTTTTCTCAAAATATTTTTGTCATGGAAAGTTTTGGTCCTTTCTTTTTAGATTTTAGAATTTTCATAGGAGTCTATCCTCAGCTCCTTTAATTCATTCAATTCTAATTTCATTTGTCCACTTGCTTGGTTCATATCAAAGTTAATTTTTTTTAATTGCCCGGTATGCTCTATGTTCCAATTTCACAGGCCAGTGGCAAGCCTTCCTATACACTAATCTGTATGGGGATATTGCAATCGGGGTCTTATAAGCAGTCCTATAAGCCCATAAAGCGTTGGATAGTCTGAGAGACCAATCTTTCCTATCTAGCCTTATAGTTTTCTCAAAAATGTGTTTGATTTCTCGATTAGAAATCTTAGCTTGCCCACTCGTTCGTGGGTGGTATGGGGTGCTCGCTTTATGCTTGATGCTATATTTTTTCATTAATGCCTCAAATGTCCTATTACAAAAGTGAGACCCGCCATTATTAATGATGGCTTTTGGAGTTCCAAATCTAGAAAAAAATATTTTCCTTGAGAAACTGTATGACTACTTTATTATCATTGGTCCTACTTGGAACTGTCTCAATCCACTTGGAAACATAGCCCACACCAACCAATATATAAAGAAATCTAAAAGAAGATGAAAATAGGCCCATAAAATCAATACCCCAACAAATAAAAAATCTCCAATGGTACAATTGGAGATAAAGGCATCATATTGTGCCGGGACACTCTTCTCAACCTTTGACATCTATCACAAGCAACACAGAAAAACATGGGTGTCTTTAAACATGGTGTGCCAGTAAAAATCACACTACATGATTTTTACAGTGGTTTTCTTAGCAGAAAAATGGTCACCACATGCTTCCATATGGTAAAAGAAAATAACACTCTGAACTTCATCTTCTGGTACATAATGTCTAAAAATCTTATCAGTCTCATATTTATATAAATATGGGTCATCTCATAAGAAGTTTCTAACCTCAATTTCAACGCGTTTTCTATCTTATGACTTCCAATGATATGACATTTTTTCTATTACAAGATAGTTCACTATATCCGCATACCAAGGCAATTTGGAGATCTCAAATAATTGTTCATCAGGAAAAGTGTCCCGGATATGCATCTTCTTAGTGGAATCATCTAACACCAATCTGAAAATGTGATCGACCACTACGTTTTCTACTCATTTCTTATCTTTTATCTCTAAGTCAAATTCTTGGAGTAGGAGGATCCATCTCAAAAGTCTCGGCTTTACATCCTTCTTAGATAGCAAATACTTCAAAGTCGAGTGGTCTGTGAAAATGACCACTTTAGATCCCAACAAATAGGACCTAAACTTATTCAAACCAAAAACTACTACAAGTAACTTTTTTTCAGTTGTTAAGTAGTTCACTTGGGCCGAGTTTAGAGTTCTACTCGCATAATGAATAATGTAGGATCATTTATCTTTTCTTTGGCCCAAAACAGCCCCTATGACATAATCACTTGTATCGCACATTAGTTCAAAAGGAAGTGTCCAATTTGGTGGACACATGATAGGTGCAGTGGTAAGGGATTATTTAATTTTGTTAAAAGCATTTGCACACTCATCTGTCCACTTAAATGGAAGATAATTTTGAAGAAGATTAGTCAAGGGACTAGTAATGACATTAAAGTCCTTAATGAATCTTTTATAAAAACCATAATGCCCTAGAAGTGATCTAATATCTCTAATAGTTCGGGGGATAAGTAGATTAGCTATAATGTCCAGTTTTGAGCGATCTACCTTGATTCCATTTTTAGAGATAACACGGCCCAAAACAATTCCTTTTTGGACCATGAAATGACATTTCTTCTAATTTAAGACAGAGCATTTCTCTTCACACCTAGACAAGATAAGAGATAAATTGTTGAGACATTCTTCAAAACTACTCCCAAATACAGAAAAGTCGTTCATGAAAACCTTAAGAAACCTCCCAACCATATTTGAAAAAATACTTAACATGCATTGTTGGAAAGTTCCTAGGGCGTTGCACAATCTAAATGACATCCATTTGAAAGCAAACATGCTAAATGGATAAGTGAACATGGTTTCTCTTAGCCTTCCAGGTCTATCTCTATTTAGTTATATCTAGAATACCCATCAAGAAAACTATAGAATAAGTGACCTGCTACCCTCTCTAAAACTTGATCAATAAATGGTAGAGGGAAATGGTCCTTCTTTGTGACCTAGTTCAATTTTCTATAGTCAATGCAAACATGCCAACCTGTGATGACACATGTTTGTATGAGTTTATTATTAAAATTTTACACGATAGTTATTCTAGATTTCTTTGGGACTACTTATGTTGGACTCACCTAAACACTATCATATATTAGGTAGATGATTCTCATATCTAATAATTTGATCACCTCATTTTTTACAACTTTCATCATGATTAGATTGAGACGCCTTTAAGGTTATCTAATTGGTTTGGCGTCCTCATCGAGGTGGATCCAATGGGTGCATATGGAAGGGCTTATACCCATGATGTCAGAAATGGTCCAGCTCAAGGTTCATTTGTGGTTCCTTAGAACATTCAACAATTTAATCTCTTGATCCTTGTCTAAAAATGAAGAGATCTCCACAGGATAAGTTTTATTTTCACCTAAGTATACATACTTAAGCTCATTTGGTAGTGGTTTAAAATCAAGCTTTAAAACATTAGTTGGTGATAGCAGAGGTCATGAGTCCTCGATAGATAAGATTTGAGTGTGCGGTCTCCATTGGTATATACCAATGTCTTGGGTGGTAATGCTCTCATTATCATTATAAATTTCAACAAGCACTTGTTCTAAATCAGAATTTTTTAAGTCCTCAAAGACTTGAATCAAGTCCTTAGTCAGACTAGGTTCCAATTCCTCTTCTTCTATCAAGCAATCCATGAAATTTAGCTCATGGACCTCATTATTGTCAATAGGTTGCTTACATAGATTGAAAATATTTAGCTCTAGAGTAATGTTACCAAAATACAAGTTCATCATTCCATTCCTACAATTTATGATTGCATTTGAAATTGCTAGGAATGTGCGGCCTAAAATGATGGGAACTTGAGCACTAGTATTTACACATAGTTCAATGTCTAGTACACTAAAATCCACGGGGAAGTAGAATTTCTTCACTTGGACTAGCACGTCCTCTAAAATTCTCCTTGATACCTTAATGGAGCGGTCAGTGAGTTGGAGTATAATCGTGGTTGGTTTAAGCTCACCTAACCTTATTTGTTAAAAACTGAATAAGGTACTAAATTGACACTTGCATCCAAATCTAATAAAGCATGCTCAATTTGAAAATTCTCAATAATACAAGGATTAGTGGGACTTTTCGGGTCTTTGTATTTGGGTACGACTCTTTATTGAATGATAGTGCTCACTTTCTCAGCAAGGCCTTTTTGTGCAAATTTAATTTCCTCTTTATAGTACACAAGTCCTTGAGATATTTAATATATAATGAAATTTGTCTAATAGCATCAAGCGAAGGAATATTGACAGTAACCTTTTAGAGCACATCTAACACCTCTTGATATTTCATGGGGACAGTTGGGTTTTGAAATCTAGATGGGAACGGAACTAAAGGTTCATATGACTTAGTCTCTTTATCCTTTTATTTTTGCGGCTCTTGAACCACAGCCAGTTAACCATTCTCTTGAGATGGTGGCTCATCCTCTGGTATTTCTACCGATTGCATTCTCTTGTTATCGTTCTCTTTTTTACTTCTCAAGATAATGATAGCCTTAGCTTGTTCGTGATGTAGCTCACTTGGCTTTGAGTCTCCAATAAAATTTATGTTTTTAGGGTTTGGCATAGGTTAAGAAGGATGGGTGCCCTTTTCCCTAGAATTTAGTTGAGTCTCAATCCTAGCCACGGTCGTCTTTAATTCCTGATTTGATTAGATTAAAAACTGATTCATTTGAGCTTGAGAGTTCATGAATGCGGTCAATGCATCGTCTACAGATGATCTCTTTGGTGGGGGCACATATGGTGCATTATTAGATGCCCCAAAGAAGTTGTTTTGTGGAGGCATTTGAGGTGCATTGGGCGCATTAATTTGTGGCCTATTCCTCCAACTAAGATTAAGATGGTTACGCCAATTTGGATTGTACGTGTTTCTCATTGGTTGAATAACTGACCTTTGGTAGTTATTTATAGCATTTTCTTGCTCATGCTCATGCATGATATTTTGTACAACTGGGTTATTGGACAATCCTTTGTATCATGGTCTGCACTACCACAAATTCTATAAAAATTACCTAAGAAAGTATTTTCTTTAACCATATCAACCATCCTAATTTCCAAAGCTTTGATCTTTCTAGCCAATACAGTGAATTTTGCATTAAGGTCTTCTTCCTCTCTTAGGGCATACATCCTCGCTTTCTCTCTAGGAATGGGTCTAGTTTGTCCTGGTTTAGCAGAGACATCCCATGTCTGTGTATTCTCTGTTAACAAGTCTAGAAAATCCCAAGCCTCATTATGATCTTTGTTAAGAAAGGTTCCACTACACATCATCTCTATGAACTGACGGGTATTCATGGTGAGCCTCTTTCGGAACACATGAATCACATGCCATGGTTTATAACCATGATGTGGACAAGTAAGTAGAAGTTCTTTGAAGTCCTCACAAGCTTGGAAAAATAGTTCATTCCCCTTTTGGGAGAACAATATGATTTCCTGTTTAAGTGCATTTGTTTTGTACTCGGGAAAGAATTTTTTCAAAAACTCTCTACTTAAGGCTTTCCATGTAGTAATAGTATTAGGTCTTAGAGAGTTGAGTCATGATTTGACCCGATCCCTTAGAGAAAATGAGAATAACCTAAGCTTAAGTGCATCCATATTGTCATTGTTTACTTGTAATGTTGCAATTACTTCCTCAAAGTCCTTGAGGTGTAAGTAGGGGCTTTTAGAATCCAAGACATGAAATTTAGGAATCAATTGAATCACACCTAGTTTAAAATCAATGTTCCCTATGTGAGCAGGGAACACTATACAAGATGGTAAAGTTGATCTCTCAGAGTGTAGACGTTCACGTAAAGTCCATGGTTGTTTTAACACATTCCTATGAACTTCATTCTTATCCTCAATAGTAGGATTACGTTGATTTTCTCTGTTTGATCTATAGTTGGATCTAGCAGATTTGGATTTGGATTTTCAACTGGGTCTGTCATGAAATCCAAGTGATGTTGAGTGCCTCTTCTAAGTGAATAATCAAGGCCTGAAACTAGTCCACCTTTGGAGGAGAGTCAATTGTTTTAATCCTTACTCCAATGGGACATAAACCATCCATACCACACAACAAATACCACTAATTCAAATAACAAGTGTGATACTTAAAATAAAAATGAAAACTTAACCAATAACCCAAGCTACAGAGCCGACCATAAAGGTTCAATTCACAAAGCAAAATAAATCAATAACCCAGGCGGCGGAGCTGACAATAAGGGTTCAATCTACAAGGAAAAATAAATCATCAACCCAGGCGGCAGAGCCGACCATAAGGGTTCAATCCACAAACCAAAAATAAAAAATAAATCAACAAAAGTAAAACTAAAGCAAAAATTAAATTATGCTAATTTGGAAAATAGATTCAGCGAATGATCTTTATGATCAAATAACAACTGTATGACAACTATAGCACTTGGGTGACAAAATCCCAAGCGAGGCAACCTTATGTCACAGTTAGTGCTTGAAAGACCCAACTGAATTTACTTTCAAAGTAAAATAAAAAATCTACAGAAATTTTGGAGGGTTCAGAAGAGAACTTTCCTTATAAAATAACTTACCTTAACTATCTTGCATAGATCTAATCTATCTCAGTCTCTCCCCGGCAACAGTGTCAAAACTTAATTTCTTGCCTCCAAGTGCAAAGGTTCGTAAGTAATATCCCTTGCATACGGGGTTGATCCCATAGGGAAATGAATTGCGAGAAGGAGGAAAAAAATAATAAAAACTAAACTAATGATTTGATTTTGAGAGCTTTGAATGGATCTAATTCAACTGAATAAAAACAACACCCAAGCTTCAAAGTTCCACACATAGGTTAATGTTCTAAAATCATGATGACTTGGATAACACAACTAAGATTCGAGAATTATGGTCAGCCTAATCGAAAAATAAAATAATTTAAACATTTTAAATAAATGATATAAAAGATTAGAAAATTATGGATTTACACTATTAATATATATTCTCAAGTGCTTGTGATTTTAAGAATTCATATCTATAAGATAATAAATATTAAAGAAATGTAATAGGTTGAGAACCTCTCCTATTTAGGAAATCTAATTAATTCAAGGTAAGCCTATTCATCAATGTGGATCTCATATGATGGAAACATACAGATCTCACATGAGGATCAAAAACTAAACCTAAACAATTGATAACATGCATTCACCTTCTTCTCATCATTAAAACAATCAATCATCATAACTATGAAAACATTAAACCAATGTGCTACCCTTCTAGTTTAGGCTAGAGGGAACTTAGAAAAATATAATTAGATTATAAAATAAAAAAGCAAGAAGAAAGAAATAAATGCAAATAGAAAAGATCTAAAAAAAAAAAAAATAATTTATAAAATTTTAATAAAATTAAAACTTTCTAAAAATTCTAAATCTTGCTCTTGAATGCTTTAAATGATGCTTAAGAATGCCCTAGGAAGCCCTATTTATAAGTGGGGAACTTCAACTTTTGCACCTAGTTGGAAAACTCTAGAAATCGTCTCAAATTTATGAAGTTTACTAAAATAGACTTCACTCTGCGCAGTTTCTCAAAATAGACTTCAGAGTTTTGGAATATACTTTTTTAGGACGATTTCAGGATTTCCTTTCTTCACTTTAAATCTTTGATTCTCTTCATTCTTCACTTGATTTTATTGGATCTTTGGCATGTGAATTCTTCAATCTTGGTCTCTTAAGATTCATCCCTTGCCTTAGTAATTCTTAAGCATCGAATCCATGCTTTTAACACCATTTTCAATTCAAGCTCTTAAATTTATCTTGCAACACAAATATGAGTAAAATAGAACATTAAGCTGATTTATGTTCATAAAACCAAGATATAAATGGGGAAAATTATGTAATATTTGAGTCTCAACAATAATAGACAAAAGAAAAGTTTATTCAGAAGTAAGCTGACCATCGATCACATTGTAAGAGTGGACAAAAGGAAAAAAAAAAGGAAAAGGAAAAACTAAAATGGTCGAGCAGCTTGGGCATTCAAGCATGTTTTACCTTTATTTCCTTGAACTCCTCGAGGAGTTGTTGTTTCTCAACCTTAATATGCTCCTGTTGTAGTTTCCAATCAGCTCCTTCTATGAAGAGAGGTAGGAAATGCAGGAGCTAATCGATATGGTTGTCATGCGAGGAGCTCGATCATCAGCCTCCCTCTTCCTAAGTAGGCTTACCTTCGACCAAGCTTGGTAATAGACGATTTGTGAATCAATGAAGGAGAGGAGATCCTCTGGGACGAAGGGGTCTTTAAGGGCGCAGGAACATTCCTTCTCCTTGATGTCCTTTAGCAGTTTAGTGTGATGTGCTTGCCACACACGGAACAATGTACGGTTGAACTGGTGAATCTGGTTCCACTATAACCAGTCATTATACGCCAGTTTCTAAGCTAGTTTATTGGCAGGAAATCCTCTCATGTCATGGTTTGCTGCCTCAAGTGTTCAGCAAGATGCTTAGACTCAAAGATGAGGTGGAAGTTGAGATTTCCAAGGAAATACAAGTGCTTCAGTACTTTTAGGAGCTCTCCCAGTGCGACATCTAATTTGGCGGCCTCCGAGGCATCCTTGATGAAGCAATTAGCAATGAGAAGCAATGAAGATTGGCTGAAGTCGATTAGACCCCAGTCAAGGATCTCCTTCAGATAACTCTTTGTGCTAGTAAGGAAAGTGGGGATCTTGGGTTAGAAGTCATGGCTATAAAAATTAGGGAATTGGAGAGTTTAGTTGGATTTTAGTGTGAGTTCAGAACGGGGTCCAATGTGGTTTAAATAGATGATTATGGGACCCACGTTAGATGCATTTACGACGATCAAAGACGCCTCGTGTTCTAGGAAACTAGGGACGTGCAGTTGTCATGGCTAGTATTTCAGACGAGCATGCATGACTCCTCGTATTCTGAACCCCATGTCATTGGTTAGTTATTTGGAAAATAGAAAAAGAAGGAGAATGCTAAGTAGTGTGACTAATGATGAAAGACAGCTCAATGGCCAATTTTATTGATAAACTTTTACAGTATGAAGGAAGGAAAAGTTACAATTCAAAAGAAGAAAGTTACTGAATTATTGCTTCAACTTTCTTCGCGTTTGACGACCGATTAACAAACCTGGCCGATAACCTCTATTTGAGCTTTAATAGATGTAGCCAGGTCATCGACCGTTTTCCTCTTTTGATCTCATTCAATGCTCCTCTCTTCAAAATCTCTCTTCAATGTCATTAACTCTGCCTTTAGAGCAATAATTCGTATGCTCATTTCCTCCAACTCGGCATCTAATGTCTTCAATTCTGTGTTGCGGGTTGATAGCTTATCAACAATATCATTGGCCATAGCCACTTGGGATCCTATTGTTATATGCTCACCCTCGAAACATCTATAATGTATTCCAAGAAATCCCTAAGGGTTGGTAGTTTGGCTGAGAGATTCTCATCTGAACAAGAAAGGATCCGATAATGATCGATTAGCTTGGTAAGCCTATCGATCATATTGACCAGTACAGTTCTCGACAACCCTGAATGCACAAGGGTTTGAGGTTCTTCATTGAGACACTGCAATTCGGTGAAAAGAGCAAGGGACTCGGCCACGTTGACATCGTTGATAAGAGCTTATCGGAGGGAGGAGATGAGTCTTCAACCAAATGTGAAATTCGGTCATTGGAGCATAGGCTGAGGCATCATCGATTATCATTAGTGTCGATGTTGGAATTGGGGCCAAGTAAGGTAGAGAGATATTGGTCGTGGGGACTCCAAGTAAGGTAGAGAGATATTGGTCGTGGGGACTCCTCCATTGCACGATCAAAGATGATTACCTCATGTACTATACTTAGTTGAAGAGGCTTTTAATCTTTGAAGGAAGAGATTCTGTTGTTGAAGGAAGTTGGTGAATGGATGAAGGAATGGGTCAAGAAGATAATCCTCTTTTAGAGCTTTGAGGAGTGATGCTCACGGGACGCTCATCTTCTTGGTCGACAACAATGGTCGATGTCTGAGGGATATTGACTATGTATTCAGACTCTGTGATGATGGTTGTAGCTTCATGAGAAGTATGAGAAGGAAGAGCTTTATTGCTGATGGTTCCTTCAGAGTCAATAGTTTGTACCAATCTATCTTAGGGACATCGGTGTTGGATGACGCCGTTGTAGCAATTGTACCATGACTATTTGCTTTTCTATGGCCAACATTTCTTAAGTAACTATAAAAAAGATATAATTAGAAAAAAAGATAATGTAAAATACCTAGAGCAATTATACAAGTGAAAATATTATCGACCTACATTAGAATAGACAACAAGGGTGATGAATCATCTATCCACATATTGAAGATTTTTTTATAACCATCATCATTACTCGAGTAGAAGTGGAGAATGGTGGTAGATTAGGGTGATAGGGAGTAAGATATTCCTCATCGAATGGAAGATCATTGTTATTTAATCTTTTCCTATCATGCCACCATTTATTCCAGTATTTATTATAATGAGCCTCTTGGTGACGTCGCAGACATTATTCAATTTCTTTGGAATAGTATTCAATGGAGATCCTTGGCTAATATTTGGTTTTGAAGTATTTTTCAAACGAAAACACAACATTAATCGAGGAAGTATCTAGTTGTCATCGTCCTTTAATTGAGGTCAGTAGCGGCCAATTTCCTATGGTTAGCTAAGGAGGTGGATCGATGCGTGTGAAGACTAAAGTAGGAGGTTGTGGGGCTGGGTCGAGAGGAGCTCCTAAATTAAGGATCTTCTTTGGGGTTGATGGAGATGGTCGAGTCGGTGGAGATTTCGGAGGGACATGTGCCTTCACTGTCACATCCCAGACCCGATAGTCTTATACGATCGCTATATCTACTGGATCTAGTGCGCGACAAGCCAAACTTTGGGATTGGTACCCAAGGCTCACACACTAAGTCCCAAGCTCGGCGTCCGGCATGGTAATGTAAAGGATAAATCTCACCATTCATTCTTCACAAAAGAGAAACATCAAAGACAAGATAGGTAATATCTATATACAAGTAAATTGGGTACTACAAAATTTCAAAAGTACATCATCTATCTGCGCGATACATATATGCATTATATATAATTCAAAATTTCAAAAGTCAAATCAGTCCCCCGACATGACGCCTAACTCGTGGTCGCTACTTGTTTTTCTTCTTTATATCCTTTACATGAGTGGTTAAAAGACAACTAAGTTTTATAACTTAACAAGTGCAAAGTCCTCATGATAAGTATGCAAGATAAATTAATATGAAAGGCATAATGAAAGAATTGTCAAAAGTGATAATCTATGCAAAGCGATGTCTTAATGAATGATGGATGGTGATCATATGTGAGATGCATAAAATAATTGTATGCTAGCCGTAGAAACATCTGTCAATATTCCTTTCACCACGGACTTGACCACACTACTCCTGAACATTACCATCTTGATTATGTTCAATATACTATTGGAACTTGGGATCCACCAGGGTCGATGCCCATGTACCAGACACCAGCAATCGACCTCGCTACCCACTAGTGGGATTACAACCTCCATTGTGTACACTAGTAGTGCACCTCATTCGCATTTCTCCTCGCCGGCGGGTCAAACCTGTCCCCGTTTGCCACCTCAGCCCTAAGGGGGGTTGGACATACCCCTTCTCAACCTGGCCTCGTCAGTGAGAGTTAAATTCATGGCCCATGTGTCCACCCGGCCCAATGGTAAGGCATTCCTAGGTACCATTGGGGTTTAGGGTTTCTCAACTCAAGGGGCACATCATCCCCTACTTTTTTCATATTTTCGGTGTCCCATGATTCAATATCATCATTCGTATCACAATTCGATGATAGATTACATAATACGGTCAATTCGTGGTGTTATAGAGAATTAAGATACTAATTCTTATGATATATCATGCCATAGAATGTATGTTGATACTACATGATAAGCAACTCAAGGATAACTAGAACTGAAGGTATGCCGTTATGCAAGGTGCAAGGTATAAGATTACTAAAGAATTGCATACATGGGTAACTAATCCCTATGTGGTGCTATCAACTTGTGGCCTCGTAGCTTGGTACTTTCAACTAGGAATTACTTTACCCTTCTTGCTTGATTATGGCTAATCAAATTATAGTCCTTGTAATTCCTAAACTAGGATACTTGATCGTGATTTTAGTTATTACTCATTTCTATCAACTAACCTCCCTTCTTAGGTATGAATGCCCACTAACAATCTAATTGCATACTGCATGATTTGATCACTTCATGGTACCAGGCAGTTTAGGTACCTAGTATAACTAATCAAGATATTCATGATGTTGGGCCTCAAATTTCAGTAATGTAGGGTGGCTTTAAATCTAATACACACTAAAGTAGTCATAATGAATTTATATGGGTTTTGGTTTGAGCTTTGATGAGGAGAACATATAGTTATTGAAAGGCTCAAAATTTAATTCCGCCGTGTGTGTATCCGCCTGTGTATGTGTGGGAAAAGGTTCCATGCAGTAGAGCTCATGGGGACTTCCCATGAGGTCAAGCTAGCTATGTGGGCCCACCATGATGCATGTTGAAAATCTACCAGATCAGTCAGATGCACCATTCCATGGTGGGCCTAGGGCTTAAAAATCAAGTCAATCAGTGACTTGTGTCGGCCACACCACATACAAAAGTTGAGAGGGGTCACCCTCCATTAAAACATTCATAATCATTTGTTGGGCCCACTGAGAACTGGTTCACAAATCCAGCTCATTCATTATATGTGTCCCATTTGGATGAGGGGTAAGATCTAGTTTAAGATGCATCCAAGTTTTAGGTGGGCCCCACCAAGTGCTTTTATATTTTTTAGCCATGTCTTCACATGATTTTAGATGGTATGGACCGCCTGAGTTCCTTATACGACTAATTTTTGGGATATCCCATTATTTAAAGGGTACCCATCAAATGCACGGGGTTGATGTTTGACATACATCATGGTGGGGCCTATAGTGGTCCCATCCTCCCAACCATTCACGAATCTAAAAAGCAGCGGATGCTGCTAGCTGCAGCGTCTTTTGTACGCCGACAGCGACAGCGTCCTGCAATGTATTTTTTTTTTTTAAATATTATTTTTCATAAGTGGGCCCACATGAGGACTATCCACTCCGTTTATTGGATTATCCAAGTTATGGTGCGCCTAATAAGCCCAATATTTAATAGGTTCAGGTGATAGAAACATCATAGTGGGCCCTAAAAGGTTTCAATAGTAAGTGTCATTACTACCATTATTTTCTATGATATGGCCCACCAGAGATTTGGATTGGCTCCGTGTTTTGGTAAATGGCCTAAAATGATCTGAAAAATCTAATGGGCGGTGTGGATTAGATACATACATCATAGTGGTGCCTGTTGTGGGTCCCACATGCCCCACCTTTCACAAGCAGCAGGGACGAGCAGCAGCAGCAACGTCCAACTTCTCTCTCCTATATATATATATATATATATATATATATATATATATATATATATATATATATATATATATATATATATATATATATATATGGAAAAGGTACTATGCGCTCGACCTCACGAGTCTGTCCCATGAGGTTGAGCTGTGTGGGCCCCACCATGATGCGTTTCAAAAATCTACCCCATCAGTCAAATGCACCATTCCATTGTGGGCCTAGGTCTCAAAAATCAAGTCAATCCGTGACTTGTGTGGGCCACACCACATACAGAAGTGGAGAGGGGCCGTGCACCATTAAAACATTCATAATCATTTTTTGGGCCCACCGAGATGTGGTTTGCAAATCCATCCCATCCATTATGTGTGTCCCACTTGGATGAGGGTTCAGACCAAGTTTCAGACACATGAAAATTTCAGGTGGGCCCCACCAAATGCTTTTATATGTTTTAACGGTGTCTTCACATGATTTTATATGGTATGGCCCACCTGAGTTCCGTATATGGCTGATTTTTGGGATATTCCATAATTTAAAGGGGACCCAGCAAATGCACGATGTTGATGGTCGACACGCATCACGGTGGGGCCCACACAGCTCGCCCTCATGGGAGCTTATCGTGAGGTCGAGTACATAGTACCTTTTCCCATATATATATATATATATATATATATGGGGCTCACATGTGAATCATCCACTCCGTTTGTCAGGTTTTACGATTCATATCAGGCTCTACAATCCAATATTCAATATGTTTGGGTGAATAGAAACATCACAGTGGGTCCTAACAGGTTTTAATAGTATATATTGCTATTGCCACTGTTTTTAATGATGTGGCCCACCTAAGAGCTGGATCAAATTCATTTTTTGGCCCAACACCTAAAATGATCTGGAAAATATGATGGACGGTATGGATTAGATACTTACATCATGGTAGGGCCTGTTGTAGGTCCCACACTCCTTACTTCCTAAAGGCATGCTGGCAGCCATAGCGTCCAATCTCCCTTTTATAAAATAAATAAATAAATAAAAAGAAGAAGAAGTGTACGTGTGTGAGTGTGACGGCTCACCATTTCAAAGGGGCTCATCGATTTGATGACTTGTATCATCCTAGTGGGCCCATAAGTCTCAGATCAATTTGAAATTTATGTACTCCCTTCGTCTGAGTCCTGTTGATCTTTTGAACACGATGGATGACTAATAAGCATCATGGTGGAGTCCAAGATCACTGGGTCCACATAAGTGTAGAACCAAGCTGAATTTTTTGTGATTTCCACACCATCCATACTCTTAGGCAAATTAGATGCACTATGAATATCAAAGTGGGGCATTCATCATGATTCCCACATCAATATCAACAAGAGTATAATAAAATCAACACTAATTAGAGGAAAACAAAAAATGAAGGGGAGAGGACTTCACCTTGATAGAGGATTGATCTTCTTAGGATGTTTGGATGGCCGTGATTGTAAGGGATGTTTTAATTTAGACTTAAGGGACTAATTGGGGTTATATGGAGAGTGGTTTAAAGGCTTAAAAAAGGCTGAAAAATAGTTAAGGGATGAAAGAAGTTTGGGCACTAAGTACCCAAAGTTTCAACCATGCTTACTTTATATAGACAAGAGCTTAATCATTTTGCTTAATCTTATCATCTATGAGGTGTATGGCCCTCCTTGATTCATGGAAGATTGTCCCATGATAATCCCCTAATTAGGGACTTTTTGGCTCATCATAAATGACCTCCATATCTTTTATAGAAATATCCTAGTCATGTGGACATATCTCCTTAATTTAAGGAATTGTGTTGTTGGCTTTCTTCATATATGTTTTACAATTCAATTATTAACCACATATACCTTGTTAGGACTTGATTAGAGGGTCTTAATGACCTTCCAGATAGAGTTAGGGAATTCTAGAACTAGGTGAGGTGGCAGGATCTCCTTGAATCAAGGAAAACTTTTGACTTATAGGGTCCTCACTTTATTAATGGCTAATTAAGCTATTTTTATCTTTCCTACGTAGGTTCCATGTAGTATTATCATATGTATTTATTTAATCAAAATATGCTAGGTGTCACGCCTCTCCTTGATTTAAGGAAGAGCCTTAACTTTTAGCTAATAAAGTTACTTATCTCATTAAATTGACTTTTATGAGGCATTGAGTAGGTTAATTTATACTTAAGTCTATATTTAATTTAAATTAATCTATATTTAAATTAATGTTATCAGAGGCCGTTCGATGGGATCGATAAATCGTATAGATTTACCTATAAGCTCACTGGATAGTTTGTGTCCAGTCTCGATCCAATCGACTAGACCTCGATAGCATCGACATAAGAATATCGATTTCCTCGAGTGGCCCCCGATCAAAGTTAAAAAAAACTTGAAATATTTACTGGAAGAAATGCGCGCCCACTATCGATATAATCGATGGCCTTCCGATATGATTGATATTTGAATTCAGATTGAATCGGGAAAGGCATCAATATATCAAAGTACATAATGATTTTCTTGAAAAAAAGAAGGGGCGCCGAAAATCTACCTGTCGATATTATCTTCAATGGGCTCGATTTTTTAATATCGATGATATCGATGGTTGTATCGATATATTGATAAATCCGTCCAGATGAGTATGCGGTTGCTGGATACTTTTAGTCCTCTTATCGATAGTATCGATCAAGTGTCGAGGACATCGAGAGCACAGGTCGATCATATCAAAATATGTATCGATACAATCGATAGGGCAAGCAAACTTAGAGATTTTTTTATGTTTGAAAAAGTTCACTTACCCAAAAACCCTCATATGTTCTAACTTATTTTTAAGGATTTTAATCACCTGGTGTTTTGGCACATGCGATGTGAGGCTATGATTAACCTATGGCGAGCTTCCACACATCTAGTTGAGGCAGACGCTTCAATTGTTCTTCCTGTAAGGCTCTGTAGTCCGACTGACTCAACACACACAGTAATTGACAAACCAGGATACTAGCAGGTGAACTTTCAATCTCCCCCTTTGTCAATTACGTGACAAAATATCAAAACACGCTAGGATAATGTCTAAATAGACATATCTTAAGTTGTGTGTACATGCTTTTATAAAATTTTATAAATTCTAATACAGCCATGTACACAACCAGTATTTGCTCCCCCTTTCTATAAAAATTTTCCTTTCTTGGTGCAGCTGCTCCCCCTTACACTTGCAACATATAAGAACAAATATTCAATTTTCCAACCGAGGTGTTTTAGCTTTTCTCTCCCTTTTTGTCAGTTATTGACAAAGATAAAGCAGTAGATATTGATTGAAGTTGTGAAGGAAGCATATGGGAGAACCTACTTACGAATAGATGTATAAAGATTTTCAACAGTGTTATACATCATTGGCAGGTAGTATGAATGCATGAAATAAAACTTGACAAAATCAGATAAGATAATCAGGAAAAACATATACTCCATTTAACCAGGGGAATGAGAGGCAGTAAAAATGAGAGTTAGATTCAGCCATACGTAGCAAAATATCCAAGAAGAACTGCCCCTTAGTTTGGCAGTTGAGCAACATTCGTCCAAAACCATTTATCCCAAAAACATACTGCCCCAGACAACAGTAAGCTATCAATCATCAAACATAAATACCAGGCCCATGTAGGGGCACCCAAAAGTATCCATTATTAGCCCAACTTTGGGCATAGACAACCAAAAAAAATGAAAAAAAATGCACGTTTAGAAAGCTGTCATACACACCAATGATAGTGTAGAGCATCCAAAAAGATACTGATGTTCAAATGCGACATATGAGTAAGGTGTGTATGATAGCATGTATGAACCAGCCTCATAGAGTAGAATGAGATGACGTCGTGTCATCCCGTCGGCATGTCATTAGATCCACCAATTGTTGAACGGTGCTCTACACTCCTTGAAAAATAAACCCTCATTTTCGCTCCGCTGACTTTTATCGGGCACCATCTGTCGATCATATCGATTATTGTTTCGATGATATCGAGAAGTTATCGATTGATTCTATCGAGTCTGTCTCCGATGTCATCCATGGTCATATGACTTTTCACATTCTGAAGAGCTATCGATTATATCGACCCTGGGTCGATAAAATCGATAAAAACAATCGATACTTATATCGAAAGTGAGTATTTTTCAGGTTTTTCATCATTTTGACACACTTTTATGTATATCTTGATTTGATCAATATACATCACAAAATTTTGTACAAGTTCTGTACAGCAAAAAAAATAATATAAACATGATAATGTTTATATACAAAAAGTTCGAGGTGTGCAACCTCAGATGTATCATTGAAAGCTCAGCAAAAATTTCTCATTTTAGCACGTGTTCAAATCTTGATATATGATCTAAACAAGTTTCTTCATTCTCAGTGTTCCTCAATATCACTCCTTTCTTTTCCTATAATAATGTAACATTGGTTGTTTGTGCGAAGACCCTTCATAATTGATTTTCTTGATTGATCCAGGATTTCGCATTCTTCTTTGTTGAATTTGACCATATGCCCATTATCACAGATTTGAGAGATGCTTAGTAGATTATGTACCAATCCTTTTATGCAAAATACATTCTCACCTTTGAGCAAATCAATTCCACTTATCATCCCTTGTCCAATTACTTTGGCGGTGGTACCATCTCCATACGTGACTATCCCATTTTGAAGATTTTTATAGTTGGAGAGAAGGGACTTGTCACCTGTGACATGTCTTGAGCAACCACTATCAAGGTACCATTTAGCCTCATTGCCTGGTAGATGATCTGAATGTGTAACAACGCAATTTGTCTTTTCCTTAATCACCCACTTTGTGACAGGATTTTTAATTATGGTAGATTTGTTCATCTTATCTGATTTGTCCACATGACTTATTGGCTCCTTCATCCTGTCAACTAGCTCGAGTGGTAATGATTGTATATTTCTTTTGTTCAGCTCACAAACTGACTTACAATTTTTGTGACGAGCTGGGATAGGTCTGACGTTACTACAAAAGGCAACAGATTTTTCAAATGGTTGTGCATCATATTCAGTTTTTGTTTTGGCTTTTCCATTACCTAATCCCTTTTTGTCCTCTTCACATCTTCCCATGCCTAACATTTTTTCTAATTTCTCACCACTTTGGGAAAATTTACAGTTTAGCTTGGCCATTTTTTTGGATTCTTCTAATTCAACTTGAAGTGTATGATTTTCATTTTGAAGAATCATGTTTTTCTCATTTAATGTTTTAATTTATTTATTTAATCTTTCAGTCTTAGATTTAAGAGAAATGTTGATTCTTTCAAGTTTATCATTATCTGAATGATATTGCTACAAATCATTAATCAGATGAGTATTGATATCTAAGGTTTTGTCTAGATATAGTTGCAGCAATTCCTTTTTGTTCTCAACAATTCCAAGTCTTTTGACAACATTGACGTTATGAATGTAAAGTTGATTATAAGCGTCTTGTAATTCATCTTGTTCTCTTTCTTCCTCTTCTTTAATTTCCTCATTGTCAGATGAAAATGATTCAGTAACTTGTTGTTCTTCCTCAAATTCAGTTGGAATGATCAAAGCAGTGGAGACCATAAATATTTTCAAAGATTTTTGATCTCCATCGCTCCCTGAGTCGCTTGATTCTGAATTTGACTCACCTGTATCATCCCACGTGGTAGCCATTGCCTTGCCCATAGTTTTTCTATTTATGCATTCAGAAGATAGGTGTCCATACTCATAACAGGCATAACATTGTGGTTCTTTGGTTCTTTTATCAAATTTTCCTGTAGAAGGTTTGTTGTATACCTTTCTTACTTTGGAGGGACGGCCGGGATTCTTCTGAAAGAATCTTTTGAATTTTTATGCCAGCAAAGCCACTTCCTTATCTTCATCTTCCTTTTCACTCTCATTGTCCTCATGTTTTATTTTTCTAGAATTTTTTAGGATAGTGTTTTTGGATTTTTGGGATTGAGTGAAGTGTAGTTCAAAAGTTTGTAGAGAACCTACCAATTCTTCTACTTTCATCTCATCAATATTTCTGCACTCCTCAATTGTTGTTACTTTGGGATTAAATCGTTCTGGTAGAGATCTTAAGATTTTCCTACATATTTTTGGTATCGGAACTTTTTCTCCCAATCCACCCTTGGAGTTGCAAATAATGTTCAACTTGGTGAAAAACTCCATAAATGTCTCATGCTCTTCCATCCTGTGATTTTCGAACTGTGAGGTTAGAAGTTGTAGTTTAGACCTCTTCACAGTGCTTGTGCCTTCATGGGTTGTTTTCAATAGATCCCATACTTCCTTAGATGTCTCACGCATACTTATTTGATTGAATATATTCTGAGACACGACATAGTAGATGACGTTCATTGCTTTTGCTTCAGCAGTTCGTTGTTCTTTGTCAAACATTGTCCACTTTTCTTTGGGTTTGGGTTTAGTGATGGTAGTGTCATCTTCAAGTACAATCTGTTCAGATGGTAACACATAACCCTTTTCAACTATATCCCAAATATCATGATCCAAAGATCTCAGGAAGTAGTGTATCCTAGCCTTCTAGTATGCGTAATTTGAACTATCAAATATTGGAGGTCTAACGACTAATGAGCCCTCTCCTTTGGCCATATTCCTAAACTTTAGTCAAGATCACTCTCTAGACGGTGAAGCCCTTAAAGAGAGACCTGCTCTGATACCAATTGAAATAACGGTGAGGACCGCTTGAGTTGAAGTTGGAATATGCTAATATGTCCTAGAGGGGGGTGAATAGGACTTTTTAAAGTTTTACAATGTATTTAAAAATCCTATTGCACTAATCCTATCAGATATGCAATTATCAGGATTACTCAAATGTGACTCTACTGGCTTCTAAGCCTTGTAGAGGATCCAATCACAAACTTTTTGAAAGATAAACAAATTGTAAACAAGATTGTGATGGATATGACTGTGTGTGTGTATGAAGTGTGATCTCAGACAATCAGATATAAAAGCATGTAAGGAATATCATACAAATAAAAAACAATAACAATCTCAAACATAGTCATTTTTATAGTGGTTCGACTACTTGTCTATTTCACTCCCGGCTGGTGCACTCAACCCTTGAGTGTACCGAATTTCACTAAGGAGGTTTCCTAGGGTTCACCTCAAACCGAAGGTTTTAAATCAGGTTCACCTTCAACCTTTACACAGAGGTTTCTACTCGGTTCACCTCTAACCTTGGATTTTTACTCGTTCACTCCGAACCAGATGTTTATGCTCTCTATAGAGCAAGGGTCCACACAACGCACCCAGATATTTATACTCTCCATAGAGTAAGGGTCCACACAACGCACCCCCTATGTAAACTCCTGCCGGAGGCCTCCTACGAGGACTTCAAGGGTGAGAAACACTCAAGACTGAATCCTAGAAAGGAATGATCACAAGTGTCCTTTGGACTCTAGATACTTACAGATAAGTTGATGAGTTCCTTTCAGTGCAATGACGAAGATCTCCTCCTTGTTGTTGAAGAGTCTTCGACTCCCTTGATCCGTAACACAAAAGATGTACCAGTACTTGGCTTCGGGTTGGGTTAAGGTTAAGATGGAAATCCACTCTCTTAGAATTTTCCTATAAGGAAGATAGAATGATTCCCGTCATCTATTCATTCAAGGCATCCCAGCTTAATGATATGCTATTAAGATAGTTGCTGGAGGATTCTTAAATGCGAAAGTTCATTTCTCAATCCACTCTATTGAATGTCAATGAATGAGAGTGGATTAGAAGATGAACTCCCATGAGAAAAAGGGCTTTGGGTATATGATTTAAAGGTAAAACATACAAAAGCACTCTCTTCTTTCTCTACCAGTAATATGGACAAGTCTCTCTTTATATAGGGAAAATGTTCTAACGGATATAAAATGGTCAAATTTATGACAGAGTTCGATATCATCGAGCAGGGTCGATATCATCGAGCGTATACTCTCGATGGGATCGACTGTTCGCTCGATAACACAAACTCAAATGTCATATGCTTTTGAAACCCTTTGCCAGCTGGTCGATGGGATCGGTACTGGTGTCGATGTCATCAGATTTCAAACTCCGATTCCATCGATACTGGGATCAATCTATCGACATTTGAAGCATGAGAGAGACTAGTCTTGAAATATTTCAGGTTTTTAGGATATGATCGGAGAACAACCGATGTCATCAGAATTTGTATATCGATGTTATCGGAGGCCTTGTCGATAGGATCGATAAATTGTATAGATTTACCTATAAGCTCGCTGGATAGTTTGTGTCCAGTCTTGATCCAATCGACTAGACCTCGATAGTATCGACGCAAGAATATTAATTTTCTCAAGTGGCCCCCGATTAAAGTTAAAAATAACTTGAAATATTTGTTGGAAGAAATGCGCACCCACTATCGATATGATTGATGGCCTTCCAATATGATCGATATTTGAATTTAAATTGAATCGGAAAAGACATCTATATATCGAAGTACGTAGTGATTTTCTTGAAAAAAAGCAGGGGCGCCAGAAATCTGCCTGTCGATATTATCGAGCCACTTTCGATGGGTTCGATTTTTGAATATCGATGATATTGATGGGTGTATCGATATATCGATAAATCCATCCAGATGAGTATGCGGTTGCTGGACACTTTTAGTCCTCTTATCGATAGTATTGATCAAGTGTCGAGGACATTGACAGCGTAGGTCAATCATATCGAAATGTGTATCGATACAATCGACAGGGCAAGCAAACTTAGAGATTTTCTGATGTTTGAAAAAGTTCACTTACCCAAAAACTCTCATACGTTGTAACTTATTTTTTAAGGGTTTTAATCACCTGGTGTTTTGGGACATGGGATGTGAGGCTATGATTTACCTATGGCGAACTTCCACACATCCGGTTGAGGCAGGCGCTTGAATTATTTTTTCTGTGAGGCTCTGTAGTCCGACTAACTCAACACACACGGTAATTGACAAACCAGGGCACTAGCAGGTGCACTTTCAGACATTACCGAGTTTTATTTTGGAAGGTGAGTCTCATATACTAACCAATTGATCATACTTATAGGCTGAGTCGGGTATTACATTCACCATAGCTTTTTGACTCTTTGATTAAGGAAGTATCTCGATTGGTGATGCATGCGGAATGATAACAACGGCCGATTTGATCTTTGACTTCTTTGATTTTCAGCTAGGAGTTGTGGCTAATTGAGGTGATGCTCTTTTCTTCCCTCGAAGCTCTATAGAAGAGAAGAGTTGAGTTATGATAACTTGAGGAGATTTATTAATCAGCATTTTGTAGTGACTATCCCACTAATCAAAAAAATGTGTTCATCAGATAGATAGGAAGAATGTGGGTCCAACTGGTCAACCAAAAAGTAGAATTAAGAGAATGGTAAAGATCAATTCGATTGACGATCTACCGAGTAAAGGGAGGTTGGTCGTAGGAGTTTTTAATGAATGGACAAGGAATGCACTGGACAAGGCCGAACTGATGGGTGAGCGGATTGGTTAGTATTGCTCGATTCCAGCCTTGACATTCTTGCCAGCGTCTATTGTGCTGCCATGGAGGAGATCCCTGCATATGACATAGCTCTCCTAAGAAAGATATATCTGGTATGGTTCCTGCCTATCTTTATCCTTGTATTAGCTGGTAAACCAAGCGGGACAGAACTCTCTATCATGAAAAGGGGCAAATGACTGACTCCGCTTACTTTTATTAAGATAAAAGAATAAAGAGTCCATATAAACAGAAAATGTATGGATCTCCTGGGGAAAATGGATAATGCGTTGACTATATGAAGAATAAACAACATCAGAATGAATGAGGGGCATGTACGAGAGAAGGACGAAAATATTTATAGATCCACATCCGAAGAAGCCACAATAGTCATCTTTTAAGATATAGACCTTTGGTGTTGATTTCAAAAATACCTATGTACAGGTGGCCCAGTACAAAAGGTGCCAGAACAAGTTTTCGATCATGTGTACCTCGGCCAATTGAACATACTCATTCGTGATTTAAAGAGCATTCACGCAGAGTAAATGTTGGCAAATCCAGAGTAGCAAGACGACTGTATGTTTTTCATAATCAACCAGGCCTTCACATTTGTGGTACACTTGCATGAAGTGTGAATAGGCCTTGCCGACCTTAATTGCAAAGTGTCTTGTTTCTTTATGAGGGGAGCTTGGGAAGACTGCCACGCTGAAAGCAAGAAGTTGAGTCAGAGTTGTAATGTCTAAAATTGTTGGACTCATAGGGCTGCATCTGAAGAAGAAGATGTTGATGGATGGGCTCTAAAATGTCAACGCTGCTATAAGAAGGGCATGGTTCAACGGATAATCATATATGGAGAGAGTTTCTCTAGGTTCTCTCATATTGAAAAGGAACACTAGTGAACCAAATCCAATTTTGGTAGTGGTTTCAGCCAAGATCGATGATTCTTTGGGTTAGTTTTGGAATGAATTTGGATTAAATCAGTAAAGTTTCACCCGGGAAGATGGGAAATAAAGGATCCATCATGCTAAATTTATCAACATCAATCCTAGGAAAGAATGTTGGTCCCATACAATAATAGTCTCTAATTGATGATTCAAAGACTATTTCATTGGAGCATTTCTCAAAAAGGGCGTCCATCACAATGACCAAGTCGTCTTAATGGAAAGATGGAGAAGAGAACGATGGGGTACCAGTTGTTAAGGTTCTTAGGGAAGAATGATGAAGAAAGAAGCATGAAGTGAAAAGAATATGGAGATGACAATTATATCAACTGAGTAGATGGAGCATTTATTAGGGCATCATTAAAATTTTGCTTGGTATATTATGAGTACACGCATTACAACGGAATTAGCCCTTATTTCAAAAAAGGGTGGTTAGAGCTGATGTGTAGGGATGTATTGCAGTTACTATAACGTTGCCACATGTACCAAAAGACAGGTGTGTTAATGAGGGGTCACACGTCGCTTTCACCCTTTTCCAAAGGTAAAGTAACGTAGGGGGCAATGTTTATCCCTATTGTCACAAATTCCCGCGAAAGCCAATCAGAGTGATTTACGTTTAATCAGATGGATTTGCGTAGTTTATTTGGAGATATGTAGGGATATGCGAAGATGATTCCACAATAGTACAATTGGACCGCATTGGGCAACAATACATAATCCATTAAGTGGTCAATCGAAGAATGATCATATAGAAACAATTACATGACAGATGATAGGATTATAGGTAAGAAGAGTCGAAACATGTGATATAATTATTGTTGAGAAGTGGAGCCACATCTAGGCTTCCTTCGACCGGTTGTGAGCTGTGCTCGACCAGTCGTAGGGGCCTGTTCGACCGGTCGTGGACCGTCGACTCAAAGTCCAGCGAGTCCTGATTTTTTCATGTTTGGGTCCTTCAACCAGTCGAAGGAATTGTTCGACCGGTCGTAGTTCCCTTCGACCAATCAAAGCTCTCCTTCGACCAGTCGAAGGTTACGTAGATTCATTTTCGAATCTGATGCGGACTGTGGATTTTGCTGTTGCCTTTCGCAAGGGTGCGGAAGGGAAGTTACCTAAACTATAAATAGGGGTTCCTAGGACTTTTCTAAGAAGAATTAGGAATATTGGGAAATAATTCTAAAGGTGTGGGTTAAGGGTTTTCTATATTCTTCCAAGGGAGAGGTTAGTATTTTGCCTTGTAATCTTTGTTCTTCTTCATAATAGAAGTTTGCATCCATGGTTTTTTACCCTAGTTTGGGGTTTTTTCACATATATCTTGTCTTGTGGTTTATTTGGATTGCTTTGATCTGTTTATAGTTTATATTTCTTCCTATTTATCATTTGTGGGTGAGGCCTAAGATTGGATCTAGGCCCACTGTGTTGTTGGCGTGCTGCACAACAACTGGTATCAGAGCTATTGGTTTAGTTCTATTGAGAGCGATGGCGGAAGATGGAAAAACTAGAATTGAGAAGTTTGATGGTTTAAACTTTGCCTTCCGGAAGATGCAGATGGAGGATTATCTGTATCAGAAGGACCTCTACATTCCTCTAGAAGGAAAAGAGAAGAAATAAAAAAAGATGACAGATGATGAATGGTTTTTACTGGATAGGAAGGCTTTAGGAACGATCCGACTCTCTTTGTCAAAGAGCGTCGCCTTTAATATATGCAAGATGAAAACGATAAAAGAATTAATAGAAGCGCTAGCCACCATGTATGAAAAACCCTCAGCATCCAACAAGGTTCATCTCATGAAACAACTATTCAACATAAGATGTCAGATGGTGGGAGCGTGACTAAACATCTAAACGAGTTCAATACAGTCACGAGCCAGTTGGAATCCGTTGGCATCATTTTTTGAGGATGAGGTCAGGGCGCTATTGATCTTATCTAGTCTGCCAGACAGTTGGGATGGTTTGGTGATTGTTGTGAGCAATTCTTCAGGGTCGACAAAGCTGAAATTTGATGATGTGGCCGGTCTAATTCTTAGCGAAGAATCTAGAAGGAAGGCATCAGGAGTTTCAGGAGATTTAGGGAATGCTCTAAACGTTGAAGGAAGAGGAAGATTGCTGAACAAAGAAGGCAATAAACACGACCGTTCTAAGTCAAGGAAGAAGTCCAAGAGGTTGAAAGACAAAGAAGGGTGTTGGCATTGCGGCAAGAAGGAGCTCATGAAACGTGATTCCAGGCGTTCAAGAAACAAGATGGAAGCTCTCAAGGCGGGAATGATTCAGTAAATCTGTTTAAGAAGAGTGACACAAAGGCGTTGATCTTGTCTCTTGATGCGAGGAATGAGTCTTGGGTTATTGACTCGGGTACTTCGTTTTATACCACTTCATGTAAGGAAGTTCTGAGTGATTATGCGTCAGGTGACTTTGGGAGAGTCTACCTGGGTGATGATGAGTCGTGTAGTATAGTTGAAAAGGGAGACGTTCAGGTCAATCAGAAAAGACAGAATGATTTTAAAATTGAAGGATGTCAGACATGTACGAGTTTGAGAAGGAATCTGATCTTAGTGGGGCAGTTAGTCGACACCAGTTATGTGATGACATTCACCAGTGATTCCTGAAAGATCACAAAAGGTGCCTTGGTGATATCTCGAGGTAAAAAGGAAGGTACTTTGTATGTGACTTTAGGATTGTATAGTTCACTCGCAGTCGCATCAACTGGAGTGAATGAGCAGTTATGGCATCAGAGTTTGGGACATATGAGTGAGAAAGGGATGAAAGTGCTATTGTCAAAAGGGAAGCTACCAGGGTTGAAGTCTCTTGACTTGGAATTCTGTGAGGACTGCGTGTATGGAAAGTAGAAGAGGGTAAGCTTTAAGAAAACAGGACACACTCCAAAGACACATTTGTTGAAGCTTATACACATTGACGTGTGGGGACCGGCACAGGTATCATCTCTTGGTGGCTCATGTTATTTTGTTTCCTTTATTGATGATGCTAGTAGAAAACTGTGGGTTTATTTCTTAAAGCATAAATCTGATGTATTTGATGCGTTTAAGAAGTGAAAAGTTATGGTAAAAAATGAGACAGGTAAAATAGTAAAGTGTCTCAGATCTGATAATGGGGGAGAGTACTGTGATAAGAGGTTTGAGGAGTATTGTGCAGCAAGTGGAATCAAACATCAGAAAATGATTCCAGGGACACCGCAGCAGAATGGTGTGGCTGAGCGCATTAACAGGACTATCCTTGAGTGCGCCAGGAGCATGAGGTTACATGCAGGGTTGTCCAAGACCTTTTGGGTAGATGTTGTAAATACTATTGTATATCTTATCAATAAAAGTCCCTCAGCACCATTGAATGGTGGGCTACCAGAAGAAGCGTGGACTAGGAAAGAAGTGAACCTTATACATCTTAGAGTATTTGGTTGCACTTCATATGTTCACATTGATGTAGAGCACGGAAACAAGCTGGATGCAAAGTCTAGGAGGTGCACGTTTATAGGCTACAGGCAGGATGATTTTGGCTACAGGTTTTGGGATGCAGAAATTGGAAAAATCATTAGAAGCAAGGACGTAGTCTTCAATGAAAAAGTGATGCATAAGGACAGTGTGCAGGAAAATAAGGCTAAGAAAAAGAAAATTCATAGAGTTGGAAGAGTTACCATACATGGGTATTACAACGCCACAAGATGATCATGCACAAGAGCATTATGAGGCAGAGCCATAGACACCGGTTGTGAGGAGGTCTACTCGAAAGAGGAGACCTACGGTCCATTACTCACCTTCCTTACATTATCTACTGTTGACAGATCATGGTGAGCCAAAGTGTTTTGAAGAGGCATTACAGTCAGATACACGGGTTAAGTGGGAGCAGGCCATGGATGAGAAGATGGACTCTCTTGAGTCTAATCGTACATGAGAGCTAGTCACTCTACCCAAGGGTAAGAAAGCTCTTCATAATAAGTGGGTTTACAGACTGAAGGAGGAGCACGATGGTTCGAAACGGTATAAGGCTAGATTGGTTGTGAAAGGGTTTCAAAAAAATGCAGGTATTGATTTCACTAAAATATTTTCACCTGTAGTGAAAATGTCTACGATTCTCATGGTCTTGAGTATAGTGGCTATAAAGAACTTATATCTAGAGCAGTTAGATGTTAAGACAACCTTCTTCATGGGGACCTTGAAGAAGAAATATATATGCATCAGCCGACACGATACGTGACACCAGGTAATGAGAACAAGGTGTACAGATTGAAGAAGAGTTTATATGGCCTGAAGCAGGCCTCGAGGTAGTGGTACAAGAAGTTCGATAGTTTCATGTTGGAAAACGATTTTAGGAGATGTCATGCAGACCACTGTTGTTACTTGAAGAAGTTTGATACGTCATACATCATCCTTCTTTTGTACGTTGATGATATGCTTGTGGCCGGTTCAAGCATGAAGGATATCTCAGATCTCAAAAGACAACTGTTTAGAGAATTTGCCATGAAGGATTTAGGAGCTGCAAAATAAATCCTAGGCATGAGGATAAAGCGTGACAGGGAAAATAAGAAACTAATTTTGTCACAGGCAGAGTACATAGCCAAGGTACTTGATCGATTCAATATGGAAGGTGCTAAGCCGGTTAGCACTCCATTAGCCAACCACTTCAAGCTATCTAAGGAGCAAGTGCAAAGACGCAGGACGAACAAGACTGTATGGCTAAAGTCCCATACGCGTCAGCTATTAAGAGTCTCATGTATGCTATGGTAAGCACGAGACCAGACATTACTCAAGTAGTGAGAGTTGTTAGCAGGTTCATAAACAACCCCGGGAAGAAACATTGAGAAGCTGTGAAGTGGATCCTTAGATACCTAGTGGGTACTAAGGATGTAGGGCTGTGTTATGGTAAATCAGAAATCAAGCTGCAAGGCTACATGGATTCAGATTTGGCAGAAGATATTGATAGCAGAAGAAGCACTATAGGTTATGTGTTTACTCTTGGTAGTGCTGCAGTCAGTTGGGTCTCTCAGTTATAAAAGATAGTATCTATCAGTACAACAGAAGTAGAATATGTTGCGACTACAGAAGCATGCAAGGAGATGGTGTGGATGCAAGGTTTTATCGAAGAGTTAGGTAAGAAGTAAGTAGATTGCAAGCTGTACAGTGACAGTCAGAGTGCAATACACTTGGCTAAGAATTCAGTTTTTCATTCAAGGACCAAGCATATTGCCATCAGATATCACTTCATACGTTCGTTACTGGAAGATGGATTGATTACTCTGGAGAAGATTCATACAAGTGAGAATCCTGTGGATATTCTGACTAAGACGGTCATACGGGAGAAGCTGAAGCTTTGTTCAGCTTTGATTGGTCTTTAGGCTTGAAGATGGGGAGGTGGTGCACTCCGAATGAAGAAGACGAAGGTTTATGGCAATGTGTCTCCAAGTGGGAGATTGTTGAGAAGTGGAGCCACATCTGGGCATCCTTCGACCGATCGTGAGCTGTGCTCGACCGGTCATAGGGGTCTGTTCGACCAGTCGTGGACCGTCGACCAAAGTCCAGCGAGTCCTAATTTTTTCATGTTTGGGTCCTTCGACCGGTCGAAGGAATTGTTCGACCGGTCGTAGCTCCCTTCGACCAGTCGAAGGTTACGCAGATTCGTTTTCGAATCTGATGCGGACTGCGGATTTTGGTGTCGCCTTTCGTAAGGGTGCAAAAGGAAAGTTACCTAAACTATAAATAGGGGTTCCTAGGGCTTTTCTAGGAAGAATTAGGAATATTGAGAAATAATTCTAAAGGTGTGGGCTAAGGGTTTTCTATATTCTTCAAGGGAGAGGTTATTATTTTGCCTTGTAATCTTTGTTCTTCTTCATAGTAGAAGTTTGCATCCGTATTTTTTTTACCCTAGTTTGGGGTTTTTCCACGTATATCTTGTCTTGTGGTTTGTTTGGATTGCTTTGATCTGTTTATAGTTTAGATTTCTTCCTGTTTATCGTTTGTGGGTGAGGCCTAAGATTGGATTTAGGCCCACTGTGTTGTTGGCGTGCTGCGCAATAATTATAGCAACTGTCAGGATGTGAGAAGTATTTAGATGATATGATTAGGGTTATACATAGCAAATGAATTTAACAAGAAGATTTGTCTCATACCAACTCAATCAAACTTAATATATTTTTCAATAATCCTTTCAATTACCATCATTTATATTCCTTAATGTAATCACTTTATATTTATGCAAGTAGTTACATTTATTACTTTGTGTAATCCTTTACTTTTTGCCCTATGTTTACATTTCATAATGTAATTCATTGTATTAATCTTAACTGTAATCTTTAATTTATACTAAAAAGTCATTTTATATAAGGTATAATCTATCATTAAAGGATGAACCCTACTCTAATTCAATTAACATTATGAGAGAGTGACTGAATATGCACCGAGCCAATCATATCCTTAGGTATATATGCCAACAGCAAATTCAATTTCTGCACGCGCACTTACTCCATTACTAAGTTTAAAAAGCAACAACAATACTTTACTTTTGTGGTCATACGTATGCTTAAATAGTGGTCACTAAATCCACACAGTTTCCTTATGCGTGGGACACTTGAGTTTTAGATCCACCTTATTTTTAGTCTAATGCCATGTGGCATCCCAGCATAGTAACTTTGCAAAAGTCTGGTAGGAATCTGCGTCCATTTTTACCATCCGGTTCCATTGGTGTGGCAAAATTGGAAATACGATTGCATAACGAGTTACTCAAGTACACTCTTATTGTCCAGAGTAAACTCAGCTGGCCCACCTGTTTATCCATTTTTCTGGATAATTTAAGGGGTTGAGCCTAAAATTGAAGCATATCCGAGGATTAAGAGAATCATACCACACAACAGTGAGAATAATGATTTCCACCGTTAAAACCTTTCTAGTCCCCACAGTTTTACTTGTCATCTAACCTGTTCATGAGATCATGCAGATATGGATTAAGGGAAAATATAAAAATAAGCTTGATCTAAGATTTCTGTGGCCCTAAGAGTTTTTCAACGTAGATGTTCAATTCACACTGTTTCCTGTGGTGTGGTACATTTGAGCGTTGGATATACTTCAATTCTGGTATTAAGATATAAAATTATCCAATAAAATGGATGGACGGAGTGGATAAAATACATAAATCATGGTGAACCTCAGAGTTTACTTGGTACACTAACCGTACCGAGTTACTCAGTACCCATCCGCTTCGGCAATACTGATGGACGAAGTGTATTTATCACGGGCATCTCTATGGCCCGACACAGCTTCCGACAATAGGGGCACAAGAATATCTCTGTACTCGGGGCAACCCGCTTCCCAACCCATCGTCTTCCCATCGGCTTCGTAGCTCTCTCTCCCGCAGCCGCAGCCCTCTGAAAAAAAAAGTAGAAAAAGAAATACATTACGCATACCTGAAGTGGGAGCTTGTCGGAAGGGATAGCAATCACCGAAAAGGGGGCTAGAACTGACAGATCGCTGGACTCTCGCCGGAGAGAGAGAGAGAGAGAGAGAGAGAGAGAGAGAGAGAGAGATGACCTCTCAAACATCTGGAGGATTTACTAACAAGGATATGGATTCTCCTTACAAAAGCGCCGTTGAATCAGATGAGATTCAAGCAAAATTGACGGTGGATGATGATTCTGATGGGAACTATAAGAAGGAGAAGAAGATGAAGAAGAAGAAGAAGATAGATGGGGAGAAATGCGTCAGAGGCAGCGAGGGAGAAAATGAAAAGGATGATCTGAAAATGGAACACGTGAATGAAGTTGAATTCCAACCTACAGTACATGACAGTAAAAAGAGAAAGGAAAAGAAGAAGAAGAAGAAGAAGAAGAAGAAGAAGAAGAAGAAGACACCAGTCTACGAGGAAAGGAATACGGGCTCATGCTCTGCAGAAATCCCCATTAGAGGATTGGAAAAAACGGATATAACTGATGATGTATCCGATCACAAAAAGAAAAAAATTGACAAAGATAGACAAGTGAAGGAACAAAAGAAAGTGAAAAAGATGGGTAGAGATGGCAAGGGAAATAGGAAGTCCAAAGGCATGGAATCAGTTCCTGAAGAAAGTCCGGACAACAAATTGGATAGTGGTGGAAAATCAATTGGAGAAGATAGAGTGGCTGCAAATGATAATGCTGGTAATGGAGAGCAGGGTAAGAAAAAGAAGGGAATTGCGAAACATGATGCTGATGATGGAGCTGCGAGTAAGAAAAAGAGGAAGGGAGATGTGGAAGATAATGTTGGTGATGGAGTGTTGAGCAAGAAAAAGAGGAAGAGAGATGCGAAAGCTAATGCTGATCATAGAGTTTTGAGTAAGAAAAAGAGGAAGAAAAATGCTGATGATTCCACAAAATCTCGAACAGGTAAACAATCAAGGAGAGTAAGCTTTTCAGATAAAGTGGAGGTATTTCCATTGCCCAAGGACGCGAGACGTGGGGAGAGAACTAGTGAAGAAGTTTGGTGCAAGGTAAACGGTTCACGCCAGAGGAGGATGAAATGGTCAGAGAAGCTGTTTTGAACTAAATAAAGGTCAGTTCTGTGAAAGCTTGTTTGGCTTTCAAAGTTTTTTGTCTTCACTTAAGCTCTAGCATTTGGATGGATATCCTTGTGAGTATCGTAATTTCTAATAATCAATTTCTAGTTTCTTAGTAAGGATTATGTTGCAGATGTTGGTTCTGTAAGAACTGTAGAAATAAGCAAAGGTTCCTTGCAGTGTTTGAAATATCGGTATCGAGTTACGTATCGCACCTTTGGGATACAGATATGTATAGGTTATCGCATGGGGTATATCGGTTGTATCTCGTAATGTATCGTTGTTGTTGGAAACATTGGGAAATTGGTCAATTTTTTCAATGAAACTTCAGTGATTGTTAAAAAACACATCAACACACAGATATAAATCAAAGCATTACAAAAAAAATAAGTGCATATGATAGGTTTTCTTTGTATGGGGTCCTAATCTATGCGTTGTCTAACTGAATTGATGCAAGTATATTCAAAGTTCATTCATATAATTTATAAGTATAAGAAGACGTATGGAAACACAAGCAATACATTCACAAGAAAAAGAATAATCACTAGATTAGGTTACATACATGTTTGATTTTATGTTTGGACACAAGGATTGCAACCGATTTGCGAGCAAGTGGGAAATTTTGATTTTTTCAACTTTCCACAACTCGGCCCATCTCCTCCAAATCTCAAAGTCGAAGCCCCAAATCTATGCTTTTTCATGCAAAACATGAAAGACCATGTATTTATAATAATTTGACGCTGATTTAACATGATTTATAGAAAAAAAAGGGGATCGAAAATAAAAAATGCTCACCGAATCGAACATGTGAGATATATCACACTACTTGCGAGTGATGCAGGACATGAAATTAAATATGACATGTAAGATTTCAAGCTTTAGATCGTACCAATTTTAAACAATCACAAAATTCCACGTCCCACATACGATCAAACATTCAACAAGGAGAATCTACGGGGGTCCAAGCCTACACAAGTTTAGGGCTGGATCAAATAAAATTATAACAAAGGAGTGTAAGATTCATCCATTCTTGCAAATGATTGTTCCCCAATTCAAGAGATTCACCATGTTTCAATTTGGGGGAAAATCTAGGGTTTACAAATTTGGGAATACTTGAGATTTGGGATTATCTAGGGTTAAGGCCTTGGATTTAAGGTGAGAGAGGGGAGAAATTGAGAAAAGATGAGACCTGAGGTGATCCACGTGTGTGGACAACAACCAGGCCTGGGCGCACGTGCGTGATTCCTTGTCTGCACGTGTGTGGGGCCTATGAAATCGAAAAATGATTCCTAGGGTAGGATTGGCCTGGGGAGGCCCACTTCCATACCAAATTTTGTGTCGATCTGCTAGCCTGTTTGTGTGTGGTGCTCCGCCGAAGTTTCAACCTCTCTAATGGGCCAGAATATGAAAATCTGCTGTGGAGGAGAACTTGGATACAAGAAAAGGTGAATCTGAAGATGGGAGGGTTGTGGAAGATGATTGATGTGGGGTATAGGAAGTGAGGATGATTTGGGATGGTTGTGGCTTCGCACCACGGTAGTTAGCCTTTCGAGGAAGGGAGGGTTTCGCACCCAATTCGATTCTTCGACTCAGAAAGATAGAGAAGAAGAAGAAAAAAATGCAGAATTTTTATTCATAAAATTTTCTTGAAAAATACCCACACGAGGTTGCTTATTTATAAGAAAATCCTAAACCTCAAAAGCCAAATTTATCCTTGCGCCATGTGCACACACTAATACTTAGAGATGAAGTAACTAAAATAATAACTAATTTACGCAATCAAAACCGTTCATGATGTATCTAATAACGATAATAGCCAAAATTTAAAATTCTAGATCATCTAGGGTAGTGGGTCATGATCATGAGATCCAATGGTAGAATCCATATGATGATCGGGTCTACTCTAATGCTCCATAACACAACCCCCTAACTAAGAGGTCCTCCATAGATGCTGTCATCGATCCAGATCGATAGTGGGGCCCCCCTTGAGTATGTGCGTAGGGTGGGGGGTGTTTGCGTGCGCATGATGTCCCCATTAACTCTCCCAGGTTACAAAGGTTTCGCTACTGACGAAACAAAATTCTTGAACCACTCCAAGATGTCAGAATCAAGTCTTTGAAGCTCCTTAGTGAGCCATGTATTGTCAAAAACTGGGCGTGACTTCCACTTGACCAGGAACTTTTGAAAACCACCGTCTAATGTTGATACTATCTGATGGTCTAGAATATCCTCTATCTCCTCTCTGGGTGTGGGAATGGTAGGTATGAGAGGTAGAGGCTGGTAAGATGGGTCGGGAAGATGCCATGGATCAAGGGAAAAGTTTGGGAAATTAGGATGGTTAGGTGAAAGGCTGGACAATGTATCAATGGTCTCTTGAAATGCAACTAGATCCTTCACATTAAATGTGAAACTAATTTCCATGAAAGGTGAAAGATCTACCACATACGCATTGAGATTATTTTGTTTTATAATTTTGAATGGTCTAGCACTACGTACGTGTAATTTATGAACAGATCCTTAAGGGTACCACTCGGCTTGATGTGAACCATCACAGAGTCCCTTACATTGAATTCCTTGAATCGTTTATATTGGTCTGCTGAAATTTTGTAATGTTCATTACTAGTATTGATCTTTCACCTTATTTCTTGATGCAATGAATGAATTTGATGTGCAAAGGACTGCAGATTTTGATGGCCTATGGGATAGGGATATAGGTACAAGATCAATAGGCTTCTTAGGTTTATAACCAGTAACAACTTCTAAAAGACTTAAACCTTTAGATTTATTGACAGAACCATTAAATGCAAACTTGGCGATAGTTAGTGTAGTGTCGTACGTCCTGGTGTGCTCCCCCACTAAATACCTGAGAAAATTTCCTACGCTCCTATTGACCACCTTAGTCTGACCATCGGTTTGAGGGTGGTAGGCAAAAGAAAATTGGAGCCTAGTACTCATTATATGCCATAGTGTCTTCCTAAAATAACTCATGAATCGCATGTCATGGTTAGACACTATGGTTTTGGATAACCCATGAAGTTTGACAACCTCACTAAAGAACAACTTAGCAACATGAGATGCGTCAGAGGTCTTCAAACAAGGAATGAAGTAAACCATTTTAGAAAAATGGTCCACGACAACAAATATGGAATCGTGTTTTCGAATAGTCTTGGGGAGCTTAAGCACGAAGTCCATACTTATGTCTTGCTAATGGGCGAATGAAAATGGCAAAGGTGTGTATAGCCCTGTATTCTGTTTTTTTTTTTGCTTTGCCAGTTGACAAGTACGACATCGTCCTATAATTTCAGCCACGACTCGCTTGAGGTTTGGCCAATAAAATCGATCCTCCACTAGGGCAATGGTCTTGTCTTTACCAAAATGACCCGCGACCCCTCCTGAATGTAACTCCCAGACAAGAAAATCGTGGAGGGAGGGTGAGGTATGCATAAGCGGTCACTCCTAAACAAATATCCGTTCAATATTAAATAATCACTGCTAGCCCCTAACAGACTCTCTAACAATGATGCGGACACACAACTCCAAAATCTGGGCACTCAGAATAATCCTCTCTAACATGCTCTAGCCCTGTGACTTCGACACACATGAAATTGAATAACGCGACTTGATGACTTAACACGTCGGCAGGCTTATTATCTATACCGACTTGACGTGCTTAGGGTCTAATTTCTTTTGAGAGTTCAGATATCTCAAGGCCTCGTGATCTGAGAACAAGACGAATTCTTGCGGCAATAGATAATGATGCCAGTGGTGCAACGATTGCACTACTGTATAGAACTCTTTGTCATAAGTGGAGTATTTCTGTTTCGCCTCATTCAGTTTCTCACTAAAGAAGGCAACAGGGTGCACTTCCTAAGTACTCCTATGCTGACTCTTGACGCGTCGCAGGCGACTTCAAAACCTTTTAAAAAATCCGGAAGTCGCATGACTAGTGATTCGGTCATCTTGACCTTTATATCTTTGAAGGCCTTCGAGGCTGCTTTCGTCCATTGAAACTCTTTTTTATTTTTTTGTTATTTTAATGCAATCCGTGATGGGAGCCATAATGAAAATGAAGTCTCGAATGAACCGTCTATAGAAGGTGGCCAATCCGTAAAAGCTGAGCACCTCGTGAATACTGCGCGGTTTAGGCCAATTGATGATGGCCTTGACTTTCTCGGGATCCGCCGACATACCCTTAGCAGAAACAACAAAACCTAAGAAGATAATGCTGCTAGATATAAATGCACAATTCTTTAGGTTGGCGTACAATTTTTCAACTCTAAGGATCCCACAAACCTGCCTCAATTGGTTGAGGTGTTGTTCCTTGGTCATGTTATAAATCAGGATATCATCAAAGTAGATGACCAGAAACTTCCCCATGAAGGGCCTCAACACTTGGGTCATCACACGCATAAAGGTACTTGGGGCATTAGTCAACCCAAAAGGCATGACTAGCGACTCGTATAGCCCATCCTTCGTCTTGAAGGCCGTTTTTCACTTATCACCAAGGCGTACACAAATTTGGTGATAACCACTTTTGAGGTCAATTTTTGAGAAGATAGTAGCGTTGGCCATCATATCCAACATGTCATCAAGACACGGTATGAGAAACTGATACTTGATTGTGATTTTGTTGATGACCCTACTATCAACACACATCCTCCATGTGCCATCCTTCTTAGGTGTAAGAAGGGTGGGCACGACACAGGCTCATGCTCTCTCAAATGAAACTCTTTTCTAGGAGCTCATCAATCTGTCTCTTCAACTTTGCATGCTCCTTTGGGTTCATTCTGTAATGATGGAGGTTTAGTAGAGTTGCCCTAGAGACTAAATCAATAGTTTGCTATATATACCTCATAGGGAGAAGTTCATCTGGTAGATCATCAAGAAAGACATCACAAAACTCATCCACTACTGGAACGACCTCAGTGGGTAACCCTACACTAGCCTCTGGTGTACTCTCACTAGCCACAAGGGCGTACACCATCAAGTCTGACTAAGTATCTCGCTCTAAGTCTTTGGAATTTAGAATATGAAGAGGCTTAGACTTGGATTTCGATTCTTTTGAGCCGCTCACACCACTCTTTGTGGACTCCTTTCCAATCGTATTCTTGAGTGAAAGTGGATTTAACTTGACTTTCTTGCCCTCAAACCAGAATGTACACACATTTGAACGACCAAATATGGTGACATCCCTATCATAGAGCCAGGGCCTACCTAAAATGATATTACCAACATCCATGGGGACAACATCACAGCAAAGTGTCTTTATATGATCCAAACTGAATAGGAACAAGACAACAGTATAAAACTGGAATGGAAGTTTCATCAACCCAAGACACTCTATAGGGTTGATGATGGGCTTCAAGCCCAAACGGTTCATAGTGCCAGTTGATGCCATGTTGGCATAACTACCACTATCCATAATTATCTTACAGTTCTTATTACCACATTTTGCATAAGTATAGAAGATCGTGTTGCGGCGCCAATCGTCGGTATTATTTGCTTGTACAAAGGTGCAACTGCAAGGGTTGCAAACTCTTGCGCTCCCTCTTCTTCATTACTAGGGGTTTCTGCTAGCTCATATTCTTCCTCCTCACCGTCACTTTCTGGGAGCACTACTTCTACTTGCCCATCAATAAGGAATACCTTGGTGCCCTCTTTCATGCCACATTGGTGGGCAAAGTGACTAAACCCTTGACATCTAAAACACTTAGTTGCATCACTTTTGCACGAGCTAGACTCGACAACTCCTTTATCCTTATCATCCTTGGGCCTAGAATGAGAACTACTGGAAGACTTGTATTGATATCTAGTGCTAAGATTAGCCCCAGAAAGGTTAGCCTTAACGCTAGAATCACGAAACTCAAACCGTCTTCCCACAGATGCTTTGAGGTATTGCTCGACCTTTAACACTACTTGATACATCTGTTCAAGAGTATTTATGTCATTGACGAGCAACTCTCTCCTAATGTCAGAATGGAGGCCTGTCTTAAATCGAGCAAGAGTGAGTACGGGATCCTCTTCAACTTCACACCAGGTCAAGTACTCTTCGAACTTCTCAATGTATTCAGCCACACTCATGGAACCTTGTTAAAGAGACTACTAATCTTGAGCCATTCTCAAGTGATAAGAGAAAGGAAGGTACTTCTCCTTTAGAATTTCTTTCATTTCTCCCCAATGGACTATTAGGGGCTCCCTCAACTTTTCTTTCTTTCACTCTATAGTAGCCTAAAACCTCTTTCCTTGCCTCACAAACTTCATCTTGGCAAATTGGACTTAACGAGCATCCGACATGTCGTACTACTTAAAATAGTGGTCCATATCCTCTAATTAATGTAGAAAAGCTTTAGGGTCCAAGTGACCATTAAACGTAGGGGCATCTACTCTAACTCTCTTAAGGAGTTGCCCATCTGGGTCATAATGATCATGATGCCCCTCGCGGGGTGGGTGCACAGGTGCGCGTCCATGACCATTCCTTCGGTCACCCCATTCCCTTGTTTATCCTCCTGACCACCTGCCTGAGATTGAACATCTACCCCAATGGCGGGGTTTGCCCAAGTGGAGGTCTCTAGTTGGGTAACGCGCACATTAAGCTGATCCAAGCGTTGGTTTATACGTTCCTTGCGCCTACCCAAAGACTCAAACTGCTAGGTTATGTTGTTCATTGACTTTTGCAATTGCTCCATATTTAGCATAGAGTGCAAACCAAAACCACGACCAGTACGTGTGGGCATACAACCACTCACTCAACTCAAAGACCCTCTAATACAACTACATCCGTTTAAATGAGACTAAATGATCCTATAGGACTCTATATGAGGGAAACTACACAACGTAACTAAAATTCCAGCAATATAACTGCCCAAATAATTTGTTAACAGAAAATTCAGCAATGAAATTTAGGGATTTTCTGACAATAGAAAATTCAGCAGCCCATATTGTGAATCATGGGTCATAGACAACCCTATATGAGGAGACTTGATGCATAATGGACATAATTAAACTAAACCCTACACATGCAATGCATTCTCCTACAAAAAGCCTAAGCTCTGATACCAAATTTGATGCAGGACATGAAATTAAATATGACATATAAGATTTCAAGCTTTAGATCATACCAATTTTAAACAATCACAAAATTCTACATCCTACATACGATTAAACATTCAACAAGGGGAATCTATGGGGGTCCAAGCCTACACAAGTTTAGGGTTGGATTAAATAAAATTATAACAAAGGAGTGTAAGATCCATCCATTCTTGTAAAGGATTGTCCCCAATTCAAGAGATTCACCATGTTTCAACTCGAGGGAAAATCTAGGGTTTGCAAATTTGGAAATATTTAGGATTTGGGATTATTTAGGGTTTAGGCCTTGGATTTAAGGCGAGAGAGGAGAGAAATTGAGGAAAGATGGGACCTGAGGTGATTCACGTGTGTGGACAGCAACCAAGCCTGGACGCATGTGCGTGATTCCTTGTCCACATGTGTGTGGGGCCCATGAAATCGAAAAAAAATTCCTAGGGTAGGATTGGCTAGGTGAGGCCCACTTCCATATCAAATTTTGTGTCGATCTGCTACCCAGTTTGTGTGTGGTGCTCCGCCGAAGTTCCAGCCCCTTTGATGAGCTAGAATCTAAAAATCTGCTGTGGAGGAGAACTTGGGTACAAGAAAGGGTGAATTTGAAGATGGGAGGGCTGTGGAAGATGATGGATGTGGGGTGTAGGAAGTGAGGATGATTTGTGATGGTTGTGGCGTCGTACCTCGGTAGTTAGCCTTTCGAGGAAGGGAGGGTTTCGCACCCAATTCGATTCTTCAACTCAGAAAGATAGAGAATAAAAAAAAATATAGAATGTTTATTCATAAAACTTCATTGAAAAATACCTATATGGGGTTACCTATTTATAAGAAAACCCTAAATCCCAAAAGCCAATTTTATCCTTGCGCCATGTGTGCACACTAATACTTAGAGATAAAGTAACTAAAATAATAACTAATCTACGCAATCAAAACCGTCTATGATGTTTCTAATAACGATAATAGCCAAAACTTAAAATCCTAGATTATTTAGGGTAGTGGGCCACGATCAAGAGATCTAATGGTAGAATCCATATGATGATCGGGTCCACTCCAATGCTCCATAGCACAGCCTCCTAACTAAGAGGTTCTTCATAGATGCCGTCGTCGATCCAGATCGATAGTGGGGTCCTCCTCCTCCTTGAGTATGTGCATAGGGTGGGGGGTGTGCGCATGATGTCTCCATCAACAAGTTTTGCATTGCATAGGTGGGATACAAGATATATTGTGGGATATATCGGCCAATATCATCGATATTTAAAACACTGGTTCCTTGTCACTATTATTTATAGTGTTTCCAATTATTCATTAACATTTTCAAATTCTTCCACTCTAACATGCATTTCCTACTTAAGAGTGTTGATCTTGTCTGTTATACATGCATGCTTTACGTGTCGCAACCTAAAAATCATCATCTGCGTGATGACATCTTGAGGTTTTTTCTCTACAAAATATAGATGAAATGTCCTATTCGATGGTGGCTTTGGATAACCCAAACACTGTATCTTCGTGAATCATACTTTTTGTGAGTGGCTTTGGTGGTCACAAATTGTGTAACGAATGGTCAACACTTTGAACATCTCAGTTGTTTGTTGAAAAGTAGAGATCATAAAAAAAACAAAGAAGAGTACAAAGTTGAAGGGAATCTCCTACCTAAAGGCTCTCGATATTAGAACCCTTCTCTACCAATTATCTGCTACATCTTACATAATGAAGGATACCATTGTACCTATTTTAATTTGTTCATAATCATAGAGATGAAGTGGGGAGGAATGCTACATGAAGTAGAAGTGTAGAACAAATTTGAAATATATACTTCTTTAGAAAATAGACCCATGTTAGGTTCGAGCACAAGAAATGGAGCTAAGAAGCAAACCAACAAGAACAAATGTCTTATCTGGGATTTGAAAACCTCCTTTACTCATGATCATCATCTGATGAGAGATTGCAGATTATGAGATATTGAGAAAAAAAATGGTAACAAGTAAACAACCACAAAATAAATGCAAAAAGTTGTTTTGGTGCTATGCCATTTCAAGCAAACCACTCATCCATGTCAAATCATTAATCGCATACATTGATATGTCTGTTTGGATTTGGGATTTCCACGATAATGCAATTGAAAAGTGCAATGATTACAAATTCCTTTTCTTGCCTCTTGAAACATCTATATTTGATTGACGATTGCCATGTTTGGTTTTGTGGGGGTAAAATTGTAATGATGAGTGATGACACTTTTTTTTATTAAATTACCATTGTAATTCCCAATGCGAACAGGCCCATATGGTAATGTTACAGGTTGGTGGATTTCAGTTGAAAGACCTGAAGTGGCAAAGCCTTGGGTAAAAACTAGCGTGGCATGGTTATTGCGCTTAAATCATTTTTATGGATCCATCTTTTAGGAACCATATGAATTATGAAGAAACTTCATGAGAGGAACATGAATGTTTTGTATAAATCACTTAATGGGAGATGTCTCAAATAAATCCAACGAGTAACTAATAATCTTGTCATATAGACAAAAATAGCTATCATGCATTTTTTATGTTTAATCACATATACCTATGATATCATGGACTAATGAAGTCATCAAATGAATCATAATGACAATCGGAATTGAAAAAAGAGATGTGATTTTATGTTTTAAAGTCGCAAATAGCATAAAAAATCATTAAAAAAAGAAGAGAGGGGTCGCATAATTACAGAAGGAAAATTCTGAATTGAATTCTTATAGGATCCGTTGTTTCCTTTTTAGAGGGTGTTGTCTATTGATAGATGTCTTAAATCTGTAATTCAACAGTCTGTCGAGGACATCGAGCAGGCTTCGATGCCATCGAAGTCGGCTGTCCCCCAACATTGCCGCTTAGACTTGAACTATGATGCTTGATCACTACTTCCTAAAAGCAACATGTCCACCGATTTCACCATAGCAGCTTGATGGAAATAATAATAGCCCATACGATATTCAATTGTCGAGATTGAAGGATTCAATGGGCTGGATTGAATCCTTCCTTCCCCCCGTCCGGAACAATATCCACTTTTTCTTTTCCTTTAACAGTAGGGAAGGCTGGCCATTAGCTTCAATTAGTTCAGTTTGAGTATTTCTCAAGAGTAGTTGCATTGCTAGTGTGCAGAAAATCAGTTGTGCGTTAGCTTATCAATTCATTTTCAAACAGCCCTTGTGCTCCTTTATCTTTCTATGCCACTCTTGCTAGTAGGGAATCTAGTTCAGCGAGGACAGCTCTATAGGGGGAGTTCGCTTGAAGCTGGGTCTGCATGGTATGGTCTTAGACTGAAGTAGGCATTCTTACTATACCCTTATAGAGAGCTATAGTATTAGGATATGATAGGTCTTCGCCTGACTCATTCGCATGTACCTATTTCTAGCTCGTGTGTACAATCTCACTATGATATATATATATATATATATATATATATATATATATATATATATATATATATATATATGAAAGATGAATTTTATTAGGCCTCAGCCAAAAAAGAGAAAGACAACAACAGATGCAAAAAGTAGACTAAAAAAATAGAAAAAGAAGAGAAAACCTGAGAAAAGACTAAGAAGAAAGATAAGAGTACAAACAACAAGCAGCTCCACAGCTGCACAAACCCCACAAAACCCCATGAAAATAACTCTCGAGGATCCCAATCCTGAAACAGAATGAGAGCCCTGGTGAAAACCCCAGCCGCTGGTAAACTTCTATTGCGGAAGCAGTGATTGTTCCTCTCACCCCAAACAGCCCAAAAGACTGCGAGAAGAATCAACCTCAACTTCTTTCTACCAAGCTTTCCTCTATCCGCCGCATGCCATACTGACAGAAGACTGTCAATAGAAGAGGGCATGGCCCAACAGACATTGGCTAAGTCGAAGACCCCATACCAGATTTCAGCTGAGACGGAGCAATGCAGGAATAGGTGATCTACAGATTCAACATTTTTCTTGCAAAGCAGGCAAACATTTGGCAGAATCATCCTCGTTATCTATAGCGAGCATACGGTTCTTTCTGATCAACCACATGAAAAACTATAATCTTTGGAGGGGCCCTATAGGATCAGACCACACTCCACGGGGCACGGACTCGTCAAGTTTGCTGGATCAGTTAGGGATCTGTAGGGAGAACAAATGCAGAAAGATCCCGAATCACTCCTCTTCCAAACCAACGAGTCTTCGGCTTCTGGGGAGATCGAAATTCCCTGCAGGCTGGACAATAAATAAGAAAAACTGTCAATCTCGCTGTCCTGTCGGTTCCTCCTAAACGGAGGTAGCCACAATCCTTAAGTGCCACTGATAGAACAACACGAGGCTACGAACACATGGATATCAATTGAAAAGGAAAGAATTGGAATGGATCGGTATCTTTCCCAAAACTTTAGTCAAACTCATTGAAAGCTGGAAGCTTGTATTAATCAATATTAGACTGTCCAAGGTTATTGACAAACAATATTTGTCTAAATCACTTCCCTTTTTGTCCAAAGTCCTTTTCTTTTTTCTGAGTATTGGGAATATCCCCATTCATGTTTGAGATCCATGCCTTCTAGGAGCTGAAGCTCTTAGGAATCAGCCCCAACTGTGCATATTTGGAGGTATCCTGGTCTGCCTAGGGTCATTGCATTTGGGTGGCTCATTCGGAGGGACAAGGTCCTTACCATTAACCATTTGAGCAGAAACATGATCGTACAACACACTTGTATCATCTGAGAACTCAGTCTCTGGGTGTGGTTGACCACAAAAATGGTGGATCAACCAAGAGGATCAAGAAATGATGTTTATCATTTTATTATATAACCTGTAGAAGTACTAGAAATAATAATAATAATAATAATAATAAAAAGACACATCTTCATATCTCCTTCGTTTTCTTTAGACTAGTAGCATTCTTGAAGGATTTGATAATATCTTTAAGTGCGTTCTGATTCAGTCCCCTAAGTTTGCCACCTCCGTGTTCATCCACTCTAGCAATTCTTAGAGGGTTTGATCAGGTGGCACATGTTCAATTACTCTTTAAGGATTGACCATCTATAAGTACAAGAGGCAACTGAGGTTGACCATCTAGTTTGCACAGTGTGTCCTTTTGAGTTCTTTGTATCTTCTTGTCTTAATAAAAATCTCAGGCACAAATTCATTAAGAGAATTTGCACACCTAGCCTGCTGATAACCCTAGCAAATAAAATAAAATAAAATAAAATAATAAAATAAAATAAAAAATCCACACCTAGCCTGCTGATAACCCTATTCATTTTGCGCTCTTTAAATCTTGTTTACCTTAATAAATTCTCAGCTATTCATAGAAAAATGAATTGGAATATGCGAGTTGGACCAACTTGATGTGTCCTATGTGGTGTCCGGGACCAAACCCTGCATTGTGGATGATTGCTGGCCTACTTGCAACCTAAAATCTTGTGAACTGAAGGGTCCATTTGTGGGTGGAAGTACTTTTCCAACCACCAGTGAACCTTCACTGGCTGGCAGGAAATGTTTTTCCGCCCACTAGAGATCTCAATTGTGGGTTTGGTTGGGTCCCTTGGCTGGTTGGAATGGATTCTCACCAGCCAACCGACATTCCCTGCTCTGCGATTTTGAATCAGTTTTGGGTTTTGGGCATAAAACAATTATGTTTTTGGTATTTAAAAAAAAAAAAACAAACCGTTATGGTTTTGTCATTTTGTTTTGGGCTACTAGTTAGTTGTATTTGTGTAGTTAAGAAGGATTAGTGGTCTTAACCTCCTTAATTAGTTGGAGTTGGGATTTGTTGTAAGAGCTCTATAAAATTCTATTGCTGTAAATTGTAATGAGTTCTTTGAAACAATTGAAATTGAGGGAGAATTGAGAAATAGTGTGATGCGGACATCAGTGGTGCACCATTTAGAGTGTATCAGAGGAGGAGACATCGCCAATAGAGTATCAAAGTGGAGGAGTTGATGTGGATGGATGTTGGGTCCATCAGACCCATTTTTTGACGTGCTATGAGTGCAAGAGCGGCATGACTACACCCTATTTACAACCCCAAGTGTAGGGTCGCAATGCAGTAATAACTCGGTGAGACCAAAGTCGAATCCACATGGACTAAACTTGTATGTATTTTGAAAATAACTAAAAGCAGAACTAGAAGAAAATTTAAAATAGAAATCTAGAATAAAAGGAGTAATTGTGAATGAGCATCAATCAATTAAAAGGAAACTAGAGCGCCAACGATCCACTTGTAGCTATCAAGATGCTACCTTTCTTGATTCGGTAAATACAATTGAATTGGAGTCCTATCCTATCTAATTGGAAGATAAAAGAATTAAATCATAATCTAAACTTCGCATTGAATTAGTTCACACAAGGAGTATTGTGATGATTGGAAGGGATTCCATCACCCTACCATGCCCAGGAGACGATGGTGAACAACAGGATTTATCGATCCCACAATCTCAAAACAGAAAAAAAGATATTCAAAGTTATCATAGCGTCTATTATAATTTGAGCAACAAACCACAAAAAGCTAAAAATATTCCTTAAATTCAAATTAGAAATCAATGAAGTTCATCATAAACAAGAATCAAAGAAAAATAAACATCCCGACACGCTACAAGCTTCACCTCTTAGCCCTAGCTAAGAGGTTTAGCCAACTAAAGATATAATTGAACTAAAAAATCTTAAACAAAGCATAAAAACTAACTAGAAGAAGAAGATTGAGGAAGAAGGAAGGATTCCTTGAAGTTCTCCAACTCTTTGCTCCACTCTTCCAACCCTAATTCGTGCTTAAAAACAGTTAAGAGACCCATATTTATAGTATTCGCTTGGATCGACTTTGAAATCGCCTCAAATTTATGCAAAAAGTTACGCTTCGGTCAGACCGAATTGGCTGAAAATCACACTTTCTCGCTGGACAATTCTGCGCGATTTCGGTTGGACCAAAGTTATCTTCGGTCGGACCGAATTAAGGTTGAAAAATTATGTAGAAAATTTGACAAATTTAGGTCGGACCGAGTTGAGCCAAATTAATTCTAAAAATCATAATTTCTTACTATACTGTTTTGTGCGATTTCGGTTGGACCAAAGTTGGTTTAGGTTGGATCGAACTAGCCTGTTTTTTTGCTGTAGACTTTGTAATCTTCTCCAGTCTTTCTTTATCCTTTGTACTTGATTTTCTTGGATCTTGAGATCTTAAAATCTTCAATCTTGGTCTCCTAAAATCCACTCCTTGCTTTGGTGCTTCTTGAACATCAAATCCATGCTTTTGACATTCTTTTCAATCTAAGCTCTCAGATTCACCTCGCAATACAAACATGTATAAAATATACCAATTAAGCATTACTATTTTCATAAAACCAAGATATAAATAGAGGGAAATATGCAATATTTAACACTCAACACACCTTGACCATAGATCCATGGGTTAGATTTCACATCCTACCATATGAGTGTTTTAGTTTTAGGCATTTTTGTTTTATTTTTTTATTTTTATTATTTTTTTGTTTCAGGGGCTTTATTGCACTTTCCTTATTTTTTTATCTTTTTGTTATTATTATTATTATTATTATTATTGTAAGGGGCTTTAGTGCACTTTTACTTTTTCCATAGCATATATATATGTTGTGAGAAATCCTATTTTGATTATTATTGAATGAAAACAAATTTATATTTTTTTTGTTCCTCTTTATTTAAGAGATTAGAGTTTCAGGATTGACCCTTGGGTGTTGAGGATTCCACCCCGATTTCAGGTTTCCTTCTTTCTAGATCTTCAAGGTGTAAGAAAAGGTGAGAATCATTCTCCTTTTCTTTTGACAATAGAAGGACCTGTATTTTCTTCATTTCGAACATTTCATTATTCACCTCTTTCGTTCCTCTCTGGATATCCCCTTTCTAGTTTGAACGGAAAAGATGGATGTTTAGTCAGTAGAATCAGATCCAAACTTGACTGTGAACTGACTTATGCTAGATTTGAGGTATCCTCATATCCCCACGTCCTTCATTTTTGCTGTTTACGCGAGTTTATGCTAAGGGGTATGATCTTAACGGAATAACCTCATCTTTATGTTGAAATTTACCTAATCCCTTTGATTGAAAATTGTTAGTTGATTCATGTATTTATTTGAACATTCTTTAACCTGATTATACATGCATCTAGGATAAGGTCATCACATGGCCCTACATTAGAGAGTTTGGGAGCTGTTTCCATCTTGCACTTGGGCGGTGTTTGGTTTGTTGAACCACAATCCAAAACACTGAGCATCCTAATGCTGCTAGAAGCCTATGCATCAAGATGGGCATGAATAGTTGATGATTAAGGGGGGTGGAAGCGAAGGTGATTGTGTTTGAATGTTGAGCCTATCCATCAAGATGGGCATGAATAGTTGATGATCTAGGGGGAGGGGAAACGAAAGAGATTATGCCTGAATGTTGATCTGTTGTGCAACCAATATGACAATGATTAAGAGGACAAGATTGTTTATTATGATGACAGTGAGGCATCATTACTGGGCAAGATTCCCACCATGCAACAGTAACCTGATCTGAAAGATTGGAGGTGACCAAGTATCTTCTGTGTGAAGTTCACTATCGGACCCAAGGTTTGCAAGCTGATTATTGATGGCAGTAATTGTGAAAGTCTAATATTACAAGACACTGTTAAGAAGCTAAGATGTGACCGAGGATCATCCAAATCCATATAAACTTTTGTGAATTAGTGTTGAAAACTAGGAAACTGTATCAAAACATTGCCTAAGTTCTTTCTTAATTGGGAAGAGATGACGACAAGGTGTGGTGTGATGTGGTCACTATGGAATTTTGTATTCTATTAGGCTGACTATGGTAATATGTTCTATGCATGATGTTGTTGTAACACCTATACCGTCCAACACAATGACAAGAGGGTTGTCGTGTGCTCAATGCAGGAGTTTGGGAAACTACGTTTCAGCCATCTCTGGAACACCTCAAACCTTCCAATATCTCTTCAACGCGGTTACTAACGTGCATGTTGAATCTTGGACCTCAACAAGGCTCCATTTTTCGAGGAGCTTGACATGTATACAAACATTACGGGGGCACCCATATTCAACCAAGTGTTTGTCAGATGTAATGACATTGCAAGAGACCTAGTCTTTTATGAGAAGCCACCAAAAGTGGGTGACACATTTGGTGATGAATGCCTTCTAGATGTGATTGCTCCGATGCTTGATGATTTACGTGAGACTATAATGGTTGTTACGTCCTAGCCTGAAGTACCAATGTTTGTCGACCTTTATCTAAGTTTTGTTGAGGGAAATATCTTATGTGTGCCATTTGTAGATGATGTGTGGGAAGTGCTTATTTGGTTATCTCAGATGTGTGGATCCGTACACTAGAGCCACATTGCAATCCACTTGGATCATGTGTTATTCACCATTGTTTTCATTGGGGGACGCCTGAGGTAGCCATGCATGAGGGGAATACTTACCACACTCATCATCTGTTAGCAAGTCACTTTCATCATCTACAGGGAGGTTAAGTTGCATGACTTGGTATGCACGCCATTGCATTTGACCCGGTAGGGCACTAACTAGCCTCGCTGATGGGTCATGTGGACTTTATGTTTGAGATTCCACAAGTGAAGATGAGCATATTAACTTGAAGGCAAGTTCTCAAACTTGAGGAGACTGATGTCGACAGCCTTGAGGTTTCCTATGTGGAGGACTGAGACCAAATCTCGCATGGCCCATGATTGCGGGCCCACTTGTAACCCAAAATCCACCCGAATTGAAGGGTTCCACTGGCTGGTGGAAATGCTCTTCCAGCGCACCAGTGAACCCTTCCCTGGCTGGCAGGAAAAGTATGTCCTGCTGCTAGGTACCTAAATTGTTGGTTTGGTTGGGGTCTCTTGCTGGTGGGAAACTGATCCCTGCTAGCTAGTGTACCTCCCCTATTTTACATGTTTTAAATATTTTGGGTTTTAGGCGGGAAAATAATTCTATTAGTTGTGATTCTGTTCTTAGTTGTTACATGGTTGTATTAGTGTAGTTAGGAAGGTTCAGGGGTCTAATCACCTTGATTAATTGGAGGTGTTGAGATTAGGTGGGGATTTTTTGTAAGAGCCCTTCAAATATTCTATTGCTGGAAATTGTAATTAGTTCTATTGCTTGAGAGCCTATTTCCTCTTGCTATTGGAAGGTGTTTGGCTTGCCAGATTGCAATCTAAACACTGAAAGCCCCCGATTTCCCTTCTTCCTCTCTTCTATTTGTTTGGAATTTATTTGTGTTTTTGTTGAAATTGTGAGGTCTGGATTAAATCAATACGTCTACCCTGAGTTGTCTACTTTCACATGCAATTGCCTGATGCATCACTTTCTTTTTCCTAGGTACATGACCTGGGCAAAAATGGTTTGGATATGGTTCTGAACATTCGTCATCATCCAAAACTTAGAGGTTGTTTTAAGGAAATTGGTAAGCACCATTGCTGGTACACAATTTAAGATGATCCTTATTCAAGTTTGAGGCACAGTTTCTTTCCTGTTTTCTTAGCAGAGAGCTGATTACCTACAATCGGCTGTAGGTTAATTTCACCCATGGGCCCTTTTCACAAGCACTTTTGTGGGTAAAAGTGGAAAAAAATAATATTCTGAAGGCATAAAAAAATGTTGCTGTACCATACTTATGGTTATAGGTGACCATGTATCTTTTTCATATGGAGTTTAGCGATAAAAACTTTTCCTCAACTCCACTACATGAAAATTTCGAGCTTTACATGTTATGCTCTTTTTGTTTTTGTTTTTGTTTTTGTTTTTATTTATAATCCTGATATGTGCTCAGCAAAATACTTGTTGAGGCAGCTGTTGCTTGTTTATTTCCTAATTATATTGGATGGGACAATGCAGTTTGTGACTATTCTTGGAATGGAGTTCTTTGGGATTCGGCCCTTTGCCTTTTGTGGGGCAGTTACTCATGCCAACTCTACGTGGAGTCATATTTCTCTCTCTCTCTCTCCAACTATTATCTGAATAGTGGACTAGGCAAAGGATGCATATCTTGTTGTATGTGTTTGGAGTACTCTTGTCCTATAACTATAGTTATTTACACGGACTACTTCATTTGGACTATTGTCATCTCTTTTGTAGGAAATTTGCTCCCCTAATTGTATATTGGAGTTGGCTCTTGTAGCATGATCCAATCAATTTCACTGTGCTTCTGAGATTTTCTTTCTTTCTTTTTATTATTATTTTTTTCCTTTTTGAGAAAAACTGTCAAAGGACTCATAGGTCTATTTTACGTAAGTAACCTTATAGATGAGTTCATATGGAATTTGCCTTAAAATTCTTAAGGATTTTATTAAATTGAACTTTTATTATAAATTAAGGTCTTTCAGAAGGAAATGACAAAAGTGCCCCTAAAGGTGTATGTTCTCATGAATGCCAATTTCCTTCAGTAAGTGTTGTAGGGAGCCCCTGCACAAAGAGCTCCGTGGGGCCCATCGTGATGTTTGTGTGACATCCACCTCGTCCATCAGTTGAGACATCTTATGTCAGGACATAAGCCAAAAATTAGGCAGATTCAAAACTCAAGTGGGCCACGCCATAGGAAAAGTGGGCAACCACTGTTGAAATCTTCTTGGGCTTACTGTGATACTTATATGCTATCTAACTCGGTCATAAGGTGAGTCCCAATAAGTGAAGGGAAAACTTAAATACCATCATGATCCAAAATTCGATGGGCCCCAAAAAGGTTTGAACAGTAGGCATCCCTATTCCCATTGTTTCCCGTGGTATGACCCACTTGAGTTCTGGATCTGACTGATTTTGGGTTCATGTCTTCACATGAGCTGGTGCATGATTGGATGTCATAGAGCCACCACAGTGGATCCCACAAAGCTCCTTGTTGAACGTGATCACCTTTTTGTCTATCCCATTTACCATCTTGTTTGAAGCAAGAATTAAAATGGATACCATGCCCTTCATAGAGTACGAGCATGCATGCCAAGATAATTGACCACTTGAAGGCAATAATACCACAACTGTAGTATGGTAACATCTTTCTTGCCAAGGTGGCAGTTCTCGAGGAAATCTGTACCATGAAAATGATATGCCCCACCATGAAGGACACCCTTTTCGAAAATCAGGCTGATCCATGTACTAGGCAGGCCATCCATGTATGTTGAGTCAATCACCGGTTTTCAATTGTTTGCAATGGTGTGGCCTAGAAATGAAAACACTGGAAGTGATCTCTGTGGTGGGCTTACGGCTTTAATGCTTGTGATGTCCTATACGAGTGCATTTTAGTGGGAATGATGGTACATTTCCACAAGTGTGTTATTGTTGTCTGTAGGTGTCCCTTTTGTTTTACGAGCCCATCTGATGAGCGCACAAGCACAAACACCATTTGCCACCTATGGGGTCAATATAGAGTGAAGATATAATGATCAGAACCATCTAAAATGTGGACCCTAACTTGACAATTGTCTATGTAGAATATCATGCCCATCCAATTACAAGGTGCAACGTAATCAACAATGCAAACTTAGAATGTAAGGCAACAGTCAAAAATAATAATGTCTAGCGGTACTTTTTCTTATATGGTGTGGCCCACCTGTGACGTGAATGGTTTATTTTTTAGAGAATATCATCCCATTTGATGGAGTGCTTAGATCTCACACATGTGCTGTATAGCAGCACATGTACCGTGTGCAGATAGCTCGGCTGGGTTTCATGCTAGATCTTATTAAAGCTTGTTTCCTACAGGTTATTTAAATTCTCAAAAAAAGAAAAAGAAGTTGTTTGAATCCTTGCAATACATGAGGGATGCTTCTGACATTTTCATGAAAAAGACCATTTGACTTCTTGTTAAAGTTCACCTTCATAAACACCCAATAAATCATAGATGGCATTACTTGACTTAAAAAACCCTAGTAGGGTTTTTTAACAGCTTCACAGCCGCCCCCCCCCCCCCCACAACACACACACACAATTTTGTTTTACTCCCACCATTTTGCTGTCTTGCTGCCACTAAATTTGCCAACTATCTTCTCTTTTCTGTTCTTCTTTATGATTTTTGCGATTCTGTGTTTTAAGTTGACCGTGGATGGCATATCATTATTTACAGTTGGGATGCAGCTCTTGTGCACTTGTCGATGTATTATAGCCCATCAAATCATTTCGACTTTTACTGTTATTCCCCATGCTTCCAGCATTAAATGAACTGAAATAAATGGTTCCTTAATTTTCCATTATAAGCTTTTTAGCTATTGGGAATCTCTAAGTTCTCCCTCTCCTGTTCATTTATCGTGATCATTGGCAAATGACACTGATAATACAAGGATCAAGGGTCACTTGTTTGTTAGGTGGGCAAATGCAGTACTCCTTTTAACTATCCGTTGTTGTTGATTGCAGGTTCTGCCTTACATTTGAGACCTTATATGAGTGTATATCACCGAGCACATATCTTGTTTGAGGGGGATGGGAATCATAAATGGAGTCCTGAAGAAAACGATATTCTTCGAAAGTACTTTGAATCATTAATTGGTTGCTTGTAGTATAACTGCTGAGTTTGGTCTTGCCATCTGCACCCTATAAAAATGTTGATGTATTTTCATTTAACATGGAAAGTGTTGGTTCTCCTTTACTGATTTCTGGTTGATGACAATTCAAATCATAGGCACCATGAAAAACATGGAGCAGACTGGAAACCACTGGCGGTTGCACTTGGAAAACATAGGTTTCACATATAGGATGCTTGGCGCAGGATAAAATTGATTGGCACTAAAAGAGGTATATCACACTATGATTTAATTTTGAAGTATTTGCATTTGGTTACCGTAGGTGATTCTTTTGTTTTTTTGTTTTTATTTTTTTCTGGTTATTGATTAATGCATATTTGTTCTTTTCTACTGGTCATGAGATAGGACCTTGGTCTCAAGAGGAATACCAAACCTTGTTTGATCCAGTAAACATGGATTTGTGCATGAAAGCCTTTGAGGAAAAGAAAACTAAGCATGGAATGGTTCGTGAGTTCTTTGGGCTATGCTTTGAATCTCCAATATTTACTGCAAGTGGACTATGATTCTGGAAATACATTTCTCATATTTACAATAAATATCCATTTCTCATATTTACAAGATGTGTATTTATGGTCATCTACAACTTTGATTACTCTTGCAGTTGGCTGTATTTTCTGAATGAACAGTTTTCTTTTTGGGCAGTTGCGAGATAACATTGCTTGGGAAGCCATTAGTGAAAAGCTGTCCACTCGGAATAATGTAATTTGCTGCCTGAAGTGGTATGTCTTTAATTTCATTAACATGTTGTTATTGGACTTCGTGTTCTGTTATTTGAAAATTTCTATTATGCAGGCTTCGACACATTTGTGTGATGATGTGCCATGTTTCCTGTTCACTGATACGTTAATCTCTACGAAGTAGAGTACTTGCGGAAAAAAGAATAAATGTGTAATTCACCAGGAAAAAAAACCCTTGAGTTTAGATCAACTCGCATGAGAAACATATATTTTGGTAGAATGGATAGCCTTTCATTCTGCTATCTATTTGGGCAGCGTAGAAAACTGTAACTACATCACATTGGATATAGTTTCTTTGCTTCTTTTTTTTTTTAATCCTAAACCCAAATCAATATCCTTGCATTCAAGTTCTGCCTGAATCGCAACTGATATTAATTTCCATGGAAAAGCATCCCTCTGGACCACCTGTTTATGAGGACACCCTAATATCCTCAATGTACATGGTAATTAGATCTTCGTAGTAGACACCCTAATTTCCTCTGGGAATTGGATCTTCGTAGTAGACACCCTAATATCCTCAATGTACGTGTGTGTGTGTGTGTGTGTGTGTGTAAGGGGGGGGGGGGGGTGGTGGTGTGTCTATAAGCAATTACCTACTAAGGATGAAAATGGGCCAGCTGGCCAGGTGCCTCAGTCTGGCCCTATGGGGACAGGGTTTGGGACCCTAAACTTGGCCCAAGGGGTGGCCCAGGCTTTAAATCTCCGTCTTATGTTTGGGCCGGGCTAGGCCAAGGCCAATGATGAATGGCCTGGCCTGGTTACCTGGTTCAAACCAGTGTTCGAGTTGTCGGTATCGCTACAAGTTTCGTTGGCCGGAGATAAAGATATAATATCGTTATCGCTGATAATATCGTCGATAACTAGAAATGAAAGGAAAAAGGGGAAACATGGAGAAAATGGTGGAATTTTTTAGTGAAACTTTAGGACATGCCTAAATACACATTTACATATCTAGGAATGAAAAAATTACAAAAATAATGCATTAAATAATAAGTTTTCATTTAATGGGGGCCAAAAGGCATGCGTTGTAGTAAGAAATCATTCAAATAGTAACCAAAATGAGTTTTTATAATACAAATGCAAGCTTATAAATTTTTATTTGCCTCATTCTTTGGTTCATACCCTAAAATGATATCAAAAAATGAATGGACGATGTGGATATGACACATACATCATGGTGGTCGGTGCTCTGTGGGCCCGACCATGATATATGTGTTTCATCCATGTCATTCATACATTTTTACAGATCATTTTAGGGATTTATGCAAAAAATGAGAGGGATATAAATCTCAGGTGGCCCACACCACGGGCAAACAATAGTGATTGGATATTCACCGTTAAAATCCCCCTAAGACCTACTGTACTGTTTATTTGACATCCCATCTATTGATTAGGTCATATGGACCCAGATGACGGATAAAAACAAAGATCAACTTCATCCAAAACTTTTATGGTCCCCAAAAAGTTTTTAATGGTCGACGTTCATTCAAAACTGTTTTCGTAATGTGGTCCACTTGAGATTAGGATATACTTCATTTTTGGTCTGATATAATACTATGATCTAAAAAAATAGATGGATGGCATGGATGAAACATGTACATCATGGTGGGGTCCATAGAGCACCAACCACCAGCCATTAGCTGGTGGCAGTGGGAGTAGCTAATCCGATTCCGTGCCAAAGGAAGCGGACTGCGTACTGAGTAAACTCTGTGGGCCCCACCGTCATTCATGCGTTGTATCAACTCCGTCCATACATTTTATCATATAATTTTAAGTCTTTAAACCAAAAATTAATCATAACCAAAGCTCAAATGGACCACACCACTTGAAACAACATAATTGAAGTCTACCGTTGAAAAGTTATTGGGGGCCCACAAAAGTTTTAGATTAAGATGATATTTGTGTTTTCCTCATCCGTGTCTATGTGATCTTATGAAAAGTTTGGATGACAAATAAATATCACTAGGGGCCTTAGAAAGGTTTCAACGGTGGAAATCAATACTTCCATTGTTTCCTTTGATATGGTCTACTTGAGATTTTGATATACTTTGATTTTGGGCTCAACCGTTAAAATGATCTGAAAAAATGGATGCACGGCGTGGATAAAACACATGAATTTAGAGTGGACCCAACAGAGTTTACTGAGTACCATAAGAGCGTACTCAGTACACATCCATGCGGGAAAGCTTTTATAGGAATTTCCTGCACTGGGATGCTTAGGTGGGGCCCACCATGATATTTCCAAAAAATCCACCCCATCCATCCATTTTTCCAGATCATTTTAGGACTTGATACCAAGCATCAGGTGAATCCAAAACTAAAGTGGGCCATACAAGAAGGAAACCTGTAGAAAATTTTCTACCCTTCAAACCTTCCCGGGCTCCAACTTAATGTTTATATGCCATCCAAACCGTTTATAAGTTCATTCCCATTGAGATGAAGTGAAAACATAAAAAAGTTTATCTTGATATGAAACTTTTGTGGTTACATGAAATTTTAAACGATGGTCACTAGTCTTCACTGTTTCCTCTCCTGTGACCCACTTGAGTTTTGAATACACTTGGTTTTTAAGCTCATGTCTTAAAATGATCTGAAAAAACTGATGGACAGGGTGATTTTTTAAAGAAAATATCATGGTGGACCCCACCTAAGCATCCCAGTACGCAGGGTGTGCATACACAACCCACTTATTTGAAATGGAAGTGGATTAGCTACTGACGCGTAGCCACTAAGTTACGTCACCGAGTTATGTGGGTCCCACCATGATGTATGTTGTGTATCCACACCATACATACATATGGAGATACCATTTCAGGGCATTAGGAAAAGAATGAGTCAGATCCAAATCTCGAGTGGACCCCACCACAAAAAATAGTGGACAGAGTGATGCTTACCATTAAAAACTTATAAGGGCTGTAGAAGTTTTCGATCAAGATGATATTTGTTAATAGCCTTATTTAACATCACTATTAACTTATGAACAGATTGGATCTCAAATAAACAGTCGACTGGACCTTAGGAAGGTTTCAACGGTATGGTCACTCTCTCTAAAGTTTTCTGTGGTGAGGTTCACTAAAGCTTTTGATCTACCTCATTCCTTGAATCATGCCATAAAATGATATCTCCAAATGGATGGACCGTGTGGATACAACACATTTATCATGGTGGGACCCACAGAACTTGGAAACATTTCAAGTTGTTAGTCTCACGATTAACCTGCACCTACCTAATCTGCGTCCCCTTAAAAATCAAAAATCGTTCCCCAAATTCCTCCGAAATCGAAAATCCCTCCCCCTCGTTCCCAAAATTTTAAAAATTTCTACGAGTCTCCAGAATTTCGGGGCTAACAAATCGGAGGAGTCGCCATTCAAGGATCTTGACAGAAAAAATAGGTATTTTCTTCTTCTTCTTCCTTTTTTTTGGGAATTTCTCTCTTCAAATCGATCGGAGCGAAAAAATAGGTATTTTCTTCTTCTTCTTCTTTTCTTGGATTTTGACGATTTTATCATCGAAAACGTGTTAAAATGGGGGAGTTGGCCGTCGATGTCTAGAAAATATCGGAAAATCGACATTATCGGCAATATTTCGACGATATCGGGAAGAGAAACGAAAAATTGGGTTTTCGGTTTCGTTGAGCCAGCGATTCCGATATTATCGGCAATAATTCGATATTGTCACCGATAATTTAAACACTGGTTTAAACGTCATGTGAGTCACCTTTATAACAAGGTATGATTTAAAGAAGCTTGTGATTGATTCCCATTCAATGTACGCATGTAGTTAAAAAGGATCCTGGGTCATGTTCTTACGATCAATACTATTTATATGATGGGACTCATTGTGCATGGAAGCGATATCCTAAAAAAATTCTTAAATTTGGACTATTTCAAACCTTTTATCATTCATTCTTTTCCTTAAGGGGCCGGCCTTGTCCTTGCCTAGCCCCATAGGGCTAGGGCCAGGGCGAAGGCCTTTTTAGCTCGATTAGGGACCTGGGTTGGGCTAGGGCTAGGCTTGGGCCAACCCTAGTCCAACCCATTGCAACCCTTATCAGCTTCCCTAAGCGCCAACAATATCCCTCATATACAATGGCTCTTCCCAACTTTCAAACTCGGCAGAGTTATTCTCATGTCTTGAAATAAATAGTTGGAAACTAGTACACAATGATTGTCTCTATATTTTTTGTAGGTTTCTGCTTTGAGACTAAGCGCTTTTTGGGTGCTTATTGTTGCAAACTCATCAAGACGGTGAACGTGCTCAGTGTCTTGTTGAATAGGGTGACCATGGAGCAAACTTGTTCCTAGAAGTCACAGTCATTGACAAACTAAGAGATATTATCCAAGTCGAAACCCTTCTTCATTTAGATATTCGGCAATTGTAGGAGTAGACCATTTCTTCTTCATCCGCCAGTCATCTTCTTTGAAGTTTCCAATTGTTATGTCAAGGTTTGGGACATTTTTCCTGGAGCAAACAACTCTAGTTGCATGAATTTGCCCAATCTAAGGGAAATAGAGGTTCATATTCCAATGGATCAACTAGCTATACCTCACTCTTTTTAGGCTAGCTCTTCTGCTTTCTTTTGATATGTGCTTTTTGGTGCCTCCAAGCTTGTTGTGAGGTGGTGGCGCAGACCGTGGCGTTGTGCTAAGTTTAGAAGGTTTGGACTTTCTTTTCATGACCTCCTTTTCATCATCAAGTAGATCAGATGGACCCGTATGACTGATTTGTTTAGTAGATGACAACGGACCAACCCTCGCACATAATCACCTTCAAATTTAAAGAAGAATTCAACATGGTGCTCCTCTGCTTGCGTGATTTCAACTAGGATGGGTTCAAACCCACCAAATTGTATCAAGACAATATTTGTAGTGGACTTTCTTCTCATCTTTCTCAAGGACGATGGCCCCTACATTGATGAGCTCTTGAACTTTGTTCTTAAAGACAACCATCATTGATGTTGTGCCCTAAGATGTGATGTTAGACACAGTACTAAGGGTAGCAATGGGCCCTGTAGGGCCACAATTTGGACTCTTAATCCTGGCTTGAGGGCTGGGTCGAGGCCTAAAAACTAGTGTAAGCCCCGTATCCTAGACCGTATCGTTCCATAGACTTCCGCGGTCTTACCGATCGAATTTCGGCAACCTTCAACCCTTAACCAATATTTGCGTTCGACCCTGATTCGTATGCCGTCAACTCGTATCGACTCAACCCAAGACCTTTACCATAGTGACCGCGTCGTTGCTGCGGTTCTGATGCCGCGACTTGCGCGCCGAGGCGATACCCTGGTCAAGAGTTGTAGGCTGACGTTCGGTGCGAGGAAATGCCGCGCGTTGTGAAATCCTAGGGAATCTCTACGAAGTGTCCTATCAATCCCATCGATCCATCAATCAATCAATCCATCACATGTCAAGTACATGTCAAGTACACATCACCTTTCACCCATTCCCAAGCAACCACAAAAGTCAAGGATTTATTACAAAGTCCATACCTCTCTTACACAAAAAGCCTCAAAAGTCAAAAAGTTCTTACACCTCCCATGCCTTTCTTACACAAATGGTCACAAAAGTCAAGGTTTTCTTACACACCCATCATTCACCACATCCATCCATCACCCATCTTTCTCTACAACACTCTCTCTTTCTCATTTTCTCATCTCATTCTCCAAGCAAAATTCCATACGTATGAGCTCTCCCTCCCTTTCAAAAAAAAAAAAACTCCAAGGTGGCCCACTTTCCTACCCCACCATCTCCCATCTCAACCCTCCATTTCTCATCTCCTCCATTGAAATTCAAGCTAAGGTGCTAAGGGACCCTTAGGAGCAAGAAGATCGGACGGTGGGTGCATGATCGTAGTAGTTTTCCTATTTTTAAGATGGGCCAAGTGAGGCCAACCGATCAATGGTTTGGATCTCACTTGGGACCCTAAGATGTGGCCGATGGCCCACTAGGATCATCATGATCATTCCATGATGGGGCCATTCTCCATTGAACCCATCATGATATTTATTTCTTAGAAAGGTCATCTAGACCGTCCATATTGGTGGGGAAAGGATCCCCACCGTTGATTTTAAACTTTGATGGTCCCATGTGTTAGAGGACCCATTTGATTGTATGATTCATTGCAAGGGAAGGCCCATAGTATCGGGGTCCCTCCATCTCAAGCGGGTCCCACTCTCTATCTCTCTCTCTCTACTTCATTTTCTTTTTTTATATCTTGATCATATTATTTTTGTGTGGCCCACTTGAATGGACCCCACCTTGAAATATTTATTTTATTCAAGCTTCCTTTAAGTGGGGCACACCTGATATGTCGTACCCACATCATCCATCAGTGGTAGCCCACCTAATCAGGGCCCACCACAATGTATTTTTTTAAAGGAACCAAACCGTCCAGCGTCTCGGATGCTGGACGTCCCTGTAAGAGAAAAAAAAAGAAAAGGAAAAGAAGGAAGCTTTTGGGGAGGTCCTCTCATAGGCCCCACCTTGATGTTGGGGTACAATCCACACCGTCCATCCCATTCTCCACCTAATTTTATGTGTTGGGTCAAGATTTGGAGCCGATACAATCACCTGGTGGGCCATAGCGTCGAAGATTGCATCATCACCATTCAAATATCATTTTTTTATTTTATTTTATTTTCTAAACGTATAAAAATTTGAACTTTAGACTCATTGGGGTGGCCTCGAGCCACTGAGCGCAATGGTAGGGGTGAATTTTTGTAAAGCGGGCCCCACGTGTGAAAAACCCTAGAAAAATGATTTTTTCCCGAATTTGCAAGAGGCAGTGCCTCTGCCTCCCTCTGACAGCGGCAACAGCTGCACGTTGCTACGTGCAGCGTTAGGCGGGCGGGCGGACAGCCACCCACGGCCCCTGCCGTGGGCCCCACCATGATGTATATGTGATACCCACGCCGTTCATATTGTGGGCCACCCCCTGAGGCGGGCCCCCTCCAAAAATCAGCCTGATCCAACGCTCAGGTGGCCCACATCGTAGGAAACAGTGTGAATGAACATCTACCATTGAAGACTGTCCTGGGGTCCACAGAAGTTTTGGATCATAATGAAATTTGTTTTTCTTCCTCATTCAGGTCCGTGGGACCTTACCAACCGGCCTAGATGGCCAATAAACATTTCGGTGGGCCCCACATGGGACCCACAATGATGTATGTGTTTTAAAGTCCACCGTCCAAGCGGACGGTGGTACCCACCTTAATGTATTTGTGCTGGACGGTGGAGCCCTTTATGATGTATGTGTTCGGTCCTCACTGTCCAGCGACATGGGACCCGCCATGATGCATGTGATGCATCCAGACCGTCCATCCACTTGGTGAGATCATTTCAGGGCATGTGTTGAGGATTGGGTGGGCCACCTATGTTTGGGTTAGGCCCATTTGATTTTGTAAAAGGCCTATGGGTTAGGCCCATTTGATTTATTTAAAGCCTATGGGTTAGGCCCATTTGATTTATTTAAAGCCTAGGGGTTGTGCCCATTTGATATTAAAAGGCCTATCGGTTAGGCCCATTTGATTTATTTAAGGCCCATGGGACTAAGCCCATTTGATATATCCCAAGGTCCATGGGATTGGACCCATTTGATGTATTTTAAAGCCCATAGGAGTAGGCCCATTTGATATGTATAAGGCCCATGGGTCAAGAACCATTTGATGTAGTCTAAGGCCCACGGGTTATGACCCATTGCAATGCACATAAGGCCCATTGGAGTGGTCCATTTATGTGGCTCATTTGATGAGTAAAAAGGCACATATGATATGGCCCATTTGATGTATTTAAGGCCCAATGGGATGTACCTAAGGTCCATTGCAATGTGTGAGCCCAACACGGATTATGTAACGATGTTTACGACAATCGTACCTTGGGAGAAATGTTGGTTTGACGTCCACATTGTGAGTATAATGTTGGTTAAATGTCCACATTGTGACTCTCCTTAGGGCCCATTGGTAGGCCCGTACTTGTTGTATGCAAGCCGTCTAGGCCAGCTGCGTTGTAAGGATAGGGCATTACTTTATAACATGCTTAGTATAACTCCATGGTGCACAACCCATTTGTATCGGTCCATTTGATCGGCCTGCTTGTATCAGCCATATGATTAATTTAGTCCATATGATTGATTAGGCCCATCTTGATATATTTGTGGCCTATTGCTAAGGCCATATATGAGGCCCGTTGTTGAGGCCCACCTTGATGTGTATGAGGCCCGTTGTCGAGGCTCACCTTGATGTGTATGAGGCCCGTTGTTGAGGCCCACCTTGATGTGTATGAAGCCTGTTGTTGAGGCCCACCTTGATGGGTATGAGGCTCGTTGTTGAGGCCCACCTTGATGTGTATGAGGCTCGTTGTTGAGGCCCACCTTGATGTGTATGAGGCCCGTTGTTGAGACCCACCTTAAATATATATGAGGCCCATGTTGTAAGGCCCATTGTGATGTATGCAAGGCCCATGGGTCATGGCCCATTGCAATGTATGTAAGGCCCAATTGGTGTGGCCTATTCGATATATTTATGGGGTCCATGTCATTAGGCCCATCCCATTGTATTGGTGACCCGTCCATTGAGGCTCACCCGTGGTATATATTTGAGGCCCATGTGTAGGGCCCACCTATTATGTATTTAAAGCCCATGGGTTGTGGCCATAGTGATGTATATTAGGCCTATGTGATGTAGCCCATACTGATGTGTATTAGACCCATGTATGTGACTCACCTGCGAAGTATATTTAAGGTCCATTGTGATATATCTGAGGCCCATGGGTACGAACCATCCAGATGTATTTGAGGCCAATGGGCAAGGCCCATTGTGATATGTGTTAGGCCCATGACCAGGGCCCACCTGTTTCGTATATTTGGCCCTTATGTGAGGCCATGTGTCCATTATATATTTGATTCTATATGGGCCATTCCTTGGGGGCAATGTTGGTTAAAAGTCCACATTATCGACGCCAGTTATTGATACCGTTTATGAGTATGTGACATCATAACATCATGATACATGCCCATTCGCATCATCTGCATGTTTGTTGTGAGATGTGATTGACCAATGCATATGTCATTGGGTAGGATGATGTGAGACTCCCTGATAGTTGGAGATTATCCCACATGAGCGTATGACATGCGCAGGATTGATGCATAATTGGGTTGTATGACTTATGCATCTTGCATTGTGTTGTGATTACTATACGCCCTAGTGACATCAGGGCCGTAGCCTCCACAGGCATATCGTGGATGGCTAGATGGGACACCGAAAATCTGTTCGAGCATCGGACCGTCATAAATGGCCCTGGGTGAAAATTCCTAAACACCCTCTTGGTTCCAGAGGATAGTCTAACGTCTAGACCGAGTGGGTAGATGAGCGTTGAGTGCTGATTACCAGATGACTGCGCTCTCCACTATGTCATAGTCGGTTGGAAGGGGGTGCGGCCTTATCCACCCGAGGGAGTAGGCATGGCTAGGCTGAGTTTGACCAGCTCGAGGAATGGGTCCACTATTCGTGAGCCGGGTAGGTATTGGCAGACTACTGACAGGTGAATAGTGAGGTCTTTTCCACTTACCCAGTTGTGCGCTTGATTGAGGTGGCAGGTGGTGTGAAGTGTAATAGACCCCGGTGATTTTCTCAGAGAGGAATCGTACTGATATGAGGACTGACATGATATTATAACACCCCGTCACTGTTGTGTATGTGGGCGGGCGCACGTGGGCGGACGCTGATGTGGGCGGGGCTGAGGCATGAGCGAGCTACCACACTGGGCGAGCAACCAGCGGTTGGCAGGCTACTGTGCTAACAGGCTACTAGTAGGAGTTGCATACTCATTCATTCATCCATTCACTATCCACTCGGGCTGGTGGTGCGCAACTAATTATTGTGTATCTTCGTTATGGCAAGGATTTCGATTGGACGCGTGACTAACTTGAGATCAGGAGTTTACTACTTTGAGTCAGACTATCCAAATTTAGGTATGAGACTGGTTTGGATAGAGGTTCCTTGTGGTGGACCCCGTAGCCTGTGATACTACGTACTATCATCCCGACATCACACTCCAGCATGGTCATTCTATTAGCACCATATACTGCATATTCCATTATATCTTCGGCGTGTGGCATTGTGGGTTGTTATGTTTCTGTATTCCTGTGACTTAGATGAGAGTAATGATATTTGTTAACTCTTTCGAATTGTGTATTACATTATATCCTTGTCATTCGACATTTGATTATCTATGACTCATCATTTGCATAGCTGTCATATATTGCGTATTCTGATATTGATTAACTTATGAACTTGTTCATACTTCCACTTATTCTGTTATCGCATGATTATAATCTTGTCAGTATTTCTGTTTACGCTGATAATTCCTGCTCTTATCAGTGTTTCTGCTTATTCAGTCATTGTATGGTTTATGAATTAATAGCTTTTCGGTATTATATGATTATGATATTGCATTGAATACTTGGCACTTATCTCGTGCACACACTTACACCACCCTCTAAGCTTTCTATAAGCTTATGCACGATAGATGCGTGCAGGTGATGTTAGGTTGCAGCAGCATTGAGCTTGGAGCGTGCATCTATTTTCTAGAGCTTTGATTTTGACATATATATTTCCCTTTCAGCATTGTATTTAAATGATTATATTAGTGGATATGTGATGATGATGTTGCCTTTATGATTTGGGTAAACTTGTGGTTATGCTTATTACTAGTTAAATGTACAAAAAAAAAATCCTCCTTGTATGATCACAGGATCGAAAATCTGGCACATGAATGTTAGGAGCCGAGAATGGGGTACTACGGAGGCTGTCGGCACCGGATTCGACAATCAGAATTCCTGTGAATCCGATTTTTGGGTTTGGGGCGTGACAACTAGGCCCTATAATGGGATAGCACAGGCCAACTATGAATGCCTTGGCTTGACTTGTTGGCCCAATCCAATTATTAAGCGGGCCACCGTTGCAATGGTTTAAAGAAACTTGTTAATGGTTCCCATTCGATGTACATGTATAGTTTAAATACTACATTTGGATCTTGAATCATATTCAATGTCCAAACTGTTTATATGTAGGATGTATTATGGATTTGGGGATATCACAAGAAAAATAATAATCCTAAATTGGGCATATTTCAAACTTGATGCAGGACTATTAACCACTTGCTCTAAAAGCTCGAACTGGTTGAGCATGGTGAATTAATCCCTTTATCTCATATCCCAGGCCCCACATCGCATGAGTTAGGACCTCGGCCGAACCCTCCTCATGGGCTCCACATCACATGGGTATCGCCCCACACAAGCCACCCGCCTCTCACGGGCCGCCCACCCCGAGTGTGACCCTACGTCCCACAGGCAACCTCACTCGAGATCAGTGTGAAAATGCCCTTGCATGAATCACCCTTGGTGAGGAGTCTCGAACACGAGACCTCCCGCTTTGATACCAATTTAATGCAGGACAATTAACCCCTTACTCTAAAAGCTCGAACTGTTAGAGCATGACGAATTAATCCCTTTATCTCATAGCCCAAGCCCCACATCGTAGGGGTTAGGACCTTGGCCGAACTCCTCTCGTGGGCCCCACATCACATGGGGCCCACTTCGCACAAGCCACCTGCCTCGTATGTGTCGTCCATTCTGAGTGTGCTCTTGCATCCCAAGCAACCCCACTCAAGCTCGGTGTGAAAATGTCCCTGTATTAAAACCTTTGATCACTAGGGCTCGGGGTTAGGACCTTTTAGGCTTGATTAAAGCCAAAGTTAGGCTAGGGCTAGTGCATAAGGATTAGGGATGGTCTAGGACCAATATGGCCTAGCCTTAGCATTGACCATTGCCACCCCTACCAGTACTTTGGGAAGAGTTTATGGAAGTCTAAAGCCTAAGTTGGAGCCATGTATCAATACCGGGGGACAAATGCTGATCTAAAGCCTTGTTTGGAAGACGCGTGGCCAGTTACGTTGGCTCGGTTGGGGGGTGAGAGTGATGTTCTTTGGGTCTTGCCTCCGCGTGTCTAGGGAGGAGATCGTAGCGAGTCTCTCACCCTTGTGTTGAGGTTGACACGTATGGATCTACTTGTGCCAGTGCCACGTGTGAGGCTCAATTTAAAACAAAATGTGAGTTTCCATTCGATCTTAGTTTACAGATCTACCTATGAAAGTTGGTGCTGAGTATGGGGAGCGACTGGAGCAAGCTAAAGGTAGTGGTTTGTGTACGTAGGGGGCAATGCTCGAATTTTCTAGTACAGGGTGAAGCTCGTGAGCCTCTGTGGGCAGCGTTTCTCATGATGGATGCTCTCTTAGCTGCTACTCATCTAACTCCAAGAAGGATGAGAGGGCTTTAATGGTGATTCTTTTTCTTTGGAGGTTGAAGAGGAAGGAAGGTGGGGCTTGCGAATGATGGGGGAACCGGTTAGAAGGCATTAGTCAGGTGGAAGCTTTGGATGTTGGCAGCCTTTGAGAGTTCTATTTGAGTAATTTGGTGGTGGGCTTTTTCTTTTTGCTCTTGTGTTGATTATCACAACAGGTAAGGAGGGCTTGGATGCCCTTTCGAAAAAAGACAAGGAGGGTATTCTGGTGGGGGTTACTTTTAGGTAAAGCAATGACGATGTTCTCAAACTATTTAGATTCGTTAAGGGCTAATTAGAGGCTTCAGATGGTTCACTAGTTGAAAGCAAGGACTCCAAAGTGGTGGAGGGAACTTTAGAACTTTGAGTGTTGTATCAATTATGAGCTAGGTGCTAAAGCCAATGGAACAAAAACCATTTGGGGGTGCAGTCAGGGGTATTGTAGTGGCTTGGAATACAAAGATTTAGGTGCAAGAAACTTGCTGGAGAGGTACCCTTTAATCCAACAACGCAGTCTTCCGAGGCTAATATTCAATCATCAATCAATTTTGCTCGAGGTAGATGAGGAAGATTGGGGCCCTAAACCTTTCCACTTTCGACTTTTTGGTTTGAAGTGAAAGGATTTTTAGATTTAATCAAAGTTTGGTGGTAATCTTTTGGGATGGAAGGCTTTGGGGTATAGGTTGAGTCAAAAGTTGAGATTATTGAAAGGTATGATCAACTCTTGGAAGGAGGAGGTCTTGGGGAAAAGGGATGCACAGATTAACACTATTCTTAAGGAAATCCACACACTTGATGAGAAAGAAGAAGAAACAGCCTATTGCAGGAAGAAAGAGAGAAGTATGCTAAGTTTTCTACTGACTACAAGGGTTGGGTCAAAGAGGAAGAGATAAAAGTGGAGATAGATATCCCATGTGGTGTGGCTAAGAGAAGGAGATAACAACAAATGATTTTTCTACAATATTGCTAGTGCCAGGGCTAGGCTCAATAGAATTGGGTCCATTCAGGTGGATGGGGTTTGATTTGAAAAAGAAACCAAATTTGTGAAGCCGTACTGCAATTTTACAAGAATCTTCTTCTTGGTACAAGATGGTAATCGCTTCATTTGGAAAATCTTGCTTTCTGCCACTTTTCGGAAAGCGAAGCCGAATCCCTTGGAAGACTGGTGTCTAAAGCAAGGTGTTCCAAAATGGTAACGGTGGCCGTAACGGCCACCACCATTACCATTATGATACGGGCTGTAATGACCCCTGTGTTGCCCATTATGGCCCTTGTTTATTTCTTGAAAAACCTGTTGCAGGACCGTTACGTGGTCGTTATGGCCTATTTTGCAAACTACGCAATACAAACCTTCCTTATAGGGAAGGTTTGGAAGGTTTGTATGGCGTAGTTTGCAAAATGGATATTGAGAAGGCCTATGACTATGTTCCTTCCATTATCTTGTACTAAATGCTTGGACATTTGGGGTGTGGCCATAAATGGAGGGATTGGATCCAAGAATGCATTTGATTGGCCGTGTTCGGATCTCCCAAAGACTTTTTTAAGGTGTCCTGAGGTCTTAGGTAGGATGACCCACTGTCCCTATTCCTATTCACTGTGGTTGTACATGCTATCTAAAGGGCAAGAGCTCAATTTATTCCTAGGATTTAAGGTGTATAAGGAAGGCATCCCAATTTTCCATCTCCAATTTGTGATGACACATTTCTATTTTATGAGGCAAACAAGTTTATGGTGGATAACTTGTGAAAGATTTGAAATGCTTTGAGTTAGTGTTGGATTTGAATGTTACTTATCTAAGAGCGAGCTGTTGGGTATCTATGTCATCTAAGGTGACCTCAAGGATGACTAGTGTCTTTGGGTTCATACCTTGGCCTTTTCCTATGCATTGGGAAACCTGTTGAGCATCTTTAAGATAGGGTGATTGAGACAGTCAAAAGGGAGCTTGTGATTTGGAAGAGTTGGTATCTTACCTTGGGAGGGCGTTTGACATTGATCAAGGTTGCTTTCTCTAATATTGTCTACTTCATGTCTATATTTAAATGTCACCAATTGGTGTTAGATAAGTTGGATAGGCTAAGATTAGATTTTCTGTGGGGTGGGTCCAAGAAAAAGAGAGAAATATCACTTGCTAAATTGGGAGGAGGTGTGCAAGAGAGGGAATTTGTTGAGGGTGGTTATAACTTGTAACATGGAATTGAGTTTGGTGGGAGGTGGGTTAAGTCCTCTACTCTTTATAAGGCCTCTCATATGTGGAGAGTATTTTCAAGTGTGATGCCCAATTTTAAGGAAGGGATCTCCTTCTCAATGGGCGATGGTGGTTGTGTTTGCTTTTGGGAGGATCCTTGATATGGGGGTTTTGTGCTCAAAAGGGACTTTCCTAGGTTGGCTAATCTCTCGTTGAAATTGAATATCTCAGCGGCTTATTGCTTTGAGGTGCATGGAGTAGTGATTTAGGCTCCTCCATGTCGGAGGAATCTTCAACATAAGGAGGTGGGGGAGTTTATAAGTCTATTGGATTGACTCCAGGGTGTCTACCCATCATTCGGGAAGAGGGACCAAATGGTCTGGTAGGGTCTCAAATTGGGTCATTTCTCGGTCCGCTCTTTCTATAGTTTTCTTTCGTTGTCCCAGGTTAGGGAGCAAAAAGTGATGCTTTCCACTCTTGGCACTATGGAACCCATCCTAGGGTTAGTGGCTTTTATGTGGTTTGTGGGAAGGAATAGGGTCCTCACAATTGATAGTCTCCAAAGAAGAGCCATGATCCTACCGAATGTGTGTGATGTGTATCAGTTGACCACCTTTTCATCCATTGCCTAGTGGTCCTCAAGGTGTGGGAGACCTTGTTTGCTCTTTTCAATGTCTGTTGGGTAGTGCCAAAGTTGACATGGATTTCCTCTTAGCACAATTTGGGGGGGGGGGGGGGGGATCAAGCTGATTGTGGTGGGCTAGGCTTCCATCTCGAAAGCCAAGAAAGTTTGTGATTTGATTTTCCTCTTTGCTTTGTAATTTTTCTCTTTTGTTTGTTTTCTTTCCTTGCCTTTGTCTTTGGCTAGGCGGATCTTAAACAAGATTACGTTACTTCTAAAAAAATATCAAATCGACGAAGTCTTGCTAGATTTGTGTTCAATTTGACCATGCTTGTATTAGGTGGTCCATATACTTGTACGATCCACATTCTCATGTGTTAACAGTCCGGGTCTAAAAATGAGCCCTTGATCTGATTTTGGACAAGTTAAAGAAAATGGACCCATACCCATTTAAATCAGGCTGGGTCCCTCCAGTACTTGTTAATCCTTGTATCCTTCGTTGACTTGCCTACATTTCTGTCAAGTGGTACATTTGTTGATGAGTAGGAAACTATAATTACAGATTGGTGAATTATCATAATCTTCCAATTCTTACCCAATTGCCCAAGTTGTAAAGTGAACTCGATAGGGTATTAAATGGGACAAGTTTCATGTCAACTAAGTTATTTATACCAAGATGTGGAGTGACATGAGTTTGTTTGCTCCAATCCCTCATGCATGTGGCTATGTGCATTCCATAGGAGTAGACCACAGGACCAGGGACTGCAAGGATAGGCCGCAGACCGATTGTTTGAGTTTTTCACATGGTATTGAATATCATTCGATATGACTTGTTTTCGGCCGGCTAGTATCACTTTCCGTACCAGTACAAGTTGCACCCATACAATAATTAGCTCTAGATTGCACCAACTAAGGGTGAGTTGATCAAGGTGTGGACTACTTAATGTTGATGGATCGGGCTAATTTACTCGTTGAGGAGTTTCAGGATGGATTAGAGTGTGGAAAGTGCCCCAAATATCTTCTATAATAGGCCAAATCCCTAGACTCATCAACGGACCACGGATTGTGGCACCCATAGTACACTTTTGGGTCCACAAAAGGTCTTCTGGTGGCACTTCCCTTAAGTTACTAATTTTGGTGTATTTTTTGACGAATTTCTATTTATTTATTTTTATTTATGTCTCACTTAAGTAAATATGGGTATTTTAGTAATTTTCCTTTAAATAAAAATTATAGACCTAAGATTATAACATTTACCCCTTAGTTTATGCTTGATAGAAGGCCCAAATTAGTGCTGTGACTTTTCTTTTGTTTCCATTCATATGTCTAGTAGCTTTTAGGACATTTTAAAAATCTTTTCTATAAGCTTTGGGCCAGGTTTTTTGCGATTGCATATTTTCACATGGGGTGTATGATCTAGGCCATCAAATTTGGTGAGAGTTCGATTATTTTCTGGTTACTGCATTTTATCTTTTATTTTCAAGTGGAAGAATCTCTATTCTTTAATTAGGTGTGTTTGGCCATGATTTGCTCTTAAGTTTCGATACAATTGTGTACAGTTGACGATTCTCATTCTTTAGCTACACTAGATTTGGTATCAGAGCCTGCACTTCCACCATTATTTCATTATTGCATGAGCTTCTGATCCTACAAGGATGCCACGTAGAGGTAGAGGTCGTGATGCACACAGAATGGATGAGGAAGACAGAGATCCATATTTTCTATGTTAGAGAGATAAATGTAAATCATCTCCTAACAACTCGCTATGCTACTAGCAAGAAATGAAGCACCGACTTAGGAAGATGATGACAATGAGTCGAGTGGGTGTGGCATTAACCCGTTCCATCGTGAAGGTCTGTTGTTGAGCAGCGATGAGCAGGAAGGAGGGATTATTATAACCAAAATAGGGCTTTGGAAGTAAAGGTGGAAGTCCTTGAATATCATGGTAGTATGCACGGGGATAATTTTCTGGATTGGATTGATGCTATGGAGAGGATCTACAAAGATGTGGATGAATTAAAAAATGTGAAAATAATTGCCATGAAGTTGAAAGGTGGAGCTTTAGCATGGTGGGAACAGGTTAATACCGCCTGAGAAAGGTGCAAAAAGTTCAAGGTGAAAACATGGGAGAAGATGAAGTCTCTCATGACGAGGGCCTTTCTACCCATGTAGTCTCTTTTCCAACAATTATGACATATTCGACAAGGGGACAAGACTATAAAAGAGTAAGTGGAAGAGTTCCATCACCTAGTGGCCCAAAATGATTTATTCGGGATCGAAGAGTAGCTGTTTACTTGTTTCATGGATAGTTTGCGGCCCACTATTGCAACTCAGTTGGGGATTCAGCCGTGTATCTATTGCAGAAGCATGCAACAAGCTGCCTTGGTTGAAAATAGGAGCAAAGACAGGTATGGTTCCATGGAAGCTTCTTATTGATCTACTAGTATTTGGGGTAGTGGTGGTAAGCCTGTAGGGATTTGAGTCGGGCAAAAAATGTTGCTCTAGTAATTGGGTCACGAGTTTTGAATGACAAGATAACATGACTAACAAGTCAAGAAAATATCCGGTGCTACAAATACAACAGAGTTGGGTATATTTACTCTTAATGTAGGCAGTGACAAGTCAATTCGGTTGGTAGCTCGAAAGCAGTTGTGGAGGAACAGTCAATTAACGATGAGGGTGAGACCAATGTAATCAAAATCATATGATTTATGATCCAAATCATACAATCTAGATCATATCGTACATGTACAATTCTAATCGTACATGCAAATTGCAAATGGGTATGAATTGTACAATTTGTACTTGAATCGTACAATTTGACAATGTAAAAAAAGATTCTTTAGAAAAATGGTATTTGTGGTTAAAAAAAATGTATTTTTGCATTTTTTTGTGAAAATTTCATGGAACTTTTGTCTTTAAAAGTTATTTAGGGCCCACATATATTAGAATATCACTTGTTTTGCTTCTTTTGAGAGGGTTTGGAGATTTTTGAAGATTGTGGGTTATAGAAAACCTAGAGAAAGAAGTTGACATATCTTTTTCATCAATTAACGGAATTGAATGCCACTTGTTGCATTCGATATCTACATTAAAATAGGTAAAAATATATATAAAGTAGCCCTTTAATCTTTTCCATTTCATTTCTTTCATGTTTAGGTTTAAATATGCATTTTGCAGGAAAAAAATCGTGTTCTAGCATTTTTTTTTTGCTGATTTTTGTGAAATTTTTTAGGGCTTTTGTTTTTAAACTCATTTAAGATCCACCCACATTAGAATATCACATTTTTTACTTCTTTTGAGAGACATTAGTGAGATTTGGAATTTATGGGCCACCAAAAAATTTCTCTTTCGATTAACGGATTTTAACGCTGCTTGTTTCTCTTGATTTTTACATCAAAATAGGCATGAAAAATATAAAATAGTTATTTAATCTTTTCTTTTTTCCTTTCTTCTATTTTTAAGGACTTTTCCATTTGTTCTTCATTCATTTTAAGAGTTTTTTCATATTTTAATTATTTATAATCTCTTATGTTTGTGTTAGCCTAAATATTTCTTTTTTCTTAATATGTAGGATTGGGTGTTGATTATTGTTGAAGCCTTAGAGATGAGAAATAAATCGAGGACCAAGGATAATGACCTTATGAGATAATATTGTTCGAAGCTGGATGAGAACAATAGTATCCATTTAAGATATAATTTTTGTGGAAAAGCATATTGAGGTGTGCTTCGAATGAAACATCACCTAGCTCGAACGAAGAAAAATGTAGTAGCATGTCCCCAGGTGGGTGATGATGTTGTGGAAAAATTTAAGAAGTTGTTGGATAGTAATGTGAATTAGAAGAAGTAATAGGAAGAAATGACATACGATGTTAGAAGAGTTTCTATTATTGATGATGTGGAGGAAAAGAAAAAGAACTATGGATGAATTTGTGGGAAGAAAGAGTGGGCCAAAACAAAAGCAACAAGTCACTCTAAACTAAATCTAAAAGAAGGGAAATAGTACGTGTCTTCCCATTTCTCATATCCTTTATGCGAATGTTTTACCGTTTAACCTTGTAAAGAGCCCTCTCTTCGTACATATGATGGAAGTGGTTGTTGCATTTGAGTGGGGGTTGAAGCTTCCGTCATATGATGAAGGAATAATTTTATTTTTTTTTAATGACTGTGGTTGAGTTGATAGAGAAATACATTGAGGTTTATAAGAAGGAATGGGCGAGATTGTCTTTTTGAGATCTGTTGATACGTCTGATATTTCAAAGAATGTGGATAAATTATTGGCTTTACTTGAGTCAATTATTGATGAGGTGGGTGAAGAGAATGTAGTGCAGGTTGTTGCGGATAGCGCATCTGCTTTTGGTCTTCATGTGTGGCATATTGTATAGATATAATGCTTGCAGATATTGGAAAGTTACAAGCTCATTAGGAGATCGTGACAAAAGAAAGGGCTATAACGGTCTACATTTACAAACACCATTGGGTCTTGGATTTAATGAGGAAGCACACAAATGGGCAGTTGACAAGACTGGCCGTAACACAATTTGCTACGTGTTACTTGACTTTTAAAAGCATCCATAAAAATAGAATTGGCATGAGGTTGATGTTTACCTTAAAAGAATGGGAAGGTAGCAGTTTCTCCAAAACTGTAAATGAGAAGCATGTTCAAGATATAGTTTTGGCCGATGTAGATTTTTAGACATCCATCACGTTTTGATTGAAGACCACTCTCCCATTGGTTAAGGTGCTACGACTAGTTGATTCAAATGGGAGGCCAGTCATGGGATATATTTATGAAGTGATGGATTAGGCAAAAGAGGTGATCGCAAAGAACTTGGGAGGTGAAGAAGCGGTATTTGGCCATACGAGAAATCATTGACCAAGGGTGGAATCTTCAGTTGTATATGCCCTTACATGTGGCAATTTATTTTTTAAATCCTAGATTTCAGTATGATGATAGTTTCCATCAGGATTTAAAGATCAAAACGTGCCTATATGACTGTATTGAAAGGAGGATCCTAGATTCAAGGCAAAGAGTCTTCATTAATGAACAAATGGAGGGCATATAGTTTAGTTGGAATAGAGATTGCAAAATTAACCAGAACAACAAAGTAACTAGGTAATTTTGTACTTGTGATCGTCTATGTTTTTACTATTTTGACTATTTAGTTTATTTCTATAACTATACATGATTGGTTTATAGTTTTATGGTGGGAGAGTTATGGAGATGAGTGTCTAGAATTGCAAAAGTTAGTAATCTATATTTTGAGTTTGACATGTAAGGATACTAGTTGTGAGTGCAACTAGAGCACTTTTGAGCAGGTGAGACATTATTGAATTCGTTACTTATGTATTTACCATGTAGTGACCAATAGCCTTATGTAATATTACGTTCATTGTAGATACATTCAAAGAAGAGGAATAGACTCGAACAAAAGAGATTGAATGCGCTCGTCTTCGTAAAATAAAATCTCCATCTCAAAGTCTGACATGCAAAGAGAGAGAATGACCAAGGGCTTGATCCTATATGCTTATTAGATATGTAATCCAATTATGAATGGATCCTGTATGCTTATTAGATATGGAATTTGATGATGAATGGATCATAGAGGAAGAGGATGATCTCACACTTCTTACATCTAATACCTAGATGGACATAGGTGAATGCTTTGCCGATGGATTGAAGGATGTGCAAGTTGTAGGCAGACCCACCTCACGGTCGAATGGACAATGTGGCATGATTGCATGTTGTATTCTTACTTTTTAGTTTTATAATTATTAATTAATAGTCTTATACAATGCTGTTAAATGTGACCGCATATGCGCGTACTCATATGCAGTTTGCACATACTCATATGTATTTCGCATATGCCATCAACATTTTGCACCACATGCGTATACTCATATGCATTTCGCATATGCCAAAAAAATGATAATATGCAATGCATGCAATCGCATACAACATATGCGATCACATAATGGCCAAAGGTAAAAGGTTCGACTGGTGACCCATTGTTATTAATATTATTATTATTGCCAAAAAAAATGACTTTTTGGCTATAAAAAGGCATCTGAATCTCCTCCATATGCATCATTCTGACCCCAAAACTCACCTATTCTCTTCTTCTCTTACATTCTTACTTCCAAGTGCAATTAATCTCTGTCTCTCTCTCTCTCTCTCTCTCTCTCTCTTACATAGGTTCCTACTTCTAAGTTCCAACACAACATCCAAGTTCTTACTTCCTACTTCTCTACAAGTTTAAAACAAGAAGTTCATTCAAGAAGAGAAGTTTCCCTCTCTTGTGGAAGATCAAGATTCAATCTTCAAGCAGTCTCATTCTACAAGCTATATTTCTCTTGTACATAGTTACATACATTCTAATATTCCGCATTTCTATTTCATCTTCATTCATTTTTCTAATTTCAAATTTACATACTACATTCTATTTCTCTTCGCATTCATTTCATTCACTTTCTCTCAAATTTCTACATACATTCTTCATTTCCTCCCCCTCCCCCCCCCCCCCCCCCCCCCCCCCCCTCTTTCACTTTCATTTTATTTCAAGTGTAGGCTATAAGCTACAAGCCTACAAGTGAACATACCTACAACTTACAACTTACAACTACATACAAGACTCAAGACTAGAGTGAAGAAAGTCTCAAGACTCTCAAGTCTCTACTACAAGACTAAAACTTGTGTTGTGTTTGTGTACTTGTGTAATTTGTTTAATTGATTTGTGTTAACTCTCTCTCTCTCTCTCCCTCCCTCTCCCCCCTAAGTGTAACTCCCTCTCTTTTTTCCTTCTTTTTATTTCTCCTATTAGTGTGTAATTCTCTCTCTCTCTCTCTCTCTCTCTCTCCCCCCTAAGTGTAACTCCCTCTCTTTTTTCCTTCTTTTTATTTCTCCTATTAGTGTGTAACTCTCTCTCTCTCTCTCTCTCTCTCTCTCTCTTTTAATCCCCCTCTCGTTCTATTTTTCTTCTCTCCCTTTTGTCTCTTCTACGAGAGTCCAAGACTACAACAAGTCTACGAGTACTAGTGGAAGTGTGTAAGTGCAACTCTCTCTCTCTCTCTCTCTCTCTCTCTCTCTCTCTCTCCCTCTCTCATTTATTCTCTAATCTTTAGTCTTTACTCTTTATTTTTTAGTTTTTACAAGTTATAACAAGAAGAATCAATATACCATGTCTTCTTCTCAATCCTTTTCTTTGAAACCTAGGTTGAATGACTCGAGTAGGAAGTACGGGCACTATCATATTGCTACAGAAAAGACTCAAATAGTATGTGACTTATGTGGGTATGTGAGTTCAGGTGGGCATTACGCGACACAAGCAACACCTTATACATACACCGGGCTCAAATGCAAGAGCATGTGACAAAATTACTCCAGAAATATGAAGGAAAATTATAGGGTATATTGATAAACAATTGAGAAAGAAATGCGATAGTGCCCTACATCAAGAGTGGGAGCATATTCTCAAGGGTATGGTCATCATGCATAGGACAATGAAATTGCCCAGTAAGTATGAATGTCTTAGTCTCTTAGACTCCTAGTCTTTTACAAATAGTTTTTTACATTCCGATCTATAAAGTCTAACCATCTAAAACTGTATTTCTCAGCTGACTAATGGGTTGTCTATGGATTGGACCCAAGTAGGAAGGATCCGGTTCTAAAGAAGCTAGTCATAAGGATTTTTAGACTTATGTGTTTTGCTAGCGGTTGCAAGTGCAAGTAGAGTTATGTTCAAGGCAATAATTTTAGAAAAATGAAAATGTTATAGTTTCGGATAATTTACAAATAAGTCCAAGTCTACATAAGCTAATGCCTAATGCACTTTCTTTCATTTAGATTTGCACCAAGAAAAGGAATCATCTTGAACAAAAGAAGCTTAATGACTGGATCTTTGTCCAATACAATTAGAAGTTGTGAGAACGATTCCAAGCTAAGTGAGAAAAGCCTGGTTTCTGTGACCCTATTTGCTTAAATGAGTTGGACGCAGATAATAAGTGGCTCGTGGAGAAAGAGGACCTAGTCTTTGTTGGCGAAGAGTTGACATGGGCCAAAGTTAAAGATACCACATGCGGATCGACACTTGGAGAAGGTACTTCCGCTCAGGGGGGGGCTGACCAGTACTACTCGGTTGGTGAAAGAGATTCATAAGATAGAAGGAGGAGATGATGATGAAGCTGAAAATCAAACATTGGATGTTTATGAAGTATTAGTACTTACAAATAGAGGTGGGCATGTTGGACTCGATTCGGTGAATCCGACCGATCCAACCCGACTCGGTACTGTTCCGAACAGAACCGACGGCATAGATCGGCCCGATCGAGTCTGTCCATCCAGATCTGATCGTTTTTTGGATCAGGTTTGGATAGTAGTGTATCTAGACAAAATCGATCCGAAAATCCGGACAGAAAGGGTCCGAACCGACCTGACCTGACCCAACCCGGGGATGTAAATATTCCTCTATTTTACAAAATATCCCTATATCTTTGGCTTTTCGTTTGTCGCCAAAAAAAAACCCGCCCAACATACACTTAGCCCCCAACTCTCTCTCTATCTCTCTTTATATCTGTCTCTCCCTTTTTATTGAAAATTAAGGCGAGTAGAAGACTAGTTAGATATGCAGTAAATCAAATACCTCTCTTTCTGCCGTTAGATTTTGGAGATTTCTCTATTGGAGAGAAATACCCTGAGATATGACGGATAGCTGTGGACGGAAGAGAGAAAGAGAAAGAGGTTAATAGCAGACATTGATCGAAGAAGGTCGGCGTACAGCTGTTCACAGGCGCCGGCTTGACAGCCAGACCCAAAGACGGAAGCAGATTGGCTAGTGTAACGTTAGCAACTTTTGTGGCTCTAATCACGAGGTATGTGTTATATCCAAACCGTCTATCCATTTGGCAATATCATATTAAGGGTTGGGACAAAAATAAAACAGATCTAACCATTAAGTGGACTACACTACGAAAAGAAGCAGGGTATTGAACGTCTACCATTGAAACCCTTTTTGGGTTCACGGAAGTTTTAGATCAACGTGAAATTTGTTTTTCCACTTCATTCAGGTCTTTGTGACCTTAAGAACAAATTGGATGGAAAAGAAACATTATGGTGGCCCTACAAATTGTTTAACGGTGAAAATCATCATCTCCGCTGCAATTTATGGTGTGGTCCAGATGATCTTTGGATCTGATTCATTTTTTTGGATAATGCTCTAAAACGATCTTTAAAAATAGATGAACGATGTAAATATAGTAAATAGGTCACTGTGGGGCCATGTAACGTGGATCTCCTTTGAACTATTCGTACAACTCGGAGCTCGAGGAGTGTCAGTGCTCGTCTTCGCACGACACATGCCTAGATCAGCTAGCTAGCTGGTGCTAGCTGTACTTGGAGGGAGACGGATCGGCTACTCCCCCCGTGGCTGATGGTCGGTGCTCTGTGGACCCTACCATGATGTACATGTTTCATCCATTCTGTTCGTCCATTTTTACAGATCATTTTAGGGCTTGACAAAAAAAAGTATAAGGATATAAATCTTAGGTGGGCCACACCACAACAAAATAATAATGAATGGATATTCACCATTAAAATCCTCTGAAGGCCCACTGTATTGTTTATTTGAAATCTAATCGGTTGATTTGGTCATAAAGACCTAAATGAAGGGAAACAATAAATATAAGTTTGATCCAAAACTTTTATTGCCCCCAAAACGTTTTTAATGGTTAAAATTCATTCAACACTGTTTCCTGTAATGTGGTGCACTTAAGATTGACATATATTTCATTTTTTTTTTCATATCATAAAATGATATATAAAAATAGATGGACGGCATGGATGACACACATACATCATGGTGGGCCCCACAAAACACCGACTACTAGCCACTTGGGAGTTACCGTTTACAAAGCTTCTTGAAGAAGATATCTCTGTTGTGTAAAGCTTCTTTTAGAAGCTATCTGTGGTGTAAAGCTTCTTCAAGAAGCTATCTCTAGTGTAAAGCTTCTTTAATAAGCTAACCGTCCATTTTTTTTCCTACTGAGTAAATTATGTGGGGCCCATTTTGAACTTTTTTTGGTTTATCCACACCATCCATCAGTTTTTATCCGAACCTTACTAAATCCAATCTGACTCAGTTTTTTTGACCGAATCGGAGTCAGATCGATTTAGGCCATTATGAGTTCAGATTTGTTCGAGTTAAATGACCCAGATCCAGTCCCAAATCGAATCGAGTTCGAGTCGGGACCTACAAATTTCAAACCTGGTCAAGTTGGACCAAATCCGATCTGACTCGGTCTGATGCCCAACTCTATGTATAAATGATGAAGAAAAAGAAGATGACTCCAATGATGACGATTGTGGCGATCAAATGCCACAATGGCAAATAGATCTATATATATATATATATATATATATCATTTATTATTATTTTGTTAGTATATAACTTGGAAATTATATTTCTATTTTCTAAAATAATAAATAAATAGCTTGTTGATTGTGTTGTTACTTATTACTTATTAACTATATTGTTGAATGTTGATGAATTGATGTTTAATTATTGTTTAACTGATTTTATTTCTCTTAAATGTATTTTAAATATGTAAAATTAGTTATCTATTAACTTAGGAAAGTTCCCCTTTTTTTTCTTTTCTTTTTTCTTTTTTTAAAAAAACATTTTTTCTCATATTTTTTTATTTTTTTTGTTTAAAATTTTTTGAATAAAAAAATAAAAAATAATAAAAAAATACGCAGCCGCATATGTGATCGCAATGATTGCATATGCGATTTAACAACATTGGTCTAATAATGCATTATGCATAAACTATTATGTAGGTCCTATAAAACTTGTAATTCAAAGTAAAGCAAAGGGGAAAATGTAAGTGGTTGAAGAGGAGAAAGAGGAGTTTATTTCAACATTAAATTCTGAAGATGAAGATGATGTTGATAATGTTGACCTCATTGATGATGATGATGGCGTTGCTGCGATTGATGAAGAATAGATTTGTTTAGGCTTTTTGTTTCCTTTTTTATTTATAAAAACAAGCGAATAATGAATATATTATACATGGAATGGTGAATGGTGAATAGTAAATGGAGATGGGGAAAATGTTATTTTTTGAATCATATAAAAAACTTACATGTACATGGGATGGAAAATGGTTATTTTTTAACTTAATTATGACATGATACAACACATTCAGAATGATACATTTAGTATACAGTCATTCACACTTTTAGATTAATAGGATCATGGTTATATATATATATATATATATATATATATATATATATATATATATATTTGTGCATATTCATGACATAATGGATGATTGATGTGTTTTTTAATTATTTGTATTTATTTACAACTTTTATGTTTTTTTAATGATATTTTTATGAAAATTTGAAAAAATCTTATGATTTACAATATGATTCATGATACAAGCAAGGTATTCCACATCGGTAACGGTGGCCATAACGGTCACCACCATTACCGATGCAGGTATCAGCTGTAACGACTTATACAGGGGCATAACGACTGTTATGACTACCGTAATGGTTGAAAATTTTCTTTTGCCCAAAAACTTCTAAAAAAAAATTTAGAAAATCAAGAATAATGTAAATATTCCAAACCTGTATTCTTTTTTCTTTTTTCTTTTTTTTTTTAATTTTAATTTTTTGAACATGTTTATGGTAGTGTAACGGTCCACTCTTTGGTGAGAGTGTTGTATCTGGCTGTCTAGTGAATTTGTGAACATGATTATATGTATTTAATGTTTACACATCACAATCAAGCATTAAAACTAGAAAAAAGAAAAAATGCATAAATACCACTCTTTCAATTTTTTGAAAAAAAGGCCATCGGTGCTTTTATTCGCTCAAATCACTTCAATCTACGGTTTTAATATTAAAAACTATAGTAAGAGTGGTCGAAATCTATTATAAAATGATCCAGGGGAATTTTTGGAATGAGAAAATGATGTAGGGACATGCGATGACCTAACCCTAAATGCATGTATAATCAGGTTAAAGAATATTCAAATAAATACGCCAATTAACTAACCTTTTTCAATAAAAGGGATTAGGTAAATCTTAACACAGATCAAGTTATTCCGTCAGGATCATGCCCCTTAGCATAAGATCATGCAAATGGTAAAAAGGAAGGACCTAGGGATATGAGGATATTCCAAATCTAGCATAAGTCAGTCCACGATCAAGTTTGGATTTGATTCTACTGACTAACCATCTCTCTTTTCCGTTCAAACTAGAAATGAAGTATCCAGAGAGGAACGAAAGGGGTGAAGAAAGAAGGGTTTGGGATGAAGAAAATACGGGTCTTTTTTTCATTAAAAGAAAAGAAGGAAGATGATTCTTACCTTTTCCTACACCTCGAAGATTTATAAAGAAGGAAACCTGAAATGAGGGTAGAATCCTCAACACCCAAGGGCTAATCCTGAAACCCTAATCTCTTGAATAAAGAGGAAGAAAAGGGATGAATTTTATTCATTCAATAATAATGAAAATAGAGTTTCTCACAATGTATATACAAGCTATAAAAAAAGTAAAAGTACACTAAAGCACCTGAAAATAAGAAAAATAACAAAAAAGACGAAAAGTAAAGAAAGTGTAATAAAGCCCCTAAAATAAGGAAAATAGCAAAAATGCTTAAACTTAAAACACTTGTGTGGTAGGGGTGTGAAATCCGACCCATGGATCTATGATCAGGGTGCGGTCATATTACTCCTGCACTCGTAACATGTCAGAAAATGGGTCCACATCAACTCCTCCACTCCAGTACTTTGTCGGCGACGCCTCCTTTGGTACACTCTAAAGGGTGCACCACTGATGTTCGCATCAATTCTCCCCAGGTAGGAAGAATTCACCATTGGTGAAAGTGAACTCCTGTATCTCGAACAAATCGGGGTCGATGCATTACAGCTCTGTCTCTGTGATCCAAGAGTTGTCTTTAATGGGCTTGTTCCTCCATTTGACTTGGAATTTTTGGAAACCCTCGGAGTGAATAGAAATCGCCTCGGAGTCTAAAATTTCCTCTATCTCGTCTCTTCTCGGTGCAGGTGGAAGAGAAGGTAAGATGGGGATAGGAAGATCAGGCTGTGGCCAAGGTCCATATATAGGGAGGGTCTGAGAAGAAATAAGGAGACTGGTAGATACAAGTAATGGCTCGTGAAAGGGAACTAGATCTTCCACATTAAATGTGGAATTGATGCCCATAGAAGTAGGGATATTAACAACATAAGCGTTAGACTTAAACCTTTTCACAATTTTATGTGGGCCTATGCTACAGGCATGAAGCTTTTTCATGGATCCAGGTGGAAACCAATTAGACCTAATACGAACCATGATGTCATCTCCAAGTTGAAATTCCCTAAATCTCCTGTGAGTGTCAGCAGAAAATTTATAATGTTCATTACTTGAATTAATCTTCCTCCTGATCTCATTATGCAATACATGTATATGCTGGACGAAGGACTCTCCTAACTCAAATCTGTGGGGGCTCCAGGTCTAAGACTTGAAATAATTTCAAATGGGTTCATTCTTGTGGACCTGTTCACTGAAGAATTATACGCGAACTCTGTTGTGGGAAGAATAGTGTCCCAGGTCCTATGGTGGTCTCCAACCAGACATCTTAACAAATTTCCTAGGCTACAGTTCACTACCTCTGTTTAACCATCTGACTCGGGACGATATACTGAAGAAACTGGAGTCTCGTAGCCAAAAGATGCCAGAGAGTGTTCCAAAAATAACTAGTAAACCTAGTATCTCTGTCAGACATGATGGATCTAGGTACTCCATGGAGTCACACAACCTCCTGAAAGAATAACTTAGCAACATGGGAGGCATCTGAGGTCTTATAACAGGGTATGAAATGGGCCATCTTAAAAAATCGATTAACAACAACGAGTACGAATTCGTGCTTACGAATAGTCTTGGGAAGCCCAAGTACGAAGTCCATACTGACATCTTGCCACGTGGTATGTGAAACTGGCAAAGGAGTATATAAACCTGTATTTTTCTTCCTCTGCTTCACCAGTTGACATGTTCGATACTGCCCTACAATCTTAGCCACATCTAATAGGAGATTAGGCCAATAGAAATGATCAGACATGAGGGCAACTGTTTTATCTCGACCAAAGTGACCTTCCATCCCTCCAGCATGCAACTCCTAAACTAGAAAATCACGGATGGATGTTCGTGGGATACAAAGCTTGTCCCCTCTAAAAAGATATCCATCTGTAAGGACGCACTCTGCACTCCTCAAGGGTGGGTCACTAGACAATGATGCATAAATGATCCCAAAATCAAGACAGTTTGAGTACTCATCATTGAGTTGCTTAAAGCCTATAACTTCAATACTCATGGACTGCAGCATCATGATATGACGGCTAAGCGCGTCAGCAACCTTATTTTCTTTACCGACCTTGTGCTTAAGCATAAATGTGTATTCTTGAAGAAATTATGCTTACTTGGCATGCCTAGGGCTCAACTTCTTTTAAAAGCACAAATGTTTATTTCAAGGCCTCATGATCAGAGAACAGGACGAATTCTTATGGTAATAAATAATTCCACTAATGGCGCAATGATTGCACAACCGCATAGAACTCCTTGTCATAAGTGGAGTAGCGTTGTTTAGCCTCGTTCAGCTTCTCACTGAAAAAGGCCACAGGATGTTCATCTTGGCTTAACGCTCTGCCTATAGCAATTCCTGACACGTTGCATGCTACCTCAAAGGCTTTGGTAAAGCCAGGTAAACGCATGACTAGCGCTTTCATCATCTTTTTTTTTTAATTTCTGAGAAAGCTTGTGTCGTGGCTTTAGTCCATTGAAACTCCCCTTTTCGTATGCAATTTGTGATGGGAGCCATAATTGAGCCAAATCCATGGATGAACCGCCGATAGCACGTAGCTAGGCCGTGAAAGCTTTGTACGTCGTGTATGGTATGTGGCTCAGGCCAATTGACAATGGCCTTGACTTTCTCAGGCTTTGCAGACATACCCTCTGACGATACAACGAATCCCAGGAAGATAACACGGGAGGTCAAGAAGGAGCACTTTTTGAGGTTCGCAAGAGCTTTTCTGTGCGTAAGGCGTTGCAGACCTGCCTCAAGTGCTCAATGCGCTGGCTAGGGGATGTACTATAGATGAGGATATCATCAAAGTACAAAACCAAAAAATTTCTCATAAAGGGTCGCAACACCTGGGTCATCATCCTCATAAACGTACTTGGGCATTGGTTAACCCGAAGGGCATAAACAACCACTTGTACAGCCCATCCTTCGTCTTGAAGACAGTTTTGCATTCATCTCCCAGGCGAACACGAATTTAGTGATAACCACTCTTGAGGTCAAATTTTGAAAAGATAGTAAAGGTGGCCATCATGTCAAGCATGTCATCAAGCCTCGGGATGGAAAACCGATACTTGACAGTGATCTTGTTTATGGCTCTATTATTAACACACATGTGCTATGTGCCGTCTTTCTTGGGCGTAAGAAGCACGGGCACAGCACACGGGCTCAGAATCACAAATGAATCCCTTTTTAAGCAATTCATTCACCTGCCTCTTCAACTTGGCATGCTCGGTGGGGTTCATTCTGTAGTAAGGGAGGTTTGGTAAGGTCGTCCCTAGGACGAGATCTTTCGCATGCTAAATGTCTCGCATAGGTAGAAGCTCATCTGGAAGGTCCTCAGGGAAGACAACCCGAAACTCCTCTAGGACTAGATGAGCCTCTTAGGGTATCCTTATAACAACCTCAGGTGTACTCTCCCTAGCTTGTAGGTTGTACACCATAGTTCCCGCTTTAGTCTCTCTTAAACTCCTTAGCATCTATGATGTAGAGAGACTTCGACTGAGGCGCCCTTTAACTCTTAGGACCGCCTGGGGACGCAACATCTTTTGCTCTTGTTGACGATTTGGGAGGGAGCAGGCTCAAGATAAGCTTTTTTCCTTCATGCTTAAATACATAATGATTCGTACGCCCGAATATGGTGACATCTTTGTCATAGAGCCATGGCCTTCCCAAGATGATATGGCCAACGTCCATCATGACCACATCACACCATAACTTGTCCTTGTATGGTCCAAACTCAATCGAAACAAGGCATCATTGGGTCACAGGGAGGGATGTCTCATTCACCTAAGAAACTCTATATGGGTTGGGGTGAGGGACTGACTTCAACGCCAGGTGACTCAAAGTAATTGGGGAAAAGTACATTCTCACAGCTCCCCCTGTCTATGATCACTTTGCAGCTCTTTTCTCCGTATTTGGCGTAAGTGTAGAAAATGGTGGGTCTGCACCAATCTTCGCTTTCCTTCATCTGGGTCAAGGCACACCTCACTACTGCAAGTGGGATAGTCTCCACAGTATCTCATCATCGGCATCACTAGTCAGGTCAAGGGAGGGGATAATGATCTCCTCATCACTCACGTCACCATCAACTTTATCTGCCACTTCTTCTTCTGTGGGGTGTTCAGAAACAAAGGCAATGCACCCACCCTTATTTGAACACCAATGTGACCCATGCCGCCACAGCGATAGCACTGCCCTGACATCACAGGCCTAGTACTTTGTCCAGCCATATTATTACTTCGATTTTTGTTGACTGGCTGGGTACAAAGTTGAGCTATGGGTTGAATTCTGACCTGCAGTCTCACTCCCTGTAGAGCTACTTTAGGCATGGTAGGTCGAAAATCAATCCCCCTTACATTGGATTGGCGCACACAGTGCTCCAGTTCCTGCACCACCTGGTAAACATGTTCCAGACTGGTGACCATGTGAAGCGTGAGCTCTCGCTGAAGCTTAGGCCTGAGGCCCATACAAAAATAGGAGAGAACTGCAGTAAGGTCTTCATCAACATCGCACCTCATCATATATTCATCGAACTTGGCGATGTATTCCGTTACCGTCATGGATCCTTGGTGCAAAATGTGTCATTGATCCAACGGTCTCTGCCTGTAAGAAAGGGGAACATATTTCTCTCGCAACAATTCTTTCATCTCAATCCAAACGAGAACTGACCCCTCTCTATATCGCTCACGGCGACCCTCCACATTCCCCCAATATAGTTTTTCTTGGCTCATCAATTTCATCTTGGCGAACCTGACTCGTCGTGGGTCTGGCAAACCGTGCCACTCAAAGAAGTGGTCTATGTTTGCTAACCAATCAAAAAAAACTTTGGGGTCTAATCTCCCATCAAAAATGGGGGCGTCAACCTTGATGCCCTTCATGACCATAGAAACAGGGTCCTCGTGCTAATGATATCTCTGGAGGTGCTGATGACGCACCCCATCATGGCCCTCCAATTGGACGGGAAGAACAGGATCATGATTGTGTGTGGGTGGTAATGGATACACCCCTTCGTGTCTGTTGCCAGGCCCATGGGCCTAATCTGTGCCCAAACCATCCTTAGGCGGACCAGGGCCCACAACTTAGGACTAATCGACAACTCCAGTGTCGGGGGTCACTTGGGCTCCACCTACAATGGCAGTTGGAATACTAGCCTCTAGACGCACAACTCTCTCCTCTAAACGCGTGAACCTATCCTCCTAATGTGCAAACTGCTGTGCGATATTATCTCTTAAGGTTCGAAACTGTTGATCCATTCTCTTAGTCTTGGTAAATTGATCAGAGTCCATAGTGTAATGGAAACCAAACCCACCACCAGTGCGCGTGGGCATACACTAGGAAAGACGAGTGAATGGTCCTAAATATATGTGCGCGAAAGGGTAAAAATAATGATACCAATGCAATACTACCCTATATAGCCTAGATCTATATGAGGACTCAACAAAACCTAAAAAAAGGGGCTAACTAAACTTAACAAAATACTCCCCCTATGCAGAGTGGTCACGCGGAACTGACCTACACTAAAACTGATCTCTGATACCAAATTTGATGCAGGAAAATGCGATGACCTAACCCTAGATGCATGTATAATCAGTTTAAAGAATATTCAAATAAATACACAAATTAACTAACCGTTTCCAATCAAAGGGATTAAGTAAATCTCAACACAAAGATGAGGTTATTCCGTCAGGATCATGCCCCTTAGCATATGATCATGAAAACAGTAAAAAGGGAGGACCTAGGGATATGAAGATATCCCAGGTCTAACATAAGTCAATCTATGATCAAGTTTGGATCTGATTCTACTGACTAACCATCCCTATTTTTCGTTCAAACTAGAAAAGGGGTATCCAGAGAGGAATGAAAGGGGTGAGGAACGAAGGGTTTAAGATGAAGAAAGTACGTGTCTTTTTGTTGTCAAAAGAAAAGAAGGAAGATGATTCTTATCTTTTTCTGCACCTCGAAGATCTAGAAAGAAGGAAACCTGAAATCGGGGTGGAATCCTCAACACCTAAGGGCCAATCCTGAAACCCTAATCTCTTGAACAAAGAGGAAGAAAAGAGATGAATTTTATCCATTCAATAATAATGAAAATATGATTTCTCACAACATATATGTAAGCTACGGAAAAAGTAAAAGTGCACTAAAGCGCATGGAAATAAGAAAAATAACAAAAAAGATGAAAAGTAAAGAAAATGCAATAAAGCCCCTGAAATAAGAAAAATAGCAAAAACACCTAAAACTAAAACACTCGTGTGGTAGGGTGTGAAATCTGACCCATGGATCTATGACCAGGGTGTGGTCATGTCGCTCCTACACTCGTAACATGTCAAAAAATGGGCCATCGTCCATCCACATTAACTCCTCCTCTCCTGTATTTTGTCAGCGATGCCTCCTCCTTTGGTACACTCTAAAGGGTGCACCACTGATGTCCGCATCAAAAAAGTAAAAAAGAAGGGAGAAAATAGATTTATATAGGAAAAAAGTGGTCATTTTTCGGTCGTTACGGGGGTAACGGTCATTATGCCCCGTAACAGCCTTTGTGGCTACTGTAACAGTTGATATTGTCCCAAAAAATCAACTGCCCCATTTCACCCCCCGTATCGTGTAACGGTCATGACCATTAACTATACATATCGGCCTTTGCGGGCGTATCATAACAGATACAGAACACCTTGGATACAATACAATTCAGACTCGTTTATGATTTACAATACGATAATGATAGTGACAACATTGGGTGAGACAACAGAGGGAACACAAGATGTGGACTATGATACTGATAGTGGAAATGATGGAATGGTCCCGTGATGTTGGTGATTGGGAAGGCTTTTTTTGCACCCTAATTGCTTAAGGAAGATGATTGGTTATGTACTGATATCTTCTATGCGAGCTGCATGGTGAATGGCAAAATTTGTGGGATGATCGTCGACGGTGGCAATTGTGAAAATGTCACCTCTGAAGATGCAGTAGAAAAACTTCAGTTGAGGACTGAGAGGCATCCGGTTCCGTGTAAACTTTCTTAGTTTAAGCAATATAGTAAGGTAAAGATTTTTCATTATTGTTTAGTCTCTTTCATGATTGGTAAAACCTATCATGGCAATGTGTAGTGTGACGTAGTTCGAGGGATGGACATATGCCACACAAATATTGGGTCGACCATGGTGGAACAATACAATTGTTAGAAAAATACATACATCTTCATTAAAGATAATTGAAAAATAATATTGAGACCCCATGTGAGGGCTTTGAGCGAAACCCACAATCATGGGAGACATCAACCTTCTGTCCCATGTAAGGTTTGCAGCAAATAGGCATCATCAGAAGATGGTTTTTGAAGAGAGAGAGAGAGAGAGAGAGAGAGGTTTTGGAGGGCACTTGTAAGTTAAAGCGAGTGAACACTTCTAACGTATTCAATGTTCTTGATCTTACACCATACAAGGCAATGGACAGTGGATTAGACTCGAGGTCAAGTCCTTCCCAACACAGGGAGGATGATGAGGATATGGACTACCTAATGTTGATGGATTGAGCTGATTTACTTGCTGAGGTGTTTTGAGATGGATTAGAGCGTGGAAAGTGGCCTGAATATCTTTTATAATGGGCCAAATCCGTAGACCCATTAATGGACCACACATTGTGGCACTTGTGGTACACTTTTGGGGTCCAAAAAATGGCCTTTTGTGGCACTTCCCTTAAATTACGATTGTTGGTTTACTTTTGAATGAATTTCAATTTATTTATTTCTACTTGCTTATGTCTCGCTTACGTAAATGGGAGTATTTTAGTCATTTTCCTTTACATAAAAATTGTAAGGATGAGATTATAACATCCATCCTATAGTTTACGACTTCTGGTTTATTTTTGAACAAATTTCTATTATAACATTCATCCTATAGTTTATGCTTGATGGAAGGCCCAAATCAGTGCTAGGGCTTCTCTTTTGCTTCCCTTCATATAAAAACTCAATAAATAGAAAATGTCTAGTAACTTTTAGGACTTTTAAAAAAATAAAAAAAAAAATCTTCTCTACAAGCCTTGGGCTAAGGTTTGTGTAATTGCATATTTTCACACGTGGGGCGTATGATCCAGATCCATCAAAATTGGTGAGAGCTTCAATTATTTGATGGTTATTGCACGTTTTTTTTTCCTTTCTTTTCATGTGGAAGAATCTCTATTCTTGGATTACGTGTGTTTGGGGATGATTTGGTCTTAGGGTTTAATACGATTGCATGGGGTTAACGATTCTCATTTGTTAGTTACACAACGAGTCAAGCATTTTCTATTATTTATCAACCAACCAATTAGTATCTGAGATGGGTCAGACTAAGTTGTGATGAGTCAGGTGACTCAAGTACATCTTTGTTATTTTAAATCGTATAGTTAACATGTGTGTATGCAACCGTGCATGCGTGAGCACGTACAACATGGTGTTCCATAACGGCAACGGTGAGCTTAACGGCCACCACTGTTACCTTACAATATGGGCCGTAACGGCCATTACAAGGGTCCTCATAACGACCGGCTTTTTCCTTTTTCTTTTTTGAAAAAAAAAATCTTGTATTGTCCTTGTAATGGCCCGTAATGAGGCTGTGATGGGGCATTATCAGGCTGTAATGGGCTATTATGGGGTTTTTTTTTTCTATAATGACTGTAACGCATTACGATGACCACTGTTACCTTTACTTAACGGCTGTAATGTAACTGTTTTTGTATACCTTGGCATACACATGTTTCAGTTAGATGGAATGAGGGGAAGTTTCTTTCAATTGGTTTCATATGTAATAAACTATGAAATCTTTTAGTAAGTCAAATCTGTTACTTGAAATGTGTCTCAATTTGTTTGGAAAGTTCCTAGTGAAACCCCCTTTTATATCATTTTCACTTGGGACACTTGGTTCACCTTTTCAGGTATAATCAGCTTGCATCATCCATGGTAGCTGAAGGGAAATGGAGTAATTCAGATGATTATCGGATGCTGCAAGCGTAAGGCTCTTCTTTCTGCCAATCCTTTAAGGGATGACAGCTCTCTCTCTCTCTCTCTTAAAAATTATTTAACTTGTTTTGTATCAATTGTCAACTATGTAACAAGCACACACTCCCTTTTTCCAAATGAAATGGCTTATGTGGATTCATTTTGGTACATGACCTGCTTGTTACCTGGATTATGGGAATCCCTTGTAATTGTTGCTTTGTGGGGCCCATTGTGAAGTATGCTTTATATCCACTCCATCCGTCGTTTCAGCCCATTTTAGGGAGTGATCTTAAAATCAAGCAAATTCAAACTCAAGTGGACCAAACCATAAAAATTTGTGGGGATTTAACGCCCACAATTTAAACCTTCTTGGAGGCCAGCAGAAGTTTTGGATCAGGCTGATATTTGTGTTTTCCCTTCATCCTAGTGGGAATCACTTGAACAGGAGGCCCTAGGATGGTTTCAACGGTGAGACTTTCCATCTCCATGTTTCCTGTGGTGTGGCCCACTTGACTTTTGGGTCTGCCTCATTTTTGGGCTCATGTCTTTAAAATGTGCTGGTAAAATGGATGGACGGTGTGGATATGACATAGACATCACGTTCGGCTCCACAGGCTTGCGGTCCAGGCTATGGGGGAAGTCGAGTCCCTCATTGTAGATATGTCAGAGGTCAACATGGCTTTTAATTTTTACGAATCATCTAATTTATCTTGCTTCCGTACTGAAAATGGGCAAAGCTGCCTCTCACTCTTTCTTGTTTTTGTCATTATTTATTTACCATTTATTCATTTTTAAAAAAAAAAATTTAATAGATCTACACATATCTACACGTGCTTTTTTCTGTTTCTTATATTTTCTAAATTTCTTATAAAAATCTATGTCTATATTACCATATAACTGGATGGACATGTCCCAAGCTGTCACTTGGTGTTGTGTGCAATGCCGATGCATGTCTATGTCGTAGTCTCATATTTGATACCCTCCTGAATCTTGATGTTAGGAAGCTGGATGGAAAAAGTCTCCTTGTTGATAATAGTGATAGAACTCTTTATCGCACCCTTGAGTCCTTGGGTTCAATCCCAACTTTCCTACTGAAAGAAAAGGTAATAGTAATAAAATAGGTAATGGAAATAAAATAGAGTAGAAGTTTGTTTCAGATAGATTAAGAAAATAATTTTGCTAAAATAAAGAAACCAGATGTTGTAAGTTGTTGCAAAAGAGTGTTACTAGACATCAATGGTTCTATTTTAGGAGCCATTTGGGGAGAGCTTGAAGTTATCTGCTTCATCTGATGCTTGTCTTACTGGAGAACATTTGCTCCATGTAATCTCTTTCGTCTTCCCCCCCTTTTTTTCTGCTTTCAATAAATTTTTTGATGTTAGCCATGAAAAATATCAATGAATCATAAAAGTTGAATGAAGTTTGGCTTGCTGATACCATATTCAAAGTCAGACTGTTATCCTTGAACCACTGAGCCTAAATAAATATAATAGTTCTATGCATAGATCCCATGCATATGGGGCCCATTGTTAGATGATCCAGACATTTGATCTGATGCCCCACCATGGATGGTGGACAACCAAAAAATCGCCAGATTGGCGATGGTCTACATCGAGCAGCTTAGCAATAATCGAAGGCAGGGAGGGTATTTTTTCTCCACCCTGGAGTCGATGATCGCTCCACTCCGCTTCACTCCCATTCACTCTGAGTGATCCACAAACGACGAAAATCTCTCTTTCGCCTGCCTCCATCCCAAGAAGGGTAAAAAAACCTGGATTGAAGGGTTAGGATCCTACAGAGCAATTTGGGTCATCAAAACATGGCTCCACATGCACAGAATCAAGCACCTCATCAAATTTTATGTGTGCAGGTAATGTCTGCATACATGTATGTGCATGTCATATCCAAAGCAACATAATAATGAACTGTGTTATCTGAAATGGGATGACTCTTCCTATAGAGGGGTTGTATGATACTCAGGCTGTCATCTTTAGGGGAGAAAAAAAAAAAATGATACTCAAGCTACTTATGGCGCTTGACGCGCATGCAATCAGAAGTTGTACGAGGGGCATATGTTGACTCAAATAAACTGACTAGATTGTGCATCCCACTATCACCAATTTGCAATCCCAAGATCAAATTGGTTGAACAATCCTAAACTCAAATTTGTGGACGCTTGTGGAACCTTTGGATATTTTCATTTTTAATCATCCAACTAATGTCCACCAATCTTATAGTAAGATAATCAAATAAGCTTGGTGTTTGGTTCACAATACATCTACATTGGATACTACAACCTAGATGGTTTTAATTTGACTAGTATGCGATGTGTGAAATTTCTAAGTGCCAGAATATCCAAAATTTCTCATTTCGTACATCGTGTATTTTTTATTCTATTGCTTAGCAAAGGAATTTTCAAAATGTTCATACTTTAGTCTTTAGAAAAATGAAGTCTGACTCTCTTATTGTAGGCTTATAGAATTGGATGCTTTCTGTGTGGAGGATGTTGATTGGGACAATCTTCTTGACCACAGGTAACTGATTTATGTTATCGACATTTTGCAGATATTTATGTATTGCTTTCTTGTTCTTTAGGTTAGTTTGGTTACAAATTTCATTTTTAAGCAGAAATTTTGGTAAACTAAGATCGCACATCCCAAATATGGCATTAATGCTCCGAATCACTAGCCATTTTGTATTTAATACTATTTCTTTTCTCAATGTCTGAGAGAAGACAACCAGCACAGTCTCCTTGGTAGCAGGCAGTAATCCACAATGGAGATTGCTTAGGGTGCATTTGGTTGTACCTTATATTATGAACTTGCATTTTGTTTCATGATTTATCAGTCTGGTGCAACCAAATACACCCTTAAGACCTGTTTGGCTACACCAGAAAATGGTTGTTCATGGGCGTAGCCATTTTGAATTGAAACAAGGGTTTTGTGGCCCATTTAGAAACTAATTGGAAATCATACTTTTCAAATAGACCTGACGAAATAGACGATACAAAGCCCACTCACTGAAAACCAAACTGGTTTTTTGTGGGGGTCAACAAAAATGTCGCTCCTGTGCATAGCAAAGGCCTTTCATGGAAGTTGCATCAAAAAATCTCTTTTCTGTGACATCATTCGCCTCCTAAAACTCCAATTTCCCAGATTATTTGTTGAAAATGCACCCTTCTATACATTAAATTCTATGGATTGAAATTGTCTGCTAGATTTTGCCTTTACAAACCCTCCATCAGAATTGCATTGATTCTTAACAATGACTTGTTTCTGTTACCATACAGGGATGGAGACCTTTGCCTAAAATGTTGGAACCAAATGACAAAACACATAGGTGGGTATAAGGATAAGCCATTTGCAGAACAAGTAGAACTCCTTTCAAAACGGTATTGCCCAAATCTATTAGAATTCATAGTACACCGTTCGGGGTAAGAAATTATAGCAAACATGAGAATTTTTTTAGTGGGTCATGTTTGCTTTTTCTTTGGAGGCCACTATATATCTGAAATCCTAAGATTAAGAAGATTGATGGAACTCGAGTTGTTGCATGAATTGAAGTTCTTTAACCAGTGTTCTTGCTTCATCAGGAAAAATGATGGGAAGAAACCGTAAGTTTAGAAATGGGTTGTACTATGAAACAAAAAGAAACTTCCTTGGTGAAATGTGTGATTTTAAAATAAAGAATATAAGAAGTCTGATTTTTCTTTTTAAAGTATGGTTTAGGTTTTTTTTTTTTAAATTTGGGTTGAGGTTGGAAGTAGTTCGAGGCTCGTGTATAGTGAGTGCACCGCTAGGATCGGATGATAGTTGTTGTATCCTGGAGGTCGATTGCTCACGAAATCCTCTTGTAGTTGGCATGCGGTTTAAGGATGGCAAAGTTGATTTCTAGTCGAGTAATTCCAAATCATGTCTCAACTCCTGCAAATCGATTAGTTTTCTCATTTTCTTAATTTAATTTGATTTATAGTTCAAATTCCAACAATCTTAAAATCATATATATATATATATATATATATATATATATATATATATATATATATATATATATATATATATATATATATATATATATATATATATATTTTGAGAGAGAGAGAGAGTAATGGTCTCCTGTAAACTATACCGTAAGAAATTTATGTGCAAGCCTTCATATAAGCCGTGAGATGAGAAGAGTGGCTGGGATTTAGCTGCATTGAGAGAGGGAGAGTCTTTAAAAAAAAAAAGACTCTCCTACGCTCACGGAGACACTCTTGCAATTGCAAAACTAATTTCAGGAAAAAGCCTTTCATTGGAACATCTTGTGCAAGGATTTTGTGTGGGGCTCACTATTATGTTTGTAATAAATCCAACCCGTCCATCCATTTTTTGAAATCATTTTAGGACATACGATCAAAATTTAGAAGGATCTAAAAATTACATGGGCCACATGAGAGGAAACAGTGGGGATTTAGTGACCACCGTTGAAACATTCAGATGGCTACAAAAGTTTTGTATCTGTTTATGTTCCTGGTGTTTTCATTTCATCTCAGTGAAAATGACCTTATAAACAGTTTGGATGGAATATAAACACCAAGGTTGAGCCTACAAAGGTTTCAACGGTAAGCATTCCTTTCCCCACTGTTTCATCTTATATGGCCCACTTGAATTTTAGATCCTCCTCATTTTTGGTATAATGTTCGAAAATGATATCTAAAAATGAATGGACGGGTTGGATTTCATACAAAGATCACAGTGGGCATCACACAGCATCCTTCCGTGGGATTTTCATGGGAAAGGCTTTAGCAGGAAATCCGTGTCCCCTGGGTTTGGGAAACACACTGGCTACTCCCCCCTGCCACCAGCCAATGGCGGGTGGTCAGTGCTATGTATGATGTATGTGTTTCATCTATGCCATCTATCTGTTTTTCTAGATCATTTTATAATATGAGACCAAAAATGGAGTAAATCCCAATCTCAAGTGGACCACATTACAGGAAATAGTGTTGAATGGACGTCAACAATTAAACTTTTTTTGGGGGCTATTAAAGTTTTGGATCAAGTTGATCTTTGTTTTTTACCTTCATATGGGTCTATATGACCTAATCAACAGATTGGATGATCAAATAAATAGTACAGTGGGCCTTAGGATGATTTTAACCGAGGGCATCACTCTCCCCACTTTTTTGTGTGGTGGGGTCAACTAGATCTTTTGATCTGCCCCATTCTTTGGATAATGCCATAATATGATCTCTCAAAATGGATGGACGGCATGGATATAGTACATACGCATGGTGGAACCCACAGAACTTGGTGACGTCACTTTAGCTACTCAACCTCTCATTAGGTAATCCGTGTCCCACTCCGAGACAGAAGTGGATCGGCTGGTGTACCACACACCAGCTATATAGTTGGTGTATTAACGTTAACAAGGTTTGTGGGTCCATCATGAGGTATGTGTTATATCCAAAACGTCCATCCATTTGGCAAGCTCGTCTTAAGGCTTGAGCCAAAAGATATGATAGATATAAAGATCAAGTGGACCACATTGCAAAAAGCAGTTGGAGATTGAACGTCTGCCATTGAAACCCTTTTGTGTCACAAAAGCTTCTGATCAATATGAAATTTATTTTTCTTATTCATCTATCTATTTGTGGTCTTATTAACAGATTGGATGGAAAATAAACATAAACATTATGTAGGCCCTACGAATTTTTTAACAGTGAAAATCATTGTTCTCGCTGCTATTTTTGTTGTGGTCCATTTGAGCTTTGGATATGCTTTTTTTTTTTGTTTAATGGTCTAAATTGATCTCGAAAAATGGATGATCGGTGTGGAGATAATAAATAAATCATTGTGAGGCCATGTAACTTTGATCTCCTTTAAACTGTTAATACAACTTGGAGCTTGAGGAGCGTTGGCGCTTGTCTTCGTGTGACACGTATCTACAACAGCTTTATAGTTGGTGTGTGGTACACTAGCCAATCTGCTTCCCTCCTAGACGGAAGGGGATTGCTTAGCTTACTGAGTAAACTGTGTGAGGTCCACCATGATTTATGTATTTTTTGTTCTTCGTCCATCCATTTTCTCAGATAATTTTATGGCTTAATGAGGTATATACAATGTTCAAATGCACCACACCACATGAAACAGTTGAATTGAACTTTTATTGTTGAAAATTTCTTGGGAGCATATGAGTCTTGAATCAAGCTTATGTTTTTGTTTTCTGTTCATCCATGTCTGTATGATCTTATGAACAGGTTGGATGACAAATAAACATCACTATGGGGCCTAACATGGCTTCAATGGTGGAAATAATTATCCTCACTTTTTACCCTGGCGTTATCCACTTTATCTTTGGATATGCTTGAATTTTGGGCTCAACCCCTTAAATTAGATGGAAAAATGGATGGACAGAATAGATGAAACACATACATCATGGTGGGGCCCACATAGCACCGACCTCCCCCCATTGGCCGGTGGCGGGGGAGTAGCTAGTCCGTTTCCCAAACCCATGGACGCGGATTTCCTGCTAAAGCCTTTCCAAGGAGATCGGTAAAAGAATTCTGTGTGGGGCCACTGTGATCTTTGTGTGAAATCTAACCCATCCAATCGTTTTTAGATATCATTTTAGGACATTATACCAAAAATGAGGAGGATCCAAAATTCAAGTGGGCCATACGAGATGAAACAGTGGGGAAAGGAATGCTCACCATTGAAACCTTCGTAGGCTCAACCATGGCGTTTATATTCCATCCAAACCGTTTATAAGGTCATTTTCACTGAGATGAAATGAAAACACCGGGAACATAAACGGATACAAAACTTTTGTAGCCATATGAATGTTTCAATGGTGGTCAATAAATCCCCATTGTTTCCTCTCATGTGGCCCATTTAATTTTTGGATCCTCCTCATTTTTGGTCACATGTCCTAAAATGATTTCAAAAAATGGATGGACGAGTTGGATTTATCACAAACATCATAGTGAGCCCCACACAGAATCCTTGCATAACATCTTCCAACTAACGGCTTTTAGAGTTTCACATTGAGTGTAGGAGAGCAATGCAGCTGAATTCCAGCCACTCTCCTCATCTTACGGCTTACAAGAAGGCTCTCTCTCTCTCTCTCTCTCTCTCTCTCTCTCTCTCTCTCTCTCTATATATATATATATATATATATATATATATATATATATATATATATATATATAGAGAGAGAGAGAGAGAGAGAGAGAGTAATAGTCTCTGTGCACCGTACTGCAGGAGAACTTTTGTGCACCAAATTACTATCGGTCATTCCAACTTAAATAAGTGTGTGAGCCTCGCCATTATGTTTTCTTGTGATCCATTCTGACAATTCAGTCTGTGATATCAACTGAATTGTAGGGTGCAAAAGTTATAGCTCATTTGTGATTTACTAGGCCACAAAATAGAAAACAGTGGGAGAGGAGAAGCCTACCTTTGAATTTTTACAGGGCCAACCATGATGATTATGTGAAATCCATTCCATCCATTAATTGCCTCGTAGATGTTAATGCATGGAGACCAAATATTAGACCCACACTTGATGTATGTGGATCACACCAAGTGAAGTGATTTTGATAGTGGGTGTTCCCTACACGGTTTCCACTCATGTGGCCTACTAGAATTATGGATGTGGCTTATGTTGGAGCGATACCTCTAAATTATCACCTTGACCCTTATGGTTGGGGTGGATTTTACATACATTTCAAGGTGGGCCCACCTCTAGCTGACCTAGTATTCATTGGGACTAGAGGTGGGCATCGAGTTGAGTTGGACCTGATTAGGTCCAACTTGACTCGATCTGGTTTTTGCAAGTACCTGACCTGAACTTGATCTAATTTGGGACCGAGTCTAGCAGGGCTGGCTCGATCCGAACCGATTCCTTACTGGCCTGACCTGAACCGAGTCCGACTCAGTCAAGGAAACCAAGTCGAATCGAATTGAGTCTGCCCGGTCGAATCGGACTAGGTTGAGTCAAGCCGAGCCGGAGACTCTGGTGCTAAGAAAGAAACATGTGGGAAATTAAGAGAGAAAGAAGGAGAGGAGGGAAATTGGGAGAGAGAGGGAGAGAAAGGAGAAGAAAAAGGAGGGAAGGAGAGGAAGTCGGCTCAGGCTGCGTTGTTGCACTATGTCAGGCTATCCGCCGAACCCGAGTCAGCAACCTAAACTCTCCTCTCATACCGGGTAGGACCTCAAAACCAGGTCAGACCCTGTTCGTCGGTCGTACTTTAACCAGCAAGATGGGAATGTTAGTATGGTTGCAATTGTCACACACTATAAAGGTTCATCTGGCGGCGCCGGATCGGCTAGGGTTAGGGTTCGGGTATAAGGGTAAAAGTTTTTTCTTTTTAATTAAGTAAAATCTGACTTTATACTACTCGATTTTGGTCTGGATTGGATTAGACCAGATCCAATTAGATCGGATTCTGGATCGGATCGAGTTGCTACATAACCCGAACTTAACTCGGTTTGGCGTCAGATCCGAGTGGATCTACTCGATCCAACCCAATCCCGACTTTCAGTTCAAGTCGGATTGGATCCGACGAGTTGGGTCGGATCCTACCCACCTCTAGTTGGGACGTTGTCCTAGGCTGTGGATTACATGCTCTGATGGTCATCAGCTACCTAATAGTTGGTTGGTGCTAGTCAGCCCAACAATGATGTATGTGTTTAATCCAAGTTGTCTATCTATTTTTCCATCTGAATGTATGGCATGTTCCAAAAAATGAGTTAGATCCAAGTATCAAGTGGACCATGCCACAAGAAAGATTGCTGGAAAGCCCACCATTAAAAAATTCTTTGGGCCAACGTAAGCTTTGGATCAAGCTGATATTTGTGTTTTTTAATGATGGGCGTTTAATTCGTTTAATCACCACTATTTTCATGTGGTGTGGTCCACTTTAAATTTAGATCTTATGCATTTTTGGGACTATGCCATAAATTGAGCTAGAAAAATGGATGGACAACTTGGATTTAATATATACATAATTGTTTGGCCCACTAGCACCAACCAGTAGCAAGGTTGTTAGTTACTAACAGGGTCAGCATGCAATCCACGTCTTTAACGCATCCCAACCGCTACTGAGTCGACCAGGGGTTGGCCAACCTTGATGTTTATTTGAATCCGCTCCATTCATCAAGGTGTGTGACAATAATTTAGTCATAGGGATAAAAGATTGGCCATATTTATAATGTTAGTGGGCCACATGAGCAAAAACAGTATAGGGGATGACAACTATCCAAACAGTTTTACTTGGTGTGACGGATATGAATCACGAATCTACCCACTTTTTAAAACATACTACTAAATTTCTATCTGACCTAATGATCGGGGTGGATTTCATGAATGTATCATGGTGGGGCCTAATCCCAGCCCACCCTTTTTTACTTGTGTTGTTTGGTACATAAGATATCTTATGTTGAACTGTGTACAGGAGACGGCTCTCCATGGGCCACACCACATACAATAGTTGAGATGGGTTACCCTCCCATTAAAACATTCATAATCATTTATTGGGCCCACCGAGATGTGGTTCACAAATCCAGCATATCCATTGCGTGTCCCACTTGGATGAGAGGTCAGAACAAGTTTCAGCTACATCCAAAACGCAGGTGAGCCCCACTAATTTCTTTTATGTGTTTTAGGCATGTCTTCACATGGTTTTAGATGGTATGGCCCACCTGAGTTCCGTAAACATCTGATTTTTGAGATATCTCAATCTAAAGGCACTACAAGAAAAGGGGCCTAAGCCGACCGATCACCCAACCCTTTACCCGCGACCAGTTTTACCGGCTGCGGGCAAAGGGTACGCCCTATATTAAAAAAATGAAAACAAAACCCTAATCGCTATTGCGCCGACTCTCTCTGCCTCTCCCTCTCGCTCTTCGTCACGCTCTCTCTCTCTCTCTCTCTCTCTCTCTCTCTCTCTCTCTCTCTCTCTCTCTCGTGCTCTCCCTCCCTCCCTCTCTCTGCCTCTCCCTCTCCCTCTCGCGCACTCACCTTCTCCCTCTCTCTCCCTCTCGCGTGCTCTCCCTCTCCCTCTCCCTCTCCCTCCCTCTCTCTGCCTCTCCCTCTCCCCCTCGCACGCTCTCCCTCTGCCTCTCCCTCTCGCTCTCTACTCGCTCTCCTCTCACTCTCACTCTCCCTATCTATCTCTATCAAAAAACCTTATTCCTCTCTCTCTCTCTCTCTCTCTCTCTCTCTCTCTCTATCTCTTCGGCCCTATGCTGCAGCTTGGTCTTCTGCTGCTCGTGGATCTCGGATTCTCATCCATCTCAGGTATGCTTTGTCGAATACAAATCCCTAATTAGGGATTTGCGTTGTCGAATCCATTTTTAGGGATTTGCATTGTCGATTTCCCGTCTCTTTTTTTTCCAGCTCATTTATTTCACACATCAGTTACTGATTTCTTATCTTCTGATTTCTGCTGTTTTAGAGATGGATACTGCAAATAAGTTTTGAACTCGAGAATATCTGTTCTGGAGCCTTGGAAGTACTTGTATGCGTTTTGTTCTTAATATGGTGAATTTGCTCGTAGTTGGAGATTTTTGGGCTTTTTATGCATGGATATAAGCGATCTTCAATCTTTAGATGGGCTTTTTACTTGTAAATTTTTTCCGATTTTGGAAAAATCTAATATGCTTTTTGTTTGTTATCCAATCTCCTGGTTTGAGACACCTGTGGATTTTCTTCTGGTTTCATAGCCAAAATCTCAATCTCTCTCTCTCTCTCTCTCTCTCTCTCTCTCTCTCTCTCTCTCTCTCTCTCTCTCTCTCTCTCTTTTGCATTATACAGATGATTTGCCTTGCTTTCTCAAGACTATAAAAAATAGATGGCAGATGTTTCAATCCAAATTGCAGGCTGGAGATATTTATTTAGTTGTCTAATGTCCTATCCTCTGTTTGAACAGTTATGTCAGAGGACTTGGTGTTGCTTTTCCAATCGATGCTCATGCTTGGAATTAGTATTGGACTTACTTTCAATGTGGTTTTGCTTTCAACTGATAAAAGATCAAGACTTCCATGTACAACTTGTGGAATTAGTATTGGACTTTATGTAGGTCTTTATGCTTATAATCATTCCATTGGATGGCCCATTCATGAATTTGTGCCTGTATCTTCTATTTTAACTGCCTAATGTAGCATAACTATTGACCTGACCATGATAAGGCTGATAATTGATTTTTGGTAATTATAATGACGGTAATCAATAGATAAATGGTACATATTACTGGGCTATGGGCTCCACTTGTCATTATTGAATACCTGTTTCCTGAAAATTCTATTGTGTAAGATGATCTGAATTGGAACAGAGGAACATCATTTCATTAGTACAGTGTTGGGGTGGAAAATGGTGAGGCCATTTCTATGGAGGACACAACACTAAATGCTTCCTTGTGCTTATATTTCCTTTGGAAACAATGGATCTCAATTCTACAACAGGAGTCCAATTGGATGTGGATGGAGTTATTAAAACTGTCTCTTAAAATTTATTTTGTAGTACTACTGCACTTTACCACTTTTTGCTGGAAGGAATCACCTTTATCCTTAAAATGTTGAGTGGTCATTGGAACATCAGTCTGTCTTTTCCCATAACTTTACATGTTTTTATCTCTTGCATTGTTAGCTTCTTTCTAAGAAATCTGTTGTAGCAGTCATGTGTTTTGGTATAAGCAAGCACTCGTTTATGGTCATTTTCGCTTTATTACATCTAGATTCATGGGGCTTGGCCTTGATACATATTTTTTGGTTTATTAATCTTAGTGAGTGCAATGGAAAATGCTTTGTTTTTCATTTGTCTTTACCTTCTACTTGGGTGCAGGGCATCGTTAATAGCTTTGGTTATTCACCATTCTTAAGTTATGGGGAAAAAGTAGTTGGAAATAATTGGCATTATGCAAAATTTGCCAATTACTTCATTGGTATGGATTTTGTTGAGGCACCATACTTGAACTAGGACAATTTGGAGGAAGATCTAGAATTTCTTGAACCAGCTTCTCAGAAGAGGAGATTTATATTGTGGTTTTTGATCTTGGAAGAGATGTGCTTTGAGTTCAGATGGTTTCTGTTTAGCAGTTTTCCACATTTTCTAGGGACAAGTTGAAAATTATTTGATGGAATTTGTAACAAAATTTTAATGAGAACTGCAGACTTGTTAAAGGAAATGAGTATGTCATTTGTTGCTCCCTTCCCTAAAAAGGAAGGAGTTGTTCGGATTAGACATTTTGCTGGTAGCTCCTTAGCGAACCAGTGGAAGATGGGAATTGGGGGCATAATTTGTGATTATTAGGGAGAGGTCTGCTGCACTTTCACCAGCACTATTGGGATAATGAGGCTACGATTCAGGCCCTCTGGTCTTTGGTAAGGGCTGGGTTGGTCTGGTTGCATGCTCCTATTATAATTGAAGGTGATCTAGCAAATTTTGTACAGTGACTACCTCATCCTTTGAGTACTCTTGGAGGCTATCTCGATGGATGGAAGATATTAGGGAAATGAAAGGGGAACCATCTCAGTTTCTTTCTGTCACACCCATAGAGAAGCGAATGTAGCTGCCAATGACTGTGCTAGGAAAAGGACTAAACTTATGAATCTTGTAATTAGGGATTCTCTCCCCCTCTTGCAACACTTTTCTTTTTCAAAAAAATATTTATATAGCCTTAAAAAATAAACCTTGAAGAATTTGGAGAATGCTGATTTACTGATTTAGATATAGCTTTTTAACATGTGAAATGAGCACAATGTCCTTTGTATGTTTCTCTGTTAAGTAGTAGTGGAATTGAGCATTGTGGGGCCTGATGGCATGCATTTCAAATCAAACCTGTACAACAGGTGTGGTCCACCATGATGATTAGATTACCTGGAAATCTGGTCAATGCTGTTATCATAGAAAACTAAGTTCAACCTCTTGCAAAGAAGGAATTCCAGTTTTATGTCAATCACTGTCATCATCATAGCCTTGTCCAAGCCAATTGTTGTTGGTGTTAAGCACCCTGTTTCACCAACTAGATTTGAGAAAGGATTTCTTGTGATTATTGTTTGACAAAAGTTTAAAACCAGCTACCCACCTAACGTGAACATTCCTTTACCTGGGGATGGCATTGTAATAAACTTGTTCCTTTACCTGATTGTAATAATAGTCTATTACATTGCACTTGTGGGAGTTTTGTACTCTCATTGCTGGTCCCCAGCCCGGATAAAGGAGGAGATTTGTGTCAGTTTTGCAGTTGGCAACAAGCTTACCTATGTAAAAATAAAATAGTAAAACATGCCAAGAGCATGCTTTATCTTTTCTGAATATAGAATGAATCCATTTCTCACTGTTGTTTTCCAAGAGCTTGCTTTATCTTTTCCAAGGCACTTACTTATTAAGGATAGCAGGATCCATGATTCATGCAAGGTTTGTGTCTCCTCAAGTTCAAATTTCTAACAATATTAGTGGTAAAGGTGGGTTGCATTTCACATACTTTCATACACTAAGTGGTTATAGAAAGAAGGATATCTTCCTTTTCTTAAAAAAAAAGTTTCTTTTCTTCTCCTTCTTCTTATTATTATTATTATTACTACTACTATTATTATTATTTGTTCTATTTTATGTTGGTAGAGAAGAGGTGCTGAAAATGGATTTCATTTTCATTTTCTTTTCTTCATGTTTTTGTTGGACTTTCTATCTCACTTCATCCGTTTGGGTTATATTTGTGTTGATGAAAATGGAGGCCATCTTTCTTATTACTCCATCTTGGCTGAAGGGACAATCAAATAAGTTGAGTGTATGCGCTTAAGTGCTCTTTTAGAATCAAATATGCTCCCCAACTGTGTGTTTAAAGATGATGATGTGTATTCACATGTGAATTTCAAATTGTAACCTTTTGTTGCTACAGATAATCTACTATTTGTGTTGCGATCCTTGAAGATGAGGACAGCTGAAATGAATTTAAATGCCATTTTTCTTTCATAATTTTTTTTTTTTCCAAAAAGAGCTTTCTTTAAGCATTTTGTTGATGAGGAACTGTATGATTTGTGACCAGTGGCTTTGTAGAATTTCTATAGGTTTTCAATTCTGACAAGTGGGGCTCATGGTTTGGCAATCTAGACTATTGGTCTATGCTCCCAACTATACTCAATAGGACAATCTTAGCTTTTCCAATTTAAGGCTGACAGTTAGTTAAGAAGAGAAATACACAGCACTCTACATTCAACTTAAAGAAAAATTACAAGATTGGTTGTTGGGATCTTCCAATCTGGGAGATTCTTAGGGCATGTTCCATTAACAGTGGGAACAACACATCAATGGCTGGGCCTTGGATTACCAAACCATGGGGCCCACCTGTTAGAATTGAGATCCCATGTATACTGTGCAAAGACTTGGGTCATTAATCACACAATTACTCTGCATTGAATGTCTTGTGGTTGCCAATGCACATATATTATGTATAATGGAACCTATGTCTATAAGATGTCTAGTATTGTTTAACTCTACTGTCTATCCTATCTTAATTTGCAACTCTATGGTTTTGCATATGAAGGGCCTTTTGGTCACTTTCTGCACAAGCTGATGGATGTTATTTTCAAGGGAAGGAAGGGCAATGCAACTGTTGCTAAGAAGGTGTATTTCAGTTTCTTTATAAATCTTATACTTTCTTTTCCTATAATGAAGCATGCCATTGTTATTTTTTCCACCATTGCTAACTTTGATAACTATTAAGAGCGTGGGGTTTGGAGGGAGGAGAAGGGGTATGGTTTTAAGGAATACTCGAATCATGTTGCTGTAAATTATGTAGGGTAGTGGAGAATCTGTGCTAGATGATGTTACTGAATATGTCAAGTTTTGAAACTTCAAGTTTAGGTAGGCGTTTGCTTTGATGTCCTTAATTAGTGGACTTGTGTCTATTGTAAGTCATAGACATAATTTCGGACTATGCTTTATGTGACAGAATGTTGGACAGTTAAAGAACATGTTCAAAATGGTGTATGATGGTTGCCAATGAGTGAAAACATTTGCAACAAGCTAGATGACTTTTTATTTTTTTTCCTAGTGATCCAAATTTATGTTATATGTTGGAGAGCTCATCTGTTACTTATTTCTGTCTTGTTCAACTTGTTAGATATGCCAAGAGTTTTGATTTGCAGGTTAGACACTTACAGCTACATATGTTTTTATAGGTTAGAGATTTTTATGCTTGTCAGCATTCAAGAGTAAGACGGCTTGCTCGACTATCACGGGAGAAGACAATTAGATTTAGTCAGCAGGTTCCTCTCCATCTGTTTATTTTTGTTTGGTAGTCTTATTTTATGCTTATACCTATGAAGACACTTAATTTAATGGATTTGATATTGAATTTGGTATGCTTATAGGAGTTGAGGCTAGGGACTTTATATTTCGTGTTAGTGATTGGTGCAAAGTTTGTTCCCTTAAAAAAATCAAGAAAATTGCTAGGTATTATTCATCAATATCTTCCATAAATAATTGATTTTGCTTAATTTATATATTTGTCACTTCATTTATATGCTTTCCTATAGGCCCAAATTGTAACTCCTCAGAACCTGCTCTGCCGTAAGATATTACGGTGTATGACGGTTCCCAGCAGGTTAAGTTGCAAGTTACTATATAGAGTACAACTTATTTTATATATATATTTCAATTGGGTGTTTATTCAGAGTTGTTATATATGAGAATGAAGTTGCTAATCTTGATAACTATATGATATATGCTTTGTATGTTTATTCAGAGTTATTATATATGAGAATGAAGTTACTAATCTTGATATTTCGTGTTAGTGATTGGTGCAAAGTTTGTTCCCTTAAAAAAAATAAGAAAATTGTCAGGTATTATTCATCAATATCTTCCATAAATAATTGATCTTGCTTAATATATATATTTGTCGCTTCATTTATATGCTTTCCTAGAGGCCCAACTTGTAACTCCTCAGAACCCGCTCTGCCGTAAGATATTACGATGTATGACAGTTCCCAGCAGGTTAAGTTGCAAGTTACTATATAGAGTATAACTTATTTTATATATATATATATATATATATTTCAATTGGGTATTTATTCAGAGTTGTTATATATGAGAATGAAGTTGCTAATCTTGACAACCATATGATGTATGCTTTATATGTTTATTCAAAGTTGTTATATATGAGAATGAAGTTGTTAATCTTGATAACCATATGATATATGTTTTGTATGTTTATTCAAAGTTGTTATATATGAGAATGAAGTTACTAATCTTGATAACCATATGATATATGCTTTGTATGTTTATAATTGTGACTTGTGATTGTAATTTGTAAGTTAGATAATTAGTTACTCGTTTGAGAATTTCTATGTAGCCATAAATAGATATGGTGTATTCTTTGTGGCATAGAAATCGTTCAAATTGTCTCATTTTGGATAGTTCAAGGTTAGATGGATAGTATGCTTTCATATAATCTATTTAAATGTTTATGCTTGATCCGCGGTCCATCTCTTCATTTCTCTCTGGATATGTTTCTTCCGTTCTGTATCCAATGTCAAATATCTTTACATTGCTTTAGATATTTGGCATCAGAATGTAACGTAAGATCAACTTATCTGGAGAGGCATGGAGAGATGCTGCTGAATTTTCGGCGTGGACGTTGAAATGAAAATATGAAAGTATTACAATCTATCCAACCTTGGATGAGTAAATAATTTAGGATTTGATTGAGCGGTGGTCCCTAGAAGCTTGTTAGAGATACCATTAGGGATTCTATTGGATGTTTAAATCTTTGACAATAGTGAATTATCAAGTGAGTCATTCTAGTTAATCTTTCGTAGGAAGCTTTGTTGGGCCCACATTGTATTTTCACCAACTTGTCTTTTGAAGTGGCTGAGGAACATAGTGATGGATAAGAGTTGGATTCGTATGTCAAGGTACCTCAATAACTTTTAGTTGTTATGGCCCATTGGTTAAGATGCATTTTTTTGACACATCCTCCAATTTCATTGGATGGTTTAGGGTGAGCAATGAATACTTAAGTGGAGCTGTGAAATTCATAGATTTTATGTTTGCAAATGCAAGCAATAGAGGGAGGATCCTATGTCCGTGTAAGAAATACAACAACAACTACTGGGTGTCTCGACAAGAAGCATACGATCATATTGTGTGTGATGGATTTAATACGAGTTACACCCATTGGCGTTTTCATGAAGAAGCTACATCTTCTTTTATGCCTGCTACTACAAATGTTGAAGGTGATGATCTGGATCCATGCGACGATATGCACGGATTGTTGGAAGATGCATTTGGTCAAGAGAGTGATGCAAAATATGGAACTACAGCGGGGCTTAATACCGAAGCGCAACAATTTTTCAAATTGGTGAAAGACGCCGATCGGGAATTGTACCCAGGGTGCAAGAAGTTCACCAAGCTATCTTTCGTTGTTCGACTATATCATGTGAAGTTTCTCGGTGGATGGAGTGACAAATCGTTCACTATGTTGCTTGAACTGTTAAAGGAGGCACTCCCCGAGGGTGAAACTTTGACAAAGTCTTTCTATGAAACCAAGAAGATCATTGGGAACTTGGGCTTGAAATATGACAAAATTGATGCTTGTCCCAACGATTGTATGAAGTACTGGAAGGAGGTCGCTGGTGAGCAATCATGTGCTACATGTGGTGCTTGTAGATGGAAAACGGTTGAACATCAGTTAGATGACGAGGTAGCTTCTTCATTAGAAAAAGATCAAAAAATTTTGGCTAAGATATTACACCATTTTCCCTTGAAACCAAGGTTACAGAGATTGTTCATGTCATTAAAAACAGTTTCCTCTATGAAATGGAATTTCGAGAGTCACACCAACGATGGAATATTAAGGCATCCTGCTGACTCCCCAATGTGGAAAACTTTTGACCATGACCACCCGACATTTTCTTCGGACGGACGCAATGTTAGACTTGGGTTAGCAGCTGACGGTTTCAATCTATTCAGGACAATGAGTATTGCCCATAGCACATGGCCTGTTGTTTTGATACCATATAACCTACTACCATGGATGTGCATGAAGCAACCGTATCTCATGTTGTCCTTGCTTATTCCTAGACCTTCTGGACCTGGGAATAACATCGATGTATATATGCAACCTCTGATAGATGAGTTGATGGAATTGTAGGAGGTTGGCACAGACACTTATGATGCCTCAAGCAATGAGATATTTCGAATGCGCGTGGCATTGTTGTGGACTATTAGTGATTTTCCTACATATGCAAACTTGTCTGGATGGAGCACTAATGGACGCCTTGCTTGTCCTTGTTGCAATAAAGACACTTCATCTAAATGGTTAAAACATGGTCAAAAGTTTTGTTATATGGGTCATCGTCGATTCTTGGAACCTGATTATAAGTTTAGAGCTGATAGCAGATCCTTTAATGGCACGGAAGAATTTTGTCACACATCATAATCTATTGCGTCACAATCTGGACGTGACGCATATTGAAAAGAATGTATGTGACAATGTGCTTGGGACATTGTTGAACATCGAAGGGAAAACAAAGGACAATATGAAGGCACGTCTTGACATGCAAGATATGGGTATAAGACAAACATTACACCCAAGGCATCTCTCATCAACTAAAATATATTTGCCACCTACATGCTTTTCTACGTCATCGAGTGAGAAGGATAATTTCTGCAAAGTCTTGAAGCAGGTGAAAGTTCCAGATGGTTATGCAGCCAATATTTCACGATGTGTGCATCTCAAAGAGCATAAAATTTCAGGACTCAAGAGCCATGATTGTCACGTTATGATACAAAAAATACTTCCATTGGCGATACGAAAAACACTTCCTCAGCGTGTGAGCTCAACCTTGTTGGAATTGAGCAGTTTCTTTAGGGAATTATGTTCCAAAGTAGTCCGAGTCAAAGATTTCGACCAACTGGAATCTCGAATTGCGCTAACACTTTGTCATTTAGAAAAGATCTTTCCACCTGCTTTTTTTGATATTATGGTGCATTTGCCTATTCATTTAGCGGGTGAGGCCAAACTAGCAGGACCGGTACAATACCGATGGATGTACCCCATCGAGAGGTGCGTGCTAATATTTATAAATTAAATTTATTTTCCATGCTATTCCAGTTATGCTAATCGACCATATATTTCTAAACTGTTTAATATTGGTGACCATAGGTACCTACATACATTGAAGTCCTATGTACGTAATAGAAGTCGGCCCGAGGGTTCAATTGTAGAAGGGTACTTGGCAGAAGAATGCTTAACTTTCTGCTCAAGGTACTTGCATAATGTACAGATAAGGTTCAACCGACCAATACGGAATGATGATTATGGTAACACTGTTACAGAACAATCATCTATTTTTCCACGAATACGTCGTGCATTAGGGAAGGCTAAAGATTGTGTATTGGATAAAGTTGCATTTACACAAGCACATCGATATGTTCTGTTTAACAACAGCGCACTCATCCCATTTCTTGAGTAAGACAACTATGACACTTAATTTATACATGTGGAAAATAACTTCCCACTATTTCTTACTAGAACCAATTTATATACAAAGAACACATGAATGTTGTTAAGTAGAAGAATCTTCACGCACGACCAAGAGATATAGAACGCATTCACAATGAAATATTTCATGAATGGTTTAGCGATCATGTAAGTAGTCGATATAATAAGTTGACTGACATGTGCATGTTCATTTATTTTCATTGTCTAGACATGTGCTTCTGTTTTAACATATTTCTTATATTCGAATAGGTTGAACAGTTGCGCTATGCAAAGAATGAGCAGGTCTCAGAAGACCTTAGATGGCTAGCTCGAGGTTCTAATATGGTAAGAAAATATAAAGGTTTTATAGTAAATGGCTTTAGGTTTCACACTAAAGATCGAGAGAAGAAAAGAAAAACTCAATATAGTAGAGTTGTGGTCACTGCAAAGATCTCAAGCTTTGCGAGTGTTAATGACAAAAACCCTATTACAGGAGATGTAACTTACTATGTTGTCTTGACAGACATCATTGAACTGGAATATTGTGGTGATCAAAAGGTTGTATTATTTAAGTGTGATTGGGTTGATGTTCTATCTTAGGGCAGGAGAGTGAAGAAGGATAAGTTTGGGTTCACGCTCGTGAATTTAAAACGGCTATGCCATACTGGTCAACAGTTGTTTGATGAACCATTTGTGTTCGCATCTCAAGTTGAGCAGGTGTTCTATGTGCAAGACTCCGTCGAGAAAGATTGGCATGTTGTAGTGAGGACGAAACCTAGGGATTTGTTTGAGATGCGTGGGGAAGAGTCTGCAGATGATGTTGACACTAACTTAGAGAGTTCGTCATTCAATAATCAAAGTTTGGAAGAATCGAGTGATGACATTATTAGTTGGGAAAGGATAGATATCGATGGTACAACAATTGTCACACCTTTACTACCTGCCCAAAAGATGGTAGAGGACCAAACAGATGATATCGATTTTTCTGATCCCGATGGAGATGACATTATGTACAATAATTGATTTCTTATGTACCATATTGCCCTAATATATGAAAAAGAAATTCAAATGTTTTTTTCCCATGCAATTTTGTTATTATTATTACTATTTTTTTAAATTTAAATGTCTTTTCATTAACTAAAGATGAAGAGTATTTTATTGTCATACTGTCATATTGCTAGACATATATAGGTGTTAGACATGAGGCGCATTAAACGCACGGCTAGGCGATCGATAGGTCCCATGGCTGATGCGAGACCTAGCCAGCCTCAAGTGACTCAAGCTACAACTGGTCCCTCTAATGGTATGTTATGCATCAATTATTTCATGTGTTTTTATGCTAAGGAACTATACGAGTATCCATATTAATGTTGTTGTTTTAACAGATTCACAGGGTGCGATAAAAAAGATAGGCCACACACGATGCCTCGAAGTTTGGAAGATGCGTGAAGGACAACGCATTCGTATTCCCATCAACACTAAAGGACAACCCGTTGGTGACAATGTTAACAAGTTGAAAAACTTCTCGGGACTATAGCACACAATGGGGAATATGCACCCCTTACATTTACTGATTGGAGGGCAGTGCCGAATGAGAAGAAGGATGATATGATGGGACTTGTTATGGTAATGGTGACAATGCTTTCTTTTTTTTTATTTTTCATTTTTTGTTCATTATGTGATTTTCTGGTTTTAACATGTGATGCAGTCCAAGTTTGAGTTTGACACGAATGCAAAGAAGTGGGTGTTACAATCAATTGGTAGAAAATGAAAGGATTGGAAATGTGAACTGAAGAAACTCCACTATTCTCCCCATGAGACTGACGAGGAGCGGCTCGCGGACCTTGATGAATGGGTCAAAGAGGATCAGTGGAAGGCACTCATTCAGTTCTGGAACTCTGAAGAAGGGAAGGCATGTGATGAGTAACTATTGATTGCTTTATGTTTTAGAATTACACTAATCTTTCGTTGATATCTTATAATTTACTTTGTCTGTGTGTTCACATATAGGCTCGTACTAAGATGAATTTAGAGAATCGAAAAAGGCAATTAATTGGTCACGCTGCAGGCTCAAAGAGCTTTGCACGGATACGTGAGGAAGAGGTAAATTTTCTTAATCACTCAATCAACCATGTTGGTCTATTTCTTATATATAACTTGTTTACATAATGATAGAGGAAGAAACGGTTAGTGGCGAGGATCCAAGCCGGGCAGATGTATTTGTATTGACCCATACGGGCAGATGTATTTAGTGGATGAGACTTCATTAAGAGTAATGGTATGTCTATACATCTAATTGTTATATTTTATACTTTAAAAAAAAATAATTCTCTCATTTATTGTTGTACAATCTAAACTGATTTTTTTTCTATTGCAGGAACAACTTAATGAACGAATTTCTAAGCGGCCCGAGACCTCACAGAATAGCACAGGAAGGAATGACTTGTTCTCTCAAGTAATGGGAGAAGAACGACATGGCCGAGTCCGCACTTACGGGTTAGGCCCCACTCCGACTGATTTGTGGGGAACACCACCTAGCCAACGAATAATTGCCTCCGCTGCTCAGAGTAGAAATGAAGAATATGAGGGACTGTAGAATGAAGTATCATCCCTAAAATCGGAAGTATCATCCATAAAATCGGAAGTATCATCCATAAAATCAGAAGTATTATCCCTAAAATCAGAATTTTCATCTTTTAAAGAATCAGTGGCGCAATTGATATTCTCTAGGACAAATCTGAAATCCACAGAATCAGATAATTCAGCTAATCTCAACCCAAACCAACCGGCCTCATCATCAAGCCAGGTAATTATATGATAAATATTCATATATTTACATGTGTATTATGTCCTATATTATATAGAGTTTAGTTGGTATATGATGATTGACATTGATTTATTATTTGTAGGGACACTTAGCAAAAAAGGGAAAGACTACGACTTGCAGTAGTACTGGGCTAAATTTTCACACTAATTGAATAGTTCTTTTATTATGTTTTGAGATTATTATGTTCTTAATTAGATGTGGTATACAAATGATGCAATTTATTTTGTTAAATAGTAAATTTTATTTGTAGGACGTGATCGAAGTTCTTCTTACTAGTATTCGTGGGGTTACTGTTGCTAGAGGAATTGTCTTGAGTAAGGATCTGCTCACACAAGTAGGCGGGTTCCCACTTGGAAATGGTTTTTGGGAAGTATATATTCAGGTGGCAATTGTACGTGAAGAGACTTTGATGAGACCCTATGGACGATACAGAACAATTGGGGATGCGGCTGGAACAAATATTTGTTGGCCTGATTGTTGTTGTTTGGTAAGATTTTTATTTATTTATTTTATTTTATTTTGCATATACAATAAAACTTCTTATATAAGACTTTGATGAGACTAATTTCTTTTTGTTATTTTATTTTGTAGGTTGTGACAGCTATGGATTGAGCTAAATGGAGGGATCTCTCTCTCTCTCTCTCTCTCTCTCTCTCTCTCATTATTTTTGAAAACAAAAAAAAAAAAAAAAAAAAAAAAAAAAAAAAAAAAAATTAATTTTGGCAGTTGGTTGTGACAACTATGCTTGTTTCATGTTAGTATTTTTTTCACGTTTCAATTTTCAGAAGTTTAGAGAAGTCAAATCTTTGAGTTGGTTTGAATTTTTTATTTTTTATTTTTTTAGTTCTGTCTTCTATTTTATTTTTTATTTTTTTTTATTTTTTATTTTTGGATTCGAAGTGGAATCGGAGTTTTAGAACATCTTATTGAGTTGGTGAATAGCTGGTTTTGGAAACTGATTCTTGTCGAAGAATCGGTTTCTTGGATTTTGGTTGAAGGGGGTTTGAGCTGTATTTTACTGATTTTGTGGAAGCATTGTGGTGAATTAGATGTTTGGTATTGAAGATATTTTGCATTTTGATATCGTTTAGAAGGAATTGTTGTTGTTTTGAATGTAGTGAATTAATCGAAATGTCTCAATTATGATATTTTCTGTAGTTTCTCTCACAGATTACATTGATGTCTTGTTTTACAAAAACAAAGTTGTGGTGGTTTCCATGTTGTGTGAAATGGATGTGGAAATGTCTCATATCAGAAATACAACTCTTTACATATTTGTAGTGGGATTCCGTCGCCATGTTCTTGAAATATTTAGTAGTTTTGCTTGACTAATATATAAAGATTTTTGTTGTAATTTGTTTCAGCTTTTCATCTTCTTATGCATAACAGAAGGTACACATATTTCTATTATGATTTATTTTGATTTTTTCTCTGCTTGTGCGTAAAATGTTCTGATTTAAATATTAAGAACTACGTAGTGGCTTGATCCCAATCTTCTGAACATTGGGTACGTAGGCAGCCGTTCATACTAGACTGTATCGGTGCAGCCACAAATTCTTTTTTTTTTCCTTCTTATAGTGTAAAGATGCATTTTCATCAGGACTACTTGGCAGTAAGAGTAAGGTGGATGTAAGTTCTCGAAACCTTAAATTAATCTGTGACATTCATAAATTTGTGCCTATATCTTCTATTTTAACTACCTAATGTAGCATGTCTCTCTTCCCTGCTTCCATATCTGATAATATCTACTTTTTTCTTTTTCCTGAGTTCAGGATTCTTGAGATGATGCAGGCTGTGGTTTCTCACGAATCTGAGAATCGGATGTCAACATCGGCTGTAGCAGCTGGCATGGCTCCCTTACTTCTCTGCCCACTTCTTGCTGGTGACTGTGAGATTCCGAATGAGTTTATTATAATTCTATTAGAAAAGCATATTTTTAGCTGTAAGTTCACTTACCACTTCTAACTAAGAAAATGCAAAATAGGGAACCAGTTTGGGTATTTATGTTCCCTGTACAAGTTGGTAGTTGTTATTGGTTTGATAGTTTTAGTGGTAAAGGTAAGCGCTGCTCAATTGTACTTTCTTTTATAAGTAATTTTATGGCTATTTGTCAGTGTGATTTGTTGTGGTAGTTATGTACTCATCATTTCTTACAATCTTCATATCTGGGATACTGTTTCTTCTTTTCTTTGCTTTTTTGAGTTTACATTTGCCTTGATATTTGTTAAGCTAGATACATTTGTACTTCTTGTAGTGTCTCCTTCAGCATATCTCTTGTAAAAATTGCTGCTACAATAGCTGATTGATTCATTTTTCTTTTACTGGCAAGAAACCAAATATTTCAGTGTAAGAAAATGGGCGTTAGTGGTATTATTACATTAAAATGATTTTATGTTTTATTGATCTTCTCTATAATATGATTTTACAGGTAGAAATGGTGGCATGGATAGGAAGAAGATCATTGCCATAAGTATTATGCTCTAAACCTCTGCATTCTTTTTTCATTGCTTCTTGTTCAGTGGCATTTTGTCAATACGAGGGGATAATTTATAGACCATAGCTGTCCTGAAAATACCATTTTACCGAAACTGAAAACATTTTCAATTCATCCAACACAAATTGGCACAAAATATTTAATATGCTTGGATCTCATTCTTAAAGATGGTGGGCTCAGGTTTATTTCTTGCAAATGAGATTGCCGAGCTTGTGGCCATGTTGATTCTGTTCCGAGTATTTTCCACTACTTTCATAAATTTGTGTAATTTTTGTTGCTTTTGTATGTATGAAAAGCCTTGCTCTCAGTCTCTATTTGATTGAGACAAAGAACCCAAGTTTGGCAATTGTTTCAAAGAAGACCATGCAGCCATTGCTACATTCTTCTCAGCTTGCTTCTTTGTCTTTTCTGGATCACCTGCTAGGATTTATTTTCAAGTTTTTGTTGTCTTGGATTTTTCACTTGAATGTCTTCCTTTGTTTAACTTCAGAAAACATCATCAATATTCCAGGTGTCTCTCTCAAGAATGTGGCATCCACCGCATGTGAGAGATTGCACTTCGCATTCCTTGTCTGTATTTATTATGCAATGAGGTTTTCTTGATACTGTTCCCAGCTAACATGCTTTTTATGTTGACTGCATTATAGTGCACCACTTTGGGGATTTGTTGTTGCTTTCATGTTGTTTAACATAAACAGTAAGGCATGTTGTTTAGGACATGATTGCTTATGCTGGTTTTTTGTCTTGCGAGATGTAAGTTGCCCCATCATCTTTACTAATATAGAATGTTCTAGATTATTTATATTGTCAATTGATTTTTTAAAGCCATATATCTGTTTCATGATTTGTGGCTCACTTCATTATTGGATTGACCTGATTCTTTTACTGTGGACGTCAGCATAATGGGACCCTTGTGATAGATGGTCCGATCCTGTACCTTTATGCGACCATTCAGATGTGTGTAGGCTCAGGGAAGCTCCTTTTTTATTGTAATATGGCTTTTCTTTCTTTCTTTTTTCTTCTTCTTCTGCCCCTCTCTCGCCCATGTCTCCAATGATAGTCCAAGTAAAATCCTTTTGATGTTGATGCAGATTGACTTGTAGCAATCTGCTCCAACTACAACTAGATCGAACACTGAGCTCTGATTTTTCAATCAAATGTTGCCACAACACACATCATCTTGATTTTGGTAAAGAGACTACATGGTGGGGACCACCTATGAACACAGATAAACTACTAGCTTCTATATATAGTCTTTCTTTTTTTTCATGTACATCACAAATTGTGCTAGCTATGTTTTAGGGGTCATTTGGCAACCTAGAATTTAGAAATTACTAAAGAATTTATTTCCAAGAAACAAATTCTCTGAGAAATTGAATCTGTTGGTTATGTCTGGAAACTAGGAATAAAATTCAACAGATTCTAGAAATGTGTTTGGAAACTTGAAATTCATTACCTTGGATTTTCTACTTATATGACAAATTAAAGAAATATTCACATTTCCCTAGGGATTTGGAAGCTTCCCTTAGGCCAAGAATTCAAGAACTGGCCTTTTTCTGGAATTGGCTTGATAACTTGATAGGATTTGTATCCATAATTAGTTGATTCTCTCTCTTTTAATTTTTTTTCAGTTGACATAGTTAGTTTTTATTTTTTATTCTTATGGCTTAAATTGATGATTCAGGAGATGAAATGACTTGTGTTTTTTGAAAATCAATCAATGCAGGAGTTGGAAATTGAGGATCTTGCTAATTTGAATCCTCTGTTTTGATGTACCCCATGGCTTATTTTCCCATTTTTGGAATCCGCTTCTATTTCCCTTTGTCACCTCTATTTCTAGCCGTAGACACTTTATCAACATCTCATTGATTTATATAAAAAAAATCAATTTCTTCAGCCTCAATTTCACCTAATCTCGTGCTATTTTCATGTGCTCAAGTTTTTGACATGTTTGTTTATCTATATGTTAGAAAGATGATCTTAGAACTGTGATGTCCTATCTACAAAGTAACCCAAAATTTTCATGCATAGGTCTTTGGGGACGATTTATGGGTTCTGTCACAAGGTAGTTTAATCACACAATCCTAGAATTGATAATTTCTTGATTGTTGAATTCTAGTATCTTGATCCATTAGTTGTAATTTCTGCAACTATTTATGCACTTCTATTCGATGTGGTCCTCGTCTTCTTCAAGGTTTCCTTAATGCATGAGCCTATTATCCCACTCTTTCTCAAAAGAGGACAATTGCTTTTCTATGCTAGTAGTTTATTGAAACCCAATTGATATGCAATCGGGATGCTTCTCATGTATTGACTGATAGAATGTTGCTATTTTGTTGTGACTCTGCCGAGTCTTGGCAGTTTTTGTTTTTGAAGTGTTGAGTCAACTGGGAGAATGTTAGTTTATATCAATGGAGTAGTCTTTGAGTTCCTAGATCTTAGAAAGAACCATGGAAATGTATTGCTCATAGCCTATTAAGATCTTATGTGATTGGAATAGTTCTGTAGTGCATTTTTTAAATAAAAACTTTTTTTTTTTTTAGGTTATGTAATCCATTTACTTTTATGGACATTTTTTGAGCTGAATGTTTGTATGATTTAGTTAGTCAAATATAATGAATTTATTGTATGTTTGTTGTGAAAACTCAATTTGTAGGTTTCAGGCCCTATCATCTGAATATTGGGAGTTCTGGTACATCATAGTTTGATAACTCAAAAAATTCATAGTCTTCAAGACTCAATAGAACTTAACCTACTCTTTGACTCAACTCTAGTTTGACTTTTCTAGTTTTTAAACTATGGCCATTCTCATGTTTTGTAAAATGTTATACTGATGCTCAAGCAGAGGATTTTTGGTTGTTCGCAGGTAAGCAACCCTTCCATACAATTCATGTTGTATGAGACCATGCTGAAGCAGCTGAAGGAAAGATGCAACTTGAGTAAGAAAGCCACAAAATGAGTGACTGCATTGGAGGTAGACCAATGACCTCGTGTTTTGCATCTCCTGTTGTTGCCGTTGCAATGCTTTTACATTAATTTTGGTGTTTTCATGTTCTATGGCGCTTCTTTGGTCAGGTATTTCTTCTTGGAGCTGTTGCTAAACTTGGCCACTGTTGTAAGTTATCTCCTGCTTGTTGTGAAGGTAACTGATTTTGCCTTGTCTTTCAACCATTTACCACATGATGTAACTTTTTCCATGTGTTTGTCTTTTTTAGTTTTAATTTTTTTTTCTGCTTGCTTCAATGATAATATGAGGATGTATTTATGTGGTATGAGCAATTTTCTTGTAATGGTTGTGATTTTTTTTTCTCCTACTGTTGGTGGAATCTATTTCTTCTCTCTCTCTCTCTCTCTCTCTCTCTCTCTCTCTCTCTCTCTCTCTCTCTCTCTCTCTCTCTCTTGTGTGTGTTCTTTCTAGGGGATGTGTTTCATTTTTATGCTGGAAATTTTTGCAGGGAATGCGATGTTTCAAAATATTGAGTACTCTAGCTGAAGTTTGATTGCATTTTAAATTTTTTTGTACTTGGATGGGAGTGGATGTTTGTGGAGGACTATGCCTGTTGATAAGGTGTCTTGTTTTGTCAAGTTGTTGTACTTATTCTTTTGTGATGGATTTTTTTTCTTTTTCTTTCTTGCAGAAGTGCATCATTTCCTCTGCTGATTTCGTAGTTCTTTGTATTTTGTTAGTGTGTTTTAACATTTTAATCAATGCTTGTGATGCAGATTTCTTCCTATCGTGGTTTTTCTAGAATATGACTTTCTTTTGAACTTTCCTTGACGTGTTGAGCAGCTACTACTGCATGCTTAACTTCTTTAACCATTATGCAATACATGAGCTATGTTATGTGAGTTGTCTACACATCTAAACACCATCTTAAGGAACTCAGATTTTGCTGTTGTCTACACATTCAATTTGTGGCCATAACATATTATGTTTTGACTAGGAAATGGAACTAGCCAGCCATGATATCTCTGTGGGCAATGTAAGTCATTTTACCTCTTCTCATGATATGTCATTTTATAATTGGTTCCTTACGCTGAAACTTATGATATTAGTTTTAAGGAAATAATTAATTTACAAGTTTGACTATATTGAACGAGATTGCCGAGCTTGTGGCCTTGGTTGCAATTTTGAATTTCAGATGTATGTCTGGAGAACTTTCAAATTTCAAACTACCTCTTTGTTTCTATGGATTGGTAAAGCAAAATGTATGTCCATTGTAATTTTCAATTTCATTTTGTTGCTTGCAGGTTCATTGCAATGTATGCTACTCTTGCCAGTCGAGATGCGGTATGTATTATCATTGGTCATCTTGCATTATCATATCTTCTTTTTCTGCCATGGCTCCATTTCATTTTAAATTGCATAACTGAAAGTTTTCAACTCGTGGTTTAGATCTTCATTATTTGTATTTTAGCATGCTAAGGAAAATTGTCATTGCCATTTTCCTTAGGACTGTTGCTTTATTCCAGAGTCACCCTTTTATCCGGAAGGACCAGGTGGGCTTTTCGAATACGTGGAAAAAAAAAACTCAAAGAGAATGGACTCATGGTTATTATTGTAGCTGAAGGTGCAGGACAGGAGCTTGTTGCCGAAAGCATCTATTCAATGGACCAAGAGGATGCTTTAGGAAACAAGTTATTGCTTGATGTTGGGCTATGGACTCTATTTTTTTGCTTTTTGTGCAGATTTTGAATACCAATTAATTTCTTTTTGTTATTTTGTTTTACAGGTTTTAGGCATGGATGAATGGGAGCTATAGATCGATGCATTTTATTTGTTTATTTAATTTTTTTGAAACCATTCGATTTATTATTGTAAATATTATTCGCGGCAGCTCGATGCATGTGAAAGGACCATATTGGCATGTATTTTTTTTATAGGAAAACAATTACTAGGCACAATCCACTTCCTCAGAGGAATGTGAAATCAAGTGGGCCTTGACCAAAAGGGTCAATGATAAGGTCCATCATTTTATGAGTTGGAGAGGCATGACTCATAAAATGGGACTCACTATAGAGTCAGGCATCTATTTTGTGTCATTTCCTCTTCTTTTTTTTTAATTATTTTTATAAAATGAATGTTTTCAATCTAATGAGCCTATACTTCTAAAACTGCAGCCAACATGAAGCTGCCATAGGCAATGGAAAAGAGAGCTTGAGGCATAGGGTAAAAAAAAATCAAATCACAATTATAGATGTGTTTATAAATACATATGCATTAAGAAATTTGGAGCTTAAATGCTAATTGAAGTGTTAATAAGGTTAAATCAGTCCCACATGGATCTGGAGTAAAAAATTCACATATCACGGCCTTACCATGCAAAGTGTCAGTAAATCCCCCAAGCAGAAGCAGCTTGCACAACCGCCAGTATAGGGAGCACAACCGCAGGTAAAGCCTTTACCGACCAAGGATTCACCGGCATTTGGCAAACTGCGGGCAAAGGCTTTGCCGGCAGTTTTGACCGCCGGTAAAGGCCAATTTTCTTGTAGTGAGGAGACCCATCAAATGCATGGTGTTGATGTTCGACACACATCATAGTTGGGGCTACACAGCTCGACCTCATGGGAAGTTCATGTGAGGTCCACCTCATTGTACCATTTCCCATACACAAACACACGTAGTCAATCATCACCTGTAACAAGCAATCTACGTCAAGAACTGTGCTGGTCCACTTGCTGAGTAGCCATCTGAGTGCCATGTTGCAGGAAGCGGATTGCGTACTGAGTAAATACTGTGGGGTCCATCTTGATTTATATATTTTATCCACTCCTTTCATCCATTTAATCAGATAATTTTATGGCTTTATAGCAAAAATGAAGCATATTAAAAGCTCAAATTGACCACACCACTGGAAACAGTTTGAATTGAACATCTACTGTTGAAAATTTCTTGAGGGCCACTGAAGTTTTGGATCAAGCTTATATTTTTGTTTTTCCTTCATCTATGTTTTTTAAAAATAAAAATAAAAATAAAAATCTTATGAACAGATTGGATTACAAATAAACATCACTTTAGGGCCTTAGAAAGGTTTCAACGGTGGAAATCATTATTCCCATTGTTTCCTGTGGTATGATCCACTTGAGCTTTGTATATACTTCAATTTTGGTGTCAACCCCTTAAATGATCTGAAAAAACGGATGGACGGAGTGGATAAACCACATACATTCGCGGTGGGCCCAAGAGAGTTAACTCAGTACGCAATCCGATTTCCATGTCGCCTGCATGTGGCAATGTGGAACATGTACATGAGATATGGCCGTTCATCTGGTACTACTCTTTATTAGCCATGGCCCAGGTCAAAGGCTGGTGCACTCATAGTAGGGGCCTAACATGAGCGGAAAATGATAACCTATGCTTCTTGTTACTGAAAAATACATGATGAGGCACATATACATGTGATAAACATTTGCTTTTTCTTTATTCTTGACCATCCATTTATTAACAGACCCACCTTGCATTGGCCACAGCTTGAGTGGAGTGGCCTTGGAACCGATGGTGGAAAACAACCAAGGGCCTTACCGGATTCGGAAGAAACAGATATTACTTTAGGAAACTTATAACTTCTCGTATAAATCCATGCTCTATTTCCTCTCGAGGACTGGTGCTGATTCTCAACTTCTCCTTTTTTCTCTTGGTCTCGGCAGTGGTAGTATATAATAGAGAAGCGGGTGATGGGTGAGGACCATATGATGAATGTTATAGATACATACACGTGTTGCGTTGGCACATGTGAAATGTTTGTGTATAGATATTGCAGAAAAAGGTGTTTGGAAATATCAATCCTATGAGATGGCGACACTGATGGATCAAGCTGATGACCAATTTTTTAATGGTCTAACTGGTGGCTATCAAATAAATGGTTAAAAAGAAAATGCTCAACGGGTGATTGTTCGATCAATGGGATTTTAATGCTACCATCTTTTCTAAATGGAGGCCAGATATGGACTTTTGGAATTGGTGTTTATGTGTGCAACAATAAGTTCATTTGATGAATTATTATGACCAATGATGTCTTGCTTAACAACAAATGTATAGTTTTCTGATGCGAAAACTTCCACACTTTGTTTAATGAACAAACCATCAGTCAGGATGCTTGATCATAGATTGAGAATACCCCAAAAACTTCTTAGATTAAGAGGTCTTGTTTTTTTTTTTACAAACACCCACACCCCCACACTCATGCACTCACACCCCCACACACTTTCGCGCACTCCCACCACAAGGGATGCTCGAACCGGTGACCTCTTGTTGAAACTCCAAAGAGTTTACTATTGAGGCATGGCAATATGTGCAGATTAAGAGGTTCTAATCCTTCTAGATTTGGACCTTTCTCCTCCAAATTGAATTTACAAAATTCCATTAACTGTATTGAATTCTAATCACTAGTCGATTAATCAGCCAACCAATCACTAGTCGATTAATCAGTCAACCAATCATGTGTCAAGGAACATGTAATAACGTGATGACATTAAATTGTGGTGCATACAATTACATAAATATCATGCTCCATTTTAGTTTTCATGTGTGTATGCATGATGAATTGTTTCAGCCTTTGTATTATAAATACAATAGTGCAGCCTGATTTTGCATTTACTTGGTTGAATAGTGTTATTGGAAAAATGGATAAACCAATAAGATAAGGTCAAGTCCGAACCTTGTGCACTTCGTTAGGTCAGACAATGACAAATATGACTAAAGACTCAACCTTTGGCCCTAGATCGAGTAGGAAATGAGGTCGAACTCGGCCTCTCATCAATCCTCGAGAACAGGTTGGAAAACTCACTAATCTGCCTGATGCCAAAAGGAACTCAATTACTACTCGCAAAATGAGTCAAGTCGGTATGACCCCAGGTCAGCACAACACTTCTTCTACTAGTTCCAAGCTAATCTCGATGGCGTCTACCCAAGATCCTAGCCGAAGCTCTAGGCAGACGGCCGCAACATGGATCTACCCGAGATCTTAGTTGAAGATTACAGAAGATCCTCCCTACATGTACGAGATTCGAATCCCTCCACAATACACTCTTACTAAGTAGGAAGATCTCCCTTCACACCACTGCCTTCACTTGAGTATAAATAAGAACGCCTCTAATGGTGCGAGGTACACACAACCTTAAGCCTAAAACCCTATCCCACGATTAAACCCAGATTCCCTACCTGACTTAGGCATTGGAGGGTCCTCTGCACTAGCTAGGGTCTCCTTTGTCCATTCTTTGTGCAGGTATTCGAGGGTCCAGGGAAGACTAACTAGATTTCTTTATCAACAGTTTGGCGTCGTCTGTGGGAACGACATCGAAAGTTATTCTCATCACCTACAAGGGTTCGAGAATGGCGAAAAGGAGAAAGAAAGCTCAAACTATTACCACTGTGCCCAACCCTGCGCCACCGGAACAGTCCGTAGATCACCGGGACTCATCTTCCCAACTTTAGGCCAATTCCGCGCCCGTAGACCAAACATAAAGGTCCCAAAATCAGGGAGGTTGGCTTGTTTCTCTTAAACATCGAGTCGAAGCCTTGGCTAGAAATCTCGATCAAATAAGTCAGTTGCTGGAATGGCAAATCCCTCCCCAAACTAAGGGGGTGAGGAAGTTGTCGCTCGAGCATCCACATAAATTTCCGCACCATCTCGAGCACCCGTCAGCTCTTGAGGGAACAGACAGGTCGATGAGACACCGAGGCCAGTGCCTTCTTGATTGTATGGAATTTAACCATCTACCATGCCCAAGAGACAATGATGGATCATGAATTTTACAGATCTTACAATTACAAAACAAAATAAGAAGATGTCAAAAACTTTCCAAGCATCTACTGTAACTGAAGTCATAATAAACCTTAGAAAGATGAAAATATTCTTTTATTCAAACTATAAATCAGTTCAATATAAACATGAATCAAAGTACGATAATCACCTAAATAAACTACAAGCTTCACCTCTTAGCTTTAACTAAGAGGTTTAGCTAACCAAAGACATGATTGAAACTAACTAGAAGAAGAAGCTCGGGGAAGAAGGAATAACTCCTTGAAGTTCTCAAACACCTTGCTCCACTCTTTCAATCCTAATTCATGCTTAGAATACCTAAAAGACCCCATATTTATAAGCTTTTCCTGGACCAACTTTGAAACTGCCTTAATCTTACGCAAAAAGTAACGCTTTGGTTGAACTGAAGTTGGCTTCGGTCAGACCGAATTAAGGATGAAATTCTCACTTTCTCACTGGACTGTTCTGCGCGATTTCGGTGGGACCGAAGTCTGGTTTTGGAATTATTTCAGGACTTTCTTGTAAGACCCGTATCCTAGACCATATTGTTCCGTAGGCTTCCGCGGTCTTCCCGGTTGAATTTTGGCAACCTTCGACCTTTATTTGACGTTTGGACGCGATCATAAGCCGAGTCTTGTCAACCCGAGCCGACACAATTCGAGACTTGTACCCTAGTGACCGCATCGTTGCCGCGATTCCTATGCCGCGTCTCACCCGCCGAAGCAATACCTAGGCCAAGAGATGTGGGCCTGCGTTCAGTTTGAGGAAAACACCGCGCTCGTGAAATCCAAGAGAATCTCTACCGAATGTCACATCCATCAATCAATCAATCTCATCAAGGGTTAAGTACACCATCACCTCACACCCATCCCCAAGCAATCCCTAAAGTCAAAAGTTCTTACACAAACTCATATCCTTTCTTATACAACCTACCCCTAAAGTCAAAAGTTCTTACACAAGCCCATACCCTTTCTTATACAACCTACCCCTAAAGTCAACAAACTCTTACACCACCCATCCCTCTCTATCCCATCCATCACTCCTCTCTCTCTCTCTCTCTCTCTCTCTCTCTCTCTCTCTCTCTCTCTCTCTCTCTCTCTCTCTCTCTTCACTCAAGCAACTCCCAAGAGAACCCAACGTTTAAGGCATTTCCTAGCTCCATGAGAGGCTTTGTGTGGCCCACTTCCTATCCCCCATCCCCACCCTCTAAAAATAATCTCAACCGTTGAAGTTCATCCTTTGAAACTCTAGATCGCGTTTGTGGAAGAAAGAAGAGGAGATCAAAGGTGGGTGTTCTAATCTCTCTCTCTCTCTCTCTCTCTCTCTCTCTCTCTCTCTCTCTCTCTCTCTCTCTCTCTCTCTCTCTCTCTCTCCTTTTTCTTTGTGTTTGATTGTGGCCCACCTTGTGATATGTTTCACATCTATGTCGTCCACCTAGCAGTCCGTCAAGACAGGCCTAATTGGAGGAAATACACAAATGTCCCCTTCATCCAAGGAGGTGGGTCCCACACGCGTGGATCCACCCTAAAGTAAAGCACATAGTGCATGTGGGGGCCCTACCTTGCTGGAGGAAACCTAACCCGTGTGACGCCCAACCTCCCTGGACGCTAGAGGTTGGAAAAGAAAACAAAAATGTTAGCTTGATTCAAAGGCTTTGGGTGGACCGTTCATGCAGGCCCCACGTAGATGTATAAATCAAATCCACACCGTCCATCTTATTTCCCAAGTCATTGTAGGCATTGAACTGAGGAATGAAACCAATCTGATTTTCTGACTGGCCATAACGTCAAAAATAATGATTTTTACTGTTAAAATCTACCTTGATGTTTCTACCCGTCAAAATACATCGCATATTCGGCTTGTTTGGTCCGTCTTGAGTCCTGGAATCCAGTGGTTAGGTTGGATTCATATAATGTAGGCCCTAACCACAAAAACCCTTAGAAAAATAATAATAAATAAATAAACAAATGTATGGGACGCTATTGATGTCAGCGTCAAGCAGCGTCCTTGCTACTTGTTTAAGGGTGGGAAGGTGGATCTTATGTTATAAATCTATACCGTGTATTTGATGGGTCCCCTTTGGGGACTAGGATTTCCCAAAAATCAGCCGTACATGGGAAATCTTTCTGAGTCACAGGAGTTTTGAATCGGAATGAAATTTGTTTATCATCTTTATTCAGGCCTTTATGATCTTTCTAAGCAGATTAGATGGAAAACAAACGTTATGGTAGGCCCCACATGGGACCCACCTATGACGAACGGATTGGTTGGGTACTTCACACCAGTTATATATCTGGGTATCGACGCCACCGAGCTCTGCCGGTCCCACTAACGTCAGCCAGTGGTTGTGGTCCCACCATCTACACTGTACATGAACTTGACAGGTTAAAACTAATATACGTATTTTATGCCCAGGCCGTCCGTGCCTAGACAGTCCTGTGGGACCCACCTCATGCATGCGTTGTATCTGTGCCATCCATTATGTGTGGACGGTGCTGTGGTACCCACCTGGTCCAAGTGCTGCCTCCACTCACGTGGGACCCAGCTACCATAGAAGACAAGTGCATACGCCAGCTATATAATAAAGCTGTAAGACGCCAGGGGTCTAAGCACGCGGTATGCGAGTTATATCCAGCACTGTCCATTATTTTTCTTTGGGGTGGAGCCCACCTTGACGTATAAATTTTGTATCTACACCGTCCCACATGTGGACCCCACACCAACAATATAGCTGTCACCTTTTTACATCAGCAAGTTCTGTGGACCAGCATGACGCATGTGTTCTCCACCGTCCATCTGTGTTGCATCCACACCGTCCACATTTGCATCTTACCAGCAGCAGTAGCTACTGTATTGACGCTGCAAAGTTTCGTGGGCTTGATCATTTGGTACACCGTTCATCAGAAGGTGGGACCCACCATAAAATATGTACTATATCCACACCGTCCGCATAAATGAGATACATGAAACATCGTGGGTCCATAGAGCACCATCTAGTAGTGGAGTGGACCCATGCTATTTGTGGGTGATAGATTGCATGCATGCATGGCACGTTGATTGACAAGAATGCATGGCATGTGTGTATGCACACGTGTGATGCATGACTATTTAGTACATGTAATCGTTGTATGGATGCGTATATGTATGATGAGTGTGCGGTAAGATGCATGACACCACGTTATTGTGTTATATATGCACGGATGCAAGTAATATATATGCATGAGCGATCGGTTATATTGAATGCATATGTGACATATATGGGATGCACACCTGATCCGCGCATGAGCTAAACCATGGTAGGAAGGCACGTGCGAGGGTTGAGGTCTAGTAAGCACTCCCTGCTAATATTATTTGAATGCATGCCTTCACAAGAGCTTAGCCATTCATGTGAGTGTATTGCATGCACCTTCACGGTTCTGCCAATGTGATGCATATGTGGCCCATTGTGATGTACTTTTGACCCGAATTTGAGGCCCGTGGGTTAGACCCATTGTGATATATTTCTGGCCCATGTTATGAGGCCCATTGTAATGTATGTAAGGCCCATGGGTTATGGCCCATTGCAATGTATGTAAGGCCCAATTGGTGCAGCCTATTCGATATATGTATGTATATATATATATATATATATATATATATATATATATATATATATATATATATGAGGCCCATGTGATTAGGCTCATCTTGATGTGTTTGTAGCCTGTCCATTAAGGCCCACCCGTTGTATATATTTGAAGCCCATGTGTAGGGCTCACCTAATGTGTATTTAAAGCCTATGGGTTGTGGCCCATAGTGATGTATATTAGGCCCATGTGGTGTATTCAAGGCTCAGGGGCAAGGCCTGATGTGATGTATATGTGGCTCATTGGGATTGTATGAGGCCCATGGGACGTGGCCTATTATGATATATCCGAGGCCCATGGGCGTGGCCCATTGCGACATGTATTAGGCCCTTGTGCGAAGCCATGGGCCTATGATACGTTTGGCTCTATGTGGGCCACACCTTGGGAACAATGATGGTTAAATGGACACATTGTTAGGCAATGATGGTTTAATGTCCACATTGTAACCTTTCCTTAGGCCTTGATCGCTGATTATTAAGACCGATTATCGATCGATTCCGACTGTCGAGGCCAAGTATTAAGGTCGATTTCGATTTGTCGAGGCCGATTTTGATTGTCAAGACCAAGTATCGAGGTCGATTCTGATTTGTCGAGGCCAAGTATCAAGGCCAATTTCAAGTGTCAATTTTGATTGTCGAGACCTATATGATGTATATGCGACCCGTAGTTGAGGCCCATTGTGATGTATCCATGGCCTATAGGAAAGGCCTATTGTGATATGCCCATGATGCATGGCCCATTTGATGTATTCGAGACCCATGTGTAGGGCACAAATGTCATGCATTTAGGGCCCATGAGTAAGGCCCACCTGTTGTGTATATGTAGTCCTTCGGAAAAGCCCACTGTATTGTATATTAGGCCTTTGTGTGAGGCCCCAGGCCCATTATATGTTAGGCTCTACGTGTGTCATTCCTTGGGGGCAATGTTGGTTAAATGTCCACATTGTCGGGGTCAATCGTCGATGCTGATTATTGACACCAATTATGAGTGTGTGAATGCATAGAATCATGGTACATGCCCATAGGCATCATCTTTATGTTTGTTATGAGATGTGATTGACCATTGCATGTCATTGGACAGGATGATATGAGATTCCTTGATAGGCGAAGGTTATCTCATATGAGCGCACGACATGCGCAGGATTGATGCATGATTGGATTGTATGACTCATGCATCTTGCATTGTATTGTGATTACTGTACGCCCTAGTGACATCAGGGCCGTAGCCTCCACAGGCATATCGTGAATGAACATATGGGACACCAAAAATCTGTTCTAGCATCGAGCTGTCATAGATGGCCCTGGGTGAAAATTCCTAAAACCCTCTTGGTACCAAAGGACGCCCCAGCGTCGAGACCAAGTGAATACATGAGCGCCCAAGTGCCGAATACTAGGAGGTCGCGTCTTCCACCGTGTCGTGATCGGTTGGGAGGGGGTATGGCCTTACCCGCCCGAGCGTAGGGGGCAATGGTAGGCTGAGTTTGACCAGCTCATGAATGGGTTCGCTATCAACGTGCCAGATAGGTATTGGCAGACTATTTGTCAGGCGAATAGTGAGGTTTCTTACGCTCACTTGGACTGTGCTGTTGGGAGATGAGCAGTGCCATTTAGAGCGTACTAAACCCGTTAATGATCCCAGAGAGAAACCGTACTGATATGTGGACTTATTGAGTAGGAGTTGCATGCTCATTCATTCATTCATTCACTATCCACTTGGGCTGGTGGTGCGCAACTAATTATTGTATACCTTCGTTATGGCAAGGATTTCGGTTAGGTGCGCAACTAACCTGAGATCAGGAGTTTACCACGTTGAGTCTGACTATCCAAATTTAGGTATGGGAGTGGTTTGGATAGAAGTCTCTTGTGGTGGACCTCGTAGCCTGCGATACTAGGTACTATCATCCCGACTTTACACTCTAGCATGGTCATTTCATTCGCATCTCATATTGTATTACATCCGCAGACATATGGCATTTTGGGTTGATATGTTTCTGCACTTATATGGCCTAGACAGACTTAGCAGGATTTGTATATTGCATTGCATACTCGACATCTGATATTTGGCTCTTTATGACTCCTTATTGCATAGATGTTCTATATTGCATATTCTGATATTGATCAACTTATGGACTTGTCTATACTTCCGCTTACTCTGTTATCGTATGATTTATGATCTTATCAGTATTTCTGCTTACTCTGATAATTCATGATCTTGTCAGTACTTTTACTTATTCCGATAATGTACGATTTATAGATTATCAGTAATTTCGGTATTGTATGATGATGGCATTGTATTGAATACTTGACACTTACTTTTTGCACACACTTACACCACCTTCTAAGCTTTTTATAAGCTTATGCACGATAAATGCATGCAGGTGATGTTAGGTTGCAGTAGTGTTGAGCTTGGAGCGTGCAGCGGTCTTCTAGAGCTTGATTTTCGATTTATGTATTTCTCTTTTATCATTATACTTAAATGATTATATTTGTGGATATGTGACGTTGATGTTGTCTTTGTAAATTGGGTAATCTTATGGTTATGCTTATTACGAGTTAAATGTACCTAAAAAAAATCTTCCTGGTAGGATCCTAGGATCGAAATCTGGCATATGGACGCTAGGAGCTGAGAATGGAGTACTACGGAGGCCGTCAGGACCGGATTCGGCAATCGGGATTCCTGTGAATCCGATTTTCGGGTTTGGGGCTTGACAGAAGTTGGATTCAGAGCATAACTTAGGAATACCTAAAGATAACATCACATATCTGCTGATAGTTACCCTACACTCTCTGATTATTAAGAACCTAGAATGGTTAGATCCCTAAGTTCGAATAGCTTAGAGATTTTCTGATATAGCTCTCTGCCATTGAGATTGTAAGGTTGTATCGTATTCCAGTTTCGATCGTTTTCAATCCAAGATCTGAGTTCTGTGGAATCATCGTAGTGCTAATGAGACGTCTTAGGAGTAAGAGGCTGAGATTTGTGGGCTAAGAGGCTGAGATTTGTGGGCGTTGGCCCATCTTTTAGGTGTTTGATTATGATGGTAAGTTGTGTTCTGATTATATTTATAGCAATAGGATATCCCTCCCTTGGTGAGCTTTGCATTAGTTGTGGTGCACTTTAAATTTTGAGGACGAAATTTTTATTTGGAGGGGAGAGCTGTAAGACCAGTATCCTAGACCATATTGTTCCGTAGGCTTCCGCAGTCTTCCTGGTCGAATTCCGGCAACCTTCGACCTTTATCCGATCTTTACGCATGATCATAAGCCGAGTCTGGTCAACCCGAGTCGACTCAACCCGAGACTTGTACCCTAGCGAACCCGTCGTTGCCGCAATTCCGATGCCGTGTCTCACGCGTCGAAGTGATACCTAGGTTATGAGATGTGGGCCCGCGTTCAGTTCGAGAAAAACACCGCGCATTTCGAAACTTAAGAGAATCTCTCCCGAATGTCACATCCATCAATCAATCAATCTCATCAAGGGTTAAGTACACCATTACCTCACACCCATCCCCAAGCAACCGTTAAAGTCAAAAGTTCTTACACAAGCTCATACTCTTTCTTACACAACCTACCCCTAAAGTCAACAAACTCTTACACCACACATCCCTTTCTATCCCATCCATCACTCCTCTCCCATCATCTCTCTCTCTCTCTCTCTCTCTCTCTCTCTCTCTCTCTCTCTCACACTCTCTCTTCACCCAAGCAACTCCCAAGAGAAGCCAACGTCCAAGGCATTTCCTAGCTCCATGAGAGGCTTTGTGTGGCCCACTTCCTATCTCTCATCCCCACCCTCCAAAAATAATCTCAACCGTTGAAGTTCGTCCTTTGAAACTCTAGATCGCGTTGGCGGAAGAAGGAAGAGGAGATCAAAGGTGGGTGTTCTAATCTCTCTCTCTCTCTCTCTCTCTCTCTCTCTCTCTCTCTCTCTCTCTCTCTCTCTCTCTCCTTTTTCTTTGTGTTTGATCGTGGCCCACCTTATGATATGTTTCACATCTATGCCGTCCACCTAGTGGGCCCACCTAGCAGTCCGTCAAGACAGGCCTAATTGGAGGAAATACACAAATGTCCCCTTCATCTAAGGCAGGTGGGTCCCACACGGGTGGACCCACCCCAAAGTAAAGTACATAGTGCATGCGGGGGCCCTACCTTGCTGGAGGAAACCCAACCCGTGTGACGCCCAGCCTTCCTGGACGCTGGAGGTTGGAAATGAAAACAAAAATGTTAGCTTGGTTCAAAAGCTTTGGGTGGACGGTTCATGCAGGCCCCACCTAGATGTATAAATCAAATCCACACCGTTCATCCTATTTCCCAAGTCATTTTAGGTGTTGAGTCAAGGAATGAAACCAATCCGATTTTCTGACGGGCCAGAGCGTAAAAAATAATGATTTTTACCGTTAAAATCTACCTTGATATTTCTACCTGCCAAAATATATCACATATTCGGCTTGTTTGGTCCGTCTTGAGTCTTCGAATCCAGTGGTTGAGTTGGATTCACCTGATGTAGGCCCTAACTACGAAAAGCCTCATAACAATAAAAATAAATAAATAGACATGTATGGACGCTGTTGCTGTCAGCGTCCTTGCTGCTTATTTAAAGGTGGGAAGGTGGATGTATGTTATAAATCTATACCGTGCATTTGGTGAGTCTCCTTTGGGGACTGAGATTTCCCAAAAATCAGCCATACATGGGGCTCAAGTGATCCACACCACCAAAAGTAGTAGTAGATAGAACATCTACCATTGAAATCTTTCCGAGTCACAGGAGTTTTGGAGTGGATTGAAATTTGTTTCTCATATTTCTTCGGGCCTTTATGATCTTTCTGAGCATATTAGATGGAAAACAAATGTTACGGTGGTCCCCACATGGGACCCACCTATGACGTACAGATTGGTTGGGTACTTCACACCAGTTATATAGCTGGGTATGACGCCACCAAGCTTCGTCGGTCCCACTAAAGTCAGCAAGTGGTTGTGGTCACACCATCTACACCATCCATGAACTGGACAGGTGAGAACCACCATGATATACGTGTTTTATGTCCAGGCTGTCCGTGCCTGGACGGTCCCGTGGGACCCACCTCGTGCATGCGTTGTATCTGCGCCGTCCATCAGGTGTGGACGGTGCTGTGGTACCCACCTGGTCCAAGTGCTGCCTCCACTCACGTGGGACCCAGCCGCCATGGAAGCCAAGTGCATTCACCAGCTATGTAATAAAGCTGTAATGACGTCAGGGGCCTGAGCACGCGGTATGCGAGTTATATCCAGCACCGTCCATTATTTTTTTTTGGGGTGGGGCCCACCTTGAAGTATGAATTTTGTATCTACACCGTCCCACGTGTGGACCCCACACCAACAATATAGCTGTCGCCTTTTTACGTCAGCAAGTTCCGTGGACCAACATGACGCATGTGTTCTCCACCGTCCATCTGTGTTGCATCCACACCATCCACATTTGCATCCAACTAGCAGCAGTAGCTACTGTATTGACGCTGCAAAGTTCCGTGGGATTGATCATTTGGTACACCGTTCATCAAAAGGTGGGACCCGCCGTGAAATATGTACTATATCTACACCGTCTGCATAGATGAGATACATGGAACATCATGGATCCATAGACCACCATATTGTAGTGGAGTGGGCCCATGCTATTTGTGGGTGATAGATTGCATGCATGCATGGCACGATTGAATGACTGGAATGCATGGCATGTGTGTATGCACACGTGTTATGCATGACTATTTAGTACATGTAATCGTTGTATGCATGCGTACATATATGATGAGTGTGTGGTAAGATGCATGACACCACGATACGTGTTATACATGCATGGATGCAAGTAATACATGCATGAGTGATGGGTTATATTGAATGCATATGTGACATATATGGGATGCACACCTGATCTGCGCATGAGCTAAACCATGGTAAGAAGACACGTGCGAGGGTTGAGGTCTAGTAAGCACTCCCTGCTAATATTATTTGAATGCATGCCTTCACAAGAGCTTAGCCATTCGTGTGAGTGTATTGCATGCACCTTCACGGTCCCGCCAATGTGATGCATATGCGGCCCATTGTGATGTACTTTTGGCTCGAATTTGAGGCCCGTGGGCGAGACCCATTGTGATATATTTCTGGCCCATGTTATGAGGCCCATTGTGATGTATGCAAGGCTTATGGGTTATGGCCCATTGGTATGTATGTAAGGCCCAATTGGTGTAGCATATATATATATATATATATATATATATATATATATATATATATATATGAAGCCCATGTAATTAGGACCATCTTGATGTGTTTATGGGCCGTCCATTGAGGCCCACCTGTTGTATATATTTGAAGCTCATGTGTAGGGCTCACCTATTGTGTATTTAAAGCCTATGGGTTGTGGCCCATAATGATGTATATTAGGCCCATGTGGTGTATTCGAGGCCCAGGGTCAAGGCCTGATGTGATGTATATGTGGCTCATTGAGATTGTATGAGGCCCATGGGACATGGCCCATTATGATATATCTGAGACCCATGGGCGTGGCCCATTGTAACATATATTAGGCCCTTGTGTGAGGTCATGGGCCTACGATACGTTTGGCTCTATGTGGGCCACTCCTTGGGAACAATGATGGTTAAATGGCCACATTGTTGGGCAATGATGGTTTAATGTCCACATTGTGACCTTCCCTTAGGTCTTGATCGGTCGATTGTCGAGGCCGATTATCGATCGATTCCAACTGTCGAGGCCAAGTATCGAGGCTGATTTCGATTTATATATGCGGATTTTGATTGTCAAGACCAAGTATCGAGGTCGATTCTGATTTTTCGAGGCCGATTCCGATTGTCGAGGCCCAGTATCGAGGCTAATTCTGAGTGTCAATTTTGATTGTCAAGGCCGAGGCCAATTGTCGAGACCTATATGATGTATATGAGGCCTGTAGTTGGGGCCCATTGTGATGTATTCGTGGCCTATAGGCAAGGCCCATTGTGATATGCCCATGATGTATGGCCCATTTGATGTATTCGAGACTCGTGTAGGGCCCACATGTCATGTATTTTAGGCGCATGAGCAGGGCCCACCTGTTGTGTATATGTGGTCCTTGAGCAAGGCCCACTGTATTGTATATTAGGCCTTTTTGTGAGGCCATGGGCCCATTATATGTTAGGCTCTACGTGTGTCATTCCTTGGGGGCAATGTTGGTTAAATGTCCACATTGTCGAGGTTAATCGTCGCTGTCAATTATTGACACCGATTATGAGTATGTGACTGCATAGCATCATGGTACATGCCCATACGCATCATCTGCATGTTTGTTGTGAGATGTGATTGACCATTGCATGTCATTGGGCAGGATGATATGAGATTCCTTGATAGGTGGAGGTTATCTCACATGAGCGCACGGCATGCGCAGCATTGATGCATGATTGGATTGTATGACTCATGCATCTTGCATTGTGTTGTGATTACTATATGCCCTAGTGACATCAGGGTCGTAGCCTCCACAGGCATATCGTGGATGGCCAGATGGGACACCGAAAATCTATTCTAACATCGAGCTGTCATAGATGGCCCTGGGTGAAAATCCCTAAAACCTTCTTGGTACCAGAGGATGCCCCAGCGTCGAGACCGAGTGGATACATGAGCGCTCGAATGCCGAATATTAGGAGGCCGCATCTCCCACTGTGTCATGGTAGGTTGGGAGAGGGTGTGGCCTTACCCGCCCGAGCATAGGGGGCATTGGTAGGCTAAGTTTGACCAGCTTGTGAATGGATCCGCTATCGATGTGTCGGATAGGTATTGACAAACTATTGGTCAGGCAGATAGTGAGGTTTCTTACGCTCACTTGGACTGTGCTTCTAGGAGAGGGGCAATGCCATTTGGAGTGTACTAAACCCCGGTGATGATCCCAGAGAGGAACCGTACTGATATGTGGACTTATTGAGTAGGAGTTGTATGCTCATTCATTCATTCATTCACTATCCACTCGGGATGGTGGTGTGTAATTAATTGTTGTATACCTTCGTTATGGCAAGGATTTCGGTTAGGCGCGCGACTAACCTGAGATCCGGAGTTTACCATGTTGAGTATGACTGTCCAAATTTAGGTATGAGACTGGTTTAAATAGAAGTCCCTTGCGGTGGACCCCGTAGCCTGCGATACTACGTACTATCATCCCGACTTCATACTCCAACATGGTTATTTCATTCGCATCGCATATTGCATTACATCCGCAAGCATATGACATTTTGGATTACTATGTTTCTGCACTTATATGGCCTAAACAGACTTAGCAGGATTTGTATATTACATTGCATTTTTGACATATGATATTTGGCTCTTTATGACTTCTTATTGCATAGTTGTTTTATATTGCGTATTCTGATATTGATTGACTTATGAACTTGTCCATACTTCCGCTTACTCTGTTATCGTATGATTTATGATCTTGTCAGTATTTCTTCTTACTCTGATAATTTATGATCTTGTCAGTGTTTCTGCTTATTCTGATAATGTACAATTTATACATTACCAATATTTTCAGTATCGGATGATGATGACATTGTATTGAATACTTGACACTTACTTTGTGCACACACTTACACCACCCTCTAAGCTTTTTATACGCTTATGCATGATAGATGCGTGCAGGCGATGTTAGGTTGCAGCATTGTTGAGCTTGGAGCGTGCGGCGGTCTTATGGATCTTGATTTTTTATTTATGTATTTCCCTTTCATCATTATACTCAAATGATTATAGTAGTGGATATGTGACGATGATGTTGCCTTTGTGAATTAGGTAATCTTGTGGTTATGCTTATTACGAGTTAAATGTACCTTAAAAAAAAAAAAAATTTCTCCTTGTAGGATCCTAGGATCGAAATCTTGCGTATGGACGTTAAGAGCCGAGAATGGAGTACTACGGGGGCTGTCAGCACCGGATTCGGCAATCGGGATTCCTGTGAATCCGATTTTCGAGTTTGGGGTGTGACATTTCTTTTTTTGACTCAGAATTTCATAATATGATTTTTCTGGCCAATTTTCAGGATTCCTTTCTTCACATCAAATCTTCGATTCTCTTCATTCCTTACTTAGTTTCCTTGGATCTTTGGTATGCGAATTTTTCATTAGTGACTTTCAAATCTCAAAATCTTCATTTAATAATCTTTTAAGTATAAATATTTTCTTTGAGCATTCTTTTCTCCTGAGCTCTCAAAATCATATCACAAGAGAAAACATGTGAAAATATATTAATTAAGCATATTTATGTTACCAAAACCAATAATAACAAGGGAGAAATATGTAATATTTGACACTCAATACCTCTCACGCTTCAGGCACTGCTGCTCTGGCTGCCTCTGACTTATGCCACGAATTGGAGAAGAAGAGGTGTGACAAAGCTCTCGAGGTGGAGACGATAGCAAAAAACGAAGACCCTTGGGAGGCCGAACTTAATTAACTTCGGGGCTAGATTAACGACATACGATAGGCTTATCGCACACACGCCCCCACCTCAGTAGAAGCAACGCTGGAAGAAGCCGATCCCCTGTTTACTGCTGACATCATGCATGCCCAGCTCCCACCCAGGTTCCGCATGCCGCAGGTCATTCCTTATTCTAAAACCACCGATCCGACCGAACACCTAGAATCTTTTAGAGCTTGGATAGAACTTCATAGCGCATCAACCGTGGTTATGTGCCAGGCATTTTCCTTAATCTTAATAGAAGCAGCTCAGAAGTAGTTCCAGCAATTGAAGCCACATCCATCATCTTGTTCACACATCTAGCTCAGCAAAGTTTTCATCACTAACTTCATCGGAGGAAAGGAAAGGCTCAAACCTACTACTCATCTCCTCACCATCATCTAAAAAGAAGACAAGCTACTGAAGGACTACATCAAACACTTCAACATGGAGGCAATGTAAGTGGAGGGGCACTCAGAGGAGATCGCCTTGGCCGCCATGATAGGATGGTTAAGGGAGGGGAGGTTCCTCTTCTCATTCGACAAGAACCCACCAACAATATTGGCCGATCTTCTCAATTAAGCTTAGAAATACTCCAACACCGAGGAGCTTTTTAGCTCACTAAAAGATGCTTGGAACAAGGGAAACTCGACCAAGGAAAAACAAGCCTCGACCAACAACAACAAACAGAGAAAGGATGACAACTCAACTAGAGGACAACGTCTGAGCAAACGGCCTGAGAGAAGGTTTAGCTTTTACACTCCCCTCAATGCTAGGACAGAGCAGGGCCTTATGGAAGACCGTGATAAATGACTCTTCAAATGGCTGAACAGGATGAAGACCGATGCTGACAAACGGGACAAACGGAAGTACTGCCACTTCCACTATGACCACAGTCACTCCATCAGCGACTGCTTTGATATGAAAGAGGAGATCAAAGCCCTCATCCGTAACAGACATTTGTGAGAATATGTTAACAAGAGAGAAGAACGAGCAGATCAGAAGAACAAACAATCCATCAACAACGAAGCCACTAGGGAAATCTGCACTATCTTCAGCGGGCCCGCGGGAGGAGGAGATTCGAACCGAGCACGAAGAGCTCACACCCGAAGCATCAGTTACAACAGCTCAAAGCATTAAGCTTATCTCACCAGCAGGTCTCTGAAGGAATAAAAAGTAGCATCCTGTGAGCTAACCTTCACTAAAGAAGACCCCCGAGGTGTCCACCACCCTCACGATGATGCGTTAGTGGTGACCATAATTATAGCCAACTGCAAGGTGTTCCAAATCTTGGTGGACACTGGTAGCTCGACCAATATCCTATTCGCCAACGATTTCGACAAGATGGGGGTCGGAAGGTCCCAACTCTAGCCTATCAAAACCCCCTACAAGGATTCGTAGGTGACAGGGTCACCTCCGAGGGATCCATACTGCTTCTTGTCGTGGCAGGGGAAGGGAAGAATCAAACGATGACAGTGGTCAATTTCCTTATGGTTGATTTTCCCTCTGTCTATAATGTCATCCTCGGACGACCGTTCATCAACACCCTATGCGCTGTGGTATTTACATACCATGTTACGAAGAAATTCCCGACCAAGCATAGTGTCGGGATGGTCAGATGAGATCAACAGGAAGTATGCCTATGTTATTTTACTACCTTAAGGACGCAACATCAAACAATGGCCATCACCTCACTCAATCCTCAGGAATAATCAGTCGAAAGCGGGTCCCTAGTCAAGGATCTCACAGCCATCCCCCTCACCGATTCCGACCCAACCCGTACGGTTCAGGTTGGCTGGTCACTAGCTCTAGCTTTGTGGGATGAGCTTGTGGACATCCTTTGACGACACACTAATGTGTTCGCCTGGTCCCATCTGGAAATGCCTGACATCAACCCAAAAGTCATAGTCCACAAACTAAACGTGGACCTTGACACTGACCAGTGAGGCAAAAGCGACGAGCCTTCGAACCAGAATGATACGCCATCATTAGAGAGGAGGTCGGCAAGCTCCTTGAAGCAGGCTTTATTGAAGAGATATACTACCCTGACTGGATCACAAATGTCGTCTTAGTGAAAAATTCCAATGGGAAGTGGCGGGTCTGTATTTATTACACCGACCTGAACAAAGCCTCCCTCAAGGATAGTTTTCCCCTCCCACGGATCGACCAACTCATCGACAGCATGACCGGGTATGAGCTTTTGAGTTTCATAGATGCCCACTCAGGCTAAAACCAATTTTCCATGCACCCCCATGACAATCAGAAAATGACTTTTGTCATTGACAAAGGGCTCTACCGCTACAAGGTCATGTCATTCAGGTTGAAGAATGCTTGAGCCGCGTAACAATGGCTCGTCAATAAGATGTTTGCCAAACAGATCGGGCGTTCCGTCGAAGTCTACATTAACAACATGCTTGTCAAAAGCGTTAAGGCCGCAAGACACATAGCAGACCTTGAGGAGATGTTCACAATCCTGCGAAAATACCAGATGAAATTAAATCCGAGCAAGTGCACCTTTGCTGTCAGCTCAGGAAAGTTCCTCGGCTATCTGGTCAGTCAGAGTGGGATGGAGGCAAATCCCGACAAAATCGTAGCTCTGTTGGACATGAGCTCACTTAGGATGACAAAGGAAATTCAATGCCTCACCGGTAGGATCGTTGCCCTCGACAAATTCATCTCCATAGCCACGGACATGTGCCTGCCGTTCTTCAAACAATTGAAAGGAAAGCAGAAGGTAGAATGGACCGAGGACTATAAGCTAGCCTTTCAACAGCTCAAACAATACATAGGTTCACTCCCACTACTATCTAAGCTTAAGAAAGGAGAGCCAGTACTGCTATACCTGGCTATCTCAACTATAGCGGTCAGCTCGACCTTCATCCGAGAAGATAAAGGAAAACAACTACCGGTGTACTATATCAACAAGGCCCTGGTACCGGTTGAAACAAAATAACCAGACATCGAGAGGCTCACCCTGGCTCTAGTCATTTTGTCCTGTTGCCTCTGACCCTATTTCCAAGCCCATAACATCCTTAGCAATCGAGCTAAGCGAATTCGACATCCGATATCAACCTCGGACTGTCATTAAGGGCCAAGTAGTGTCCGACTTCATTGTCGATTTCACCTATAGCCAGAGCCCTGAAGTCAGTCCAAGCACAAAAACCAACCAGTCTGCGGAACATGTGGGCGCACAAGATTTTTCCACCTGGACATTATATGTCGATGGCTCATCCAATTCTAAAGGCAGCGGGGCCAGGGTGGTCTTGGAGGCTCTCGATCAGACCTGTATACAATACACCTAGAGATTTGGATGTCAAACATCGAACAACCAGCTCATCATCAATAGCCAATGAATACGAGGCCAAAGAAGAAGAATGAAAGCCTACTTGCAAAAAGCTCGAATAAATGTGAGATCAACCTAATCCCCAGGTCGAAAAATTCTAAAGTAGATATGTTAGCAAAGCTGGCCACAACGACCGAAGATAACATCCCAAAATCAATCCCATTCGAGTTTTTGGCCGAGACAAGCATAAAAAAATCTGACTTGAGTGCGGTCCTTTCGATAGATTTGAAGCTGAGCTAGATAGACCCAATAATCAACTACCATAAGGAAAATTGCCCAAAGATTGACTTGAGGCTCGCAGACTCCGATCTAGGCCGGCCCAATACACCATGATCGGGGACACTTTATACAAAAAAGGACTTTCCATGCCATACCTCTAGTGTCTTCAACCTGAAGAGGCTGAATATGTTCTCAGATAGATACATGAAAGGATTTACGGCAACCATTCTTGCAGTCGCACCCTAGCCCACAAGGTTGTCCAGGAGGGGTACTTATGGCCAACCATCTAAACGGATGCCAAACAGTACACCCAGAGGTGCAATAAATGCTAGAGGTTCACGAGAATGCTCCATCAGCCGCGTGAACGACTAACTCCCATGATCGGACCATGGCCCTTAGCCCAATGAGGAATTGACATCATTGCCCCCTACGAACGAGTAAAGGACAGACCAAGTTCGCAGTCGTCGCGGTCGACTACTTCACTAAATGAGCCAGGCCGATCCCCTGGTCAAGATCACTAAGCAAAAAATTACTGACTTTATCTGTAAGAACATCATATGTCTGTACAAGATCCCCCATACAATCGTCTTGGACAACGGGAAGCAGTTTGACAATGACAAATTCCCAGGTATGTGTGAGAACCTCAAAATTCGGAACAACTACTCATCACCCCGGCACCATCAGGCTAATGAACGAGTCGAAGTGGTTAATAAAATCACTAAGAACCACCTCTGAACCAAGCTCAAGAAGGCTAAAGAAGCATAGGTAAAGGAGTTTCCCCATGTTCTCTGGGCATACCAAACTACTGCCCGAACGGCCACGGGAGAAACCCTATTTTCCGTGGCCTTCGGGGTTGAGGTCGTTGTCCCAGTCGAGATCGGACTCCCAAGTGATCGGACTCACTCCTACGATGAACATCAAAATGCCACTAGACCTTAACCTGATCGAAACAAAAAGGGAGCAAGCCCAACTCAAAGTTGGGCTCGGCAACAATAGGTCGCCCGCTTCTACAACTCTAGGGTGAAAATAAAAAGGTTTCGAGCTGGAAACCTGGTCTTACGCTAAACATTCCAAAACACTAAAGGACCTAGCTCAGGGACTCTGGGGCCGAACTGAGAAGGGCCCTACAAAATAACAAGCACAAGCCGACTAGGGATGTATTGGGTATCGGATCAAAGACATGAAAGGATGACCTTTGTCACATCCATGAAACGCCGAACACTTAAAAATCTACTACACGTGATAAACCGACCAATTATAGGGACAAAATTTACATACCTATTATTTAGAATCTCGATATAGGGAAATTTTACTCTCTACTCTTTATCTACAAACATTAGGGACCTTGGACATGATACTCTAAGAGATTACGACACTTGATACACAGGCACTCAGATGCTGTGGAACCCACTATCACTCATGAAATGCACTGTTGTTGATTCAAGGTCAAAAATTAGGTTGATAGACCAATCCTATATCACGATGAATTAGGCCCATGAGCTGACAAACATAATTTAACAGAGAATGGTTTGGCTCTTCATGGGTGTGGCTGTAACACCCCGGATTTTGGCCAATCTGGGATTAGACGTCCTTAGGCAATGGGTCAACTAAAACACCTGAAAAATCGCTTAGAACCCAATTCCATAGCCAAAAAAATCACGTAGGATTAATTCCTTTGAAAAATAAGTGTAAGTTAGCTAGCGCGATGCTGGAGTAGCTGGGAAATAGTCCCTGATCACTTTAAATACGTTCTACAAGACCTAAATCGAGTAGAACCAACGACTCTATAATACTCTATAACCTTGGACCAAACTCTGAGCAGGTTTGTTCTCTGGACCACTTTGAATCTTTGTATTAGATCTAGACCGTGCGTCGAAAGTCCGATACTTCCTATCTTAGACCGTTAGAACCGCCTAGCTGGACTTGACACTCATTTCGAAAATCAAGTCAAACCGATAATCACAGGCTATTTCATTGAGCCCGGACCGAAGAGAGTGCGAATAGGGACAGAATTGGAATTTCAAATTCAAATCTGGCACACGACTTGACGCGTCAGTATTGAGCGTTCTGACCGTCATAATTCATTCAGATTACACCCTCGGATCAGGAGAAATTTCTATTTTTTATCATGAGACTTTCAGCCCTGATCTACGTGCGGTGACCGCTGAACTGAAACTGGTCCGCCACGTGCGATCTGCGAACCCTGCAGGACTGAAAACTTAATACGTGCTAGATCTGGTACGCATGAGCTTAAGTCCGATCGCATTCGGCCAGGGGACCATCAGAAAGCATCTTTTGGACCGAAACAGCCCCGAATTGGATATGCACTAAGTAAACTTTGTACCGGAGCCTGTTTTCGACGTTTTTAAGCTTATAAAAAGGGTTGAAACCCTCACTCCTCTCTCCCATCCGAATTTGCAAAAATCCCTAGATTGGGAGAGAGAAAAGGTGAGAGTTTGTGAGTGAAGGTGGGAGAGTTCTTCCTGCCACTTGTGTTACGTGTTGCACGTGCTTAAGCAACGCACCTCTATCGCTTTCCCGGCGATTCCTCCACTTTTTCAGGTATGAAATAACCCTAGAAAGTTGTTGATTTGAGGTTTACTAGGATTCATAGCTTGTTAGCTGACGTAACTCGTGAATTAGGTTCTCTTATCGCTGTAGACGAAGCGTATACGCTCCGTTCGAATTTACACATCCATAAGAGACAAGGTTCAGATTTTAGACGCTTTGATTGACTGTTTCCAAAGCTTTCAATGTCGTTTAATAGTAGATTCTTAACGGCAACGCCGTTTGACATGTACAACATGCTGTCCGTTTCCTGTTTCGTAAACCAACGAAGAATATGAGATTTAGGGCATTTTAGTCATTTGTAGGAAGTACTGTTTTTACTCATATTTTGCTGATGTGATTGACATGGTTTATTGTCGCATTAGAATGTTAGGAATACATGCATAATTAGTTTGGCGAAGAGATTCGCCTAAATGCGCACTTCGGGTCGACATACTATATGTAGACTTAAGTGTGTAGTGTAAGTGTTTGTATAAATGCTTGTATTAGTATGTATTGAATTAAATGGTGTTATGAATTAATTTGAGATTCATTTCTCAATTAATATGCTGGTGTAAATGGTTTCCTACATGTTAGCCATATGCATGATTTCATAATATGAATGAAATGCATGTGCTTGACGATTCGCTTAAGCTGTATGTTATAACATGTGCTTGATGATTTCATTATGATTTAGTTTGAGATTGAATTCTCAATTAATATGCTGATGGAAATGATTTTCTATTTGTTGGCGATATGCATAAGTTCATTATATGTACGAAAGGCATGTGTTAGATGATTTACTTAAGTTATACGATATAACTTGTGTTAACATGCTCACATGGTTGTGTTTCATTTTCAATACTCTCACATGATCGCTGACGTGGATTCATGTGTTTGGGACTATACGTAGTCCAGGCAGTCGGTAACCGAGCGAATTCGTGGTTAGCTTATCTTGGCCAAGAAGGACGCGTCGATGAACGCGAGTCGTGTTGGAGTTGGCGGCAGTGGTTAGGCCACGCGAAGTGTTTTACACACTTCATGTCGTTCGACTTGCGATGCGCTCGTGCTAGTCGAGCCCGTCAAGTAACCCGACTGGCCATTGTATGTTCACCCTGCATGAGTCATAACTGCTTGAACCTAGGGTACTGAACTTACCATTGTAAACCCTGTTAACCATGGTACCTTGATCCATAAAGACTCATGAGCCGGGCATGGTGGTATGGGACACCGTGGTCGAGCTGTCGGCCTACGCTGGGGCCACAAACCTCCCCGTAGTGACCAGTGAGCACCTAGACTCGTGAGCAGATTATGGTGGTATGGGACACTATATTCTTGCTGTCGGCCTACATTGATAAGGTGATGGGGGAGCGGTGCAACGAGTGCGAGCAACAGCCCTGGCAGCCCTTTGTAGTGACCACGAGCGTATTCTGAGTCTACGGGAGGCGACGACCCTTCCGTAGCAGTAGAGTACAGTAGGCCTGTATTGATAAGGTGATGGGGGAGCGGTGCAACGAGTGCGAGCAACAGCCCTGGCAGCCCTTGCAGCGACCTACAAAATATACATCGTATGAGATTACTAGGAGTGACGACCCTAGACAGGATCTGTGTTGGGATTGATATAAGAGAGGTACCTTAGTTTCCCAATCTTGCTGTTTGAATGGACTAATAATAACTCGGAAATCATATCACCATGCCATTGCATGTGCCTGGAAGATGTGGAGCACTTGAGGGTCGATTGCATGCCGCGGACGAAGATGGTGCCGTATGAGGGAGATCGTCGGTGAGGGCATACATCACGTCATGTCATATTGCATTAACAACAGTATTAGGATTGTTCGATTTACTGCTTTACTATTATCGCATGATTGATTTGATAACATGCTAATCTCTGCTCTCTTATCCCACTGAGTTGATCACTCACTCCCACGTTACGGGATGGTGTTTCCGGACACCCACCAATCCCTATTGTGATTGCAGATGATGGCGCGGCCTGCGAGGCGAAGCTGGACTTGATGATGATGAGGAGGATTCCTCCTTTATGCGTGATCTGATTGACGGGATTACAGGGAGGTTGATTAGATACCTTGACACTTGTCATTTTATATTTTTAGAGCACTCATGTATATTCCTTTTTGTTCACTTTTGGAGCATACATGTATGTATATAACTTGGTAATATGTTCACACTCTGGAGACATACAACAATTTACATATGTTATACCTACTATCACAGTCTTTCGCTTGCAAATTTAATAGTCTCTGGAGTATGATATGCTGTTCTGGCTTAATCTCACTCATGTTTAATACATTATAACAGACAACATTCAATCATACATATCTATGTTGCATAAATAACATTTTGGAACTCGGGAGTGGAGTTTTTACTCGACCCCCCCGATTTTCGGGATGTTACAGTGGCCCACAAACTAAAAGAGGTGATAATCAACCAAAAAAACCAATTACAAGGGTGCTGAAATTAATAAATTGCATACCATTAAATTAATATCCACAAACCTTAAACCCTAAATTAATAACTCTTAAAGAAAATTGCATACCATTAAATTAATTAAATTATGAAATAAAAATAATCCCTGAATTCTCCTCAAATTCCATTGAATAAAAAAGAGACTAGAAATGCATGTAAGCCTATATATATAATATATAAAAAACAAACCAAAAAAAAAAAAAAAGAAAAAAGAAGAAGAAGAAGAAGAAGAAACACTAGTTAGAAATTTGATTTCTCTAATTTTGAGAAGTAGGCTCTGTCGTAAGCCCAAATCCGAATGGGTAGAGTGGATCATAATGCGAGTCGCCAACGTTCATGGGGAGCTGATCGACGGATTTGAACCATGTGCGAGAGAGCTTGCCGGAGAACCCGTAGTCGCCGTAGAGGACGTCGGTGATGCCTTGGCCTTCGGTGCCTGGAAGCCATGCAGCCACTATGGCATCCATGATACGAACATATGGTTCGATCACAAGTGGCCGGCCGGAGATGATAACGACGACACACTTGACTGCGCCGCACACATTCTTGATTGTACTAGGTCCGGGCTCCGGTATCGTTAGGTTGAGGTTATCGCCGGCGGTTTCTGCATAAGGAGGCTCTCCAACTATAACGATTGCATAAGAGAAATCATTCGATTTGAGTAAGTCAGCGTCGGGATTCTCGCTGTAGACGATTTCGGTGGCTGGATCAATAGTTGATGAGATAGCATTGAGAATGGTAGTTCCTGTTGATGAGGGAGAGTATTTTGGTCAGATAACATGAAACCACCCCAGTTTGGATTGTGCATAATCTGTAAATCATGCTGATAGTATCATTTCCAAATTTGATAAATCCAAACTGATGGTCTGTTTAGCATCTTTTATCTCATCTAATAAGAGCTAGAGAATTAAGATTTTTTGTTCCAACTCAAGTGAAACATACCAGTAGTAAGATTATTCCCATCAACTCCTTGCCACAAGATGGTCCACCCACCACATTGGTTTCCCAAGTTGTTGGCGTGGGTCCCAGCTACAAGGATCTTTGGCGCCTTTTTCGGGAGCGGCAGCAGCGGTTCATCGTCGCATTTTCCATTTTTCAACAGCACCAATGACTTCCTGACCGCTTCCCTGGCCAAATCCCTGTGGGCCTGTTCAATTCAATCAATTACAACATTAGACCTCAAAATCTTATTTCTCAAACTCACTTTCAACTCATTAACTCTGTGTTCGTTGGATGTAATTAACCTGGCTTCCAAGCTGGTCGACGAGGCTGTAGTCGGCCAAGGGATTCTCGAAGAGACCCATGATGAATTTGACACGCAGGATCCTTCTGACAGCATCATCGATTCGACTCATGGGGATGACTTTGTTTTTCACTTGGGCTGTCAGATCGTCAATGAACTCGGTGTGATTGTATGGGACCATGACCTGCAATCCCCCAATTAAAGCAAGAGTATAGTATCTTTCATCAAAATCCATCACTAGCTTAGAAGAAATGGACAAACCATGTCAATGCCGGCGTGTATTCCAGCTTGGATGGAATATGAGTAATTTGCTTTGGGTGGTGATGTGATCCTATCGATTCCCTGCCAATCGGAGATGACAAATCCCTGAAAAAATGTGACGGTTTTCGTTAGTTTTATAGTTAATCTGTGTAGAAGTCAATGTGGGTGACCATGGAATCAGAACTCGATGAAACCGTGCTGACTCAACCATGTTCTCAAACTGTCAACTGAGTCATAGTGATTTGAGCTAGTTTGAACTGAGTCTTCATTCATTGCATGGGACACGACGACCACCTACTCACCCTAAAATGGAGCTTGTTCTTAAGGAAGTTAGTAATAAGATTGCGATTAGCATGCATCTTCTTCCCATTCCAGCTTGAATAAGAGACCATGATGGTCGAGACACCTTTGATGATCGCATTGTAGTATCCGGGCATGTGAATGCTGAGCAGACCATGAAAGTCAATGATGGTGTTGTTCTCATTAATTCCCTTATTTGTGCCACCATCACCAACGAAGTGCTTGGCACAGGCTGCTACTTTGTACCTGTACAAAAGAAAAAAATATCAATGAAAATAAAACAATGATAGCGTAGTTCTAAAACTCGGTCTTGATTCAGAACTCGGCCTCGAGTCCACGAGTAGATTTTATGACACTTAGTATTGAGTCGAGTTTTTGTGTTTTTGAAGTATGATTGATTGAAAAAGGTTGCATAATCTAATGTGTGGCTTGAGGATGTGGTGATCATCCAAGCAATTAATCAATTTGGACACTCTACAAAAAAAACTTTGTGAGTTTTCATTGACCGTCGATTTGTTTCATAGAGAATAGGCCACCTGATGATGTAGTCAGGATCTACACATGCTTGTGAAACTACAGAAGATCTATCTTTAATCATGGTTTGGATTTAGAGAGGAACTTACTTTCCGGAGACGTAAGGGACACCCTTCCGAGATGTCGCCAGAATTTCTCCTTGTAGACCAGGGATGATCTCTGTCATTGCCTGTACTATCTTGTGATCTTCGCTGTAGCTTTCGTAGCATCGACCCCATCTCGGATCTCTACAAACCTATTGCAATTCAAGAGCAGATAAATTCATTGTAGTAGGCATGATCAAATTGCATTTTGGGAGAATATAATAAGAATGGTAATCATGATTTGGTCATTTCCATGTAGTGTTTGGATGCAGCAAGTAAACTGAATTGCAAAAAATCCAATCCAATCCATTGATCTGGACTGTTCATTAGCTCTACATTTCATGAATTACCATATAAACATCACGCCGAACTAAGAAACAAATGTTAGCCATTTGATCAAGATTTAGAGAGGAAAAGCAAATGGCATTTCTCTGAGGAGAAGGGTAGGAAGGAAAAAAGGTTCTTTACCGCGATACATGGAGCAAAGACATACGGAATTCCCGTCGCTCGAACTTCTAGAGCGGTTGCAGCACCAATCCTCTTCACAAGTTCTGGATCCCTAATAAAGAAAGAATAACAAGATTATATAAAATGTTTAAAAAAATCACAAGCATTACAACATAACCATGGTTCCTGATCGAGTTGGGAGTGTCAACATAGCACAGATGCAGATGGGCTACATTGTGTGAAACAAATGGATAGCAATTGAATTAGTTATTGATAAACAAACGTGATACAATGATTCAATTGAAGTAAATGAACTCAGAAAGATCATCAAAGCAGGTGTTTGAAAATCATAGCTCAGAGCATGTATCAATGAGTTTTTAACTCAGCCAAGCTTCGAATTAAGTGCTTGAACATTAAATAATCCCAATTGGATGATTAAAGCCATCAGATTATGGTCTGAAAATTCATTGTGGGATGTCTTATTCAATGGTCTTCAAAGGAATTCATGCTGCAACGAATCAAGAAGATCAGTAATCTACATTATACGCATCGAAATTCAAATATAATACACTTACCTGGTGGCTCCAAGCGCAATATTGTGGGGGAATATAGTCGCTCTATAGACATTGTTGTGGCCGTGGACGGCATCGATGCCATAGATCATTGGGATCCCCAGACGGGTTGAAAGAGCGCCCTTTTGGAAGCCATTCACCATGTCGACCCAAGTCTCCGGCGAGGCTTTCAGGGATGGAACACTCCCTCCACCACTCAATAAGCTCCCTGCCAATTCAATAATTGAATTCAGTGACCAAGATTACTAATGCCATTTATCAGGTTTGAGCTACTCAATTATTGGGTGGGCCACACATTTACATTGAATATGGACCATCCATTTTTCTTATTCGGGTGCGGCCTAATCGGTGATTTCGATCACCTGATGAATGGACCAGATTGAAATCAAGTGACAAGTGCATTATATATATATATATATATATATATATATATATATATACCGATGAAGTAATCTTTCACGATCTCGGGTGTTGCAGCTGTTCGGTCGAGCTGTGTCATCTGACCAATCTTCTCAGCAAGAGTCATCCGGTCCATTAGATCTTTAATCCGGACGGGCAACGGTTGATTGGGGTCTTTGTACTTCATGTATCCTTCTTCTCCCAGTGCAGTGGCCCACCAACATAGGAGAAAAAGGCACAAAAAATGAATTTTAAAGCTAGCCATTTTTCCCTGCAAATCAAAATTTCAAAATCAGAAGAGTTTCTATTGGAGATGTCATCTTGCAAAAATATAGAATCTATGATCACAAACAAACGTAAAAAACCTACTGGATACATGTGCAGAATGTGGATGGCTAATCTGGCGGACAACATTGTGGATGGGCCATAGACCAAAAATCATGCTAGTTAAACAATCCTAACCGTTGGATCAAAATAGTTTTCTGCATGGAATCTCAAAAGGAAAAAGGTGGGTATCCCCAGACCTTGTGTATGTACAAAGTTGGCCTAGTGGTTTCATAATGCTGGGCCCCATCATGGATATGCCAAGACTCAGATATTACTAGGATTTGAGGACATCATTTCAAAAAGGCAAAACAAGTATCCCATGTGTGCTAAAAAGTGAGATGTGGCATGATCCAAGCCACACACTAGTCAGGGCTCACAAACAATATGACTGGACCATGTTTATCCGCAAGATGAATGGCCCAGATCAACATATTAAGAACCAAATAGGGAAAGACAAAACTCTGTTTTAAACTCTGCTGTGGATACTGGGTCGAAATTATAAAACATGTGGGATCCAATGGCTAAGCTAGATGAGTGTAAGATCCCAGCCATACATCAAAGCGATTGGTCCACTATTCAGGGAACAAGACATTTGACAGACAACCCAATTGAAGAATAGATGTCGTCCACCTAATGATCGGCCTGACTTTCAGAAAGGTGAACATTCGCCATTGGGCCCACCTGATAGGTGACCCTTATCTCTCCCATATGTGTGACCCCATGATGTGATATGTAGGGTGCTTACGGGCATTGGGACTTTACCAAATGGTGCCTGCCTCTATGTACCCATATTCCATGTGGGGCTTTTTCAAAGGTGAAATTATATTATTGCCATCATTTTTTTTTTATTTTTCTTATTAGGATCCAAAATTGTTGAGCAACATTTAAATTCAACTGTAGCTCATTTGTTGATTTGATTGGCCTGATTTTTGGTTTATACAATCACTATGGTGGGGTGCATATGTTATATGGATTGGATGTGATGATACACAAATCATGTAGACAACTTTCACTATTTTTTAAAGAAAAACGTGATGGAGGGCATTTTTGTAATTGCATTCTAAAGGGCAAATATTTAAAAATTTTAAGAATATTTATTGTAAAATTTCTTAAAAATCTACATTTTATCAAATAAAGCCTGGACCATTAGAAGTTACATAGAAGTATTTTTTTGAGGGAAGAAATTGTAAAAATGCCATCATTTAATTTCCGAAACTTATAAGGCCCAGGTAATATATGTAGAACATCCAATCTATCCAATTAGCCTAACGTTTGCATTCTACTGTGATAATAGGATGAGAAATCTATTAGGTTGATTAGATTACTAAATCAATCATACATAAATTTGAATATTTTAAATGGTGTGTATTATTTTTTATAAACTGGCTTACCTTATGATTTGATCCATGATATTTTTTGTTTGTCTAATAATGATGTTGGATGTTCCGTTGGGCAGGTTGGCCATGAGACACATACCATATGGCTCTTATAATTCTCACTTGTTAGTTTTATTAAAAAGAAAACATAAAAAGAGCCGTAATGTAATTTCTATCCAGAAATGGTAGGAAAAGAATATTGATTTCTCAAAGCATTATTTGGTAAAATTCAAATCCTTAAAGAAATTTGTCATAATCCTGTAATTTTATTTTATTTTAAATTACTAAATATTTAAAAAAAAAATTAACATTAAATATAATTAAATTATTTTAACTTGTAAATGATTTTAAATTAAAATCACAATAAATAAAAAATACAGATATTTAAAATCTCACATTATTATCAAGCCAATGTAGTTTAATGAAAATTTCATGATAATATTGCGGACAATGCTTTTTTTTATTTATTATTTTTACACACGATTACACCCACACACCCCACAATGAGCCCATGATTCCTCCATTGAAAATCCTATGAGCATACCACTTAGCCACATGGAATGGACTTCAAAATCGGTAAAAACATTCAAAATCTTTGATCAAGGGCCTGAAAATAGATTAAAATAGGGAAAAGTTCCAAAGATTGGATGGCTAAAATCTATCTATTTGGGATATTTTGGGGTACTCCACCATCCATATTAGGTCCCACGAGGTCAATGGTCTAGATCATAGAAATATGGGACCCACAATGAAACTCAGGGATTAAGAAGATACTGCATTTCCATGGCTCGAGGATCATTTGAAAAAAAAAAAAACAGCCATTTCAATCCCGCCAAGTTGCAAGATACACCTTCTTCAATTCTATCACCAAAAGTAGGAAAGACAGCCAGTATCTGTTAATGAAGAGGTATTCCTTGAATACATGCTGATACATTGCAATACAATATGTTCCAATGATCCAAACCGTTTACATAACAGCTCTCACTTCTGGAAGGACAAAAAATAAAAGATCTGAATTGGATTATTTCAACCATTTAATTGAAGGGCCACCATAACATTATAAACCAAATGGGTTGAAATACTTACTCTGAGACTCTTCTTTTTTTTGGAAATCTCCTCCCAGGGAAAGCCCTATCAAATAAACGGTTTGGATCATTCAGATATGACCCAGGTTCTAAGGATAACTTCTCGACGTAGCGTATTGTAATAGGTCGGGATGTAATCGAGCAAACCACGTTAATCAAATGGACGCGGATTGCGTCCTACCCCGCCAGTCTCCAACTGGGAATGGGCAGGAGCTTTGAGTGTCCACCGTCCTGTATGGTCCTTATCCATACTGTTTATCCATTTTTTTGTATAATGTTACGACATGAGCCCAAAAATGTGCCAGATCCAACGCTCAAGTGGACTACAAATTGAGGATTAAACTCTTACCGTTGAAAGCTTCCTAGGGGCCACAGAAGTTTCCGATAGAGCTTGGTTTTTTTTTTTTCTCTTCATAAAAGTCTATGTAACTTTATAAATAGGTTGGATGGAAAATAAACATCACGGTGGGCTCTAGAAAAGTTTCAACGGTGAGAATCATTATCACAGTTGCTTCCTGCAATGTGGTCCACTTGAGATTTGGGATGGAAGGTGTAAGATACTAAAAAAATGGATGGAAGGTGTGGATAAGATACATACATCATCACGGTGGGAACTCAAAGCTCCTGCCCGGGGATAGGATGCACGGACGCGGATTGCGTCTTACCCCGCCTGTCTCTAGCCACGAACGGGCAGTTCTGTTGGCGCTCCCATCGTGGCATAGCTGTTTATCCACGCCGTTCATCACTTCTCTCAGATCATTTTAAAGTATGAACACAAAAATGAGACAGATGCAACGATCAATTGGACGACACCGCAGATTACTCTTGCAATTAATGCTTTGTGCATTTAATGCAACTCGGATTATTATTTGGTGTAGTCCACTTGAGTGTTGGATCTACCTCATTTTTGTACACGTGCATTAAAATGATATGATAGAAAGGATGGACGGCATGGATAAACAGATACATCACGGTGGGCCTGCCCGTTCGGGGCTAGAGACGGACGGGGTAGGACGCAATCCGCGTCCAATCAAATCATGGTGTGGCAAGAAGCGCTCGAGTTTTCTGTAACCCCTGCTTCAGTTAGCTCGTGTAAGCCAATGATCTGTGGGGCCCACTGTGATGTCCATATCATATCAACTCTATCCATCAGTTTCTGCAGATAATGTTAGGATGTGGGAACAAAGATGAAGCAGATCCAAAACTCAAGTGGGCCACACTAAAGTAAAAGGTGGGGATGGAAACGCTCACCATTGAAGCCTTCCTAGCCCACCTTGTTACCATCCAACCCGTTAATAAAGTGACTAACAACCGGAACGTAGAAAAAAGAATATCATCCTGAGCCAAAACTTCAATGGGTCCCACACAGAGTTTCAATGTTGTGCGTTCATTCACCACTGTTTCTGTTGCCTGTGGTGTGGCCCACTTGAGTTTTTGATCTGCTTCATTTTTTGAGCCAACATCTTAACATAAGCTGAAAAAACTAATGGACGGATCGGAGGAACTTTCGTCCTGTTTAGAAAGAAGAAAGTAGACAGAAAGAAAGAAAGACTACTAGCAAATGAAGCGATTCGCGCGAAGAAAGATGGAAGAAGTGGGTGGGCCCTAAACGTTAAAACGTCGGTAATTTTATTTCTGACCGTCAATTACCCTTTTGATGGTGGACCCACTTAGCCTCGCGCGAATCTCCTTAGAATTTTTCTCAGAGAGAGAGAGAGAGAGGGAACTCACTGCAATTGAATCCCTTGCTAGGAGCGAGGTTGAAAGCATGAGCATGCTAAAAGGAAGGCTTTTATTTATAGATGGATAAGACCGTATCCAATACAAACGTTTTCTACGGTAAGATCTTAACGTACAAATCAAGGCAATGTGGGAAGCGGATTGCGTACTGAGTCAACTCTGTGGGGTCTACTGTGATTTACATATTTTATCTACTCTGTCCATACATTTTAATAGGTAATTTGATGGCTGGAGCCCAAAAATGAAACATATCCAAATCTCAAGTGGACCTCACCGCAGAAAACAATGCGAATTGAAATTCTATCATTGAAAATTTCTTGAGGCCCACGGAACTTTTGGATCAAGCTGATATTTGTGTTTTCCTTTCATCCCTGTCTTTGTGATATTATGAACAGGTTGGATGACAAATGAACATCACTTTCGGCCCTATCAAGGTTTCAACAGTGGAAGTCATTATTCCCACTGTTTCCTTTGGTGTGGTACATTTGAGCTTTGGGCATACTTATATTTCGAACTCAACCACTAAAATGATCTTTAATAACGGATGGACGGCGTGGATAACCCACATACAATCATAGTAGGCCCAACTGAGTTTACTCAGTACGATAAAAGCATACCGAGTAACTCAGTATGCAATCCCATTTCGGCACTGTGACGTTTTCGTGAGATCCAATCCGTCCATCACGTTGCGCCTCTTAATACTCCTCATGGCACTGAAAAATTAGCCATCCCAAAACCCAAATGCGCCAACACCACAGGTAAAAGCTGGGATGTGGATGCTCGCCGTTAAAAACCCTTTAGATCATATATGGGACCCGTGTTTATTATCTTACATCCAATCCATTTAGAAGATTCATCCGACTAGAATGAGATGAATGGATGTCACAAAAAATCCTACCCACTCCAAAACTCAGGTGGGTCACCTCGCACGATTTTAGAAGTTTTATGCCTTATTTTACATTGTGCGGCCTGAATTTTAGATCAACTTGCGCTTTTGGGATCAAGGAGGCTCGCATGATGGACGGATTGGATGTCATTGAAACATCACGGTGGACCCCACACAACGACTTGTACGTTTACCTTATCCAAGTTTGCATTGGTGAGACCCATCCCGATCACAAGCAGAGGTTCACCGTGATGGGGTAAGATACTTTTTTTTTTTTTTTTTTCCGTTTGGAAAGAGTGAAATGCACGGAATGGGTACTACCCCGGCCAGTGGGGTATGAGGGGCTACTGTGATGTATGTATTTTATCCACACCGTTCATCCATTTTTCCATATTATTTTGGAACATCAGCCCAAAAATGAGGCATATACAAGGCTCAAGTGAACCACACATAAGAAGAGGCAGTACTAATATATAATAGCCACAATTGAAACTTAAGAGCTCCCGTGATATTCATTCGCCATCCAACGCGTTCATAAGGTCAAGACGAAGGGAAAAATTAAATATCAGCTTGATCCAAGACTTCTATGGACTCTAAGAAATTTTAGACCGTAGGCATTTAATTCGTACCGTTTCCTATGGTGTGGTCCACTTAAACTTAAGATTTATTGTTTATTATTTATTATTTTCGAGTTTAAATCCTAAAAATGAGCTAGCAAAATGGATAAGTCCAGCTCCCTAGTTCAATTGTACACAGACTGTGCGTGTAAAAAAAAAAAAGAAAAGGTATGTACTGAGTTACTCGGTATCCCCTCATTTTTTGGACCAGTGACTTTGAAATGATCCTGCAAAAATGGCCTGGATATAGAATAAGTACATAAAGGTAGGTCCGACAGCAAGGGCCGCACCATCTTGGGTCAGGGCGAGGCCCCACCTAATCCGCTTCCAGAGAGGCTTGCCACGTCTGTCGTTCATCTAAGTGGGTCCCACCGTCAACCTCCTGCATGAAAAAATCGGGCACGGATTAGCTACTGACAGGTAGAGTAGCGAGACTCGCCCTGAAGTGACCTTACCAAGCTCAGGGTCCAACCATAATGTATGTTTTGTATCCACACCTTTCATCCATTCGTAGAGATCATTTTAGGACAATATCCGAAGAATCTTTGAGTTAAATCAAAATCTCTAGTGTACCTGGGATAGAAACAGTGAGACGGTGACGCCCACTATTAATAACTTTTAGAGGGCCACAAAAGTTTTAGATCAAGCTGTTATTTGTGTTTTACGTTTTTTCATGTCTTTTTTAACTTTGGCACAGGTTGGATTTCAACTAAAAATTATAGTGGGCCTTAGGATAGTTTGAACGGCGGAATCACTCTCCCCACTATTTTTTGTGGTGGGGTCCACTACATCTTTTTATCTGTCTCATTCTTTTGTTCAAACTCTAAAATAATATCTCAAAATGGATGGACGGCGTGGATACAATACACATATGATAGTGAGGCTTATATAACTTGGTGACGTCACTCAGTGGCCGACTCGATACTCAACCTGGCAGGATTAATCCGCGTCAGGAAAAATCTCGCTGATCATGGGAGTGGATTAACTTTGGACGAGGATTTCCTGCGAAAGCCTTTCGCATGAAGTTCCTGTGCTGAAAATTGAGATGGAGCCCACCATTATGTTTGTAAGGAATCCACTCCTTCCATCCATTTTCTAAGCTCATTTTTGATTATCAAACCAAAATTGATCAGGATTCAAGCCTTAACTGGGCCGCACTAAAAGAGAGACACGGATTGCGTCCTACCCCTGTCCGTCTCTAGCCCCGAACGGGCAGTTCGGTAGTCTTTATCTGTTTATCTAAACCGCTCATCACTTTTCTCATATTATTTTAAGGTAGGAGTGTAAAAATGAGTCAGATCCAACGCTCAAATGGACCACGCAACAGATGACTCTTTCATTTAATGCTTTGTGCATTTAATGCAACTAAGCTTATTATTTAGTATGGTCTACTTAAGCCATTTTTATTTTCATACTTTCAAATGATCTTAGAAAAGGAATGGAGGGCTTGGATAAACAGATACATCACAGTGGTCCCACCCACAGAACTGCCCGTTCGGCGGCTAGAGAGCGGCGAGGGTAGGACGCAATCCGCGTCCCGTGTTTCCCTTACTGTGCCCACCTTGATGAATGTATCGTTGATCATATCCAAATATCAGGTAGGAGCACCATTGTAAAAAGTAATATAAATAACATTAAAAAACTTATTGCACGCCAAAGAGGTTTTGAATCAAGCTGCTATTTGCATTTTACCTTTATCCAGGTCTACCTTATCAACAGGTCGGATGACAGATAAACATTACTGATTTTCTTAAGTGGGCCCTGGGGAAATTTTTTAATGGTGAGCCTTCAATCGGTACTGTTTCGTGTGGTGTGTGGTCTGGTCCATTTGAGATTTGGATCTACTTAAATTTTGAGAACACGTCCTAAAATGGGCTTGGAAAAACGGATGGACGGCGTTGATATACAATACATTCGTCAAGTTGGGCTACATGGGTGTCACAGCGTAACAGCTAATCCGCTTCCCCCTGAATATCGACCCTCGTCTGATCTCCCACACAATGTGTCTAAATTTGGTCCGTTGATTTCAACTAAGTTCATATTTTTTATGGTCAACATCTGTGACCGATGAGATTTTTTGCCACATGACCTAGTATGGCGGAATACTCTAGATGAACGGCCTTGATCACACCACATGGCAGGCATTATGGGCGAGCCTCGTAACATGTGAAACAGTAGCTGCTTTATAGGAACAAAGATAAGATCGCGTTTTGAAAACCAAAAAAAAACTAAAAAAACCTAAAACAAAAATAAAAACCAAAACAAAAAACAAAAACAAAAGGGATCGATTTTTAGGATAGACTCCTGACCGCCAATGATTCTTAAAATAGGAATTCGGCTCCGGATTCGGTGGAGCCCCGGATCCACCGTGGTGGGCGGATCCCTGACTTGCGGGGTCCACCGTGATGTATGTGCCTTAAATCCTTCCGTCCATCTGTTTTGAAAGTTCATTATAGATTAATATACTAAAAATGAAGTAGATCTAAATCTCATGTGGATCACACCATGGGAAACAATGGTGACTGACCATTAAAAACTTCTTTTGAGCCACAAAAGGTTTGGATAAACCTGATATTTGAATCGTCCCTTCATCCAGGTCTTTGTGACCTTATTGGGTTGCAAATAGGGACGCGGATTGCGTCCTACCTCCGCCCGGACGGTAATCCATCCGGGCAGGACTCTGTGGGCCCCACAATGATGTAATTATTTTATCCACGCCGTTAATCGTTTTTCTCATATTATTTTAAGATATGAGACAAAAAGTGAGCTAGGTCTATAGTTTAAGTGTACCACAAAGTAGGGATTCAACTTCCACCATTAAAAACTTATTGGGAGCCAGAAAAGTTTCGGATTAAGCTGATATTTGTGTTTTCACTTCATCCACGTCTCCATAACCTTATGAAATAGGTTGGATGGTAAAAAAAAAATATCGTGGTAGCCCTTATAAAGGTTTCAACGGAGGATGCCATTATCATTAAAGCTTCCTTTGACGTGTTCCCTGAGCTCTGATTATGCTTATTTTTTAGCTTATATCTTAAAATAATACGAGAAAAGCCATTAACGGCTTAGATAAAATACTTACGTTACTATGGGTACCATATAGCCCTGCCCGGACGGTGGGTAGAACGCAATCCGCCTCCTGCAAATAAACATTCCGGTGACTTATAAGATGTCTTTAATGGTGGATATTCAATCACCAATGTTTCATGTCGTGTGGCCCAACTTAGATTTCAATCTACTTCATTTTTTTCATCAAGACCTAAAATGAGCTTTCAAAGCATATGGAAGGCGTGGATTTAAGGTAAATACATCACGGTGGGTTTCATGGTCAGCGATCCATCATCCACAGTAGAGCTGTACACGAACTGAGTTAGTTCAGTTAACTCGCTCGACTAACTCGAAAAAGCTGGATTCCACTCAGTTTGAAACTGAGTTCGAGCTTGTCTGAGTTCGAATTAACTCGGATCAAACCTCAACTTAAATCGACTCGGATAAAATCAGTTTAGTGACTTAGTTGTTTTGATATTTAATCGATTCGGATCGAACCTCAACTCAAATCGACTCGGATTCAGTGACTCGGTTGTTTTGATATTGACGCTGCTCACTAACTTTACATTATAAAACTACGCTAGTATATTGATTTTGATGTTGCATGCCAAGTGGCGAGTATTTGATGAAATACCTCTTGCTACTGTTTCTCATACTTAGGGGTGTACACAAACTGGGCTAGCCTGGTTAGCTCGCTCGACTCGGCCTGATCCGGAACTGAGTTCGGGTCAGGGCGGGCCAATTTTCAAAGCCCGAAACTGAGTTCAGGCCGAGTTCGGACAAGCCCCAGTTCGGCCCGACTCGATCCGAAACCCAACCCGCCCCGCCCAGGCCTGCTAAGTGTGTGTGTGTGTGTGTGTGTGTGTGTGTGTGTGTGTGTGTGTGTATTCTCAAATAACCTAATGCCCGTCCCTTTCTACTTTCCCCTTTTGAGATCGCTCGACCCCACCAAACCCTACTCCTTCTCCCTACCCGACCGCCCGACCCCACTACCAAATCTCTCTCTCTCTCTCTCTCTCTCTCTCTCTCTCTCTCTCTCTCTCTCGTCCGACCAGCAGGTGGACGCTGTCCGACGCCCCCCTCATGCTCTCACCTCTCCAATCTCTCTCTCTCTCATCCGACCAACGGGCGGATGTTGTCCGACCACAGTCCGGTGCCTACCTTCACTGGTTCTGGGAAGACAAACTTTTTCCACAGTATGTCTGCATTCCAGCACATATTTTTCTATTTTTCTAACTGCCTCAAACTCTATGGGCCCCACAATGATATCCATGTTGTCCGTCCGTTTTAGATCATTATTTTAGTGCATAAGCCCAAAACTGAGGCAAATCCAGATCTCAGGTGGACCACGCCCAGGAAACAGTGTTAGTTGAATGCTCACCATTGAGAATTTCCTAGGGCCCACTGTAATGTTTATTTGTCATCCTACCTGTTGATTAGGTCACAAAGACCTGGATGAAAGAAAAACAAAAAAATAAAAAAATAAAATTCAGCTTCATTAGGTCACAAAGACCTGACTGGATTAGCTGTATTTTCTCCCATTTCTTTCTTTGCTCGTTTCTGCTTTCAGCGCTACCTCAGTTTTGTTTTCAATGAAAGTTTCTGTTATCTTTCAAAAAAAGAAAAAAAGAAAAAGAAGAAAAGGCTATCTGTGGTGGGACTACACATATTGTATTCTCTCTTGTTTCTTCTTTGTATTTTTATGTCTCCTCCTGCTTATCTCTTCTAGCGACTACTAAATCAAGTAGTTTGGAGCTCCAAATTTACAAGTGCGGTTCTATCCGCAAGCCTAAAGGATCAGATGTAAATAATCAGGTAAGCACCTCTACACTTCAATACCTAGAAGATTAATTTGGATTACCACCTTCAGATTAAGGTTCCATGTAACATCCACATGTTGGCTAATGCTTTGGAAGTGTAAGGTCAACCTATTTAGGGGGTAACGTTTATGACTTTTATTCAACATACCATCCAATTGCCAACATAAATGTGCACAAGAAAAAAGGGATAGCGGTGGATAGCCTTGTGGATGAGTTTTACGGTTTAGTTATGGACAGACGATAATAGGTGGATATGTGGGAAGGTAAAGAAGAAAAAAGACAGAAACAAGGAAACAAATTCCCAAGTGAACCTACTATGATACAAAAAATTGATAAAACATTTACATGAAGATGTATCCAAATTAGTTTTATGTGTATTGAAGTTTAGAGGAGCCTATCTGATGATTCATATTTCGCCCTTATGCGTCATTGAGTTGAAGTCTCAAAAGGATGTGGGTGGAGGTAGAAAAGACCTGATGACCTATGGTTTAACTTAAGTCATGGCCCTTGATAGAGTACCATGGCAGAACAAAATTCTGTAGCCGACTCCAGTTAGTTGGGATTAGGCTTAGATGACAACGATGATCTGCCATTCACAGAAAAAATTATTAACCAATTAAAAAAAAACAATTCTTGGCTTGAGGACAGAATTGTAGGGGCAGCTTTGGAGCTCCAACATATTTGATCCAGAAGAACACTTTTCAGCGGCAGAGACGATCAACAAAAAAAAAAAAAGGGATACAAAGAAGAAACAGGAGAGGATAAGGATATGTATGAATCTCACCACAACTAGTAGGAAGAGTCACTTCTAGATGGTTTCCAATTGCAGGAAAAATCTTATGTCCTGTTCGGTAGATGCCTAAAAATGATTTTTCGTCATTTTAGTTAACAGTAATTATTTATTAAAAATCATGTTCTATAACACATTATTATGAGTAACATGAAGCTATTATGTATTAGAGAACAAGATCTCTTATACATAATTACTGTTCACTAAAATGAGATCCATGTCGTCCGTCCATTTTGGATCATTATTTTAGTGCATGAGCCCAAAACTGAGGCAGATCCATATCTCAGGTGGACCACGCCCAGTAATAAATACAAGTGCATTTTGAACTTCCAGATGTATGATTTGTGATTTATTTATATATTTCATTGAAATATTTGATAATTGATTTCAGTTTGACTAAATAAATATGTGCATATTAAGTAGTCATTTATATTTTTGTAAATGCTGTTAAAGTTAGTTTGATGATGAATGATACTTGCGATTGAGAATGACAATAAACAACTTATTATATATATATATATATATATATATATATATATATATATATATATATATATATATATATATGTGTGTGTGTGTGTGTGTGAGTGTGTGTGTGTGTGTGTGTGTGTGTGTGTGTGTGTGTGCGCTATCCTTGGAAGATTTATTTTTTAGGAGACCATGATATTCTTGCAGCCTATGGTATGGTGCCCTAATATTGCTTGTATGTTAATAGTATATACTAGATATTATTAGGTTAATTTATCAAAAAAAAATCTGAAAAGTTAGTTTAAACACATTTTGTTATTAGTTAGCTACATGTTGAATGTCAATTACAATTGATTATGGAATTGTTTAAGTATAGGACTATCAGTTGCTTATACCAATTGCCTATTGGATATATTTTTATTTTTTTGTTCTTGTTGTTGTGGTATAGGATAATCAGTTGTCCATTTGAGGATTTCTATGTTGCTAGACATATATTGAGTATGTTCATGGATGCATAGAAATTCTCAAATTGTCCCTTTTTGGACAGTTCAATGTTGGATAGACAGTAATGTTTTCATTTATTTTAATTTAAATGCACATGTCTGTATCGGTTCGTCTCTCCTAATTTCTCTGGATATATTTCTTGCATTTACTTCCTCATCAAATATCCATACTTTGTATGGATAGTTGACGTGTGAATCAAATCCAAGATTAATATATTCTGGAGAGATAATAGGAGATGCTGCCGAAATTTTGGCGTGGCATTTAAATTGAATAATGAAAGCATTACTATCTATTCAATATTGAATGGGTAACTGATTTAATTATTTTTTATGTTGTTGTTATAATAAAGGATAATCAGTTACCTATTTGAGGATTTCTATGTTGCTAAACATAGATTGAGTGTGTTCATGGATGCATAGAAATTTTCAAATTGTCCCTTTTTGAACAGTTCAATGTTGGATAGATATTAATGTTTTCATTTATTCTAATTTAAATGCACATGCCTGTTTCGATTCGTCTCTTCTAATTCTCTCTAAATATATTTCTTGCATTTACTTCCTCATCAAATATCCACACTTTGTGTGGATAGTTGACGTGTGAATCAAATCCAAGATTAATATATTCTGGAGAGATAATGGGAGATGTTGCCAAAATTTTAGCGTGACATTTAAATTGAATAATGAAAGCATTACTATCTATCAAACATTGAATGGGTAACTAATTTATCCGCTTAAGAAATTCATTACTAAGGTCCAAGGATAAATGAAATTATTTCATATCTTTAGATATGGCTAGTGAGGATGAAGTCCCACCTACGGCTACCCCTAGTAGTGGTGCCGGTGCGTCAGCCACATCACCACTTGTTGTTGAGGGAGAGGGGTCTTCAGTTGCAAACAAAGGAAAGAAACAGTCAGCTGTTTGGAATGATTTTGAAGTAGTAGTTAACAATGTCCCCAAGATCCGATGTATGCACTGCAAAACTCTATACAACAAAAGTGTCGGGGGGTCGACGTCTCATTTAAACAGACATAGAAAAAGTTATGCAAGGAGACCTAGACTTCCACGTTCAGGCCAACAATTGCTATCGTTTACAAAGTCCGAAGGATTTGCTTCTGAAGGTACACTTACCACTCACAAGTTTGAAAAAGGAAAGCTGAAGGAGTGGTTTGCAAAACTTATTATCATTGATGAGCAGCCATTTAAGATGGTAGAGAGTAAAATATTTATGGGATACAGTAAATACCTTAATCCTCAGTTTGAGAAGGTCTCCCGTGTTACTGTGAAGAGGGAGTGCATGAAGATGTATGCCAGTGAGAAAATGAAGCTGAAAGCAGTTTTAGATTCGGTTTCAAGGGTAAGTTTGATGTCTGATATGTGGACGGCGTAAAATCAAAGAAAGGGTTACATTTCATTGACTGCACACTATGTTGATGAAAATTAAAAACTTTGCAAGAGAATATTGAACTTTCGCAACCTTCCACCTCTCCATTTTGATTTAGTTATTTCAGATTGCATTTACAACTGTCTAGAAAATTGGGGCATTGAAAAGAAAGTCAGTTCATTAACTTTAGATAATGCTTCGACAAATGACAGTGTCATACAATTCTTACATAACCAGTTCAAGGCAACCGACAGTTTATTTTTTGAGGGAAAAATATTTCATGTTCGATGTTGTGCACACATTCTCAACTTAATTGTACAAGAAGGGTTGAAATCAATTGACCAAACTATAAAGAATGTGAGGGAGAGTGTGAAGTACATAAGATGCTTGCCGTCAAGATTGAGCATATGGAATGACATTGTCCAACGTTTGAATTTGACGTCTCCAAAAACGTTGAAGCTAGATGTATGCACACGTTGGAATTTCACTTTTGAGATGTTGGATTCAGCTCTGGAATTGGAACATGCCTTTCCAGAATATGCGGTGCGTAATAGAACATATGCTTGGTTGCCTACTAATGATGATTGGAGCAAAGTAAAAGAAGTTCACAAATTTTGAAGGTTTTTTATGACTGTACACAAATATTTTCTGGCAATAAGTTTCCTACAGCAAATATGTTTCTTCCATCTGTGTGGAAGATCAAAGATGCCCTGAAGAAAGCTGCTGATGACGGTCCATTTTTTCTCCAAATCATGACAAGTGGTATGCAAATGAAGTTCAATAAGTACTAGGATGATTGTCATCTGATATTGTCCTTAGCTGTTGTTCTTGATCCTCGGCGCAAGATGAGTTATGTTAAGTACATCTTCACGAGGATTTATCCTACTGAAAAGGCAATATCTAAAATCTCGAAGGTTCGTGACACAATTGAAGCATTGTACAACGCGTGCACAACCACAGTGTCCACACCAAGTGCTTCTGAAGTTAGATCGCAAGTTGCTTCAAGCTACGACGATGCTGATTTCATGTCTTTCTTAGCAAAAGAAAATACAGACATAGATATGAAAGAATCAGAGTTAAACATGTATCTCAAAGAGTCGGTCATACTACGGCAGGATTCAAAGTTTGATGTTTTGAAGTGGTGGAAATTACGAGTTAGTGAAGAAAAATATCATACACTATCGATGATGGTACGAGATATTTTATCAATTTCTATTTCAATAGTGGCATCGGAATCTACGTTTAGCACAGGGAGCAGGGTCATGAGCAAGACTAGAAGTTTCCTTGCACCAGATACAGTGAAAGCATTAATTTGTACACAAGATTGGTTACGTCTGAGTCTAGGAGGTTATGATCTGGATGAGGAAGAGGAGGAGAATGTGAATGAAGCCGCAACACAGGAAACAACGACAATATGATGGATGTTTGGTGTTTTGATCTTGTTAGTTTATTTGAATTTGTAAATGCTGTAATGGGTACTCTTTTGACTTTTATTTTTATTTCTCTGTTATGTTGATGGATGTTATAGAAGTTGCGCAATGCATTAATGGCTCTTTTTTATCCATAAATTGCTTTTATTTTATGTCGGTATTTCATTATTGCTAAAAGGCCTAAAATACTTTTCCAACACAATATGTAGATGTCTTCAAGCGAACCATCGATTGACATTTGGGACTATGGTTCCTTAGTCCATTCTCCAAAGTCTGGAAAGTTAAAGATTTTGTGTAATTTGTGTGGAGCCAAGTTTGTTAACAAAACTAATCAGCTCATATTATACTTATCCTGTCGGGGTGGAGATGCAAAACCGTGTCTTAAAGTATCAAAAGAAATTCAAGTTCTTTTCCAAGCAGTTCTTGACTCAAACTAAAAAACTTTCACTCCCCAATCCAAACTTTCTGAGGCAGAGAAGGAAGCTAAACTATTAGCATTGGAAGAAGAACAATTCCAACTCACCTTAAAACGCAGTATGGAAGAGGCTTCTTCACATCAGCGATGTCTTCCAACACCACATTATGTTGAAGCAGGTTCAAGCTGCACGGGTAAAAAGAAAAATAATAAGAATTTAGCTAAGTTTCTCTCCAGTCTGGGCACATTTTACAGGACGTTGGGAACTACGTATAAATCTTCTCACAAAAATAGTTTGAAAATTTTAATTCAAACTATACAAGAGGAGGGCGATAAATAGCTATCTCCACCTTCTGAAGAGGGAGAGGTGAATGAGTACGTATATGAAGATTTAGATAGCAGCTCGGGCTCAGCGGATGAATTTCCCCAACAGTAGTCAATAGTATATGAGTATTCAGTTTGTATAAAATGTTTTATTTTATACTTTGTCAAATGTATGTAAATGTCCTGACTAATTAGATTTTTTGTGGAGTTTATAATTCAACTATCTAAACCGTTGATCGAGGGCCTTGTAATGGGATGCGGATTACCTGTCAAAGCCTTTCCCATGAATTTTCTGTAAGGTTTGAAACTGGCCCGAACTCAGGTTCGAAACTGGCCCGAACTCGTCCCGAACTCGCACAATTGCAGCCCGGGCCCAGTTCGGACTAGAGATGTTGGCTCGGTGACCAGGCCCGGTCCGGTTCGGGCCTAGTGCGGCTATTGAATGGGCCTGGATGGATTGAGGCTAGTTCGACTCGGCTCGACCCATATACACCCCTACTCATACTATGAGAAATTGAAGGTGCACTATATGTTTGAAAAAATATTGCATAGGCTCGAACTTGGCTCGAACTAGCCCGAGTTGTTGATCGAACCAAGTTATGCTGGCCGGTCAAGCTCGAGGACTGAGTTGAGCCGAATTCAAGCTGGGTTAGCTACTGGCCGAGCTGTGCCAAGACGCCCTATCGGTTAAATCGACGAGATTGTTTGTTCGAGTTGATCGACAACTACTACGAGTCAAACCGACAAGACTGGTTTCTATCTAGATATGAACTATCTCAGTCGTGGCCCCTGTTGGTCGAACCGACATCCTGTACGTCCGACCGACGGGTAGTCATTTAGATCCCTTGCTTCACTCATCTATTTATTGGGTCACCTAAGGCATTTGCAAGTTAATGGTCATTTGATATAGCAAGAGTCTTAGGGCCTATTTGTTAACACTGAATTTTTGCACTTAACACGGAATTGGGAAAATGTTTCATGTTTAGTGGTGTTTGTTAATGCATCGTTAACGCTGAAGAAGGAAAGCGCTGAGTGGTTTTTCACTGAATTCTTTCCGTGATAGGAGTTTGGCTTAATGGTGAATGCGGAATGTGCTCAATGATTTTTTCATTAAACACAAATTTTTTCTTATGAAATTACCCATTTTCAAGTTACTACAGCGATATTTTTTTCTTTAAATTGTTTGCGTGTTGGGGATTTTGACCTGCGGAATCACACAGATCTATATCTAGGATAGAAATTCAATGACACCAAGCACACACAAGAGAACTCAGATTTAACGTGGAAAACCCTTGCGGGAAAAAACCACGGCACAAAGCGACAGATCTCCACTATGAAAACAGAAATTACAAAGAGAGAGAACTTACCCGATTCGAACAACCTCGAATCTCACCCTTGCTACACCCTTTAATTTTTCTAGAACCCCTTTAGAAAGCTTTCTCATACCATAGAAAAACCCTAGGAATACCTATTTATAGTTTAGGAAACTCCCTTCCGCATCCCAGTTGCGAAAGGACACAGATTTTCGTAATCCACAAAATCATGGAACAAATCTGCGTAACCTATGACTGGTCGAACAATCCTTACGACTGGTCGAAGGCCCCCTTCGACTGGTCGTGCAGTCCTAATGACCGGTCGAAGGCAATAAAGGCTTTTTTCTCAACAATCTCCACCAAGTCTTCACCCTTCAACCGTGTAGCACCTTGACCTCTTTTCTTATTTCTGTATCACATCATAGCTTCTTGTGCACACTCCATCCTTCTTTTATGCCATCACCAAGCCCAGAGAAGTTTCGCAGAACTTGAACTTCTCTACAGGAACGATCTAGGAGAGCATGTCCGTCGGTTCAGAATCTACGTGCCCAACCATCCTTGCTCCTGTCTTCTCAAAAGGAAAGACGTAGTCTTCTTACCATCCCATTGCTACCTAATATTTCTTGCTAGGGTACTTACTCACAACACTGATAGCCTGTGAAATAACCGGTCTAATCAAGATCATGGCATATACTGTCAACCGTATTCAAATAAGGCTTATGAGATATTCTGTTTTTCCTCATCTGTTTTGGGACAAATCCTGAGGAAAACTTGAGGAGAGATACGTAGGGAACGCTCTCCGGCTTTACTCGGCCCATCACATCCTTGATCAATACCTACATATAAGGTATTCCTCCTGTGATTACCAAAGCCTACTCCTCCTTCAGTCTCAATGCCGAGAATCATTTTTACAGACCCCGACCCTTCATCCTGAATGTCCCACTTAACTGAGTCTTCGGTACATTGATTTCAAACATGTCATAATTGACGATCTACTTATCATCAATTCCTGACTCACCATGAAGGAATCAAGCCATTGCCTAGGCGACAAGTCAAACCACGACCTCCTGCAAAGTCTTTTCTTAGCCCCTTTAACTTCGAACCACTCTGGTTGCTTCATATAAATCTTCTCTTCACTTTTCCTTATAGAAGTGCAAGCTCCACATCCATCCTTCCAGCTCAAGATCACATTGGTCAATCAGCACCAATCACGGATCTAATAGATACCTGCTATACCGTCGACGCGAATATCTCTGAGAAGCCGATCTCCTCTCTCCGAGTATAACCCTTCGCTACCAACCTCGCCCTGTATCTATGCTATATCCACCTGAAGAATCACATGCATCCAACCGTATTCTGACCCACTGGAAGCTCCACCCGCTCTCATATGTCGGTCTGGTACAATGAATCCATCACATCGTCCATAGTCACCTTTCACTTCTCAGCACCAGGCTCACCTAAAGCTATCTGAATAGAAAATGAATCCTTCTGCGATACTGGAGTCATCCATGTACCTCACCGATATCCTGCGATCATGTTGTGTGATTCTTCTAATAGGTGGTTGCTCCACTTGCTCTGTATCCCTGTCTATGCGTCTCAGCCTTCCTACCCTGCCCGCTCATGTGGCCATGCCCAACATGCCACACACATGCAGAGGTGGAATCCGCTATATCCACCACAGCTCCACCTTTTGAAGTGCTCCCGATCAACCTGTACAAGTTACCGAGTCGTTGGGCTTTTATGATTACCCGCGCCCCCTTGGATACATTAAGAGCACCATTAATACTTGTATACTTGCATCCTTTTGCCTCAAGCACACTAAGAGAAATCAGATTCTGCTTCAAATCAGGAACATGCTTGACATCAATCAAGGTACGCTCCACCCCATCAAACATCCTTATGGGCACCGAACCAACAACCACAACATTACAGACAATATCATTGCCCATAAATACTTGTCCACCATCACACTCCCTATAGCTGGTGAACCAACTCCGATGAGGAGTCACATGAAAAGATGCCCCTGTGTCTAACATCCACTCGTCCTTACGATCATCGTATGACCGTCTGAGGGAAGACATAGATAAAACATTAGCATCAGATCCATCTGACGTAGCAACGTTGGCCTCCCTGCATGAAGCCTCAAAATCTTCCTTCTTCAATTTAGGATTTTCACAATCCTTCTTCACATGTACTTCCTTCTCATAATTTCAGCACTTTACCTTTCCTTTGCCCTTGCCCTTAGATTTGGATCTAGAACCTGAAGAACATGTACCTTGTCCAGAATTCCTACCCACTGTAAACAGTGCATCAGAAGATGTCCCCATCTCGTTGTTTAGTTGTCTCATAGCCTTCCCTTGAAGGACTGAGATAACGGTGTTGACACTCAGGGTTTTATTTATGCTACACTAGTGTCCTTGAATGACTCATAAGACGCCGGAAGAGATTTCAGCAACATACATGCTTGTTCTTCATCTTTCATTACTTCCTCCATTTCCAGCAATTTGTAAACTAATTTATTAAAGTTGTTGATGCGAGCCTCCAGATCTTCACCCTCTGCCATCTTGAAGTTATACAATTGCCGCTTCAAGTGCAGATGATTTTTAGAGGATTTTTTTGCATAAACATCCTCTAACTTCACCCATAACTTAGTCGCAGTTTTCTCCCTCATGACATTGTAGAGAACCTTATCCGTGAGACATAAACGGATCGATGATAAAGCTTTCTTATCAAGAGTATTCCAATCAGCATCAATCATAGTAGACTTCTGCTCCTCAAGAGCACCATCTTCGCCTTGCTTGATTAAGGAACTCATCATCTTGATTTTTCATAACTCAAAATTATTTTTCCTTGAGTACTTCTCAATCTCATACTTGTTGCTCGCCATTATTACTAATCCCTCAGATTCAGATTGTGCCCCAACGATCGCTCTGATACCACTTGTTGGGGATTTTGACCTGCGGAATCACACAGATCTTTATCTAGGATAACAATTCAATGACACCAAGCACACACAAGAGAACTCAGATTTAACGTGGAAAACCCTTGCGGGAAAAAACCATGGCACAAAGCGACAAATCTCCACTACGAAAACAGAAATTACAAAGAGAGAGGACTTATCCGATTCAAACAACCTCGAATCTCACCCTTGCTACACCCTTTAATTTTCCTAGAACCCCTTTAGAAAGCTTTCTCATACCATAAAAAAATCCTAGGAACACCTATTTATAGTTTAGGCAACTTTCCTTCCACATCCCAGTTGCGAAAGGACAGATTTTCGCAATCCGTAAAATCGTGGAACGAATATGCGTAACCTACGACTGGTCGAAGGGAAGCTACGACTGGTCGAACAATCCCTATGACTGGTCAAAGGGCCCCTTCGACCGCTCGTGCAATCCCTACGACCGGTCGAAGGCAGTGAAGGCTTTTTTCTCAACATTGCGCGATACAAAATCAAATTTTAACCTGTGAAACTTCTTTATGCTCCACTTCCATTCATCCATTTTTAAAGATTGTTTTAGGGCTTCATACCAAAAATGAGAGGAATATAAATCTCAGGTGGACCATATCACAGGAAAACAATAGTGATTGGATATCCACCATTAAAATTCTCTTAAGGTCCAACGTACTGTTTATTTGACATCCAATTTGTTGATTGGGTCATATAGACCTAGATGAATGGAAAAATAAAGATCAGCTTGATCCAAAACTTTTATAGCCCCCAAAAAGTTTTTAATGGTCGACATTCATTCAACACTATTTTCTTGTAATGTGGTCCACTTGAGATTGGGATATACTTCATTTTTTATCTCATACCATAAAATGATCTCAAAACATAGATGCATGGTGTTGAGACTTAAATATTGCATAATTTTTCCTATTTATATCTTGGTTTTATGAACATAAATCAGCTTAATATTATATTTTACTCATGTATGTGTGCAAGGTGAATTTAAGTGCTTTATTGAAAAAGGGTGTTAAAAGCATAAATTTGATGCTCAAGAATCACCAAGGCAAGGGATGGATCTTAGAAAACTAAGATTAAAGAATTCACAAGCCAAAGATCCAAGAAAACCAAGTGAAGAATGAAAAGAATCGAAGATTTTAAGTGAAAAATCCTGAAATCGTCTTGAAAAGTGTATTATGAAGCCCTGAAGTCTAGTTTGAAAATTTACGTAGGAGAAAATTTATTTTAAACAACTGTGCAGCGAGAAGTCTATTTTGAAAAAATACGTATATTTGAGACAGTTTATAAGGTTTTTCAACTTTGTACGAAAATTGGAGTTCCCTACTTATAAATAGGGCTTCCTAGGGCATTCTTAAGCACCATTAAAAGCATTCAAGAGCAATATTTAGAGTTTTTTAAAAAGGTTTTCGATTTTATAAGTTTTTTTTTTCTTTTAGATATTTTCTATTTGCATTTATTTCTTTCTTTATGCTTTTATTTTTCTATTCTAGTTATGTTTTTCTAAGTTCCCTCTAACCCAAGCTAGAAGGGAACCACATGGGTTTAATAATTCTTTAAGTTATGATGATTGATTGTTTTAATGATGAGAAGAATGATGTATGCATGTTATCTATTATTTAGGTTTTGTTTTTTTATCCTCTTGTGAGATTCATATGTTTTCATCATATGAGATCCACATTGATGGATAGGCTTACCGTAGATTAATCAGATTTCATAGATAGGAGAGGTTCTCAACCTGTTATTTTATTTTTTATTTTTATTTTCATTATCTCATTGATATTGGATTCTTAAAATCACTGACGCTTAAGAATATATATCAATGATGCAAATCATGATTTTCTATTTTTTATATCATTTATTAAAATATTTAAACTGTTTTATTTTTCGATTAGACTGACCATAGTACTCAGATCCTAATTGTGTTATCCAAGTCATCATGATTTTGGAACATTAACCTATGTGTGAAACTTTGAAGCTTGGGTGTTGTTTTAATTCAATTGAATTACATCCATTCAAAAATTCTAAAATCAAATCATCAGATTAGTTTTTATTACTTAGTTTGATTTGCATTTGATTTTCTCCTTCTCACAATTCATCTCTCTGTGGAATCGACCATGTATTCATAGAATATTACTTACAAACTTCTGCACTTGAAGGCAAGCAATCAAGTTTTTGGCACCGTTGCCGAGGAGAGACTGAGATAGATTAGATCTGTGTAAGATAGATAAGGTAAGTTATTTTCTAAGGTAAGTTCTCTTCTAAACCCTCCAAATTTTTTAAAGATTTTTTTTCTTTTTGAAAATAAATTCAGTTGGGTCTTTCAAACACTAACTATGACATAAGGTTGTCCTGCTTGGGATTTTATCACCCAAGTGCTATGGTTGTCTTATAGTTGCTGTTTGATCATAAAGATCATCCACTGAATATATTTTTCAGATTAGCATCGTTTAATTTCACATTAGTTTTACTTTTATTGATTTAATTTTTTATTTTCGCTTTATGGTCTGAACCCTCATGGTCGGCCCTGCCGCTTGGGTTGTTGATTTATTTTTACTTTGTGGACTAAACCCTTATAGTTGACCCTGCCACTTGGGTTGTTGATTTAATTTTTACTTTATGGACCGAACTCTCATGGTCGGCCCTACCGCCTGGGTTGTTCATTAAGTTTTTATTTTCATTTTAAGTATCATACTTGCTATTTAAATTAGTGGTATTTGTTATGTGGTGTGGATGGTTTATATCCCGTTGGAGTAGGGATCAAAACAATCGACTCTCTTCCGAAGGTGGACTAGTTCCAGGCCTTGATCATTCATTTAGAAGAGGCACTCAACATCACTTGGATTCCATGGTAGACCCAATTGATAATCTAAATTCAAATATGTCAGATCCAACTATAAATCAAAACAGAGAAAATCAACCTAATTTTCCTCTTAAGGATGAAAATGAAATTCATAGGAATGTGTTAAACCAACCAAGGACTTTACGTGAACATGTACACCTTAAGAGATCAACTTTACCATCTTGTATAGTGTTCCTTGCTCACACAGGTAACATTGATTTTAAACCAGGTGTAATTCAATTGATTCCTAAATTTCATGGCTTGGATTCTGAAAGCCCCTACTTGCACTTCAAGGACTTTGAGGAAGTAATTGCAACGTTACAAGTAAACAATGACAATAGGAATGTACTTAAGCTTAAGTTATTCTCATTTTCTCTAAAGGATTGGGCCAAAGTATGGTTCAACTCTCTAAGATCTAATACTATCACTACATGACAAGCCTTAAGTAGAGAGTTTTTAAAAAAGTTCTTTCCCGAGCACAAAACAAATGCACTAAAATAAGAAATCATGTCATTCTCCGAAAAGGGGAATGAACTGTTTTTCAAGCTTGGGACCGCTTCAAAGACCTTCTAATTACTTGTCCACATCATCGTTATGAACCATGACACGTGATTGATACGTTCCGAAAGGGGCTCACCATGTATACCCATCAGTTCATAGAGATGATGTGTAGTGGAACCTTTCTTAACAAAGATCATAATGAGGCTTGGGATTTTCTAGATATGTTAGCAGAGAATACGTAGACATAGGATGTCTCTGTTAAACTAGACCAAACTAGACTCATTCCTAAAGAGAAAGCAGAGATGTATGTCCTAAGAGAGGAAGATGACCTTAATGCAAAATTCGCTGCATTGGCTAGAAAGGTCGAAGCCATGTAAATTAGGAAAGTTGATATAGTTAAAGCAAACACTTTCTTAGGTAATTTTTGTAGCATTTGTGGTGGTACGGACCATGACATAAAGGATTGTCCAATAATCTCAGTTGTACAAAATATCACGCATGAGCATGAGCAAGCAAATGCTATAAATAACTATCAAAGGTTAGTTATGCAACCAATGGGAAACACATATAATCCAAATTGGCGTAACCATCCTAATCTTAGTTGGAGGAATGGACCAAAAATTAGTGCGCTTAATACACCTCAAATGCCTTCACAAAATAACTTCTTTGTGGCACCTAACAAAGCATCATATGTGCCCCCACTAAAGCGATCATCTGTGGAGGATGCATTGACCGCATTTATGAATTCTCAAGTTCAAATGAATCAGTCTCTAATCCAATCAAATCAAGAATTAAGGATAGTCGTGGCTAAGATTGAGATTTAATTAAATGCTAAGGAAAAAGGCACACTTCTTTCTCAACCTATGTCAAACCCTAGAAATACACATTTCATTGGAGACTCAAATCTAAGTGATCTACATCATGAACAAACTAAGTTCATCATTATCTTGAGAAGTGGAAAAAAGGTCAATAACAAGATAATGCGACTGGTAGAAATACCGGAGGATGAGCCATTGTCTCAAGAGAATGCTTAACCGACTATAGTTCAAGAGCCACAACAACAAAATAATAAAGAGACTAAGTCATATGAGCTTCCAATTCCGTTCTCATCTAGACTTCGGAATCCAACTATCCCCATGAAATATCAAGAGGTGTTGGATGTGCTCCAAAAGATTACTGTCAATATTCATCTGCTTGATGCTATTAGACAAATTCCATCATATGTTAAATATCTTAAGGACTTGTGCACTGTAAAGAGGAAATTAAATGTGCACAAAATACCTTCCTTACTGAGAAAGTGGGTGTTATCATTTAACAAAGGGCCGTACCCAAATACAAAGACCCGGAAAGTCCCACTATTCCTTGTATTATTGAGAATTTTCAAATCGAGCATGCTTTGCTAGATTTGGGTGCAAGTATCAACTTAGTACCTTATTCAATTTACAAACAAATAGGGTTAGACGAGCTTAAACCAACTATAATTACACTCCAACTAGCTGACCGCTCTATTAAGGTACAAAGGAGAATTTTAGAGGACGTGCTAGTCTAAGTGAAAAAATTCTACTTCCCCATGAATTTTATTGTATTAGACATTGAACCATGTGTAAATGTTAGCGCTCAAGTTCTCATCATTTTAGACTGCCCATTCCTAGTAACTTTAAATGCAATCATAAATTGCAGGAATGGAATGATGAACTTGTCTTTTGGTAACATGGCTCTAGAGCTAAATATTTTCAATCTATGTAAGCAGCCCATTGATAATAATAAATTTCATGAGTTGAATTTCATGGACTGCTTGATACAAGAAGAGGAATTGAAACCTAGTCTGACTGAGGAATTGATTCAAGTTATTGGGGACTCAAAAATTTCTGATTTAGAAAAAGTGCTTGCTAAAATTTACGATGATAATGGGAGCACTACCACCCAGGACATTGGTATGTACCAATGAAGACCGCGCACTTAAATCCTATCTATCAAGGACTCACGACCTCTGCCATCACCAACCAATGTTCTAAAGCTTGATTTAAAACCACTACCAAATGAGCTTAAGTATGTATACTTAAGTGAAAATAAAACTTATCCTGTGGTGATATTTTCATTTTTAGATAAGGATCAATAGATTAAATTGTTGAATGTTCTAAAGGACCACAAAGAAGCCTTGGGTTGGACCATTTCTGATATCAAGGGTATAAGCCCTTCCATATACACTCATCGGATCCACCTCGATGAGGACGCTAAACCAATTAGACAACCTCAAAGGCGTCTCAATCCAAACATGATGGAAGTTGTGAAAAATGAAGTGATCAAATTGTTGGATGTAGGAATCATCTACCCTATATCAAATAGTGTTTGGGTGAGTTCAACTCAAATAGTCCCAAAGAAATTTGGAATAACTATTGTGCAAAATTCTAATAATGAATTCATACCAACACGTGTCACCACTGGTTGGCGTGTTTGCATTGACTAAGAAAATTGAACCAAGTCATAAAGAAGGACCATTTCCCTCTACCATTCATTGATCAAGTTTTAGAGAGCGTAGCAAGTCACTCCTATAGTTTTCTTGATAGATATTTCGAATATAATCAAATAGAGAGCCCTGGAAGACCAAGAGAAAACCAAGTTCATTTGTCCATTTAGTACATTTGCTTTCAAACGAATGTTATTTGGCTTGTGTAATGCCCCAGAAACTTTCCAACAGTGTATGTTAAGTATTTTTTCAAATATGGTTGGGAAGTTTTTTGAGATTTTCATGGATGACTTATCTGTATTTGGGAGTAGTTTTGAAGAATGCCTCAATAATTTATTTCTTATCTTATCTAAGTGTGAAGAGAAGCACCTTGTCTTAAATTGAAAGAAATGTCAGTTCATGGTTCAAAAGGGAATTGTTTTGGGTCATGTTATCTCCAAAAATGGAATCGAGATAGGTTGCTCAAAACTCGACATTATTACTAATCTACCTATCCCCCAAACTGTTAGAGATATTGGATCACTTCGACGGCATGCTGGTTTTTATAGAAGATTTATCAAGGATTTTAGTGCTATTACTAGACCATTGACTAATCTTCTTCAAACGGATGTTCCATTTAAGTGGACGGATGAGTGTGTAAGTGCCTTTAAAAAAATTAAATCATCCCTTACCCTTGCACCTATCATACATCCACCAGATTGGATATTTCTTTTTGAACTAATGTGTGATGCAAGTGATTATGCCATAGGGACTGTTTTGGGCCAAATGAAAGATAAATGGCTCTACGTTATTCACCATGCGAGTAGAACTCTAAACTCGGCCTAAGTGAACTACTCAACAACCGAAAAAGAATTACTTGCAATAGTTTTTGCTTTAGATAAGTTTAAGTCCTACTTGTTGGGATCCAAAGTGGTCATTTTCATGGACCACTCGACTTTGAAATATTTGCTGTCTAAGAAGATGTAAAGCCAAGACTTTTGAGATAGATCCTCCTACTCCAAGAATTTAACTTAGAGATAAAAGATAAGGGAGTAAAAAACGTAGTGGCCGATCACCTTTCCAGATTAATGTTAGATGATTTCATTGAGGAAATGCATATTCAGGATACTTTTCCTGATGAACAATTATTTACGATCTCCAAATTACTTTGGTATGTGGATAAGTGAACTATCTTGTAACGGGAAAAATATCATATCATTGAAAATCACAAGATAGGAAGCGTTTTGAAACTGAGGTTAGGAACTTCTTCTGCGATGATCCGTATTTATATAAATATGAGACTGATCAGATTTTTAGACATTGTGTCCCAGATGATGAAGTTTAGAGTGTTATTTCTTTTTGCCACATGGAAGCATGTGATGGCCATTTTTCTGCTAAGAAAAATCATTGCAAAAATCTTGTAGTGTAGTTTTTACTGGCCTACCATGTTTAAAGACACTCATGCTTTCTGTGTTGCTTGTGATAAATGTCAAAGGTTGGAAAAAGTATCCTGACACAACATGATACTTTTATCCTCAATTTTACCATTGAAGATATTTGATTGTTGGGGTATTGATTTTATGGGCCCATTTCCATCTTCTTTTGAATTGCTTTATATATTGGCTGGTGTGGACTATGTTTCAAAGTAGATTAAGGCAGTTTCAAGTAGGACCAATAACAACAAAATGGTTATACAATTCCTCAAGGAAAATAATTCTTTTTTTAGATTTGAAACTTCAAAGATCATCATTAGTGATGGCGAGTCTCACTTTTACAATAGGACATTTGAGGCTTTGATGAAGAAATATGGCATCAAGCATAAAGTGAGCACCCCATACCACCCATAAATGAGTGGACAAGCTTAGATTTCTAATCGGAAAATCAAATACATTTTAGAGAAAACTATAAGGCCAGATAGAAAGGATTGGTCCCTCAAACTATTTGACGCCTTATGGGCTTATAGGACTGCTTATAAGACCCTGATTGGAATGTCTCCATACAGATTAATGTATGAGAAGGATTACCACTTGCCTGTGGAATTAGAACATAGAGCCTACTGGACAATAAAGAAATTAAACTTTGATATGGACTAAGTGGACAAAAGAAATTAGAGTTGAATAAATTAGAGCTGAGGAGAGACTCCTATGAAAATTCTAAACTCTACAAAGAGAAGACCAAAGATTTTCCTGACAAAAACATCCTGAGGAAGAATTTTAAACCTTAGCAAAAGGTCCTATTGAACAATTCTTATCTCCAGTTCTTTTCAAGAAAGTTAAGATTAAGATGGACGAGCCCCTTCATTATGAATAATGTTTATACTCATGGGGCTGTTAAAATTGAAAATCCACGTAATGACAATATGTATACGGTTAATGGTCAGAGATTGAAACCTTATGTGGAAAACTTTCATTTGAGAGAGGAGTCATTCCCTCTTCATGAGCCCGAATATTCAGATTGATACTCCTAGCCTGATGGAGCATTTGTGTAGGATTTGTATCATATTTAAATTTTTTTAGTGTCATTTTGCAGGTGAGTTCTTCATGGTAGGTACTATCTGCCCTTTCTTTTATTTTTATTGTTCTCTATATTACATTATCATTACATTAGGGATAATGTAGATTTTAGGTTGGAGGGTGTGGATAGTTATCCATGTGAGTTTTTTTTTTTTTTTAAAGGTTTATGAGAAAAAAAAAATTTCAACATTTTCAAAATGATTTCTTTATATACAAGAATGTAAACATGATATTATGCGAATTCGAAGGTAAAGTTAATATTTATTCTAGGTCAATAGTAGTCAAAATTCTTATAACTGAAAATTTTAGACTTGAGTTCAATTATCTAATCACTAGTTTAAAGTGAGTTGTAATTTGACGTACTGAATTAACAATATACCCTAGCTAACTAAGTGAGCAGTATGATTTATGAACTAGAATAATAACTTTTGATTTAAACAAGGTTGAATAAACTAATACCATTGATATATGCTTAAAAGAGAGAATATTGAAGGAAAAAAAGAGTTGTAAATTTTTTTTTAATTATTATAGAGCATGAATGCAATGACCATAACAATCGTGTTAGTAATCCAGAGCAAGGATACCTAAGTATCCATTACTGTTACCATTACAAGTACGATACCTTATGTTATGAAGCAAACCTGGTGGGAATCTTCATTTAAGGGTGGTCTATAATAATGAGGATATGATGATAAAAGAAGGAATGTCATGAAGGAAATGAAATAACTAGAGATTTCATATTCTTGGGATGATTGAAAGGAGTTAGGATAGGGATCATGCATATTTCTCAAAGTTAAACCAGTGTCACGGAGCACTTAAGGATATTAGATCATAACTATTCTAAATTTTGATTAGGTATCTGAACTCAAGGATGTAATAAATTAAGAAATTAAAATTCTAACTAACTTCAGACTTAAGGTAAGTATTGTTTTATTTTGAAATTCACATGATGAATGGAGGCATAATTGTATAAATTTCTGAGTGTTGAACTATTTTTCATATTTTTAATGTTTGTGGGTAACATTTCTTAAAACCCTTAGGAGACTATACCTCGTCAACTAGGGGAAACTTGGGGGTTTAAAGGCTTGTTGCATATGCTAAATGCAATCGAGATTACCTACGAAAGTGGTGTATTTAGAATTATTATTTTTCATTTTAATTTTGTTTCTAAAATTAGTTTTATTCTTATTTTTAGTTTTTTTCGATTATTTTGCTTCGGGCTAGTAAAATGCTGGGGGGGGGGGGGGGGGGGGGGGGGTGGTGTTGAGATTCAAATATTGCATAATTTCTCCCATTTATATCTTGATTTTATGAACATAAATTAACTTAATATTCTATTTTACTCATGTATGTGTGCAAGGTGAATTTAAGTGCTTAGATTGAAAAAGGGTGCTAAAAGCATGAATTTGATGCTCAAGAATCACCAAGGCAAGGGATGAATCTTAGGAGACTAAGATTGAAGAATTCACATGCCAAAAATCCAAGAAAATCAAGTGACGAATGAAGAGAATCGAAGATTTGAAGTGAAGAATCCTAAAATCGTCTTGAAAAAGTGTATTCTGAAGCTCTAAAGTCTATTTTAGAAAACTGCACAGTAGGAAATCTATTTTAAACAACTGTGCTACGAGAAGTCTATTTTGAAAAAATACGTATATTTGAGGCGGTTTCTAGGGTTTTTCAACTTTGTATGAAAATTGGAGTTGCCTACTTATTAATAGAGCTTCTTAGGGCATTCCTAAGCATCATTAAAAGCATTCACGAGCATTATATAGGGTTTTTTTTTAAGGGTTTTCAATTTTATAAGTTATTTTTTTCCTTTTATATCTTTTCTATTTGCATTTATTCCTTTCTTGTTGCTTTCTTTTTATATTCTAGTTATATTTTTCTAAGTTCCCTTTAGCCCAAGCTAGAAGGGAAGCACATGTGTTTAATAATTCTTTAAGTTATGATAATTGATTGTTTTAATGATGAGAAGAATGGTGTATGTATGTTATTTATTATTTAGGTTTTATTTTTTTATCCTCTTGTGAGATTCATATGTTTCCATCATATGAGATCCACATTGACGGATAGGCTTACCCTAGATTAATCAGATTTCCTTAGATAGGAGAGGTTCTCAACCTGTTATGTTTCTTTGATTTTCATTATCTCATTGATATTAGATTCTTAAAATCACTGACGCTTGAGAATATATATCAATGGTGCAAATCGATGATTTTCTATTTTTTTATATTATTTATTAAAATATTTAAATTATTTTATTTTTCGATTAGGCTGACCATAGTGATCAGATCCTAGTTATGTTATCCATTCATCATGATTTTTGAACATTAACCTATATGTGGAAATTTGAAGCTTGGGTATTGTTTTAATTCAGTTGAATTACATCCATTAAAAAATTTTAAAATCAAATCATCAGATTAGTTTTTATTACTTAGTTTGTTTTGCATTTAATTTTCTCCTTCTCGCAATTCATCTCCCTGTGGCATCAACCTGTATTCACAGGATATTACTTACGAACCTCTGTACTTGGAAGCAAGCACTCAGACGGCATAGATGAAACACATACATCATGGTGGGTGTAAAACCCATATCCTAGTCCGCACTGTTCCATCGACTGCCGCGATCTTTCCCGTCGAATTTTAACAATCCGCGACTAGTAATTGATGTTTGCGCATGACCCTAAGTTGTACCCCGTAGATTTGAATCAGCTTAATCCGAGACTTGTACCATTGCGACCGCACCGTCGCCACGATTCCGACGCCGCGACTCACGCACCGATCCGATACCCCGATGAGGAGATGTAGACCGTTCAGTTCAAGGAAAAATACCGCGTATTACAAATTCCAAGAGAATCTCTACAACATGTCTCATCCATCCCATCAATCAATCTCATCAATCACCTCATGTCAAGTACAAAGCAACCCATGCTCTCCAAAGTCAACTCTTTCTCACCCTCTCTCTTACACCACCTTACATGTCAAGTACCATATCCATCACTCACCTCACCCTTTCACCTATCACACCCATCCCTCTTTCCTTACAACTTTCTCTTTCTCTCTCTCATTCTCAACACATTCTCAAGCAACATTTCCAAGAGAGCGAGAGTGGTGCACGTCCAAGCCCTCCCATATGAGAGAAAAGTGATTTTTGGTGGCCCACCTTTCCATTCCAAAATCTCTCATCTTAACCATCTATTTCCCATCTCCACCATCAAAGTGAAGTTCTAAGAGGCCGACTTTCTAATGAACCCAGAAGATCAAGCAATGGGTGCTTTAATATGGTAGTTTTTCATGTTTTTAAGATGGGCCAAGTGAGGCGTACCGATCAATTGTATGGATCTCACTTTGGACCCTAAGATGTGACCGATGGCCCACCTTAATTATCGATATCATTCCATGATGGGGCATTCTCCATGGACCCCCATCATGATGTTTAATTCTAGTTTGAAAGAGGTCATCTAGATCATTCATTTTGGGTGGAGAAAGGATCTCCACGTAGATCTTTGATTTGATGGGTTCACATGCAATGGGGCCCACTTGATGTATGAATTGGATGCTCGAAATGGAGGGCCCATAGTGTCGGGGTCCCTCTATCACGCGTGTCCCACTAGTTTTCTCTCTCTCCCTCTCTCTTTTTTTTGTGATGATGATGAGGTTGTGTGGCCCACTTGAATGGACTCCACCATGAAGTAACTATTTTATCCAAGCCGTCCATGAGTGGGGCCCATCTTATATGTATTGTACTCACACCATCCATCATGTGGTGGCCCACCTAAACAGGACCCACCTTAAATATGTTTGTTAAGCCCAAAAATGTCCAGCGTCTGGATGTTTTGGAAAGAAAACAGAAATATGAGCTTGGCTTTCCAAGCATTGGAGAAGGCCTACTCATATAGGCCCCACCTTGATGTATGTATTCAATCCACGTCATCTATTCCATTTACCAACTCATTTTATGCGTTGAGCTAAAAATGAGGTTGATCGGAGTATCTAGTGGGCCATAGTGTTGAAAACAGTATTATTACCATTGAAATCTATCTAGATTTTTTCTACACGCTGAAAGAGGCCCAATATTGATCTTGATAGATTTGTTATGGGTTGTGGAATCCAATGGCTAGAGTGGATTCATCATATGCGGGCCCCACGCATGATAAACTGTGAGAAATCACAATTTCAAATATATATATATATATATATATATATATATATATATATAGCAATAGCATGCTGCTGCTGTCAGTAATGCCGCAAGCAGGCAGGCAGATGCCAGGGCACCCACGGCCCCACATGTGGGCCCCACTTTAATGTTTATTTGCCATCTAACCCGTCCGTATGGTGGGCCCTTACCTTAAGCAGGCCCCACCCAAAAATCAGCCTCATCCAAGGCTCAAGTGGCTCACATCAGAGGAAACAGTGGTGATTTAAAGCCTACCATTGAAACCCATTTTTGGGTCCACAGAAGTTTTGGATCAAGCTGAAATTTGTATTTCCTCTTCATCCAGGTCTGTACGACCTTATCAACAGATTAGATGGAAAATATATGTTATGGTGGGCCCCACAGTGGAGGCCACAGTGATGTATGTGTTGTACTCCCACCGTCCAAGAGGACGATGGAGTCCACAGTGATGTATGTGTTGCAATGCCACCGTCCAGCAGATGGTCGAGCCCACTATGATGTACACGTGTCCACACTGTCCATTGTTTGGACAATGGGACCCACCATGATTTATGTGTTCTATTCACTCTGTCCACACTATGTGTGTGTGAATGTCTCTGTGTGTGTGTGTGTGTGTGTGTATATATATATATATATATATATATATATATATATATATATATATATATATATATAATATTGTATATATTATATATATTATATATGTATATATGTATGATGGTGGGCCTTTATGTGGACCCCCACCATGATGCATGTGTTGCATCCAAACTGTCCATTTATTTTATAAGCTCATTTTATGGCTTGAGCTAAAAATGAGTCAGATCTATGGTTCAAGTGGGCCCACCTTGGTATGTGTATAGGGCCCATGTTGATTTATTTGTGGCCATTCATTGAGGCCCACCTTGGTGTACATATAAGGCCCATGGAATTAGGCCCATTTGACGCATATAAGGCCCATGGGATTAGGCCCATTTGACACATATAAGGTCCATAGAATTAGGCCCATTTGACATATATAAGGCCCATGGGATTAGGCCCATTTGACATATATAAGGCTCATGGGATTAGACCCATTTGACATATATAAGGCCCATGGGATTAGGCCCATTTTAATGTATTCCAAGGCCGTGGGTTAAGGCCCATTGTGATGTACTCTAAGGCCTGCAGGTATAGCCGATTGCAATGTACATCAGACCCATTAATGCGGCCCACTTGCTTGATAATCAGAAGGCCCATGTGATATGACTCATTTGATGTATTTAAGGCCCAATGGGAGGTACCTAAGGTCCATTGCAATGTGTGATTCCTCCATGATTTGTGTAATGATGTTTTATGGCGAGCCGTGCCTTAGGAGCAATGATGGTTTGACGCCCACATTGTAAGTACAATGTTGGTTAAATTTCCGCATTGTATCTCTCCATAGGGCCCATTGGTAAGCCCATACTAGTTGTGTATAGGCCGTATAGGCTCATCTGCATCGTAAGAGTAGTCCATTACTTTATAACATGCTTAGTATAATCCCATGACTCATGCCCATATGTATCATATGTATGCTTGATATGAGTAATGACTAATCATAGCATACGCCATTGGGCAGACCATTTACGGGACTCGTTATGAGATAGAGTACCCCACATGATCGCGCAATACGCGCTGGATTGCTGCATGATTTGACGGTGTGATTCATGCATCTCACATATGTGTGACTTGATCACTGCACGCCCTAGTGACATCAGGGTCGTGGCTCCACAGGCACATCGTGGATGGCCGTATCGGATACCGAAAATACTTGGTTCTAGCACTGTGGGCACTTAGGATGTCCTTGGGTGAAAGTCCCAGAACCTTTTTAGTACCAGGAGTTGCTCCAACATCTAGATCGAGTGGATATATCAGCGTCTGAGTGCCGAATACTAGTACGCCGCGTCTCTCATTGTGTCGTGGTCGGTTGGAAGTGGGTGTGCCCTTATCCGCCTGAGTGAGGGGACTATAAGCTAGGCTGAGTTTGACCAGCTCGCAAATGAGTCCGCTATTGACGAGTCGGGTAGGTATTGGTAGACTACTGGTCAGGCGGATAGTAGGTTTATTCCTCTCGCTGGGCTGCACGGTTAGGGAGGCGACAGTTAGTGTGGAGTGTACTAGACCCCGGTGATATCTAGAGAGGAACTGTGCTGATATGTGTACTTGATGAGTATCAAATTGCTTGGATTGCATCCCGCATATGACATTCGGCTACGTAGGCCTTGCTTTGCATCGGTATAGCCGATAGCATTCATGTCTCGCATCGCATGGCCTTAGTATGGCCGATAGCATTCATGCCTTGCATCACATAGCCTTGGTACGACTAGTTGTATTCATGGACTTATCGCATATTTTTGCATTACTCTGATACTGTATACTTGGCACTTGCCTTGTGCACACACTTACACCACCTTTTAAGCTTTTGTAAGCTTATGCACGACAGTTGCGTGCAGGTAGCGTTAGACAGCAGCAGCGCTGAGGCAGGAGTGCTCATCTGATCATTTTGGAGTTTTGGATTCATCCTGTATTTTTCTTTCCGCATTGTACTTAAAGTTTTGTTATAATGGATATGTGGTGTTGTTGTTTTGTGACTTGGTTATGCTCCATTACAAAAAAAAAAAAAAATCATATTGAAAATCCTCCTTGTAGGATCCCAGGATCGGAATCTGGCATGTGAGTATCAGGATCCGAGAATGGGGTACTACGGAGGCTGTCGGCGCCAGATTCGGCGATCGAAAATTTTGTGAGCTCGTTTTTCGAGTTTGGGACGTGACAGTGGGGCCCACATAGCACCGACCATCAGCCATTGGTTGGTGGCAGGGGAGTAACCAATCTGTTTCCACGGACACCGATTGGATACTGATAGGTTAAGTAGCGAGACTCACCACTGAAGTTACGTCACCAAGTTATGTGGGCCCCATCATTATGTATGTTTTGTATCCATGCTATCCATCCATTTGGAAATATAATTTTAGGTAAAGATCCAAAGAATGAGTCAAATCCAAAGATCTAGTGGAGAGAGTGACACCCACCATTAAAAACTTAAATAGGCCACAAAAGTTTTTGATGAAGCTGATATTTGTTTTTTCCCTTCTTTCATGTTTGTGTTAACTTGTGAACAAGTTGGATTTCAAATAAAAATCACGGTGAGCCTTAGGAAGATTTCAACTGTCGGCATCAATCTCACCATTATTTTTTTGCGGTGGGATCAACTACATATTTGGATCCCTCATTCTTTAACTCATTCTCTAAAATTAAATCTCCACACAGATGGACGGTGTAGATAAAGCACATACATCATAGTGGGCCCCCATACATCATAATGGGCCCATGGAACTTGATGATGTCATTTCGGTAGTGAATCTAGCTACAGTTAAGATGCGGTTGGTTGGTGTACCTCACACCATCTATATAGCTACTGTATTGAAGCTGCTGTATTGACGTCAGCAAGTTTTGTGGGTCCCGTCATGAGGTATGTGTTATATCCAAACCATCCATTCATTTGGCGGGCTCGTATTAAAGCTTGAGACGAAAAATAAGCTGCAAAAAGCAATGGGAGATTCAACGTCTACCATTGAAACCCTTTTTAGGGTCATAGAAGTTTTAGATCAATATGATTATTATTTTTTTACCTTTAGGTATTTGTGACCTTATAAACGTATTGGATGGAAAATAAACTTAAATAGGCCACGGAAGTTTTGGATCAATATGTTTTCACTTCATCCAATTAGGAATGACCTTATAAACGGTTTGGATAGCATATAAATATAAGGTGGGCCTTATTTGAAGGTTTTGTTGCTATTGGTGTTCAATCCTATACAACACATAATGACAATCTTTTAGCTAAGAAGAATTGAGGGCCTTATGATGGTATTTTAGTTTTTTATTAAGTATTTTAGTTTATTTGAATTAAATATAATGATTTTATTTTCATTTAATAAAAAATAATTTCTTTATAATGTAAAACATTTCCAAACGAGAGATAGGGGCAAATGTGTCAAATTAACATATTTCACACATTTAAGAGGTTTGTTAACAAATAGTTTGTTTCAGATTGTACTTAATTTTTAGACTTCAGCCATAATTATCAAATAAGTTCTTTTACTTCAAATTTCAGATTCAGGCTTTAGATTTCAGATTCAGGCTTCAGATTTTCGATTCGGTCTTTAGACTTCAGATTTAACAAACGGAGCCTTTCACTCTCTAAATCCCTTCTCCTAGACTATTTATCTTGAGATCATGCAACCCCCTTTGTGATTCATCACTTTCAAAGAGAATTCCAAGCTCAAGCTAATGATGTGCATGATCTCTTGCATTCACTGGTGCTTAGACTTTGATTCTACCAAAAAAAAAAAAAAAAACCTTTGTCTAAATCCTTAGAATGCTATGTAGATGATTCCCCTTCTTGAAAACAACTAAACCTTACTTGTAGGAGACTCATACACCATCCATTCTCCCAAACCCTGACACTATTACAAGTAGATTATTGTAAGGTCGATGATCGTGGGAACTGAAGAGAAGCCAATTTAAGTTTGATGAAGCATATCAAGTGTGCTATCAATGGGCTCATCCAACTAGTAAGAGTTTTGTTTAGAGTCCATTGTTAAACTCACTTCTTGCGGAGATTTGACTTTGGAGTTTGAGACTCAAACTCAAAGCAAGACCTTGTGTAGGCTACCGACAGGTGTGTACGTGGTTAGTTTTTGTGTAGGACTAGTCGAAAGTTTGATATCCAAACTCGTGGTAAGACCTTGTGTAGGCCATCGATGGGTGTACATGTGTATGTGTCCCTGTGTAGGATATTGAATTGTAAAGGTTAGTGGCGAACCTTGAAAACCATGTGAGATATTGAAATTCGAAAAACTCGAGTTTGTGTTCGTCCTTCGGGAGTGAAATAGGTAAGTTGCGGAACCACTATATATCGTTGTGTTGTGAAATGTGTGATGATTATCTACTTATGTTTTGTCTTGATTCTTGTTCTATGGATGCATGAATAGATAGATGGCATTCTAAGTGTTTAAATCATTATCTCAATAGATATAGCTATCTCACTTCATAGACTTGTGTTCATTCATATGTAATTTGTACCTTTAATAGTCTATAGCCTTACACACACCACATGTAAGACCCGTATCTTAGACCGTACCGTTCCGTTGACTTCCGCGATCCTTCCGGTCTAATTCCGGCAATCTTCGACCTGTATTCGACGTTTACGCTCGAACCTAAGCCGAGTCCCGCATATCAGAGTCGACTCGACCTGAAACTTATACCTTAGCGACCGCGCCATCGTCACGGTTTTAACACCGCGACTCGCGCACCGACCCGATACCCTGGGTAGAAGATATAAGCTGGCGTTCAATTCAAAGAAACACCGCACGTTGCGGATTACGAGGGAATATTTACGAGATATCCCATCAATCAATCAATCACTCATGTCAAGTACAAGTCAAGTCACTCCATACCCAAGTACAACAACCCATACCTTTCTCTTACATAAGCAAGCCCAAGGTCAACCTTCACATCACTTCACCTCTCTCTCCACCCATTCCTTCTTACAACACACCACTCCACCCATCACCCATCACACCACATCACTCCATCACCCTTTTTCACCCATCACTCCCCTCTCTCTCTCATTCATTCTAAAAAAAAAAAAAATCCCAAGCAAAAGAGCTTCACACGTCCAAGCTCTCTCTCCCTCTCCCTCTCCCAAATGCCAAGTGTGGCCCACCTTCCCTACTCTCTCATCTCTCATCTCAACCGTTAATCCATCATCTACCACTGTTAAAAGTCAAGCAAAGGAGCTAAGGAGGCTAGGGGAGCAAGGAGGAGGCTTAGAGGTGGGTGATCTACCGTTAAATTCTTTTTAGGGACCACTAGTTGGTGGGACCTATTTTTGATGTATGATTTGTATTATGTGGGGCCCATAGTGGCGGGGCCCCACCATCACCGTCTCTTGTTCTCTCTCTCTCTCTCTCTCTCTCTCTCTCTCTCTTTCTCTCTCCTTATCCTTCCCCTAAAATGAAGTGGGCCCCACCGATTCATGATAAATCTACTCCATCCATCAAATGGTGTGGCCCACTACATCTTAGATAAATGATATTTATATATATATATATGGAAGGTGGGCCACGATCGTGTGGGACCCACCTTGGTGAACGTGGACCATGTCCCTGTGGGACCCACCTTGGTGAACGTGGACCATGTCCCTGTGGGACCCACCGTGTTGTATCTGTTTAAAGCACGCCGTCCAGCGTCTCTGGACGCTGGACTGGCAGCGTTAACACACTGTACTTTTCAAAAAAAAAGAGGGAAAAGTATACTTTTACGGTGGGCCACTGATGCAGGCCCCACCTTGAGGTATTTGCTTGATCCAAGCCGTCCATCCTTTTTCTCATATTACATTAAGCGTTGAGCCAAATTTTGGGACCAATCTGACTCTCAAGTGGGCCATACCATCTAAAAACATGTGGAGACATGCTTGAATATATAAAAGCACTTGGTGGGACCTACTTGAAATTTGGACGCATCTTAAACTTGGACTGAACGGTCCACCACGTGGGACACACATATTAGACGATTTGGATCATCTTATTGTGGGCCCCATATTTTTTTTAAAAAAAAAAAAAGAGAAAAGGAAAGAAAGGGAAGGGAAATGGTGGGTTGCTCCAACATGGCCCCACCTTGATGTATATATTTAATCCAAGCCATCCATTTTATTCTCGGGATCATTTTAGGCGTTGAGCCGAAAAATGAGACCGATCCAATTATCTAGCAGGCCGTGGCATTAAGAATACTAGTACCTTCCTTTAAAACTTGGAAAAATGATTGCTGGGGTCCACCAGAAGCTTGGACCTACCTGAAACTTGTTTTGGACCCCTATTTTTGTGGGAAACATGCAATGGATTGGGTAGATCTGGTTAGTGTGGGTCCCACCTAGGATATATATATATATATATATATATATATATATATATATATATATATATATATATATATATTTGGCATGACTTTGTGCCATGATGTCCAGAGACGTCCACGTTAAAAAGGGTGGCCGCATTGGCCCACTAGTAGACTCCACCATGATGTATGTTTTACATCTATACTGTTCATTTAATAGGTCCCCTTGAATGGTGCGTTGACTCCAAAAATCATCCACAAACTGAACTCAGGTGGGCCATACCATCCAAATCATGTGAAGACATGCTTAAATCATATAAAAACACTTGGTGGGGTCTACCGAAATTTTGAATGTGGCTGAAATTTGGTGTGAACCCTCAAACAGGTGGGACACACGTAATGGACGGGTTGGATTGCAAATAAACATTTTGGTGAGCCCTACATGGGACCCATTGTGGTATGTGTGGCTTACCACACCGTCAAAACAATGGGTGGTGACACCCACTGTGATGCAAGTGTTTCACTCACGCCGTCCGTCCACGGTAGTGGACGGTGGCCCCCACTCAGATATATGTATTGTGTCCACGCCGTCCATCACGTGGGCCCCTGGCCACGTGACGTTATGAACAGGTTTGGATGGCAATAAACATTACAGTGGGCCCTAGGCCATGTGATTCTATGAACAGTTTGGATGCAAATAAATAGTTAGGCCATGTGATTCTATGAACAGTTTGGATGCAAATAAATAGTACAGTGGACCCAGGTTGGGTAAAAAATATACATTACGGTGGGCCTTGGGTCTATATGACCTCATCAACAGGTTTGAATGGAAAATAAACATTTTAGTGGGGCCCTTGCTACATAGCCTTATCAACAGGTGGGATGTAAAATAAACATTTTGGTGGGCCCCTTGCCACACGGCCTTAATAACAGGTTGGGTGGCAAATAAGCATTTCAGTGGGCCGAGGATTGGATGGAAAATAAATGTTATAGTGGTCCCACATGGGAGTCTGCCATGATGCATGAGTTTCATCCAAACCGTCTAACCATTTTGAGATCATTTTAAGGCCATTGTTGAGGCCCATCTTAATGTATTTGTGGCCCGCCCACTAAGGCCCACTTTGTATATATGGGCCCATGTGTGTAGGCCCATTTGATGTATTTGTGGCCCAATGTTGAGGCCCACTTTGGTATATATAAGGCCTATGTGATTAGGCCCATTTGATGCACATAAAGCTTATGTGATTGGGCTCATTTTAATGCATTTTAACGCCCATGGGTGATGGCCCATTGCAAAGTACCTAAGGTCCATTGGTGAGACCCATTAAGGTAGCCCACTTGATGAATATAAGGCCCATGAGATACGGCCCATTTGATGTATTTGAGGCCCAATGGGATGTACCTAAGGTACATTGCAATGTGTGATTCCGCCATGATTTATTTAATGATATTTAAGGAGAACCGAGCCTTGGGAGCAATGATGGTTTGACGTCCACATTGTAAGATTAATGTTGGTTAAATGTCCGCATTGTCACTCTCCCTAGGGCCTACTGATAGGCCTAACTCTTTGTGTATGAGGCCCATGTGCAGGGCCCACCTGTGACGTATATTAGGCTCATGTGTAAGGCCCACCCATTAAGTATTAGGGCCCGTGGGTTGTGATGTATTTTCGGCCCAGATGGCAAGACCTGATGTTATGTATGAGAGACCTAAGGGATGTGGCCCATTACGATGTGTTCGGGGCCTATGGATATGGTCCATTATACTGTACATGCGGCCTGTATATGGGGACCATTATAATGTTACATATGGCCTAATGTGAGGACTAATGTGGTACATGTCAGGCTTAGGTGATAAGGTCCACTTTGATATACTTGTGGCCCATTAGTGCGCCCCATTGATGCGACTCACTTAATGTGTATGAGGCCCATTAGTACGGCTCATTGATGCAGCTCACTTGTTGTATATGAGGCCCTTGATCGAGGTCCATGTGATGCAGCCCATTATGATGTATATTAGGCCCATGATGCATAAGCTATTTGATATATTTGAGGCCCATGAGCAGGGCCCACCTATTGTGTATATATGACCCTTGAGTAATGCCCAATGTGTCGTATATTAGGCCTTTGTGTAAGGCCGTGGGCCCATTATATGTTTAGATCTATGTGGACCATTCCTTGGGGCAATCTTGGTTAAATGTCCACATTGTTGAGGCCGATTGTTGTTACCGATTATGAGTATGTGACAACATAACATCATGATACATGCCCATACGCATCATCCGCATGTTTGTTATGAGATGTGATTGACCATTGCATATGTCATTAGGTAGGATGATATGAGACTCCCTGATAGGCAGATGTTATCTCACATAAGTGCACGGCATGCGCAGGATTGATGCATGACTGGATTGTATGACTCATGCATCTTGCATTATATGTTATACGCCCTAGCGACATCAGGGTCGTAGCCTCCACAAGCATATCATGGATGGCCAGACGGGACACCAAAAATGTTTAGTTCTAGCATACGAGCGTCATAGATGTCCCTGGGTGAAAATCCCTAAACCTCCGTGGCCAGGAGATGACTCCAACGTCGAGACCAAGTGGATATATAAGCGCACGAGGGCCGAATACCAGGAGGCCGTGTCTCCCACTGTGTCGTAGTCGGTTGAAAAGGTGTGTGACCTTACCCGCCTGAGTGAGGGGGCAATATCTAGGTTGAGTTTGATCAGCTTGAGGAATGGGTCCGCTATCGACGAGCTGGGCCTGATATTGGCAGGCGGATAGTTAGGTCTCTTCCACTTACCTAGTTGTGCGCTTGGATAGGGACGGCAAGCTGGCGTAAAGTGTAATAGACCCCGGTGATGATCCCAGAGATGAACTGTACTGATATGCAGACTTATTGAGTAGGAGTTGCATACTCATTCATTCATTCATTCACTATCCACTCGGGCTGGTGGTGCACAACTAATTATTATGTACCTTTGTTATGACAAAGATTTCGGTTGGGGCGCGCGACTAACTTGAGATCAGGAGTTTACCACATTGTGTTTGACTATCCAAATTTAGGTATGGGACTGGTTTGGATAAGTCCCTTGTGATGGACCCCATAGCCTGTGATACTTTGTACCGTCATCCCGACTTCACATTCTAGCATAGTCATTTCATTCACACCGCATATTACATTGCATCCACTGTACTTGGTATTTTGGGTTACGATGTTTTGCACTTGTATAGCCTAGATGAGGTTGATGGTATTTATGGCTTGTATGGATTTGCATATTGCATTGTATCTTCAGCATCTGTTATTGTCTTATTAAGTTTTGCATTACATAGCCATGGTATGACCAATAACATTCATGCCTTGCATCACATAGCTTTGGTACAGCTGATTGAATTCATGGACTTACCACATATTTCCGCATCACTCTGATATCATATGATTCTTGATCTTGTCAGAATTTCTTCTTATCCCGATGATATATGATTATGAGCTTTATTATATACCTGACACTTACCTTACACACACTTACACCACTCTCTAAGTTTTTGTAAGCTTATGCACGATAGATGCATGCAGGTGGCATTAGGTTGTAGCAGCGTTGAGCTTGGAGCGTGCAACGGTTTTCAGGAGCTCTGATTTTGATATATGTATTTTCCTTTCAGTATTGTATTCAAGTGATTATATTAGTGGATATGTGATGATGATGTTTCCTTTATAATTTGGATAAACTTGTGGTTATGCTTATTACAAGACAAATATACGTTCGAAAAATCCTCCTTGTAGGATCCCAGGATCGGAATCTGGCATATGTTGCGCTGGGATCGGAGAATGGGGTACTACGGAGGCTGTCGGCACCGGATTCGGCGATCGAAATTCCTGTGAATCTGATTTCTGGGTTTGGGGCGTGACACTACACCTTGTTTATATGAACTAATTTGAATTGATTGGCAAATTTTTAAAATGTCCCATGAGCCTTAGCCATAATTCTAAGCTCTTAACTTTGTGGTATTAGTACATTACCCTTATTTTCAGAATTGATTGTCGAAACGATCTAGTGTACAAAGTCTGGCTTCATAACTTGGATGGAATGAATGGTCTCCATTGTGACTTTATAAAAACATGCCTTGATTGTTTGACATGAACTAAGTTCACAATGGAAGAAATGCAGAATATATATCAATAAAATCAAATTTGACAGTTCAAGGCTTGATTATAATTGTCAATATCACAAGACAGATTTGCTGCCTCTTTTTCTAGTAATTCCAACAAGCGCAAATGAAGGAAATCCACAAATTGCCTTCTAGATACAATGAACACTCAATCCAAATTAAAATACAAAAATGTGCACTTTTAAATGTTGAAAAAATCTCTATCTTCTGAATTATGATGTCCAAGATATATAGCAATTAAAGGGTCATGGAGTCTTTTCTAGAGGGACTCATCTGCCTCTTCAAGACATCCAAACCCATTCACAAGAAAAGCCAATCTTCCATGAAAGAACATGACTCTTTTGTCCTATGGCAGTTATTTATGTACCTTTTTAAACAGATATAGTTATCTAACAGTATAAAATTGGTGACACACGTAACATAGGTCCTAAACATCATAATTGCCTCCACGTGAGCAACACACTTAGTCACTCTCAATCAATACCAAAGTTAAAATCTTAAGTGCTAGAGGGTCATACCTCAAGCTAGACCTTGGTTCAATTAGAGTTACACCACAATTCAGATAGATTTAAACCATGTGCTAAAAAGACTAAGGATCTTTTAGCTCCTTGTGACAATACATATGTGCGAAGTACATGCGAAGTGTTAAGTGTGCATAATAAAACGTTGGTTTCAAAAGAAAAAACTCCTCCTCTTACCATCTGGCTATACAATATTTCTCTTGAAATTTTTTATAATAAATATATTTATTTACTTCCTAAATATAAACTTTTATTTTTGAAATTTTTTTAATTATAAAAACATAACAAACCTCCACAATTTAAAAATTAAAACCAATGGGTAGAACGCATGCATATCAGTATAAGCAAATACATAAGTAAATGTATCTTATGTATTTGAACCTTTACCTTAGCGTGTATGTATCAAAGTTTTGTCAGGTACTTAGTAAGGACCTTATATGACTCACCAAACACAAAACATACATCTATTTATATATAACTTGGAGATCTAAAAGTTTACACATTTATGGCCTTGTGCATATCCTAATTTCATAAGTATTCTAGAGACAATTCCAATCTCTCTAAAAGTGACCTTACTTCTCTACTCAAATAGATAGAACTATTAAAGATGATTATGCTTCATCTGAGCAAAATTTATTTATACACACATCAAGAGTTAGTACCCGGCCTCCTATAAAATGCAGAAAACATATGCTAGACTTTTAGGAATGAGACTCAAAATTTTCTAGTACATGCTTTAGTCACTTACTTGACTTGTTTGTCCCTTTGAACCTAGCCTATATCTCAAAACTTACATAAGATCATCATCAAGTGTGAAATTCATGTCTTTATGTATCTTAGTCTCATTCTTTTAATAGTTCTCCTTATTTGATCTCTTGATAAACTTTTTGTTAAATGATCTGCTAAGTTCAAGATGTAATTAACATACTCCATCGTTATTACTCCATCTCTGAGCAATCATTTAACAAAATTATGCCTTAAGACCTACATTTCTATACTTACCATTATAAGTCTTACTTATAACATAATAAAGAGTAGCCTGACTATTACAAAAGATAGATATGACAATAGCTCTTGGTCAATATGGGAGTTCCATCCGTAGGTATCTTAACAATTCCCCTTCTTTACAAGATACCAATTTGGTATTTTCTGAACGGAGCCTGTAAACTCACTTTCACTGAGTGGAGATACCTCATTTCAACACTTGAGGTCTTGGTATCGATCCTTGGCGGGGGTGGCTAACATGGAGTGTGTGTATTGACATGGGTGTGTACTAACAAGCTAAAATCCCCCCCCCCCCAAAAAAAAAAAAAAAAAAAAAAAAAAAAAAAAAAAAAAAACTCACTTTCTAAAATATAATGAAATATACACATTTGTTTCTTAGATGCCCATGATATTGCTCCTCCAATAATAAATATTCATCCACTCGTAGATTTCGATTCTATGTTATCCGCTTTCTACCTCGCATCATTGTACCCTTCAAGTACAATAAGATATGACTTATAATGCAATTCATAGTCAATCAATCCTTCTAGATACCTCAGAACCCTAGAAACTGCATTCTAATGTTCTTGTTCTAGATTGCTGGTATACATGCTTTACATTCCTTCTGTGAATGTTATATTAGGTTTAGTGCAATTCATTGCATACATTAAACTCTCAGTAACTTTAGCATATTCTTCTTGTGTTTTACATCTACTAGCATTTTTAACCAATTTAATACTTGGATCAAATAGAGTTAAAACCGTTCTATGATCATGGTGATCAAACTTCTTTAATACTTTCTCTAGATAATGAGATTGTGTTAAGGCTATTCCATCGTTAAGATCATAAATCTTAATTCATAATATTACATCGACTTTACCCATATCCTTCATGTCGAAGTTGGTACTTGGAAGCTTTTTAGTTTCTTTCACACAATCCACATTTAGTCCAAATATTAGTATATCATCTAGATACAAGCATATAATAATTTGACCATTGGTATATATGCAATTATCTGCTTAATTTACTGTAAAACCATCAGATTGCTCTACTTGGTCAAGCTTCTCATGCCATTGCTTAAGCTCGTACAAACATTTGACCAATTTACACAGTCGAACAAACCCCTCCAGTTATTCCATATAAGCTCCATGTATATCACCATTTAATAATGTCATTTTGGCATCCATTTAATGGATTATTAGGCGGTGAATTGCTACAAATGCACTTAAAGTCCTAATGATAAATACCTTCTTTTTTTATATAAAGCCTTTAACTACTAAACGAGCTTTAAACTTATTTACGGTTTCATTAGGATTAAATTTTCTCGTTTTGTAGGCCCAAGTAGCCGTAGCCCTATAACCCAATACTTCACACTGGCATTGTGAAGATTTGCACCTTAGTTTCAAAAAAAAAAAAAAAAAACCACTCTTACCAACTGACTATACAATCTTTTTATGAAAAGTCTTCATAATTAACATATTTATTTACTTATTAAAAATAATTTTTTATTTTTAAAATTTAATTTTATTATAAAAAACACACAGTTCTGATATCATCGATACATGTGATATATATCGTAATACTTATAATATTGTTAAAATCCCAAAAGCCTTCGGTGCGGAGAGCTTCGAAAGATCATGTAAGAGATCTTTATAGATTTACAACTTAACAGGAATGGAAATAATATAAATCTAACCCAACAAGGAAATGACCGAATATACTTTAACAGTTGTGAAATTTGCAGTGCTTATGATATGCTGCAATGTTATACCGACCGATGCTCAATTTTCCAACTTCAGCCTAATTTCATATAAGGGAGCTGCAATACCAAGAGCATCCGCCAATACTATTGATACTGCAGTCAATGACCTCATGTGGGGACCCAACATAGGTAGTTTTTGTTAACCAACCAAGGGCCATGGTGGAACTTTCATAATATGCAACCCCATCCGTTAGGTAAAGTCGCCTCATGATCACCCATGATGATCTAAATATCAGGTAGGACACACCAAAGGAAACAGTTTGGGCTGGAGTTTATAGATGACATCCAATACATTCATCTAATGTGGCATCATTATGATGAAATAATTAGCCAAAAATCACACTATTCCATAACAAAGTTTACAAAAAAAAAAAAGAAAGTGAATTTAGAGGTTTAAGGTATAAATTTATACTGTTTTCATATGGGATGACCCACCTGAGTGTTAATCAGCCTATTTGGGGGGATCAAGGCCAAGCATAGGACAGTGTATGCGATGGACGGTGTTGATCACCTTCACCTAAATTGGTTTCCCCTATGTTAGAGAAAGTCACCCAGAACAGGGTTATCCCATCATTTGAGTAAAAGCGTGAGAGAGATTCAAGAAAGTATTCCAACCCTCCAAGTATTATTCCATTTATGCATATATACACATGCTATTTCTTACACGAGAACATGTGCTATCGTATGAAAGGCATGCTTTCAGAAATATAATTAAGATACAAGCTAGAGAGAGAGAGAGAGAGACAGAGAGAGAGAGAGAGAGAGAGAGAGAGAGAGATGTAATTTTCAACGATGAGAAAGCAAGTTCTCCAAGTACCTCTCTACATTGTCGAGCCTACAAAGCTCCTTCACTACGGGCATGGTTGCGGGAACCTTCATTTGGAATGCCCAAGTAGACCCATCAGAACCATTGCAAAAATGCTCTTTCCTGGCTTCACGAATGGCTTCTCTTGTTGCACAATGAACCGAGACTGCTAGAAGCAACGGTGGCTCTCCAGAAGCTGCACAAGACCATTTCGTTAACATGTCTCATCAATTTGAAAAAAAAAAAAAAGGATGTTTGCTTAGAGAAAAGAATAGATATTTTATTCAACTTGATTCTTGGGCTAGGGCATCAAAATGGTGGTGCCGTTCTGATGGGTGGATCGGATCTTGGATCTATTGTACCATGCTAGCAAATTTGTGGCGTAGGCATGAGCTTTATTGTACACAGCTGTGCGCCTAGCAAAGCTCATGCAAAAATACAACATTGTAGAATGCTCCAAAATTAGGTGACTCGACTCAACCAAATTTCAAGCCAAGTCACTAGGAAACTAGATGATGAGTGCGACTCGGTCTCAACTCAAAGTGACTCGCGACGACTTCAACAGGAGAGCAGGATGATTCTATTACCAAAGCAGTCAAGCACTTTGTTTTTTTTTTTTTTTTTTTTTTTTTTTTTTTTTTTTTTTTTTTTTTTTTGCAATTTCATATATTCTATCCATATATAACTATCTTAAGAATTTTCACACTTGTGATTCCTCATCCCTACACTTAACTGTAACCCACCTTGCAAATATTAGCATATTCAGAAAATATCATCCAAATAAGATTCATTCTCATGTTAGCCTGGCAAAAGTTCAATGACCTGCAGCCTAATTAACATTGACACTCATCTTTCATTGGGGCTAGGCAGCTATATGTGCAAACTCTCCTTCAGAGTTAATATTGATACACGCATATATTACTGTAAAAAAAAAAAAAAAAAAAAAAAAACAAAAAACAAAAAAAAAATAAATAAATAAATAATCATGCTCAACGGGCATCTTTGGCATTTTATGCTCTAGACATCAATTATTTGAAAATTGCCCTTTATGGTAGCACGAAATAGTTGCCTAATGTGTTATGTGGAGCCTGACTGCGATGGGATATGAGTCATGTTAGTAATCATGGATCACTAGGTTTCCTAATATAATACATGACCCGTGATTGATGCAGGCCAATTAACCACTTGCTCTAAAAGCTCGAACTGTTAGAGTATAGCGAATTAATCCCTTTATCTCATAGCTCAGGCCCCACATCTCATGGGTTAGGACCTCGGCCGAACCCCCTTCATGGGCCCCAAATCACATGGGCCATCCACCCCAAGTGTGTCCCCCTATCCCACAGGCTACCCCACTCGAGCCCAGTGTGAAATGCGCATTAATCACCAACGGCGATGAGTCTCGAACACGAGACCTCCCCTGTGGGGCCCAAATCATATGGGTCACTCACCCCGAATGTCCCCGCATCCCACAGGCTACCCCAATCGACCGCGGTGTGCTCCTGTATTAATCACCCCCGGTGAGGAGTCTCGAACACGAGACATCCCGCTTTGATACCAAATTTGATGCAAGACATGAAAATTAACTATGATATGCAAGATCTCAGGCTTTAGATCATACTAATTAAAAAACAATCACATAAAAAATTCCACGTCTCACACAAAAGTTCAAACATTTAAGCAAGGGGAATCTATGCGGGTCCAGGCCTACACATGTTAGGGTTAGATCTCTAAAAATTATGGACCAAACGATACTCAAAGGGAAGTAAATTCATTCACACATGCACAACAATCAGTCCCTAATCCAAGGGATTCACAGGTTTTTACTTAAGAGAATCCTAGGATTAGAAAAAGGAGCAAACAAATTGAAAATAATGCAATCTAGGGTTAGATTTTGAAATTTTGGGTGAAAGAGGAGTAAAAGAGAGAAGAGAGACGAACTAGAGAAGCACCGCACGTGTGGACAGCAACAATGGCCTAGACGCACGTGCGTGTGATCCCAACCGCATGTGTGGGGCCCACTATTCAGAAAATGGTCAGCTTGGCCCTGGTCGGCCAAGGATGGACTCCAAACCCCCAAATATCAGCTCAATCTGATGCACGGTTTGTGCGTGGTGCTCCGCCGAAGTTTCAGCACTCCTGCAGGGCCAGATTCTGAAAATTTATTGCAGAGAGAAAAACTGCTACAATAGAAGATTGATTTGAAGCGTAGATGATTGTAGGAAAAGAGAAATATGGATGCGAGAAGGTAGGGGTGAATTGGGATAGATGTGGCTTTACACCACGGTAATTAGCCCTTTGAAGAAGGGAGGACTTTGCACCCAATTAGGTTTTTATAACTCGAAAAGGAGCAGAAAGACACAGAAATTTTCTTAATCTTCAATAAGAAAAAAGACTACAAGGGGTGCCTATTTATAATAAAATCTTATACCCTAAAACTCGCGCCATGTGCGCAACTTATTACTTGCAGACGAAGTAATAAAAAATAACAACTAATCAAAGCAATATAAACCGTTCATAATATTTCTAATAACAATAATAACCAAAACTCAAAGTACTATATTAATTAGAATAGTGGGCCACGATCATGAGAATCCATGGCGGGATTTACATGACTATCAGGTCCACTCCAACGAACCAAAACGTAGTTCTCTAACTAAGAGGTCTTCCCTGAACGTCGTCATCGATCCAGATCGATGGTGGGGCCCTCCACCTTGCGTACGTGCGTAGTGGGGAGGCGTGCATGTGCATGAGATGTCCCCATCAATTAATTTGTTGCAGGACATAAAAATTAACTATGATATGCAAGATCTCAAGCTTCAGATCATACTAATTCAGAATCAACCACATAAAAAATTCCACGTCCCCCACAAAACTTCAAACATTCAAGCAAGGGGAATCTATACAGGTCCAGGTCTACACATGTTAGGGCTGGATCTCTAAAAATTATGGATCAAATGATACTCAAAGGGAAGTAAATTCATACACACATGCACAACAATCAGTCCCTAATTCAAGGGATTCACAAGTTTCAGTTCAGAGAACCTTAAGATTAGAAAAAGGGACAAATAAATTGAAAATAATGCAATCTATGGTTAGATTTAGGGATTTTGGGTGAAAAATAAGTGAAAGAGAGGAGAGAGATGAACCAGAGAAGTACCGCACGTGTGGACAGTAGCAATGGCCCAGACGCACGTGCGCATGATCCCGACCACACGTGTGTAGGGCCCACTATTCAGAAAATAGCCAGCTTGGCCCTAGTTGGCCAAGGGTGGACTCCAAAACCCTGGCCTAACTATAACCCACCTTGCAAATATTAGCCTAATCAGAAAATATCATCCAAATAAGATTCATTCTCATGTTAGCTTGGCAAAAGTTCAATGACCTGCTGCCTAATTAACATTGACACTCATTTTTCATTGGGGCTAGGCAGCTATATGTGCAAACTCTCTTTTAGAGTTAATATTGATACACGCATATATTATTGTAAAAAAAATAATAATAAAAAATCATGCTCAACAAGCTTCTTTGGCATTTTATGCTCTAGACATCAATTATTTGAAAATTGCCCTATATGGTAACACGAAATAGTTGCCTAATGTGTAATGTGGAGCCTAGCTATGATGGGATACGAGTCATGTTAGTAATCATGGATCACTAGGTTTCCTACTATAATGCATGACCCGTGATTGATGCAGGATAATTAACCACTTACTCTAAAAGCTCGAACTATTAGAGTATAGCGAATTAATCCATTTATCTCATAGCCCAAGCCCCACATATCATGGGTTAGGACCTCGGCCGAACCCCCTTCGTGGGCCCCAAATCACATGGGTCGCCCACCCCGAGTGTCCCTCCATCCCACGGGCTACTCCACTCGAGCCCGGTATGAAATACACATTAATCACCCCTGGTGAGGAGTATTGAACATGAGGACCTCCCCCGTGGGCCCTAAATCACATGGGTCACCCACTCTGAGTGTGTCCCCGCAACCCAGGAACTACCTCACTCGAGCCCGGTGTGAAAATGTCCCTGTATTAATCACCCCCGGTGAGAAGTCTCGAACACGAGACCTCCCGCTTTGATACCAAATTTGATGCAGGACATGAAAATTAACTACGATATATAAGATCTCAGGCTTTAGATCATACTAATTCAAAAACAATCACATAAAAAATTTCACTTCCCACACAAAAGTTCAAACATTCAAGCAAAGGGAATCTATGTGGGTCCAGGCCTACACATGTTAGGGTTGGATATCTAAAAATTATGAACCAAACGATACTCAAAGGAAAGTAAATTCATCCACACATGCACAACAATCAGTCCTTAATTAATCCAAGGGATTCACATCTTTCAGTTCAGAGAACCTTAGGATTAGAAAAAAGGGGCAAAAAAATTGAAAATAATGCAATCTAGGGTTAGATTTTGAGATTTTGGGTGAAAGATGAGTGAAAGAGAAGAAAGAGACGAACCAGAGAAGTACCGCACGTGTGGACAGCAACAATGGCCCAGACGCACGTGCGTGTGATCCCGGCCCCACGTGTGGGGCCCACTATTCAGAAAATGGCTAGCTTAGCCTTGGTCTGCCAGGGGTGGACTCCAAAATCTCCAAATATCAGCTCGATCCGATGCATAGTTTGTGCATGGTGCTCCACCGAAGTTTTAGCTTTCCTGCAGGGCCAGATTTTAGAAATCTGTTGTAGAGAGAAAAATTAGTACAATAGAAGATGAATTTGAAGCGTAGATGATTGTAGAAAAAGAGAAATATGAATGAAAGAAGGTGGGGGCGAATCAAGATAGATATGGCTTTGCACCACGATAGATAGTCCTTCGAAGAAGGAAGAGCTTCGCACCACGGTAGATAACCCTTCAAAGAAGGGAGAGCTACACACCCAATTAGGTTTTCATAACTCAGAAAAGAGCAGGAAAATGTAAAAATTTTATTAATCTTCAATGAGAAAATAGACTACAAGGGGTGCCTATTTATAATAAAATCTTATACCTCAAAACTCGTGCCATATGCGCAACTTATTACTTAGAGACGAAGTAATAAAAATAACAACTAATCAAAGCAATCTAAACCATTCATGATATTCTAATAACGATAATAAGCAAAACCCAAAGTAATATATTAATTAGAATAGTGAGTCACGATCATGAGAACCCATGGCGGGATTTACATGACTATCGGGTCTACTCCAACAAACCAAAACACAGTCCTCTAACTAGTAGGTCCTCCGTGGACGTCGTCATTGATCCAGATTGATGGTGGGGCCCTCCTCGTTGCATACGTGCGTAGCGTTGGGGGGGTGCATGTGCGTGAAATGTCCCCATCAATTCTCCCAAGCTGCGAAGATGGTTTCGCCACTGATGAAACAAAACTCCTGAACCATTTCAAGATTTCAGGATCAAGTTTCTGAAGCTCCTCCTCAACGAACCACGTTCTATCTGAAGTTGAGCGTGACTTCCACTTGACCAAGAACTTTTAAAATCCATCGTTCAACATCAATACTATCTAATGGTCCAAAATATCATTTATCTCCTCTCTGGGTGTGGGATGGGTAGGTATGGGAGGTAGAAGCTGGGAAGATGGGTCGGGAGGGGGCCATTGATCAAGGGAAAGGTTTGAGGAATTAGGATAGGTGAAAGGCCGGACAATGTATCAGTGATCCCTTAAAATGCAACTTGATCCTCCACATTGAATGTGGAACTAATTCCCATAGAATGTGGAAGATCTACTACATACGCATTGAGACTGTTTTGTTTTATAATTTTAAATGGTTCAGCGCTACGCGCGTGTAATTTACAAACTCCCTTAGGGTACCGCTTTGGCCTAATGCGAACCATCACAGAATCCCTTACATTGAATTCCTCGAAACGTTTATGTTAGTCTGCAGAAAATTTGTAATTTTCATTACTAGTAGTGATCTTTTGCCTGATTTCTTAATGCAATGAATGAATGTGATGCGCAAAGGACTCTACAGACTCTGATGGCCCATGGGACAGTGACATAAGGACAAGATTAATAGGCTTCCTAAGCTTATAACCAGTAACGACTTCAAAAGGACTTGGACCTGTGGACCTCTTGACCAAACTATTAAACGCAAACTTGGCTATAGGTAGTACGGTGTCCCACGTTCTGGTGTACTGTATATCCCTCATAGGGGGAAACTCATCTGGTAGATCATCAGGAAAGACATCACGAAACTCATCTACTACCGGAATAGACTCAGTTAGTAACTCTACACTAGCCTCTGGTGCACTCTGAAGCTCCTCCTCAGCTAGCCACGTTCTGTCTGAAGTTGAGCGTGACTTCCACTTGACCAAGAACTTTTAAAATCCATCGTCCGACGTCGATACTATCTAATTGTCCAGAATATCATTTATCTCCTCTCTGGGTGTGGGATGGGTAGGTATGGGAGGTAGAGACTGGGAAGATGGGTCGAGAGGGGGCCATGGATCAAGGAAAAGGTCTGAGGAATTAGGATAAGTGATAGGCCGGACAATGTATCAGTGATCCCTTAAAATACAACTTGATCCTCCACATTGAATGTGGAACTAATTCCCATGGAATGTAGAAGGTCTACTGCATACGCATTGAGACCGTTTCGTTTTATAATTTTAAATGGTCCAGTGCTACGCGCGTGTAATTTACGAACAACTCCCTGAGGGTATCGCTCTGGCCTGATGTGGACCATCACAGAATCCCTTACATTGAATTCCTTGAAACGTTTATGCTGGTCTGCAGAAAATTTATAATTTCATTACTAATAGTGATCTTTCGCCTGATTTCTTGATGCAATGAATGAATGTGATGTGCAAAGGACTCTACAAACTCTGATGGTCTATGGGACAGTGACATAAGGACAAGATTAATAAGCTTCCTAGGCTTATAACCAGTAACAACTTCAAAAGGACTTGGACCTATGGACCTATTGACAAAACTATTAAACGCAAACTCGGCTATAGGTAGTACAGTGTCCCACGTTCTGGTGTACTGTATATCCCTCATAAGGGGAAACTCATCCGGTAGATCATCAGGAAAGACATCACGAAACTCATCTACTACCGGAATAGCCTCAATTGGTAACTCTACACTAGCCTCTGGTGCACTCTCTCTAGCCACAAGGCCGTACATGTCGTACCACTCAAAATAGTGGTCCATGTCTGCCATCTAATCTAGAAAATCTTTAAGGTCTAAGTGGCCATCAAACGTAAGGGCATCTACTCTTAACTCCTTTGAGAAGCTGCGCATCAAGGTCATAGTGGTCTTGATGTCCCTCACGGGGGGGTGTGTGGGTGTGCGCCCATAACCGATTCCTTAGTCTATCCTTTTGACCACCTGCCTGAGATTGGGCATCTTCCCCAATGGTTGGGTTTGTCCTGGCAAAGGTCTCTAGTTGGGTAATGCGCACATCAAGCTCCTCAAAGCGTTGGTCCATACGTTGTTCTAAGCGCTTACTCAAAAACGCAAACTATTGGGTCAGCTTGTTCATTGACTCTTGCAATTGCTCCATGTTTAGTGTAGGATACAAGCCAAAACCACGACCCATACATGTGGGCATACAATTACTTACTCAAAGACCTTCTAATACAACTATATACGCCTAGATGGGACTAAATGCTCCTATAGGACTATATGGGGGAAACGACACAATACTAAATTTCCAGCAACCTATCTGCCCAAAGAATCTATCAACAGAAAATCCAGCAAAGAGATATGAGGATTTTCTGATAGCAGAAAATTCAGCAGCTTATATAAGAAATTATGGACCTCTAAGCAGCTCTATATGATGATACTTGATGCATAATGGACACAAATAAACTAAACCCTGAACATGCAATGCATTCCCCTATAAAAACCTTACGCTCTGATACCAAATTTGATGAAGGACAATTAACCACTTGCTCTAAAAGCTCGAACTATTAGAGTATAGCGAATTAATCCATTTATCTCATAGCCCAGGTCCCACGTCTCATGGGTTAGGACCTCGGCCGAACCCCCTTCGTGGGCCCCAAATCACATGGGCCGCCCACCCCGAGTGTGTCCCCGCATCCCACAGGCTACCCCACTCGAGCCTGGTGTGAAATGCGCGTTAATCACCCCCGGTGAGGAGTCTCGAACACGAGACCTCCCCCGTGGGCCCCAAATCACGTGGGTCACCCACCCCGAGTGTGTCCTCGCATCCCACGGGCTACCCCACTCGAGCCCGGTATGAAAATGCCCCTGCATTAGTGATCATTGTGGGTGCTTCGTGATCAATGGTTTGGCTGGCAACCACCTTCATTACTTGCTTGCTCCTTCCTTGGGGCATGCATGTACTAGTTGCACTGGGGGTCGATACTGGGTGGGACCAAGTTGACATGTGAGTGGTGTCAATTGTTGGGGAAGAGGAGAGGAAGAAGAGATTTTTTGGACTTAGGAGTATTGTAAGTAGAATGCTTTTGTATATTTTGAATTATGAAAGTGGATATTACAATGCTTTGAATTGTTGGAAAGGAGGATTTTCCTTCTTATTCTTTGTTACCTCCCATGTACATGAAGTCTCTTTTTTATAAACTCTTGAGAAAGGATCTACATATAAGAGTAAATGCATTACAACTTTCTACAATAAGCATTAATTACCCAGGAAACTCAAAAGACACTTTCTAGACTAGACTAGGGACACATTCTAGATATTTCCTAAACACTTTATAGACACTTCATAGATAAAATCTAGATATTTCTCAAATATTTTTTTATTTTTAAATTATATTTTCAACACTCCCCCTTAATTTGAAAATCTTGCACTCCCGTCATTTTTCTGAATTTGATGAATTTTTCTATAGTCACGGCCTAGGTGAAAATATCTACAAGTTGATCTTCTGATCGGTAAAACTTTAGCTCGATTTGTCCTTCTTCAATTAACTCCTTGATGAAGTGATGGCGAAGCTTGATATGCTTTGATCGACTATGAAAGACTGGATTCTTTGTTATGACAATTGCTAACATGTTGTCATAAAAAATAGTAGTAGGCGATTTTTGTTCATTTTGTAAGTCGTCCAAAATCATTTTAATCCATATCGCTTCACATGCTACTCTAGTAGCTGAAATATACTCTGCTTCGGCAGATGATAACGCAATTGTCTTCTGCTTCTTTGATGACCATGAGATAATCTTTGATCCCATACAAAATACATATCCTGAAGTACTTTTTATCATCAACTGATCCTACCCAATCACTATCTGTGAATCCAATAAGTTTGTTATCTTGTTATGTTGAGTATTTGATGTCGTTAACTTTTGGTCCCTTAGATGTACCTTAAAAAAAAAATTTGCAGCTTCGAAATGATTCTTGTTAGGCTCACTCATGAACCTCGAGACCAGGCTCACTGCATATACAATATCTGGCCTAGTATTTGAAAGATAGATCAATGATCCAACCAAGCTTCTGTAAATTGAGGCATCGACCTTATGTGCTCCCTCATTGTTTGACAACTTCTAATTTACAGCCGTTAGAGTTGTGACAGATTTGCATTTTAACATGTTGAATCTCATTAAGAGATCATTGGCATACTTTTCTTGTGAAATAAATAAGTCGTCATGATTTTGCCTTACTTGGATGCCAAGGAAGTATCTCATAAGGCCGAGATCAGTCATTTTATATTCCTTCATCATCGCCCTCTTGAATTCTTCTATCATCTTTGGATTGGTGCTAGTATATATCAAGTCATCAACATAAAGGCAGACAAGAAGAAAATCTTGTGTACCTTCTTTCTTCACATATAAGGATGACTCGCTTGGACTTCTTTTGAAGCTGTTTTGATAAAAGTACTTGTCGATCTTATTGTTCCATGCTCTTGGTGCTTGCTTTAACTCATATAAAGCTTTCTTGAATCAATATACCTTTTCTTCTTTTCCTTTCACCACATATCCTTGTGGTTACTCATCATATACTTCTTCTTCAATTTCTTTTATTATTATTATTATTATTACTATTATTATTTTTAAAGGCAACGAAATGAAAATGCATTAAAAACGAAAAAAAGGATATAGAAGGAAGGAAAATAAAAACAAAAGAAAGAAAACCGAAGCTACTGAGATAACAGAAATGCCCTAATAACCTAGAAAACTGAAATCAAAATTACATAGATCTCTCACATTCGTTGCCCATTCTATGACTATCTTCTTAGCCCTAGCACCCACAGACAAAATAGAAGAAAATTTATCGTTGGAATATCTATCATTCCTTTTGGTCCAAATGGCCCACCAAATTGCAAGAACGAGTAAGCACCAGACGATGGACTTGAGTTTCCCAAACTTAGGACCATGCCAAGCCGCAAGAAGCTCAGCAGCTGATTCAGGGTTGCACCAATGTATCAAGAACCTCTAGCAAATATTAATCCATAAAGGGTAAAAGAAGGGGCAATGAACCAGAAGATGATTGACGGTTTCCGCTTCCCACATACAACGAACACATATATTCGCTAACTGCATTCCTCGTTTGGCCAAATTGTCGATCGTGAGAATTCTATTGTGACCCGCGAGCCAGCCAAAGTAAATGAATTTTGGAGGAGCCTGACATTTCCAGATGAAATGATTGGCAAGGCCAGAATAGGGCGCAGAAGGACGAATGAGAGCATATAGGGACTTCACAGAAAAGTTCCCAGATTTGTCTAGTTTCCACTTGACTTCATAGGACTGATCGCGAAGAGGCATAGTCTTCGAAATAAGATCGTGCAGGTTCGTTAATTCGATGATTTCCCCCTCCTTCAAATTCCTGATGCATTTGATAGACCAGACAGTTTGCGCCGAAGAAGAGGAATAACATTTGTTGACGAAAATATCTTTATCGGGAGAGACGGTAAATGAGAGGAAATTGAAGAGACATTGGTTTTTCACCAACCTAATGATCCTTCCAAAAACGGATGGCACAACCGATACCTAGAGAATAGCTACAGTTAGCAATCACCGAATTTTTTGCTGCCAAGATACCACACCAGATGTGCGACGCCTTATAGTATGATGAATCTTTCGGCCACCAACCCCCTGTAGAAGAGCCATATTTCCCTTTAACAATCGAGGTCCACAACGCACCCTTGTCAGTCGCGAATCTCCAAGCCCATTCTCCAAGCAGAACCATATTCATGACTTTCAGATTTTTTACGTTTGCATCACCCTCCTTGAAAACTTTGCAGACCTCATTCCACTCCAGCAGGTGAAATTTTCTTTGATTCTCCTTCCCGAACCAGAGAAAATCTCTTCTAATTTTTTCGATCATCTTCCTAGCCATGGGCGGGCATCGAAATAATGACATAAAATAAAGAGGAAGACTAGAGAGGGCAAACTTGATCAACGTCAAATGCCCACCTAATGATAAGTAGCGGCATTTCCACGTGGACAGATTTTTGTGGAATTTATTAACCACCCTATCCCACATATGTTTCGGTGGAGGGCCAACGGACAGAGGGAGACCAACAAAGGAATTTGGAAACGAATCCACCTGGCACCCGAGCATATCAGCGAGGTTTTGCATCGTCGTTAGGGGAACATTAATCCCAAGGATCTTTGACTTACTCATGTTGATCCGAAGGCTAGACACCGCTTCAAAACAACGTAAGGTAATAAGGAGATTCCTAATGCAGTTGGACGAAGCAGAGGAAAAGATAAGGGTGTCATCAGCAAACCGAATATGAGTGATGGCATTCGAAAGACCTGGCATTGAAATACCATGCAGGAGACCGTGAGCCTGCCCTCTAAGCAACATCTGAGACAGCGCTTCAGCGACGATTATAAAGAGAAGTGGGGAGAGGGGATCCCCTTGGCGAAGACCTCTGGAGCTCTTAAAAAAACCCTTCGAAGCCCCATTTAGGATAGTGGAGAAATGAGTAGAGTTGATACAAGCCATAATCCACCTTCTCCATTTAATTCCAAAGCCCATTCAAGTCAGCATATAAAGAAGAAAATTCCAATCAACATTGTCATAAGCTTTAACAACGTCCAGTTTGCAGAATATCCCTTGAGACTTCGAATAATGACACAAGTGGAGAACTTCGTTGACAATAAGGACTCCATCCAAAATCTGTCTGCCTTTGATAAAAGCAATCTAATGGGGAGAAATGAGTCTGCCTATAGCCTTTGATAGGTGAGAATATAAAACTTTTGCAAGGATTTTATAGGGAATCCTCACCAAACTGATCGGGCGAAATTGGGAAAACGTGTTGGCCCCTGAAACTTTTGGGATCGAAGAAATAAACGAGGCTCCTAATCCTTTCGAGAGCCAACCTCTGGCATGAAATTCATGAATAAAAGACATAACATCTTGACGGACGACCTCCCAAAAGATTTGGTAGAAGCTCGGAAACCATCTAGGCCCGAGGATTTATCCCCCCCTAAGGTGTCAACTGCAGCTTTAACCTCTATCTTTGAGAACTGGACTTCTAAAGAATCGACAACAGACTGCTCCAATGAGATAAAAACTATATTATCAAGAAGCGGGCGTTTCCAATTCTCATAGGTGAGGAGATGTTGAAAATGCGAGATGGCTATACGTTCAATCTCAACTTTGTCTACGACAGTGATCCTGTTATCATCTATACTTGTAATAGTCTTCGCCCTCGCTTGTATTCTAGCCATGTTGCGGAAAAACTTGGTATTCCTGTCCCCATCGGCAATCCATCTTAATCTAGATTTGATTTTCCATGAAGCCTCATCTTCCAAAGATAAATTCGATAAATTCTGAATAATGCTGATTCTTTGGGATAAGGCTTCGCTAGAGAGTGGCGCAACTTCTGCATCTCCATCAATTTGTTGCAGATCAGACATTAGAGATTCCACTTCAGCCTCTCTTTTTTGAAGAACCTGCTCCCGCCATTCCTTAATCTTGTGTTTAAGAAGTCTGAGTTTACAAAGAAGCCAGTGACCAGCATAACCATTAACCTTTAAATTCAGCCACCATTCAATAATGTTCTGATGAAGGCTCTCAAATTGAAGCCACGATCTGTTGAACTTGAAAGGTTTCGAACCCCAGTTTTCACCCTCCATGGAAAGAAGAATAGGGCAATAATCGAACGTCGTTCTTGGAAGCGCCGATTGCTGAAGATAGGGGAACGACTCCAACCAATCAGGAGAAAGAAGGAATCTGTCAAGGCGAGTTTGAATGGAATCAAGTCGACCATTCGTCCAAGTATATCGAGCACCCTGTAACGGAAGATCAATTAGTTGGTGTTGTTGGATCCAATCGGAGAATTGATACATAGCAGGGGTCGGCCTTCTCTTTCTAGAGTGATCTTCAGCAAAGTGGGTGATGTTGAAGTCACCTACCACACAGAACGGCTCAGAGAAAGAATGTCTGTCTCGACTCAGCTCATCCCAAAAATCTTCTCTAGCTGCATCAATGCTAGGCCCATAAACAGCAGACAAAGGACAAGAAAAGGGGGAGGACTTATCTTTGAAAATGACGGACATCGATCACCTGCCTAGAGATCTCCAAAGGATAAGCCTAGAGATCTTCCAACCTTCCCAATGACATCTTTGATCCATTTCTTATTCTGGAGTTTTGCCAAAAGCTCCGCCTTGTTCATTTCCACCATATCATTCTCCTCTTGATTATCCACAATCATTTGCGGAGGTTCCGGCATAAGGACATCAGTAGAAAGATTATCCTAAAAGAGCGTGATCGGACCCAATTCTAAATCGATGAGATATCGCTGAGAGGACTTCGAGGAAGATGAAGCCTGAGATTGATATTCTGAAGCAGTATCTCTCCCCACCGAGCTGGATCAAACGAGGGGCTATGCTTGGATGAGATGGATGGGGAGAGAAGAAGATTCAGAGTTTGCCACCCAAGCGTTGGGGAGGCAAAACGAGTTGAATGAACAACAACAGAGGGGGTCGAGTGGAGAATTGGTAAGAGAGGATTCCGATCCGGGTCCTGGAGAGAGTGCCCGCTCGGCTCAAAAGAGAAGGCCCATATGTCTGGATCCTGTCCACGTGTAGACATCAAAGATGGCATGTGAGACGCTAACTCTTGTAAAAGAGTGTATCGAGGCAGTGCATTAATACCCTCCGACACCAAAAGAAAGATGGCTTCTTTACCCAGCGGATTCTCACAACCCGTCCCCGAATAAAAGGCAGATTATTCGAATCATCAATAAGATCGACCGCACCACGCGTCACTCGAAGTCTCCGGATGTCGGCGTACGTGGACGCACAGGATTTAGCTGCGACAGATGGGAACGGTGGATTCGACAGGACGTCACCACTTGTCGCAAAGATGGCGAGAGAGTGATCTTCACCGCCATAGTTGTCAGTAGGGGTGACAGGCGTTCGATTTGGTGCGCCATGGGACAAACAACGATGTGTACCTTCTTCCAGGAGAGGCTGCAGCGACTTCGTTGGCTCCGGCGGAGGCTCTTCCCTGATCCTCCACAGATCGCCCCACCGGGGTAGCGGGACGTCTTGAGCTTCCCTGACAATCGGAAACTCCAGCGTGCGATCTTCAACCACCACTTTAACAGATGATAGCAGAACCGCACTCTTCTTCCTTCGGACTCGAAGCTTGATGACTCCCACTTCGTCCCCTAGTTTTGTTTTAGGATCTCGTTCCAAGAAAGCTCCCAAGCAGGCAGCAACGGAAATGAAAAATTCATCGAACCACAATTCCAGAGGGATATTCCAAATTTGAAGCCAAACATTTTTCATGCCAAAGATAGAGAAGTCCTCCCATCTCATGACCCTGGCCACCGGGCCTCCCAAGTGGAGGTGTCCTGCCATCAGCAACATCTCTGGGTTTATTCCCGGACACACCCTAACCCATAACTCGTTATATTCCAGTGGTGTGATCTTGTAGTTTCCCAGCCGGAAGCCCGTCGTTTCAGAGATCCAATATTTCACCTGGGATAAGGACGCACCTTCCTTGCATAAGATGACCACCAGCGCCAAATTTCTCCGATGAGAAAAGCCGATTTAACATCAAATTGAAAAGCTTGTAGTTTTTATTGAGCCACAAGCGCCAAAACAATCCTTATGGCTTCCATGCGATCGACAGGAGCAAAAGTTTCATTAAAATCTATACCATGTTGTTGAGAATAGCCTTTTGCCATTGATCGAGCTTTGTGCTTCTAGATCGAGTCATCTTCATTATACTTGGTCTTGTAAATCCATTTCAAGCCTATAACATCTTTTTCTTTAGGTAGATAAATCAACTCCCATGCGTGACTCTTCTCAATAACTGTAATTTCTTCATTTATTGCCTTAATTCAAGCTTCTTGTTTAACTGCTTCTTCAAATATCCGTTGCTCACATGCAAAGTAGGCAACATCACATTTATCGTAAATTTCTATTAGAGAATGCAGCTTCCTTGGAGGTGAATCAAAATATGATGAAGAGCTGCTTAATAAGCATGAAGAATTGCTTGAGCTTGAATTTGGTGTAGTGGGACTTTGTGGAGAAGAGCATGGAGTTGTAGTCACCTTTGGCATAATTTCAGACTCTTCAAATGTCTTTAGAACATAGTTTTGTTTCTCATACAAGTTCCATCCTGTCATTTCATTAAATACCACATCTCTAGAAATCACCAATTTACTAGAAGTGGGATTATAAAGGCGGTAGGCTTTGGAGTCTTCACAGTAGCCTATAAATCTGCGTTTTTCTCCATTTTCGTCGAAGTTTTCTTTCACTTTTTGTGATGAAATGTGAGCATAGGCAATGCATCCAAAAACTTTAAAATATTTTACTGATGGCTTTTTCTGATGCCATGTTTCATATGGAGTCAAGTTCTTTACTACTTTTGTTGGAGATCTATTGAGGATAGAGACTACCATGTGCACAGCTTTCGCCCAGTAATCATTTGGAAGCTCTTTGCCTTTTAGCATGCTCCGAGCCATTTCTATAATTGCCCGGTTCTTTCTTTCTGCCACACCATTTTGTTGATGAGTGTATCTGGCTGTCAGCCCTCTTTTGATGCCATTTGACTTGCAGAAATTTCAAAATTCTTTTGATATGAATTCTCCACCACAATCTGTCCTTAGAACATTCAAGAATTAACCGCTTTGTTTTTCTGTAAATGCTTTGAATTGAAGAAAAATAGTGAAAGCCTCTGTCTTTTGTTCAATAAAATATATCTACATCATCCTGCTATAATCATCAACGAAGAGTAAAAAATATCTATTTTTGTTAAGAGATGGCATCTACGTAGGACCACAAATATTAGCATGTACAAGTTCAAGAGGAGCTTTTGCTCTCCATGATGTACTCGTAAATGGAAGCCTATGAAATTTACCATAGATGCAACCTTCACAAACTTTATCTTCTTTGTTAATAAAAGGTAGATCGATCAATATATTCTTCTGCTTTAGCAATTTAGGCCTCTGAAATTTAAATGCCCATATCACGAATGCCATAGCCAAGTTTCATCAACATCTTCAGATTTTAATACAAAATTTCTTTTTAGTGGCATGTTGAGAAAGAAAACCTTGTTTGATATCATTTTCACTTTTGTCACAATTTGTTTATTCTTCTTACTCTTATCCAAGATCATGCATTCATTTTTATCAAAATTGACTAAATATCCATTCTGAATTAGTTGTCCAACACTAAGCAAATTTTTGAGCCAAGCTAGGAACATAAAGAACATCATGGATAAGTTTAGAATTACCTTCATTTGTTTCTACAGCTATGACTCCCTTTCCTTCAATATTTTGAAGCTTTCCATCTCCAAGTTTTACTTGAGAATGTACTCATTCATTCAAATTAACAAAACAACTTCAATTTCCTGTCATATGGTTACTGCAACCGCTATCCAAATACCAAATATCATTTGATTCTTCTTGAATATTCAAACAGGAATAAAATAATTTTTTCGATTTTTCTATCTTTTCAAAAAAAAAATTGCTTCATTCTGTCTTATACCAACAATCTTTATCTATGTGGCCCGATTTTTTGCATATGTTGCATTTATTGTACCAACAATCCTTATCAACATTATTAGACTTTTTGCAAATAGAGCATTGAGAATCATTTTGCTTGTTATCTCCTGGATTCCTTTGGTTGTTGAAATCAGACCTTCCTCTACCTCTTCCATGACCACGGTTAAAGTTTGTCCTCCCATGACCTCTTTCGGATTGCCATCTTTGATTTGGATATGCCTCTTGACTTATCTTGTCTACTTCCATATTCTTCTTTCCTGATATATTTATTTTGGACTGAAAAGCATCTTCAATGCTTTGCTCCACAAACCTGCTTATCCTTTGTTCATGTGCTTGAAGAGAACCCATCAGCTCATGTAAACTTAACTTAGATAAATCTTTAGATTCTTCTATGGTAGCTACTACATGATCAAATTTTATCGAAAGAGTTCTTAAAATCTTTTCCATGCTTTTTTGATATCTTGGATCGTATCTCCGTAATTTCTAATTTGATTAATGATGCCAGAAACACGAGAGAAGTTTGAATTGACTCACCTTCCTTCATTTGTAAATTATCAAAATCTCTCCAAAGATATCGAAGTTTGATAGTGATCACCTTTTTTTATCATTGAAATTATTTCTTCAAAATCTCTCATGCTTCTTTTGAAGTTGTTGTAGGCAGGAGTCTGGGAAAGATGCTTTTGCTCACTCGTTGTTGGATGTAAAGTAGAGCTTTGGCATCTTTCTTTTTATTGTCCTTGAATGCTTGTTGCCTTGCGTCCGTCCATGTTGTTAATGTTGCTGCATTTTCTGGTACTTCATAGACATCTTCCACCAACTCCCACAAGTCTTGTGTGATGAAGAGAGTCTTCATTTGAATGCTCCAATAGTCGTAGCTTTCTCCTTCGAATATGAGAACCATATTTTGTTAATAGTTGAAGATGGTGTTGCTGTAACTTGCTGCCATATATGTATCTTGAACCTTGCTCTGATACGAAATTTGTTGGGGAAGAGGAGTGGAAGAAGAGAATTTTTGGACTTAGGAGTATTGTAAGTAGAATGCTTTGTATATTTTGAATTATGAAAGTGGATATTATAATGCTTTGAATTGTTGGAAGGGGGGACTTTCCTTCTTGTTCTTTGTTGCCTCCCGTGTACATGAAGCCCCTTTTTATAGATTTTGGAGGAAGGATCTACATACAAGAGTAAATGCATTACAGCTTTCTACAATAAGCATTAATTACCTAGGAAACTCAAAAGACACTTTCTAGGCTAGACAAGGGACACATTCTAGATATTTGCTAAACACTTTCTAGGTACTTTCTAGACACTTCCTAGATACAATCTAGGTATTTCTCAAATATTAGTTATTTTCAAATTATATTTTCAACATCAATGAGAGCCCCATGACCAATGTCAAGAGCCCCGGTAAAGGAGGAAGGTTGTATTTTGGTTGATGGTTGATCTCGGAATTTTCGTCAATCTACTATTTAAAAGCCAACTCCAAACTGTTGGAAGAAAGGCCAAGATGATGATATGATATTATTGTAAAAGAGTATTTAGTTCATATTGGTATAAGTACATATTAAAGAAACATATATGCATAAATAGAAGTGGAATAAGATGCCATGATTTTTATTTTCTTTATGAATGGTATGACCACAAAAGTCATGTATAAACACCAAAACATAGGAAACGTGTATAGCTTTGGTATAAAAAGCAGTGCATAAACATGGATAAACTTATATAACAAAGGCACTTTCTGAAAATCCGTAATGTTAAAGACATGTTGGAGATGGGTTTCAAACACATGCCAAAAGACAATTATAGGACAACACGTTAATTGATTTTTTTACTTTTTCATCTCTTGATGCTAAACAAATGGTGAAATGTGGGACATTCATAGCAAAGGTTCAGAATGAATCTGATCACCAAGCAACAAGACTCATATTAAATGGGCCTCCTTGGACCTGTCAGCAACTAGCAGGATCACAGCCCACTTCCAATCCTCTCTGACCTTGAGCAGGCAATGAGAACATTCCCTGGTTCTAAACTTTCATCTTGGGTCTTTACTAGTAGATTATTTCATTTATACATCAGTTACATAGTTCCAATGTATTTATATTCATCTAGGGATATACATATGCCTCTTCGGAGACATCCGAAAAAATTAGAACAAAAGAGAAAATCAGCATGGTTCCCGTGCAAGGTAAAGAGAATACATCTAAATTCTAAGCCTCATATAATTGGGGTCGACTACACGAATCCTGTTTTGGTATCCAACTCTTTCGAATGTCGGATTCTCATATTAATGAGAAACAGCAGTCCAAAGTTTCATGCCTGCTGCCAAATTTGATGCAACGTTCCTTTATCCAGGCTTTGGACCAGCAATGATAGCGCAAAACTCCCATGGCAGAGTCCTATGAACTAATATCTATTTAATGATATATCTTGTGATATTATCATTATAATGCAACTATATGGACACAGCCTTATTGGGCTCTCTGGCTCTCAAGGTTCACCATTCTGACATCTCACGTCCATATCTAAGTTGCAGGAGTATTATCTATTTAGGGCTATGTCATATCCCTCTTAAACATGACTCAGAAGGAAGCAAAACCTTAAGGGGAGGGGAGGAAGATGATACCTTTGGAGGAGAGAATGCGTTTTTTGTGATGACCACTGTTAAGTAATTCGACATTGAACTGTTTGGGGATTGTGTCAACAGTAGGAATCTTGTACGTCCATGTTCCTTCGGAGACCACCAATCCATCCGAATTCGTTTCATATTGTTCGAGCATGAAAAATCCAAGACCTTGGACAAAAGCTCCTTCAACCTTTGGGAAAAAAAAGAAGCTGAATTAAACATGCAAGTCTTAACTACTTATTTGATTTAGCTGAAGATAGGACATGCTAAACAATAAATGATAAGGTGCAGAACTTTAGTGCAGTTATTCTATGAAGGAAACAAGACAGATGGAATGTCAAGCATGTAACATGAACACATCCCAATGCAAATGTAAATGTTAGGCCATGCTTATTGTTACATTGCTAAGCTGATGTGGTATTATTATACATCTACAAGTAGACAAGGTAGTCAATCTATTAAACTCTAATTACAAGTGGCTTGCATAGATGAATGCATGAAGATGCACATGTCAACTTGCATACATAAGCTACACATGTACTAGGGCACCATTACATGCAAGGTTGTGGATGCATTTATGCATATGCTTCTACAATGCATCTTTAAGTAGCTCAAATGCAAGGTACTCCATATCGGTAATGGTGGTGGTAATGGTCACCACCATTACCGATATGAGTATTAGCCGTGATAGCCGATGTGGGGCATAACGATCGTTAGGATCCCCATAACGGTTGAAAAAAAATTGCTCAAAAAATTCTGGAAAAATATTTAGAAAATCCAGACTAATGTAAATATTCCAAACATGTATTCATTTTTTGTTTTGAACATGTTTATGGTAGTGTAACAACTCTTTGGTGAGAGTGTTATATCTAGTGAATTTATGGACATGGCTATGTGTCTCTAATATTTACACATCACAATCGCACATTAGAACTAGAAATAGGAAAAGAAAGGCATAAATACCACTTAAAAAAAAAAAAAAAAAAAAAAAACTGCCCTTAGAGCTTTTAATCGTCCAAATCGCTTCAATCCGTAGTTTTAATCCTAAAACTATAGTAAGAGTAGCAGAAATCTGCTGCAGAATAATCTAAGAAAGTGTTTAGAATAAGATAGGTGGAAAAATGAGAAAATGAATTTTTTTTTTTTAAAAAATAGCCATTTTTCAACCATTACGGGGGTAACAGTCGTTATGCCCTATAACGGCCGTTAAGACTCTTGTAACGGTCGATAGGATCCCAAAAAACCAACTGCCTCGTTTCACCCCCATATCATGTAACGGTCACAGCCGTTACCTATATGTATTGGCCTTTATGGCCAAATCGTAACGGGTATAGAACACCTTGCTCAAATGACAAAAATGTTGGAGTCCACATGTAGCGGTGCACATGCACAAAGGTAAGCATATTGACAAGACACACATCTCCATGCTCCTCAAGTTGACATCATAACTGGAACAAAGCTATGATGGTAATGGTGAACAATACATCCATCTCCAACTACACCTACATGTGATACAATTTTATTCGATGCATTGATGTACAGAATAATAGAGAGACAAACATGCACATGTACATCACCTGCATACCACATGCATAAACACAGAGAAAGTGCAGCTTAGAAGATGCACCTGAAGAAGCAAACCATAAAAGGGACTTATTAAAAGTGAAAGCCTAGAGGAACTAACCTGCCCCAAGTCCACGGCAGGGTTCAGGCTCTGACCACAGTCATAGGTAATATCTGTCCGCAAGATAGTGGTAGCACCTGTAATAAGATCTATCTCCACCTGTGACAATCACATCTTAATGGTTAGTATTCACTAGATATGATTTTATAAATCCATATCTTATTAAGATTTGCTAAACATAACAACCGATGTGGACCATCAGCTACTGAGCTGTTCCTGTGGTGAGAGCAGGTAACTGTGTGCCGAGGGACAAACTGGGGAAGGCCCACTTTTGGGACCTTGCTCAGGGCATCAATAGTTGACTTTGAACTGGTACATACAAGTGGAATATGACTATTTAAGTAAAATAAAGCATTGTGATGTCCTCATGGATAATGTTGATCCAGAGGTAGGAAGAAGTGGCATTGCATGCTAGAGACCATAATTTTTGCAATTTCCCTTGAGCAATGGTTAGGTGAAAGTTCCGTTATGGACTTTATTATGTTGGCATATGCGGGAGTTTGATACAAGTATCAATGGTAGGCAGTCAATCGGTTCCTGAATCCTTAGATGACAAAAGTATCATACACCAATTAACCAGTTTGGGTCCAGATTTCTGGCCCAGTTCACAATTGGGTCATGTTCAGGTTCACATATTCGGATTCAATTCAATTAGAAATCAGATCATGCCGTATATCTGAATTGTGTACCTGTTAGCTACCCAAATATATGATTCATTTACTCTTATCATTTCTAAGGGTGCATTTGGTTGCACCAAAAATTCATTATATTTCATGGCTAGCACCCTAATTCGGTGCAACCTATCATGAAATTTCACAATCTTTCGTGCAACCAAACCAGCCTTGGACTATACTTACAACTCAAGGAAACCATACAAAAGGTATGCTTCTAGCATGGACATGGGTTTAGACCAAGATATTCCAAAAGGGTTACGTAACGACTGTTACATAATGGTAACGGTGGGAACAGTCATGCATTATTGGGCCGTAACCGTTACAGAAAAAATGACACATAATGGCCGTTACGGTGCTGATACATATTTTTAATGACCGCAGTGGCCATTACAGGGCCAATACATTTTTTTAATGACTGTAGCAGCCATTACAAACCCTTGCAACAGCACTTTAAGGCCTATATTGTAACAGTAATTACAATGGCTGCTATAACCACCGCTACCATTATTGAATAACTTGGTCTAGAACAATTCTAGAGCCAATTACGGATCCAAACCCATTCCAAACTCGATTTTTTTTTTTCGTAACTAGAACCAACAGTGTTTGACATGACCCAACAGGTACTCAAATCCAATTAGATCTGAATCCAGTACCTCAAATATGGTACTTGTATCCGAACCCAACAAGGCCTTAATCCAAATCCCTTAGGCAGGTCCAGATACAAGACATTGATACTTGACCCACTGACAACCCTAATAGGTGGGTGCCTTGTTGTGCATCCAACTACTAGAGCATGACTCTTCATGTGTATGGGTGCTGCGGATTAGCAATTTGCCTGGAAACTACCCTCTTCAATTGTCCTAATATGGCTGCTCATCCTTTGGGACTTGCTAGTAATAGGCTAGGCTCAATACTAGGTAGGAACATGCTGGCATGTGACTGGTGTCAATGTGAACCTCCCATGGCTAGTTCCCATGCGAGTTCCAAGAGAAAGGTTGAAGTATGGTGGGCAGCATTTCCAATCTACCATTTAAAGCCCACACTACATTTCTGTGAGAACGGTCAAAACGATGAACAACAAACATAGAATGACTAAAAAACTTCCCAAGTTGGTATATTTTTCCAAAAGTGCTAGTTGTAGCCACAAATCTGCAAGACCCCCATACATGTCAAATTGGCACACATATGCAGGATATAAGACATTCATCACACAAGGCGCACGGTGAAATATGAGGGGGTTTTCTATAGTAGTTTCTTAGACAATGTTTTCCCTTCCTCTTTCTGTCATTCTTCTTTTCTCTCCTTCCTTTGATGCCATAAATTCTACAATAGAAGAAGTTAGACACGTAAATTTGTAATGTCATTTGCATCAATGCCCTGTCTTTGAGTTTTAAAACAAGATATCAGTAGTAAGTACACATGGAATTTCAACGGTTGACTCTCAACCAGGCCTGGGTCAGGTCCTATATTGCATCCATTTTATGTTCTTCCAAATCGGACCCACTTAAAAATCAGGCATGCAGCTGGATCCAACGAATTTAGTAATCAAGGTGAACTTTTGGACCCAAACCTACCCTATATGTCCAAATTGGTATCTGGACCCATTTACCATTGGATCGGTTCCAATGATCCATCAGGACGCAACCCTAGCTCTAAATGGGCTTGGTATAGCCGGGCATAAGCACATATTGTTGCCTCAATATGTCCACTTTCTAGGGTTTTGTTGTGCCAACTGGGGGCAGTTGGAAACTCCTAGACACGGCATGACACTCCAAAATATGTACAGATAAAGTGTCCTAGTGATGAAATAAGAAAGTTGCCTTGGACACTTCATGTTTGATGACTCCAAACATATTCTCCACAAAACTTTTCTTTCATCCTTCTTTTGCTCTGTTTTTCTTTTTCTTTCTGCTATATGAATTTCTTTTGTCAAGCCAAAGGTACCTCACTTCAAGCCCTCAGGTTTGCCTCTGTTCTTATAATTGAACAAACAACTCGTTGAGACTTCCTCTCACTAATTCGATTTTAGTTTCATTGTTCATTATAGATACAATGACCCATATGACAAAAAGCAGAATTCTTTTTTATGTTTCATTATAGGTACCATGACCCATATAACAAAAAGCAGAATTCTTTTTGTTTGTTTGTTGGGACATGGGGTTTTCTAATTTGTTTAGGAGAGCAAGTGATGTTCAAATGAAAATCTATTGTTTGAGATGATTATGCATGATCTTTGATGTACTGTTAATTGATTCTTTATTAGTTTCGATTAAAGTATTTGGAATTTGTTTGAACTATGTCAATACTTTTTCCTAATTTCCATGCATTTAATGTTTTCATTGTTTTATTTTATTTCAATTCTATTTTTAAAATTTATTATTGAATCAAAATGTTATTCGTATGTGTATGGAAATGCCACGTGACTACTTTTTTGATGTAGAGCGGGTCGCAGACAATTTCATGGCCAAGATGGATCAGAAAAGGCACGGTCGACAACATAAGTGATCCGGACCGTTGGACCTTAGATCGGGCATATCTTGCAATCCGGAATGAGTTATCTGACATAAAATATATGATTTTGGGGTGGAATGAGCTACTTTAGCCAACCAACCCCGCTATGCCAAGTTGTGCAGCTCGAATTTGCGAGAAACCCCCTGATCGACGGTCGTTTCCCCGTTTTAATTTCGTTTTTACAATAAATAGTAAGTTTTAGTCTTCTTATAGCTCTTCATCCGTTGGGCTTTAGGAGTTGTGTCCAACATGAAAAGTGCTTAGAATAATTAGGAGAACAGTTTGGTGAAGCCAAATAGGACACTTACTATTTTTGGCCGAAAACCTTGCGCACTAGTAGACATCACGACCGTCTATAAATATTAAGTTTACTATTCATAGTAAGTCGCGGATTCTATGAGTTTTAGTTGTAGTTTGAGTCTGATTTCTTTCCTATTGCTTGGTTCCCTTATTTAAAGGGGTGTAAACTCGTTTTTATTCATTCATCAATTAATTTTGAATTTGTTAGAATTTATTTCTATTTTCCTGCTTTCTTTCCTCGTGGATTCGAGAAGTCTCTGTGAGGAGTCCAGAGAAGCTCCGTGGATTCGGAGTAGTTATCCTTGAGGAAGATGGTGATCGACCTCATCACGTTCATCCCCGTGTCATTTTTGGAGTTTTCCATGATGGACATTTTAGGGAACACGACACTTGACACGTGCCCACATCTAGGTAGCAGAGAGAGATTAAGCCTGAGCCTGATACGCAAAACCCAAGCCTAACTTGAGTTTGACCCTGATTAAACTAATAGGCCCAAGCCAAAGTCTTAGCACAAATAAACTTAATAAGGCTGAATCTGTTTCATGTAAAAGGGATGAATAGGGGTTTTATTCATTATGATTTATATTTAGTAGCTTAGATATTGTAGCTATAGACTAATTCCAAGGTCAAGCCTGGCCCATTAGAATCGGGCATCGAAATCCCAAGCCAAACCTGATCCATGGGTCCAATAATCAAGCCCAAACCCGACTCTAGTCAGGCCAAGTATGAAAGCCTAGTAGGCTGGCGAAACCCATTTACAGGCCTAGTTAGGATCAACTTTAGGTACCACCATAAAAAAGAAGGAACAGGTCTAGTTGCTTCATGATTTTTTATAGAAATGATTGAACAGGTCTAGTTGCTTGATGATTTTTTATAGAAATGATTGACTTTCAAGTGCATAAGAAAAGCATTTGCAGATGAATTGTTATATTCAACAACAAAGGATAAGAATTGAGAACTATCTTTCATATTCTGCAGTTCACATGCTTGGTGAAGCTTGTGAAAATTGACTACTTGATCAAACTTGGTGCATGAATGGACCCCACTCAATTTGCAAACACACCAATTCACGGATGAAACTGAAATAGGTCACCTGAAATCCTGTAATTCTTGAAGTGGGGTATTGAACATTTTGACTTGTGTTTTCCTGATTGGCTACCATTGCTCGATTTCATGAATTTGTGGAGGCCCAAACAGGTCCTAGCCAATTATATCATAAAAATCACCAAGCTGCTGCTTTTTTTTTCTTTCCTTTTCTTTTTTTTTTTTCCCAAAAACCACCTTGAGACAAATAGATTAACTCAGTGAAGTACCGAGTCCAAGCACCAATTTTCTAAACATTGGAAACAAAGGGACAGGCCATGAATTCACCTCTTCTTTATGGATAGTATAGATTAGTTCAAAGTGAACAAAGTAGGGCCATGAGTTCACCTCACTTATAGCAGCACCATAGTTAAGGTATTGCATGGAACTATAGTCAGGGATCCATAGAGCACTACTTGATAAGTTCACTGATTGGAGATTCGCCTGCAAAAAGAAAGAGAGAAGTAAGAGAGACTAGTTCTCAGGCCACTTTGTATTTTAATTACTGCAAAGAAGATTTCTGTTAGAGTGAAAAAGGATAATATAACTCGTGGGCCAGGAATGAAAGGTAGATGTGTGAGACATGGGTTTAATTAAAGATACATTTTTATTTTATTTTATTTTATTTTTATTATTATTTTATTTTATTTTATTTTTTTTTTGAGAGAGAGAGAGAGAGGTTTTTATCTTTAAAAAAAAATAAAATAAAAATTAAAGATATGTTAAGAGGATTAATGTGGATAAGGGAATAATCTCCAGTGTTGAATGTTTAATTTGAGTCGGCAACCAATTGCATCTTGTAACCTGTGTCACAAATGCACAGAATCTGGAAGATTCATCAGTTGGGCCCTGCCATGGATGGGCCCTGATCATAGCTTGGACTGGAGGACTTTCCCATTTTATATCGATGGTTGGTTGGACTATTTCCCAACTGTTCAATTCTGATAATCAGAACCCCACTAAATAGTGGCTACGATTGTCCAACTAAGGTGAATTTTAGGGCAAAGCCAGGTATGGAAGGGCCAGCAGATGAACAGTCCGTATCCCATACAGTTTCGCTAAACAGATTGCTTTATGACCAAGACCAACACAGATATAAGTGATGCATCCAGACACCTTTCCCAGATAAACTCTGCCACTTAACTCATCAAGGACCATTTCCCATTGAAAACATATGGTAGAAATCTTCTGCAAATCTTTCCTACTAGAACAAATTAACAGATTACACTGCATATTTACAGCGTGAACCTCTTGTGAACTTTCACTTGTTTTAGAATGTCTATACAAGAAGCCATGGTTTTTAGATTCGGGGACTCGGATCAACTCATTGAGTCGCAACTTGCCCGAGTCAGGGGGTGTATTAGACCAAATCACCCAAATCTTGGATGACTCGGGGTGAGACTCATGGTATCGAACCGGATTGGGTAGTACTGAATCTGAATCTACTTGGATGAGTTGCATCGGACTTGTCCATATCTTAAAACCATGCAAGAAACTAGTAACGAAAAGACTTAAAGACAAAATGCTACTTTCCCTATATCTACAGACTCCATGTGGAACATATATAATATTTCCCCTATGAGTTTTACTAAGCCCACTGGCATCCACACCAACCAGGCATGTGTGTGACAGCTAATCTGTGCATCAAGCAGGCCACATCATTTGGATGAAAAGGCCTAAAAATCTGGCTTGTCCACTCATTAGGTGGCCCACATGTGTATGCCGAATGTGGGCTATTGGCTAAAAGTTCTAAACTATCTATTATGTATGTGGTTTGCCTGACTTTTGGTCCAGGTAATCTAAATAGGTCACCTAATGCATGATAAGATATGTCCAATACGTGTGTTGGGATCTCATATTCTCATATAAGGATATGTTTATATTTCTGTGTCCCTGGGATGTACCATTTCCTTTTTCTTTTATAAAATATGGGAGTTTCCTCTTCTTCTCTCATCTTCTCTCCATTCTCTTATTCATCCTGTATCATGATTTAAACAATGGGTGGCCGGATGTAGAGGTGAGTGTGTGGTTAGCAAGACCACCCTGCAAGGCAGGCATGCATGCATGCATGGGTATATCAATGGTTCTAAGTAGAATTTAATAGATGGTAGTGAGTCAAGGATACCATTGGGAATTTAGAAATCAGTTGATGTAAATTTCTCAAACATACTTTTCAACTCAAACAAATCCAAAAGTCGAATACAGTTCAGAATCCAAATCATCACCTGAAAAATCAGAGCATCCCATGAAAGCACCTCCATTTGCTGCTGCAAACTTTCCTTGAGTGGCATAAGCCTTTCAACCAAGACATTGCATGCAAGTTGAACTGCAGCGCAGCTCGCTTCCAATGTGGTGCTCCCAGCAGTGAATCCACCTTGCACCATACTCAAAGTATCCGCCTGAAGAACACGAACTCTCTCCAAAACATCTAGGCTTCCATCACTCCATAAACGATTGAGAGCAAATGCAGTCATCTGCTTCACTTTTGTCCACAGTCCTTGTCCCAACTCAATCCCACCAACTTCAACAACGATCGAGCCATCATTGAGAATACTCACCCTGCCTGGTGTTGGCCTCAGTCTCACTTCATGCACGATGGGTACACGTGAAATCCCACGTTTCTTCCATTTATTACAACCATTGAACCGTTTGATCATTTCAGTCCTGTGGTGAAAGCTTGAAGAAGCAGCCAACTTATTGAAAACTGAAGGTAATGTGTACTCAACGGGTTCTCCAGCAATACCTTCATAAAACAGATTGAGACTTTCAAATGTGTGGAGATTCTTCTTTCTTATGAAATCAGCCTCCACAGAAAGAGCTGATGCCACATGCTCGATTACAGCTTCAGCAATAAAAGATGCTTGCACCTCTCCAGGACCCCACATGGCCGATTTGCTTGAATGGTTTGTCTTGCAGACCTTAATGTCAAAAGAGAAAGCTCCCCAGTTGTACCTCTTCAATGCTCCAACCATGTTCGATGGCATGATCGGACTTATGTCTTCCGATATCCCTGCATTGATCAATATATCGGTGTGTAGAGCTGTGATCTTCCCATCAGATTTGAAACCGACAGTGTAGTTTATTTTCATTGGATGGCGTCCTCCTGCCATTATCATATCAGTCTTACGGTCAAGGTAAATTCGAACAGGGCGTTGTAACTTGTATGCTGCAAGTGCACACGCTGTCGCAACCTACGAATAACAGAAACCACTTGATTGTTACGCCATGCACACAACACTGCATTCATAACTCAAATGAGATAATTTAGACTGCATTTGGTTTCACAAGAGATTTGAATCCCAAACATTCCATTTAATCAAGAGGAAATGACAAGAAATATTGATGTTACCTAGTTATAAATTAGGAATTTCCAGTCAGATTGCAGTTACATTTCTTTCGAGTCCAACCTCAAGGTAACATAGATGCAATTCGGAGCGCAGACTTTGGAAAAAGAAAAATACTTAGGGAGTTACAGTTGGGTTATTTCAACTTTAATAGACTAATACTTGTAATTTATTTTGATAGTGCTTGGATTTAATGCAATGATTTGATTAACCATAAATGAAATTGCCAAACTGGGGGTTGAATCAACTTACTATATAATGACAAGCAGCCCATACCTGGAGTTCCATGGGTCTCAAGTTGGACTAAAATGACATGAATTGCTATTTGGGCTAGTGCCTCGTTACAAATGGAGTGGAGCTTGCTCCACTTGGAACATTTCAACTCAGGGCCGGTTTGGCTTGGTGAATCCAAAAAGTGGATTAGGAAAGGGAAACATCTCATCAGAGGAAAGCTGTGGATGAACAACAGTGGGAAAGAATCCTAAAAAGGCTGTTTGTTTTAGTCTTCATGATTATAAGGAAATTTTAGAATGATCAATGGTTAAAAGTGAATCTGTCTCTCAAATAAGTGTAAAAATCAGGACTTTGAACTTTTCATAGCAAAGGAAAATGCTCTTTTTTGAGTAAAACCATGAAAAGGAAACAGTTTTCCACAGGTTGCCTTATTGTCACAATAGGAAAAAATAATAATAATAATAAGTCACGTCCGTGTTTTCCCTCCCTCCCTCTTCTTTCACAACTTTGATTAAAAGTAGACAAAAACAGAAATAAAGAAAGAAAAAAGGCTTGACTCAAATGGTTGTTCATCTGCTATCCAAGTTTTGCTCAGCTGAATCAGTGAAAATATGCCATCTGTATAAAGATCATCTGGCTGAAAACTCCAACAATTTTCTAGGAAATCAGAGCTTGTCAACATTGGGAGCCTCGCAACTCAAACATGCTTGAAATCGATCATAGAGATTTTGTGTAGTATTTTATACAAAACCAATGGTGTTATGATATAATCCAAATGACCTCAAGATATTCCAAGTCACTCACCTCCAGAGAAAGAGATTTTATTTGGAAAAAAAAATAAAAATGGTGGGAGTGGAATTTGAACACCCAACCTCAACCAAAGAAAGCAACACACTTAACCAGCGACAGAACTGTCTTTTAGCTGATACAAGTTATGTTTTATATTACTTACATTAACTATTTGAAATTTCTATTCACACTCCAAATATTTACAATTTACTGTAATTAAATATCGAGTCGAGTTGGGTCGAGCCTTCAAGTCAACCTGACCCAGCTGAACATCAGGTTATGTAAAGTTTTCGGGTTTTTGAACTAAGTTTTCCATTTTCCAAAGGCCCAAATACTATGTACATTGAGTTGACCTAGGAAGACCCACAAACCACGATTTGGGAATACACCCGAGTGTGACTGAAAGTAATTGCTCTAGAGAACTTTATTCAAGTTTAATTAAAATGGTATGCATCAATACTCACAGGCAACGCCCTTAATGCCTTTCCGCCAAATCCTCCTCCAACCCTCCTCGTGATCACCCGAACATTATGGTGGGGGACGCCGAGGCATTCTGCAATTACCTGCTGTGCATTTTCAGGACATTGGCACGAACTGTAAACCACCATACAGTTGTCTTCATCTGGTATGGCAAGCGCTGTTTGAGTCTCCATATAGAAATAGTATTGGGACCCAAGTTCAATCTGGACAATATCATTGCATGCTAGTCAGTCTTTGGTAACAGATCTTCATACAGCATAGTTGTTGCTTTTATAATAAAAAGGAGTTCGTATAAATGCATCCCTGAACTTGATTGCCTGCTGAAAAAGTTCACTTTAAGAGTTGCATACTGAACCCAGCAAATGATACGGTATATATGGGGCCATGGTTTGCAGATCTAGATCATTGATCTGACTTGGCCCACGGCAAGTCTAGCATACATGGACTGTTCTCAAGCCAGAGATAGATTTATTTTATTTTAAAAGATAAGCTGGCGATAGATTTCAACCCATGATAACAAAGAAATTTAAAAAAGAAAAAGGCATTTGAGTACCTTGGATGAGAGGATCTCGTGATCGGCTTCAGCCATTCCTTTTGAGAAATCACCAATTGGTGTTGGGCTAAGGAAAGAAGGGACCTCAAAAAAGCTGGATCTTTCAACCGCCTCTTCTACTGTCAAAATGGGTGATTCTAAATTCTCCATATCGTAATCAACCACAGCTTGATTAGCAGCCATGTTGGCATATTTCTGTGTTTCTGCAATCTAACCATTAACCATTTCAGAAACTTGAACCATGGAATAAAACAAACTAAATAAATAAACACTCAGATTCATACATATAAAACATGCAAGATCACAGAAAAGAAATATGCTTATCTAATTCAAGAAATGGTCATTAAATTCAATGCCCTGCTACAGGCTTACAGCCATTGGTCGGAGTGGGATTCTGAATCATAGTTTAGCATGTGTTCTAATGTTGGACATGTGTGCTAGATCTGGGCTGTTCATCAGATGGGCCATATCCGGCACACGTTGAATGTGGACTGTTTGTCAAATTCTTTTAACTGGCCATTTCTTCATACTTACGAATCTTAAACCAGCAGGATTATGGTCCATGGAAACTTGTTTCTGCTTGTGTAGTTTTTGCTGTGCAATAAAATTTTAGTTACCAATTCAATAATTTAAATAAATAAATAAATAAAATGAGGCCCATGGCACATAGAAACTGGGGCCGACTAGATGAATGGTCCGGATCTCACACACAAATTGGCATCTTTCATGAGAGTAGGATTCAAGAAAATTCCCTCACCAGTAAACATTGCATATGTCTAAAATCAATTGGAGAGACAGAGAGTTACCACGAAACCAAGCGGTTGACCAGCGAACTGAGTAACATCATCAGCAAATAGAGGATCTCTACCAAAAATACTCAAGGACCCTATGTTCTTCCCTCCTCTCGGTATGTCTTTAACAGAAATAACTGTCATGATTCTTTTAGAAGCTGATGTAGAATTGAATTTAATACCCTTCACACGTGCCAAAGGCTTTGTGCTACAAATGAATGCACCATGAAGGCAATCCTGAGGAGAAGGCATGTCATCCACATACAGTGCTTCACCTACATCATTTTACCACAATCTGACACATCAGGGATATGTATGGTTATACTTATATGATAATGAACTAACAAATATGTTTACAGCACCTCCACACACGGACACATGTGCCAACCTAACATGTGCGGGATATCCAAACCATGCATCAGGCCCTGCCACTGTGTAGGTGACCTGACTAAAAAAATCCAGAAGTCAACTATCATGCAGGCCACATGAGTACATTAAATGCTGAGTGTGGAGAATCCTGATCCATGGCTTGTATGTCTTGACACAGTTGGCACATCTGACAGAATGTAGAAGTGCGGGAGGATCTAGCAAAGCACTATGCTTATCTAAGTGGTTCAATTCCTAAAGCATTACAGACAAAAGTTTAACTATACAATATATGAACCTAGAAATAACATAAATAGTATTCAGATAATGAGGTTTTTTGGGAGTCTCACCCCTTCTAGCCCTCCATTTGGTGATCCAGTCCCACTGTGGACGTCCTACATGGAGAAATCTCCTTAATTAGAATAGGGGTTGTCGATGGGCTGGGCTTGGCTTCACCCAGATTTTGAACTGGTCAGGCAGGGCTTGTTTGGCTAGGTCCATTCAAAATTTTGATTTTTCTTGGTTCAGGCCTGGCAGATTGAAAGCCCTAATTAGATCTCAATCACCGATATATTTGCGTTGGAAAACTGGTCATTGCTTCCAAATCACTTTTGAAAGGAGACTTTTTCCTTGTAGTTGTAGCTCATCTACAATCAAACCTTCTAGATGAACAGCCTAAATCACCACGTGGCAGGGCAGAAGGGAAAACAAGCCTTGTGGGTGAGCCTCCCTAGCAGTTCCCATATAATATTGTAAAATACAAGAAGACAGATTAGTCTCACTTCAAAAAAGAGGTGGGGACACCCTGTGTCTTCAAAAAATAAAAAAATAAATAAATACAAGAAGACAGATTAATGTATGTTCCTAGAAACATGCTGACCCGTGCCTAACACTCATATCTGGACACTGCTGGGTTTAATGAAGGGTGTCTCAATGTTACAAAAGGTTGCAATCTATTAAGCTTCACACACAACTTCAAATAAAACCAGAAGTAGTAACAACAAGACATAGAATACAGCATACCAGAAGCTTGAATCTCTGCTCCTGCTTTTTCAGTAGGCTTCCCAACAGGAAAATATTCCCCATGAACTTCTAAAACCTGCTTTGCAGATAACCCCAAAGAAGATTTGTTTTCCCAATAATTAAAATACCCATTGGCACCACCATTAGCATCACCATCAGATATCTTCATCTGCAAATCTTTTATTGGTAACATTAAACCCTTAACAAGGGGTCGAAGAAAATCAAAAAGAAACCCAACAGCCAAACTTGATCTATAAGCAGGACTCGACGTGCCTTCTTTAGGCACCACCATTGCTCGGACTAGTCTGATTGCCTCAAGCAAAACGGGCACAGTCAAAGATTTCCCAGCTAAAAATCTCTCAACCTTCCTTGCTCTAATTGCATGGTTAGTCCCGTATGCACCAAAAGCTAACTGTGGACTTACCACAACAAATTCATCTGATGTTCTAGAAACATAAGCTAAGAAAGCACAATTGAGATAAGCTACAGCATTTCCAAGGGGACGTGGTGCAGCTCTGTATGTCTCAAACAACAATTGAGTTTCTTTCATAGGCATGTATTTGATGGAATTACCATTCTCGGAACATGTGTTTCTTCCTGGATTCCAGCTAGGAATATGAATGCTTAAAAGTATTGTTTTAGAATCAAATGGAGGCCTGTTCAAGAACTCCTCCAGTGTTAGCAGGATTCTTTCAGAACCCGTATGGATGTTAACAGATGTCCCAGCCGCAAGGAGAATAGTAGCGATGTCCGATGCGAACTGATTTCTTTGTGCCATGATTAGATTACCTCCCAAACTGGCAGTATTTCTGATGGACACCGATGCAATCTTGTCCATATGATTGGCAATTTTCATGAACACCGACCCAGGTAAAATTTCTTTTCCTTCCATCAATGCTTCGATGGCCTTTGATATAGTCACAGCAGCTCCAATTTCAATCCCTTTGGAGTCTCTTTTGATTGCTGAAAGCTTGGGAATTCGTCTTAGATCGATATAAATGTCGTAGTGGTCTAGTTCCTTGTAAATACCGGCACCTGTATTACCAACAACCAATTTCACCCGTTTTCCAATCCTGAGTTCTTTGGGTTCCAATAGGTTTTGAAGCTCTTCAACACTAATGGGACTATGCCAGTGACACTCCGTCAAACATTCATTTTCAGTTTCAGACATGAGACATGTAGATGATTTAATTTCATTTTTTAGGAAGTCAGGAAATGTATGGATCTCATTGCGTCTATAAGAGGGTAACTTATCTACATTTGCATTTGCATTCTCCCCTTTTCTCCAAAAGGAATTGAGACCCAAATCCTCAATTTCAACATCTGATGCAAAACTCTTGCAGACGTCAACAATGGGTCGATAGCCAGTGCAACGACAGAGGTTGCCTGCAATAGCCTTCTCCGCTTCAGACACTGTAAGCTTGGAAAACCCAGGTAGGGGATCAGGCCTTCCAGTTTTATCAGCACTAAAAATTGCAGAAAAGAGAGACATGCACATGCCAGGAGTGCAGAAACCGCATTGAGAAGCATGGAAGCCTGAAAACCTCTGGTGAATTGGATGGAAACCATCTTTGCTGTTTCCAAGGCCTTCACTTGTTGTAATCAAACCGCCATTTATACTATGGAGAAGAGTCAGGCATGAGTTCACTGTATGATCTTCGACTTGTTCAGTTATAGGGTCGTACTTTGACAGAAGAACGACACAAGCTCCGCAACCACCTGCAACATAAACGGTACCCATTGGCTCAACTGAAAAATAAAGAGGAAGTATTGGTCCTCATCAGCAAATGTATAGTCTGTTGAAGAGTCAGACTTTTTGTACATGAGGGGCTCATTATTCAATGATCCAAACCGTTGAAATGATGGAACTCACCATGGAAGAGGCATATCATAGAGACATCCCAAATTTAAAGATCCCAACCCTTTGATATTGTGGCCTACACTAACATACTTGGAGAAGAAACGCATCGGTGCACATTCAATGGAGAAAAGGCCAAATAGTAATGTGGGAGATTTCCATGGCATCCCCCATCCATGGTGAGGGCATCATTTCATCGGTTCCTATAATTGGACCATGGGCCCAATGAGTGTGAATCCAACTCATGAGCAAACTATACATTTGTTAATAAGCAGGACCTTAAGGGCATTCATCACTGAACTATTTAATACTTAAGGGCACTCATCAGGAAACTATTTAATACTAAGTGCTATAAATGAAGGAAATTGGGGGCTAGGATTATCTAATATGTGTGATCTCTGAAAAGTAGGCCATCCATGAGTAAGCCCACTAGATGAATGGTTTCAATTGACACAACCCTACCACTTGTACTGTTGAGAGATGGCACCACCTTACTCCAATTCTTCCAATTCTACAGTATCATCTTCTGGATATGCACTCACTTCACATTTTTTACAATACAACAGGAAAATCTGGTGTAAGTTGTTTCTTTTTAAGGGAATACTGAAAATTTCTTAAATGAGGATGCAAAAAGGGCTGGAGGCAACGGATAGAAATTGCTGATTACAGAAGAAGGCCTCGCCATCTCACTATTAGCTATAGAATCTATAACCAAATTTGCAGACCTATCAAACTACAAAAGAACTGTTCGCCCTGCTGCTGTTGTAGCAATAATTTCATTAAGCAAAGAACTTCTATATGGGGTTCTGCAAGAGGAATAAGCCCAAGAGAGTGCACATCTCGAATTGCCTTCCACCATACGATAGTCATTGCAAGATTCTTAAGTGATCTTTATGGTCCATTTGGACACACTCTCAAAAGGGGGTTTTGATGCCTAAATGCTACTTTGAGACAAACCCCTTTTCGAGTTGTGCATTCAAATTCACTTTTGCAACCTCCATTTTATCCTCCCTTCAGCAGGAGGGCCACAATGTTAGATATAAGTAGATGGTACGAAAACTTCAGCCAATTTTCTTTTTTAATTGTACACATTATAGTAAAGGGGTTTTTGCATATCTCTACCTCAATAATGGGGTATTTGCAAATACCCACATAGAGATATTGACTTCACAAATAGCAACTTCATTAATTAGCAGTTATTGCAAATACCCATATTCTGTTATTTTTCAAAACTTATGTTAAAAACAGTTAGAAAACGATAAAAATGCCCACATTATTAAAAAATAATGAAAAGGCCCCCTTTAATAACAGAAAATGAATAAATCCCTCATCCCAAATGACGGTGTGGATCGTGTCTAGGCCCTTAAAAGACCCAAATTTGATTGAATAGAACCACGAAATCCTATATTGGCCCATTCATAATGTGAGGCCCAACAACAGGACAGTGTAGATTGCTTGGATGAGCGCCCACAGAGAATCCCACCCCCTAAGCATTTTTTTCTTCTCTCTCACTAATCAAATTTGGGTAAATTCTTTGTGAGGCCCATCCAAATGATCAACATCATCCATTTGTTGGGCCCCAAATTGTAGATGGGCCAGGATTGCATTTTGAGGCTCTATTCAATCTGGATAATTTTTTTAGGGCCCATTCACATGATCAATATCATTTGCAATGAGGGATTTATTCATTTTACAATCTTAAGGCGGCATTTTTGTCATTCCTAATAATATGGGTATTTTTAAAGTCATTTTCTGTCTATTTTTATCCGACTTTTTGAAAAGCTAACAGAATGTGGGTATTTGCAGTAACGGCTAATTATTGATGTGGCTATTTACAAAGTCAATATTTCTGACTGGGTATTTGCAAATACCCCATTGTTAAGGTGGGAATATGTAAAAATTCCTTACAGACGATCCATTTTCCTAGTCATAATTGGATGGCTCTAGCCATTCAATCAAAATACTTTTTGAGAATAAAATAGTATGATGGACAGATAATATGGATGATTTGACATTTCCATATTATAATTTATTCAGACAATCAATTTTGGAGACCATTGATTGGAGGGTTTCAATGCGTTCAAGTGATTCTAAAGGATTTGTGAAATTAATGTAAACCTCTCTTCCAAAATAAATACTTGACAAGGCCAACCAAACAATAAAAAAGAGAAGCTGACCAGCAAACTAAATCATTAAAACTCTGTAACTTTCACAAAGCTACTAATTAACGAACTTCCAAATCCATGAATTCAGTATGTCCATGCATCCAAACACCCCCCCGTAGACAACACATGGAATTAAAATTCACCCGACAGTTTTTCAATCCTAATACTTTCAATTTGGGGAGTTTGGGTAATTTCATTAAAAAGACAAAAAACAAAAAAAAAAAAAAAAAAAAAAAAAAAAAAAAAAAAAACCAACATTCCAAACAATCGAAATGAATAAAATATTAAACCAAAACAATCGGGGGAGGGAGTGAGAATGAGTGAGTGACACACACACAGAGATAGAGAGAGAGTGACAGAGAGAGAGAGAGGACCTTCTCCACATCCAAGCTTGGGTCCTTTGAAACGGGTTCGAGTCCTAAGGAAGTCGAGCAAAGAAGTGGAAGGGTCGAGGACAGTGGATAGCTCGAATCTCTGTCCATTCACTGCAAATACCGTCTGATTCTGCTCTCTCTCTCTCTCTCTCTGAAAAGCAATAGGAATAGGATAAAGCTCAAAAGCAGCAGAGGATGTACTATGCCCAAACGACGGTAGAATAATTGACAAACCATGGAATCAATAATCGGTTACTTGCCGCCAAGGAGTGAAATCCTCTAGGAAAGTACGCGGAGCGTACCAAGTAAACTCTGTGGGACCCACCCTTATGTATGTTTCTTATCCACGCCGTTCATCCATTTTTCCAGCTCATTTCAGTGCGTGATCCCAAAATCGAAGCATATCCAAAGCTCGAGTGAACCACACCACCGGTAACAGTAGAGATAATGACGTACACCATCGAAACCTTCCTAAGGCCCAAAGAGAAGATGAGGCCATGCAGGTACGAAAGTAATATTTAGGCACCCACTCTGCGGACACGAGAGTACAGTTTTTACTTCGAAAGATTTGATTAATTTACCACTATTGGGATTAATTCTCTCACATAGAAGATGTAATGAATTACTTTAACGTAGCTATGTTGGTGAGTTACAAAGTATACTAATGAAATGATCTAGTGTTGAATGCTATGAATGTTGGATGTGGTACCGGTGCTTATGATAAAATGGAAGCTAACTGGCTGAATTTTTGGTAGGTAGGTTTTGATTATATCTATAAATTATAGAGCGTACACCCAAGCCAATTATATAGAAAAAAAAAAAAAAAAACAAAAAATACAATGCATCGATGTGTATATCTGAGAAGAATAACATGAGTATCACGCGATGCTAATACTTAAAATTAGACAAAGTTAATTGAAGATTGAATCGTTGAATGGATGTTAATATTGCAAAGTTAGATTGAGTGGCTTAGATCATGACTATGTGGCTTAGGAAGCTCGGGCTCTAGTGAGGCTTAACTAAATCAGAAATAGACTCTCTTTCTCTCATTCTCACACTACTTGGTGAAGGGGATGAAAAGGTATGTCTTAAATGTATAAGTGTTTTTTGAAAGATTCAAATGAAAATAGAAGGAGATTATTTATATCTTTTAAACTTAATTTTCTTATAATTTCTATAAAGTTCAGGAGCAAAATATAGTTCACTGATTTAGATTTGAGACTACTGCCTTATATTATCTCATGAATTTAATAAAGTGGTAAAAATATAAGTTTAAATATGAAGATGGACATCAAAGTAAATACACAACGTTTACAAAATTATAAACCGTAAAAGAGAAATTTCACATGCTTAAAGGGTGTCAACCAAAAGAAGAAAAATGCAGCGTGGTTGGCAGCAACTTGGTGCTCCCACGTGGATTTCCTTCTTTGGGATGGGGTGTCTACACATGGGTAAATTACGTAGTGATCGTGGTGGGGCTAAACAGCTTTTACAAGTGGGGTGACTGGTGGCGAATCCAAGTGGGCAGAGTGGGAGATTCTCTATCAAGCCTCCTTAGCATGCGCCTGCACATGGACGAAGAGTTTCTCTCGTTGGTAAATAGCACTTGGGCAAGTGTAGCAGAAGATCGAGACCATTCACCAGGTTAGGACCCTTGAAATGTCCTGGCTCATCATCAGCTGGACCATGTTCTTTAGAGAAAGGATGGTTAGAAAAGTAATGGACGATTTGCGCTTGAGACTAACATGGAAAAATTGGAGCATCATAAATCTCGGTGTGGGGCCAAGCTAAGAAAGGACCTGCTCTACCATGATGCCTATTTTGCACGTCTTAGGAAAGTATCACTCTCTCGCAAGTGGCCATCACATTTTAATCTTAAGCCTCTTGCTTGATAGAATATGCATCCCACCTACTGCAATATGACTGGTTGGGACTTCAGTCCTTATACATGCATCATTTTCCAACGACCACAAGTCCCACTTTTGACGGTCCAAAGAAAATAAACTAAGGCTCTAAATTAAATTATTTACAACTTTTCATAATTTAGCTGTCATGCTTTGAACATGAGCGGCCACCGCAGTGTTCGATGACAGCAGGTCAGGTGCACCACTCTCTGCAGGGTGTGTCAATGTGTTGGGCTCTATGGGGCCCCACGTGATATGTATGTTTTGTATATACACCGCCCATCCATTTTGTCTCCACATTTTAGAGCATGAACCCAAAAAATGAAGCAGATCTGAAGTGCAATTGGATCACAGCAAACAAAACAGTGTTGATTGAATGCTCACGGTTAAAAAATTCTTGGGCGTTTCATATGGTGTGGTCCACTTGAGTTTTGGATCCGCTTCAGTTTTGGGTTCGTGTCTTTTTTTCTCTTTTTTTTTGAAGTTAGCTTGTTAGTATACACCCATGTTAGTACAAACACTCCAATGCTAGCCACCCCCATACGGATCGATACCAAGACCTCAAGTGTTAAAACGAGGTATCTCCGCTCAGTATAAGCTGAAAAAAGGGATAGACAGGGCCGTTATAAAACAGACTTATGATATATGACGTTGACCCCCAAGGCACCAAACACATCAACCACTACTGCTGAGGGTGGTCTCGGCCGGGGCGCGGATTAAGGAAACGGATTGGCTACTCTCCCTGCCACTAGCCAATGGTTGATGTTCGGTGCTCCGTGCCCCACCATGATGTATGTGTTTCATCCATGCCGTCCATCTAGTTTTCTAGATCATTGTAGGGTATGAAACCAAAATTGAGGTATATCCCAATCTCAAGTGGACCACATTACAGAAACAGTGTTGAATGAACTTCGACCATTAAAAACGTTTTGGAGGCATGAATTTTGTTTCCTTCATCTAAGTCTGTATGATCCAATCAACAGATTGGATGTAAAATAAACAGTACAGTGGGCCTTAGGAGGATTTTAATGATAGATATCCAATCCCTATTGTTTTCCTATGGTTTGATCCACCTGAGATTTATACCCCTCTCATTTTTCGTATCGAGCCATAAAATGATCTGTAAAAATAGATGAACGGCATGGATGAAGCACATATACCATGGTGGGGCCCACATAGCACCGACCATCAGCCACTGGTCTAGTGGCAGGGGGAGTAGCCAATCCGAATCCGGGGATTAGGTACTCCCCCGCTGTTCAGAGCTACGGACAGGGGTAGGCTCAGTGGGCCACTGAGGGTCCACCTTGATGTGAAACTTTTATCCACACCGTCCATCCACTTTTACATATCAATTTAGAGAATTAGACCAAAAATAAAGTAGATTCACCACACCATGGGAAGCAGCGGTGCTAAGGATGCCCACCATTGAAACTTTCTTAAGGTCTTATCGTGTAATTTATTTTCCATCCAACCTGTTGACATGGTCATATACATCTGGATGAAGTGAAAAGAGAAATATCTTCTTGAAGCAAAACTTCCGTGGTCCCTAAGAATTTTTCAATGGTGACAATTAATCCCCACCGTGTGGCACATTATATCCTTGGATCTTCTTTAATATTGGACCATAGTCTAAAATAATATGAAAAAATGAATAGATGGTGTGGATAAAATGCATACATTACTGTGACCCCTCAGTGGCCTTCGGAGATGGAAATGTTCAGCATGCCTGTTAGAATACCCATCCAAGGGAAGCCCCCTCAGACAACAGGTTTCATTTAAGATGAGCGAATCCAGCTGTTAGAATCCTCGCATACCTTATTGTATTACATGTCATGGGATGTATTTGATCAAACCTACATCGTAAGATGGGATTTTTGTGCAGCGGATGCATGTTACACGCTGGTTGATGTGGCAGTGTCAGAACTCAGAAGTGCAGGTTATATTTACGTTATTATGTATAGAGAAAAACGAGGTTACACAGCAATGGAATCATAAGTCGAAACATGAAATTCAGCATCATTCTTGAGTTAAACCATGAGTGATGTATAGCACTTTCACGTCTACAATGGACAAAAGAAGGCCGGATCAAAGCGGAAGTGATCTGCATTGTTGGAACCTTAAAATAGGCGTATCTCATAAATTGAAATCAGTTATTCTATGTATTATATATGATTTTAGGTAGGAGAAGCTACTTTAGCTATCTAACCAGGCTATGCTAAGTTGCCCATGCCAAATTTAAGAGATTTCATCATATCTATAGTGGAAAATCCATTTTATTTTCATTTTTACTATTTATAGTAAGTTTTAGTTTGGTGATAACTTTTGATCCATCAATATTTAGGAGTTGTGTCCAATATGAAAAGTGCTTAGAAATTTTAGGAGAATAACATGGTTAAGCCAAATAAGGTACTTACTATTTTTGGCTTATAAACTCATTTTTTTATATTAAGGGATTGTAAACTTTGTTTTTTTTTTTTTTTTTATGTTTTATATCAATCAATATATTTTGAATTTTATTAGAATTTATTTCTATTTTCTCTATCCTCGTGGATTCAAGGAATATCTTTGAGGAGTTTAGAGAAGCTCCGTGAATTCGGAGTGATTATCCCTTAAGGAAGACGATGCTCGATCTCATTACACACAACCCCGTGTCAATGAGACAGGAAGATAAGTCTTCTTACCTAATCCGATGATGACCTTTGTGTTGGGGTTGGTCTGTTCTTCTTGCAATGGTTTAACCGTTGCTATCTTGTTGAAATTACTGGAGTATAGAGAGAGGATTAGTGGGCTGTCTCAGTTTCGTATGGAAGTACTGGATTGGGTTGTGAGATGGTTGGAAACCTATCCAGGGCCTCCTTTTATAGGCTATGGTGGCTGGGGGTTATGGTCCAGGGAAATAAATCTCATGATCGTTTTCTAGCTGTTGGAGAAAACTAGCCGTTTTATGGCCGTTTTCTGACTATTGTGAATGGGCCATTAAGCTACTACATGCTGACTGTTGTGACACAGCGGCTAGCCGTTTTTTAGCTGTTGGGCTAGCCATGCAGCAGTTTCAGCTAAACCCTGCACATATTATACAGCTATTACAGATTTTCTTCAACAACTCTTTTTTCAGCCCTCTATATATTCTGGAGGATTCTCATTCAGTCCTCTAGTCTCTCCATCACCTAGCCATCTGCCTTAGCCACTTAGTCGCACACGTTTCGCTCTGGTTCACGAAGGGAGCGACCCTGTGTGACACGATACGCATGCGCGAAGTGCAAAGTGCGTCACTAGCGCCTCTACAACCACACTGCCTCATATGCCCACGCCCTAGCACCGAACCCGTGACTGAGACCGAGACTAGGTAAGCAAATATTATAATACTCCACATCTTTCATATAAACTACAGATTTTTCTCTTCCCTTTCCCATGTGGGACTATTCCCAAAACCCACAAAAAACTATTTTTTCAAATACTTTTTATATATATTATATATTATTTATTATTAAAATATATTTTAAAATCAATATTTTTTGTAACATTTCGTGGTTGTCAGTTATTGAACCCAAGGGCCTTTCTTAGGTGGAGAGAAATGGCCCAACACATACCTAAGAAATGAGTGAGTGCTCCTTTCCTCTTACTTCTTTGTTTTCTTTTCTTTCTTTCTTTTTTTCCTTTTTTCCTTTGTGTGTGTGTGTGTGTGTGTGTGTGTGTGTGTGTGTGTATTTGTCTTCTTGTGATGTGTGGAAGGCTTAGCCATCTCTAGGCCTCTCTCATGAGTAGCCCATTCCATGGGCATGCTTTTCCTTTCGGACTTTTTAAAGTGAGGACCCATTTCCCAAGCCCACTAGTTATTAGAGGATTCCTATGCCTCTTTGGGCCCCATTCTCTTGAATCTTATCTTCTTAGTCACTTCTAAGCCCATTTGATGTACAAGAGGCCTTACCCACCTTGTGCATTTGTGTATATCTGGCTACCATTTCTGGGTCCCTTTTGAATCTCATTTTGATTTACCCCTTTGGACATGTGTATGCGGCTGCATTTGTGGGCCCACTTGAAACTTGAAGAGCCCCCAAAGCATCATTTGGGCTCTCTTTGGATGGGTGTACTTGACCCACATTTGTGGGCCCATTTGAAAATTGGAGAACCCCAAAATCATCACCTGGGTTCTTCTTTTGGATTTGGACATGTGGCTCCCACTTGTGGATGCATTAGAAATTTACATGGGCCTTGTGTGTGGCTTGGGCTCACTTGCAATATAGAGCATACTCACATTTGGGCTCTAAAATTTTGGGAAACCATACATGAACAATGTGGGACTCTTGGGTCCATTTTGGTCTTTAATAAATTAAGAGAAAGTTTCACCTCATGTGGTCAAGCGGACCATGTGGGATATTCATGGGTCCATTTTAGCCCATTGGAAATCAAGAGAAGGTTCCCACCTCATGTGGTCAAGATGGGATGGTCATGGGCCTATTTTACCCCATTGGAAATCAAGAGAAACGTTACCACCTTATGTGGTCAAGAGGACCGTGTGGAATGGTCATGGGCCTATTTTAGCCCCTTGCAAATCAAGAGAAGATTCCCATCTCATGTGGTCAAGCGGACCACGTACTTTTTAGGTCCATTGAAGAATGGTAGGGCTGTTTGTTAACTTTGAAATTTTATACTTAACACAGAATCTGAAAAATATTTCATATTTAGTGGTGTTTGTTAATGTAGAAGAAGGAAAGTGCTTCATCATTTTATGTTGAAAATTTTTCTTGATGGGAGTCCTTTATGTTGAATTTTTCCGTAACAGGAGTATAGTTTCCAAGAGATTTTCTCCCTTGCTTTATACACACTCCAACTTTTAACATGGGACACTTCTTTAAGCCCACCATGATGTATGCTTTTCATCCATTCAATTCATTCATTTTTAAAGATCATTTTAGAGCTTGATACCAAAAATGAGAGGAATATCAATCTCAAGTGAACCACACCATAAGAAAACAATAGTGATTGGATATCCACCATTAAAATTCTCCCAAGGCCCAATGTATTGTTTATTTGACATCCAATCTGTTGATTAGGTCATATAGACCTAGATGAATGGACAAAACAAAGATCAGCTTGATCCAAACTTTTATGGCCCCCAAAAAGTTCTTAATGGTCGACATTCATTCAACACTGTTTTCTGTAATGTGGTCCACTTGAGATTGTGATATACCTCATTTTCAGTCTATTACTATAAAATGACTTAGAAACATAGATGGACAGCACGGATGAAACACATACATCATGGTGGGGGACCACATAGCACCGACCATCAGCCATTGGCTGGTGGCAGCCGGCAGGGGAGCGGCCAATCCGTTTCCTCGGACGCGGATTGGATACGAGAAATTCACCGCTGTAGATGCCACCTTTAATCCAGCAGTTTTTTTAAGCAAAACAAACTTAACTTATTAAAAAACAAACTTAACTTATTAATTTAGACCTTCGCGTACGGCCACCCGATTTGAGGACGAAAATACCCCTCCTTTCACTGCCATTCTCTTCCTTTCCCTCCCTTTCCTCGGTCCATGTCCGAAAAAAAAAGAGACGAAAATTCCTTTTTAACAACTAAAATCCGTTGCCGTGATCGATCGACTATTCAAACGGTCCCGTGGATTCTATCACACCAGTCAGATCCCAAGATGCCAGGCCGAAGGATGCAAGGTTGATCTAAGCAATGCAAAGCATTATCATCGTCGGCATAAGGTCTGTGAATTCCATTCCAAAGCTACCAAGGTTGTTTTGGCTAACGGACTAGAACAGCGTTTCTGCCAGCAATGTAGCAGGTAAAATGTAATTAAAATTCTTTTAAAAAAAAATAAAAAAATTTCATGAATGCAATTTCTTATGCATGGTATGTAGTCATTTCTTTAAGCCCACCATGATTTAATCACCCCATGTCTTCTTCTTCTTCTTCTTCTTCTTCTTCTTTTTTTTTTTTTTTTTTTTTTTGCTTTTTTGTCTTTAAATTAAATAATAAATTATTTTAAAAAATAGAGTTCCGAATTTCCATTAGCTTGCCTCGCTCAATTATCACCTTGCCTCGCTCAACTTCTAGTTTGCCTTGCTCAATTTTGAGCTTGTGTTGCTCATATTTTGAATTTTGAGCTTGCCTTGTTCAATTTTTATATTGTCTCGCTCAATTTCTAGGTTGCCTCACTGAATTTATAGGTCGCCTTGTTGAATATCTAGGTTACCTCGTTCAATTTCATGCAAATTTTACGTTGCCTCACTCAATTTCTAGGTTGTCTTGCTCAATTTCTATGTTGCCTCGCTCAATATTTAGGTTATATATGTAACATAGATTATATGTACCTAGTAGACTCTAAAGAGTGGTTTGTTAGGTTGTCTCGCTCAATATTTAATGTCTCGCTAAATTTTTATGTTCTTTTGCTCAATCTATAGATTATCTCGCTGAATTTTTAGGTTCCCTTACTCAATTTATAGGTTATCTCGCTGAATTTCTACGTTCCCTCGCTTAATTCCTAGGTTACCTTACTCAAATTCTACGTTGCCTCGCTTAATTTGTAGGTTGCCTCGCTCAATTCCTAGGTTCCCTCGCTCAATTTCTACATCGCCTCGTTCAATTTGTAATTTGCCTCGCTTAATTTATAAGTCCCCTCGCTCAATTCGTAGATTGCTTTGTTCAATTCTTATGTTGCATAGCTCAATTTCTACATTGCCTCGTTCAATATCTAGGTTTCCTCGCTCAATTTCTAGGTTCCCTTGCTCAATTTTTAAGTTCCTTTGCTCAATTTATAAGTTGTCTTACTCAATTCCTAGGTTGCCTCGCTGAATTTCTAGGTTCCCTCGCTCAATTTCTAGCTTCCCTCACTCAATTCTTAGGTTATCTCGCTGAATTTCTACGTTGCCTCGCTCAATTCCCAGGTTCCCTCGCTCAATTTGTAGGTTGCCTTGCTCAGTTCCTACGTTGCCTCGCTCAATTTCTACATTGCTTCGCTCAGTTTGTAAGTTGCCTCGTTTAATTCCTAAGTTGCCTCACTCATTTTGTAATTTCTCTAGCTCAATTTATAGGTTCCCTCGCTCAATTTCTAAGTTGACTCGCTCAATTTCTAGGTTGCCTTGCTCAATTCTTAGGTTTCTACGCTGCCTCACTCAATTTCACCTTGCCTCGCTCAATTTTTTAGGTTGCCTCGTTCGATTTCAAACTCTCCTCACTCGATTTCTAACTTGCTTCCCTTAATTACCAACTTGCCTCGATGAACTTGTAGCTTGCCTTAATCAAATTCATGCTTTAACTTAAGTCTTATTCAATTTATGTTGAAGCTCGCTCATTCATCAAGATCTTGAATGAATGATTGCATTTAATTCCTAGGTTGCCTCGCTGAATTTTTAAGTTCTCTCGCTCAATTGCTAGGTTGCCTCGCTCAATTACTAGGTTGCTTTGCTCAATTTCTAGATTGCCTCTCTCAATTCCTAGTTTTTGTTGCTCAATTTTTAGGTTGCCTCGGTCAATTCCTAGGTTGTCCCATGCTCAATTTCTAGGTTGTCTTGCTCAATTTCTGCTTCCCATGCTCAATTCCTAAGTTGCCTCACTCAATTTCTAGCTTCTCTCGCTCAATTCCTAGGTTGCCTCGTTAAATTTTTAGGTTTCCTCGCTCAATTCCTAGGTTGCCTCGTTGAATTTCTAAGTTCCCTCGCTCAATTTTTAGCTTCCCTTGCTCAAATCCTAGGTTGCCTCACTCAAATCCTAGGTTGCCTCGTTAAATTTCTAGGTTCCCTCGCTGAATTTGTAGGTTGCCTCACTCAATTTCTAGCTTCCCTCGCTCAATTCCTAAGTTGTCTCGCTCAATTTCTAGCTTCTCTTGCTCAATTCCTAGGTTGCTTCGCTCAATTTATAGGTTGCCTCGCTCAATTCCAAGCTTCCCCCGCTCAATTCCTAGGTTGTCTCGCTCAAATCTTAGGTTGCCTCGTTGAATTTCTAGGTTCCCTCGCTCATTGTCTCAGTTCCCTTGCTGAATTTCTTGATTGCCTCGCTCAAATTATAGGTTTTCTGCTCAATTTCACCTTGCCTTGCTCAATTTTTTAGGTTCCCTCACTCAATTTCACCTTGCCTCGCTTAATTTGTAGTTTGTCTCGCTCAATTCCTACGTTGCCTCACTGAATTTGTAAGTTGCCTCACTTAATTTGTAATTTGCTTCGCTGAATTTCTAAGTTGCCTCACTGAATTTTTAGGTTGCCTCGCTCAATTTCTAGGTTTCCTCGCTCGATTCCTAGGTTCCCTCGTTCAAATGTTAGGTTGCCTCACTGAATTTCTAGGTTGCCTTGCTCAATTCTTCGGTTCCCTCACTCAATTCCTAAGATTATTTAAAACCCCAAGCACTCCAATCCCTTTATAATGATATTATATGGGCATGGGCCCTATGGCCATGTTACATGGACTATGGCCCAATGAACCTTATTACAAGACTCAGCCTGTCAATACTTCCTCTCAAGCCAACGTATCCTAATGTTGCTCAGCTTTGTACAAGGCCTCACATAATCAAAACTAAGAAAGAAATACTCTAATAGAAAGAAATACTCAAAACATGCCTACATACACTAGGCAGGTGCTTTGAAAAAAGAAATTTGAGTTTGGAGAGCTACATAAAACAATGCATTAAAAGAAACAATAAATAAAAGATAATGCAACAGTTGAGATGAATAGCACGGGCTGTGATGAGAGGCAAGCAGGCATGCGAGTAGTAGAAGTGATGAGACAATGAATAACTTCAGGCGAATAGGCACTAATGCAAATTAAGCGATATGTCCAACTAAACTATCTTGCAAAAACGAGTCTGGATCAACCGTCAAGCTCAAACATGGCTTGGCCAACAACTTCTCCGATACCATGTTAACGGCTATATTGTACCATTCTTAGGGGCTGATGATGAGCAGCAAGCATAGAGAGAGAAGAGAGAAGATAATATCATTATAAAAGGACTGGGTCATTTGTCATTGAACATTACAAATTGGGCCCAAGCCCATACAATATTTAATTGTAAAAGGTCCACTAACCCCGACCCCACCTCCTTGTCTACTGACTCAGTCGACCGGGTCCCAACCCGGTCGACCCCGACTCCACTACCAAAAAAGGGGCGGCTACGAAAAAAATCCGTAGAGAAATACCTATGGCCACGGTATCGTCCATGAATCATGCAAACTTCCATCATTAAATATAAATATTATATTTGACATTGATTAGCAATGGCTAGACATACAACTAATCATTAACCATGGGATTGAAGAAAGGAATTTCTATCATAGTAGTTGGAACTGAGCAAGGTATGTCATTTTTGGGAAAGACGGTGAGATGGGTCACTATGGTTCTGCCTGAGTTTTGGAAAGATGGAAGGCTACACAACTGGACCTGGGACACCTCAAGATAATTCCAATGACTGTAGATGGTAAACAAAAACATGCAGCATAGATAACAAGTATTTCAACTGTTAATTTGCTCTCACATCCATCTTGTTCCAAATCAACACAACAGTGTCAAACCAATATATATTCAATTTATAATTGAAGCAGGAATCACCAAATTGTAATAATTGCAGCGGCAAGCAGCATCCATTACTACTGGAACGTGAACATGCTTTTTTAATAGGAACAAGGAGAAAAAGCCTTGAAGAGTTGAATGTAGTTACAAAAAAAAAAAGCCTCCAATGTAAGAGGGAAAAATAGGAAACTCACTATCTTTGCAATGATTGCACCCTCATCACCTTTAAATGAGATGGCAACTTCATCTAAGATTGATACTATCTTTGCAATGATTACACCCTCACAATAAATACTCCACTCACACACATGCATTCTCATGCACGAGGACTAGAGTCAGCAGGGGGTTGACGTCATTGCCTAAGCAACCCTGCCTGAGGAAATGCCACTGAAACATTCTAGTCCCATGGATCTTAGACTGCCATTGGCTCCACCCCTTTGTGGCCATTCCTCAATGTTCTTGTCATAGGTACTAGCATCATGCCATCCTAGACGAACCTAGAGGCATACAAAAACCTTTTTAAATGATCAATCTTTAAATTATGCTCACTATCTCTGTTTAGTATTCTCATTATCTCATTTAAAATAAAAAGTTTAAACCTTAAAAAAAAAATCATTGTCTTTTTTTCTTCTAAAGAAGTAAAAACAAGTTGTTTTTCTAAAGCATAAAGGATACATCAAGTAGTGGGGAGCAAGTTCTCAATTACAAGAGCAGGGAGACCATCACTCCTCTGGCTAAACACATCTGATAACAATTTCACCTCTCCCCCAACGTGGGCAAACTGAATGTCTAGCCTCGGGGCAAGGGAGTGAGTTTCGTTAAATACGAATGAAAGCCTCCAAGGCTGGGATTCATCCTTGCTTGCCCCTCCCAAAAAGCCACATCTCACTGACCGGGTCGACCCCGATTCAATGTCCTGTCCCACTGTTGGGGTTGGCTGTCAAATGCTATGGTACATATGGCTACAGTTATAATCCGTAGCTATAGGTGGCCGACATACTAAAAAAGCAAAGGCACCCTCGATTTCGCCGTCCGTACGTGAAGGTGTAAGTTGGTATGTTAAGTTTGTTTTGCTTCAAAAAAACTGTTGGATAAAAGGTGGCATATACAATGGTAAATTTCTCATTGGATACTGCCAGACTTGTTATTGAAGTGATGTCACTAAGTTCTGTGGGCCCATCATGATGTATGTTTTGTATCCATGCCATACGTCTATTTGAAAAGATAATTTTAGGTAAAGATACAAAGAATGAGTCAAATCTAAAACTCCAGTGGACCTCACCACAGAAAAGAGTGGGGAGAGTGACACTGACCATTAAAATCTTAAATAGGTCACAAAAGTTTTTGATCAAGCTGATATTTGTTTTTGCCCTTCTTTCATGTTTGTGTTAACTTGTGAATAGGTTGGATCTCAAATAAAAATCATGATGAGCCATGGGAAGGTTCCAATGGTAGGCATCAATCTCCCTACTGTTGTTATTATTATTATTATTTTGTTTTTTGTAGTAGGGTCAAGTACATATTTGCATCTAGCTCATTCTTTAACTCATGCCTTAAAATTATATCTCCAAATAGATGGACGTTTAGATAAAGCATATACATTATAGTAGGGCCCACATACATCATAGGAGCCCACTGGTGACATCACTTCACTAGCTAATCGTCGTCCAGTAGTACCTGGACGTGGAGTTCCTGCCTAATGATGTTGGGTGGGGTCCATCGAGATATTTTTTGAGAAATCCACATCGTGTATCCATTTTGAGAGGTCATTTAAGGACGTGTGACTAAAATTGAAGTTTATCAAATACTTAAGTGCGCCATCCTAGAGGAAATAGTGGGCATTCAGTGAGCACCGTTTAAGCATTTTTATGTCCATGAAAGTTTTGTATCAAGCTATATTTTAGGTGTTTTCACTTCATCCAATTGGGAATAACCTTATAAACGGTTTAGATAGCATATAAACATCAAGGTGGAGCCTAATGAGGTTTCAACTGTATTAGCTTCATTTCCTAATTTTCCCTCTTGTGTGACCCATTTGAGTTTTGTATCCACCTTGTTTTTTCTTGAACGTCCTAAAATGAACTCGACAATTGGATGGACGGAATGGATTTCTCACATACATTCCAGTGAACCTTACCCAACATCCTTGTGTAGAACTTCTTACGAAAGGCTTTCGTAGGAAATCCGCGTCGTCCGGAGTACCCAATCTCACGCGGATTTCAGGCTTTTGCAGGAAGTTCCTTTGCTGAGAACCATTGTAGGGCTCGCCATGATGTTTTTGATAAATCCACAACGTCCATCCATTTTTTGAGCTCATTTTAGGATAAAAGTTCAAAAATAAGCCAGATCCAAAAATCAAGCGGGCTGCAGTAAAGGAAAAGGTGGGTAGTAAAATTCCTACCATTGAAACCTCCCTAAGGTAGACAGTGATGCTTACATGCCATCCACACCGTTCATAATGGGATGAACTGAAAACAAATATACAAGCCTGATTCAAAACTTCCGTGGCCCCACGAATATTTTAACTATGGACTCCCAATTCTCACATTTTCAGCCACTTGAGTGTTGGATCCGACTCATTTTTGGCATCTTCTCCTAAAATGAACTTACAAAATTATGATGGCCCCACATAGGTTCCCAGTGCAGGAGCTTCCTGGGAAAGCCTTTCCTGAGAAATCTATGTCCTATGCCTTATTCGAAGGTTTTGTTGCTACTAGTGCTCAAGCCTAGAGACACATAGTGATATTTTCTTGCTACTGGTGCTCAAGCCTACACGATACATAATGACAATCTTCCCAAGAAGAGGAATGAGAGCCTTATGAATAATGATATTTTAGTTTTCTATTAAGTATTTTAGTTTATTTGAATTAAATATAATGATTTTATTTTTATTAATAAAAAATAATTTCTTTATAATGTAAAACATTTGCAAACGGGAGATAGGGGCAAATGTGTCAAATCGACATATTTCAAACATTTCATATGTTTGTTAACAAAGAGGTTGTTTCAAATTAAGTACTTAATCTTCAGACTTCTGCTATAATTATCAAACAAGTTTTTTTAACTTCAGATTCAGCTTCAGATTTCAGATTTAACAAATGGGGTCATAGAGTCCTTAAGGCCTATTAGTACTCTCATTGGCAACATATGTATGTGGGCCCATCTCATGTGCCCATTGAAGGATGGGAGAGTCCTTAAGCCTTCTTATGACTTCACTTGGCAATGGATGCATTTAGGCCCATCTCATAGGTCCATTGACTCATTTGGATCATGATCCTCTCTATGGTGCCAATGTGGGCCTAGCTCTTTTAGCCCATCCCATCATTTTTAAATGTGAAATCCTGCCCACATGCCGAGAGGACTATTTGAGTAAATGTGGGCCCACTTCAAGCAAGGAAGAATCACCCGTGTGGTCAAAATGGCCATGTGGGATCAAGTGGGTCCACCCCAGCCCATCTAAATACATTACTCATGGGGTCCTATTTGCAGGCCAAGAGAATTATGCAAAAGCTGATGGACTCTCATGACCAAACACGGGTCTCCATCCTGGATATTTGAATTTGTTTGAAGGGAAACGACCTTGTTTTTTACTACATGTAACAAATGTAAGGGCATGGATAGATAACTTAGCATTGGGGCATCTTGCAAGCATGCCTCATTGCCATATGAGTGGACCAATAATTAGAGTTGTACACAAGTTGAACCGAGTTGAGAGCTTGGCTCGGTCCTCAAGATTGACTGGCCAGCTCGGGACACCTTAAGTCGAGTTTGAGCATGTGCGACATTTTCTTAAACACATGCAATGCATCTTCAATCTTCTATACTTTTAATACAAAATAGTAACAACACTTTATAATCATTTTATCAAACAGTTGGCGCACAACATCAAGATCAAGATATGAGAACAATTCTACAATATGAGGTTCTTTTTTTTGTAGTGGTTTATTTCTCTAATCTTCACTTGAATGTCTATTTTGATAATATCCTAATATGATCGTAAGTCCAAGAAATAACACTTCGCTGAGTCATTTCATCAAACACTTGACGAGCAGCATCAAGATCAAAGTAACTAAGTTACCGAATTGATTCAATCCGAGTAGATTTGAGTTGGGGATCAAGCCGAGTTCGAGGATGAGCAGCATCAGGATCAAAGTAACAAAGTTACCGAAATTGATTCAATCCGAGTAGATTTGAGTTGGGGTTCGGCTCAAAATTTTTCCAAGCTCCAAAAACCAGCTTGACGGTTCAAATCCAGTTTCAGGCTGTGGTGAGTCAAGCTTTTCCTGGTTGAGTCGAGCGAGTTGACCAAGCTGACTCGATTCGTTTACAGCTCTAGGAGTGGTGTGGGTCCATCCTTTGACCACTCGAAGATCCCACCTTCATTCCACAAGAGGGCCAGCATCTCTCGGATTTTGCAAAGACTGAACTAACTCCTCGTGTCCTGGAGGGGTGTGGCATTCAACCAGGCTGAAATGCATACTTTGAGGGGAAGAACCTCATTTTTAGAGGGTCCTTGAGCATTCCCCTTTCAGTGGTTTTTTCCAAGTCTGTCTAGTTGAGTGTTGGAGGGCAGAGGCCTTCTCGCTGTCTAGTTGAGTGTTGGAGGGCAGAGGCCCATACATTTCAGTTCCTTTTTGACCAGTGGGATGTCACCCATTTAATATGCATTTCCATACTAGGTTGAGATACAAGCAATGTTGAAGTAGAGCAGGTCGAAGAATGACAAAGATAAACAAGAGAAGGGTGGAAAGAAGGCAGAAATGATTAGGACCATCACTACCTTAAAAATAGTTATTTCTCAGCAAAACAGAATGTGTTTTTTGACATATCATACGTGATTTTGGAACAGAAGCCACTTTAGCCAACCAACACCACTAACTATTTCCTGTGGTGTGGATCACCTGAGATCTGGATCGGTCTCAATTTCAGGCCCAAAGGCCTAGAATGACCTGGCCAAATAGATGGACGGCCTGGATTGAACATATGCTTCGTGGCGGGCCCCACGAGTTGGGCGATGCTTGGACAGCGTGCCTAGGCACGGTAACAGGCAGCGTCCACTCGTGTGGCTCCCACGAGTTCTGGATCAAGCCGATATTTGTATTCTCCTTCATCCTGGCCACATGTGGCCTGTGACACCGCTGGATGGCGAGTAAACAACAAGGTTTCAATGGTGGACGTCACTATCTCCACTGTTTTCTATGTTATGGCCCACCTGTGCTCTGGATCTGGCTCAATTTTGGGATCTGCAAATAAAATGATCTGGAAAAATAGATGGACGGTGTGGATTAAACACGTGCATCAGGGTGGGTCCCACGACTGGGCCCACCTTCCAACGCCTAACATGGGCTACGTCAACGGCGTCAACAGCCGTGTCCGCTGGACGTTCGTCTTGCTTCGTTACCTTTTTAACTTTTTTATGTGGGTCCACGTCTGGACGATCCACTCCGTCCATCGTCTTCGTCAACTCGTGGCAAGCCCAAGGAACTCCGGCTCGAGTAGAAAATAGTGCTTTACACTCGTCTTAATCTGTGTGAACTTAACACATGTAGAATGACAAATAAATAATACGGTGGGCCACACATGGTGTTCCATGATATGACAACATGATGTGCATGCTGTCTCATTGCGTGGCCCACTTGTGAGTCCTACTTCAAGTATAGAGAAATGAAAAAGAAAGGGAAGGGATGTAAGAAAGACAAAGCAATCATATAAAGGTGTGGGCCACCACCACTTTGAGGCCCACTACTCTACAACCATTCCGTACACATTAGTGTGGGTCCTACCCCTATGGGCTCACTGAAATAATGTAAATCAAGGAAATAAAGGGAAAGAATTCTTCTCTTGCACTTACAATGGTGGATAGACAGTTGGATTAAGCTGGATCATTGATCGGACGGCTCTGATGGTAGAGCTCATCTCCTAGACTCCTCTAACTTTCACTCAAGCTCTAATATATTTTAATCTTTCTTTTCTTTCAAACGATATCCCTAATCTTTTTTTCTACTACTCTTTCTAATCTCCATAATTTTCACTAATCTTTTCTTTCTTTTTCCTTAATCTCTTTTCACTCTTTTCTTCTCACTCTCTCGCTAGGAAAAAAAATTGTGGAAATGAGAGGGGCATGGGCTTGTGAATGCTTCCCCCTGTGCTTGGGTCTCTACATGGGATTTGCGGCAGAACTTTTTGGATGGAGAGTGAAATAAGAAAAGATGATGGGGGCAAAATGAGGAGAGAGAAAAAGAGAGGAGAGTGGCTTAGCATGGGTAAGGGCATGAGTGATGATGGGAGGTAAGGGCTTGTTCTAGGACGGAGTTATTGATGGATTGATTGGATTACCTCATAATGGTGCAAATGAGGCATGCGCTATGTGTGTGTTGCATGGTCCACCTCGAATTGCCCCAAAGAAATCAACTTCTAATTTGAGTATTGAAATAAGGCACGCCATGTGGCGTCAGCGCCTATGCGGTCTTTAGAGTACAAGTCTTGGGTTGTTGCAGTACTAAAATTGGGTCGCAATCAAAGCTCGTCGATCTGATCTGTCTGAAACGTGTCAACATTGAAAATGAAGTGTATGGTCGGCCTTATAGGGATACGGGACTTATAACTCTACCATTCTTATAAAAAAAAATTATCCTCGAAAATTTCCAATAACCCAAACCATATGTAAAGTCATACTTGCTAGAGTTCTATTTCAAAAGTTTCTAAGTTCTCGAATAGAAACGCTAATTTAGACTAAGTTTGCAAACTAGGAAGACTAAATGTAATCCTTTAGGTCTTTTCAACATAAGGACTCTAGTGATTCTAAGTTCGAAATAATCACACAGTACAAGAATAATTGAAATATGGAGTGGTTGTAAGTTTTTACAAATTTGATGTAGAGCGGGTCGCGGACAGTTTCATGGCCAAGATGGATCAGAAAAGGCCCGGTCGACGACAGGAGTGATCCGGACCGTCGGACCTTAGATCGGGCGTATCTCGCAATCCGAAATGAGTTATCTGACGTAAAATATATGATTTTGGGGTAGAACGAGCTACTTTAGCCAACCAAACCAGATATGCCAGGTTGCGCAGCCCGAATTTATGAAAAAACCCTTGATCAATGGTTGTTTTCCAGTTTTATTTTTGTTTTTACTATAAATAGTAAGTTTTAGTCTAATTATAACTCTTCATCCGTTGGGCTTTAGGAGTTGTGTCTAACATGAAAAGTGCTTAGAATAATTAGGAGAATGGTTTGGTGAAGCCAAATAGGACACTTACTATTTTGGCCAAAAACTTTGCGCACTAGTAGACATCAAGACCATCTATAAATAGTAAGTTTACTATTTATAATAAGTCACGGATTCTAGGAGTTTTAATTGTATTTTGATTCTGATTTCTTTCTTATTGTTTGGTTCCCTCATTTAAAGGGTTTTGAACTCGTTTTTATTCATTTATTAATCAATTTCAAATTTTATTAGAATTTATTTCTATTCTCTTACTTTCTTTCCTCCTGGATTTGAGAAGTCTCTGTGAGGGGTCCGGAGAAGCTCCGTGGATTCGGAGTAGTTATCCTTGAGGAAGACGGTGATCGACCTCATCACGTTCATCCCGGCGTCAAAGTTATACTCTGATACCAACTTCTATCACATTCCAAATTCAATTTCTAATAGCTATACATTGTACTCGATTCGAAAGTGACAACCTCCTTAGTACTCTAATTTCGGCTCCAAAATCTCATACACCAAATTTTAAAGTAGGATCCCACAAGAAAGATTTAGAAAAAATTACGAGAACAAGCATAACTCAAGGAATTCGACAAGCAATCATACATCTCTACTAAATGGAAAATCTATTCATGGGAGGATTGCCCAAGCGCAGGTAGATCAAAAATCTATACAGCATGTGTGAGTACTATTCATACAAGCACTACCATGATGGTCCACCTAGTGTAGTAGGAAGCCTGTGCTGTGAATGCATGCTGCCCATCCCCACAAGCATCAAGCCCCATAACTCTAGATTGGTTGGGCGAGCAACCGTGACTCACACAGCTCTCATAATGCATTCTAATGACTTGAGAGGTTTTTTTAGAAATTTTCTGAAATAGAAGCGATGGGGGTCGACTTTGAAGTAGATAGTGATGGCATTAGAATTTCTGAAGTGGAGCGTTATATGATTCTGTAGGCATTTCATCCATTCATTGTCCGTCTGGTAGTCATCATAGTGGCGATTTATATCTTACTCCATCTATAGTTGTGGTTGGATCATTGTTAGCTACAGTACAGCTGTATGGCCTTTAGTTGCAATCCTTTTTCTTTTTTTTTTTTCAATTTTTTTCTTTGATGTCTTGCTAATATATAGTTGGTAATATCTCTATAGGTAGATGATGCATGGCAAACCCACACTTGCCTGCCTTACAATGTGTTCTCCAGTCCTTTGTCATGTGATATTTTTCGGATGTGCCCTGCATGCTGACTTGATGATGTTTTCTGTAATTTTGCAAGAATTTGTTAGGTTGTTAATGTTACAATGTGTCAATCTAGCTTTGCTGCATTTATACCCACTCACTATTAATTTACCTTAATTAAACCATGGCATGGATAAATGTCTGTGCCCATTACAAGTTGGAATGGTCCGCTTCCGACTGATTGGACGTGCAATTGAAAGGATTTCGATTGATTCGTTACTGAGAGGTTAAGTAGATGAGAGAACTTATTCCTATAACACGTAGCCAAGTGTATCTTTGAACCTATCGATAAACATCCAAACATGGGGCTTACAGTGTGTGGGGGAATGGTACTCTATTTGCTTTGGTTGATATGGAACTTTTGAGGTCTAAGCAGGCATTGGGTCGAGTTGAATGAGTTAGGGCTGATCTGCCTTGATTTGGATTTGAAATAGGCTTGACCTAAATTTGACCTGACTCGGTATAGAGTCTAGCATGCCTAACTTGATCCATGTCCTGGTCTAACATGGACTAATTTGGACCAAGTCCGACTCAGTCACAAGTACTAAGTTGGGTCGGGTGCATAGTGAGCATCGATGGGCTGAAATCATAATTCAAAACTTAAATTCGACTCAGTTTGAGTTTTGATTAGATGAAGTCAATTCAATTTAGATCCACTCAACCACTCAGTTTGGATATGAACAAGTTGATTCGGATAGACTTACCCACTCAATTCAGATTCAGTTGGATCTTAATGAGTTGGACTAGTCAAGTTTGTCGATTTGAGTCGTCTAGTGCCAAGCTCTCCGTGGTGTTGGGAATTTATATAGATTAATACAAATTTTGTATAATTTGAAAACTGAAAAATAAAAATTATCTGATCTAAGGACAGGCTGAAGCACGTCTGAAATGCTGTCCTTAAAGCATTATTTGCCCCTACTCAAGTGAATTGAGTATGCTGATAGGTTATAGGCAAACCACTTCTAGGATACGATGAGCCTGATGTGGGTCTGCGTTCATCAAACACGAAGGTCCACTAATGGAACTCTGTTACACAGTCTGGCAGAAATACATTAAAGAAAAAGGAAAAATCCCAGAATAAGAAAGAAGAGAAGAAGAATATTTTGTTTGAGACCACTGCACTGGTCAAATTTTCAGCCACTGGTTCTGTTGAACCGTTCTAGACCATACCGTTGGTCTGTTTTTCTTGCAAAGGGTTTAATCGTTGCTATCTTGCTAGAAATACTGAAGTATAGAGAGAGAAGTAGTGGGATGTTTTAATTTCGTATGGAAGTGCTGAATGAGTTGTAAGATGGTTTGGAAACCCATCCAGGCCTTCCTTTTATAGGCTATAGTGGCTGGGGGTTATGGTCTAGGGAAATAAATCCTATGACCGTTTTCTGGCTGTTGGAGAAAACTAGTCGTTTTCTGACTGTTGTGCATAGGCCATTAAACTGTTGCATGCTGACTGTTGTTAGACAGCAGCTAGCCATTTTCTAGCTGTTAGGGCTAGCCATGTAGCAGTTTCAACTGAACCCTGCGATTATTTCACAGCTGTTACAGATTTTCTATAACAGCTCTTTTTCGAGCCCTCTATATATTCTGGAGGACTCTCATTTAGTCCTCTAGTCTCTCCATCTCCCAGCCATCTACCTTAGCCACTTTATCGCACCGTTTCACGAAGGGAGTGACCCTCTGCGACATGATGCGTACGTGCGAAGTGCAAAGTGTGCCACTAGCGCCTTTATAGCCGCACTGCCTCATATGCCCACGCCCTCGCACTAAGCTCGAGATCGAGACCGAGACCGAGATCGAGCGTGTGCGTGTGTGTGGTGTTTCAGTGCTTCACACTAGAACACGCAAGTCCCATGGTCCATGGACTATGAGAGCAAATATTAAGGTACTCTACTATTTTTATATAAACATCTTTTCCTTCTCTTCCCTTTCTCATGTGGGACTATTCCCAAAAACATGAAAAAAGGTATTTTACAAACATTTTTTTTAAATATTATATATATATATATATATTATATAAATATATATTTATAAAATCAACACTATTTTCTACAATCCCCTACTTGATTTTTAAAAAAATATATTTTTTTTCTCGATTAAACATTTCTGCCAGAATAATCAGCTTATATGCATAAAGAAAGATATCTTTCGATTTTAATCTTTCCTTAGTGTAAGTATCTCAAAACTCTGTCGAAATGACCGGTTACCGCAGCTTTAAACCAGTTATTCCTAGATAACAAAGTTGAAAATATCACACACATATTCGCTATGTGTTGTTAGAGTTCCCACAATTTTGCTCAGCACAATTAATGACCATGTGCTTATCGATCCCGAGAGAAAACTCCTAACTCTCATGAGAGACGGCACCATCTCTACGTTCATATAGGTGAAATCCTTCCAGTGTCTCCGTTACTATAAGACACTTGTCCTAAAGACTGGGTTTCATTAAGAGTTCTAAGACTCAACCCTCTTTCGTAACGCTCAGCACTTATCTATTATGGATGAGGTTTTATAATTTAGTGCTGAAAACTTTTCACATATTAGTGACTTGTTCTTACCCATTAAACCCAAGATTAGAGATTTTCTGACTTTAGGTTGGGTTACTATCACTGGTGGAACTTTGGTTGAAGAGTTTCAACCCCATCCCTCTAGATGTAGCCTTTACTACCTCTCTCGATAGAGGTTTAGTAAAAGGATCTGATAGGTTATTGCTTGATTTTACATAGGAAATAATAATGATTCCATCTGGACTTACCATTATAAGTGCTGCTATAGGCTCTAGTTAATGTGGCTTCACTATCATAATGTAGTGACACAGCCAATATAGGCTTTACACAGAAAGAAATTTCTAATAGAAGATCCCGTAGCCACTCAGCCTCTTTTCCTGTTATACTCAGGGTTATGAATTCAGACTCCATAGTTGAGTGCGTTGTACAAATTTATTTCTTGAATCTCTAAGATACAACTGCACCTCCTAGGGTGAATACCCACCCTGTAGTAGACTTGTTGTCCCCTGCACTCGATATCCAACTCACATCGGTATATCCTTCCAATATGGCAGGAAACTCTAAATAAAATAGTCTTAAGTCTTTGGTTGCTTTTAAGTAACTAAAGACTCTACTGATTGCATTCCAGTGTTCAGTACTGGGGTTACTAGTAAACCTATTAAGTTTATTCAGAGAATATGCGATATTAAGTCTAGTTCATTGCGTAGCATACATAAGACTTCCTATAACACTCGCATATTCTAATTGTGCAACTGTTCTTCCGGTATTTTCTTTTAGCTTGATACTTGGATCAAATGAGGTGTTTGCTTCCTTTATATTTAAATGGTTAAACTTGTTTAGTATCTTCTCAATATAATGAGATTGAAACAAAGCATAACCCTCATAATATTTTTTAACTATGATACCTAGGATGGTATCAACTTGTCCAAGATCCTTCATTTTAAATACGGAAGAAAGAAACCTCTTTGTTTCAGTCACACCTTCCATTTTATTACTTATTATTAACATGTCATCAACATATAAATAGATAATAACAATATAACTACCATCTACTTTAGAATATATGCATTTGTCATCTACATTATGCATGAAACCATGAGATAATATTTTAAAATTAAACTTCTCATGCTATTATTTTGGTGCTTATTTTAATTCATATAAAGATTTGACTAGTCTACATACTTTGTTTTCATTTCCTGGTAGAACGAAACCTTCAAGTTGTTCCATGTATACTTCCTCATTGAGGTCACCATTCAGGAATGTGGTCTTTACATCCATTTGGTGGATGTAAAGATGATGTATGGAAGCTAGCGTAAATAATATCCTAATGGATGTTATCCTAGCTACAGGTGAATATGTATCAAAGTAATCTATCCATTCTTTTTGTCTAAAATCCTTAGTTACTAGTCGAGCTTTAAAGGTTTGGATAGTCTCATAAGTGTGATTTCTTCCTAAATACCCACTTACAACCTATGAGTCTAGAACGTGGAGGTAAGTTTACTAGTTCTTATGTTTGATTTGACATTATGGATTCTATTTTATCATTTATAACTTCTTTTCAGAAAGCTAAATCTCTAGAGGATACAGCCTCTTTATATGTTTTAAGATCTTTTATAGTCATTACCATAAGTATTTTTCTAATAACATTTTCTCTATCTGCTTCTACCAGATGGAAAATGATGCGTTGTGAGTCTATGTAGTCATCTCCTAGACCCTTCTCTATTCTTGTTCTTTGATTTCTACGGGGTTCAATACGAGCTTTCATTATTTGTGGAGCTGTGCTATCTGGTTTTCTATTAGGAGTTTAGATTTTATTATCCTTTGACTTCAAGGATAGTGAGTTTTCAAAGAATTCAACGTCTCTAGATTCTATTATTGTATTAGATTTCATGTCTAGAAGTTTATAAGCTTTACTATTTTGTGCACACCCGACGAAGGCGCATTTAATAGCTCTTGGTCCTAACTTGGTTCTTTTTGGATCAGGGGTTCTGCAGTATGTAAGACACCCCCATACTTTAAGATATCTTAGGTTAGGTTTTCTACCTCTCCATATTTTGTATGAAGATATTTTATATTTTTTAGATAAAATTCTGTTTATTATATGGCATGCTGTAAGCAGTGCCTCACCCCATAAACTTAGTGACAACTTTGCTCTTATCAGCATTGAGTTGACCATCTCTGCTAATGTTCTATTCTTTCTTTCTGCTATTCCATTTTTTTGAGGTGTGTATGGCGCTGTACATTGATGTACCAGTCCATGTTCTTCACAGAAGTTATCGAATTCATTCGAAAAGTATTCTCCTCCTCTATCACTATGGAGAATTTTTATCTTCTTATTTAGTTGATTCTCTACTTCTGCTTTATATATCTTAAACATATTTAATACTTCATCTTTGCTTCTCTAACAGATAAACATACACATATCTAGAGAAATCATTTATAAAGGTTATGAAGTACCGTTTACCTCCACGAGTAAGAATGCCGTTTAACTCACAGATATCACTGTGCAAAAGATCCAATATTTGAGACGATCTATCAACACTTGAAAAAGGTTTCTTCATCATTTTAGATCGTATGCACACTTCATATTTATCGGTTTCATTATCTGTGCATGCGATTAAATCATTCTTAGCCATGAACTTCAAGGTATTATACCCTATATAGGTTAGTCTATCATGCCACAGTCCAGCGGATTCAACCATATACGCATAAGTGCTACTTTCATTCAGAGAAAACTTAACCATTTCGTTACAAGCATATCCCTTTCTGACAAAATTCTCATTCTTAGATAGAATTAGTTTTCCTGACTCGTACATCACCCTTATACCTGGTTTTCCCAGAAGATCCCCAGAAACTAAGTTTCGTCTCATGTCTGGGATGTGCAGTACATTTGTCAGAATCGCTTTCTTTCCAGAGATGAATATCAGTTCGATAGTTCCTTTGTCGACGACCTTCGATCGGACTTCATTTCCCATTTAGACTTCTTGACCATCGGTCAATTCCTCATAGGTTTTGAAGGCTGATTTGTCGTAGCATACATGTACTGTAACGACAGTATCATATCACCATCCTGAAATTTTACCTTGGATGGTATTCACCTTAGTGATCATAGCCACGATATCGCCTTCTTCTACTACACTTGTCTCTTTTTTAGATTTGCGATATCGACATACTCGAGTATAGTGTTCGATTTTTTCACAGACATAGCATGGGCCTTTGAACTTTCCATTCTTCTTTTGGGCATTTTTTTTTATTTTCCTTTATTGAGTTTTAGAGAATCGTCCTTCTCGAAATTCTTATTATTGGTGTTCTCTACTGCATGTATCTTGGACGAGGCATTCCCGTTATCATTCTTTTTGTCACGGTTACAAGATTCTCCCTCAATCCTAAGGTGTTTCTGGATTTGTTTCAGTGTGTAGTCCTTGGTTTTATGCAGCAACTTCTTTCTATAGTCTTTCCACATCGGTGACAATTTAGCGATTATAGTCCCAACTTGGAATGATTCAAGAAGATCAATCTTAATCACTTTTATTTTGTTTACTATTAGCTACAGTTCTTAGATTTGGGATAACAACGGTTTATTATCTATCATGCTGAAGTCAAAATACCTGGCGATGAGAAAATTGTTCGTTCCTTCTTCTTCAGCTTTGTATTTGAACTCCAGAGTGGCACAGATTTCCTTTGCTGATGATGTCTATTGGTACAAATCGTACAGACGGTCGGAAAGCGCGTTCAGTATGTGTCCTCGACACAAGAGTTCGTCTTCGACTCGTTTGGCGCGGGCAGTTATCTGTTCCGGTGTGTCTTTGTTGGTTACTTTAGGTAGCGCTTGCAAATTTAGATCTAGTATGTAGTAGATCTTTAGCGCCGTTAGGAGAAATTTTAGCTTGTCTTGCCATCTCATAAAATTGGTTCCATTGAACCAATTAAGACGTATCAAGTCCTGATTCATCAACTCGATGGACGAAATACCGTCGGCTTCCATTCAAGAATAACGCTTTAAGATTGTTGGGAATTTATACAGATTAATATAAATTTTTTATAATTTGAAAATCGAAAAATAAAAATTATCTGATCTAAGGATAGGCAGAAGCACGTCTGAAACGCTGTCCTTAAAGCGTTATTTGCCCCTACTCAAGTGAATTGAGTATGCTGATAAGTTACAGGCAAATGATGAGGGTCGAATATTGCATATCAGACCCCGATAAATACCTAATTTGACATATATGATAATGTTTAATGTCGTATTTTAAATGTGTTTTTGTTGCAGGTAGTAACCAGGAGCGTGGACTGAAAAAGAGATTAAAAGCATAGATCTAATGCTCTGAAGTCACCAGAGCAAGGGACGGATTCCAGAGGACCAAGATCGACAGATTTATATGCCAGGGATCCGAGGAAATCAAGTCGCTCATGTTAAAAAGGCCCGAAACTGGTGCAGAATGCAAGATCACATGGGTCCCACCATCCGATTGACTCGAAACTTCATACATGTGATGAGGGCCATAAATTAACCGTACATATTAAATTTCAACCATTGAAGATCTCGGAAAGTGCCTCAACGGACAGATCAGCCTATAAACCGTCGATTTCAGGCCCACCTGATATCTGGAACTGCCTAAAATTTGGTATTGACGGTTTAAATAATATGAGAAGATGAATGACTGGATTAGATTTCAGAAACACATCATCGTGGACCCCACATGTACGGAATGTGCATAGTGCATATATGCACTAGCCGTGCACGGCAAGCATCAGAGACGGTTTGACCGTCTCTGATCGAAAAAGAAAAAAAGAAAAGGAAACTGCTTTATGCAGCGTGTAACGCACGTCCGCTGGCCGGTTTTGCAGAAGTTAGTAGGCCCCACACGTGCCCCGTAAGCTCAATCCAAACCATCCACCGTGTAAACAGCCGTGACCACTACAAAACCATGTTGACTCTTTTCACCCATGCGTACACACATGTATGATACAGGGGGCACAAAAGGGCTGCCCTGGGATGTTCAAAATTAATTTTATTACGATTTATTCTCTGGACCGCGTCAATGGACGTTCAAAACCACATATTCTTGACTGAAATTTCGTTTTGAATGCAATGAATGGGGTGAATTTTCCAAAAAATGTTTCTGTGGGGCCTACCGATCACAACAGCGAAATGGTGCAAAAGGTTTCGCACATCCGCGAAAACTAACTTTTCCAGGCAGTTGTGGCCCAACATCTTTGATCATATGGTAGATCTAAACCGTCTATCATGAAGAGGACCCAAGAAAGTCTTAAGGGACGATGTTTCTTTGAAATTTGAGCGAGGAAAGTGGCGTGTTTCGAGACACTGAACTTGGCTGCGAAAAAGCTTTCACTGGGCATGCATAGCTTTCCAAATCCGATTCAAATCCAATTTTCACCACTCCAGCAGCTATATAAGGAGGTTTTGGATGTGGTGAGCATTCATTCAGACCTTGGGAGGAAGATCCAGAGCTTGAGGAGAGCCAGAGCCAGAGAGAGAGAAAAAGAAGAAGAAAGAAGGGAATGATGTTTTTAATGTTTTTATTTTATATTTCCTTTTTCTTAATTAATTTTATGGATTGCTAAACTTCTTAGCTAGCTAGGGCTGAGATGAAGCCCCTAATTTAAATAACTTTTGTTTACTGTTGAATTTATTTTAATTTGATTGAATTGTTTCTTTCGCTAGTGTGCTTTCCTGAGATTTCTGTACTTCTCCATTCTATGAGCTCGACCAAAGTCTATATATGGATGTTGTTTGGAATATTACTCTAGGTGCTTGTGTCTGACCATGAACAGGTATCCTATAGAGGAAGAAATAGGATTTACATCTCTCCATGCCTGACCATGGATGGAAAGATGTGATCTATATGCTTTAAAGGATTATACATTTTATGTGGCCGACCAAGGACATAGAGTGTGCTTTGTTTATTTTGATATCAATCTGAATTAGGGTGAATCAACAGGTAAAACAAGGGTTAGGATAATTAGGGGTGGATTCGAAAGTCCTAGTCTTCTCCTCGATTGAATCTTCCTCATTATTGCTCGTAGTTATTTTCCATAGATTTATGCTAGTTTACTTAATAATTTGTTAAACCATTCATTGGATTAGTTAAGAAGAGCCTTAAATTTTAAATTGTGACAACCAGTCCTGGTGGGAACGATCTCGTAATACGTACCATATTTATATCTGATTCGTATATTTGCAAGTAAAAATCATTTAAATCAAATTGGTTTAAATTAAAACATCAGCAAACCACTTCTAGGATACGATGAGCCTGATGTGGGTCTACGTTCAGCAAACACGAAGGCCCACTAATGGAACTCTGTTACACAGTCTGGTAGAAATACATTAAAGAAAAAGGAAAAATCCTAAAATAAGAAAGAAGAGAAGAAGAATAGTTTGTTTGATGCTATCTTGTTGAAAATACTGGAGTATAGAGAGAGAAGTAGTGGGCTGTTTCAATTTCATATGGAAGTGCTGGATGAGTTGTGAGATGGTTTGGAAACCCATCCAGGCCCTCCTTTTACAGGCTATAATGGCTGGGGGTTATGGTCCAGGGAAATAAATTCCATAACCGTTTTCTGGCTGTTAGAGAAAACTAGCCGTTTTATGGCTGTTTTCTGACTGTTGTGGATGAGCCATTAAGCTGCTGCATGCTGACTATTGTGAGACAACAACTATTCGTTTTCTAGCTGTTGGGGCTAGCCATGCAGCAGTTTCAGCTGGACCCTGCAATTATTTCACAGCTGTTACAGAAAATCTGTAACAGCTCTTTTTTCAACCCTCTATATATTCTGGAGGAATCTTTTTCAATCCTTTAGTCTCTCTATCACTCAGCCATCTGCCTTAGCCACTTTGTCGCACCGGTTTGAGAAGGAAGCGACCTTTGCGAAGTGCAAAGTGCGCCACTAGCGCCTCTACAGCTGCACTGCCTTACATGCCCATGCCCTCCCATCGAGTCCAAGATCGAGACCGAGACTGAGCCCGAGCGCGGTATTTCAACACGCAAGTCCCATAGTCCATAGACTATGGGAGCAAATATTAAGGTACTCCACTATTTTCATATAAACATCTTTTCCTTCTCTTCCCTTTCCCATGTGGAACTATTCCCAAAAACATGAAAAAAAATGTATTTTACAAATATTTTTTTTAAATATTATATATATATATATATATTATAAAATCAACACTATTTTCAATAGGTGGAATGCACACTTCACTCAAAACGCATGATTTGTCTTATAAAGGCATGATATTTGCTCCATCGTTTGAAGAGAAACTGTCATCATTTCATTACTTTAACGAGGTAGAGATGCATAAAAAAAAAATCTTAGAAAAATACTGGCTCCCATGCCTTGTTTGGACCTACATGATGCGATCGGAAAGCGACGGAAGCCGCCTGAAGAAGTTCAAAGAAGGGGCAGGCATACGGTCTCTGAACATCGGGTGCCGTAGATAGTAAAACCCCACCACGATCGCGACCATCTTCGATGGGACCACGTACAGAACGAAGGACACCAAGAAGCATACGGTGATGAAGATTCCAGTCGCACGTGGGTCCCGCCATGTGACCAATGCTTGCATCCGCTCTCCTTGTGTTGCAATATCGCCAAGCACCGTCTGCACCCTCGCTCCGAGCGTGCGGAGCCTATCGTACCGTATCCGCACCATGTCTGGTGGCCTCGAGCTAGGTATCGTATCAAATTCCTCGTCTAGCTCCTCCCGATCCGCTGCTTCCGCGTGCGAGATCTTCACACACGGGTGCGGCATCGGGTCCCGTCGCCTGGCCCGGTAATTCCAACCCCCAATCGCAAACGTGTAGAATGCAATAGTTGGGACCATGAGGTCAGGGTGCCACACGAGCAACACCAACAGCACGTGCGCGATCAGCGTCGCTGTCGTGTTCCTCCACGCACGTGTGTCGTCCACCCAGCGGGCCATCTCGACGGCCCACCCCATCATGTTGATGATCCGGTGCCAGTTCGCACGCACCTTCCGCATGCTGAACGTGTGCGAATCTGCGTCGAGCATGTGGAGCACGACCTCCCGTCGCAGCGGCGGTTCCGATCGCGACAGGTGCTGGGCTACCAGACGTGCGGCCATTCCTCTCAGCGACTCCTGCTGCATCGTGCCGATGGGCTTCAAGTAGTGCATACATGGCAGCATCGGCTGCGAATACACGTGCAACACATCCAGCTTTGGGACCACACGTGCGAACCGCACGGCGAGCTCGACCTCACCCATCTTCTTGACTCCGGTAGGAAGCAACAGAAGCAATGGGTACGTATTTTTGTACACACGGTTGTTTTCCAGCGTAGAAATGCGTATCCGTATCTTTCCTATCCGTAAATCCTGCCGCGTGGCGTCTTTCGATTCGTCTACGCTGTCGAAGATGCCAACTGTCAGGACTGTGCAAGGGTCATAAACGTGCCATGTGTATTGCTCATTCCACCGTGGATCCAAGCTGTCAGCGACCGTCCGTGACCGGACCCACTTCTCGCCGTACTTCGCGACTGCGTACGCATCGGCGGTGCCCCTCCCTCCGACCGTCTTCACCGGAAGAAGGTTCCGGCACCCGACGATCCCCAGCTCGACGGTCCCGATCGGTGGTTTCCAGAGCTGGCGGGCCGCTGGCCGGAGATCGCTAGTCACGTGAGCTGGTTCATCAGCCACGTGATAACCCCCGTCGAAGCAGACACGCACATGCAACCGGCCGTTATAACTGTCTTTCCTGCTTTTGGTGGGGCTGTCGAGGGTGATCCACCGGGAAACCACTCTCCGGTCGTCGACGCGTCGCTCGATGGTCGTGAGTGATATTCCGGCGAAGCCAAGGACTGTCGTGTCCTTCCCGGAGCGGTGCTCGAGGAAGAAGACGACGCGGAGGTCGCCGAAAGGCTCGGCAGCGACGAGGATAAGGTCTTCGTTCCAAGACGGGGAGCCGTTTCGGCTGATGGCTGATCGGGTTTTCAAGATCTGGAATTCGAGCTGGGCTTTGACGTAGAAGGCAGTTTCCTTTAACGGCGTTAACGGCTGGATGTCTTGGGCTTCCAATACCGTTACACGGAGATACCAAAGTTTTGGAGACAGGTAGACTTTTGCGCGGGAACTGACCGTGCCGGACGTGTCCGTTTTCCACGCGTCGGAAAATGATTCGTCTGCTTGCGTCCCGATCCAGGTAGCCAGCATCAGATCCCCTCGGTGGGCCCCACCACCTTCCAGCCTGTACCACTGTGGGGCCAGCGGGCTGTCTGGTGGGTCCCGCAGCGGGATCTCGGAAACGTCGAAACAGATGCCGCCGAGGAAGTTCTCACCTCTGCTGCCGCCGGGTTCCTGTGGGGGCGTTGGGGTCGGAGCGGACCCAGGTCGTGGGTCCCACACAGAGACTTCAAGGGTGGAGGCCGATCCGTGCGCGTCCCTGCCGAAGGCGAATGTCTGGTCCCACTCGAATTGGAGGGTGGTTTTCTGGGCGATTTTCGTCTGGACGTTGCAGCCAGAGACAGTGATCTTGACGAACGGATTTGCATCGAAGGGTAGCGATCGGGCCTTGACGACCCTCACGAACAGGTAATGCATTTTCTCCACAAGATCATATGATGATCGCTCGTTCGGAATCCCAGGAAATCTATCCGGCGCTTCTCTTGGGTAGATATCGGATACTGGATGCCGGTAATTCTGCCGCGGACCATTGAATCCAGTCATTTTCGGTTTGTGATCTGGTCCATGCATGGTCGTGTCTGATGTCAGATCTGGAGGTGAGGCCCATTTGGGTACTGTGATGTTTTCCACCTCCGGTTGCGGCGGCGGGGGGTTCCCTGCACCTGACTCTGGCTGTGTTGGGGTAGGCTCGGCATTAGGAATGTTTTCCGACGGTGTCGGGAGAGGTTCTGGTGCAGGTGCAGTTTCGACTGGTGGATCAGTTGCCGGTTCTTCGGGCTTTCCAGCTTCTGGTGGTGGCGGCACCTCTGGTTGCGGCGGATTGGCTTCTGGTGATGCGTCGGATTTTTCAGCCGTAGGGGGAGTAGGCTCGACTGACGCAGGGGGTTCTGCTTCCGGCATGTTTGGCTTTCCAGCATCCTCCGCTTGCGGCGGCGGAGTTGCTGGTGTGTCAGACTTTCCAGCATCTTCCGGCGGCGACAGCAGTGCAGATGCCGGAGGCGGAACAAGCTCATCGACGTAGTATATCCTGAGTCCGATATCGCCCTGAATCCAGCTCCAGAAGTACTTTTTCTCCAACGGGTAGAGCACGAGAGCCTCCTCGCCTTTCCGTACGAACTGGCTAGCGTTGAGCCGCACCCGACCGAGGAGGTTATTCCTCCCGGTGGGCCCCACACGCTTATCATGGTACACGTCGATCTCCAATGCTTCTACGGCCAAGTCCGCATCCTCGTCGACCTGAAACTCGAACACTTCGTTCCACGTCGGATTGAGGTCTCGGTGCACCGTCTGGGTCCGCTTTCGCTGACCGTAGAAGTCCATGACCACATACGGACTCGACGATCCAGATCCATCCTTTGGAAGGAGGTTGCGGGCTTCGACGACTTCCACAATCAATTTCCGAACTGTTGCCATTCCAATAGCGGTTTTCCAGCTATTCGACTAGTGGTTTTCTGGCAATGATGGGGCTGTAGTGCATCGTAGCTCATGAAGGGAATGAAATTGGAGGGAGTTTGGAGTGGAGGGGTTGCGGAGTGTTTATATAGAGAGAGAACATGTTTAAAAATTGCGTTTTGCACCGTTCACCAATCAGTGATGGATGGACCACTGTACACGTGGCATGTATGCATCTTAATCTGGATTCTTCAAAATGTGGTCCCCACTAGTGATGGTGCATATTCTGGAGATGTTGTTCATTTGATGATTTAAACATATGCAATTGGTGTCCATTAAATGGGAAAGTTAAAACTTGAAAAATAAATGTTTGTGTGGTCCAAATCCGATTGTCCCACCACTCCGATTATCAGCACACTTACGAAACGATCTTAGCCATCCAATCGGTTTCCCATGATCAAACAGCTAGGAAAGAGAATGATCAGATTTCCAAATCGAACAGACAGTATCAAAAGGTCAAGATCATCAGATCTACGTGACCTTCTAGTACCCAATCCATCCACAGGAGGCCCCTACAACTTGGAGGGTGTAGTTTGATCTGTACTGTATTTTAGATCCAACACAGATTTTTACGAGCCAACGTGCAAATATCGCTCTAATATGACAATCATAACCGTCTGATATCATTACCATTTATTTTGGACCGTCCGGATCATTTATTCAAAAATAGGTACGGTACTGTATTTAATCCATCACTTTTTGTTGGAGCACATTATAGACTATTTATGATTTTAAAGAGTCAATTTTATCAGGCAATCTTAACCATCCCTTCCATAGCTCCAAGAAAAGGATGGCTACAAAAAATAGGGACGATATTGGCTGGTTAAGATCATCTGATTGATGTGATCATCAGAACCCACTACATCCATAGTGGGGCTCACAACTTGGACGGTGTAGATTGATTCTATCGTAAATGGTGAATAAAGCATATACTAGCCCAGCCCTGAAAAAGAAAAAAAAAATTGAGTGGAGATCAAGGCGGACGGGAAAAGAAAGATAACAAAGAGGTTCCAAACTTCATCCCCAAGGAAAGCCGACTGCGTGCTGACTAACTCAGTTAGCTAGAGCGCACTGACTAAACTCTGTTAGGCACGCTACGATGTATGTGTCTTATCCATGCCGTCCATCCATTATACCAGCTTATTTTAATATTTAATCTTAAAATTAAAGCATATCCAAAGCTCCAATAGACCACACCACTGGAAAAAATATGTGAATTGAATACCTACGGTTGAAAACTTCTTCTTTTTTTTTAGTGATAAGAAGTTTCGCTCCAGATGATATTTGTGTTTTGTCTGCATCTATATGTGTGACCTTACAAACAGGTTAGATGAGAAATAAATATCACCGTAGGCCTTAAGAGGTTTTAATGGCGGACGTTATTGTTACAATTGTTTCATGTTGTGTGTACACTTGAGCTTTGGATATGTTTTAATTTTGAACTCGGGTGTTAAAATGAGCTGTTAAAACTGATGGACGGGTGGGTCACACAGAGTTTAGTGGGTACGTTTGTACCCAATCCCATTCCACGTCAGAAGCAGCCTTACCAAACACTTCTTTTTCATGTTTTTTATCCCTTTCCAATGCTTCACTTTCTTTGAAGATTCCCAATTCCTTTCGGACACCAATTGCTTTTGAAAGCCTTTCGGAGGAATTCCTGTGACGGGAAGATAGGTGGGATCCACTGTAATGCTGATGAGAAATCGACCTGTCATCCATTTTGCCCGATCATGTCAAGAAATGGGGCTAAAAATGCTGCGGATCCAAAATTCAAGTGGATGGCACGGCTGGGTCCTTACTCTTACCCGGGAGGTAGACTCCTTGGAGTTTCAACACGGGGTCAAGGGTTCGAGTACCCATGGTGGTGAAATCCCACGGTGTGCGTGTGTGGGGTGTGTGTGCATGTGGCGTGAGTGTGTGGGGGTGTGTGCGCGTGTTAAAAAAAAAAAAAAGTGGATGGCACGGCAAGGAAAAAGGAAAAACGTGGGTAGGGAGATGCCTACCGTTGAAACCTCCTTACATGCCATCTACACCGTTTACAGCGCTACAAGAAACTGAAAATAGAAATATTAGCCTGATCCAAAACTTCCGTGGCCGTACAAATGTTTCAACGGTGGATGTTCAATCCTCACCGTTTCTTATCGTGTGACTCACTTGAGTTTTGAATCTTGAAAAACAGATGGACGACATAGATTCCTCATAGACATCACAGTAGGCCCCCACCCAACTTCCGGTCTCAGAAGGTTCTTTTGCAGGCAATTGGAGTCCCTTTCTTTATCTCCATATGTGGCCCACGTGCTGTGTAAAGAGAGTTTCCATTTCATTATAAAATCCAAAGTAACGGAGATGTGGGTCCTTTTTCTTCACCGACCATTTTTCTTGTCTTGGACTCTTTTAACAAATACCAATTTTCACTGCTTTTTCTCTCTTATCACATTACTTCTTTAGTGCATCTAACGTGCTAACCGGTGGTTTCACGTGAACATGCATGGAGGCATTGCCACGCCGTCGTGGACCTCACTAGGATGTGGGACTCTGGATCTACAGATGTAGGTGGGACCCTGACTGTGGGGCTTACAGTGATATACGTGTCTTGAATCCACACTGATCCAACCATTTTGAAAGCTTATTTTAATTTATGAAAAATAAAAATAAAAATTGAAGCTGGCTCAAATTTTAAGTGGACCACACTACAGGAAACATTTATGATTGAATCCCAACCATTAAAAACTTCATGGATTTCATTGGAATGTTAATTTTTGCTAACTTGTTGATAATCTTATGAACACTTAGACGAATAGACCATACAAAGATCATCATAATCCAAAGCTTTTGTGGCCCACGAGTAGCTTTTAACGGTAAATCACCACTGTTTCATGTACTATGGCCTGTCTGGGATTTGGAACTGCTTCATTTTTTATATAATGCTTGAAAACGAGCTTTCAATATAGATGGACGGCCTGGATGTAGTAACATATATATATCATAGTGGGCCCCACAGTCAGGGTCCCACCACCTTGGGTGGAAGTGGATCGTGTAGGTAAACTCTGTGGAGCCCACCTTGATTTATATATTTTATCCACTCGGTTTATCCATTTTATCATATAATTTTAAGGTTTGAGTACAAAAATGAAGCATGTTCAAAGCTTAAGTGTACCAGATCAAACGAAACAATATGAATTAAACGTCTGCCATTTAAAAAATATCGGAGGGCACAAAAGTTTTTGATCAAGTTGATGTTTGTGTTTTCCCTTGTGTGTGATCTTATCAGCGGTTTGGATGACAAACGAACATTACTGTGGGCCTTAGGACCGTTTCAATGGTGGAAATCATTATTCTTGCTGTTTTTTGTGGTGTGGACACTTGAGCTTTTGGATATGCTTCAATTTTGGAATCAACCCCTTAAATGAGCTGAAAACGGATAGACGGTGTGGATAAACTATATAGATTCAAGGTGCGCGCAACAGAGTTTACTCGTACGATAAAAAGGTACTTGGTAACTCTACGCAATGGATCCCTGATTGTGGGTGCCCACCTTAATGTATGTGCCTTACATCCACGCCATCGGTTTTGAAGTCTCATTTTAAAGTATGATTGTAAAACAGAAGTAGATACCAATCTTAAGTAGGCCACGACACAGGAAATTGTTGTGATTGAATACTCATTATTAAAAGCTTCTGAAGGGCCATCGGAATACTTATTTTCTATCCAAACAGTTGATGTGGTAAAAAGGAACGGGATGAAGTTGACCATACAAATTTCAGCTGGATCTAAAACTTTTGTTACCCACAGGAAGCTTTAATGGCCAATCACCCCAGCTTCTTGTGTGGTGTGTTCTATCTGAGATGGATAATGCCATAAAATGAACTGTTAAAACACATGTACGAAAAAATATATCACAATGAGCAGTAAAATGAAGCCATTCCCTCCCCTTAGGGTGAGTACATCATCCTGCCCCTAAGTTTTGCAGGACTTTATTGGTTGCAAAATTTGTTTATGCCAAAATCAATAAAATAATTTGGTATAGACCGATCAACTTTGACCCCAAGCACTAAAATAAGCCGATGCATCCCCAAATAAACTTATATGACAAGATTTTAAAAAGATTGATCACTAACTCAATTACTTGCAGAATTCGATAACAATGAGGTGATAATTAAATGGTAGAGTTCTCCCTCAAAAGATTGTTCTAGTCTAACCTGTAAGTCAAATGTTCGAGTCTTTGTGTCAACCCTAAACTATTTTAAAATACCTTCTTTTAGGGTCCTTTCTCTTACTCGGGTGGTAGACTCTCAGGAGTTTCAACTCCCGATCAAGGGTTCGAGTACCCATAGGTGGTGAAATTCCCCTAGCGTGAGTGTGTGGGGTGTGCAAAAAAAAAGAAAAAAAAAAGGACTTTCAGAATACCAGTCCAAATCAAACAAAAGGAAAAACTCACAATCAATTATTAAAAGTGACTGTGAGAATGTGTATTTTGGAAGAACTACTTGATATTGGATAAATAACAAATACAGTGTATGAGCATAGATTTGGATTACAACTAAAAATTATAGTTAAGAATTACCGTTACTCGTACAATAAGTTGAGATAAAGGAAATTGATAAGATAAATTTGATTTATTTGTTTTGAGATTTGATTATGTTTCTAGATTGGTTGATTGGGTGGGATTTTCTCTCTCACATTCCTCTGCTATTTATAAAGTTATGTTGTAGCTTATTCCTCTATATCCTTCTTCCATTATATAATAGTCGAAAAGCATCTCTCAAGACCATTCTTTCTGTTACGTTTCTTCTTCTCGACTGTTCCTTTTCTTTCTGTTATAATTTTTCTTCATAACTATTCCTCTTCTCTTAACCAAGATCTACTTTTGGTCGCTAATCGATCATCGGCCACTCATCGGCTGCATCTCTTATCAGTTGCTTGCCTGCGATCCACCCTACTATTCTCTGCGTCTTTTCATTTTAATTGCTCGACTGAGCTTTTTGACCACATTCCATTTCCTGACTTCCCCTTAGCCACTCGGTTCGGTTTTAGACACCTCTCAGCTGCTGGATTTGCTTAGGAACGCTTATTGGCCGCTCTTTTTTGCTTTCGTATGCCTATCAGTTGCTTACTTCACTTTGTTAGTCAATGTTTGGTTTTGGTTGCCCTCTCGACCACCTTTTGTATCTTAAACAACTTGATCGCACTTCTTATATATCGACCGCAATACTCCCTAGACTATCCACTGAGATGCAGAACCAAACTTACGATTGCTGTAAGCCCGTAAAAAGTACTCTAAATATCATTGAAGATTAAAATGTTATCTTTCCCTTACTTTGATAGGTATCTTTTCTAATTGGGTTTTCCAATAGCGGTTAGAAATAAGGTATTACAAACTCCACAAAGTGTAAACCATATTTTAAAATCTCATGCTTGAAAACCCGCCAACTCGGTGGAGTTGAGTTACTTGGATGATTTTTTTGGATTTTTTCCCTAATCTTGGTTATTCTTAATATTTAAAATCTAAAGTACTTAAATTTTATTGAGTCTCGACTAATTGAGTTGAGTCTCGACTAATTGACTTGAGTCTCATTTAAGGGTTTTTTGAGTTCTTTCCAATCAAATAGCGTGTTTTTTTTTTTTGGTTAAACAAGGAGAACAATACCTATGCCACTTTCTCTAATATAGGGATGTTCACAACCCCAAGTGTACGGTCGCGATGTAGTAATAACTCATGATAACGAGGTCAAATCTACAGGGACTAAACTTGTATGTAATCCGAAAAGAACTAAAACTAGAAGAAGATTTAAATATGAATTGCGGAATAAAAAAGAGTAATTGTGACTAATTTTTAAACTATCAATTAAATGTGGGAAATAGGATGCCAAAGATTTACTTGTAACTATTAAGATGCTAGCTTTCTTGATTCAATAAACACAATTAGAATTAGAGTCCTATTTGATCCAATTGGAAGATAAAGTAATTTAAATCAAATCTGAACTTTTCATTGACGTAATTCTCAATGGAGGAGAATTGCAAAGATTGGAAGGGATTCTATCACCCTATCATGCCTAGGAGACGATGGAAAACAATAAGATTTACCAATCTCACTATTTCAAAATAGGAAAAGAAGATATCCAAAACTATCATAGCATCTATTGTAATTTGAGTCATAATAAATCATAAAAAACTGAAAATATTCCTTTAATATCATACTAGAAATCAATGAAGTTCAATAAGAACAAGAATCAAAACAAAATAAATATTCCAACACACTACAAGCTTTACCTCTTAGCCCTAGATAAGAGGTTTAGCCAACCATAGACATGATTGAAACCAAATATCTTAAAAAAAGCATGAAAAATAAATTAGGGAAGAAGAAAATTTTTTTAACGACTGCTCCTCTCTTGTGCTATGCTCCTTGAGACCTTTCCAAACCCTAGAAGATGTTTTGGAGCATCCTAGGGAGTCATATTTATAGTTGTAGAACTCCAACTTTCGCACCAAGTTGGAAAAATCTAAAAACCGCTTCAAATTTACGCACTCTGCGCAGTTTTTTAAAATATACTTGGGGTTTATACCGTCTTAACTTTAGCACTCTGCGTGGTTTTCCAAAATATACTCAGAGTTTAAGAATATGCTTTTCAAGATAATTTCAAGAATATGTTTGTTTTCAAGACAATTTTAGGATTCCTTTTCTTTACTTTAAATCTTTAATTCTCTTCATTCATTACTTGGTTTTCTTGGATCTTTGGCATGTGAATTCTTAATTAATGACTTCTAAATCTCCAAATCTTCATTTAGTAATCTTTTGAGCGTAAATCTTCCTTCTGGCATTAGTTTCACCTTAAGCTCTCGAAATCACCACACATATGAAATCATGCATAATTAAATCGATTAAACACTATCATATTTATAAAACCAAGGTATAAATAGGGACAAATATGCAATATTTCATACTCAACACACCCCCAACAAGTATTTTTCTAGTCCCGAGCAAAACATGTGTGAAGTAGTTCTCAATTCTCAATGTTCAAACCCTTTTTCAGAAATCAATCCTTTCTGTATGGATGAGTAGAATTAAGACGAGAAAGTGAGATTTTGAAAACCTAGAGCTGAATCATATAAGTAATCCATCAAATAGGTTCTTTAACGATTAAATCAGAGCATAAATTCATATATTAAGTTTTTCCTAACGTGCTTAGTGAATTTCAGCTTACTTTTCACAAAAAAATATACTATCAAATAGGCTTTGATGGATTATTTTTGTACAACCTTACAATGGTAATTTTTACTTGTAGAATTGTGATTGACCACTAGTTGAAGAGGTTACCTTTAAAATATCCTATTTGTTAAAGTCTCATGAATCGGGGATGGTAGTATGAGCCTATTTGTTAAAGTCTCATGAATCGGGGATGGTAGTATGAGACACTATGATTAAGTTGTCGGCCTATACTGGGTGACGAGCTCTCCATAATGACCCTTGAGCTTTCTATGACTGCTTATATTTGGAATAATAACAGTTGGGTTAATCATGCATTCATAGCATATGGACGATGACAGGTAGCTAATTTTGAATGCTGTAGCATGTGCCTCTTTTCGTGGTATCATCTCGCTACCTCTCAAACCATTAACTATCGACCCACTTTTAGTGAACTTGGTCGTGTACTAGATGTACTTTCATTGGTGGCTATCCACATTTTGTGAGCTTGGTGATGTAGAGAGGGTCGCGGACAGTTACATGGCTAAGATGGATCAGAAAAGGCCTAGTCGACGACAGAAGTGATCCGGACCATTAGACCTTAAATAAGGCGTATTTCGCAATTCGGAATAAGTTATCGGATGTAAAATATATGATTTTGGGATAGAATAAGCTACTTTAGCCAACCAACCCACTATGTCAGGTTGTGTAAGCTGGATTTGCGAAATACCGCTAGATCGACGGTCGTTTTCCTATTTTAATTTCAATTTTATTACAAATAGTAAGTTTTAGTTTGATTATAACTCTTCATCTGTTGGGCTTTAGGAGTTGCGCCCAACGCAAAAAGAGCTTAGAAAAATTAGGAGAACAACTTGGTGAAGATAAATAGGACACTTACTATTTTTGGTCGAAAACCGTATGCACTAGTAAACATCATGACTATTTATAAATAGTAAGTTTACTATTTATAGTAAGTCACAAATTCTAGGAGGTTTAGTCATAGTTTGATTCTGATATCTCTCCCATTGCTTGGTATCCCTATTTAAAGGGTTGTGAACTCATTTTTTTCATTCATCAATTAATTTTGAATTTATTAGAATTTATATTTATTTTCTTGATTTCTTTCCTCGTGGATTCTAGAAGTCTTTGTGAGGAGTCCAGAGAAGTTCTCCCTTGCGTCAATTTGGTATCAAAGCGAGGTTTTTCCTCGGATCGATGGCTTTTAACGACGGGTCGGGCAACAATCCGATGGGTAGTGCTATAAAGAATTTACCTTTAATGGCGGCAGCTTTCGAAGTAACGTAGCGAGAGAATCGACAAGCCATGCAAGGGTTACAGGCTTCTATCGACCGCATAACAGATCTCTTGACAGAAATTCTAGGACAACTCCGTGTTCCTGGTGGTAATCCTCCACCACCAATTGCTGAAACTCGTAATCACCCTGAATGCAGGATAGTACCGACAATGCATCTAAGGGTCATTCCTAAGGAAGGAGAATCTATCGAGGAGGAGATCAATGACATAATATTTCAACACCCAAGACAATGTGGCGATCGAGTTAATCGAACAGATCGGGAATTCAAGATGCAGGTTCATATTCCTATCTTCAATAGCCAACTACACATTGAGAATTTTCTCGATTGACTTTCTAAAGTTGAGCGATTCTTCGACTATATGGACATCCCTGAAGTAAAGAAGGTCAAGCTTGTGTCCTACAAGTTGAATGGCGGAGCTTCAGCTTGGTGGGAACAACTGCAACTTGCACGAACCAGAGAGATGAAAGCATCAATCGCACATGGTAGTAGATGAAACAACTACTACATGCCCGATTCCTTCCTAGCGATTATGATTAGGTACTATTCTAACAATACCAAAATTGTAGACAGGGTAGTTGGTCGGTGAGAGAATATGCAAAAGAATTTTACCGCCTAGCGATGCATAATGATTTAGTCGAGACTGAATTACATCAAGTCATCTGATTCAATGGTGGATTGCGTATGACGATGCAGGATCGGGTCCAGATGTAGTTTGTCTGGATGATGAATGATGAATTAAGTTGGCTACCTGACAACTTGTGGACCTATTCTACCGTAAGGGTCATTGCTGTAGGTCCGCCCCAGGGAGCTCCACAGTCCAAGGGGAAGGAGCCCGTTGGAGCATGCACTTAACCTCCTACATCTGAGAGTTGAGATCAGAGAAGTGGACAAGCTAGATCCAAAAGGGGCGTATCACTGCTGCTGGTCCAAGTAAAATCCCGAACCCTTATGCTCGGCCAAGACCTAACAACTGCTATCGTTGTGGCTAACCGGGCTACTTATCAAATACTTGTCTCCAGCGAAAAGTGGCGAACCTCGCCATCAATGATGATAGTGCTGATAACACTTATGAAGATCTAAATGTTGAAGAACAGGAACACACCACTAAGGATGAGGCAGATGAGTCAGGTTGGGTTCAGTAAGATCATGGTGAGTCGCTCGTTGTGAGGTGGCTATTATATGTGCTAAGAAAAGAAGTGCATCCACAGCGGCATAACATTTTCTGAACTAGGTGTACGATGAATTGAAAGATTTGTAACGTGATCATTGATAGTGGAAGCAACGAGAACATCATTTCCAAGGTTAGGGTGAAAAAATTACAATTGAAAATGGAGCATCATCCCTGCCCATATACAATCAGTTGGATCAAGAAGGTTAGCAAAACAAAGGTAATTGAACAGTGCACCATATCCTTTTCAATTGGAAAACATTATAAGTATGAAGTAGTATGTGATGTGCTTGATATGGAAGCATGTCACATACTATTCGGTCGACCCTAACAATATAACCATGACGTTACTTATAAAGGGTGAGATAACATTGAAATAGTGGTGAAGACCGGTTGAGTTGAAGTAGGAATATGCTAATATGTCCTAGAGGGGGGTGAATAGGACTTTTAAAAGTTTTACAATGTATTTAAAAATCTTATTGCACTAATCCTATCAGATATACAATTATCAGGATTACTTAAATGTAACTCTACTGGCTTCCAAGCCTTGTAGAGGATCCAATCATAAACCTTTTGAATGATAAACAAGTTGCATACAAGATTGTAATGGATATGACTATGTGTGTGTATGAGGTGCGATCTTAGACAATCAGATTTAAAAGCATGTAAGGAATATCACACAAATGAAAGACAATAACAATCTCAAACATAGTCATTTTTATAGTGGTTTGACTACTTGTCTACTCCACTCCCGGCTGCTGCACTCAACCCTTGAGTGTACCGAATTTCACTAAGGAGGTTTGCCATGTTCACCTCAAACCTAAGGTTTTAAATCAGGTTCACCTTCAACCTTTACACAGAGGTTTCTACTCGGTTCACCTCTAACCCTGTAGTTTTACTGGTTCACTCCTAACCAGATGTTTATGCTCTCCATAGAGCAAGGGTCCACACAACGCACCCGGATGTTTATGCTCTCCATAGAATAAGGGTCCACACAACGCACTCACTATGTACACTCCCGCCGGAGGCCTCGTATGAGGACTTTAAAGGGTGAGCAACACTTAAGACCCAATCCTAGAAAGGAATGATCACAAGCGTCCTCTGGACTCTAGATACTTACAGATAAGTTGATAAGTCTCTTTCAGCGCAATGATGAAGATCTCCTCCTTGTTGTTGAAGAGTCTTCAGCTCCCTTGATTCGCAACACAAAAGATATACTAGTACTTGGCTTCGGGTTGGGTCAAGGTTAGGATGAGAATCCACTCTCTTAGAATTTTTTTATAAGGAAGATAGAGTGATTCCCATCATCTCTTCATTTAAGGCATCCCGGCTTAATGATATGCTATTAAGATAGTTACTGGAGGATCCTTGAATGTGGAAGTTCATTTCCCAATCCACTCTATTGAATGTTAATGAATGAGAGTGTATTGGAAGATGAACTCCCGTGTGAGAAAGGGCTTTGGGTATATGATCTAAAGGTAAAACACACAAAAGCACTCTCTTCTTTCTCTGCTAGCAATATGGAAAAGTCTCTCTTTATATAGGGAAAAGGTTCCAACGGATATAAAACGGTCATATTTATGACAGAGTTCGATATCATCGAGCAGGGTCGATATCATCGAGCGTATACTCTCGATGGGTTCGACTGTCCGCTCGATAACACAAACTCAAATGTCATACGCTTTTGAAAATCTTTTTCCAGCTGGTCGATAAGATCGATACCGGTGTCGATGTCATCAGATTTCGAACTCCGATTCCATCGATACTAGGATAGATCTATCGACATTTAAAGTATGAGAGAGACCAGCCTTAAAATATTTCAGGTTTTTAGGATATGATTGGGGAACAACCGATGTCATCAAAATTTACATATCGATGATATCTGAGATCATGTCGATGAGATCGATAAATTGTATAGATTTACCTATAAGCTCGTTGGACAGTTTGTGTCCAGTCTCGATCTAATCGACTAGACCTCGATAGCATCGACATAAGAATATCGATTTTCTCGAGTGGCCCCCAATCAAAGTTAAAATTACTTGAAATATTTACTGGAAAAAATGCGCGCCCACTATCGATATGATCGATATTTGAATTCAGATTGAATTGGAAAGAACATCGATATCTCGAAGCACATAGTAATTTTCTTAAGAAAATAGGGGCACCTAAAATCTGCCTGTCGATATTATCGAGCCACTTTTGATGGGCTCGATATTTGAATATTAATAATATCGATAGGTGTATCGATATATCGATAAATCTGTCCAGATGAGTATGCGGTTGCTGGACACTTTTAGTCCTCTTATCGATAGTATCGATCAAGAGTCGAGGACATCGACAGCACAGGTTGATCATATCGAAATGTGTATCGATACAATCGACAGGGCAAATAAACTTAGAGATTTTCTAATGTTTGAAAAAGTTCACTTACCCAAAAACTCTCATATGTTCTAACTTGTTTTTAAGGGTTTTAATCACCTGGTGTTTTGGAACATGGGATGTGAGGCTATGATTTACTTATGGTGAGCTTCCACACATTCGGTTGAGGCAGACACTTGAATTGTTCTTCCGGTGAGGTTATGTAGTCCGACTGACTCAACACACACAGTAATTGACAAACCAGGGCACTAGTAGGTGCACTTTCAATCTCCCCCTTTGTCAATTACGTGACAAAATACCAAAACACCCTAGGATAATATCTAGACAGACACATCCTAAATTGTGTGTACATGCTTTTATACAGTTTTATAAATTCTAATACAGCCATGTACACAACCAGTATTTGATCGCCCTTTTTGTAAAACTCCCCCTTTCTTGGTGCAGCCGCTCCCCCTAACACCTGTAACATATAAGAGCAGATATCCAATTTTTCACACGGGGTGTTTTAACTTTTCTCCCCCTTTTTGTCAGTCATTGACAAAGATAAACCAGTAGATATTGACTGAAGTGTAAAGAAGCATATGGGAGAACCACAGATATAGATGTATAAAGATTAAATCATTTTAAACCATACATTATCTTCAGAAGATACGAATGCATATTAAGTATAGCATTGACACAAGCAGCTAAGATAATCATGAAAAGGCACGTGCATTTCATATCAGAAACACCACTTTATCAGAGAGGCACATGCATTCCATATCATTTAAAAAAAATGTACTGCCCCAGACAACAGTTAACCATCAGACAGAATTATCAAGCCTATGTAAAACGGATCAAGACACCACTTTATTTGTAAGTCTACAATTCATCCCACACATAACCATGATCATAGGGAATTTCAAAGAGATACTTATGCACAAGTATTCCAGATGGATTCCGGGTATGTGATAAATGAAAAGAGAGCCTGGACATGCTTTATGAAGAAGGGAGAATGTTTAGAATCTGTTCCGTAGCATATTGCAGCGACTCCAGTCTTTGTCAGATTTTTGAAAGATGGGTATCACAGTTATCAAGTTTCTTCATCATGTATGATTGAGCATCCAAAAGATTTTGTAGACTATCATGCACTAGGATACCATGAATGTTGTTTGTGGTATTGAGGCTGTGCATAGAATGACCATGGCTTGAGACTTGACTGGTTCTTTCAACACAAGATACTTTGTCATAGAGATTCAGATTACAGATGTCTTTATAATTGAACCAGCTACATGGGTGCGGAAGATCACGAGTAGGTGATAGACCGAATTGACATGAAAGCTGAGACGGAAGACATGGAAATAGAATTATAGTGATGGATTCTTCTGTAGACACACGGATTATCTGTTGTAAAATTAGAGCGGGTAGACATACTGGAATCCCTAAATGAACATCATACAAAATGTTCAGAATGTACGGAGAGAGATTGTTGCTAGAGACTTCATAGGGATAGACATTAGTACTGAAAATACTGTGAAGAATCTTATAGGTAGGATCAAGGTGCTTAACATGGAGTATATTCTTTGTATTCCTGGGAATTGTGGCACCATTGCATAATGCTCAAGTAACTTCTCCCCATACACCAAGACCATTCATGTTTCGATCGGATACAGGTATTCCAGTGGATTCTATGTCAATCAGTCTACCTATCAGCCTTGGTGTGATGCATTTGACCCAATTTATGACTGCGACTGAGATGAGTGGAGGATCCTTTTCAACATTGTAAATAAGGCTCAGAAATTGATGTACCAGATTTTGTTGAAATGTTCCACCAAGATTCACAACATTTTCTCACCCGATCTGTTTCAAGAGGTCGATAATTTTGAACGATTCAATGCTCTTTCTTTGGATTGCTTGTTCCGCCACGAGGTTGATGTTGAACAAGGAAGAAGAGGCTGTCACTTTCTGCTTGCCTTTCTTGTTTGAAATTGAGGTGCTTCGAGAAAGAGCTGACAAATGTTTTTCTTTGGACTTCTTAGAAGAGGAGGAACAGATTTAGAAGATGTGAATCCAAGTCTGAGATCAAATGTACTTTCTTTTATTTTTCAGATAAACATGGTCTTAGATGCCATTGATGTTCCTGAATCTTGAGTTTCGTTCAGGAGTTTGGGAGAAGATTGACCGTCCTGACGCTTCGGCTATCCAAAAGAACATCAATGATATCGACACTTTATCGATATGACTGATATTCAAAATGACCAATCGAGAAGTTGCTGATCGATTCTATCAAGTCTGTCTCCGATGTCATCCGCGGTCATATGGCTTTTCACATTTTGAAGAGCCTTCGATTGTATTGACCCTTGGTCGATAAAATCGACAAAACGATTGACAGTTATATCGAAAGTGAGTATTTTTCAGGTTTTTCACCATTTTGACACACTTTTATGTATATCTTGATTTGATCAATATGCATCATAAAATTTTGTACAATTTCTGTACAACTCAAAAATTATAAACATGATAATGTTTATATACAAAAAGTTTGAGGTGTGTAACCTCAGATGTAACATTAAAAGCTCAGCAGAAATTTCTCATTTCAGCACATGTTCAGATCTTGATGTATGATCAAACGAGTTTCTTTATTCTCAGTGTTCCTCAATATCACTCCTTTCTTTTCCTATAATAATGTAGTAGTGGTTGTTTGTGTGAAGACCCTTCATAATTGATTTTCTTGATTGATCTAGGATCTCGCATTCTTCTTTATTGAATTTGAACACATGCCCATTATCACATATTTGAGAGATGCTTAGTAGATTATGTGCCAGGCTATTCTCATTCTTAAGTGAATCAATCCCCTTTATGATTCCCTATCCAATTACCTTAGTAGTGGTTCCATCTCCATAAGTGATAACCCATTGTATAGATTCTGATAGTTTGACAGAAGGGATTTATCACCTGTGACATGTCTCGAGCAACCACTGTCAAGGTACCAATTAACCTCATTGCCTGGTAGATGATCTGAATGTGTAACAAGGCAATTTGTCTTTTCCTTAATCACCCACTTTGTGATAGGAGTTTTACTTGTGGTGGATTTGTTCATCTTATCTGATTTGTCCACATGACTTACCGGCTTCTTCATCCTGTTAACTAGCTCGAGTGGTGATGATTGTATATTTCTTTTGTTTATCTCATAAACTGACTCACAATTTTTGTGACGAGCTGAGATAGGTCTGACGTTACTACTAGAGGTAACAGATTTTCCAAATGGTTGTGCATCATATTTAGTTTTTGTTCTGGCTTTTCCATAACCTAATCCCTTTTTGTCCTCTTCACATTTTCCCATGCCTAATAGTTTTTTAATTTCTCACCACCTTGGAAAAATTTGCAGTTTAGCTTGGCCATTTTTCTAGATTCTTCTAATTTAACTTGAAGTGTATGATTTCCATTTTGAAGAATCATGTTTTTCTCATTTAATGTTTTAATTTGTTTATTTAATCTTTCAGACTCAGATTTAAGAGAAATGTTGATTCTTACAAGTTTATCATTAGCTGAATGATATTGCTGCAAATCATTAATTAGATGAGTATTGATATCTAAGGTTTTGTCTAGATCTTGTTGCAACAATTCCTTTTTGTTCTCAACAATTTCAAGTCTTTTGACAATATTGACGCTATGAATGTAAAGTTGATTGTAAGCATCTTGTAATTCATCTTGTTCTCTTTCTTCTTCTTCTTCTTCAATTTCCTCATTGTCAGATGAAAATGATTCAGTAGCTTGCTGTTCTTCCTCAGATTCAGTTAGAAGGATCGAAGCAGTGGAGATCATAAGTATTTTCAAGGATTTTCGGTCTCCATCGCTTCATGAGTCACTTGATTCTGAATTCAACTCCTCCGTATCATCCCACGTGGCGGCCATTGCCTTGCCCTTGGTTTTTTTTTTTTGTTTGGGCATTTAGTAGATAGATGTCCATACTTATGACAGGCATAGCATTGTGGTTCTTTGATCCGTTTACCAAATTTACCTGTAGAGGGTTTGTTGTCCACCTTTCTACCTCTAGAGGGACGGCCGCGATTCTTTTGAAAGAATCTTCTAAATTTTTGTGCCAGCAAGGCCACTTCCTCATCTTCATCTTCTTTTCACTCTCACTGTCCTCATGTTTTGTTTTCTTAGAAGTTTTTAGGACAGTGTTTTTAGATTTTTGGGATTGTGTGAAGTGTAGTTCAAAAGTTTATAGGGAACCTAATAGTTCTTCTACTTTCATCTCATCAATATTTCTACACTCTTCAATTATTGTTACTTTGGGATTAAACCGTTCCGGTAGGGATCTTAAGATTTTCCTACATATTTTTGGTACTGGAACTTTTTCTCCCAATCCACCCATGGAGTTACAAATAATATTCAACTTGATGAAAAACTCCATAAATGTCTCATGCTCTTCCATCCTGAGATTTTCGAATTGTGAAGTTAGAAGTTATAGTTTAGACTTCTTCACAGTGCTTGTGCCTTCATGGGTTGTTTCTAGTAGATCCCATGCTTCCTTGGATGTCTCACACATACTTATTTGGTTGAATATATCCTGAGACACGACACAGTAGATGACGTTCATTGCTTTTGCTTCAACAACTCATTTTTCTTTGTCGAACGTCGTCCACTTTTCTTTGGGTTTGGGTTTAGTAATGGTAGTTTCATCTTCAAGTACGATCTGTTCAGATGGTAACACATAACCTTTTTCAACTATATCCTAAACATCATGATCCAAAGATCTCAGGAAGAAGTGCATCCTAGCCTTCCAGTGTGCATAATTTGAACCATTAAATACTGAAAGTCTAGTAACTGATGAGCCCTCTCCTTTAGCCATATTCCTAAACTTTAGTCAAGATCACTCTCTAGGTGGTGAAACCCTTAAAGAGAGACCTGCTCTGATACCAAATGACATAGCGGTGAAGACTACTTGAGTTGAAGTAGGAATATGCCAATATGTCCTAGAGGGGCGTGAATAGGACTTTTTAAAGCTTTACAATGTATTTAAAAATTCTATTACACTAATCTTATCAGATATACAATTATCATGATTACTCAAATGTAACTCTACTGGCTTCCAAGCCTTGTAGAGGATCCAATCACAAACTTTTTAAAAGATAAACAAATTGCATATAAGATTGTGATGGATATGACTATGTGTGTGTATGAGGTGCGATCTTTAAAAATCAGATATAAAAGCATCTAAGGAATATCACACAAATGAAAGACAATAACAATCTCAAACATAGTCATTTTTATAGTGGTTTGACTACTTGTCTACTCCACTCCCGGCTGCTGCACTCAACCCTTGAGTGTACCGAATTTCACTAAGGAGGTTTGCCATATTCACCTCAAACCTAAGGTTTTAAATCAGGTTCACCTTCAACCTTTACACAGAGGTTTCTACTCGGTTCACCTCTAACCCTGTAGTTTTACTGGTTCACTCCTAACCAGATGTTTATGCTCTCCATAGAGCAAGGGTCCACACAACGCACCCGGATGTTTATGCTCTCCATAGAATAAGGGTTCACACAACGCACTCACTATGTACACTCCCGCCGGAGGCCTCGTATGAGGACTTTAAAGGGTGAGCAACACTTAAGACCCAATCCTAGAAAGGAATGATCACAAGCGTCCTCTGGACTCTAGATACTTACAGATAAGTTGATAAGTCTCTTTCAGCGCAATGATGAAGATCTCCTCCTTGTTGTTGAAGAGTCTTCAGCTCCCTTGATTCACAACACAAAAGATATACCGGTACTTGGCTTCGGGTTGGGTCAAGGTTAGGATGGGAATCCACTCTCTTAGAATTTTCCTATAAGGAAGATAGAGTGATTCCCATCATCTCTTCATTCAAGGCATCCCGGCTTAATGATATGCTATTAAGATAGTTACTGGAGGATCCTTGAATGTGGAAGTTCATTTCCCAATCCACTCTATTGAATGTTAATGAATGAGAGTGTATTGGAAGATAAACTCCCGTGTGAGAAAGGGATTTGGGTATATGATCTAAAGGTAAAACACACAAAAGTACTCTCTTCTTTCTCTGCTAACAATATGGAAAAGTCTCTCTTTATATAGACAAAAGGTTCCAACGGATATAAAACGGTCATATTTATGACAGAGTTCGATATCATCGAGCGTATACTCTCGATGGGATCAACTGTCCACTCGATAACACAAACTCAAATGTCATACACTTTTGAAAATCTTTTGCCAGCTGGTCGATGACATCGATACTGGTGTCGATGTCATCAGATTTTGAACTCCGATTCCATCGATACTGGGATCGATCTATCGACATTTGAAGTATGAGAGAAACCAGCCTTGAAATATTTCATGTTTTTAGGATATGATCGGGGAACAACCGATGTCATCGGAATTTGCATGTCGATGATATCGGAGGCCGTGTCGATGAGATTGATAAATCGTATAGATTTACCTATAAGCTCGCTGGACAGTTTATGTCCAGTCTTGATCCAATCGACTAGACCTCGATAGCATCGACATAAGAATATCGATTTCGTCGAGCGGTCCCCGATTAAAGTTAAAAATAACTTGAAATATTTGCTGGAAGAAATGCGCGCCCATTATCGATATGATCGATGGCCTTCCGATATGATCGATATTTGAATTCAGATTGAATTGGAAAGGACATCGATATATCGAAGCACATAGTAATTTTCTTAAGAAAATAGGGGCGCCGAAAATCTGCCTGTCAATATTAGCGAGCCACTTCCAATGGGCTCGATATTTGAATATCGATGATATAGATAGGTGTATTGATATATCGATAAATTCGTCTAGATGAGTATGCGGTAGCTGGACACTTTTAGTCCTCTTATCGATTGTATCAATCAAGAATTGAGGACATAGACAGCGTAGGTCAATCATATCGAAATGTGTATCGATACAATCGACATGGCAAGCAAACTTAGAGATTTTTTGATGTTTGAAAAAGTTCACTTATCCAAAAATCCTCATATGTTCTAACTTGTTTTTAAGGGTTTTAATCACCTGGTGTTTTAGGATATAGGATGTGAGGTTATGATTTACCTATGGTGAGCTTCCACACATCCGGTTGAGGCAGGCGCTTGAATTGTTCTTCCGGTGAGGTTTTGTAGTTCGACTAACTCAACACACATGGTAATTGACAAACCAGGGCACTAGTAGGTGCACTTTCAAATATATATATCTTTGTCAAGGATGACCAGAAGACCATATTGGCCCCTATGGATCCAAAGGGACCATCTGAAACTTCTAAAGTGGAAGGCTATTTTCTCTTAAACCATAGGGATTTCGTGAAAGAATTCAATGAAATAGGACATGCTTATGCATTAATTATAAAAGGGGAAGAACTCGAGCCTACTATCATCCCTAAAAAACTAAAGCCCTTATTATATGAATTCAAAGAAATTTGGCCCGATAACCTTCCCGATGGGTTACCCCCCATGAGGGATATTCAACACTATATCGACTTTATCCCTGGATGTAATTTACCTAATCGTCCTCACTATCAGATGAGTCTGAATGAGTGTGAGATTTTACAGGTGTAAGTGGAGGAACTGATCTGTAAGGGTCTTATTTGAGAAAGCATGAGCCTATATGTCATACCAGCTCTATTAATTCCAAAGAAAGATGGGAGTTAGTCCATGTGTGTCAACAACTGGGCCATCAATAAAATCTCTATAAAATACAGGTTTCTTATACCACGGTTGGACGATATGCTGGACATGTTGAAGGGTGTAAAAATATTCTCTAAATTGGACCTAAGGAGCGACCACGATCAAATTTGAATACGGCCGGGTGATGAGTGAAAAACAACCTTTAAGACTAAGGAAGGATTGTACGAATGGATGGTCATGACCTTCGGTCTTTTGAACGCGGCTAACACATTCATGAGATTGATGAACCAAGTTCTGAAACCTTTCATTGGGCGGTTTTTTGTGGTTTATTTCGATGATATTTTGATATATAGTAAAGACGAAACCACCAATATGGAACACCTCAAGAAGGTCCTTCAACTGCTCATGAAAAATAAACTGTATCTCAATTTAAAAAAGTACAACTTATGACTAATAGCCTATTGTTTCTGGGTTTTTTCATAACATCCACGGGCATTCGGATGGGTGAGGAGAAGGTGAAGACACTCAGAGAATGGTCGGTTCCCAAAAATATTCACGAAGTGCGAAGTTTTCATGGACTAACGACATTCTATCGTCGGTTCGTGAAAAATTTTAGTACCATTGTGTCACCAATCATAGTTTGTATAAAGAAATGACAGTTTCAGTGGACTGACGAAGCCGACATGAGCTTTGCTGAAATTAAGCGCAGCTTATCCATGACTCTGGTTCTTGTACTTCCCAACTTCAACAAACTGTTTGAAGTCGAATGCAATGCCTCATATGTCGGGATTGAGAGAGTTTTGTCTCAAGAAGGTATGCCAGTAGCCTTCTACAGTGAGAAACTTAATGATGCACGTAAGAAGTGGTCTACATATAAGATCGAGTTATACGTAGTCGTCTAGGCACTGCGACACTGGTGACATTATTTGATTCAAAAGGAATTCATACTTTACACGGACCATCAAGCTTTCAAATTCATTAATAGCCAAGGTAAAGTTAACTGTGTGCATGTTAAATGGATCTTATTTTTATAGGATTTTATGTTCGTGCTAAAACATAAGTTTAGGCAATAAAACAAAGTAGTCGATGCGTTGAGTCGCCGTGCAAATTTGTTAGTCACTATGAGCAATGAAGTTATCAGTTTCGAGCTCCCCAAGGACATATATGCCACCGATGATGACTTCAAGGACGCATGAGTTGGTAGTAGATCGTTTCTCTAAGATGGTGCACTTTATTTCATGTAAGAAGACTCTCGATGCAACACACGTGGTGAATCTATTTTTCAGAGAAGTTGTGCGGCTACACCGGGTTCCCAAGACTATTACTTTTGATCGTGACACGAAGCTCTTTAGCCATTTTTGGTGAACTTTGTGGACTCGATTCGATATACGACTTCAGTTCAGCAGCGCCTACCACCCACAGACTGATGGACAGACCGAGGTTATGAATCACACGTTGAGAAATCTCATTTGATGTATTTTAGGAGAAAAATCGAAGCAGTGGGATTTGAACTTGTCTCAAGCGAATTTTGCATTGAACAATAGGGTGAGCCGCTCAATAGGGAAATCCCCGTTCTAAGTTATTTACGGACGAGTACTTCGCCACACACTTGACTTGGTCTCTCTGCCCAAGCTTCTAGGCATGAGCATCGCAATAGAACATATGACAGATAGGATCATGGGCATTCATGCGGAGGTACAAACCAAGCTATTCGAATGAAAAGTACAAGGAGTAAGCGGACAAGCATCGGCGACAAAAAGTGTTCGAGGTGAGCGACCAAGTAATGGTCCATCTGCGTAAAGAAAGATTTTTGACTAAAACGTATAACAAGTTAAAAAATAAGAAGATTGAATTGTTACTAATCATCTGAAAGATCAATGACAATGATTATGTTGTTAATCTTCCAGATGACATGTCGATCTCACGGACTTTCAACCTCGCGGACCTGACCGAGTATTATGAACCAAAGCAAGATGAGAACTCGAAGATGAGTTCTTTTGAAGTGGAGGAGACTGATGTAGAGAGGGTCGCGGACAGTTACATGGCCAAGATGGATCAGAAAAGGCCTAGTTGATGACAGAAGTGATCCGGACCGTCAGACCTTATATCAGGGGTATTTCGCAATCCAGAATGAGTTATCGGACGTAAAACATATGATTTTGGGGTAGACCGAGTTACTTTAGACAACCAACTTGCTATGCCAGGTTGCGCAAGCTGAATTTGTGAAATACCTCCAAATCGATGGTTGTTTCCATCATTTAATTCTGTTTTTACTATAAATAGTAAGTTTTAATTTGATTATAACTCTTCATCCGTTGGGCTTTAGGAGTTGCGCCCAACGTGAAAAGAACTTAGAAAAATTAGGAGAACAACTTGGTGAAGCCAAATAGGACACTTACTATTTTTGGTTGAAAACCTTGCGCAATAGTGACATCACGACCGTCTATAAATAGTAAGTTTACTATTTATAGTAAGTCACAAATTCTAGGAGTTTTAGTCGTAGTTTGATTCTGATTTATCTCTTATTGCTTGGTATCCCTATTTAAAGGGTTGTGAGCTTTTTTTTTTTCCATTCATCAATCAATTTCGAATTTATTATAATTTATTTCTATTTTCTTGCTTTCTTTCCTCGTGGATTCGAGAAGTCTTTGTTAGGAGTCTAGAGAAGTTCCATGGATTCGGAATAGTTATCCTCTTGAGGAAGAAAATGGTCGACCTCATGTCCTCCCCTGCATTGCTTGGTCACTATGCATGTACGCGATATACTTTCGCTGGTGACTCACCACATACATGGGTTTTACCCAAAAGCCAATTGGATGAGTATCCCCAGTTGATGTGTATTCATGTATCCATTCATTTAAACAAGAATATCTTTATAAAATTTATTTAATGTATGCGTGTCTGATGAACTCTATCTTATTACTATGATGGTCATTGTGAAATATTCATTATAGACTGTTCTTGATAACTATGCTTAACTATTATAATGTTTTGATAAATCTTGAGGGTTATATCTCACTGGGATAACCATTGATGTTATTAAACCATATTTAGTGTGCAAGAGATGTAGATGATGTACATGTTGGTGTTCATGTGGAGTATGAGGAGCCAGATGACCTTGCGACTCTAGATTGTAGATTTCATTTATGCTAAATTTGTAAAGACTTAGGACATTGGTTTGTAAAATCCTTCGAGAAACCACCCGCATATTTTGTTATACATATTTAGACTTCCCTTTATACTTAATTTTTTTTTATTGTGCTAATATGCTAACTTTGATAAAGAAAAGAAAAGAAATATACGTTAAATTTGGGCTATCTTTGAAGCTTAACACTTGGGTTTTCAAAAAACAAGTAACATACTCGGGTTTTGGGAACCGGGGCGTTATATTTTGATCCAAGCTGTCCATTCCAAGGTGGTCCCCAAATCCAGCCATTCTATGGCTGGTTTTAAGAAAAATCGGCTGATTTTTTAGCTGACTTCGACATGGCTCAATTCGGGCCAACGGTTTTCTTCAAGTCGGGTTTTGAGCCATGGATCTGCACTATTTAGTCCCTATCTGATCCAACAATGATGTTAATAGTCAATTTTTAGTTTTTTTTTTCTAAGTGGGGTGTCTACAGGGTCTTTTTGGCATCATAATTTTGGGATGATTTTGTTGGCTGATGGGATTTTTTTAGATGCCCCTATTTGTGGCCACAATATGTTTGTATCTTTCATATTGAATTTTATGGTTGCAATGATGATGATGATGATGCAAACCAACATATTAGAGCATGTCTACTTGTATTATAATCATCTTTTTATTTGGATGCTTTTTTTTTTCCTCTACAAATTGGACTATGCAAGGAAGCTTGCCACCAAGATAATGAGAAAGTTGTGCTAGTGGATGTGGATAGATAGTTAACACATGCTAACATAGAGTGTCTATGCAAGATCTATGTCATTCAACTGGATAATGATCATGCAAAGGGGTGAGAGTGGAATGCCTTAAATGAACAATGCATATTCTGCACCCTTCCATGGCTTGTGTTTATGAATGAATAGGTTACAGACAAATTCTATAAAATTAACAAAAAGAAAAGAAAAGAAAAGAAAATAAAATCTAATGATGTCTTAGAAAAATCTACTCTTAGAGACAAAAATAAATAAAATGAAGAGAAGGTCATGTACTAGAGGAGAGGCCTTATGGTGGATGTTAGCCAAAGTAGATACACCTTTTCCCTGGCTTGAAATAGCTTGTGACATCAGTACCAAGTAGAAAGGATCTATAGGACCAAATTAAGTCAGATCCTATGGATCCTTTCTCTTGCTCCGGTGGTAGACTCTTAGGAGTTTCAACACTTGGTCAGGGGTTTGAGTACCCATATGTGGTGAAATCCCACTGAAATCCCACTACGGCGTGTGTGTGGTAGTGTGTATGCATGTGTTAAAAAAAAATTCAGATCCTATTTCTTTTACTTATTTTCACCCCAAATCAATACAATCATGTGTTGAACCTAGTGTTTTCACAGACGAGCTCCTCAACATAGAATTATAAATAATTTTAAAGTATTTTTCAAACTGAGGCTGCAACCCCTATGGCTAAAGCCTTTAGTCTCGGTTTTGCCTCAATTACCTAAACTGATGCTTCAAGCCCTGTGGCTAAAGCCTTTAGCCTCAGTTTTAGAAACCAAGGTTAAAAAGGTTTTATAGTCTCGGTTCTTCAATTGAAGTTAAACTTGCTTTTCTAACTTCGGTTGTGTGAAAACAAGGCTAAATCTAAATTTTAACCTCAGTTGCCTTTGAATGAAGCTAAATCTATTTTTAATCTCAGTTCTCAAAAACTAAGGCTAAAGCCTTTAGCCACAAGGGTTGCAGCCTCGGTTTGGATAACTGTAATGTCTCAAAAAAATTCATACAAGACCCGAGTATCACCTCAGGAAAAAATCACTGAGGACCAAATTCTTTAGAAATTAGGCGTGAATTAACAAGTGCTAACTAGATTACCTATGAAATTAGTACTGATCACTTTAAATACGATCTATAAGATTTAAAATGAGTAGAACCGTTAACGCTACATTACCTAAAAACTTAGGATCCATCCTAAAACTCAGTTGCTCTCGAGAGCAACATGAAACTCTGTATCGGACCTGGACCACGCGTTGAAAGTCCAATTACCCTAAAACTATACGGTTATGACCGCCTTGATGGAATTGACAATCATATCAGAAATCAAGTCCTAAAGGTATCCAGAAACACACAACTTGAGCCCGGAGTGAAGTGTGTGAGAAATGCGAATATCTTTAGGAAATTAATTAAAACTTAAGTGAATTGAGTCATTTTCTTGTAGGTCACATCTAAAGATTTAGACCATCAGAATCTGACCTAATTACACCCTCGGATCAGGAAAAATGTCCAACACATGTCATTGTACTTATGGCCCTGATCGAGTACCGATGATCGTTGAACTGAAACAAGTCCCCCATGGCCGATCCACTGAGCCGATCGAACTGAGAACTTAACCCGGCATAGATCCAATGTCAGGGAGCTTAATCCCAATTGTATATAGAAAAAAGGCCTCCAGATCTGCTCCGTTGGACTGAAACAACCGCTTCTTAGCTATAACCTAAGTATACCATGGCCCTAGGGCCATTCCCATCAGTTCTGGGCCTATATAAGAGCCTTAAACCCTCTCTCTCCCTTCACATACGAATTTGCAAACCTTAGGAGAGAGAAGAGAGTAAAGAGAGAAGGAAAGAGAGAGAAAGTGAGAGAGAAAGTGGGAGTTAGATTTTGGGATTCGATTCCCTCGCTCCACGTGCCGAAACAGTTTGTCTGTATTGCTATCCCAGCAATTCTGACTTTGTACTTGGGTAAGAAATCCTAATCCTAATATATTTTAGGGATTAAAATAGAATAAATGTTGAAGTAGCTAACCTATTTCCTACTATAGGTTGTTGTTGTGCCGTAGGTGAGGACTTAGTGTTTAAACTGAGTTCATTACGAGTCTACCGGCGAAAGGTGCGGACTATAGATGTTTAGGTTTTAATTTTCAAGGCTTTCAATGTCAGTAATGATTTATGTCTGACTTGATTGCTGTCACATGTGCATGGATACGACATTTTTCATATATTACATATATATGTACACTATGTTGATTTTAATGCATTCCATGTGTTTTTAAAAATATTTGAATGAGTATAAAATTATGATTTATGCTTGCCATATTTATTGACTGAGAATACATGATTGTTGTATGTATGGTGAACCCTTTTGCAAAGGGATTTGTTATAACTCCTGTTATAACTACTTTATTACATGTATAAGATATGTGTGGTTTAAGTGTTTGATAAAATGCTTGAATGAGGAAATGCTTGTGAAAATGCATGTAATGAGGGCATTGAGATATGAGTCTCAATGACCTTATCTATAATTACAATTTCCTTCATGAAACCTATCCTACTACTACGTTCTTTATGGATGAATGCATATGTATATTAACATGTTCTTTATGTGTTCGTTAAAACGCTTATTTGGGATTTACATTTGAATTGCTTGTTACATGCCATCTTGACTACCAAGCATGAATGCTTATTGTGTTTAAGAATGATTGGGGCTACGAGCTAGTCTAGGCAATCAGAAATGGTTCCCGATTACACATCGATGCGTTTGGAGAATTTGAGTCGTACGGAGATTTGCCGACAGTGGTTAGGCCACATGGAGTGCATACGCACTTTATGTCGACCAAGTCAATGTATGCTCGTACTAATTGAGTTTGTCAAGTAACCTAATTGACCCTTTATATGTTCACCATGTATGGATGCCACTGTTTGAATCTAAGGTACCAACTTACCAGTACAAAGCCCGTTAAACCTTGGCACTTCGATCCACTAAGACTCATGAGCCAGACATGGTGGTATGGGACACCATGGTCGTGCTGTCGGCCAACGCTGGGATGATGAGCCTCCCTGTAGTGTCCAGTGACCAACCCAGACTCGTGAGCAGAATACGGTGGTTTGGGACACTGTATTCGAGCTGTCAGCCTGCGATCAGGTGACGGGCTTGTTGTGACCTCGAGTAAACCCTAGGTCTACGTTGAGGTGATGAGCCTTCCTATAGTACACTAGAGTATAAACTAGGCCTGCACTGAGGTGACGAGCCTCTCTGTAGTCACCTGAAAACTGCCTATCGTATGTGACTACTAGGATTGACGACCCTAGATGGTTCAATGTTGGGTAAATGATATAAAGGGAGGTACCTTAGCTTCCCAATCCTACTGTATGAATATGTCTAATTAAGAACTTGGCTAATCATGCACATGCATCGCATTGCATGTGCTTTGACGAGGAAGCGCATGTTTATGGAGTTTGCCATGCCCGATCGTGAGATGATGTCATTGAGGGATGCAGGTGAGGGCATGCATCATTACAACATATCATTCTTGCATTAACAAGAGTACTTAGGACATGAGTGTTGTACTGTTTTATCATTACTGCTTGACTGAATTGATAACATGTTAACCTTTGCTTCATAGTTCCACTAAGTTGATCACTCACTCCCATGTTCTGGGATGATGTTTTAACACCAACCAGACCCTGATGTAGTTGCAGGTGATGTCGCGGCTTATGAGATGAAGCTCGACTTTTACGATAACGAGGAGTTCTCCTACATGTAGCTCTCTGACGGGTCTATGTAGACCTAGAGTTGCGCATCGGGGTTACAGGGATATGGATAGACGATATCACATTTTATCATTTTGTTATTTTAGGAATTATACATGTAATTATTTGATCTAGTGACATGTTCATTCTCTGGGGACTCACAACCACTTATATGATTTATATATCTATTACAGTCTTCCGCTTGCGAAATTTAACACTCTCTGGAGTATGATATGCTATTTTGGTATAATCCCACTTATGTTTAGTGCACTAATTTGGAAAATATTTAATCATTATTATCTATGTTGCATAAGTGATGTGTTGGAACTCGGGAGTTGGGCTCCTGCTCAACCCTCGAATTTCAGGGTGTTACAATAACTGAAGTAAAACCGAAGCTAAATTTTAGATTTAGCTTCATTTACAAACTGTGGTTAAAAATGTTTAATTTTATTTTTAAATATTTTTTAAAAAATAATCATAAAAATACAATACCAACAAAGCAGTTAACCATCTATTTAAAAATTTCAAAATACTACAGGCACAAATAACACTAGGCATAAAAGCACAATACCAACAAATAGTTAACCGTTTATTTAAACTAACAAAATAGACACAAAGAACACTAAGTAAAGTTATGCTTCTTGTTGCTTTCCATGCAAGTTTGAGAGGTGCCTTGTGCTGCAGATCTTGAGACCAGATCAGATAACTGCTCTATAGACATTTTCCCCACTGCAATCTTTGCTAACATTTCCCTTTGCTCATTCATCTTTGGTCTCTCTAGTTACAAACAAACGTTCCTCACCGTCGCACCCATCTGCTTCAATCTATTTTCTTATTGCAAGCTCAATGTCGTGTTTGACTGCAACCTAAAACAAAAAAGGAAATAATTCAGAAATGAGATCCATAGTAGTTATGCAGTTGGAAAGAAGTCATAGATAAAACATTTTGCATAGCTAAAGATTTACCTAAAATTCTTCATTGTGAAAGTAACTGATTGGAAATGAAAAATAAACAATCAACACAGATATAATTTTGCAAATGACTGCACCATCCATCATTGAAAAATGTTAAGTTTAAATGCTTGGATACTATAGGTACTTGATTAGGGATTCTAATTTACCCACAGCATATAAATGTTTCAGCTGCAAATGAAACCATCACATAAGGATCCTTATCAAACATTGAAGGAGATTATGATTTAAGAAACAAATTGACCTGGAGATGAGAAGGATAATCTGTCTCTGCTATCTATTTCTAAGTTGATAACAACAAATTTCTCTAAAGCTCCTCTATGAAAAAGAAACGAGAATATCTAGAATTTTATACTACTAAAACTGCATCTTTTCTGAAATGCTGTATACAAACCTGTAACCTTATAGACTGTGGGTATTGGTTTAAACAAACCCAGTTTAAAGATACATGTTCCACAGATAGAACCAGATACCGTATGTTTCTACCCAAATTATGATAAAGTTGCTTATCTACTGAGATAGCTCTCAATATTGCACAAAAAAAAAAAAAGAAAAAAAAAAACCGGTTCAATTTATGAGTTGTTCTATGTTGCTCAACTGGCACTATTAAAAGTAAATTGTATATAACAAACAACTTTAAGATTTTAAAATCCTTTTAGATTTGTAGATCTGTATTAGATGCTAAAACCAAAATAAAAAAAAATAAAAAATTACAAGTATTGTGTTGCAGAGCAAAGGTGGGATTGCATTGAGATAAATCCAACAAAGATAATATGGTATTGGATATGGGAAGTAGCTTTAAGTGCCATCCAATCATAACTTGCTTTTGAGTGCTTGTCACTTACCACATCAACCTACATATTAGAAAGCATGGACCTCAATTGCTCGGCAACAAAGTCCTCTAAAACATTAACTCCCTGGTTATAATAAAATAACTCCATTAGGAAAACCTTATTTCAAGATGAGGCATGAGCAAAAATTGAATAGTACTAAAGAAATTGAATAAAGATAAAGAACAACTGATAACATCTTATAAAAGAAAATGCTTTGAAAAATGACACAAAATAACACATAAACCTTAACTTGAAAGAAAGAAGAAAAAAATACATAGAAATGCAGAACCAGCTTCATGAATTGGAGGAACCGAAAGGCTAAAAGAAATGGAATTTGACATCATGTGGGATGATGCCTAACCTTAACTTGGGTGAGCAGTTGGTCAGGTAGAGGACCACCTGAGTAGCAAATGAAATTAAGAAACACATCAACAGCTCCAAGCTTCAGTCCTGTTAGTAGTATCTTCTGAACGAGCTCTTCTGTTGCCTTGGAAGTGTCATAGTAACACTGGAAACCACCCATCAAAACATTCATGACAGCCGCATAAGAAAAGTTGGTTGAAAGAAAACTTAAGACACGAGAATAGCAAATCGTTGGTAGAAGGAAACAGAAAAAAAATCACCTCGACGTTTCAATTTCCATAGACACGAGAATACCAAATCGTTGGTAGACAGAAACAGAGAAAAAATCACCTCGACGTTTCAATTTCCATAGACACGAGAATAGCAAATCGTTGGTAGAAAGAAACAGAAAAAAATTCACTTCGACGTTTCAATTTCCACGGCTATCGAAGATCTGCCTAGCTTTAATGACATTTATCGCCGCCATTTGCTATCTCTCTCTCAAAACGACCATGATCGTCGTCATTCGCTCTCTCTCGCTCTCTCTGTGCTGCAAATGAAGTCTGAGATGAACAGGGTATTATGGCCGCGGGTCAGTCATCTACCAGAGGGACGCTGTTTGGCGAGTGTCGCTGCCACTGGCCAGGTGGCTAGTGGTCGGTGCTCTGTGCGCCCATCATGATGTATTTATTTTATCCACACTGTCCATTCATTTTTAAAGATCATTTTACCGCTGGATACAAAAATCGAGGTAGGTATAAAACTCATATGGACCACACCACTGGAAAACAGTATTGATTGAATGTCCATCATTAAAAACCTCCTAAAGACCACTGTAATGTTTATTTGACATCCAACCTCTTGATTAGGCCGTACAAACCTAGATGAAGGTAAAAAGGAAACATCAGCTTGATCCAAAACTTTCATGGCCGGCAAGAAGTTTTTAATGATGAGCGTTCAATCAACACCGTGTGGTCCACTTGAGATTTGGATGTATCTCATTGTTGGGCTCATATCATAAAATGTTTTAGAAAAATGTATGAATGGCATGGATGAAACACATACATCATGATGGGGCCCACATAGCACCGACTAGCTGGTGGCAGGATCGCTAGCTAATCCGTTTCCATATCAGCGGAATAGGTGCGGCCTCGAACTCACCCGACACAGTGCGACCTGGCCATGGGGCTCAACTTGATGTGTGTAATGTATATCCACACCGTCCATTTGTTTTTCCATATCATTTCAGGGTATGGGAACAAAAAATAATTAGATAAAATCTCACGTGTACCATACCGTAGGAAACAGTGGTAATTGAACACCCACGGTTAGAAACTTACTAGGGCCCACCGTAATGTTTTCATAGTGTTTATTTTCCATCCAATCCGTTGATAAAGTCACACGAACCAGGATGAAGGTAAAATTCTATTTTCCATCCAATCCGTCGATAAAGTCACACGAACCAGGATGAAGGTAAAATTCAAATATCAGATTAATCCAAAACTTTTGTGGCCCATGAGAAGTTTTTAATGGTCAACTGTCAATGTTACAATATTATGGTTCACCTGAGATTTGGATAAATTTCATTTTGGGTTTCTGCACTAAAATTAATTCTTAATTTTATAAAAAAATTTTGGAAATTCTTAATTTTTTTAAAAATTCTCAATTAAAAAAAATCATACTTTTTCATAATTATCATTTTTTAATTCTTAATTTTTCAAAAAAAATAATTCTTAATTTTTTAAAAGTTCTCAAAATTTTAAAATATTCTTAGTTCTTAAAAAATTCAAAATTCAAATCTTTTTCAAAACTCTCAATTTTTTTTAAATTTAAATTCTCAATTTTTTCACAATTGTCTTATTTTTTTTGTCAAAATTTTCAAAATTTTTACAATTGTCAAAAATTTTAAAAATTATTAATTCTTTCAATATTCTCAATTTTTTTAAAATTCTCAATTTTTTCAATATTCTTAAAATTTTGAAATTTATTAATTTATTTAAAATTCTTAATTTTTCGCTTCGATTTTTTGTCAATTGAGAGGAAATATTGAACTTTTAGCTCCAATTCTTTTATAATGGAGGTGAAAAAGCAGGCTTTTGCTTCGGTTCATTTACAATCGAGATAAAAAAGTGAACATTTAACCTCAATTTCGTAACAACTGGGGGTAAAAGGTTGACTTTTAACATCAGTTGCTTACTAACTGAGGCAGCGAAATGATAAACTTTTAGCTTCAGATTTCTACCAACCGAGGCGAAATAATAAACTTTTAGCCTCAATTTCTCACCAACTGTGGCGAAAAAAATAAACTTTTAGTCTTGATTCCTTAGTAACTAAGGTGAAATAGTGGGTTTTTAAGCTCGATTCCTTAGACATTTAGCCTTATTTTTTCACTAACCAAGGTGAAATATTAGACTTTTAGCCTCGGTTCTTTAACAATTGAGGCAAAATAGTGAACTTTTAGCTTCAGTTTCTTACCAACTGAGGCTAAATGGTAGATTTTTAGCCTCAATTTTTCACCAACCGAGGTGAAATATTGGACTTTTAGCCTCGGTTCCTTAGCAACTGAGGCGAAATAGTAAACTTTTAATATCGGTTTCTCACAAACTGAGGTAATTAAATGGTAGAATTTTAGCCCCAACTTTTCACCAACTGAGACAAAATATCGAACTTTTACCATTGGTTCCCTAACAACCAAAGTGAAATACTAAACTTTTAGCCTCGGTTTCTTACCAACTAAGTCTAAATGGTAGACTTTTAGCTTCAATTTTTCACCAACTCAGGGGTAATATCGAACTTTTAGCTCGGTTCCTTAGCAACCGAGGCGAAATGGTACACTTTTAGCATCGATTTTTCATCAACCAAGGTAAAAAATGGAATTTTAGCCTTAATTTTTTACCAATTGAGGTGAAATAGTGGACTTTTAGCTTCAGTTCCTTTACAACCAAGGCAAAAAATGAACTTTTAGCTTCGGTTCCTTTACAACCGAGACTAAAAAGCACATTTAGCCTCCTTTTTTTTTTAAAAAAAAAAAAACCGAGGCTAAAAAATTGAGGCTAATGGCCTATTTTCTTGTAATGTGGTTCATGAGGGGTAAACGCTAATGTCAAAACCCAATTATTGTTGGGTTATTGTGTCGTGTGCACGAATTAGGCACAATGGGCCGGGGTTTGGATCCGGATTGGCTCTACAATTGGATTTGGATTTAAATCTATTCTAAATCTACTTACAATTCAGCGCCATTGGAGTCCACTTTCAAGAACAAAAACAGAAAGTTGCACTGTGAAAAGTCCACAGAACCTTCCCATTAACTATTCCTAAAATGGTCCAATACAGTCCCTAGATTCAACCATAGCCTGCATAGATTTTTGTCTAAATCTGTTAAAAATTCAGCCTTCTTACACCTCAAAATTCAGCCATAAAAAATCAGTCCCTCAACAACTCCTGCCTTTTGCAGTGGCATAGGAGAGAATTCTCAATTGCTAAGGTTTTATGCAGGAACACTTAAAGACTTGAATTCTATTCACATGATTAAAAGATTGAATGATATACATTAACAAAAATTACAAATCCATACAAATTAACAGAAATCCAAAGTAGAGAAACAAACCAAAATCACAATGGGTCCCATGGTCACAACCCCGGGGTGACATACAACACATACATTAAAGTTGACCCCCACAACATTAGGCCGGTCCAGGCCTAATATCCAACACCGGTTCACTGCCCATTTCCTTCTCCTCCATCAACGACAGCACCACTAACACTCAAAAAATAATAAAATAAAATAAAATACCTATATACTGTCTAAGTTGCCGAGTGAGGGAGGAATGAGAGAGGCAGCAAAGCTCCGAGGTCAGTGGAAGACGACCGCTAGAGAGTAAATCCACTCAAATCATACCTGTTCTAGGAAGATCCGAGCCTTCTCAACTCCGAGGTCCGATGTTATTTGGAGCCAACTCGAAATGCACGAATAAGTCCAGAATTACAAGAACAGCTAAGGGGAAAGACTCCCAGCTCGACATTAGTTACACTTTCACTCCGAGGCCTTAGGCAGATGAGTTGGGGCCGGGGCAATTGGTTCGGAGTAATTTGAGGCTGAGGCAATCGATTTAAGACTCGGATCAGAATCTACTTGTGGGACCTTGAGACATCCCATTACCGCATGATTAGTAACGGTTACTCAATCACCCACGTTTACACGACCACATGACGGTTGGGTAGCAGAATTTCCCACAGGAAGTGGTGAATGCCCTAAAACGCGCTGAGTTATGAGGACATGCCCATTTCAGGCGAGGGGGTATAAATAGTATCTAGTGGAGAGGAAACGAAAAAGAGGTACGCAAGATCTCACACTCTCCCTCTACAACTTAATTTAGACCTAGATTCCCTTGACCTAACTTAGTGTAAGACCCGTATCTTAGTCCGTACCTTTCCGTAGACTTCCGCGGTCTTACCGGTCGAATTCCGGCGACCTTCGACCCTTAATCGATATCGACGTGCGACCCTAATTCATATGCCGACAACCCGAGTCGACTCAACCCGAGACCAATACCATAGCGACCGCGCCGTCGTTGCGGTTCCAATACCGTGACTCACGCGCCGAGGCGATACCTGGTCAAGAGATATGGGCCAACGTTCGGTGCGAGAAAATGCCGCGCTTTGCGAAATTCAAGAGAATCTCTACGATGTGTCACATCAATCACATCAATCCCATCAATCAATCAACCCATCAATCCATCACATGTCAAGTACACATCACTTCCATCCCTTTTCCCAAGCAACCACAAAAGTCTTCATCTCCCATACCTCTCTTACACAAAAAGCCACAAAAGTCTTTACCACCCATACCTCTCTTACACAAAAGCCACAAAAGTCAAGTTTTTCTTACACAAATATCACTCACCACATCCATCCATCACTCTCTCTCTCTCTCTCCCTTTACATCACTCTCTCTCTTTCTCTCTTTCTCATTTCAAAAATCCCAAACAACAAAGAGCCCCACATATGGAATTTCTCCAAATTCCCAAGCTCCAAGTGGCCCACCTTCCTACCCCATCATCTCCCATCTTAACCCTCCATTCCTCATCTTAACCATTGAAGTTGAAGCTAAGGTGTCAAGGAACCTCTAGGAGCAAGAAGATCGGACGGTGGGTGCTACATCATACTTATTTTTCTTATTTTTATGGTGGACCAAGTGAGGCCCACCGATCCATGGTGTGGATCTCACTTGGGACCCTAAAATGTGGCCGATGGACCAGTTGGATCATCATGATCATTCCATGATGGGGCCATTCTCCATGGACCCCATCATGATGTTTATTTTCTCTTCAAAGGTCATCTAGACCGTCCATGTTGGTGGGGAAAGGATCCCCACCGTTGATTTTAAATTTCGATGGTCCCACATGCTTTAAGGCCCGCTTGATGTATGATTTCATGTAAGGGAGGGCCCATAATGTCGGGGTCCCTCCATCACAAGCCGTGTCCCACTCTCCATGTCTCTCTCTCTCTCTTTTATTTTATTTTATTTTATTTTTATTGCAATAGGATGGTGTGGCCCATTTGAATGGATCCCACCTTGAGAATTGTTTTATTCAAATTTTTATTCAAGTGGGGCCCACTTATATGTGTACCCACGTCAAATATCCATGGTGGCCCACTTCATCAGGGCCCACCATTATAAAAAAAATAAAATTTTTAGTAAAAACCGTCCAGCGTCTGGGACGCTGGACGCTTCAGAGGAAATAAGAAAAAGGAAGAAAGAAATGAGGGCTTTTGGGGTGGCCCACTTGCATAGGCCCCACCTTGATGTATTGCTCTAATCCAAGCCGTCCATCCCTTTCACCATCTCATTTTAGGCGTTGAGCCAGAAAATGAGTTTGAACGGAGCAGCTGGTGGGCCATAGCGTCAAAGATCGCACCCTCACCATTCAAACATCATTTTCTTAATTTATTTCATTTCTCTTCATCAAAAAAATTCGAACTCTGGACTCATTTGGATGGCGTCGAGCCACTGAACGCAATGGCCGGGGCGGATTTCATTTTAGTGGGCCCCACACGTGAAAAACCCCAGGAAAATGGGTTTTTTCTGAAATTTGAAAGAGACAGAGTCTCTGCACGTTGGTCGTTAGAGGGGCAGCGCTGCACGCTGCTGCGTTTAGGCGTGAAGGCAGGTGGGCGGGCGGCCACTGGCCACCCACGACCCTGCTCGTGGGCCCCACTGTGATGTTTATTTGAGATCCAATCTATTCATGTGGTGGGCCACCTCCTAAAGTGGGCCCCTGCCAAAATTCAGGCCCATCTAAGGCTCTGGTGGCCCACACCATAGAAAACAGTAGAATTGAAGGTTTGCCATTGAAAATTGTCTTGGGGCCCACAAAAGTATTGGATCAAGCTGAAATTTATGTTTTCCCTTCATCCAGGTCCAAGTGACCTCGTGAACGGGTTAGATTTCAAATGAACATTACAGGGTGGGCCCCACATGGGACCCACAATTGATGCATGTGAAGTAGCCCACCGTCCAGGCGGACGGTGGCGCCCACCTGACGTACGTGCTACCTCCACCGTCCACGGACGGTGGGGCCCTGTGTGATATATGTGATATATCAGCACTGTCCACTGGACAGTGGGACCCACCCTTGATGCATGTGATGCATCCATACCGTCCATCCATTGATTTGTAATGGGTATATGTGCTAGGCCCATTTGATTTATGAAATGCTTATGGGCTGGGCCCATTTGATTCATTTAAGGCCTAAGAACTTAGGCCCATTTGATGTGTTGCAAGTCCATGGGACTAGGCCCATTTGATGTACTTCAAGGCCCATGTAATTGGACCCTTTTGTTGAAATTTAAAGCCCATGGAGGTAGGCCAATTGATATATGTAAGGCCTAGGGGTTTAGGCCCACTTTGATATGCATACAAGGCCTACGGGTTTAGACCCATTTAATGTACTATAAGGCCTAGGGGTCTAGGCCCATTGAACTCATGTTGGGTCTATGGGTTGAGGCCCACTTGATCTACATGTGGGGCCCAATTGGTGTGGCCCATTGGTCACATAATAGACTCATGAGACTAAGCTCATTTGATGCAATCCAAGCCCACGGGTTTGACCCATTGCAATGCACATAAGACCCATTGGTGTGGCCCATTTATGTGGCCCATCTGATGAATAAAAGGCCCATAGGATATGGCCATTTGATATATATATGAAAAGCCCAATGGGGTGAACCTAAGGTCCATTGCAATGTGTAATCCCATACCGATTACGTAGCGATGTTTACAAAGATCGTGCTTTGGGAGCAATGTTGGTTTGACGTCCACATTGCGAGTGTAATGTTGGTTGGATGTCCACATTACGACTCTCCTTAGGGCCCATTATGGACCGTACTTATCGTGTATAGGCCGTCTAGGTCCATCTGCATTGTAAAATAGTTCATTTTATTATAACATGTTTAGTACAGTTTCATGACTCATGTTCATACGCATTATATGTATGCTTGACGTGAGGATTGTCTGATCATAGCATTTGCCTTCGGATAGGTTATTTATGGGCTCCTGGTTAGGCGGTGTTGCCCTACATGAGCACACGTTATGTGCATGATTGGTTGCATGACTGGGTAGCGTGATTCATGCATTCTGCATTTGTGTGATATGGTTATTTTACGCCCTAGCGACATCAGGGCCGTAGCCTCCATAGACGCATCATGATTGACAGGATTGGATACCGAAAATCTTCTTCTACATGGGGTACTATAGATATCCCTGAGTGAAAGTCCCTAAACCCTTATGGTACCAAGACGTTGCTCCAACGTCTATATCAAGTGGGTAGATGAGCGTTGAGTGCCGATTACCAGACGGTTATGCTCTCCACTGTGTCGTGGTCGGTTGGAAGGGGGTGCGGCCTTTCCTGCCCGAGAGTAGGGGGCAATGCTAGGCTGAGTTTGACCAGCTCGAGAAATGGGTCCGCTATTGACGAGTCGCGCCCGATATTGGTAGACGGATAGTGAGGTCTCTTCTACTTACCTTATTGCGCACGATGTGGCGGTAATCTGATTTAGAGTGTACTAGACCCCGGTGATATCCCATACTTTGAGCTGTATTGATGTGTGGACATATATGAGGATCTGTATGCTTGGGTTGCATTGTACATCGCATGGCCTTGGGATGGCCGATACCATTCATGTCTCGCATTACATAGCCTTGGTACGGCTCATGGTATTATGGTTCTATCTGCATATTCCGCATTACTCTGATATTGCATGTTCATATTACTACCTTGCGCACACACTTTCACCACCCCCTAAGCTTTCTGTAAGCTTATGCACGACCGTTGCGTGCAGGTGACGTTGGATCGCAGCAGCGCTGAGGCAGGAGCACGTTACTGATCATTTTGGAGTTTTTGTTCTTTACCATTGTATTTCCCTTTATGCTCATTGTACTTGTAAAGTTTTTAATCATAGTGGAAATGTAATGGAGTGCTTGGTTGTTGTTTGTGGGTTATGCCTTTGGTTATGCTTATTACGAATCAAACTGACATTGAAAATCCTCATAGCATCCCAGGATTGGAACCTGGCGAATGGGAACTAGGAGCCGAGAATGTGGTTCTACGGAGGCTGTCGGTGCCGGATTCGGCGATCGAAAATTTTATGAGCCCAGTTTCTGAGTTTGGGGCGTGACACTTAGGCATCGGAGGGTCCCTTGTTTAAGCCAGGGTCTCCTTTGCTCACCATTATTGTGTAGGATCAGGACTCTGAAGCGACTCGAATTTTATAGATCCGAGCGGAGAGTAATCCATATTTTTCAGCAACATTTTTGGCGCCGTCTGTGGGAAGCTGATACAAAAAGTCAGTTTCCTATTCCTAAGTGCAATGACAAGAGGAAAGAAGAAATCTGCAGCTGTGAAACTGGAGCAGAATGATCAGACTCGGTCTTCCTCACTACTTTACGCCGAATCAGCCCCATGACCTTCCTAGCGCTCTCGCAATCGGGTTAGAAAATATTGAGCTATGCAAAGAGAGATACAAGCCCTGCGTGACGAGATTAATCAGATGAAACAACGATAAGAGCTGCAACCACATCTTGTTTAGGAAACTGTCGGACCGGTGGTGGAAGTCCAGTTCCTGCTGCGGAGTATGAGACCTAAGGGGTCTCAACATCAATCCGCTCGGGCTCCAGCTTCAGTTCAGGACCCTCCCCCTACCCAAAACTGAGTTTCAGCTCGGAACACAATGACCCGAGTTCTGACGAATGTCTCGTCACCTCGGCTCTGGCTCCGATGGATCTTTGTCATGAGCTAGAAAGAAGGAGGAGAATAACTCTTGAGGTGGAGGTTACACAAGAGATAGTTGCTGAAAAAAAAGATCCGTGGGAGGCACGGTTTGCAGAAATCAACAATAAGATTCTGACACTAGAGTAGAATTAGCAGCCTTCATCAGTTCCCTCCGCCGTTCAAGCGATAATGGAAGAGACCGAATCTCACTTCACCTTTACAATCATGAGCGAGGTGATGCCACAGAGGTTCTGAATAGCTCCCATCATCCAATACTCCGGGTCTGGCGACTCGTTCGAGCACGTAGAGGCTTATTGCTCGTGGATGCAAATCCAGACAGCAATGGACGCAATGATGTGCAGGGGATTTTCAATTACGCTCACTAGATCTGCTCGGAGTTGGTACCGGTAACTCAAACCCAATTCCATTGGATCCTTTACAGAGCTTAGCAAATTATTCCTTACCCAATTCATAAGTGGTAAGAGGAGTCAGAAACCAAATACTTATCTGTTCACCATCAAGCAAGGGCCTAAAGAGTTGTTGAAGGACTTCATCGCCCGTTTCAACGATGAAGCATTACAGGTGGAGGACTATGAGGATAAAATGACACTCTCTGCTGTATTTAGTGGTTTGAAAGAGGGGAAGTTTATCTTCTCCATTGGAAAGAATCCACCGAAGAGGTTAACTGAGCTTGTCACCAGAGTTCAGAAATACACTAATGACGAGGAATTCTTCAATTCTCATAAAAATGTTCAAGTAGCAGAGTTGACTAGCAAGGGGAAGAGGCCGAGGAACGAAGAACCCCAGTCATCTAGCAAAAAACCAGAAGACTGCGCTCATCGTGATCGTCGTTCAAGTAGAAAACCTAAGGGCAAATTTCGTTCCTACACTCCACTCAACACGTCTACTGAATAAATACTACTAGACATTAAAGGTTAGAAGCTCTTGAATTGGCCCATTTGTATGAAGGCTGACCCAGATCATTGAGACAAATGCAATTATTGTCGTTTCCATCATGATCACGGCCATAACACGACCGACTGTGTGGATCTCAAAGATGAGATCGAGACCCTAATCCGTAAGGGTCATCTACGCCAATATACCAAGGAAGAGAGAACAGCTCAGAGAAAAGAACAAGAATAGCTAAGCAATGCTGCAGAAGAGCCTGCAGAGATCCGTACCATCTTTGGTGGTTCATTCAGTGGAGGGGACTCAAATAGGGCCCGTAAAGCCCATTCTCGGAAGTTTGATCTAGAACATTATATCTACATGACTGAGAGGTCGAACAAAGAGCTTCGAATTAGTCCGTGTAGTCTGACCTTCATAGAAAATAATGCATGTGGAATTTAGCGTCCTCACGATGATGCCTTTGTTGTGACTATGATCATAGCCAATCACAAGGTGTGTCGTATCCTAGTCGATACTGGGAGCTCGGATGACATTATCTACTTGAAAGCTTTTGAATGAATGGGGATTCCAAGGTCATGCCTCAGACCTATGAAAACCCCCCTGCATGGCTTTGCTGGAGAAAGAGTGATCTCCTAAGGAGCCATCTCCCTCCCTGTGACAGCAGGAGAAGGACGACATCAAGTCACCCTCCTAGTGGACTTCATTATCATTAATGTACAATTAGTGCATAACATCATTCTGGGTAGACCTCTCAATGAAATGAGGGCAGTCGTCTCCACTTACCATCTGATGATGAAGTTTTCTTCTGAGGGCAGAATAGGCTATCTCCGAGGCGATTAGCACGAGGCTCGGAAATGTTATGTGATATCTGTAAAGAAAGGGTCTGTGAAGTAAGCCCTCACCATCAATGTCCTCAGTCCCAGGAGACCTACAGGGGACTCATCTGTGGAAGACTTGGAGGTAGTACCTCTCGACGAGACAGATCCGGGTAAAACCGTTAGCTCAGAATATCGTTGAATTCCAAGTAATGGTCCGAAATGTTGGCCTTCCTGCAACAACACAGAGACGTCTTCGCATGGTCGGATGAGGATATGACAGGGATCTCTCTTGATGTCATGGTTCATAGGCTGAATATGGACCCAGATCATAGACCTGTGAAAAAAAGAGGAGACTATTCGATGCCTAGCGGTATGAAGCTATAGTCGATGAAGTCTCTAAACTGCTCAACGTTGGCTTCGTCGAGGAGGTACACTTTCTAGATTGGATCGATATGTGGTCCTCGTCAAGAAAGCCAATGGAAAATGGCGGATTTGTATAGATTACTCGGATCTGAACAAGGCTTGCCCTAAGGATAGCTTTCCCTTACCTTGGATTGATCAGCTGGTAGACAGTATGGCGAGGCACGAACTACTCTCTTTCTTGGATGCTTATTCTAGGTATAACCAGATCGCGATGCATCCCCCAGATAGGTAGAATACTACTTTCGTCACTGACAAGGGACTATTGTTATTGGGTCATGCCATTCGGCCTGAAAAATACTGGGGCCACGCATCAGAGATTGGTGAATCAAATGTTCACCAAGCAGATTGGACACATTATGAAGGTTTATGTTGACGACATACTCGTTAAGAGCATTAAGGCATCCGACCACCTAGTAGATCTTGGAGAAACCTTCTCCATCCTCCAAGAGTAACAGATGAAGCTGAATCCCGCGAAGTGCGCCTTCGGAGTTGGCTTCAGCAAATTCTTTGGGTTTCAGGTCAGTCAGAGGGGCATTGAAGCAAATCCTGATAAGATCAAGGAACTTCTCAACATGAGCTCACCTAGGATGATTAAGGAGATACAATGCCTCACTAGACAAGTCACAGCACTCGTGTGGTTCATATTTAGAGCCATTGACAAATGCCTCCCCTTCTTTCAGTAGTTGAAGGGTCGTAAGAAGGCTAAGTGGACATCTGAATGTGAGTAAGCCTTTCAGTAACTAAAGTAGTACTTCAGCTCACTGCCCCTAATGTCCAAGTCTGAAGAAGGTGAGCCCTTATTCTTATATCTTGCGGTCTCAACCTTAGCTATCAACTTGGCCTTGATTAGAGAGGTGGGGGGCAAGCAGCATCCCGTATACTATGTGAGTAAAGTGATGGTACCTGTCGAGATAAGGTACCTGACTCTAGAAAAGTTGGCACTCTGTCTCGTTATCTCAGCTTGGAGGTTATGCCCGTACTTCCAAGCCCATTCCATTATTGTCTTAACCGAATCTCCCCTCAGGAAAGTCCTCCAGAAGCCTGAAGTGTCGGGTTAGCTAACCAAGTGCGCAATCGAACTCGAGGAGTTCGACATCCAGTTTCGACCAAGGATCGCGATTAAGGGCCAAGCTGTGGCTGACTTCATTGCGGAGTTCACTGCCCCAACCGAAGAGGGGATCAATGTTGAAGTGGAGATGACTCCTTCGCCTGTTCCTCCAAACAATTAAGAGACAGTATCAAAGTCGGGATAGATTCTCTATGTGGACGGGTTGTCCAATGCCAAGCGTGCCTGGGCAGGGATTGTCCTGGTCACACCTAATTCTATAACCATCCAGTATATGATCAGACTCGATTTCAAGGCCTCTAATAATGAGGTGGAGAATGAGGCTCTGCTGGCTGGACTCAGGTTGGTTGCCAATCTGGGGGTCAGTCTCTCAAGGTACGATGTGATTCTCAACTAGTAGTGAACCATATCTCCACTGAATATGAAGCCAAGGTGACTAGGCCGAAGCTAGGAAACTGATAGAAAGGTTCTGGAGCTGCACTGTTAGTCAGATTCCTAGGGCAGAGAATTCCTGGGCTGACGCCTTAGCGAAGTTAGCCTCAGCCATAAAAGGAAAGATCCCGTGAGTCATTCTCGTGGTGTTTATAGAACATCTGAGCATTAAACAAACAGAGAAGAAAATGGTCAACCTAGTAGAAGATGCTTCGAGTTGGATGGACCTAATTTATAACTACCTCACATCTGGTGAGGCCTCCTTGGACAAGTTGGAGGCTAGGCGCCTGAGAGTTAAATCAGAACGATATGTAGTCTTGGACGTGATCTTGTACAAAAAAGGGCATTCACAACCCTACTTGAGTTGTCTCCGACCCGATGAAGCAGACTACGTGATTCGGGAGATTCATGAAGGTATCTGCGAAAATCACTCTGGTGGTTGGGCCCTGGCTCTGAAAATACTTCGCCAAGGATATTTCTGGCCAACCATCAAGGAGGACTAAAAAAACTACGTTTAAAGGTGTGATAAGTGTCTGTGGTATGCGACCATGCCAAGATGACCTGCGGAAGAAATGACTCCCAAGAGTGGACCGTGGCCGTTCGCTCAATGGGGGATTGATATCATTAGACCTCTGCCCAAAGGGAAAGGGCAGGTCAAGTTCGCTATTTCGCAGTTGACTACTTCACCAAGTGGACCGAAGCTAAGCCTGTCGTAAAAATCATAGAGCAAAAGGTAGTTGATTTTGTCTAGAAGAACATCTGTCGATTCAGAATCCCGCGCACTATCGTATCTGATAATGACAGACAGTTCGATAACGATAATTTTCGAGGCATGTGTCAAGGGCTCGACATTTCGAACACGTATTCTTCACCTCGACACTCACAATCTATTGGACAGGTGGAGGAAGTTAAAAGTCATCAAGCACCACCTTAAGAAGCACCACCTCAAGACAAAATTAGAGAAAGCGAAAAGTAACTGGGCCGAGGAGCTCCCATTCATCTTCTGGGCTTACAGGACTACGGGTCAGTCATCTACTGGGGAAACCCCATTCTTGCTTTCCTATGGTTTGGAGGCGATGGTGCCAGTCAAAATTGGCCTCCCTATAGCTCGTGTCAGAATTATCAGGAAGATTAAAACATCGAGCCGATTGCAGCCAACCTGGACCTACTTGAGGAAGCCAGAGATATCTCCAGACTCTAGGTTACCACTCGGCATCAAAAGGTGGCACGATTCTATAGTTCCAAGGTCAAGACTAGGCGGTTCCATCCAGGAGACTTAGTCATTCGCCAAGTCTTTCAGAACACTGCAAAGCTGGGAGTTGGGGCACTCGGACCCAATTGGGAGGGGCCATACCGTGTGGTCCGATCGACCAAGCCTAGCTCCTACCACTTAGAGGATCTCGAAGGCTGTCAGCTCTCCCACCCTTGGAACGCAGAACGGCTAAAAGTATACTACCCTTGATGTAATGGCCGCTGAAGGCCCTCAATAAGTGTACATCTCTGAGAGACTTGCCTTTAATGCTTTCAATAAAATCCATGTATCTTCGTATCTACCTGAATAAATTATTGACTAGTAAAAATTTGCCTCTCACAAGCAGGGGCCAACTTAACAGACTGATCCCTTAAAAAAGGGGTTAGTACTTTATCCCACGAAAGTTCGCCAAGGCATCCCTTCATATTCAGAGGAAAAGCCCATGGATGACTCGACTCCTCGATAAAGGAGTCGGCTCATCATTCAACTAATGGGTCTACTAAAAGACGCTCACCACTCGTGGGAGGAGTTGACCCCCCAAGGGGTCGGCCCTTAAAATTTTAACATCATAGAATTCTACAAAATGACCTTGAAGTGAGCCGACCTGCTAAGGAATCAGTTTGGCAATCGACAGCTTAACATCTAATAATCATTATCCAAAAAATCAACCATAACACGCCCTCTTCAAAGGGTCAAAAAATATATCATCCACCAAATTATGCGTTAAAAATATTGTCTAGAAGAGTTATAAAAAAGGAATCTATAAAAAGGAACGTTGGAAGCTATTCAGTTGAGGAGGAGGAGCTTGAGAGGTGGGGGCTTGGTCCGGGCAGACATCTCTAGATGGCTTCTCTCCTACGTCATTGGGTAGTAGAGGCTCAGGTTTCATGTCCAAATAAAGCTCCTAGACTGCGTCGATGCAAGCATCGAAGTCAAGTTATAAAACTTGGTGGCTTCGGTGGTCCTCTCCTTCGAGGATGTGAACGCCTCCACTGCAGCTGCCACCGCTTAGGCCAGAGAGGTCTCGTCTTCGACCCGCTGAACCTCCTTCGCCAGGGTGACTGCTTGGTGCTACTCTTCCACCGCCTCAACCTTGATTTGCTCCAACACATCTCCCAATCAGACGTTTTCCTTCATGACCGAGTCGGCGTGGGTGCTGTCTTAGGACAGTTCAGCTGTAGCAGTAGCGTATTGGGCTTCAAGATCGCTAGTGATCCCCTTCAGTTGAAGCTCTCGAGCCTTTCCATCACCAAGCTGCCGGTGTAGCTCTTCTTGCTCCATCCGAAATAATACAACCTCATCTTGGAGGTCCCGACCTCGCCCTTAAGGATTGCTATCTCCTTATCCTTCCATGTGAGCTCCCTTAACCTCTCTCGAGTCATTAGGAGCTTCGGCATGGACTGAGTCAAAAAAAATACATAAATAATGATAAAGGATATAAGTATACGAACGCGATGAGAAGAGAATTAAGACAGGAAAGGTTAGTAAAATACTAAGTAGAAGACGGAGGCCATATCGTTGATGAAGGACTCCTCCAACTTGGTGAGAAGGGCCACTATATCCTTCTCCGAAGCATGCTTCGTAGCCCGACAGAAGTTCGTCCCCACTATCTCTGACCTGAGTCGATCTCATCGCTCCCCCTACTCCAGTCCCACTGCCTGCCAAAGCTTGGGCCTCGGCTCTGGGGTCGTCCCTGGCTTCGGGAGGAGAGAGCATTGCGTCAGCCATCTGAATGGCCTCCTCCTGCTTGGAAGAAGATGGGATGACTATGTAGGGTTCGGGGGCTGGTGGAGGTGCATCAGGGACGCGAGGCATGACTGGAAGGGGAATTAGAGCTGAGGCAGCAGCTGTAGCTGGAGCTGTAGCAATAGAACTTAGAGTTGTAGTTGAAGCTGTAACAACATAAATTGGGGCTGAGCGGCCTCCATCGCAGGGAGTCGCCTGCCTCCTTCCAGCGGTTGTCTTCGTTCATGGTTCAACCCTCAGCATCTCCTCGACAGATGGAGAGACCTTCCTCTTCTGGGATCTGGAAGCCTCTGCCATGCCTACATAGATAATAATGAATCAATATCTGAGCTAGGGGATTCAGTTCTTTTAAAGTAAAAGACAAAGGGAAGCTTACTAAATGAAGTGGGGAGTGGCTTGGACTTGCAGAGTCCGGACCGATAAAGATTATTGCCAGTGATCAGCCCGACCAGGAGCATAGGTCTTCCGAGCACGCCCTGGCCTTAGCGAACTGGTTCTTTTCACCCAAGGTGACGAGAGGTAAGCCCCTCGGGAAGTCTACAAAAATGAAAAGAAGGCTTCAGTTAGACCACAATAAATAAGGAAGTATCATGAGAAGGCTGTTCAGGATCCGACCTAACAAGGTGAATCGGGTAGGAACCCGAGTCCTTAGGTTCCCGAGCTCCACTGCCGGCACCTCCCACTCGCTCGAAGTCCAAAACCACTTGTTCTTCCAATCCTTATTTGAGGATGAAAGTTGCAGGACTAGCCCTGAACCCTTGCTATCGCAAGTCACGAAGTAATACCATAACTCTTGGCTATCATGCTTGACCAAGTATAAGCTTATCAGCTTCTCTGATGTTAGCTCCAAGTTCTCGACTTGACGCCAGATGATGTAAAAAGATATTAAAACCCTCCAAGCATTGGGGGTAAACTAGCATGGAGCCAATACCAAGTAGACTATAAGGTCTCGGATGAAGGGGTGCATGGGAAGTCGGAGTCCAAATTGCAGCGCGTAGAGAAAGATCGTAACTTCCCCTTCGGCGGAAGCTCTGATGATATCGAGGGGCTCTGACACCCGTATCTGCACGGAGTTTGAGATTTTGAACTCTGATTGGATCTGTCACGCCCCAAACTCGGAAACCGGGCTCACAAAATTCCCGATCGCCGAATCCGGCGCCGACAGCCTCCGTAGAACCCCATTCTCGGCTCCTAGCTCCCATTCGCCAGGTTCCGATCCTGGGATGCTACGAGGAGGATTTCAAATACCAGTTTGTTTCGTAATAAGCATAACCAAAGGCATAACCCACAAACAACAACCAAGAACTCCATTACATTTCCACTATGATAAAAAATTTTACAAGTACAATGAGCATAAAGGGAAATACAATGGCAAATAACAAAAACTCCAAAATGATCAGCAACGTGCTCCTGCCTCAGCGCTGCTGCAGTCCAACGTCACCTGCACGCAACGGTCGTGCATAAGCTTACAGAAAGCTTAGAGGGTGGTAAAAGTGTGTGCGCAAGGTAGTAAGATGAATGCAATGTCAGAGTAATGCGGAATATGCAGATGGAACCAAAACGTCATGAGCCGTACCAAGGCTATGCAATGCAAGACATGAATGGTATCGGCCATCCCAAGGCCATGCAATGTACAATGCAACTCAAGCACACAGATACTCATCAATGTCCACACGTCAATACAGCTCAAAGTATGAAATATCACCGGGGTCTAGTACACTCTAAACCAGATTGCCGTCACATCGCGCGCAATAAGGTAAGTGGAAGAGACCTCACTATCCGTCTGCCAATATCGGGCGCGACTCGTCGATAGCGGACCCATTCCTCGAGCTGGTCAAACTCAGCCTAGCATTGCCCCCTACACTCGGGCGGGTAAGGCCGCACCCCCTTCCAACCGACCACGACACAGTGGAGAGCACAGCCAACTGGTATTCGGCACTCAGTGCTCATCTACCCACTCGGTCTAGACGTTGGAGCAACCTCTTGGTACCATAAGGGTTTAGGGACTTTCACCCAGGGATATCTATAGTACCCCATGTAAGTCAAGATTTTCGGTATCCAATCCTGCCAACCACGATGCGTCTGTGGAGGCTACGGCCCTGATGTCGCTAGGGCGTACAACAACCATGTCAACTAATGCGGAATGCATGAATCACGCCATCCAGTCATGCAACCAATCCTGCGCATACCGTGCGCTCATGTAGGGCAGCACCGCCTAATCGGGAGCCCATAAACAACCTGCCCGAAGGCAAATGCTATGATCAGTCAATCCTCATAACAAGCATACGTATGATGCGTATGATCATGAATCATGAAACTGTATTAGACATGGTATAATAAAATGAACTATCTTAATATGCAGATGGTCCTGGACGGCCTAAATATAATAAGTACGGCCCAGCAATGGACCCAAGGAGAGTCGTAATGTGGACATCCAACCAACATTAGACTCGCAATGTGGACGTCAAACCAACATTGTTTCTCAGGTACGATCTTCTTAAAACACCGCTACATAATCGGTATTGGGTTTACACATTGCAATGGACCTTATGTTCCTCCCACTGGGCCTTACATATATATCAAATGGGCCATAGCTTATGGGCTCTTATTCATCAGATGGGCCACAGAAATGGGCCAAACCAATGGGCCTTAAGTGCATTGCAATGGGTTAAACCCGTGGGCCTTGGATTGCACCAATTGGACCTAGTCACATGAGTCTAATATGTATCAAATGGGCCACACCAATTGGACCCCCAAATGTATATCCAATGGGCCTCAATCCAGAGGCCTTATATGAGTCGAATGGGCCCAAATCCCTAGGCCTTAAGTAATCCAAATGGGCCTAATCCATGAGCTTGCACGTATGTCGAAGTGGGCCTAAACCCCTAGGCCTTACATATATCAATTGGCCTACCTCCATGGGCTTTAATTTCAACAAAAAGGGTCCAATTACATGGGCCTTGAAGTACATCAAATGGGCCTAGTCCCAAGGACTTGCAACACATCAAATGGGCCTAGATCTAGGCCTTAAATGAATCTAATGGGCCTAGCCCATAAACATTTCATAAACCAAATAAGCCTAGCCCATAGCCCTTTCTAAATTCAATTGGGCCTAACCCATAGGCTAAAAATGATTATTTCAAGTGGATGGATAGTCTGGATGCATCGTCTGTGACATTGGTGGGGCCCACAAGGAGGTGAACTATCGTATATATTATATAATATATAAACTACATAAAATATGATATATACAGTATTATATGTAATATATAATATAATTTATATATACACACACATGCGGCACCCAGCACCCACACGTGGGCGTGGGCCCCACCGTTCAGTGGGGACGGTGTGGATTCAACAAAAATCACCGTGGGCATCACCGTCCACGGACCGTGGACGGTGTGAATAAAATACATAAATCACTATGGGTCCCATGTATGTGGCCCACCGTAATGTTTATTTGAAATCCAACCCGTTCATAAGGTCACTCAACCTGGATGAAGGGAAAACATAAAATTTCAGCTTGATCCAACACTTCTGTGGACCCCAGGAAGAGTTTCAATGGTGGATGCTCATTCACACTGTTTCTTGTGATGTGGCCCACCTGGAGTTTGAATTGACCTGAAATTTGGATGGGGCCCACCTGAGAAGGGGACCCACCTAATGGACGGTGTAGATAAAACATATACATCACGTGGGGCCCACGGCAGCAGCCATGGGTGGCTGCACGGCAGCCCGCCCGCCGTGGGACGGCTGCACGCTGCCACCAAAAAAAAGGACAGAGGCTCTGCCTCTTAGGAATTTTGGGAAAATCACATTTTTCCGTAGTTTTTCGCATGTGGGGCCCGCTAAAGCGAAATCCGTCCCAGCCATTGCGATCAGTGGCCCGAGACCGTCCAAATAAGTCCAGAGTTTGAATTTTTTTGACGCCAGAAAATGAATAAAATGATAAAATGGATCCTTGAATGGTCAAGGTGCATTATTTGATACTATGGCCCACCAGGTCTTCAAATCAACCCCAAACTTCTACCCAACGGTTAAAACTCTGTAAGTAAGAGGGTGGACGGCTCGGATTGAACGTAAACATCAGGGTGGGGCCTATGCAAGGGAGCCACCCAAAAATTCCCTTTTCTTCTTTCCTTTATTCTTCTTACATTGAAACGTCCAGCGTCTGGACGCTGGACGGTTTTAACTTTTATTTATTTATTTTTTTCTTCTTTTTTTTTTTGAAGATGGTGGGCCCTGATGAAGTGGGCCATCACATGATGGGCGGCATGGGAGTAACATCTAAGGTGGGCCCGACTTGAATAAAATAAATACTACATCAAGATGGGATCCATTCAAGTGGGCCAAACCATCCTTTTGCAATAAAATAAAATAAAATAAAATAGAGAGAGAGGCATGGAGAGTGGGACACGGCTTGTGATGGAGGGTCCCCGTCATTATGGGCCCTCCCTTGCAATGAAACATACAATAAATGGATCTCTTGCACATGGGACCATTAGAAATATAAATCAACGGTGGAGATCCATTCTCCACCGATATGGACGGTCTAGATGACCTTTCTAAGTGAAAATAAACATCATGATGGGGTCCATGGAGATTGGCCCCATCATGGAACGATCGTGAAGATCCAAGTGGTCCATCGGCCACATAGTAGGGTCCCAAGTGAGATCCACACCATTGATCGGTGGGCCGCACTTGGTCCACCATAAAAACAAGGAAAACTATCCTATAGATGCACCCACCGTCCGATCTTCTCGCTCTTAGGGGTTCCTTGGCACCTTGTCTTCAACTTCAATGGCTAAGATGAAGAATGGAGGGTTGAGATGGGAGATTTTGGGGTAAGAAGGTGGGCCACTTGGAGCTTAAGGAAGGTTGGAATTCTCATACGTATGGGGCTCTTGGAGTTGCTTGAAAATCTTGAAATGAGAAAGAGAGAAAGAGAGAGTGATGTAAAGGGAGAGAGAGAGAGTGATGGATGGATGGGTGAGTGATGGTGGTGTAAGAGAAATTTGACTTTTGTGGCTTTTTGTGTAAGAAAGGTATGGGTTGAGAAGACTTTGTTGGCTTTTGTGTAAGAGAGGTATGGGTTTGGGAGACTTTTGTGGTTGCTTGGGAAAAGGGATGGAAGTGATGTGTACTTGACATGTGATGGCTTGATGGGTGATTGATTGATGGGATTGATATGATTGATGTGACACATCGTTGAGATTCCCTTGGTTTTCGCAACGCGCGGCGTTTTCTCGCACCGAACGTTAGCTCATATCTCTTGATCAGGGTATCGCCTTGGCGCGCGAGTCGCGGTATCGGAACCGCAACGACGGCGCGGTCGCTATGGTATAGGTCTCGGGTTGAGTCGACTCGGGTTGTCGGTACATGAATCCAGGTTGCGTGTCGATATTGTTTAAGGGTCGAAAGTTGCCGGAATTCGACCAGTACGACCGCGGGAGTGTACGGAAAGGTACGGACCAAGATACGGGTCTTACAGGATCCATCCCATCTAAGACTCAACTAATATAGAGCCTCCCGGGATGGTCTCTGTAGCCTGCCTGCTCGCAGGCATCTTCGCACCGCCCACCTTCAAGTCTCAGGGGGCTTGAGAGGTTTTCTTCCTGTTTGTGCGGCGCGTCTGATCCCCCGCCTCTTTGCCCCTCCTGGGAGGAGGGAAGAGGGGTACTGCTTCAAGGGGACCTTTGGAGGCCCCTCTTCTATCATCCGAGCTTCCCGGCCCGGAGTCATTATCAAAGTCGTAATTGCCCCAGACCATATTTGAATCGTCTGACATCTCTCAGAAGGAAAGGAAATAATGGTAAACCGAAAACGGAAGAGAGGGCTCATTGAACAGTCACCGGGAATCTCTTCTACTAGAAACTATTAGTCGGTCGGAATCACCTTCGCCAGAAATCCCTCTCATTGGAAATTGCCTCCTTAGGTAACCCACAACAACATGGATTTAGAGTGAAAAAAGGAAAAGAACTTCTGAGCATTGGGGTTTATAACCCGTGGAGGATTCTCGCATTAATGGCATTAATGGTGAGATATGATGACCGCAGTCTAACTGTTGTGAGTCAACTTTGGAATACTTGTGATTGAGTGTCACTAGTCCAAGCACTGCTAGGCCTCATGCATTTAACATCATGCAATGAGCTCTGATCAGTGGAAGCGTCGCTCGAATGTCTTCCGTGGCTTATGTGGAGATCCATTATATGTTCTACGACGATTCGAGATCTTAATCGTCGCCACGCGTCTGCTTGAGGCTAACCCGCAGACGAAAAACCCCAAGGATGTATCTCTTTGAATATGGAAATCATGATTGCGACTGCACACCTTGAGGGCACAGCGATGGAAGCTATTGATCTTCCACATGGGTTTACTCTCTGAGCCCGTGCTCGAACTCGGAGAGTAGGGGCTTCTGTTATGGGAAGATCCGAGCCTTCTTAACTCCAAGGTCCGATGCTATTCGGATCCAACACTATGCCAAAATGGCCGATTTGCGACGGATTTTTCTGACGGACGAAAATCGCTTGGTTTAACGACGGATTTAATCCATTGTTAACGAAAAAAGTTCGTCAGTAATCCCATCTTTCATGAAAATTCATAGTTCAAACATTGTGGAATTTTACGACGGACCAAAATTCGTCTCTAAAATCTGATTTACGACGGATTTACAACGGATTATGATCTGTCGTAAAATGGCGACGAACTAAATCCGTCGCAAAATCAAATTTTACGACAAAAAACAGTTGCAAATTCCCGCCTGAAGTAGCAATTCGCGACAGTTTTTAGGTGTTTTTGCGACGAAAGGGCTTTTGCCTTTAACATCTATTTTTTTTTCTTTTTTTAAAATATGGTGGAAAATTATGTGTCTTTTTTTTTTTTTTTTTGGTAGTTTGATAATTGTTTTTTAATAGAATTTCAATGGTTTAATTGTACATAATTGTATATAAGATTATTTTTCAACAATTGATTGAATGAAAAAAAAATATTATTATTTTTTATATCAAATGAGTGGAAATTATTTTTTTTAAAAAAATTTAAAGCTAATATTTAATTGATTTGCAATATCACATGAAAAAGAATATTGAAAAGTTTAACAAATTTAACAATGTTTGAGAAAAAAAAAAAGAGATTTTGAAAAAATAAAAATCGTAATTTAATAAAAATCTATTTTGTGGGAGAGAAAAAAAAGAATATTGAATAAAGTTGATAAATTTGAAAAAAAAAGAATTTGATTTTGAAAAAAAAAATCCTAAAAAAGAAAATTAAAAATATTTTTAAAAAATGTGAAAATTTTCACAATGTTGAAAATTGAAATATTTTGAAAAAGAAAATGAGAGTTTGTATTTTGAAAAATAAAATAAAATTGAGAAGTTCGATAAAAATTGACTAAGTTCAAAAAAAAAATGCTTTTAAAAAAAATGGAGAAGTTCAAAAGAATTGAAAATTTTAAAATAAAATGATATTAAAAAACTGATATTTCAACAAAAAAAAAAAACATTTTGAAACGAAAAATCAAGTAGTTGAAAAAATTTGTGATATTGAAAAAAATTGAAAATGTTCAAAATTTGAAATTAAAAGAAAAAGTTATTTATAAAAACACTGAGATTTTGGAAAAAAAAATATCATTTGAAAAAAAGGAAAATTGAGAAGTTGAAAACAAAATGATGCTTTTCCAGAAAAAAATTGCTATTTTGAAAATTTTAAGAAAAAAAAATTGAATTTTTTAAAAGATTTTGAAACAAAAAATTCAGAAATTGTATTTTAAGATTTTTAAAAATATTTGATGATAAAAATAATATTTTGTTAAAAGTTTTCAAATAAAAATTTGGAGCAAAAAAATATACATTTTGAAAAAAAAATGTGATTTTTAAATGAAAATTGAGATTTATCTGTGAAAAAAAAAACTTTTTTTACTAAATCATTAGGCACGTCCAGTAATTGTACCTTTTACCATTTTTGGACAATCTAATTAGTCCATATTGAAGAGTAAATAACTTCATATGTTTAAATCAAATTTCACTCAAATTGTTTAGCAATCTTGTATGCCCGATATTTCTCATATGTAGCTTGATCGTGGCGAGTAACTAGTTAAATTGAGGGTGTTGATCACTAAAATAGAGTGGATAGACTAGACATGTAAAATGGGCCGAATATTCTGGTTAAAATTGTGACCCAATTTACTGACCTCGTGAAAACCTAAGGATTGATGTTAGTAAATTTTGTGGTCCCATCATGATGTGTGTTGAATATTAACACCGTGCATTTGATGCGTCTCCTTTAGTTTATGAGATATCTTAAAAATCATTCGTATACAAAACTCAGGTGGGCTATACCATATAAAACTATGAAGACATCCTAAAACATATAAAAGCACTTGGTGGGGCCCACGTGAGTTTTGGATGCAGCAGAAACTTGGTCTAACCCCTCATCCAAGTGGGACACACATAATGAATGGGCTGGATCTGTTAATCCCATCTAGGTGGGCCCAATATATGATTATGAATATTTTAATGGGAGGGTAACCCCACTCAACTATAGTATGTGGTGTGGCCCACCCAAGTCATGGATTGACTTTATATTTTAATCTCGTGGCTTGCCATGGAATGTTGCATCTGATTGATGGGGCAGATCTAAATTTCAAGTGAACCCCACCATGGAAAAGAGTGGTACAGTGACACCAACTGATGAAACCTACCTAGGGCCCACCACATGTTTATTTGAGATCCAACCTGTTATAAGTTAATACAGACATGTAATAACTGAAAATGATTTTAGAGATCATTTTCGCATATGAGCCCAAAAGTGATTCATATCCTAAGTTCATCTAGACCACACACAATAGCAGTGGGACAATGATTCTCACCATTAAAACATCCGTAGGGCCCACCATAACTTTTACTTTCCATTCAATCCATTAATAATATTACACATACCTAGATGAAGAGGGAAAAATAAAAAATTATATTGATCCAAAACTTCTGTGACCCTCAAAAGGGTTTCAATGGTAGACATTCATTCTCCCACTGCCTTCTGTAGTGTGGTCCACTTGATCTTTGAATTTGTCTTATTTTTCAGCCCAAGACTTATGACAAGCTCTCCAAATGGACAAACAGTTTGGACATAACACATACCTCATATGGGACTCATAGAACACACCAACAACGTCGGTGGTGTGGTACACTAGACAATCAAACATGGTTTGGCTAGTGACGGGAGTAGCTAGGTGTTTAGTGGTTGGTGTTCTGTGGGCCCCACTAAGATCTATGTGTTTTATTTGTACCGTCCATCAATTTTTTGCACACGATTTTAATACTATATCACATAAATGAGTAGATCAAAATATCATGTGGACCACACCATGAGAAAACAATATTGATTGAATGTCTACGGTGCTCACTGAATTCCTACTGTTTCCTCTTGTGTGGTCCAGTCGAGTGTTGGATACACCTAATTTTGGGTCGCACGTCCTAAAATAATCTCATAAAATCGATGGACGTAGTGGATTTCTCACAAACATCTTGGTTGGGCCCACTTAGCGCGCTTACACCATGTAAAAGCTCACCTTGTGCCCCACATGGAGTTATTTCAGTTTTAAATGTGCTAGTTTTAGGTCCAATGTAAATTGGTGGTGATTTATGCAGTCACTAGTGGAAATGATATAAAGTTATCTAGACCATCCAAATGGTGAGTCCTCTTGTAGATGGTTAATATTTAGCTTGTACCCATATTATACAATCTTAACCATCTAGTAAATGAGTCCTTAAATGTATGGCTGAAAACTTAGTTCAGTATATAATTTGGTGTTAAACTCACATTGTTCAAACGTGAATTAAAAACTCATTTTGAAAGAGGAATTTTCGAAACCCTCTTTCAATGCATTTCCTCTTTTCTCGCTTTCCCTCCTCTCGCTCTGGCTCTCCCTCACTCGCTGTGACTCTTGATCTCCCTCCACCTCTCTGAGCAATGCCGACCCTAACCCATCTCCAATCAAAACATTTCAGCACCGTCCAAACTCGATCGTTTTCGCCCCATTGTCATGGTAGGAACTCGCTGCACCCATTGCCTCTCACTCATTTCCATTGTTGATCTGGTTGTGAATCCGGGATGGATTTGCTGATTTAAGGAGAATCAAGGGTTATGGTTTTTGCATAACCCCTCCATCATCCCGAGCGTCAGGTTCTTTCAGGTAAATCCATCCATTTTCTCTTCTAATTCAGTTGAAAATTGGGATACGGTTTGTACATTAGCTATTTGTTGAATTTCCTGAGAGAAGGTGGGATTTGTCATAGGATTATGCTTTTGTTTTAAAATTATTGCATTTATCTGTTCTCAAAGAATTGAGATTTGGATTTCAGGTTGATCATGATTCATGGCCATCCATCCATTCGTAACCATCATGCATCAAGAAGTCTATTGCATCAAGGATGCTTTTTTATGATTCAGTTATGTTATTCTTAGCTTGTATGGTCACCTGACTAGTGATATCATGTGCTCTTATTTTAGAAAAATATGCTCTCTACCATGAAGTATGTATGGCAGATCTAATTGTTTGATCCATGAAGTGAAAGATGAGGGTAGTTAAAGGAGAAAATAAGACTAATTTTTAGCTTGAAAATGGTTTTGTACAAATGGAAAAAATAAATAAAAAATCTACTGATCTTACTGGTAAATCAGAATTCACAGAAAACCAGCTTCCATCTATACAAACAAACCTAAAAGGCAAAATGGTTACATCTTCTCCTCTCATCTAAAACTTGTGAAGCCTAGTTATGTGGGTTTACGATGTGTTATCTCTTGGGTTTATATTATCTGGGCATATCCAAAGATCTCTCAAGTGATCGTAACCAACATTCACACAGGTGGTTACTACTTGGTTCAAGTAAATAAATCTTTTGTATATGATCGCTTTTATTAACTCCATCTGAGTTAGGCCATTGGGTAATGAGTAGAATGAATTGTCTACAAATTAATGAATGAGAAGGTTACAGGGAACAATTCTCTTCTTGGAAGCCTTATTAGCACATGGATTCTTTTCTTTATCAACATGACATGAATATTGATGTTGCCATTAGCATATAACTGTAGCCTCAAATATGTTATTAAAGTTAACTTCATAATCTCACTTTCCACTATCATTCATCGTGCCTTGTTAATTGTTACTTGCAGTGTGTGGCTTTAGAACATGGTCTGATACTAGTGGACACAAAGTAAGAATTTGGAAAGGGACTTGATGATACTGAACAAATTAACTGGTCAGTCTTCATAGATATGGGTGGACTCAACACATTCCCTCCACTCAAGGACTAGATGGCCCACAAGGAGAGTTACTACAATTAGTTCATTTAGCCTATATCACTACATAGGATCATCAATATGCGTCAACCCACTTGGCCCTACATCCAAAGATGGTTGGAAGATGAGGACCGTCCATATTTTGGGTGTCACTTAGAAGGATCAAGTAAGAAAATTAGGCCGAATGGGTGACTCTTACCGTTGATAGGTATAGCTGAATGTGGACTATTGAAAGGATTGCTTCTGATGGCTCACTTTCAACTCAGTAAATCAATGGTCAGGATCATTCATCATTGTGATTATTGGACCCCCCTCAGAATAGCAACCACAGCCCACAGGATGGAAGCTTCAGATTATCCAACCATCTTTGCGTGGAGCCCCAAAGTGCTCACATGGGCCCACATGCTGGCTTCATCTTGTTGCCTAATCAAAGTTAAAAAAGAAAAAGAAAAAAAAAAGAAAAGAAAAAAAAAACATGTTGTGTATTCAGGAAGAAATACATAAGGCCCAATGACATTGTTCTTGGAATGTAGTCTATATGCTATCTCATGGATGAAATGCTTCATTCACATTAGTAGAATGACTTGGTTTCTTGTCATAGTCCTCTTAATTTTCAGCTCTCTTGAACCTATTAAGATCACTCAACCAGACAAACATGTATGCATGTATATATTTAAGCAATCATGCATGTATGTACTATATATTCAATAGGATATGAAGCCAACAGACATACAACTAAGAATACCCATGCAATCCTCACACTTCCATCTCCTGCAGCTATCATCACATATGTACTAAATGCAAAGATTTTGTGAAGATTGTATTCTATAAATATGAGCATACATGAAGATGTCTATGATGGTGAATCAAAATGATGCCAGCTTACTACATCGATCATCATTTTGGAATCATAAAGAATACACGGTGGGATCTGTTTAATATTTTTTTCAAGATGATGATTAGAGCTATTTTGTTTCTATGCTTATTATTGGCTCACTACCAAAAAAATGACCAAAGGCTACGGAATATTCTGGTTTTCCGCTACGGCTATAAACCGTAGCTAATTTGCTACGGCTTAAAACCGTTGCTAAAATTGTAAAACCGTAGCAAAAAGCTAACTCCGCCAGACGTACGTACAACCTTGGATACGTCATAAGGGACTCTATGAGGCCCATTAAAATGTGTGTACTCCATCTAATACGTCTATAAATTTTTTAAAAATATTTTAGGTAGGAACCCAAAAAAGGAAGTAGATCGAAATCTCAAGTGGACCACACGGTAGGAAAGAGTGGAGATTAATCCATTGATCGATGGTGAGGTTCAATTATCCTTCGATTTGCCTAGATGTTGGGTCATTTCCTATAAAAAATATTACAAAATTAATGGACGGAGTGGAGATATCGATTGCATCAAGATGGACCCCACAAAGCCCTTGACAAGGCCGTCCGTCTGGATCCGTCGAATGTGAGCCGTGGAGGGCCGATTACGGATTGATCAATTGCTACGGTCATATTAGCTTTTAGCTACGGTTAAAAACTGTAGCAAGATCGTAGCAGGCAAAAATGCAAAAAACCGCGCTGCCCTTTTCTTTTCCCCCTCTCACGAAACTTCATTTCCCTCCCTCCATTCAACCCTATTCCCTCTCAGGTCCGTCCATTTCTCTCTCTCAATCTCCCCTGCCCCTTCTCTCTCTCTCTCTCTCTCTCTCTCTCTCTCTCTCTCTCGATCTCCCGCGCCCCTTCTCCCTCCGTCTCGATCTCTCCCTCTCTCTTTCACTCCCTTTTCTCTCTCTCTCTCTCTCTCTCTATTTCCCTCTCTCTCTCTCTCTATTTCCCTCTCTCTCTCTTCCTCTCCCTTTAACAGAAATAGCACTCTTTGAGCCATTGATCCGATCAAGCTTCTGAAGATCGGATTTCGCAGGTGTGGAGCGACTTGAGTTTGGATCTGGTCCGTATGCTTAGGGATCTCCATCCATAAGGTGTGCTCGCTTATGTATTTTCCAGAGATTGATGTAAAATTGTCCATCTGCATTTAAATCTACATTTCCATGATTTTCCTTAGTTTCTGTTTTCCTAGAGATTAGTGTTTTTAGTGCTTACCCAACAATGGAACAGGTGGGACCTATCGTTTGATAAACTAAGTATTCATTTAGTGGCCCCATCATTGTATATTCCATGCCCTAGTCTTCTCAATCAGATGATCTCAGCCATAAGATGTGTGGCTTGCAAATGAAAAATTATAATCTGAATCTGTTAACCTTTTAAATGAGTAGATATGATTTTTGGGCCATGGCGCATGCACAATAGACCACCTGATCGGTGACTTGGATCTTCATGACTCGCTTGGGGGTGCCAATCGTACTCCAGCTAGTAGCCTTAACAGGGGTTATGCATGCATACTAATTTCATTCTGTTTTGAAATTTCTTCAAAGTACTTCTGGCTGATTTGATTCCTTAAAATTTTATCATTCTGACATATCATGGGCCAACTCTTCCATTTCATTTGATGCAAAACCTGAATTGAATTGGAAACATTCGGTCAGAGAAAATGGCAAAATTTACTGATGATTCTTAGTATTCATAATGAGTTACGAGCCTTACATTAAATAATCTGTAATCCTGTCTATTAGCATCCATAAATGAGAGAAGTGTCATGAGATTGGGAATCGCTTTGGTGGGATGCTCTTCCAGACTTTCTTGGATTTTTCTTATATTTTCTTCACTGTATGGCAATGGGGTTGCTGATCCCTTTCTATGGACTCCAATCCACCATCCTAACAATCAGATCTTCAATACAAAAGAAAGAAACACCCCTCGTGCATTGGAAACTCTAATCCAAATTAACCTTTGGATTTATTTATTTGAGAAGCCATAACCTTAGATTTAAACAGCTGAAAACTGAATTTAAAAAGTGAATACTATTTTCTGATATTAATAGTATTCAAACAGTTTTAAAGATCTTGATTGGCAAACCATTATTGGAATTACCTGGGTCTCCACCATGAATAGTCTGTATCAAGAGGGCCTCAAGAAAAATCTAATTGTTCACTCCAAAATGGAAGCCAACAGATTGAAGGCATTGGAAAGAATTGCTGCTCGGTCGCACTCTTCAATGGCAACTTGAGTATTTTCTCTCTGCTGTCCTCTGTGAGTTTCTCTGCTTCTTAATATCTGTTCTCTTATTCTCATCTTTTCCATAGTTCTGAGTGTGGAAAATGTCTGAACCATAGTGTAAAAGCCAAAAGAGCCTTTGGAGCCCAAAGTGGATTAAAAAAAAAAAACTATTTTTCCCTCCACATACTCTTTGTTTCTCTTTCAATAGCCCCAAATCACTCAATGGCTCAAATTACAATGCAATATGCACTATTCGTGATTGTGATTTTATCTTGACTTAGTGAAAACAGACACATCTCTACTACATATAATGAATTGCCATGGGCAAAAAGCATTCCCGTAATGAGTTGCTCAAAACAACTGAGCCATTCAATATAAGAGGACATTGGAAGGGGTTTTAAGCAATTGAAAGGGCATTTAAGTAATCAGGCAATTCCCTTTCTTTAGCCACAACAAACAAAGAGATTTGCCACAATATGTACCCCGATATTGTTATGGGATATGCTCGAACTATTCTGTTGTATACGGGGTCAATGTTGTTGTTGACAACAATATGCGGCATGCCAAGAAGGCTTGTGGTTATCCTACCTTAAAAATACTGCTTCATTCCGTTACAAAAGAATTGTATTTCTAGCTTAATTTTTAACTTAATTTTCAATTATAAAAGAATTGAGTCTTTTCTAGCTTTATCTTCAATGGTCTTGTAGCATCGTTGGTTAGAACCCCTGAAGAAATGATTTTTTTTTTTTACCAAGTTTGTCCTGGAATGTGCATTTGCTTTTTGTCAACATCAACATCAAATTTAACGTATTCCTGCTAAATCCCTGTCTCTCTAATCGTTCTTTAGAATACTGGGTGTTATAATTCACATTGGCTAGTCTGTTATGGTTTTCTGAACTATACAGTATAATAAGCAACAAATGGCAATGGCACCAATTCTGTGCATCATGGTTTGAAAACCTGAAATGTCTAATCAACTTGAATGTCATGGACACTCACATGGAAACTTGAAAAGAACTCCATAAAAAATTGATCATTAATAGAATTTTTTATTATATAAAATATGCATTATAAAATGCATAATTAATGAAAAATGAAAACGAAGTAAAAACTCGACCTAGTTGTTTTTTTTTCCTCAACTCAAAAAACACTAAAAAACTCTAGGCAACTCGATGGAAATGAGTTTCTCATCTAGTTGGCTTAATTGGTATCTACAGTAATTACCATAGGTATTAGTATTATTACATGGGTAATTGCCATATTTGTAATTTCTGCCATCTGCAGAGCCTTTTTTATGCATAAATAAAAGAAATATCACCAACTAGTTGTATTTTCCATTACAAATTCTTCTGGTCTCCTATATATAGTCCAACCATCTTTAGTTCTTTATCCAAGCAGTCTACTCGTTATACTTCTACTGATAATGGAAGTCTATTAGTTACATTTCCAAAATTCTCATCTTTCCCATTTCTCAAAATTTTAATGTTTCTTTAAAAGACTGTATGGATTGGCGCCTCATATTTCTGAATAGCTAGCAGAATGTGATATGTTCAGCAGATTTGCTAAACAGTATTATGTTGTCTTATTCGTAACTGAATTGGGTTTCCATTTTAGTCGTCTTTGTTCTCTCCCTTTCCTGATATTATTTCAAAAAAAGAAAAAAAAATGAATTGAAGTGCCATGTGGTATTAGTCATGCAAATGATAAAAAATAACATCAAGATGTGAATTGGATCACAATGTTATCCAAAGTCCATTATACCTGACTGATATCTACCTGATCAGCTTTACATTGGATCATTTTTATTTTTTTTTATTATATATTCAAGTTCAGCTAGGAATAATTCTTTGACAAATTAAAAGATGTTGATTGCATTTGTCGAACCTCACTTAAAAACCATTAAAACTGTGAGTTACTGCTACAGATTCTCCAACTCATGAAATGTTTGCATTTCATTGTCCAACTCATGAGAAGTTTGCATTTCATTGTCTAATAGCCGTTAAAAATTGCTTTCATTACATTACTTACCATTTCTTAATTAAATCGAAACATAGCATATTTTTTGGAAACAATTGATGATCAAGGCCGAGCCTCACATAATGGCTGGTCCAGAGAAAGATGGAACCTTTCTAGTATAGTAGATATAGATTGCCCATTTTCTATCTAGTGATTAGATGGTTAGGATCACCATTAATTTCAGGTACAATGGAGCATGTAGTTTAGTGATCCAAACTATTGATATGATTGGCTCAATCTGGATACCCCATAGAACACACCAATCCTTCAATTACTCTTCAACATGTGTAATCCCAAATCCTTCAATTAGTTGTCAGCAGATAGGCTATTAATTAAAAAAGAAATGTGACAACATTCTACATTCAATGAAGAGAAGGCCAAAGTTCCTTATGCATTTATCATTTTTCTCTTTGATTGTCAATGGCAACATTTTCTGACATGGATTACCTCTGGTTGATATCTTTCTTTCTTTCTTTCTTTCTTTCTTCATGAGTGTTTTAATTTTATAGAAAAAAGAGCAAGGTTAAGAAGTTATAAAAATTTAACTGATGCAGACTTCGAAATTTCATGCATTTGTATATATGCTAACACAGCAACGACCATTTCCTCTAACCTCCTACATGTTCCTGTGACCACATGTAGTTAGTTGCATCATGCATAGGTGCACCATTGCCCAAGGTAGGTAATTGATCACTAGACTTATTTGCAACTCTAGATAGTTGGCTCAAAGAATGTTGTTGCCTTGCTTGTTGATATAGTTGCTGAAGTTGTTGCTGTCTCTGGAGCTCCTGTAGTTGCTTGTGGATGACTTGCTGTTGCCACAATTGCATATCGTTTAAACCCATCTGGTGGGTCATTAAAAGTAGCCAATAAATGTTTTATTTTCTCCACTTTAATTCAATTATATTTGCTGACCAATTGAAAAGGAGTTTTGAGTCTCAGGGTTCAAGATTGAAGAATTTAAGAATTGAATTATTTGTCATGTTTGGCAGCCTTTAATCAGAATCCTCCAAAATTTGTATTAGATTATAATTGTGATTCATTGCAGTAGTGCATTCCAATGTACCCCGAGTAAGTTTCTTGGCTGACATGTAATCTTTATGTATTTCACTGTTTAGTGGTTACCTTGATTGTATGTATATCTTTCATCTATGTGTGTGTGTGTGTGTGTACACATGCATTGACATGAAAATTCCTAGATTTGATAGAGGCATCATTATCAAGTGCAACAATATCCATTTTAGCAGCACTTGCTATGATGTTTCTTAACTTTTCTCATAATTTTCTTCTTTATTCAACTTTGTTTATTACTCTCTTATTTGAATTTGATGTGGATATTTTTTTAGTAACTTTTTCTATTCTTTATTGCTATTTGATTAGAGTAGTTTGTAATTGTACTTATTAGATCTTGGGGCCACCAAAGTTTTGGATCAAGCTGATATTTGTGTTTTCCCTTCATCCTGGTTTGTGTGACCTTATGAACAGATTGGATGGCTAAAAAAACATCATGGTGGTAGTTGGAAGTTAATTTCTGAAGCAACTGAAATTTGGAGCTCATCTCTTTGTACCAATGATAGGGAAGTTAATTTCAGTTTCCATTATTTCCATGTTGGAAGTTGTACTTGCTCATATCATGGTAGTAAAAAAGGGTACATAGTGGCTGTAATGGTTGTTATGTAATGTAATGGTGAGATCCCTTATGCGATATGGGTTTGTAATGTCCATTCTTAAAAAATGGCCCATAATAGGCCTGTAAGTTGTAACAGCCGTAACAGTTGTACGGGTCCATTATAGGCCAATATGAGCCTATAATGGTCCCATATTAGGCTGATACATTTTCTTAAAAAAAAAATGACTGTAACAGGGCTGTAATGGCTGTTTCAGGGGTTGATAAGGAGGTTTCTGTCCATCTTTCTCACCTTCATAGGTATTCTAAATGGCTCAATTGTCCCCTGATTTAAATGGGTTGTTGCATGGCCTATGCATCTTAATGTATCTGTCTTGTATATGTTTAGTAAGCACCATGTAGTGGGCTGTTCTGCAAACTACCTCTATTCTAACCTTTTTTTTTTTTTTTTTTGAAAGATACCAGGCCGACTAGTTTTTTTGAGCCTAGAGGATCGAATGGGTGTTCGTAGATAAGGGCAAACATGATGTATTTGCATGTGTTGACTCAAAGTTAGCTATACCACTAATCAAGTTGGATGCCATGCTCTTGGGTATGTATATTTTTCATTAATTTCCTTTTTTGTAGAAAAATAATGTCACCTAGATGCCTAGCAGTGTTGATAGCAATCAGGTTGTAGACATTTATCCTATATATGCATTGACAGATGCAGGTGAAAAGTTTGGAGCTCTATTATGAGCATTATTTCTTTGATTTCTATTTTCTTTCTAGAATTTTCATGGGGCTTGTGTTGTTATTGTCAAGGCTCAAAGGAGAATATATATTCCTTACAACAACAAAACAAGGAAACTTGCAAAAGTTATGCCAAGAAAATATGGTAACATCCATAGATAACTATTCTTTTTGTAAATGGGTCTTTGAGGAATTCCATCCATTTGAAATGGAGAAATGCAATCTCTCTTTTCATAATAGGCCTGTTTCAAATTTCTTAAGATGAAACCCTTTAGGAAGCTCTGATTTTGTTCTAGTTTCTCCTTTTTATTTTATTAACTTGGTCTTATTTTGATGAAAATGTAAGGTTCCATAAGAACTTTATGGCATTGGGTTTGGATTACAAAACTGAAAATTCTGCCCCCATTTTTAAATGCACTAGGATGACTTCACTCCGGAGGAGCTTCATACTTGGAGTGTGTTTTAAGAAACATGGCCAGCAAAACCATTAAACATGGCCAGCACTAGGATGACGTCACCTGAAAATTGTTCTTATATGTAGATTGGCATACTGAAGGATCTCTCAATCTTAGATATGGTCACCAATGAACTTGGATTTGGGAAAGCTCATGACTTGAGTTTTCTTGACTCCTTGATTAATTGAAGTAGCTTACAAGAATGCCTTAATAAATAGTGCGTGGCATTTCAACTGTTTTACTTCTGTAATCACTTCCACTTCAAGAACTAATTATTTCAGTTCACTTCATTAGTACATACTATGACAATTGTTAATCATATAGCCTCTATTGTTGAGATCTGCTGTTAAAGATTTACTTTCTTGCTTCCTATTTCTTGGGTTAGATTAGAGGACTACTGGAAAGCCAGTCTCCTCTGCTTTGGAAGTACCTACTTTCATGTCAATTTGCTGATGTGCACAAACTATGGCCTATTGCTTGCATAATAAGTGAATCGGCTGGATATTTTGGCCAAGGCATTGTCACAGTGGGAATCTTGTGCCAATATGCCATGATTGCATGTAGATGAGCTTCCTTGTACATGCCTACAAGCTTAGTGACCCTCTTATTTAGAAGGTCACATTTTCATTGAAGGCAGACATAAAAAGCTTGAGATTGGTTCGTGCTGAAAAATGGATTTAATTATTCATTGTTTCTTTGTTCTTTTCTTTTAACTATTTAACTATGCATCGTTGAATTCTTCCAATGGGGTTAGAGGCCTTATAGTCAATCCTTGGTGTGGCATGTGGGTGTGTTTAACTTAGATGTAAACATTATCATGTAATTCAAACTGAGTAGAAAATAGGCATCAAACCTGTTTTTCCATAGGGTCACCCAAATGCTTGAAAATGGTATTTTGTTGTTATATTTTGGCCTCAAGTACAATGAGTCAATAGTAATAGTAGTAACTAGATGCCCCATTGGTTATGCCAGGCCTTATATGGCTAAGCTTAGACTGGTTGGTGATGGACCCAATAGCTACCAGGTATTTCACATGCTGATTTTGTCAGAAACTATGGATCAATGTTTGGGTTATAAAGAAGTGTTCTGTAGCAGACATCAGAGTGCATCATGTGACAATTACCACTATGGGCCCACTGGCATGGACATGTTGTAACAGGACATTATCGCATTCGAATGCATCATGGCCCTTCCATTTTATTACTCCATAGAGATTTTATGTTCTTTTTGTGACAGGTTGTCTCAGTGGTCTTGGAAAATTATGGGAGTCGTTAAAAAAATTCAGAGAATCCGGACCAACAAGGCCCCTAAAACTATTGGATGTTGATTTGGGGGTAGAAAAGAGACTTCCTTGGATAACTTATTTAAATTGCTCCTTCACTACATGTAATCTTGTCTTGCAGGCCATATTGAACCAACGCCTTCAATTCTGCAATCTGTCATAGATCATCGGGTTCAATGGCACCTAATTCCATAGAGTAGGAAACTGAACAGTTGTATTATTAGCTTCTTTGATGAGGTAAGTCCTAATCCTCTCTTCTTCTTTTTTACTTTTTTTCTTCTTTATTTTAGGGATGAAGAGTTAGGAGGGGCTTGGCCATTTGGACAGGCCGTGTTTATGTATTTGCTCAAAATTAATGGAGCAGACCCGGATGTGTGTCAGAGCTATCCGGATGAGCAGGGGTCCCTAGAAGGTGGGAACCACTATTACGATCATGATGAAGCTGGCCATTTCCTATGTACAACATTGGAAGGGCCTGACCATTTGGACTGGCCGTGTTTATGTATTTGCTTGAAATTAATGGAGCAGACCCAGATGTGCGTCAGAGCTATCCGGATGAGCGGGGGTCCCTAGAAGGTGAAAACCGCTGTTATGACTATGATGAAGCTGTCCATTTCCTATGGACAACATTGGAGGGGCCTGACCATTTGGACAGGCCGTGTTTATATCTATATTTACAGGTACCACACCCTTAACCTAAACCACACCCTAAACCTATAACCTAAACCTATTCTCAATTTCCTAAATCTATAACCTATAACCTAAACCTAACCCTAAACCAAAACCTAACCCGATCCCGAACCTGAACCTTATAACCTATACCTAGACCATAACCTAAACCCGAACCCGAACCTATAACCTAACCTAAACCTATACTTATAACCTAAAACTATTCCCAAATCCCAAAACCTATAACTTAAACCTAACCATTCCCTAAACCTATAACCTAAACTCAATTTCCTAAAGCTAAACCTACACCTAATCCTAATCTCAACTCCCTAACCTAAACCTAAACCTAAACTTAAAAATCCAAACTTAAACCCAATCCCGAACATGAACCCGATTTCCTAAACTTGAACCCGAACTCATTCTCAAATCCAAAAACTTATAACCTTAACCTAAACCTAAAACCTATAGCCTAAACCCAAACCTATTCATAAATCCCAAAACTTATAACCTAAACCAAAACCAAAACCTATAACCTAAACCTGAACCCATTCTCAAATTTAAAAACCTATAACCTAAATCAAAACCTATAACCTAAACCAAAACCAAAACCTATAACTTAAACCTGAACCCATTCTCAAATCCCAAAACCTATAACCTATAACCTAAACTAAAACCTATAACCTAAACCAAAACCAAAACCTATAACCTAAACTCGAACCCATTCTCAAATCTAAAAACCTATAACCTAAACCTAAACCTATAACCTATAACCTAAATTAAAACCTATAACCTAAACCAAAACCAAAACCTATAACTTAAACCTGAACCCATTCTCAAATCCTAAAACCTATAACCTAAACCTATAACCTATAACCTACACCAAAACCTATAACTTAAACCAAAACCAAAACCTATAACCTAAACTCGAACCCATTCTCAAATCCCAAAACCTATAACCTAAACCAAAACCAAAATCTATAACCTAAGCCCAAACCCATTCTCAAATCCAAAAACCTATAACCTATAACCTAAACCTAAACCTTAACCTAAACCTGTAACCTATAACCTAAACCAAAACCAAAACCTATAACCTAAACCCGAACCCATTCTCAAATCCCAAAACCTATAACCTAAACCAAAACCAAAACCTATAACCTAAACCGGAACCCATTCTCAAATCCAAAAACCTATAACCTAAACCTATAAACTATAACCTAAATCAAAACCTATAACCTAAACCAAAACCAAAATCTATAACCTAAACCCGAACCCATTCTTAAATCCCAAAACCTATAACCAAAACCAAAACCAAAACCTATAACCTAAACCTAACCTTTCCCTAAACCTATAACCTAAACTCAATTTCCTAAAGCTAAACCTACACCTAATCCTAATCTCAACTCCCTAATCTAAACCTAAACCTAAACTTGAAAACCCAAACTTAAACCCAATCCCGAACATGAACCCGATTTCCTAAACATAAACCCGAACCCATTCTCAAATCCAAAAACCTATAACCTTAACCTAAACATATAACCTATAACCTATAGCCTAAACCCAAACCCATTCTCAAATCCCAAAACCTATAACCTATAACCTAAACCTAAACCTTAACCTAAACTTGTAACCTATAACCTAAACCAAAACCAAAACCTATAACCTAAACCCGAACCCATTCTCAAATCCCAAAACCTATAACCTAAACCAAAACCAAAACCTATAACCAAAACACGAACCCATTCTTAAATCTAAAAACCTATAACCTAAACCTAAACCTTAACCTAAACCTATAAACTATAACCTAAATCAAAACCTATAACCTAAACCAAAACCTATAACCTAAACTCAAACCCATTCTCAAATCCCAAAACCTATAACCAAAACCAAAACTAAAACCTATAACCTAAACTCAAATCCCTAAACCTTAACCTATAACCTAACCTAAACTTATACTTATAACCTAAAACTATTCCCAAATCCCAAAACCTATAACCTAAACCTAACCTTTCCCTAAACCTATAACCTAAACTCAATTCTCTAAAGCTAAACCTACACCTAATCCTAATCTCAATTCCCTAACCTAAACCTAAACCTAAACTTGAAAACAAAAACTTAAACCCAATCCCGAACATGAACCCGATTTCCTAAACCTAAACCATAACCCATTCTCAAATCTAAAAACCTATAACCTAAACCTAAACAAAAATCATAACCTATAACCTAAACGCGAACCCATTCTCAAATCCCAAAACCTATAACCTAAACCAAAACCAAAACCTATAACCTAAACCCGAACCCATTCTCAGATCCAAAAACCTATAACCTAAACCTAAACCTATAACCTAAACCTATAACCTATAACCTATAACCTAAATCAAAACCTATAACCAAAACCAAAACCAAAACCTATAACTTAAACCCGAACCCATTCTTAAATCCCAAAAACTATAACCTAAACCTAAACTTAAACCTTAACTTAAACCTATAACCTATAACCTAAACTAAAACCTATAACCTATAACCAAATCCAAAACCAAAACCTATAACCTAAACCCAAACCCATTCTCAAATCCCAAAACCTATAACGTAAACCAAAACCAAAACCTATAACCTAAACCCAAACCCATTCTCAAAGCTAAAAACATATAACCTAAACCAAAACCTATAACCTAAACCCGAACCCACTCTCAAATCCAAAAACTTATAACCTAAACCTAAACCTTAACCTAAACCTATAACCTATAACCTAAACCAAAACTTAGAACCAAAACTAAAACCAAAACCTATAACCTAAACCCGAACCCATTCTCAAATCCCAAAACCTATAACCTAAACCAAAACCAAAACCAAAACCCATAACCTAAACTCGAACCCATTCTCAAATCGAAAAACCTATAACCTAAACTCGAATCCATTCTCAAATCGAAAAACCTATAACCTAAACCAAAACCTATAACCTAAACATGAACCCATTCTCAAATCCCAAAACCTATAACCTTAACCTAATCCTATAACCTAAAATTAAATCCCTAAACCTTAACCTACAACCTAACCTAAACCTATACTTGTAACCTAAAACTATTCCCAAATCCCAAAACCTATAACCTAAACCTAACCTTTCCCTAAACCTATAACCTAAACTCAATTCCCTAACCTAAACCTACACCTAATCTTTATCTCAACTCCCTAACCTAAACCTAAACCTAAACTTGAAAACCCAAACTTAAACCTAATCTCGAACCTGAACCCGATTTCCTAAACCTAAACCATAACTCATTCTCAATTCCCTAAAGCTATAACCTATAACCTATAACTTATAACCTAAACCTAACCTAAACCTATAACCTTTCTCTAAACTTAAAACCTAAATGTAGTCTCAAATCCTTAAACCCAAACCAACACCTAATCTTAATCTCAACTCCTTAACCTAAACCTAAACCTAAACTTGAAAACCCAAACCTAAACCCGATCCCGAACTCAAACCCAATTTCCTAAACCTAAACCTTTACCTATAATCAATTTCCCAAAAGCTATAACCTATAACCTAAACCTAAACCTAAACCTATAACCTTAACCTAAACCAAAACCTATAACCTATAACCTATAACCTAAACTTAATTATATTCTATAGCCTAACCTTAACCTAAACGTATAATCTAAACCTAAACCAAAACCTATAATCATATGGTGAGACCATTTCTTTTGTGTCAATTTCATTCCTCTTTGAGTTTTTTTTTTAAAATTCATTAAGAAAAAAAAAAGGTGGTTATACATGATGCACTTCTTTCACTTTGTCTTTCTTTTCCCCAATAGACATTCTAATTTATGAATGACATGACTGTTTGTAGGATGATGGAATATACGAAGTTGTTGAAATTTCTGAGCACATTTCTCTAATGAAGCCAAAGATTTGTATTTTCAGCATTATTGTAATTGTAATTGTAATTGTAATTGATTGAATGAATTGGATTGTAATTGTAATTGATTGAATGAAGGATTGTAATTGAATGAATGAATGATTGTACAAGTGGTAATTGATTGAACAAATGATTATATATAATTTTTTAATGTACAAAATAGCTACGAATATTGACTGTAGCCACTAATCTAACAGGTGTAGCCTTTATTAAAATTGGCATATTGCTACGGACTTTTAGCTACAAATAATATCCGTAGCTGTTGGAACCTATAGGTCTATGGCTACGGATTTTATCCGTAGCCTTTGCCCATTTTTCTGGTAGTAAGCCCATTGCTACGGTTCTTTATCAACTTTTAGCTACAGATATAATCCGTAGCTATAAGTAGTTTAGGCTACAAAAGCTATGGCTAGGGTTTTAATCCGTATCCATTGCTTTTATGGCTACAGATATAAGCTGCAGCTATAGCTCTTTGACCTATGGCTACGGTATCAATGGCTACGGTTGTGCTACGGACGATAACCATAGCCATAGGATTTTGGCTACGGTTTTTATCCGTAGCCTTTGCCCCTTTTTTTGGTAGTGGCTGTCCACTTTCCATACTATTGATAGGATGCTTAGGATCATTAGATTGGTATGATTTTTATAGCATGACATGCTACTGGTTGTATGAATGATTGAATGGCTCAGATTAATGATGTGACACCCATGTGCCATTTCAAAGCTTGGGGACGTTGTGGGAATGGCAGAAAAACCCGTATAATTCAAAAATTTTCACCATAGTGAATCATTTGCGGGCCTGAACGTGATGTTTTCATGACATCCATCCCCTTCATCAAATGCATGGCTCTTCATTTTAAGATGGGCCCAAAAATCACATTGATCAATGACTCAGGTGAGCCACATGACAGAGAAACTGTAGAGGGAGGACTCCCACGCTTGATTTCATGGAGGGTCCACTGTATTGTTTATATCCCATCTAACCCATTCACATGAAGAATCTGCCCTTAGATGAAGGGGTCCTATGGCCATCAGGTCGACATTCTAGTGGGCCTCATTGAAGATTAATGTTGGGTGTCCTCCTCTAACTATTTCCTACTGTGCAGCCCATGGCAGTTTTGGATCGTACTGACGTTCGAGCCCTTGGGGAAATGAGACAGGGTGCATTTGATGGATGGGTCCAATGTCATCAACACACCAAGGTGAGGCTCACACAAAACAATTTCACCATAATTACAATGAAATGTTTGCATGGAATTATATACTAGAAATGATTAAATGCAAACATTTTCAGCCTAATTGTGGTGCAAATCATCTTTGTGGCCCCCACTCTGATGAGTTGATGACATCCACTCCAACCATCGTCCATGCTCGTCCATGCCCTCCTATGTTTGAGCATGGATCCCAAAATCATGCCAATCCATTACTCAAGTGAGGCACACTATAGGGAATCTTTAGAGAGGGAATGCCCCCAAGTCCAAACTATATGTTCTTGCTCATGTCACATACCTAGTCATGGATTAGCCTGATTTTTGTGTCCATGGACAAACAAGCAATGGGATACTTAGGTGTCTCAATGCATATTGAGAGACTTTAACACTCTAACACTCCCCCTCATATGTGGGTGATACTGGGTAGGAATTGAAAGTCTTTAATACTCCAACACTCTCCCTCACCTGCCGGGTGATACTTGGTAAGGGTGGAGCAATTGAGAGATTTTAACACTCCAACACTCCCCCCGACTTGCGAGGCGATAGTGGATGAATACTCCACTCCCACTATAAATGACCCCTCATGGAAGAATATATTATAGTAGCATATTTTACTATTTTCAGAATTCGAACACTCTAATACCATATCAAATAATTAGTTTCTCTAAAAGCTTGAGCCTTCATAAGATGGTGTATCAATGTATATGGAGTGACTTTAACTCTCCAACAAAATGATCAGATAGAGTGGCTAACCATGTAGTTTAAGTTATGTGGGAAACTTTCTATAGTCTCAATGGGTGCAATTTGAGTAAAGAAACATCTTACCCTTTTTAGACTTTTGATATCTGCTTTGAGATTTCTGAACTGGTAGGCATCCATGGAGAATTGGAGATGAAGGAACTACACATTGAACTGAATGATAAAGTATCAGAGATCCTACCTCTTAAAATTTTTTACTCCTTTTCCTATTTGCTTTGAATTGTGTTGGAACTAATAGATTCTTTAAATATATCTATTTAACCTTATTTTTATTTGTTCTATTGACTATAGGAGATGATATCCAAGCCTGGAATTGGACAATCACAAAGGTTTTATGCATGAAACAAAGTTAATTTTGAAATAGCGGTGAAGACCGCTTGAGTTGAAGCAGGAATATGCCAATATGTCCTAGAGGGGGGTGAATACGACTTATTAAAGATTTATGAGTTATTTTAAAAATCCTATCACTCAAATCCTAACAGGTATGCAATTTTTAGGATTACTCAAATGTAACTCTACTTGCTTCCAAGCCCAGTAGAGGATCCAATCACAAAACTATTCAATTTAATAATCATGAGGCAGTTATAGTCTATGATGGATGTGACTGTGTGTGTGAGTGTGAGCAGATATGAATGTAATTAACATAATCACACAATTGTTCAAGCACAAGAATCAATCACAGACACAGTCATTTTTATAGTGGTTCGACTACTTGTCTACTCCACTCCCGGCTCCCACACTCAACCCTTGAGTGTATCAAATTTCACTAAGGAGGTTTCCCATGGTTCACCTCAAACCTAAGATTTTGAATCAGGTTCACCTTCAACCTTTACAACCTACACAGAGGCTGACTGTTTATGCTTTCATGAGCAAGGGTCAACACATAGGCACACTGGGCAAGGATCTTACCCTAAGACCCTAACAGAGGTTTTACACGGTTCACCTCATAACCCAGAGTTTTACTAGTTCACTCCAAACCAGATGTTTATGCCCACACAGAGTAAGGGTCTACACAACGCACCCACACGTACACTCCTGCCAGAGGCCTCCTTTGAGGACTTCAAAGGGTGAGCAACACCTACGACCCAATCTTAGAAAGGAATGATCACAAGTGTCCTCTGGACTCTAGATACTTACAGATAAGTTGATGAGTCCCTTTAAGCATAGTGATGAAGATCTCCTTCTTATTGATGAAGAGTCTTCAGCTCCCTTGATCCACAACATAAAAGATATACCAATGCTAGGCTTCAGGTCGGGTTAAGGTTATGATGGAATTTCACTCTCTAAAGATTTTTCCTATTAGGAAGATAGAGTGATTCCAATCATCTATGCATTCAAGGCATCCCAGCTTAATGATTTGCCATTAAAGTAGTAGCTGGAGGATCCTTGAATGCGAAAGTTCATTCCCTAATCCACTCTATTGAATATCAATGATGAGGGTGGATTAGAGGATGAACTCCCTAAGAGAAAGGGCTTAAGATAAATGATATGAATTTTAAAACACTCAGAAGCACTCTCTTCTTTCTCTACCAACAATAAAGACAAACCTCTCTATATATAGGGAAAAGGTTCTAACATATATAAAACGGTCACATTTATGACAGAGTTCGATATGATCAAGCAAGAGTCGATATGATCGAGTGTATACTCTCGATTGTATCGATGATCCGCTCGATGGTACAAACTTCATATCATTCGCTTTTGAAACCTTTTGCCGGCTGGTCGATGGGATCGAGACACATATCGATGTTATCGGATTTCGAACTCTGATTCAATCGATAGATGGATCGATTTATCGACAGGTGAAAACAAGAGAGACAAGCCTCAAAGAATTTCATGTTCTAAAGATATGATGGGGGACAGCCAATGTCATCGAAATTTGAATGTCGATGATATCGAGACCTTGTCGATAGAATCAATAAATCATATAGATTTACTTATAAGCACGCTGGCCAGTTTGTGCCAGATTCGATCCAATCAATCAGGACTCGATGATATCGACATTAGCATATCGATTTCCTCGAATGACCCCCAATCAACGTTTAAAACACCTTGAATTTATGCTGGAGGAAATATGCGCCTACTATCGATATGATCGAATGACTATCGATATGATCAATATTTAAGTTCAGATTGAATCGGATAGTCATCGATATATCGAAGCTTATAGTATTTTTCTTTAGAAAAATAGGGGCGCCGAAAAATTGTCTGTCGATATTATCGATCCACTTTCGATGGGATCGATATTTGAATATCGATGATATCGATTGAGATTCTGATATATCGATAAATCGTCCAGATGAATGTTTGATTGCTGGACACTTTTTGTCCTCACTCAATTGTATCGATTGAGATGCCGAGGACATCGACAAAGCAGGTCGATCATATCAAAAGGTGAATCAATATAATCGACAGGGTAAGAAAAACTTGAAGATTTTTCTGTTTGGTAAAAAATTTTCTTACAATAAAATTCTAAGGTGTTCTACTTAGTTTTAAGGGTTTTAATCACCCGGTATTTTGGGACATGGGATGTGAGGCTATGATTTACCTGTGGCGAGCTTCCACACATTCAGTTGAGGCAGACACTTGAATTGATCTTCCTATTAGGCGCTGTTGACCGACTGACTCAACTTACACCGTAATTGACAAACCAGGGCACTTGGAGGTGCACTTTCAAATTTTTCCCTTCCTATGTTGCTTTACTATTGATTCCAAGTAGTTTTTTCATTCTTCTTGATATATTTTTGTAATGATTTGTGTTTTTTAAAAAGGTTTCTGGGATATCAAGCTGATATATATGGGTGGACCAACATGATTTTTTTGATGTTCTATATTTTTCTTTCTTTCTTTCTTTTATTTATTTATTTTTCCTGATATTAGTCTTAAACATATGCATTTCTAAATCTTGGTTCTACACATCTCAGTTTTTGCTGGATTGAATAGTTCTTCCTTTCTTTGTAAGACTAATTTAGGAGTCATTGGACCCCCTACCAAATCTCAGTAATCAATACAATTCTTCTGGTGGCCCCGATGGTAAATGACCCACTTTAAGAAAATCATGCCAATTGCTTGATCTTGCTCATGTAACCATGGTACTTTTGCTTAAAACATGTGAACTGTACATCTTTTAAGGCCTTAGCTGTTGGTTTACAATCCAGTCTAGTGCCTACAGATTATATATATCAGGCTACCAAGATGGATCTGTACAAGTATGGGATGCCACATATCCAGTCCTGTCACTTGTATCTGTATTGGGAGGGGTGGTTAGAGCCTCATCATGGACAACCCATAAAATATTTATCTTTGAAATGTAATGAAGGTATAGCTCTCTTTTGATTTTGATGAATGTTGATAAAATAAGTGATGCTTAGGTTATTTGGTAGTATCGCCTGTTAAAGCAACATGTATTATATGATTGTTAGGTACCAGGTATCAAAGTGGCTGGCACAAGTGCTCCAGTATCAGTGCTAGACTTCTGTTCAATCACTATGAGCTTGGTTGTTGGAAACGAATGTGGTCTGGTGAGAGATGTTCTTTCCATAACTACTTTCTTCTGATTTGGTGGCTTGGTTATTATTCAGTGTACATGACAATCTAATTATTTTTTGTGACACTAAAATCACATGAGTAGAATGATATGAACTATTTAAACATTGACCATCTAAATGTCATTGGCCATTTTTTTGCGAGATTTTCAATTCTAAAAAGTGGGGCCCACAGTTCTGTTATACAAACCATCGGTCTGTTTCTTTCCACTGAGGGTGGAAAATGGTCCAATAATCCATCAGATCATAAGATCCCAACCACCTATATTAGGAAAAATTTCTATTCTTAATAGTCCACTTGGACAGAATCAATGCAAGTTGGGACATGTTATTTCGCTCAACTCTATAAGTTAAACGAGTAATTGTATTTTGGGAAGTTTGTTGGCTAAACCATATTAAAGCTCAGGAACATGAGTTGTTATGACTCGTTAATTTTTCTAGTTGCTAGCCTTGCAGATTCTTAGTGGGAGGAACTATATGTTACGTGATGGCCTACATCTTTGCACAGTAGTGGGGTCCATGGTCCAGTAATCTAGATCATTGGTCTGTTCCTATTGTTGAAATATTTTATAACCTACGCCTTGTTGAAGTTCTACTATTGTCCACATGCATGTATGGATTTTTTTTTTGTTAGATATGTGATTATTATTATTATTATTATTTGGAAAAAAAAAGGTGTCAGATAGCCATTTAAACCAGAAAAAAAAATAATTTCATCTCAAGAATCAGGTATTTTCTCAATTTATCTTGAAATGTGTAATATCTAGTGATATGACACTATTTATGGTAATCATCTCTATTCCGCGCCCCCCCACCCCCCCAACTAAAAATAAAATTTTAAAAAAAAAACCATAATTATTATATATCTTTATTATTATTAATTTGGTCTTGAATGTCAACTGCACGTAGTAATGGAAGTTCTGTCGAACTTACAAGATTCATTAACATGAATTTATGATAATGACTTTGTTTGCTCTCTGTCTAGATTTTGAGGAAACTCCCTTACTGAAGAATAGTGCTATTATTAGCGGCTACAGCATGGAGAAGTCCAAAAGAGTTTTTGCGTATCAGCCTTAGCAGCTGAAAACTCCTATATACTGCTCATATCTTCTCTTTCAATGAAAGCCCTGTTATGATTTGGTTGCCAATTTCTATGGAAACTGGATTTGGATGTACTATATGCTTATCAATATGCTATTGTTTTTGGTATAGGTTAATTTACAATTAATTTTTTGTGCTTGATTGAATGCGGGCATGGATAGCATTGAATGTCCAAGTCTCTTTCCATTGTACCGTTGTAAAAATCTAGTTTGTGTTGTTTTCATGTCCTCTTCTTCTCTTTTCTCTCTCTCTCTCTCTCTCTCTCTCTCTCTCTCTCTCTCTCTCTTGGCTCATATTCTAACCTGATTTGGAAAAACATAAATGATCGCAATAGATAAAACAGATACATCATGATGGCCTTTTGTTTGTAATCTGTAGGATTATTTCTCAAGAAGACAGAAGATGGTGATAAATCTCGAATATATAGGTCTGTAGAAAAAAAATTTAGTTTCTTTCTCCTGGGATATTTAACAAAAATTATGATAAGTGAGCTTATTTAATTAAGTGATGTTTCACAGATCCGACATATATGATCCGGGCTATTCTAAGCAATGCATCAGATCAGATAACATATGTTGCACACTCCTTGCTCAGAGTGTTGTTCATGGTGCTATGGTTGGATACACAGGCTCCATTGTGGGACTTGTTAATGGTAGACAGACTAATATACCTTTCTATGCAAGTTCCATTAACACAGTTGTTTCCATTTCAGGATTTTATTAGTGAACAATATGGATTAACACAGTTGTTTCCATTTCGTATAGGTCCCAGTGAAAAACTGGGTTGTATCAGGCTGTATTGGCTGTATGAGCATTTTCGTGTTATTATAGGCCGATACAGCCATAAAGGCCCAAATTTGATTTTTCTTTTCCAAATTCCCTCTCATTTTTCTTAGATCATCCTAGCCCATTCAATCAATGGCCTGCAATGGACTGCTGAAAAATGGTATATCAAACAACTCGTTCCTCTACAAGTCCTTATGGAATTAAGCTTATTTGAGTGCCGTGGGGGTGTATGTATGGCATACAACCTGTTCAGCAGGATCTCCCCACAATAAAAGTTGGAAATCTGTGTATCTATCAAATGAAAATAAAAAAACTATGATACACACACACACACACAACCTGTTCAGCAAGATCTCCCCCTTGTAAATGTTGTTAATAGTTGGATGGATGATGAATGTATTTGTGAATGTAAATGAAAATTAAAAACTTACGATATATATATGTATGTATGTATGTATGTTATCAATGGAGGATGCCTTGTTTAGGCGGACATGAAATTTTGTAGCTTATGGTATGGTGCCCCAACATTGGTTGTATGTTACTAGTATGTAGTAGATAATACTAAGATTAATAGTAAACATTTTGTTTTGAGTGGAAGACTGAGTAAAAGAACTTGGAAGAGGCACTTTTTATGCCTTTTAGCTTCAAACTGGATACCTTTTGGATAAACCAAACATCCATTCACCACTAGTTCCTCTAATACATGGTACAATGGGGGTGAGATAATTTCAGTTGCTCCAAATTCCAATACATATACTAAGTGTATGTAATATAGTTATATATATATATATATATAAATTCATATTGCAATTTATATATGAAATAATTGTCATCATCGTCATCATCATGTAAGCCATGTCCTAATTAATTAGGGTCGCCTACATGAATCCTATTCCACCGTTCCACTCTATCAAGGGCCATACCTTTAGTTAGACCATAGGTCATCGGGTCTTTTCTTACTTCCTCCATCTACGTCTTTTTGGGCCTTCCCCTTGCCCAAAAATTTGTTCCCTAAAGCGTGGTTGGTCTTACATCTATTCTATAAAACTTCCCTTTTAGTTTGAATGGTACTCGGTGATCATTAAAAACTCCCAAGGCAGATCCTATAGCAATTTTTGCCATCTTGCTGGCTTGAAACACTCTTGACGGTAGCAATGTGAAATGGCACCATGCTGCTGTGGATTGGCAAAAGGACAACCTCATTCTTTTGGTCGATCTGTATCATTAATTCCCTCAACTGTGGGATATCATTGGCATTCTTGTAGGCAATGAAATTGCTTGAAGCTTTTGCAGAACCACGGCCATCTCCAGCTGCAGAACCGCCCCCAGCCAACCTCCTCGCAGTATGTTCATTCTTCTGCTTGGCCAGCTCAGCCTGATGCTGCCTCCGCAGCTCCTCCTTTGACATCTCCTGATTATCCAACCTTAGAGTCGCTTTCAATAAGAATGCCTCAGCTCCATTGGATTTAGCTTTGACCTTTGGATGCTCTTCTTCTTCCTCCTCTTCCTCCTCTTCCTCATTGAATGAGTACGCAACATCCTTAACTAACTTGGAGCTGATTGAAGTCACAACTTCTGCAGCTTTTTCATTGACAATAATGGTGTCTGCAAGAAACAACGAGAACATCTTAGTCTTCGTATTATTGGTTTCTGATTGCAAGTTCTGGAACCCAAGAGATATATTAAAAACCATTCCAATAGCACTGTTACATAATGGCCATATCATAACCATTTTTTAATACCATGCGTCCAAGTTGCGTTGGACTTGGATGAGTCACATTGGACTTTGGTCTAGTTCATTTTTTGCCTTCAAGGGGTTGCATTCTTTAATTTACTAAGGAAAACAATTCTAATATGCATTATCGAGTTTTAGTTAGGAGCCACCATTCACAATCACCCTTTCGACTTTCAGTGATACAGAAGCCCATAGGTGTATGTTATACAATTTCTTACCAAAAATTGAAAATTAAAGGATGTATTTATCATTGTGGTGGGTGCCGATATCAATAACCTTTCATTATCCTCAACTAAAATTCCAAATTTTCTTTTTCATTTTTCTCGTTCTCCTGGATTTTTATTTTTATTTTTAACTAAAGAAAAAACAACAGAACCAAGATGAGTGTCTCCAGATTGGATGTACTGAATGTATTAATTGTACCATATGCCCCAAGGATTGATACTTTTTGGGTAAAAGGAAATAATATTTTGAACACTGATTGGAACATACCTTTGAACTCTTTTAGTGAATTCTTTCTTCAGAATCTATATGGCATACTTAGCTATGAAATATCATCACCAACACCATCATCATAGCCTTGTCATAGCTATTTGAGGCTGTCTTCCATGATTGATTGGCAAGTGTTTCACAACAAGCAGCCACCTAACATCAACCCTCCCTATTTAGCCAGGCTTGGGACTAGGTGGTGGTTTGTAGCAGGTGGAGTTTATCTGTCACAAAGCCTTTCCCCCCCTTTCATTTATCTAAAGTTTGTAAACTAATTATCTAGTATCCAGTTCTAGACAATGATATTTAAGTTATTTAGCACTCAGTCTTAGTGCAAAACTCCAGCTATTTATCATACCTTTCTGTAAATTAATGTATTATGATCTATTTATCTGGTTTTACTTGGAATCTTGATATGCAATTTGTTTAAAGTTTTTATTATTTAAATAAGAAATTTGCTGTCGACAAAATTTTGAAAAGGTCTTATCCTTGGCATCAAAATCTATCCATGTTTTTGGCAATTTTCCAGATATCTAATGATTAACATTTATGAGCTTTTGGTCCCTTGAATTGAGTTCCTTTAGTATCTTTCATTCTTTTAGAATCTTGAAATTGCTGAAGGTTAAGTGTATTTCTTGAAATGAAATAGTTCTTGAAAGGTCGTTATTGGTTGAGCTAATAAAAGTTTTGAAGAATTCAAGCTTATATTTCTGAAGTCTTGTCCTATTGTGCATATAATATAAGGAGGTCTCATGTAGTCTTCAATTCCAATTGTGTGTTGCATGTGTGTTTCATTTTCATTGTAGTTTGAGCATTGAGTGTTGTTCTTCCTTGGATAATACCACTATAGAAAACAGACACTAAATCTCAAACCTATTTTTTAATTTATAATTATTTATAATACTAATGAGGTCCTGGTAATAATCTATTTGGAGTTAGATCTAGGGATTGGGAAGCCCAATCAAATTATCTGATATTGAGTTGATTTGTCTATGTCCAATATCAGCCCTAGAGATGATTCGGTGGCCTGATTCAGAAGAGGTCCAAATCTAACGAGTACCTTTTAATTTTTTCCGACTTGGCTGATTCAGCCCATGACCTGTTCATTTTGAACGAGTCACTCATTGTGACTCATCAGTATCGAGTAGTCGCAATGATGGATATATAATGAAGGGGGACCATGTAAGTTAAGGATTCTGACTGATTTTAGCGTAACTTGTCCTAGTGACATCAGTTTCAGCAATTTGACTTGATAGATTTGATTTCTAAAACCAGGATTTCTCTCCCTGGTAATATAAAGAAAAAATGGTCTTACTTATATGCCCATACTTGGTTAAAAATGCCATCAATGTCTTGGATATTTTCTTTTCTTATTCCACTTCTTTCTAACCAGTTCTAATATCATAATTTTCTGGAAGTTGATGTGCAAAAGAAGAAACTGATCCATTTAGGATCCTAATAAAACACAACTTGCTTTGTAAGATGAGAGGCAAATTCGGGAGCATCCCTCTCTACCGCCGTGACTGCTGCTTGGTAAATAGCACTGACCTTATTCCCAGCCTTCAATGCACCTATCGCTGCCTCATTCATTAAAGCACTCCCATCATCACTCTTTGCCTTGACTTGTATCATGATCTCAAGGTTGACAGCCTCCCTGACAGATTTCTTCAGGGTTCCTAGCAAAGAAGCCTTTTTCTGTGTACACAAGAAATGAATCTGTTTCTCCATGAAGACCATGATTGTTTCTGGGAACTCATATCTAAGCAACCAGACGTTCAATGCTAAAGATTTCAGATAACGTAGATCATCAGACGCTGGGGGACTAACAATTACAAGCGCATCAGAAGCACCCCAGAACTCAGTTTTGTGTTCCTTCCAGTGAGAATAGAACACTTTCAGCCGCTTCTGAAAGTTATCAAGATTGATCGTGTAAGCACTGGGTGCCCCAACAGCATTTTTGTCAGAAGGTTTTGCATTGTCATTTCGGTGTTCCACCATTGAAGCTATGTCAGATCTAGAACAATTGAAATCCGCAACAAACCAAACAAAAAAATGTACAGGTAACCACAAATTTCAGAGAAGGTATGTCTCTTCTTTCCTTTCTCTTCTATTTCACGAACAGAATGTAGTTCATCTGCAAATTACAGTTTTTTTTAAGGATTTAGAACTTTTTTTAAAAAATGAAAACTACTGGTTGGAGTGGACATTTCCTCTTTTATTGAATTGAGTTGTTACCAATTTTGTGAATAGGATTCTTATCAAACAATAGTGTGAATTATTTTTTGAATGACTATCAGGTGCAAGATTAAAAAAATAACAATAAAAAATTATCGATATTTTTTTTATTTGCAGATATTTTAGTGACGGACCAAATCCGTGGCTAATTTCTGAAAATTGAAATTCAACAATGGATTTGAGGTCCGTTGCTTACTCATATTAGTGACGGACCTTATCCGTCGCTAATGTTTATAATGACAAATTTTTTAGAATATTACCGACGGATTTTTTATTTTTTACGACGAATTTTATCCGTCGCTATGATGGTGACGGACCTTATCCGTCGTAGATTAAACGATGGATAAAATCCGTCGTAAAAACAAAAACGACCCAGTAAACAGTGACGGACCAAGCGACAGACCAAGTCCATTGTTTATTTGGTTTTACGACTGATTTGGTCCGTCGCAAAACAACAATTTTGGCGTAGTGCAACTCGAGATGCACATAAGTCTAGAATTACAAGAATAACTGAGGGGAAAGACTCCCAGCTTGTCATTAGTTACGATTTCACTTCGAGGCCTAGGGCAGATGAGCTGGTGTCGGGGCTGTCTGTTTGGATTAATCTAAGTCGAGGCAATCAGTTTGAGACTTGGATCAGAATCTACTTGTGGGAACTCGAGGCATCCCATTACCGCATGATTAATAACGGTTACTCAACCACCCATGTTTACACGACCACACGACGGTTGGGTAGCCAAATTTCCCGCGAGAAGTGGTGAATGCCCCAAAATGCGTCGAGTTATGAGGGCATGCCCATTTCAGGTGAGGGGGTATAAATAGTACTAGTGGAGAGGAAATGAAAAAAGAGGTATGTAAGATCTCACACTTTCCCTCTACAACTTAGACCCAGATTCTCTTGACCTGACTTAGGCATCGGAGGGTCCCTTGTTTAAGCCAGGGTCTCATTTGCTCACCATTGTTGTGCAGGTTCAGGACTCTGAAGTGAGTTGGATTTCATAGATCCGAGCAGAGAGTAATCTAGATTTTGTGAGTAACAATACCCATGATTCGAAATCCTCTTGAACCGAAAGATTCAGAATCGGGGAATGGAAGAATTTGGACAAGGCATAAAAACAGAAACCCTCGAAACGCGAAACTCCTTTTTACTCAGAAATGGAAACTCTCTCTCTCTCTCTCTACGCAATTACATTCTCATATGCATATCATCTCTCTAAAGCATCTAAACAATCGCAAGGCGAAACTTGGGTATTGGGGGAAGTAGGCTCAGTCAACTGACGTGGAGGTTCTGCTTCTAGCGCTGTAGCTTTCGGCGTATTGGACTTTCAGAATTCTCCAGTGGCCGCAGCGGAGTTGCTAGCATGTCATACATTCTACTGTCCTCCGATGGTGGAATAGATGGAGGCTCGTAAACCACTACGTAGTATATCCTGAGACTAATCTCACCTTATTTCCTATCCCACAGGTACTTTCCTTCCAATGGGAGGTGCATGAGGAGGATCTTTTCCCCTTTCCACTCAAACATGCCGGCTTTAAGCCGCACCCACCTCGAGAAGTTGTTCTGACCCAAAACACGAACATCTCATTCCACGTCAGGTTGAGGTCTCGGTGCACCGTCTGGCTCCGGTTCCTCTGACTATACAAGTCTATTACCACATACGGGCTCGACGATCCAGTTCCATCTTTGGGATGGAGGTTCCAAGCATCGACCACTTCCACAATCAGTTTCCTATCAGTCATCATGGTGATGGAGAAGAATGGAGAACAATGCAATGTTTGTGTTTATATAGAGAAATTGTAATTTTTTTTGTTAGCTTGTCAGTACACCCACAGTCTGTTCACACTACACTGTTAGAACCCCCTCTAGGGAATCGATGCCAAGACCTCAGTGTTGAAACGAGGTATCTTTCACTCAGTCTACCACTTGAGCTATGGATCTGGGTGTAAGAGAAATAGAAAAGTGAAGCATCTCAAAATCGGAAGTGGATTGGTTGGTGTACCACACACCAGTAGGTACGTGTTGTGCGAAGATGAGCACTACACTCTCAAGCTTCGATTGTACGAACGGTTCAAAGGAGATTAAAGTTACTTGGGGCCCATAGTAATGTATTTATTATATCTACATCGTTCATCGATTTTTAGAGATCATTTTAGAGCATTATCCAAAAAATGAATCATATCCAAAGATCATATGGACCACACCATAAATAATAGCGGAGATAGTGATTTTCACCTTGAAAAATTCATAGGGCTCACCATAACATTTACTTTCCATCCAAACTGTTCATAAGGTAACAAAAACCTGAAGGAAGAGGAAAACAAAATTTCACATTGATCCAAAACTTCCGTGACCCTAAAAAGGGTTTTAAAGGTAGAGGTTCAATCCCCAACTGCATTTTGCAATGTGGTCCACTTGATAATTATATCTGTCTTATTTCTAGTATCAAGCCTTAAGGAGAGATCGCCAAAAGGATGGATAGTTTGGATATAACACATGCCTCATGACCAGACCTACAGAACTTGCTGATGTCAATACAACAGCTATTAGCTAGTGTGTGGTACATTAGCCAATCCACTTCCCTCAAAATCCATGTCCAATTAGAGGTGGGCATCGAGCCGAGTCGAGTCAAGGTGGGCCAAGCTCGGCTCGGCTTGTCCATGTTGTACTCGAGTTCGAGTTCGAACTCAGCCTCTAGCTTAGCATTGAAGCTTGGCTTGTTTGCCAAAGTTGTCGAGTCGAGTTCGAGTTGAGCTAGTGGTTCGAGTCAGGTCGAGTTTACCTCGAGTTGAGTTCGATCTTATTAGGTGAGAGAGTAATGAATTTTGTTCTTGATCCTCCTCTATTGATGAAAAAATTAAAAATCTTACGAGAATCAAAACAAAACTCGATTAAAAAACCAAACAAAGCTTCAAACTCAGATGAGGAAACCTATAAGAACCGATCTGTTCTTGATCTTCTTCCACTAGCAAAAGTCCAAGTACTAAAAAAGAAATAGAGCAGAACACAGATCAGAAATCCAAGTAAAGAGATAATCAGTTCATTGGATTTCCAAGAAGCTCTAACAAATCTGAGAAGAACCGATTATACATTTCTTGGGTTTCTCATCCAAGAAGTAGATCTCAAGCGATTGAAATCATTGAAATTGCGGTAATAACCATTTTAGTCGAAGTGGGAATATGCCAAGATGTCCTAGAAGGGGTGAATAGGACTTTTTAAAATTTTATGATGATTTAAAAACCTATCAACACTATCCTGAACTACTATGCAAATAGCAGGATTTCTTCAACGTAACTCTATTGGCTTCCCAGCCAAATAGAGGATCCAATCATAAGACTATTCAAAACATAAACAAGATGTATAACATAGTTCATGATGGATGTGACTGTGTGTGAGATGTGATTCCAATTAGTTCTAGATAATCATGTAAACATGTATTATAAGAAACATTCAGAGAAATCACACAAGCAGTAATAGTGAATAGCAATCCCAAACATAGTCATTTTTTTAGTGCTTTGACTACGTGTCTAGTCCACTTCCAGCAGACTCACTCAACCCTTGAGTGTACCGGATCTCACTAACGGAGGTTTCAAATCAGGTTTACATCAAACCAGTACAACCTAGGCTGACTCTAGGACCTACATAAGGTACCTAACATGTCTCGATGAGACAAAAGTTTATACTCCACACAGGGGCAAGGGTCAACACACAACACCCAGATTTTAGGCCACACAGGCCAAGGATCCACACAAGAAACCTAACATTTTATGCCCTACATAAAATTAAAGGTTAACACACAACACCTAGGTTTTAGACCACACAGGTCAACGACCTACACAAATGACCTAAGTTTATGCTCTCCATAAAGCATGGGTCAACACACGACACCCCCATGTACTCTCCTGTCAGAGGCCTCCTACGAGAACTTGAAAGGGGTGAGAATCACTTGTGACCCAATCCTCCATAAAGGAATGATCAGCAGGGTCTCTAGATTCTAATGACTTACAAATAAGCAGATGAGCCCCATTTAGTACGTTGATGAAGATCTCCTTCTTTGATGATGAATAATCTTCTGCTTCCTTGAACCATAACACAAATGATGCTCCAATGTATAACAACGGGTTGGGTCAAGGTTATGTTGGAATCCTACTCTATTAAATATTTTCCTATTTTAGAAACAGAGTGATTCCAATCATCTATGCATTGAAGGTATCCTAGCTCAATGATTTGCCATTAAGATGGTAGATGGAGGATCCTTGAATGTGGCAGTTCATTCACCAATTCACTCTATTGAATATCAATGATGAGGCTAGATTGGAAGATGAACTCCCACGAGAGAAAAAGGCTTAGGTTATATGATCTAGATTAAACACTCAAAAGATCTATCTATTTTCTCTACAAATAACCAAAGACAAACTCTCTTTAAATAGGAAAAAAGTTCCAACGGAAATAAATAGTCATATTTTTTACAGAGTTTAATATCATCGAGCATATACTCTCGATACCATTAAATGGCTACTCGATGACACGAGCTCAATCTGTCAAACACTTTTGACCCTTTTTACCAACTAGTCGAGGATATTGAATAATCTTCGATGTCATTAAATTTCAAACTCTGATTTCATCGATGCAAGGTTCGATTCCTCGACATTTGAAAACATGAGAGCAGATTTGGCTTTGAAACTTAACAGGTATTTGATATGATCAAGAATCCCTCGATATCATCTGAATTTAAATGTCGATGATATCGATACCAGTTTCGATTCATTGATATTTTCAAGGAATTTTCCTATAAGCTTGTTGGACGGTTTGTGTTCTATTTCGATGACTTTGACCTGGTCTTGATATGATCAATATTTGAATATAGATATCCTTGAGAGCTCCTCGATGCTTAAATGAATTTACCTAAAAACTTGCTGGTCAGATTCGTGTCCGAATCTGATATCATCGAAGGTCAGTCGACATCATCGAGGTTGAATTTTGATAATATTGAGGTCTCTTCAAGATATCAAAAATCACATGATTTTCCTTAACTGCTTTCTCGACACAACTAACCAGATGTCGATATTATCGAGCCGTCTCAATGAACTCAAGATTCAAAAGTCGATGATATTGAACATGCCATCGATTCATAGATAATTCAGTCTAGGATTCATTATGGTTACTAGACATTTGAAGTCCTCATTTCGATAATATCGAGTGAGTTTCGAGGACATCGACAACAGAGTTTGATTTCATTGAACCACTTATCGATAAATCGACAAAAGAAGAAAACTTAGAGATTTTCCTAATTTTATAAAATAGTTTTCTCTCCTTAAACCCTAAGTTGTTTTTATCCATTTTTAAGGGTTTTATAAACCTGGTGTTTTGGGATATGTGATGTGAGGCTAAGTTTACCTTTTACGAGTTCGGGCACACATCCTGTTGAGGCAGACGCTTGAATGATCTTTCTATGGATCTCACTTGTCTTGCCGACTGAACACTCATGCTAATTGACAAACCAGGGCACTTTGAATCATACTATTGTGGAGCTGAAATGAAAATTGGTGGTGGTGGTCTGGGCGAGCGTGCGACTGGTAGCGGGTAGAGAAAGAGAAGAAAGGGAAAGGGAAAGGGAAAGGGAAAGGGGGTGTGTGCGGTCGGGTAGAGACTCTAGGTTTTTTTTTTTTTTAAAGTTAAATTTTAAAACTTATATTAATATTATATATATATATATATATATGTATATTATATATATATATATATATATATATATATATTATAATATACATAATATATAATATATTTATTAATCGAGCCGAGTCAAGCTCAAGTCGAGTTAAAATGGCCCCTGGTCGAACTCGGCTTGAACTCAACTCGAGCTTCAAATAATTAGCTTGACTCGGCTTGAATCAACCATTCAAGCTGAGTTAATCCGAGCTGACTCAAGCTGAGTCTAGCAAGTTTTTCGAGCTAGCTCGACTCGTGAAAAGCCCTATGTCCAATTCCTTGGCAGGCAAGCTACAAAGTTTTTCAATATTAAATCGATAGGCAGGAGTGGTGCCAAAACGGAAGCAGATTGGCTAGTGTGGTAGCTATTGTAGGTATGTGTCGTGCAAAGATGAGCATCAACGCTCCTCAAGCTCCAAGTTGTATGAACAGTTCAAAGGTGATCAAAGTTACATGGCCCCACAGTGATGTATTTATTATATCTTCACCGTTCATCTATTTTTAGAGATCTTTTCAAAGCATTATCCAAAAAATAAATCATATCCAAATATCATCTGGGCCACACCACAAATAACAACGGAGATAATGATTTTCACCGTTAAACAATTAGTAGGGCCCACCGTAATGTTTATTTTCCATCCAATCTGTTCATAAGGTCAAAAAGACCTGAATGAATGGGAAAATTAAATTTTATATTGATCCAAAACTTCTATGACCCCAAAAAGGGTTTCAATGGTAGACGTTCAATCTCCCATTACTTTTTGCAGTGTGGTCCACTTGATTGTTAGATCTGTCTTACTTTTCATCTTAAACCTTAAGACGAGTTCGCTAAATGGATGGACGGTTTGGATATAACACATACCTCATGATAAGACCCACAGAACTCGCTGATTTGAATACAACAGCTATATAGATAGTGTGAGCTACATAGAGGTGGGCACTAGATGACCTGATCCGGCTAACTTGACTTGTTTGACTCAGTCCGATCTGACTCGACTCGAACTAAATGGGTGAGTCGGTCTGAACCGAGTAAGCTTTGCCCAATCTGAACTTAAATCGAGTCGAGTTCGAGTTAACTAGTAACTTGACCCGACTTGACCCGTTTAGACTTGCTATTCGATCCGAAACTGACTCGACGTGACTCTCTAACCCCAACCCCACCTGATCCCAACCTCTCTCTCTCTCTCTCTCCCTCTCCCATCCTCCTCCTCTTCCACGACCGACAACCACCCACCACCATCACCCTCTTATCTCTCTCTCTCTCTCTCTCTCTCTCTCTCCTCTCCATTCCCTCCCTCCCTCCCTCATCCTCCTCCTCTTCCTCTTCCAAGCCTGGTAACCACCCACCACCATCACCCTCCTCCTCCGCCTCCTCCTCCTCCTCCTCCTCCTCTCTCTCCTCTCTACTCCCTCCCTCCCTCATCTCTCAATCCGACTCGGTGCCAACTTGACTTGACTTAATACTTCTGACCAGATCGGACTCGGTCTGAATCAATCCAGGTCAGACTGAACTCAGATCGATTTCGGCATGATGAACTCGGTATCGAGTCGGATCTAGTTCAGGTCAGGCCTATTTCAAAACTGGATCGAGTCAAGTTCGCCCTAACTCAGTCCGACTCAACTCGATGCCCAACTCTAGAGCTACACTAGCCAATCCGCTTCCTACCAAAACTGTGTCCCAATAAAGTAGCTATGTTTCATTAAACGTGGATTAGACACCTACTGTTTCAGTAGCTAATCTGAACTGACGTCACCAGGTTTTTTAGGCTCACCATGATGTATGTGTTGTGTCAAGACTGTCCATCCACCCGAAGAGATCATTTTAGAGTATGAGCTAAAAACTGAGGCAGATCCATATCTCATGTGAACCCCACAGTAGAAAATAGTAGAGATAGTGAAGCCCATAGTTGATTCATTCCTAGGCCCACCATGATGTTTATTTGATCTTAAACCTGTTTATGAGTTTAGGGTTTAGAGTTTAGGGCATGGATGAAGGGAAAACACAAATATCATCTTGATCCAAAACTTTTGTATCACTAAAGAAGTTTTTAATGGTAGGAGTTAAATTCCCACTATTTTTTGTGGTGGAGTCAACTTGATCTTTGGATCTATCTCATTTTTTTTTTCATGCTCTAAATTGATCTCTCAAAATAGATGGATAGTGTTGATATAACACATGCATCATGGTAAGGCCAAAATAACCTGATAACATCACTTCAGTAGGGAGATTGCTACTGAACCAGTCAGTAGCTAATCCATGTCCACGTTCATTGCCCTTGTTGTATCTTATCAGAAACAGATTGGTTGGTGTACCACACACCAGCTATATAGCTGCTGTAGGTACATGTCCTTGAGCTTTGAGTCGTATGAACGATTTAAAGGAGATCAACGTTACATGGCCCCACATTGATGTATTTATTATATATACACTATTCATCCATTTCTAGAGATCATTTTAAAGCATTATCCAAAAAATGAATCATATCCAAAGATCAAATGGACCACACCACAAATACTAGTAGGGATAATGATTTTCATCGTTAAAAAATTTGTAGGCCCCACCATAACATTTATTTTTCATCCAATCTGTTCGTAATGTCACAAAGACCTGGATGAAGAGGAAAAAAATTTCATATTGATCCAAACTTCCATGACCCTAAAAGGGTTTCAATGGTAGATGTTTAATCCCCCACTGCTTTTTCTAGTGCGATCCACTTGATAGTTATATCTATCTTATTTTTTCATCTCAAGCCTTACGTTGAGCTCGCCAACTAGATGGGTGGTTTGGATATAACACATACCTCACGATGGGACCCACGAAACTTGTTGACGTTAATCCACCAGCTTTATAACTGGTGTGTGGTACACCAGCCAATCCACTTCCTTTCTTATCACAACTTGTGCCATTCTCTGGGGCACGAATTAAGTACTACCCCCCGCTTGTTCGGAGCTCGGGACAGGCGGAGGCTCGGAAGGCCATTAATAGACCATCATGATGTATGACTCTTATCCACACCGTCCATACCTCTTTTCATATTATTCTAGAGTATTGAACCAAAAATAAGACAGATCTAATGCTTAAGTGGACCACACCATATGAAGCATCCTTACTAAGGACGCCCACCGTTGAAACATTTTTAGGGCCTACTTTGTCGTTTATTTTCCATCCAACCCTTGATATGGTCATATACACATGGATGAAGTGAAAAAATAGATATCATCTTGATCCAAAACTTCCGTGGTCCTTAAGAATTTTTCAACAGTAGGATTTTAACCCCCAGCTTATGGCCCATTTGAGACTTGGATATTTTTAATTTTTTGGATAATTGTAACGCCCCGAAAATCGGGGGTCGGGTAGAAACCCAACTCCCGAGTTCCAAAACGTCACTTATGCAACATAGATAATGATGAATGCATGTTGTCTGTAGAATGACATTAAACAAGATTGAGACTAAGCCAAAACAACATATCATACTCCAGAGACAGTTAAATTAGTAAGCGAAAGAATGTGATAGATACATAAAATATATAATTGATTGTAAGTCTCCAGAGTGTGAACATGTTACTAGGTTAAACATATACATGTATACTCCAAAGATGAGCAAAAAGAATATACATGGGTGTGTAAATAAAAGGTAAAATACCAAGTGTATTGACATCTAATCAGTAACCCTGTAACCCCGTCAATCAGAACCTGCATATAGGAGGGATCCTCCTCCTCATCATCAAGTACGGCTTTGCTTCGCAAGCATCGCCACCATCTGAAACTAGAATAGGGACTGGTTGGTGTGCGCAACACCGTCCCACAACGTGGGAGTGAGTAACTAACTCAGTGGAATCATAGAGCAAAGATTAACATGTTATTAAATCAATCATGCGATAATGGTAAAGTAAGCAATCAAACATTCCTAAATACTGTGATTAATGCAAGCATGAAATGACATGATGGATGCCCTCACCGACATACTCCCTCATGCGACACCATGTTATGTCCGCGACATGCTTTCTTCCCTCAGTACTTCACATCTTCCAGGCACATGCAGTGTGATATGAATATGATTACCGAGTTGTTATTAGTCCTTTTCATACAGCAGGATTGAGAAACTAGGGTACTTCCCTTATATTATTCCCAACAAGGATCCTGTCTAGGGTCATCACTCCTAGTAGTCTCATACGATGATATATTTCTAGGTCACTACAAGGGTTGTCAGGGCTGTTGCACGCACTCGTTGCTCCACTCCCCCATCACCTTATCAATACAGGCCTAGTTGTACTCTTGTTGCTACGGAAGGGTCGTCGCCTCACGTAGACTCAGAGTACGCTCGAGGTCACTACAAAGGGCTGCCAGGGCTGTTGCTCGCACTTGTTGCACTGTTCCCCCATCACCTTATCAGTGTAGGCCGACAGCAAGAATATAGTGTCCCATACCACCATAATCTGCTCATGAGTCTGGGTTGCTCACTGGTCACTACGGGGAGGTTTGTGGCCCCAGCGTAGGCCGATAGCTCAACCACGGTGTCCCATACCACCATGCCCGGCTCATGAGTCTTAGTGGATTAAGGTACCACGGTTATCAGGGTTATCACTGGTAAGTTCAGTACCCTAGGTTCAAGCAGTTATGACGAATACAAGGTGAACATACAATGGTCAGTCGGGTTACTTGATGAGTCCGACTAGCGTGAGCGCATGTTGAATCGACCGACATGAAGTGCACAAGAACTTCGTGTGGCCTAACCACTGCCGACGATTCTAGTATGACTCGGGTTCGTCATACACATCCTTCGTGGTGAATGGAATCCAACCACGAATTCTAAACTGTTACTGACTGCCTGGATTAGAGTATAGCCCTAAGCGCAAAGATGTGAATCAGTAATCATATGAGATAAACAGAATTGAAATAACAAGTAATCCAAGCATGTTAGCAACATGTTATAAGATACAACATTGGCAATTTAACCATACACAAGTACTTCACACATAAGGAAATTAATTAAAATACAACAAGCATAGAGAAAATCATATACATCATCAAATTAGTTGAGAATCCACTCTCAACGCTAATCTACAACACCATTTAGTCAATACTTACTAATACATACATTGATACAAACACTTAGACTACTCAACTCCAACATACTTGACATATGTTGATTACAACATATAATATGACAGATCCTTATATCAAGGAGATATCTAATACACAACAATCATGTTCTTACATTCAAAACATATGGCAGGCATAAATCATATTGATTTAGGCATTTCAACAAACACTTAGTCTACACACATTAGTCTACATAGCATATGTCGGCCAACATGTGCATTAGGGTGAATCTCTTCGCTGAACAGATCATACACACATAACTAGCATAGGTACACGACAAATACACATGGCAATCATATCATCAAAATAAGTACGTATACGGTATTTCCTATAAATACCTAAAATATCCTAAATCTCATATTCTTCGTACGTATTCAAAATGAAAAATGGATAGCATGTTCTACATGTCAAACAACATCCTCATCAGCAATCTACCATTAAACGACATTGAAAGCTTTGAAAACAGGTAATCTAAGCATCAAAAATCCGCACCTTAAACTAGAAATGCGTATACGTTAAGATTCAGATGATGTTTCTTCGTCAACGGCAGATACGCTACCTATGGCAAGAAACAGGTTAGCTAGAACTCTTCTACGGCTAGTCTAAGCTTCAAATCAGGTTAGGGTTAAGGTTTCTTACCTAGAACGAAACCAGAATCGCCGGAATAACGATGCAGGTAGGTGACTTTGGTACGTGGAGCAGCAGGGAAGAATCCCAGGAGAAAGCTCCAACTTCTCCCCCACTTTCTCTCTTCTCTCCTAAGGTTTTCCCTAAATTCGTGTGGGTTAGAAAGCTAAGGGTTTAAGGCCTTTTTATAAGCCCAAACATAACCAAAACAGACTTTAAGTCAAGGTATACTTGGGTTATAGCCAAATCGGGTCTTTCCCAATCCAAAAGAGCATTTTTGGAGGTCCCCTGACCAAATGCGGTCGGACTTAAGCTCATGGATATTAGATCCTGATCACATTAAGTTTTCATTCTGATAGTGTTCCCAGAACGCACGTGGTGAACTAGTTTCAGTTCAACGGTCACTGAGACTCGATCGAGGATTCCAAGTATACTGACCTGAGTGGGAAATGTTCCCTGATCCGAGGGTGTATTTGGGTCAGATTCCGACGGTCTGAATGCTTATACTTAACCCGCAAGCGAAACGTGCCAGATTTATTTAAATCACATTTAACTTATAAAGAATTTCACTCTTTCTCACACTCCTTGCTCTAGGCTCAATGAAATAGCCTCAGAACATCAGTTGGGCTTGATTTTTGAAACGATTGTCAAGTTCAACTAGGCGGTCATAATGGTCTAAGATTATAGATATTGGACTTTCGACGCGCGGTCTAGATCCAATACAAAGTTTCAAAGGGTTCCTGAGAATAAACTGGTTTAGAGTTTGATCTTGGATTTTAGGATAACGTAGCGTCAACGATTCTATAGGTTTTAGATCTTACAGATCGTATTTAAAGTGGTTGGTGTTAATTTTGTAGGTAATCTAATGTAGCGCTGACTAATTCATGTTAAATTTCTAAAGAATTAGGTTCTAAATGATTTATTTGGCTTTGGAATCGAATTTTGAGAAGCTACTAAGGTGCTATGGTTGACCCATTGCCTAAGGACGTCTAACCCCAGGTTGGCAAAAATTCGGGGTGTTACAATAATATTCTAAAATAATATGATAAAAATGGATAGACGATATTGATAAAGTTCATATATCACAGTGGCCCCTCAATGACCCTCGGAGCCTCCTCCTGTCTTGAGCTTGGAATAGGCAAGGGTATTACCTAATCCACACGCCAGGGCACAGATTAGGTACTACCCCCGCCTGTTCAGAGCTCGAGACATGTCATGCCCTAAACTCGGGAGTCAGGCTCACAAAATTCCCGATCGTTAAATCCGGTGCTGACAACTTCCGTAGTACCCCATTATTGGCTCCCAGCGCCCATACGCCATATTCCGATCTTGGGATCCTTTTTTTTTTGTAAAGGAGCATAACCACAAGTATAACCAAGTCACAACAACATTATAACCGCATATGCACTAATAAAATCATTTGAGTACAATGCTAAACAGGGAAAATACATAAACATGAAACAAAACTCCAAATGTCTCGCACCTGCTCCTGTCTTAACATTGCCATGACCTAAAGTCACCTGCACGCAATGGTCATGCATAATCTTACTACAAAGCTTTGAGGGTGGTGTACGTGTGTGCGCAAAGCATGTGCTAAGCATATAATATCAGCATAAGAAGAATACTGGTAAGTTTATAAGTCATTCAATATCAGAGTATGCAATGCAGATCGGCTATGCAATGTGGAGTCATAGTGAGTTAAAGATCAGATGCCGAGGATGTAATAGAATATTCAATTCTTAACGAGCCACGATTACCATCAACCTCATTTAGGTCAATAAATGTAGAAACATAGCTACCCAAATGCCATATGCTACGGATGTAATGCAATATGCAAATCTTAGCGAGTCGATAATACCATTAACCTTGTTTAGGCTAGGTAATACAAAAGCATAGTAAACCAGATGCTATGTGCTGAGGATGCAATGCAATATGTGGTGCGAAAGAAATGACCAAGCTGGAGTATCAAGTTGGGATGATAGTACGTAGTATTGTAAGCTGTGGGGTCCATCATAAGGGACTTTTATCCAAACTAGTCTCATACCTAAATTTAGATAGCTAGACTCAATGTGGTAGACTCCGATCTCAAGTTGGTCACGCGTCCAACTGAAATCTTGGCCATTACGAAGGTACACATAATGATTTGGTTATACACCACCAGCCCGAGTGGATAGTGAATGAATGGATGAATGAGTTAAATGCTGAGTATGCAACTCCTGCTCAGTAAGTCCACATATAACCACCATAACACTTTCGATGTGGGACAAGGTTCCACCCCACTGCATGCACAATAGCCTGCCAACCATTGGTAGCTCACCCAGGCCCTTAGGTCTCACCCACATCAGCGTCCGCTCACGTGTGCCTGGTCACGTGTGTAATAGAGATTGGGCATCACAATATCAGAACCGTACATCTCTGGGATATCACCGAGGTCTACTACACTCCACATTGGCGGCCGCCTCCCCAGCCGCATAACCTAGCGAGTGGAAGAGACCTCATTATCCGCTGACCAGTAGTCTGCCAGTGCCTACCCGGCTCGTTGATAGCGAACCCATTTGTGAGTTGGTCAAACTCAGCTTAGCTTACAGCCTCCTCACTCGGGCAGATAAGGCCGTACCCCCTTCCAACCAACTGCAACATAGTGGGGGACACTGCTTACTGGTATTCGACAGTTGGGCGCTCATGTATTCACTCGGTCTAGACATTGGAGCATCTCCGATACTAAGGGGTTTAGGGAATTTCACCTACAGACATATTAAATGCCCATATGCTAGAACCAAACATTTTCGGTGACCTGTCTGGCCATCCACGATATACCTGTGGAGGCCACAGTCCAAATATTGCTAGGGCGTATGGTGACCATGTCACACAAAATGTGACATGCACGAGTCATACCATCCAGTGTATCAAACTTGCGTGTACTACGCGATCATGTGGGGTACCTCTGTCTCACAAGGAGTCCTATAAAGATCTCAGTCTAATGGCATATGCTATGATCAATCATTCTTCATATCAGGCATACAAATGATGCATATGAGCATGTATCATGATGCAATACTAAGCATGTTCTCAGTGTGTCCTACTAGACTAAGTATACTAGCATGATTATCAAATATAACAGGCGATGATTAGCCTTAACCGACATGTCACTTACAAGAGTAGAGGCTGATGATACGCCATATAGACATAAAGAAGTTTATTTAGAATGGTCCATGTTAGACTATCGTAACCAACTTAAGGTACTAGCATGTCATATGTCCTAAGGCATGGTCCATTGAAAGGATGGTGGGTTTACCCATGTATTAAGGTTATTTCCACACATTGGATATACCAATATTAATACCACGTATTCTTCTGTCTATGGCAAGGGGTGATGATGTACTAAACAATGGTAATACTAAATCTGGTATCACTATTTCGAACAAGAAACAAATGTGTTTGATTTGGGAGAATTATTCAATGATAACAAAGAATTCGATGAGAGAACAATGATCACATTTATTCTAAGTTTATTTACATCTTAGGATTCACTTGATTATGAAAACAGAGTACAATTAATGCAATACAATGAATGAAAGATAAGACAATCCGATGAAAATTTTGGTAGCAACGTTTTTGATGTTTATTGCAAAGGTGGATTGGTTGTACGGACTTGAAGCCAACTTGAAACCCTTAATTTGGTCATGCGATAAGTTCTGATCATCCATTCTTCTTTACAGTCGTACGGACAGATTCTTCTTTCTTCTGGAATTCTCTTCTCTATGGAACACAACCCTTGAAATGTGGAGCTCACTTCCTTAAAATGTGGAGTGGACTTCCTTGAATTGTGAAAAATTGTGGAGCGTACTTCCTTAAATTGTGGAGTGCACTTCCCTTGAATTGTGAAGCGGCGATCATCGCTTGAAATGTGGAGTGATGATCATCCCTTGAAATGTGGAGCGGCGATCATCCCTTGAAATGTGGAGCAATGATCATCCCTTGAAATGTGGAGCAATGATCATCCCTTGATATGTTGAGCGGCGATCATCCCTTGAAATGTGGAGCAATGATCATCCCTTGAAATGTGGAGCAATGATCATCCCTTGATATGTTGAGCGGCGATCATCCCTTGAAATGTGGAGCGGTGATCATCCCTTGGTATGTGGAGCAACGATCATCCCTTGAAATGTAGGGCGATGATCATCCCTTGAAATGTGAAGCGACGAACATCCCTTGAAATGTGGAGCGATGATCATCCCTTGACATGTGGAGCGATTATCATCCCTTCCTTTAGGACAAACCTCCAACCAAAGTGGCGCGCACTACTTGAAGTCAGGACAAGCATCCATGGGAAGTGACACATAACTCCAGTTTTAAAACAAAACACCATGGGAAGTGGAGCACATCACCCAGCTTCAGGACAACTCCCATTTGAAGTGGTGCACAATGCTTCTCCCTTATAAAGTGGTGCACAAAGCCATGTATATGAACAAAATCCTTAAGGGAGTGGCGCACAAAGCCACGTATATAGACAAAATCCCTAAGGGAGTGGCGCACAACACTTTGTGTTAGGACAAAGCCCTCTTGAAATGGCGTACAAAGCTATCATTTGGACAAAGGCCCATGGAGAGTTCCACACAAGCTCTGGTATCAAGACAAGCTCCCTTGCAAAGTGGTGCACAAATGAGTTGCACACAAGGGCTGTCATCAGGACAAATCCCATATGCAGTGGCATAAGGATTGTATTAGGACAACATCCCACAAGAGGTGGCTTGTGCGTTGATATCATGAAGCCTCCAATGAAAGATGGTGCACAATGAAAGATGACGTTAGGACGTGCATAATGAAAGTGGTGTTAGAGAGAGTTTTTCTCCTTATGACCAAAACCCCTTCAAAGTAGGCATTGTGCACTTCTTGGTGTTGTGCGCTTTGTGATGTTGTCACTACATGTGTTGTGCGCCGCATGGACTCCCTCGCGCACAACACTCTTCCACTTCCTTCTCCTTACTTGTCTCCCTCTTGTCTCCCTCTTGTCTCTCTCTTGTCTCTTGTCCAAATGAGGAATGGAAGGGAGTATTTATACTCCTCCCTTCCTTAAACAATGGTGATCACCACCATTTCTCCTTAAGGCAACAACCAACCTCCTTCCTTAAACAATGGTGTTCACCAACTTCCTCCTTAAATAGTGGTGTCCACTCACTTCTTCCTTAATACAAAGTAGTGTCCATCCACTCCTTTTTACCAAAATAACCATATCCGCTCTTTTTTACTAAAATACTCTCATTCACTCATTTTTACCACAATACCCTCATTCATCATTTTTTACCAAAATACCCTCATTCACTCATTTTTACCAAAATATCCTCATTCATCCCTTTTTACCAAAATGCCCTCATTCACTCAGTTTCACCAAAATATCCCTATTCATTCATTTTTACCAAAATTCTCCCATTCATCCCTTTTTGCCAAAATAAGGAGTGCACAATCCCGGGAAGGATTCGCACCATGGAATTCTCTGACCAATATAATGGACATGCGATGGAATATTTTTTGTGCCTCAACAGATGTCCCCTCGATCCTTCTTTGATTGATTCATGAAATCAAATGGAGGATCGATCTTCTTTTGACCGAAGAACTAAATGAATTGTAACTGAAGGATGACTGGATGATCATGCTTGCATGGAAGATTGAATGATCATACTTGACCAGAAATCGAATGATCACATTCGGACGGAAGATTTGAATGATCACGCTCGAACAAAAGACTTGAATGATCGCGCTCAAATGGAAGATTTGAATGATCGCGCTCGAACAAAAGACTTGAATGATCACGCTCGAATGGAAGATTTGAATGATTGTGCTCGAACAGAAGATTTAAATGATTATGCTTGAATAGAAAATTTGAATAATCATGCTCGAACGGAAGATTTGAATGATTGTGCTCGAATGGAAGATTTGAATGATTGTACTTGAACGGAAGATTTGAATGATCACGCTCGAATAGAAGATTTGAATCCCCCCTACTAGCAACATCGAGCGGATGCTTCACTAGAGAGGATAAAATTCTCTTTTCATCAAAACTTGCCACTGTAATAGTTGTGGTGACTTCGTCTCTGAGTATCTTGGTCAGAGAACTATCTTTTAATGCTGTTGCTACAATAGTCTCTTTGATCAACTCCTGTGATTCTTTCTTTGAATTCCGTGTCTAAGGAGTTATTCTTTAATGCTCCTCTTGCTATAACAACTTTATCGTTTATTTCCTTTATTCATGATTTGTATAACCCAAGCTTTTGAATGATAGTCTTTCTTGCCAAATTGATCAAAATTAGTATCTCAAGACATTATAATTTTTCAATTTAACTTTATGAAGTATTGAAAATTTTAAGATATGTTGAAAACTTCTCCTCTTTTTTAGGTTAATTGTGATATTCATAATACGATAATGATTTAATCATTTTCTCTTTGTGTTTGTCATCGTGCTTCGCATTGCATCCTTTACTCGTTATATAGCGCTTTCAAAGAACCATTTCCAACTCTTAGGGTTCAACCGCTGAGTCTTTTCTAGTTTGTGCTCCTTAGTATTTCTTCATAGACTTTTCTTAGATCTTTACTGATTCTGAAAAATAAACAAGACTTCTTTCAATTTTCATATAATAATTTTCTAAAGGCCATAGAAGTGACTGATGATGATTTCATTTATTCCTTGTCTTCATCAGATCTGGTACTTGGAGTCTTGCGATATCATTATTCATAATTCTCGGCATATGAATTTCTCCACCACGTATAAGAAATTATCAGAAAGACAAAGGCATATATTACTTTTTAGACATAAATCATGCCCCCTTTTTAGGCCAATCTTTGTATAAAGATTCCTTCAAAAGATAATATTTTTGAAGTGAAGCTTGTTGATACCCTTGAAGGATAGATAATCTTTGTTGATCCTTCAACGAATCCAAAGATTATATCTAAATCTTTAAATTGTCAAGGAGAGAATGACGATTCTTCACTAGTTTATTCTCTATTACCTTTGAGAATATTGTGTGATAATATTTCTCTATCATCAAGAAGGGAAGAAACAAAAAGACCTCATGGCTCTTGTTAATATATTAATTGATCTTGAACTTTTGAGTAGATAATTGCTAATATTTTGAAGGCATTTACTGTTGCTGTAATTTGAAACTGATTCAAGATAAATGCATTTTTACATGTTGTTTACTCAATATTTAAAATTTTCATTAAGAAATTGCATATTTGAGCATATCTAAAGTGAATTATATATCTACAACATTTTGATGCTACACATAATTTATGCTTTTGAGCAGTTGGAGCAATCATGCTTTTGACTAACCATACTTTGACTGGACAGGACTTAACCAAATTGAACTTGACTGAACCACCAGACTTGACTTGACTGAACACTTCACATAGTTTAGGCTCTTTGATCAGTGGAACAACATACTGTTTAATCTCTTGAGTAGTTGGAGCAATCACGGCCGTGAACTTAATGGGATTTACGCACAGGGATGGCCATAGTAACTCTTTAGAGTTCACGGGGCTTTTACCAAGCTACCTTTGGTACCAAATCCAAGGCTGCCAGTCCATCAATGAGTAGGTTTAGGCCCTTACTCATTAGTTACTACTGAAATCAAGCTAGGGATCTAGGGGGTCTTATTCTATTCCCCACTTTTCTTCGTCTATGAGTTCGGACCCATTCATGGGAGGGTATTTTCATCCTCATCCATGACGCTGTTGGAGAGCTCATAGACGGCATTGGTCTCACGCGTGACTGTCTGTTTTTTGACTTTTTGGCCTTTAGGGTTTTTAGTCTCTGGCTCCATCCACTGCCCACATGGGTATGCATGTGATGTGGCCTATATGGGCTTTTTAGGGCTGCTTGCTCCACATTGTTGTCCCAAATAATATATAGGTCTTATACGTAGTTGGTTGTATAGGGCTTGGCTAGGCTACCTTAAATGATAAACTGCTGTCGCTAACGTGATGGTTAATCATACAGGCTTTGCTGAAGATAACAAATCGATAACTGAAGATAACACACCAATGATTGATATATTGCCCCTGCTGTTATTATTTTGAGAACATCCATATCATGTTTAGACTAATGTATCAGCTTGGCGACCATAGCAATTTAGATAATTTAATAATGGAAGTCTCTTGCGTCAGCAATATGGTGATGGTAAAATAGCTACTGCTCATCTGCTTGATATGCTTACTTAAAAGTCTATTTTCATCTGCTTGGTATGCCTGAAAGTCTACCTTTTATTCATGTATGAAAAGGAGTATAAGGCATTGGCATTCCGAGACTTTGGCATTCTGAGATTTTGGCGTTCTCAAACTTTAGTCTTCTTGGTATTTTGCTTATCTTGCCCCCTTTTGATTTTGAAGTATTATACTAATAATGTTTGAAATTAAAACCGTAATTATTTTCAAGGATAACGTATTTGGTATGCTTTTTTTTGTCCCCTGAATAATTACGTCGTAAATCTTCTGAGTAAAAATGCTGTGAATCTTCTTGGTATTTAGGGATGATATATTTTGCTGAATTGACAAGTATATGGATGAAAATTTTCCCCCATGATGAATATACTTGTCTTGCTTTCTTCTCGTCCGTTCTCCTATAGAGTGAATATCTTCAATCGGGATCATATGTCATTCTTTTCTCTCTTATTTCATATGTCTTCTTCGTGACAATTTTACTATCGTCGGTCACCTTCTGTAGAATACATATCTTTTCTTCTTTGTTTCCTTTCCTTTGAATGTTTAAGCCATGGGAATTCGATTTTCTTTATAACTAGCAATTGATTCATTGTACAAAGTATATCATTTTCTTCAACCGTATATTTCCCAGTCTTTGAATTGTCCGAGCTCTTTCTTTACTTTCTCAATGGTAGAACCATCTATGCTCTCTCTCTCTCTCTCTTGGAATTTCTTCTCGTTCATTTTGACAATTTTTCATCTTGCTTTTATTTCTTTGGCAATTTTTGTCGCCACTCTCTTAATATTTTCAAGTAGCCAATTTATCTGATAGTCGAACTACTTTACTTTCATTATTTCTAAATTACCAACTTTTATAGTTAAATCTTGAAAGATCTGTATATTCGGATCACTGAGTTCTAATGTAATGTCTAGTTTTATGCATTCTATACGTAAATTGACTTGTTCTTCTACTCTGTTAAATTATGAATGGCCACTATCATCTGCTGTTGTTCTCTTAAGACTTTGAAATAGTTGATCCGTATGAAAGTTGAACAGTTTCACTTTGACTCCTTTCAAATTGCAATTTTTATAATCAAATCTCGAAATAGTCTTCTTCTTTGTTGGATTGGGAACATGATGCCCTCAGGGTTCTCCATTGGCTGATGAATTTGTTAATTAAGTCATCTTCTCGTTGGTAAGCAGTGATCAATTTAGTCGCACTAACTTCTCATCTAAAGACTTTCCTTAAAGTTTACTATTGTTCACGGTAGTCACTGTTGGAAAGTTGGGAATTTCTTCAGCAACATGCTATTCTGGTGAAGACTTTAAATGTACTGATTTCTTGTTTTCCTGCACACTTTGAATATTTTGATATCAAAGGAGAAAGTGAAAACTGTATTGCTGATGCCGTCGAGGAGGATGAACTAAGTGAGCGAAGTAAAACTACGCCTCATAGTATTGCGCATGATCGACCTGTTATCTAGACTCTGTAGGACGATATTCTTTGTGTGAGAGGATTGAACCCTTCATCTTTTGGATGTTACCATCATCCATCTTTTATCGTCTTGTTGTGCTACCAGTGAAGCAGAAATCATTATGAACATTACCTGACATTGTCGGTCCTTGATCACAGCTGATTTGACCTTTTCTGGTGCTTTTTGTAGTAGCAATCTGGGAATCTTTTAAATGGAGTGTTAATTCCTATTAAGTTAGTTGAGAGAAAAGTTATTGCGGTATACTTGTCATTTAGAACAAAGTGGTAGTTATTTTTATTAAGTAAAATTGTACTTTATCTTTAAAGATGAAGGGGAGGATGTTCCCACCGAGAGTCGCCATTTTGGCATCTATACGATGCCAAAAAGTGATAAATGTTCTCTAAATATTTTGTAAGTTATCATTAAAAAATCCCCAGCAGAGTCGCCATTTTATTTCTAACAAGAAACAAATGCGTTTGATTTAGGAGAATTATTCAATGATAATAAAGAATTTGATGAGAGAACAATGATCACATTTATTCTGAGTTTATTTACATCCTTGGATTCCCTTGATTCTGAAAATAGAGTACAATTAATGCAACGCAATGAATGAAAGATAAGACAGTCCGATGACAATTTTGGCAGAATTCTGACGCTTTTGATGTTCATTGCAAAGGTGAATTGGTTGTGCAGACTTGAAGCGAACTTGAAACCATTAATTTGGTTGTGCGATAGGTTTTGATCATCCATTCATCTTTATATTCGTATGGACAAATTCTTCTTTCTTCTAGAATTCTCTTCTGTATGGAGCACAACCCTTTAAATGTGGAGCGCACTTCCTTGAATTGTGGAGTGCACTTCCTAAAATTGTGGAGCGCACTTCCCTTGAATTGTGGAGCGGCGATCATCCCTTGAAATGTGGAGCGGCAATCATTCCTTGAAATGTGGAGAGACATCATTCCTTGAAATGTGGAGTGATGATCATTCCTTGCAATGTGAAGCAATGATCATCCATTGAAATGTGGAGCGATGATCATTCCTTGAAATGTGGAGCGATGATCATCCCTTGAAATGTGGAGCGACGATCATCCCTTGAAATGTGGAGAGGCGATCATCCCTTGAAATGTGGAGCGATGATCATCCCTTAAAATGTGGAGAGGCGATCATCCCTTAAAATGTGGAGCGACGATCATCCCTTAAAATATGGAGCGACGATCATCCCTTCCTTTAGGACAAACCTCCAACCAAAGTGGCACACACTACCTGAAGTCAGGACAATCATCCATGGGAAGCGACGCATGACACCAGTTTTAAAACAAAGCACCATGGGAAGTGGCACACATCACCCAGCTTCAGAACAACTCCCATTTGAAGTGGCGCACAATGCTTCTCCCTTATAAAGTGGCACATGAAGCCATGTATATGGAAAAAATCCCTAAGGGAGTGGCGCACAACACTTTGTGTTAGGACAAAGCCCACTTGAAATGGCGCACAATTCCTATCAATAGGATAAAGGCCCATGGAGAGTGGTGCACAAGCTCTGGTATCAAGACAAGCTCCATTGCAAAGTGGTGTAAAAGGATTGTATTAGAACAAATCCCTCATGTAGGAGAGAATTGCGCACAAAGGAGTTGCGCACAAGGGCTGTCATTAGGACAAATCCCATATGACGTGGTGCACAAGGATTGTATTAGGACAACATCCCACAAGAGGTGGCTTGTGCGCTGATATTAGGATGCCTTCAAAGTGGTTGTGCGATGAATGAAAGATGGCGCACAATGAAAGACGACGTTAGGACATGCACACAATGAAAGTGGTGTTGGAGAGAGTTTTTCTCCTTAAGATCAGAACCCCTTCAAAGTAGGCATTGTGCACTTCTTGGTGTTGTGCGATTCTTAATGTTGTGCACTACATGTGTTGTGCGCCGCATGGACTCCCTTGTGCACAACACTCTTCCACTTCCTTCTCCCTACTTCTCTCCCTCTTGTCTCCCTCTTGTCTCTCTCTTGTCTTCTTCTTGTCTCTTGTCCAAATGAGGAATGTGAGGGAGTATTTGTACTCCTCCCTTAAACCATGGTGATCACCAAAACTTCTCATTAAGTCAACAACCAACCTCCTTCCTTAAACAATGGTGTTCACTAACTTCTTCCTTAAATAGTGGAGTCCACTCACTTCTTCCTTAATACAAAGTAGTGTCCATCCACTCCTTTTTACCAAAATAACCATATCCACTCCTTTTTATCAAAATACCCTCATTCACTTATTTTTACTACAATACCCTCATTCATCCCTTTTTACCAAAATACCCTCATTCACTCATTTTTAACAAAATACCCTCATTAATCCCTTTTTACCAAAATGCTCTCATTCACTCATTTTTACTAAAATACCCTCATTCATCCCTTTTTCCCAAAATACCCTCATTCACTTATTTTTACCAAAATACCCCCATTCATTCATTTTTACCAAAGTACCCCCCATTCATCCTTTTTTTCCAAAATAAGGAGTGCAGAACCCTGGGAAGGATCTGCGCTATAGAATTCTCTGACCAATACAATGGACATGCAATGGAATATTTTTGGTGCCTCAACAACCACATATTCTTCCATTTACGGCAAGGGATGATGATGCACTAATGCTAAGGATGAGCCTCATACTTGTCTCAATAGGGAGATGGACGATGTGGATGATATGTACATGTCACGAGGTCCATAGGTGGTGAAATCCTACTATGGGGTGAGTGTGTGGTGTGTGTGTGTGTGTGCGTGTAAAAAAAAAAGGTCCTATCAAATGGGGTTCAAGGGTAGGATACATTTTCGTGGGAAGTGAAGTGGGTATACAACAAGGTGAGTTCACAGGGTGAGTTAACCATGTGAACAATTGGGCTTTCTTAATCTCTTATCATGAATAAACTAGGCTTCCTTATGGGGCCTGATACATACACAAAGTGGGCTTGGTGAAGTTCCTACATCTAGGACTATGTGTCCTTTCAAACGAAATGGGTAGCCTGCTCAACACCTAAGTGGGCCTTAGGCATGATTACTAAACTTAGGCAAAACATGTATCTAAGTGGGCCACATTTCTATGGAAGGCTCGGTAAGAACATAATGTGGGCTCCAAGGTTTGGATAATTCATACAAGGCATCGTGGAAAGCACCATCATCAATGGGGGCCTAATGGTTTGGGTTAGCCCAATGGGTATTACTAACATCGGTGGGGAACCAATAGTTTGGGTTAGCTCACTAGGGTAAGGGTGGAAGTAGCTTAGCAATGAGCCTTAGGATAGTTTACAATAGTGGAAATTTAACCACCATTGTCCTATGGTACAGTAAATTTGGAATGAGAATCACAACGGGGCCCTCGACCTTCCAAATATCTAGAAAATAGATGGACAGAGTGTGCATATAACACCTAACGGACAACAAGTGTGGGCCTCGGACATGGCAGCGAGGTGAGCCTCGCTTGGATTGCGGTGTGGTCCACTAAATGTACGTTATGAATAAAAATACTTGCATCGTGGTGGGCTGCAAACAAGGAAAAGAGAAAGTGAGAAAAAAACATGTGGAGGGGAGGGGCTCCACCACTATGAGCCCTCCCTATACATGATCCATAACATACATCAAATGTGTCTCACCAAATGTGGGCCCTCAAATCTTCAATGGTGGAAATCCCTTTCCCACCCACAAGATCAAGTTCTAAATGACCTTCTTACAATAGAGAAATAAGTATCATGATGGGGTCCATGGAGAATGGCCCCATCATGGGATGAACATATCAATCATGGTGGGTTGTCAGCCACACTTAGGGTCCAAAGTGATCCATAATATCAATCAGTAGGCCCCACTTGGGCCATCATCAAAATTACAAATCTAGTCCTATAAACACCCACCAATTTCTCTTCTTCTTGGCTCCTTGGCTTCCTTACCTCCTAAGCTTAACCTTTATGGTGGAAGATGAGAATTGAAGGGTTGGTGAGATTTGGTGGTAGGGAGATGGGCCTTGATCTTGGTTTCTTTTCTTTCCTTATAATTTCTCTCTTGGTTGCTTGGAAATGGTAGAGAATGAGATGGGATGGAGTGATGGATGGGAGAGAGGGATGGTGTTGTGTAAGAAGGATGAGATGAGAGGGATGGGTGGTGTTGACTTTTGGGGGCATGAGGTGGCATTGGGTATGGGTTTCCTTGCTTTATTAGAGAGAGAGGGATGGGCTAGGAATGGGTCGTGATGGGATGTGTACTTGATTGATTGATGTGATAGGTGGGTAAGGATTCTCTCAAAATTCATATTGCATGACGCTTCTTCAAGATAAACGCGGGCCCACGTCTCCTACCCTGGGTATCGCATTGGTGCACAAGACACGACATTAGAACTGTGGTGACGGCACGGTCAATAGGGTATAGGTTTCGGGTCGAGTGGACTCAAGTCTTCAGGATGTGACTTAGGGTCATGCGCAATCACTATCTATAGGTCGCAGGTTGCTGGAATTCGATGGGGAGGATCGCGGGAGTTGGTGGAATGGTACGGTACAAGGATACAGGCCTTACAGGACAGGTGGAGTCTCAGAAGGCCATTGATAGGCCACCGTGACGTATGACTCTTATCCACACCGTCCATACCTCTTTTCATATTATTCTAGAGTACTGAACCAAAAATAAGCAGATCTAATACTTAAGTGGACCACACCATATGAAGCAGCCTCACTCAGGACGTCCACCGTTGAAACATTCTTAGGGCCTACTTTGTCATTTATTTTCCATCCAACCCCTTGATATGGTCATATACACATAGATGAAATGAAAAAATAAATATCATCTTGATCCAAAACTTCCATGGTCCCTAAGAGTTTTTCAATGGCAGGAATTTAACCCCCACCTTGTGGCCCATTTGAGACTTGGATATTTTCTATGTTTTGGATAATATTCTAAAATAATATGATAAAAATGGATAGACGATATGGATAAAGTTCATATATCACAGTGGCCCCTCAATAACCCTCAGAGCCTCTGCCTATCCCGGGCTTGGAACAGGCAAGGGTACGACCTAATCCATGTGCGCATTCTATCAAAATCCTCAACCTGCTCCTCCCGATCTGTGGCTACCACATGCGAGATCTTCATAGAAAGGTGCTGCATCAGATCTCACCCCCTGGCTTGGTACCTCGAATCCCCAACGACAAGGGAACGGATTTGGTGAGACCCCAGATCAACCAAGGTGGTTGTGAACCCTGACTGCGGGGCTCACAATGTCTTAAATCCACATCGTCTAACCATTTTGAAAGCTCATTTTAGGGCATGAACCCAAAAATGAAGTTGACTCAAATCTTAGGTAGACTATACTGCAGGAAACAATGATGACTAAATCCTCACGATTAAATACTTCATGGGTTCCACTAGAATGTTTATTTTCCATCCAACCTATTGATTAGGTCACAAGCAACTAGATGAAGAGACCACACAATTAGTATCTTGATCCAAATCTTTTATGTCCCACAAGAAGTTTTAAATGGTCAATTACCACTCTTTCCCTATATTATGGTCCATCTGAAATTTGGATCTACTTCATTGTTTGGATGATGCCCTAAAATGAACTTTCAATAAACATGGATAACATAGTTTTAGTCCCATACATCATGGTGGCCCCACAGTCAGGGTCCCACGCACCCTGGTGGATCTGATGTATCACCTAATACACTCCTTAAAGAACATGTAGAATGAGAGCGTTGGGACCACCAACTCAGGGTGACACAAATGCGGTTTGGGTACTACCTATTGAGGGCCACCATAATTTATGAGTTTTGTTGATGTAAGAATTTTGACCACCCTATCCCGAACTTCAAGCACCTTTATAGGAGAAGAAGAAAGGAGACCCTAATTAGAGCAGGAGCCCCTTCAATGCCAAAGTCAGGCTAGGAATCTTGGTCTAGTTGTGTTGAATGGTTTTGGGTGAGAGATTCTTCGTACCTGTTCCTATAAGCGAGTCCTTTATTTATAGTGTTCATAAGGCAGGGTGACCTACAATCTTAGGCACTATCTCAGCCGTTAGACGCGATGTGCGTGAGTAGCGAATGTCGGCAGTTATCCTAGAATCATGCAGTGGATGGTTATGCTTAAGTAATGGGAGTTGGCGGTTACTTTTGAATCGTGTGTTACTAAGGAGGATGTCGGTAGTTGGACCAACGGAGCATCGCCACATATAAGGCGGTGCTCGGGAAAGCTGCTCTTCGCCTTCAGTGTTTAATGCTAGTCGTGATTGCTCTTAACCAAACAAGTCTATAAAAGCAGATGATCCCTGCATCAGCTCAGCTATTTAATCTACGAGAATTTTTATTTCTATTGGACTACCGGAGCAGGTGATTTCAACAGAGTTCCCTTTATTCTTCGGCTTTTTCCCTTAATGCATTCCATTTACTTCATTCCCTTTTTTCGTCAAGGATCCAATATGTCGGACGGTTCAGATGAACTGCGTGAGATCTATGCCTTCGAGGGTGATATTGACCCGGGGAGTGTGAACTCCAGGACAGAGGCCCTAGCGGAGCCATCTTCTTTAGTTCCTCTGCGGTCTGTCAGGATTGCTGCTTAGCCACCAGCGAGCAACCCTCTGTGGTCATCCCTAGGGGGTCTATCTTGACAGAGGATGACATGGCTGAAATTTACTCTGAGTATCAGATCTTGGACTCTGTTCGCATCTGAGTACCATCCCCCTTAGACGTTCCCAGGGACCTGGCTGAAGGGGAGGTGGTAATATTCATCTTCTCTCTCTAATGTGACCTTCAGCTCCCACTCCACTCATTTATGAGGCTGATGACTGCGCCTCTAAGGTTAGCATCAGGGCACTACTCGAGACATATATCATCTAGTTCTAGCTTAGTAACAAAGAGCTGACACTAGATGAATTCATTTATTTGTATCAAACTGAGCACAATCTAGTGGAGCTGAGCTGGTACTATATTTTGTCAAGGGCGAATCGAGGTCGAAGCCTTATCGTCAAACTTCTAACCTCTAACAAGGATTGGAAGAACAAGTGGTTTTGGGCGTCGAGAGAGTGGGAGGCGCCTGTTGTCGAGTTTGCCAGTCTCTGGGTCAGAGTGTCCATTGAGTTTTCCCTCCCAGGTCGGGTTCCAACACAGCAAGTGGGTCTTCGTTTCTTCTCATCAAATTTTGGGCTGATTTTTTTTCTTTTACACTTTTGTAATTTTTTCAAAGGGTTCACCCAACATATCGCCTTTCCTCTGTGTCTAGGTGGATAAAGCGAGGGTGTTGAAGGAGGAGCTCTGCATTTGGAGCAAACTCATCACTCCTGATCTACTACACTGATTCAGGCTCGTAGATTGGTTCCTTCTTTCTCATCCCTTGGTAAGAGGTCATCTATCAGTTAGAATTTTCTCTTGCTTGCATTTGGCTGCTTAAATTATGTTGTGTAGGTATGGCCAAGCCCCTCCGTTGAGGAGATGTTCCAGACAAAGACAACCGTTCGGAAGAGGGTGACTCCTTCTGTCATCCAGTTGCTCTCCTCCACCGTGGAGGTGAGGTCAGAGGCTGAGACCGTGCGACCTTTAGAAAATCATCCATCCCTAGTTGAGGCGAGAGGAGGGGTGGTCCCCTGGTCAGTTGTCCCTCCTTGGCCGAGAGCTAAGGTAGTTGTTGAGTCAGATGCAGAGGGGATATCTTTGGTCCTCGAGGCTTTAATGGCTGAAGGACCTGAGGTCGGTTTGACGACTGAGGAGGTCGCGTTCCTCATTTAGATGAGGTTGTCCAATCGACCAAGGGGGTCAAGCCAGTGGTAGTTGAATCCAATCCTACAACTTCCAGTGAGGTTGGTGTTGAAAGTGCCCTTACTAGTGCCCTTGTTTGTCAATTAGCATGTGCATTGAGTCAGTCGGACTACAGAGCCTCACAGGAAGATCAATACAAGTGTCTGCCTCAACCGGATGTGTGGAAGCTCTCCATAGGTAAATTTAAGCCTCACATCCCATGTCCCAAAACACCAGGTGAATAAAACCCTTAAAATAAGATAGATATCATAGGATTTTTAAGTGAGAAAACTTCTTTCAACAAACAAAAAAATCTCTAAGTTTTCTTGCTCTATCGATTACATCGATACACAGCATTGATATGATCGATTTACACTGTCGATGTCCTCGGAAGACCAATCAATAAAATCGAATGAGGACTTAATGTGTCCAGCAACCAAATACATATCTGGACAAAATTATCGATGTGTCGACACGCGTATTGATATCGTCGATATTTGAATCTCGAACCCATCGAAGGTGGCTCAACCCATCGAAGGTGGCTCGATATTATCGACAGGAAGTTCCGACGCCCCTGTTTTTACTTAGGAAAATCATATATGCTTTGATATATCGGAGCTCTCTTCGATACATCGGAGTTTAAATCTCGATGAGTAGTTTCTCGATGATATCGGTCATGGGCGTGAAGTTCTCCAGCAAGATTTTTTAGGTTATTTTTAACTCTGATCGGGGGTCACTCGATAGAATCGATATTTAAATATCAATGATATCCGGGCCGGATCGATTGCATCAAGAATGGACATAACTGTCCAACAAGCTAAATGATAAAATCCTTGGATTTATCAATGCATTGGCACGACCTTCGATATTATCGATATTTAAATTTTAATGATATTGAGTATCCTCCGATCATATCTGATGACTTGAAATATTTCAAAGCATGTCTCTCTTAGTTTCAAATGTCAAGGAACCGAAACTTGCATCGATAATATCAGAGTTCGAAATTTGATGACATCGACTCGAGTATCGATTCCCTCGACCAGCTGGAAAGAAGTTTTCCAAAAGTGTATGACATTGAGTTTGTGTCATCGAGTGGACCATCAATACGATCGAGAGTATACGCTCGATGATATTAAACCCACTCGATGATATCAAACTCTGTCATAAATGTGACCGTTTTATATCCGTTAGAACCTTTTGCCTATATAAAGAGAACTTGTCTTTAGTTGGTAGTAGATAAAGAAGCGAGTGATTTTGTGTGTTTAACCTTAGATCATATACCGAAAGCCCTTTCTCTCCAGAGATTTCATCCTCTAATCTACCCTCATCATTGATATTCAATAGAGTGGATTGAGGAATGAACTTTCGTATTCAAGGATCCTCCAGCTACTACCTTACTGGCAAATCATTAAGCTGGGATGCCTTGAATGCTTAAATGATTAGAATCACTCTATCTTCCAAATAGGAAAATATTTAGAGAGTAGGATTCCATCATAACCTTAACCCAACTCGTTGCCTTATATTGGTACATCATTTGTGTTGCGGATCAAGGGAAAAAAAGACTCTTCCTCAACAAGGAGGAGATCTTCTTCAGTGTGCTGAATGAGACTCATCAACTTATCTATAAGTATCTAGAGTCCAGAGGACCCTTTGATCATTCCTTTGTAGGATTGAGTCTAAGGTGTTTCTCACCCTTTAAAGTCCTCAAGGAGGCCTCTGGCAGGAGTGTACATGGTGGGTGCGTTGTGTGGACCCTTGCTCTGTGAAGAGCATAAACATCTAGTTGAAGGTGAACCAGTCAAAACCTTGAGTTTGAGGTGAACTGTGTAGAAACCTCCATTAGGGTCATATGGAAGATCCTAGGCCAGTGTGCCTAAAAGTGAGTGCGTTGTGTTGACCCTTGCTCGTGAGAGCTTAAAAAGTCAACCTCAGTGCAGGTTATAAAGGTTGAAAGCGAACCTGATTTAAAATCTTAGGTTAGAGGTGAACCACTGTGAAACCTCCTTAGTGAAATCCGGTACACTCAAGGGTTGAGTGCGGTTACCAGGTGTGGAGTAGACAAGTAGTCGAACCACTATAAAAATGACTGTGTTTGCGATTGCTTTTCTTTTGTGCGTGTGATTTATTTTAATACTTTTATATCTGTATACCTGAGATCACACCTTACACACATACATAGTCATGTCTATCATAAACTAGGTTATATGATGTCATCTCTTAAATAGTTTGTGATTGGATCCTCTACTAGGCTTGGAAGCCAGTAGAGTTATTTTTGAGTAATCCTGATAAATGCATAATTGATAGGATTAATGTAATAGGATTTTTAAATATATCATAAAAACTTTAAAACTCGGGACATATTGGCATATTCCTACTTCAATTAAAGTGGTCTTCACCACTATTTCAGGTGTGTCCGCTTACCAACTCCCTAGGTTTTCAAAGGGGCGAGGACGTACTCGCTAGGTCATCATTGTCTTGTTTGTCCGGTTGGGCAGCAATACATGTTCCAAAGGCGGATATTTTCGACCTTGTGACCTCTCGCCTAGAGTGCTTCCTCATTGACGTTGTCGCACTCTGCTATAAGGTTTGTCCTATCCCTTTTCTGTTAACTTTCCTCAGCACCTTTGGATTTACTTATTTCTTATTTCTTGTTCAAATTATCCCTACGCTATTATCTACTCGAGAGAAGATAATGCGGGTAGCTAGCAAGCGGGACATGGTGGAGGTGACTCCTAGAGAGGATGCCCGAGATTGTGACCCTCCATGAGAAGGCAACTGAGGCTAAGGCCTTGAGGGAGGGGCTAAAGTCCACTAGGGAGGAATGAGATGCTCTAAAGATCCTACTGGCGGAGGCTCGGGAGAAGGAGGGCTTGGTGATGACTGAGCTTAGCGGGACGAAATCCCATCTCGACTCTGTGAAGATCAAGTTGGAGAGGGTGAAGGCCCATCTTTCATCTGTCGTGAACGACGCCACTGGCTTGATGGCCGAGATGAAGAGGATGAAGGCTAGTTTAGCGACTGAGGTTAAGAAGGCCTTGGCTAATCAATGGGCCGAATTCAAGGTGTCTCTTCTGTCGGTCAAGGTAGCTTCTACAGAAGAATACAAGGCCTCAAAGGAGTGATCCAATGAGGTCGATGTCATCTACAACTGCAGCTATGATAGTTGCATCAAGGACGTTAAGTGTTTATATCCTTATTTGAACCTGGAGGCCCTCATCAGCGATGAAGCCGCAGAAGGACCTTCACAGGTCAAAGCCAAGCAAGCCTCTCCATCCGAGCAACCTCCTCCTCAAGCAGACTGAATATAATTTTCCCTTTTGTTGCAACATAGAAACTTTATAAACCTTCTTATTAATGGGTAGAAAGCATTTTTAGCTCCATTCTTCTATCTGTATATTCCTGTGTGTTTATCTAGTAGATATGTCGAGCCGTGCACTCGCATATAGTGGTAGTGTGATAATTGCGTTGTTTGACTTAACTTGTTTATCGATGTGGTTAATGAACCGACCACTTCTTTAAGGGTTGGGTTATAAAAGAAATATTTCTCCCGCATTGGGGAAAGTCCTCGGTTGTATAAATGCATAGTTATAATTGATAATCCAACCACTTCTTTAAGGGTTGAACCCTTATGTGGTTATAGTTAATAATCCGACCACTTCTTAAAGGGTAGGAACATTAGAGGAACTTTTCTCCTTATATCGAAGGAGATCCTCGGTAGCATGAGTAGGTAAACGAGATGTTGAGGCGAAAATTCTAGTGTTAAGGAGTTTTTTTATTAAGAAAATTGGGAAGAGGTTTACATGAGGCGTAAGCAGTTCCTAACCTCAGTTACTTTCCCTCACAATATACCTTACGAATATTAGATTTTTAGATGCTCGAAGTTCCATGGATGAGTTACAGGTCAATTCTCTAATTCTTCCAATTGATAAGAATTGGGCTAAGTTGTGTTGATTATCTGGTAGGGTCCTTCCCAAGTTGGTCCTAGGGTGCATGTCCCAGGTTCTGCGGTCTTCTAGAACGTCTTGCAGAGGATGAGGTCCCCTAGTCAGAATCGTCGGATTTTGACTCTAGAGTTGTAAAATAGGGTGACCTATTGTTGCCGACCTACGATTCTGAGCTTGGCGAGTTCCCTTATTTCTTCAAGGAGATCGAGGTCCGTAGTCATTTGCTCGATATTCTGGTCCTCAACATAGGACCGTATGTGCACTGTAGGGAGCCCCACTTTGACCGAGATAATTGCCTCGATTACGAAAGAGAGAAAGAGAATAGAGTTTCATCGGTCGAGGACCAAGCCGTAGTCCTGTAAGCCTAAAGTACGAAAGGGAGCTCTTCAGCCTAGGTACCTTTGGCTTTTTTGAGTTTATTTTGGAGATGATTTTTTAGTATTATATTGATTACTTTGACCTATCATTTGATTGGGGGTGCTGAGGTGATGAATAGGCATTTCGAATGCCGAGCCTTTAACACATACCTTGGAACTTGTCATTATCGAACTGCCTTCCATTGTTCAAGACGATAATATGCGGAATGTCGAATCAACAGATGATGTTCTTTCACATGAAGTCGGTGACTTTCTGCATGGTGATTTTGGCTACTAGCTCGGCTTCTACCCACTTTGTAAAATAATCCACCACTACAATAACATATCGGGTTTGTCCTCTGCCCCGAGGGCAATGGGCCTATGATGTCGATGCCCCACTAAGAGAATGGCCAGGGTCCATTCATTGGGGTCAGCTCTTCAGCAAGCTGTCTGGGAATGGCTACAAATCGTTGGCACTTATCTTGCTTTCGAGCAAAGTGCTTAGTGTCTTCTTGGAGAGTTGGCCAGAAGTAGCTCTACCGGATAACCTTGTGGGCCAGAGCCTGGTCGCTAGAGTGATTACCACATATCCCTTTATGGATCTATTTCAGAATGTATTTAGACTCTTCTGGTCAGAGGCACCTGAGATAGGGTAGGGAGAACCCTTTATATATATATATATATATATATATATATATATATATATAGGATGTCTTCTATCATCACATAGGAGCTGATTTGAGCTTGAGTTGTCTTGCTTCTAATTTATCTTCAGGGAGCTTTCCTTCCTCGTGGTATTTTACGATTGGGTCCATCCAACTTGGGGCTGTGTGCATGTTGAGGCACAAAAATATTCCATTGCAGTAGTTAGAGAATTCCATGGTTTAGATCTTTTTCAGTGTCATTCACTCCTTATTTTGGTAAAAATCAACATTCGGAGGTATTTTGGTAAAAATCAGTGAGTTGGGGTATTTTGGTAAAAATTAGTGAGTTGGGGTATTTTGATAAAAATCAGTGAGTTGGGGTATTTTGGTAAAAATAAGTGAGTTAGGGTATTTTGGTAAAAGGTAGTGAAGAGGGTATTTTAGTAAAAAAGGGTGCACAGGTGTCATTTTAATGGAGAAGGGATGTATACCACTATTTAAGGGAGAGGTTGGTGAACACCACTATGTAAGGAAAGAGATGGAAGCTGTATGAGGAAAGAAATGGTGGTGAACACCACTGTGTAAGGGAGAAATGCCTATAAATACTCCCTCCCATGCCTCATTTGATCAGGAGAAGAAGGAAACAAGAGAGGGAGAGACAAAAGAGAGAGAACTTGGAGAGAAATGGGGAGAGGAGCTCCTCATTTGGCACCCTCTTTTATTGTGCGTTGATGTGGTGTGCGGTGCACATTGCATGTTTCGCACACCACTCTCCAAAAAAGGAGTTCCACACACCACTCTCCAAAATGAAGTTGGGCACACCACTCTCCAAAAGGGAGTTGCGCCAAATCCTCTTGAGCGCACAACGTTCCTTTCTCTCCCATGTCCTAAAGCCAGCACACAACGCTCCTTTCTCTCCCTTGTCCTAGCACACAATGCCCATTTCCATATTCAAAGTGTTGTGCGCTACTTCTTGGGGAATTTTGTCCACATTCCAAACGTTGTGTGCCACTTCTCTTAGAGCTTTGTCCTAACACAAGTGCACAACGCCACTTTTCAAGGAGAAGCTTGGTGCACAATCTTCTTCAACACCATTTCATATGGGACTTTTTCCTGATACCATGGTTGTGCGCCACTTTGGTTGGATGCTTGTCCTATGACAATGGTTGTGCGCCACTTTGGTTGGAGGTTTGTCTTAAAGGAGGGCTCTTTATGCCACTTTGAAAGGGAACTTGTCTTGATGCTTGGCTTCCAATGCCACTTCCAATGGAAAGTTGTCCTGAGACAAACATTATGTTGTCTTAATGGATGCTCCATGCACCACATTAAGAGGAGCTTGTCCTAAGGGAAGCCTTATGTTGTCTTAAAGGATGCTCCATGCGCCACATCAAGAGGAGCTTATCCTAAGGGAAGCCTTAAGTTGTCTTAACGATGCTCCATGCACCATCACGCCCCAAACTCGAAAATCGAATTCATAAGAATTTCGATCACCGAATCCATTACTGACAGCCTCCGTAGTACCCCATTCTCGGCTCCTAGCATTCATATGCCAGATTCCGATCCTGGGATCCTACAAGGAGGATTTTTTTTTTTTGAAATGTACATTTGACTAGTAATAAGCATTACCACAAGATTACCTAATTCACAACGGCAACATCGTCATCACATATCCACTAATATAATCATTTGAATACAATACTGAAAGGGAAATACATAAATAGAGAATCAAGCTCCAGAAGACCACCGCACGCTCCAAGTTCAATACTGCTATAGCCTAACATCACCTGCACGCATCTATCGTGCATAAGCTTATAGAAAGCTTAGAGGGTGGTCTAAGTGTGTGCACAAGGTAAGTGTCAAGTATTCAATACAATGTCATAATCATACAATACCGAAAATACTGATATTCATAATTCGTACATCATCGGAATAAGCAGAAATACTGACAAGTCCATAAGTCAATAAATATCAGGATACGCAATATAGAACAGTTATGCAATAAAGAATCATAAAGAGCTAAATATCAGATGCCGAGGATGTAATGCAATATACGATGCGAATGAAATGACCATATTTAGAGTGTGAAGTCGGGATGATAGTACGTAGTATCGTAGGCTACAGGGTCCACCACAAGGGACTCCTATCCAAACCAGTCCCATACCTAAATTTGGATAGTCAGACTCAACGTGGTATACTCCTGATCTCAGGTTAGTCGCGTGCCCAACCGAAATCCTTTCCAAAACGAAGGTACATAACAATTAGTTGTGCACCACCAGCCCGAGTAGATAGTGAATGAATGAATGAATGAGCATGCAACTCCTACTCAATAAGTCCACATATCAGTACGGTTCCTCTCTAGAAAATCACCGGGGTCTATTACACTCAAAACCAGATTGCTGCCTCATCGTGCGCAACAAGGTGAGTGGAAGAGACCTCACTATCCGCCTGCAAATATCGGTCCCAGCACGTCGATAGTGGACCCATTCCTCGAGCTGGTTAGACTCAGCTTAGCATTGCCCCCTCCTCTCGGGCAGGTAAAGCCGCACCCCTTTCCAATCGACCACGACACAGTGGGAGACACGGCCTAACGGTATACGGCCCTTATGCGCCCATCCATCCACTCGGTCTAGACGTTGGAGCAACCTCTGGAACCAAGAGGGTTTAGGGACTTTCACCCAGGGATATCTATAGCACCCCATGTAGAACAGATTTTCGATGTCTCATCTAGCCATCCAAAAAATGCTTGTGGAGACTACGACCCTGATGTCGTTAGGGCGTACAGTACAACACAATGCAATGCAAGATGCATGAGTCATGCAATCCAATCATGCATCTATCCCGCCCATACCATGTGCTCATGTGAGATGATCTCCGCCTATCAGGGAGACTCATAACAACATGCCCAAGGACGTATACAATGGTCAACCACATCTCATTACAAACATGCATATGATACGTATGGGCTTGTATCATGATGTTATGCTTTCACATACTCATAATCGGTATCAATAACTGGCATCAACAATCGACCTCGACAATGTGGACATCTAACCAACATTGCCCCAACGAATGACTCTCATAGATCCTAACATATAGTGGACCCATGGCCTCACACAAGGGCTAAATATACAACACCATGGGTCTTACTCAAGATCTTAATACACATCATGATGGCCCTTTCATATGGGCCATATATTCATTACAATGGGTCTCAAATACTGGCTGCATATACATCACGTTGGGCCCCGACAATCGGAATCGACAATCGGCCACGACAATCAGAATCGGTAGTCGGCCATGACAATCGGCCACGAGAATCAGCCTCGATCGATAATCGGCCTCAATAATCAGAATCGGCATTCGGCCATGACAAATCAAATCGGTAATCGGCCTTGATCAATAATCGACAATCGGCCATGACAAATCAAAATCAGTAATCGGCCTCAATTGATAATCGGTTCCAATAATCAACATCTATAATCAGCACCGACAATCAGCATATACAAACAAGGTGGGGTCCATAAATGGATAGCTAATCAACCATAATGTAAAGATCGGCTCTCGGCCGTGGTTATATCAAATCTGATAGCACGGAGCCATCCGTCTATGACGAATAGGACCCACTTATTTGGGTTATCCCACGAAGAGAATGGGCCTAGCTAAGCCTAATGGAAGGTCACAATGAGGACATCTAACCACCATTGTGCATCAATGTGGGCATCTAACCAACATTGCTCCAAGGAGTGGCCCACATAGAGCCAAACGTATCGTAGGCCCATGTCCTCATATACATCAAGTGGGCTGCATCAATGGGCCGTATCACATGGGCCTCGAATACAGCTCAATGGACCATGTTAAAAAGGCCCATAAATACACAATAGGTGGGCCTTGCACATGGGCCTAATACACATCACATGGGCCGCATCACATAGGCCTCACACACAACAAGTGGGTCGCATCACAAGGACCACATATATATCATATCGGGCCGAAAATACGTTACAGTGGGCCTTACCAAATGGGCCGAAAATACATCACGATGAGTGTCATCATATAGGCCAAAAATATATCATAATGGGCCTCGTGTACATCAAGTGGGCCGCACTGATGGGTCACACCAATGGGCCTCATAAACATCAGGTTGGTCGCATCAATGGGCCACACTAATGGGCCTCATATACAACAAGTCGGGCCACATCAACGTGCCTCATATATATACATCAAAGTGGGCCTCTTGAATGGGCCACAAAATATATCAAAGTGGGCCTGAGGGATGGGCCACAGAGGACATCACATGGGCCTCAGCCCACGGGCCCCAAATACATCACAATGGGCCTTAACCCATGGGCCCCAAATACATTACATCCGGCCTCATCAAATGGTCCAGCATAGATATCCAATACATGCATCACGACGGACCGCATAAATAGGCGGCATATATATACAATACAAATAACACGGCGATGATAAAACAGATACACCATGGTGCATTCCATGGACGGATAGCAGGGATAAGACATACATCATGATGGTCCCCACCACTGTCAAAGGCATGGATGGTGCGAATATACATATGCCATCGAAATGGGCCCTACTCAGCACCGTCCAAAGGTGGTCCTACACCGTCCAGGCATTCTGGACTATGTGGATCAAAATATACAGCATAGAGGGTACCCACAGATATGGACAATTGGACCGAGTGGATGTATAGCGAATACATCAAGGTGGGGCCACAGAACTTGCTAGCGTCCTGCATTGGGACCCATTGATGGACAGTTTGGATTCAAATGTGTCCAGGTGGCCCACAATGCTTGTTGTCGCCAATCACAGTAGCTGTATAGCTGGTGTGAGATGCACCGGCCAAACCGTTCCTCATCAGGTGGGTACCACGTGGGACCCACCACAATATCATATTAAATTATATAATATATAATATATCACGTGGGGCCACCATTCCTCAGGGCAAGCCCCACACACGTGGTAGGTGGAAATTGGACGATGGGAATACAATATATACATCAAGAGGGCTGATCCAACACGTTGATGGTGTGGATGCACCACACGTGCATAACCAATGGGACCCACGACCTAGACGGTCTATGCATCAGATGGGTACCACGTCCAGAGCCTAGTCGGTCTAAGCATACAACACAAATATCACCGTGCAACCCACCGTCCAACAGCTGGACGGCGGAGATAACACACATATATCATGGTGGGGTACTACAGGGCCTGGACGGTCCAGATCTGACCATCATCAATGTGGCCCCATTGAATTTGTTGGCGTTCCACAGGATCTATACGGTCCAGATCAGATCGTCATCAAGGTGGCCCCACATAACAGTGTAGATAAAGAACGCATGCATCAATGCGGGCTACGTCCACGGATGGATGGCGCAGACAAAACCCATTCAAGGTGGGGGTTTCCCACCATCCATCGCGTCCAACAAGTGGACAAACAGTGTGGATTTTATGCATGCATCAGGTGGGTCTCACAGTCCAAGAGATTAAACGGTGTGGACCATCCACGTGCATCACGGTTGTCCCTTGATCTGAAAAAAATAAAATGGACGGACGGTCTGGATGAGACCCCGACCTTTAAAGCAGCAGCTGTAACCAAGGTAGGCCACTACACGCCCGCAAAATGGATGGACAACTAGATAGAATACATGCCTCAAAGGGGCTCACGGTCCTTTGCAGATGGATGGCTATAGATGCATCACGGTGGCAGCAGTTGCTGTGCACCATCCAAATGATCCAGCACCGTCCAGATGGACGTTACGGATGAAACAAATGCATCACTAGGGTGGTCCGCATGGCCTGCTGACGTCAATAGGCAGTCGAGCTGCGTGCATCGTGGGAATACAATATAAACATACAATATTGTGGGGCCATGGACGGACGGTGTGGAAGACCACAGTGATAAGGTGGCCCCACGGGGATGGCATGAATGCAAGCACATACATAAAAAGTAGGGTCCACGCCCTATTTGGACGGCATGGATGCCACACATGCATGATGGTGGGCCTCGTAGAAGGAGGGCGTGCATGAAATACAAACATCATGTGGACCACGTCCACGAAACTTGCTGTCCTAGTACAGCATCTCTGTAGCTGGGATCCACCATCCTTCCAACGGACAGCGTGGATACGGAAAGCATACATCAATGTGGGCCCCACCTCCACACGTGCAGCACGTGTGGAGTGGGTCCCACGGCTGCCCAAAACGGACGGATGGTATAGATATAGCATATGCATCATGGTGATGCCTGTGATGGGGGCCACCGTCTCACCTTCAAGCAAGAAGCAAGGACGTTGCTGGCCAGAGGTGCTGGCAGTGACAGCGTCCCACGTCCATGTGTTTGCTATATTCATTTATTTTATAATTTTATTTTATCAGGGTTTTTCATAGGTGGGCCCCACAACACGAAGATCCAATCCACCTGTTGAGCTCTATGGCCTGCGACGCATCTAACAAGTCCAATATTCAGCACATTTGATGCACAGAAACATCACGGCGGGCCCTAGCAGATTTTTAACAATATGATATGTTGTTTTCTAGGATATGGCCCGCCAAAGATTCATATTGGCTCTATTTTTCAGTTCAACGGCTGAAATGAGCTGGGGAATGAAATGGGTGGTGTGGATTAGCTCCATATGTCAAGATGGGGCCTGTATGAATGGCACTCCCAAAAGCCCAAAAAGAAATTCAACATGAGTAGTTCACACTCCATAAGACGCTGGACGGTTGGAATGTTCTCCAAATTGGGTCGCACATGGACGTGGCCCACTTGATCAATTGGTCTTTGTGTTTTCCCATCACCGTTAAGTAAGGCCCACATGGCTTGGATGGTTGTGGGGTCTATTTCATGGACGGCTTGGACATCACATACATTAAGGTGGGATACATCTGGGTGGGCCACACGGCCACATCATCATACCAAAATATTGAAAGAGAGAGGGAGAGAGAGAGAAGAAGCACCCACCTTTGATCTTCTTGAACTTTTTCTTCCATCAATATATGCCAGAGATCCAATGGATGCACTTCAACGGTTGAGATCGACTTAGGATGGTGGAGATGGGAGATAGGAAAGTGGGCCACACTTGCTCTCCATGGAAGCCATGGACGTTGGGTGCTCTCATGGGGTTTCTTGAGAGAAAATGATAGAAATGAGAGAGAGAGAGAGAGGGAGAGAGAGAGAAATGATTTGAGTGATGGAGTGATGGGAAGAGGGATGGGTGAAGTGATAGAAAAGTTGACTTTAGAGTACTTTTGTAAGAGAAAGTATGGTGGCTTATACTTGACATGTGAAGTGATGGATGGGATTGATTGATGTGACATTTCGTAGAGATTCCCTCGATACTCGCAACGCGCGGCGTTTTCTTCAAACTAAATGCGCGCCCACATCTCCTGGCCTGGGTATCGCCTCGGCGCGAGAGACGGGGCATCAGAACCGCAGTGATGCCGTGATCTCACTAGTACAAGTCTCGGGTCGAGTCAACTCTAATATATCAGACACGACTCATGATCACGAGCAAACGTCGATAACTGATCGCGGGTCACCGAAATTCGACCGGAAGGATCGTGGGAGTTGACGGAAAAGTATGGACTAGGATATGGGTCTTACAGCTCTCCTCACATAATAAAAATTTCGTCCTCAAAATTTAAAACACGACATAACCAATACAGAGCTCAACCAAGGAAGGAAAATCCTATACAAACATAATCAAGCACCTAAGAGATGGGGACAACGCCTGCGAATCTCAGCCTTCTGCTCCCAAAATGCCTCATTAACACAACGACTATCCAACTGAGCCTTATTTCCTGGATTTGAAATGATCAAAACCAGAATATGATGAAGACTCACAAGCTCGACGCTAGGGGGGTTATAACAGAAAATCTCTAAGTTATTCGAACTCGGGAATCTAACCATTCTAAGTTCTCAACAATCATAGAGTGAAGCGTAGCTATCAGTAGATATGTGATGTTAGCTTTAGGTATTCTCAAGTTATGCTCTGATACTAACTTCTGTCATGCCCCAAACTCAGAAATCAGATTCATAGAAATCTCGATCGCCGAATCCGGTGCCGATGGCATCCGTAGTACCCCATTCTCGACTCCTAGCATTCATATGCCAGATTTCGATCCTGGGATCCTACAAGGAGGATTTTTTATTTTTTTGAAAATGTAAATTTGACTAGTAATAAGCATAACCACAAGATTACCAAATTCAAAACGGCAACATTGTCATCACATATCCACTAATATAATCATTTGAATATAATACTGAAAGGGAAATACATAAATCGAGAATCAAGCTCCAGAAGACCACCACACGCTCCAAGCTCAACACTGCTGCAGCCTAACATCACCTGCACGCATCTATCGTGCAAAAGCTTATAAAAATCTTATAGGGTGGTGTAAGTGTATGCACAAGGTAAGTGCCAAGTATTCAATACAATGTCATAATCATACAATACCGAAAATACTGATAATTCATAATTCATACATCATCGGAATAAGCAGAAATACTGACAAGTCCATAAGTCAATAAATATCAAGATACGCAATATAGAACAGTTATGCAATAAAGAATCATGAAGAGCTAAATATCAGATGCCGAGGATGCAATGCAATATACGATGCGAATGAAATGACCATATTTGGAGTGTGAAGTCGGGATGATAGTACGTAGTATCGTAGGCTATGGGGTCCACCACAATGGACTTCTATCCAAACCAGTCCCATACCTAAATTTGGATAGTCAGACTCAACGTGGTATACTCCTGATCTCAGGTTAGTCGCATGCCCAACCGAAATCCTTTCCATAACGAAGGTACATAACAATTAGTTGCGCACCACCAGCCCGAGTGGATAGTGAATGAATGAATGAATGAGCATGCAACTCCTACTCAATAAGTCCACATATCAGTACGGTTCCTCTCTAAAAAATCACCGGGGTCTATTACACTCAAAACCAGATTGCCATCTCATCGTGCGTAACAAGGTGAGTGGAAGAGACCTCACTATTCGCCTGCCAATATCGGGCCCGGCATGTCTATAGCGGATCCATTCCTTGAGCTGGTCAGACTCAGCCTAGCATTACCCCCTCCTCTCAGGCAAGTAAGGCCGTACTCCTTTCCAATCGACCACGACACAGTGGGAGACGCGGCCTAATGGTATACGGCCCTTATGTGCCCATCTATCCACTTGGTTTAGATGTTAGAGCAACCTCTGAAACCAAGAGGGTTTAGAGACTTTCACTCAGGGATATCTATAGCACCCCATGTAGAACAGATTTTCGGTGTCTCATCTAGCCATCCACGAAATGCCTGTGGAAGCTACGACCCTGATGTCGCTAGGGCGTACAGTACAACATAATGCAATGCAAGATGCATGAGTAATGCAATTCAGTCATGCATCTATCCCGCGTATACTATGTGCTCATGTGAGATGATCTCCCCTTATCAGGGAGTATCATAACAACATGCCCAAGGACGTATGCAATGGTCAACCACATCTCATTACAAATATGCAGATGATGCGTATGGGCTTGTATCATGATGTTATGCTGTCACATACTCATAATCGGTATCAATAACTGGCATCAACAATCGGCCTCGACAATGTGGACATCTAACCAACATTTCCCCAACGAATGACTCTCATAGATCCTAACATATAGTGGACCCATGGCCTCACACAAGGGCTAAATATACAACACCATGGGTCTTACTCAAGATCTTAATACACATCATGATGGCCCTTTTATATGGGCCTAATATTCATTACAATGGGTCTCAAATACTGGCCGCATATACATCACCTTGGGCCCCGACAATCGGAATCGACAATCGGCCACGACAATCAGAATCGTTGTCGGCCATGACAATCGGCCTCAATCGATAATCGGCCTCAATAATCAGAATCGGCATTCGGCCATGACAAATCAGAATCGGTAATCGGCCTTAATCAATAATCGACAATCGGCCATGACAAATCAAAATCAGTAATCGGCCTCGATTGATAATCGGTTCCAATAATCAACATCTATAATCAGCACCGACAATCAACATATACAAACAAGGTGGGGTCCATAAATGGATAGCTAATCAACCATAATGTAAAGATCGGCTCTCGGCCGTGGTTATATCAAATCTGATGGCACGGAGCCATCCGTCTATGACAAATGGGACCCACTTATTTGGGTTATCCCACGAAGAGAATTGGCCTAGCAAGGCCTAATTGAATGTCACAATGAGGACATCTAACCGCCATTGTCCATCAATGTGGGCATCTAACCAACATTGCTCCAAGGAGTGGCCCACATAGAGCCAAACGTATCGTAGGCCCATGTCCTCATATACATCAAGTGGGCTGCATCAATGGGCCATATCACATGGGCCTCGAATACATCTCAATGGACCATGTTAAAAAGGCCCATAAATACACAATACGTGGGCGTTGCACATGGGCCTAATACACATCAAATGGGCCGCATCACATACGCCTCACATACAATAAGTGGGTCGCATCACAGGGACCACTTATATATCATATCGGGCCAAAAATACGTTACAGTGGGCCTTACCAAATGGGCTGAAAATACATCATGATGAGCGTCATCATATAGGCCGAAAATATATCATAATGGGCCTTATGTACATCAAGTGGGCCGCACTGATGGGTCGCACCAATGGGCCTCATAAACATTAGGTGGGTCGCATCAATGGGCCACACTAATGGGCCTCATAAACAACAAGTCGGGCCACATCAACGTGCCTCATATATATACATCAAAGTGGGCCTCTTGAATGGGCCACAAAATATATCAAAGTGGGCCTGACGGATGGGCCACAGAGTACATCACATGGGCCTCAGCCCACGGGCCCCAAATACATCACAATGGGCCTTAACCCATGAGCCCCAAATACATTACATCGGGCCTCATCAAATGGTCCAGCATAGATATCCAATACATGCATCACGACGGACAGCATAAATAGGCGGCATAGATATACTATATAAACAACACGGCGATGATAAAACAGATACACCATGGTGCATTCCATGGACGGATAGTAGGGATAAGACATACATCATGGTGGTCCCCACCACTGTTAAAGGCATGGATGGTGAGAATATACATATGCCATCGAAATGGGCCCTACTCAGCGCCGTCCAAAGGTGGTCCTACATCGTCCAGACATTCTGGACTATGTGGATCAAAATATACAGCATAGAGGGTACCCACAGATCTGGACAATTGGACCGAGTGGATGTATAGAGAATACATCAAGGTGGGGCCACAGAACTTGCTAGCGTCCTGCATTGGGACCCATTGATGGACAGTTTGGATTCAAATGTGTCTAGGTGGCCCACAATGCTTGTTGTCGCCAATCACAGCAGCTGTATAGCTGGTGTGAGACGCACCGGCCAAACCGTTCCTCATCAGGTGGGTACCACGTGGGACCCACCACAATATCATATTAAATTATATAATATATAATATATCACGTGGGGCCACCATTCCTCAGGGCAAGCCCCACACACGTGGTAGGTGGAAACTGGACGGTGGGAATACAATATATACATCAAGAGGGGTGACCCAACACGTTGATGGTGTGGATGCACCACACGTGCATAACCAATGGGGCCCACGACCTGGACAGTCTATACATTAGATGGGTACCACGTCCAGACCCTAGTCGGTCTAAGCATACAACATAAACATCACCGTGCAACCGACCGTCCAACAACTGGACGGCGGAGATAACACACATATATCATGGTGGGGTACTACAGGGCCTGGGCGGTCCAGATCTGACCATCATCAATGTGGCCCCATTGAATTTGTTGGTGTTCCACAGGATCTTGACGGTCCAGATCAGACCATCATCAAGGTGGCCCCACATAACAGTGTAGATAAAGAACGCATGCATCAATGCGGGCTATGTCCACGGATGGATGGCCTAGACAAAACCCATTCATGGTGGGGGTTTCCCACCATCCATCGCATCCAACAAGTGGACGAACAGTGTGGATTTTTTGCATGCATCAGGTGGGTCTCACCGTCCAGGAGGTTGAACGGTGTGGACCATCCATGTGCATCACGGTTGTCCCTTGATCTGAAAAAAAATAAAATGGACGGACGGTCTGGATGAGACCCCGACCGTTAAAGCAGCAGCTGTAACTAAGGTGGGCCACTGCACACTAGCAAAATGGATGGACAACTAGATAGAATACATGCCTCAAAGGGGCTCACCGTCCTTTGCAGATGGATGGCTATAGATGCATCACGGTGGCAGCAGTTGCTGTGCACCATCCAAACAATCTAGCACCGTCCAGATGGACGTTACGGATGAAACAAATGCATCACTGGGGTGGTCCGCATGGCCTGATGACGTCAATAGGCAGTCGAGCTGAGTGCAGCGTGGGAATACAATATAAACATACAATATTGTGGGGCCATGGACGGACGGTGTGGAAGACCACAGTGATAAGGTGGCCCCACGGGGATGGCATGAATGCAAGCACATACATAAAAAGTGGGGTCCACGCCCTATTTGGACGGCATGGATGCCACATGTGCATGATGGTGGGCCTCGTAGAAGGAGGGCATGCATGAAATACAAACATCATGTGGACCACGTCCACGGAACTTGTTGTCCTAGTACAGCATCTCTGCTGCTGGGATCCACCATCCTTCCAACGGACAGAGTGGATACGGAAAGCATACATCAATGTGGGCCCCACCCCCACAGGTGCAGCACGTGTGGAGTGGGTCCCACGGCTGCCTAAAACGGACGGATGGTATAGATATAGCATATGCATCATGGTGAGGCCTGTGATGGGGGCCACCGTCCCACCTTCAAGCAAGAAGCAAGGACGTTGCTGGCCAGAGGCGCTGGCAGTGACAGCGTCCCACGTCCATGTGTTTGCTATATTCATTTATTTTATAATTTTATTTTATCATGGTTTTTCATAGGTGGGCCCCACAACACGAAGATCCAATCCACCTGTTGAGTTCTATGGCCTAGGACGCATCTAACAAGTCCAATATTCAGCATATTTGATGCACAGAAACATCACGGCGGGCCCTAGTAGATTTTTAACAATATGATATGTTGTTTTCTAGGATATGGCCCGCCAAAGATTCAAATTGGCTCTATTTTTCAGTTCAATGGCTGAAATGAGCTGGGGAATGAAATGGGCGGTGTGGATTAGCTCCATATGTCAAGGTGGGGCCTGTATGAATGGCACTCCCAAAAGCCCAAAAAGAAATTCAACATGAGTAGTTCACACTCCATAAGACGCTGGACGGTTGGAATGTTCTCCAAATTGGATCCCACATGGATGTGGCCCACTTGATCAATTGGTCTTTGTGTTTTTCCATCACCGTTAAGTAAGGCCCACATGGCTTGGATGGTTGTGGGGTCTATTTCATGGACGGCTTGGACATCACATACATTAAGGTGGGATACATCTGGGTGGGCCACACGGCCACATCATCATACCAAAATATTGAAAGAGAGAGGGAGAGAGAGAGAGAAGAAGCACCCACCTTTGATCTTCTTGAACTTTTTCTTCCATCAATGTATGCCAGAGATCCAATGGATGCACTTCAACGGTTGAGATCGACTTAGGATGGTGGAGATAGGAGATAGGAAAGTGGGCCACACTTGCTCTCCATGGAAGCCATGGACGTTGGGTGCTCTCATGGAGTTTCTTGAGAGAAAATGATAGAAATGAGAGAGAGAGAGAGAGAGAGAGAGAGAGAGAGAGAGAGAAATGATGTGAGTGATGGGAAGAGGGATGGGTGAAGTGATAAAAAAGTTGACTTTAGAGTACTTTTGTAAGAAAAAGTATGGTGGCTTATACTTGACATGTGAAGTGATGGATGGGATTGATTGATGTGACATTTCATAGAGATTCCCTCGATATTCACAACACGCGGCATTTTTTTCAAACTGAAAGTGGGCCCACATCTCCTGGCCTGGGTACCGCCTCGACGCGCGAGATGCGGTATCGGAACCGCAGCGACGTCGCGATCGTACTAGTATAAGTCTCGGGTCAAGCCGACTCTAATATATGAGACACGACTCGTGATCGCGCGCAAACGCCGATTACTGATTGCGGGTCGCCGAAATTCGACCGGAAGGATCGCGGGAGTTGACGGAATAGTACGGACTAAGATACGGGTCTTACACATTAAAAGGAGCTTGTCCTAAGTGAAATCATATGTTGTCTTAAAGGAAACTCCATGCACCACCTTATGAGGAGACTTACCCTAATGCATGTTTTTTGTCTCGAAGTAAGCTCCATGCACTCCATATTCCCTGAAGTAAGATCCATGCACTCTACATTCCCTACTTGGGCCTGTGTACTCGTACCTTCAGACAGATGATCTCCACAATTCAAGGGATGACCGCTCCACATTTTAGAGGAAGTGTGCTCCATAATTCAAGGGATGACCGCTCCACATTTCAAGGGATCATCGCTCCACATTTCAAGGGATGATCACCACTTCGCATTTCAAGGGATCATCGCTCCACATTTCAAGAGATGATGTTCGCTCTACATTTCAAGGGATGTTTGCTCCACATTTCGTGGGTTTCATTGGAAGAATGAATAGGAGGATGATCAAAACTGATTTCGATGGTCAGATCGAGGAAGAATGAATAGAAGGATTATCAGAACTGATTTCAACGGTTAGATCAAGAAAGAATGAATGGAAGGATGATTAGAACTAATTTTAACAGTCAGATCAAGGAAGAATGAACGGAAGGATAATCGAAACTAATTTCAACAGTCAAATCAAGGAAGAATGAACGGAAGGATGATTAGAACTAATTTCAATGGTCAGATCAAGGAAGAATGAACAGAAGGATGATCAAAACTGATTTTAACGGTTAGATCAAGGAAGAATGAACAAATGGTTGATCAGAACTGATTTCAATGGTTAGATCAAGGAAGAATGAATGAAAGGATGATCAGAATTGATCTCAATGGTCAGATCAAGGGTTTCATGCCTGCACAACCTTTCCGCCTTGGCGAGGAACATCATAAGTGTCGAAATGTTACCGAAATTTTCATCGGACTGTCTTTTATTTCATTCATTGCTTTGATTGATTGTACTTCATTTTTTCAGAATCAAGGGAATCTGAGGATGTAAATGAATTCAGAATAGATATCTTGTGATCATTGTTCTCTCACTTTTTCTTTGTTATCATTGAATAATTCCCCCAATTTAATTTGTTTTCTTGTCGAAACAAAATGATGACTCCACTGGGGACTCTTTTGAATGATAACTTAGAAAATATTCAGAGGATATTTATCACTTTTTGGCGTCTGTATAGACGCTAAAATGGCGACTCTCAGTAGGAACATCCTCCCCTTCATCTTTAAAAATAAAGTACAATTTTATTTAATCAAAGTAACTAACACTCTATTCTGAATGACAAGTATAATGCAATGATTTTTCTCCTGACTAACATGGTTGTCTACTTCACACCTAAAAGATTTCCACTAGAAAGTTTCAGAGAAGATCAAAGTAGTTGTGATCAAGGATAGACAATGCCAAGTAATGTTTGGAATAGTTTCTGCTTCACCGATGGCGCAACAAGATGATAAAGGACGGATGAAGGTAACATCCAAAAGACGAAAGGTTTAATCTTATCTCACGTAGAATATCGTCCTGCCGAGTATGATTAACAGGTTGATCATGTGGAATGTTACGAGGCGTGGTTTTACCTCACTCACTTAGATTATCCTCTTCGACAGCATCAACAAATGCAGTTTTCACTTTCCCTAAGGATGACCTTCAGATAAGAAGTTAGTTATAATTGCCAACAAGTAGATGAATCAATTAATAAATTAATGAATTCATCAGTCAATAGAGAACCCTGGAGGCATCGTCACAATTTGCCAGAAAAGAATAGCAAGTCAATTCATAATTTGAAAAGAGTTAAAGTGAAGCTGCTCAACTCTCATATGAGTTAGCTATTTCAAAGTCTTAAGAGAACAACAATAGATAATTCTGAAGAAAGGAAGAAAAATGAAGGATCGTCAAAGGTAAAGAGTTGAAATTCTGATAAAGAGAACATCAACAATTTTTATAAATAAGAAAGTAAGGAAAGGGTTTGGACAATTCAACGACTACATGGAATATACATTTGAAGAAGATGACATACTCCTTATGATAATTAGCTGCGGAGAAAATCAAATTGCCACTGCTAAAGTATTTAAAGGAAATGAAGCAAAGAAGAAAAAGTCTTCTACCGAAGATGACCAATGAAAATAAAATTGTCATAGAGAGGACATATGAAATAAAAGAGAAAGTAATGACATACGGTCCCGATTGAAAATATTTGCTCTATAGAAGAACTAAAAAGAAGGAAGCAAGACAAGTATAATCATCATGGGGACAAGTTTTCATCAATATACAGTTCAACAAAATATATCATCTCTGAATACTAAGATGATTCATGGCATTTTGATTAAGAAGTTTCATGGCATTTTGACTCAGAAGATTCATGACATAATTATTTAGGGGGTAGACAAAAGCATACAAAATATGTTATCCTTGAAGATAAACTAGAATTTTGATTTCAAAGATTATTAGAATAATACTTCCAAATTAAAAGGGGGCAAGATAAACTACTTGAACATTAGTTTTTTATTGAAGTTTATCGGAATTGATATTATTACCAGGCTAAAGTTTTATTTGGGCCAAATTACATAATATCATCAATAGTAGTAGGGGCGATATTGTTATCTTCAGTTATCGATCAATTATCTTCAGCAAAGCCTGTACGATCAACTATCATGTTAGCGACAACATTTTATCATTTAAGGCAGCCTAGCCAAGCCTTATAGGGCCAACTACGTATAAGGCCTATCACCATCGCCATTCGGTAAGTAGTGTGGTGCCAGCAGCCCTAAAAAGCCCGTATAAGCTACATCACATGCATACCCATGCGGGCAACGGATGGAGCCAGTGATTAAAAGCCCTAAAAGATAAAAAAAAGTCCTCAATGACCAGTCACGCGTAACACCCATGCCGTCCATATAGCTTTCTGACAGCATCACGGGGAATGAATGAAATTTCCCTCCTGTGAATGGGTCTGACCTTACAGATGAAGAAAACCCAGATTTGGGCTTGATTCTGGTAGTAACTCATGAGGAAGGGCCTAAACCTACTCATTAATGGACTGACGGCCTCAGATTTAGTACCCATAGAAAACTCAGATCCCGAGCTTAAATCTGATAATAACTCATGAGGAAGGGCCTAAACATATTCATTGATGGACTGATGGGATTGGATTTAGTCAAAGGTAGCCTAGTAAAGCCCCGCGAACTCTAAAGAGTTACTGTGGCCATCCTTGTGCGTAAATCCCATTAAGTTCACGGTCGTGATTGCTCCAACTACTCAAGAGCTTAAATTGTGTGTTACTCCACTAATCAAGGAGCCTAAACTATGTGAAGTGTCTAGTAAATTCAAATCTAGTCTAGTAAAGTCAAGTTCAGTGAAGTTCAGTTCGGTTAAGTCTTGTCTAGTCAAAGTATGGTCAGTCAAAATTACACTAGCAACACTACTCAAAAAGCATAAACTATGTGTAGCATCAAAATGCTGCAAATACATATTTCAATTTAGATATGCTCAAATATGCAATTGCCTGATAAAAAATTTAAATATTGAGTAAACAACATGAAAAAATGTATTTCTCTTAAATCAGATTCAAATTACAGCAACAACAAATGTCTTCAAACTATTGGCAATTATCTACTCAAAAGTTCAAATCTTCAAGATCAATTAATATATTAACAAGTGCCATGAGGTCTTTTTGTCTCTTGCCTTTTTAATAATAAAGAAATATTATCTCACAAAATTCTCAAAGGCAGCAATGAATAAAGTTAGTGAAGAATTATCATTCTCTTTTGGACCATCTAATGATTCAGATATATTCTTTGGATTTTTTGAAGAAGTAGCAGAGGTTATCTTTCTTTCAAGAGTACCAACAGATTTCATTTTATGAATATTATATTTCAAAGAAATCTTTATACAAAGATTAGCCTGGAGAGGGGGAATGATCTGATTCTTCAAAATAATATATGCCTTGGTCTTTCTGATAATTTCTTATGCGCGGTGGAGGGATTCATATAGTATAATTTACTGAGCAATAATCACGCGTTAAGTAGTATTGATGATCTCATCCACACATCCAATAATAAGAAGCATGATCTGAATAATTATAGCTGGGAAATATGAAGCATGACCTAGTGTGAACATTCAAGAGTTGCTTCTATATTAAGGCCCATTTATATGGTCCGATGTCATAACTTCTTACTGTTCTAATAATGACATGACAAGTCTCTGAGTACTGAACTGGATGAAGATGAAGAACAAATGATTATCAAAAGAGATGTAATCATTATTTTTATGGCTTTCGAAAAGCTATTAAATGGGATTGGAAAGAAGTCTTATCTATTTTTCAGAATCAGTAAAGATCTAAGGAAAAGTCTAAGCCAAGGAGCATAAACTAGAAAAGACTCAGTAAGGAGACTCAACGGTTAAACCTTTGGAGTTGGGGATGACATCTCCAAAAGCCAATATAATGAGCAAAGAATGCAATGCGAAGCACGATGACATGCACATAGATGAAATGATTAAATCATTATCATATTGCAAATATCATAATCAGCCTAAAAAAGATGAGAAACTTTCAATATATTTCAAAATTATCAATACTACATGAAACTAAATTGAAAAATTATAATTACTTAAGATACTAATTTCGATTAATTTAGCAGGAAAGACTACCATTCGAAAGCTTGGGTTACGCAGATCATGAATAAAGGAGACAATCGAAAAAGTTGTTGCAGTAGAAGCGGCATTAAAGAACAACTCCATAGATACAAAGTTAAAGGAAAAAGTCACTGGAGTTGATCAAAGAGACCGTTGCAGCAGCATTGGTGTTCAAAGATAGTTCTCTGGTCAAGTTACTCAAAGATGGAGTCGCCACAACTGTTATAGTGGCAAGTTTCGATGAAAAGAGAATTTTATCCTCTCTAGTAAAACATCCAATTGACACTGCTGGCTAAGGGCATTTCAGTCTTCCTTTCGAGCGCAATCATTCAAGTATTCTGATCGAGCGTAATCATCCAGTCTTTCGATCAAACGCGATCATTTCAAGTCTTCCGTTCGAGAACGATCATTTAGTCTTCCAATTGAACATGATCATTCAAAACTTTCGTTTGAATGTGATCATTTCAAGTCTTCCATTCAAGCGCGATCATTCGATCTTCTAAGCAAGCATGATGATCTAGTCATCCTTCACTTGCAATTCATTCAGTTCTTCGATCGGAAGAAGATCGATCCTCCATTTGATTTCATAAATCAATCAAAGAAGGATCAAGGGGGCATCTGTTGAGGTATAAAAATATTCCATTGCAGTGGTCAGAGAATTTCATGGTGCAGATATTTTCCAGAGTCATTCACTCCTTATTTTGAAAAAAATCAGCATCCTGGGGTATTTTGGTGAAAATCAACATCCGGGGGTATTTTGGTAAAAATCAGCATCTAGGGGTATTTTGGTACAAAAAATAGTGAGTTGGGGTATCGTGGTAAAAATTAGTGAGTTAGGGAATTTTGGTAAAAGGCAGTGAAGATGGTGTTTTGGTAAAAAAGGGTGCACGGGTGTCATTTTAATGGAGAAGGGATGTGCACCACCATGTAAGGGAGAGGTTGGTGAACACCACTATATAAGGAAAGAGATGGAAGTTGTATGAGGAAAGAAATGGCGGTGAACACCACTATGTAAGCGAGGAATGCCTATAAATACTCCCTCCCATGCCTCATTTGGACAGGAGAAGAAGGAGATAAGAGAGGGAGAGACATAAGAGAGAGAAGTTGGAGAGAAATGGGGAGAGGAGCTCCTCATTGTGCGCTGATGTAGTGTGTGGCACACAATGCATGTTCCGCACAACACTCTCCAAAAAAGGAGTTGCACACACCACTCTCCAAAAGGGAGTTGCGCACACCACTCTCCAAAAGGAGTTGCGCACACCACCTAAAAAGGCCTCCACACACCACCTTCTTAAGGGAAGTTCCACACAATCCCATTATGCGCCAAATTCTCTTAAGCGCACAACACTCCTTTCTCTCCCTTGTCCTAAAGCCAGCGCACAACGCTCCTTTCTCTCCCTTGTCCTAGTGTAAAATGCCCATTTCCATATTCAAAGTGTTGTGCGCCACTTCTTGTGAAATTTTGTCCACATTCCAAACGTTGTGCGCCACTTCTCTTGGAGCTTTGTCCTAACTCAAGCGCACAACGCCACTTTTCAAGGAGATGCCTGGTGCACAATCTTCTCTAACGCCATTTCATATGGGACTTCATCCTGATACCATGGTTATGCACCACTTTAGTTGGATGCTTGTCCTAAGATAATGGTTGTGCGCCACTTTGGTTGGAGGTTTGTCTTAAAGGAGGGCTCTCTACCCCACTTTGAAAAGGAACTTGTCCGGAGGCTTCCAATGTCACTTCCTATGGAAAGTTGTCTGAGACAATCCTTATGTTGTCTTCGCGGATGCTTCATGCACCACATTAAGAGGAGTTTGTCCTAAGGGAAGCCTTATGTTATCTTAATGGATGCTCCATGCGCCACATCAAGAGGAGCTTGTCCTAAGGGAAACCTTATGTTGTCTTAAAGGAAACTCCATGCTTCACCTTATGAGGAGACTTGCCCTGATGCATGGTTTTTGTCCTAAAGTAAGCTCCATGTACTCCATATTCCTCGAAGTAAGATCCATGCACTCTACATTCACTGCCTAGGCCTGTGTACTCCTACCTTCAGACAGATGATCTCCACAATTCAAGGGATGACCACTCCACAATTCAAGGGATGACCGCTCCACATTTCAAGGGATCATCGCTCCACATTTCAAGGGATGATCACCACTCCGCATTTCAAGGAATCATCGCTCCACATTTCAAGGGATGATGTTTGCTCTACATTTCAAGGGATGTTCACTCCACATTTCAAGGGTTTCATTGAAAGAATGAACGGAAGGATGATCAGAACTAATTTTAACGGTCAGATCAAGGAAGAATAAACGGAAGGATGATCATAACTGATTTCAACAGTTAGATCAAGGAAGAATGAAAGGAAGGATGATCAAAACTGATTTCAACGATCAGATCAAGGAAGAAAGAATAGAAGATTGATCAAAAATAATTTCAACGGTCAGATCAAGGAAGAATAAACGAAAGGATGATCGGAACTGATTTCAACGGTTAGATCAAGGAAGAATGAACAAAAGGATGATCAGAACTGATTTCAACAGTCAGATCAAGGAAGAATGAGCGTGTAAAGCCTTGAAAATCAGGGGTCGAACAGAAGCTCAGCTCCTGAGTTCCAACACATCACTTATGCAATATAGATAATGATGATTAAATGTTGTCTATATTAGCACATTAAATATGAATGGGATTATACTAAATCAACATATCATACTCCATAGATAGTTAAATTACACAAGCGAAAGACTGTGATAGATATATAAAGCATATAAGTGGTAAGTCCCAAGAGTATCAAAATGTCACTAGGTTAAATAATTACATGTATAGTTTCAGAATACACAAAATGATAAAGTGTAATGTCATATAATCCACATCCCTGTAGCCCCGGTGGCGCAACTCCAGGTTTGCATAGACCTAGCAGAGACTTGCACATAGGAGAACTCCACCTCGTCGTCATAGAAGGCAGGCTCTGTCTCGTATGTCATGTCATCATTTGAAACTACAACAGAGTCTGGATGATATTTTAAAACACAGTCCCAGAGTGGGAGTGAGTGATCAACTCAGTGGAGCTATAAGGCAAAGGTTAACATGTTATCAATTCAGTCAAGTAATAATGATAAAGCAATACAACAAGCATTCCTAAATACTCTGGTTAATGCAAGGATGATATGTATTAATGATGTATGCCCTCGCCTGCACTCCTTCTGCAACATCATCTCATGGTCACGCATGCAACACTCCCACTGTGCTCAACTCCAATGCCAAAGGCACATGCAATGCAGTGCATGTGCGTGATTAGTAAAGTTCTTAATTAGACTTATTCATATAGCAGGTTTGAAAAGTTAAGGTACCTCCCTTTATATCATTGACCCAAACATTAATCCATCTAGGGCTGTCAATCTTAGTTAGTTGCATACGATGACAGTTCTAGGTCGCTGCAGAGAGGATCGTCACCTCAGCACAGGCCTAGTTTATACTCGAGGTCACTACGAAAAGGCTCGTCACTTTAGCATAATCCTAATGTATACTCGAGGTCACTACGAGAGGCTCATCAGCTAATTATAGGCCGACAACTTGACTACAATATCCCATATTATCGTATTCGGCTCATGAGTATGGTTTGCTCAATGAACACAGTGGGGAGGCTCGTCACCCCAGTGTAGGCTAATAGCTCGACCACGGTTTCCCATATCACCATGTCTGGCTCATGAGTCTTAGTGGATCGTGGTACCAAGGTTAAACGGGCTTTTCACTGGTAAGTGGTACCTTAGATTCAAGCAACAACGTCCATGCATGATGAACAAACAATGGGCCAATCGAATTACTTGACAAGCTCGACTTGTACGAGCGTACGTTGAATTAATCGACATGGAGTGCGTAAGCATTCCACATGGCCTAACCACTGTAGACAAACAGTGTACGACTCAGATTCATCGAACGTGTCTTGTGTGGCTAAACAACCTCGACCACTAATTTGTGACTAGACTACGTAGTAGTCCTAATCATATTCAAACACAATAGGCATTCATAGGTGATAGTCAAACAACATGTGACAAATATTCAAATATAAATCTCATTTGAGCATTTTAACAAACACATAGTACACATGTTGTCATACATATGCATTCCATCCATAAAGCACGTAGCAGTAAGGTAGGTTACATGAAGAAAACTGTAATTATAGATAAGGTAACTGAGAATCCTATCTCAGCACTCTCATTAAATACATTTCTACAAGTATTTTCTCATTCAGACATTTTATCAAACACTTAGACTACACATATCAACATACATGTTATAAAGTAGTTATAACATATATTATGGCAAATGCTTTCACAAGGGATCTGTAACGTATATAAGAACCATGTATTCTCAATCAATAATCATGACAAGCATAAATCATAATTTCATATTTATTCAAACATTTCAACAAACACATGAAATGCATTATTTTCAACATAGTTTAATATATGTGTAATACACGAAAAAACATTGCATCCAAGCACATGTGACAGTAAACAAGTCAATCATAAATCATTAACTGACATTGAATACCTTGAAAACCATAACCTAAACATTTATAGTCCGCACCTTCTACTGGTAGACTTGTATCGAGCTCAGTTTGAACAATACGTATTTTTCTACGGCACAACGGCTACCTATAACATGAAATAGGTTAGCTATTTCACCATTTACTCTATTTGGATCCCTAAAACAGATTAGGGTTAGGATTTCTTACCCAAGAATGGAGTCGAAATCACCGGTGTAGTGATATAGGTAGGATGATTTGGCACGTGGACTGGTGGGATCGAATCCCAGCAACTATTTCTCACACTCTCTCTTCTCCTCACTCTTTCCTTCTCTTTTTTCTCTCTTCTCTCTCCTAGGGTTTGAAATTTCATATGAAATGAGAAGGGGGTATGTTTAGGCCCTTATATAGGCCTAGAACTGGTGTAAATAGCCCCAGGGCCTTGGTATACTTAGGTTATAGCCAAAAAGTGGCTGTTTCAGTCTAACGAAGCTCATCTGGAGGCTCATTTCCTGCATACAGCCTGAAAAAAGTTTCCTGACATTAGATCTAGGCCAGGTTAAGATTTTGGTCTGATCGGATTTGTGGATCGACCGTGAAGGACTTGTTTCATTTCAACGGTCACCATTACTCGATCAGGGCCACAAGTACACTGACATGTGTTGGAAATTTTTCCTAATCCGAGGGTGTAGTTGGGTCAGAATCTGATTTTTTGAAACCTTAAATTTGGCCTACAAGAGAATGACCCAAATCACTTAAGTTTGAGTCTATTTTTAAAAGATATTTGCGTTTCTCACACACTTTGCTCCAAGCTCAAGTTGTGCATTTCTAGATATTGTTTGGACTTGATTTTCGAGATGGTTGTCAATCCCAATAAGGCAGTCATCAGTAATCGAACTTTTAATGCGCGATCCAGGTCCGATACCAAGTTTCGTGATGCTCCCAAGAGCAACTGGGTTTTGAGATGGATCCTAGGTTTCTAAGTAGTGTAACATTAGTGATTCTACTGGTTTTGGGTCTTGCAGTTCGTATAGAAAGCGGTTCAAGCTAATCTACTGATTAATTTAGTTTAATACTTAATTAATTTTTCATCTAATTTCTACATAATTTGATACTTAGAGATTTCTACCTGAGGTTGTATTCGGGTCTTTGTACGGATTTTTTCGAGACGTTACAATCTACCCCCTTAAAGAAAATTTTTATCCTCAAAATTAGTACATTTTTGTACTCCTCGAGAATCTGAGGGTAGTTCTTACAAACCTCAGCTTCTGTTTTCCAAGTAGCCTATTCCTCAGTGTGATGCATCCATAATACCTTTACAAGTGGATTTACTTTACTGCGTAGCGCCTACTCTTTCCTATCTAGAATCAGCGTCGGTCGCAGTATGTAAGTAACATCCTTACTCAATTGTACTTGCTCCCATTTGATAATATGGGAAGGGTTAGGAACATATTTCTTCAGCATCGATACCTGAAATACTTTGTGCACGCCTGTGAGTGGTGTGGGTAAAGCGAGGCGGTATGCTACCACACCCACTCGATCTAGAATCTGAAATGAACCAATAACCGTGGTGTGAGTTTTCCCTTCTTTCCAAACTGAAGGACTCCCTTCATAGGGGAAACCTTAAGATACACATGGTCCCCGACCTCAAACTCTAGGGGTCGTCGTCTCATATCGGCGTAACTCTTCTGTTAGCTCTGTACTGCTATAAGTCATCGCCTGATAATGTCAATCTTCTCTAAGGTCGCCTGTACTAATTCTGGGCCAATCAAACTTTTTTCACCAACCTCAGCCCAACAATGCGGTGCTCAACATGGACACCCATACAGTGCCTCATAAGGAGTCATGCCAATACCCGCCTAAAAGCTGTTATTATAGGCGAACTTACTATAAGGAAGATAATCATCCCAACTGTCCTTAAAATTAAGTACGCAAGCTCGCAGCATATCTTCCAACACCTAATTCACCCGTTCTGTCTGCCAGTCAGTCTGTAGGTGGAACGCGTTATTGAACTTCAGTTTCACACCCATTGCTTCCCGAATATGAGTCCAGAAAATAGAAGTGAATCGCGTGTCACTATCTGACACAATCTCCATAGGAACTCCATGCAGATGTACTATCTCTTTGATGTACTGCCTGACCAAATCATCTGCCATGTTCAAAACTCTAATAGGGAGAAAATGAGCCAATTTCGTCAACCGTTCCATGATCACCCAAATGGAGTCATGTCCCTTCTTCGTCTTCGGCAACCTTGAAATGGAATTCATAAAGATGAAATCCCATTTCCATTCAGCTATGGGCATGGGCTGAAGCAGTCTAGGAGGTTGGCAATGATCTGCCTTGACTTGCTAGCACGTGAGACAACGGGACACATAATCTGCTATGTGCGCCTTCATATTGTCCCACCAGTATGACCTCTTCATGTCTCAATATATCTTCGTACTACCACGATGCATCGCCATTCTTGAATTGTGAGCAGCTTCGAGAACTTCCTTTCTTAAGTCATGAAGACTTGGGACGCATAGGCGACCTCGATAATGCAAACTCCCATCCAAACCAACTCTCCATTCAGATTCTTCCTCGTCACTAGCTCATTTTCTCATCTTCACCAACCATTCAACTTCCCCCTGAGCCACTATGATTCGGTCATCGATAAGTGGCTGCACACGAACATGTGCGACGCTCTCGAACGGCTCCTCTACCGTAAGCTTCTGCTCAAACTCTCACATAAACTCAATCATATTTCACTCCTCTATCATCAGTGGAGCCGCGAATGCTATAGTCTTCATGCCGCTCAATGCGTCTACCACAAGGTTAACCTTGCCAGGATGGTAGGAGACCTCGAACTTGAAGTCCTTTAAGGTTTTCATCCATCACTGCTGCCTCATATTCAAGTCCCTCTGTATGAATATGTATCTGAGGCTCTTGTGGTCGCGAAAGATTTTGAACTCCTCTCCGTAGAGGTAATGTCTCCAAAGCTTCAATGTAAAGATAACGGCCGCTAAAACTAGGTCATGTGTAAGGTAGTTTTCCTTGTGTTTTCTTACTATTGTGATGTATAGGCGATCACCCTGTCCTTCTGTATTAGAACACAACCTAAACCAACACGAGATGCATCGGTGTATATCGTATAGTTGACCGCTTACTCTGGAAATACTAGCATAGGGGTGGATGTTAGCTTTTCCTTCAGTTCCTGTAAAGCTGCTTCTGCCTTCTCATTCTAAGAAAACTTAAGATCCTTCCAATTCAGTTGAGACAACGGTCTGGCTAACTTGAAAAAGTCCCTAATAAGTTGACGATAGTAACCTGCCAAGCCAAGAAAACTCCTCACTTCTGTAATCGAACCGAGCTGTTCCCAGTCCTGAACTGCTACCACCTTAACGAGGTCCATAGCTATCCCGTCCTTAGACACCACATGTCTCAGGAACTTGACCTCTTCCTTCCAGAAGTCACACTTCTTGTACTGTGCAAACAACTGGTTCTTTCTGAGTGTATCAAAGACTGCTCGCAGGTGCTCCTTGTGATTTGTCCGACTCTTGGAGTATATCAGAATGTCATCTATGAATATGATGATGAACTAGTACAGATATAGATGAAACACCCGGTTCATAAGGTCTATGAATACGGTGGGTGCGTTTGTGAGTCCAAACGACATCACAAGGAACTCATAGTGCCCAAAGCTAGTTCTGAACACTGTCTTCTGCACGTCTTCATCCATGACGCCTAATTGGTGATATCCTGACTGTAGGTCGATCTTGGTGAAGTACTGTGCCCCTTTCAACTGATCAAATAGATCATCTATCCTGGGCAAAGGATACTTATTCTTCACTGTCACTTGGTTCAGCTTACGATAATTAATACACAATCGCAGTGGCACATCCTTCTTCTTCACAAATAATACGCGTGCTCCCCAAGGGGATACACTCGGTCGTATGAAACATGATTCTAACAGGCCATCAATCTGTCTCCTCAATTCCTCCATTTCACATGGAGGCATGAGATATGTGGGTAATGAAATAGGTGTCGCACCAGGCACAAGGTCGATAGTAAAGTCGATCTCACGCCGGGGAGGTAATCCAGGTATCGTCTTAAACACTTCCCAGAAGTCCTGGACCACGGGCATGTTTCCAAGTGCCGGACTGTTATGATCCTTCAATAGGGCAACATAACAAGGAACCCGGAAGGGGCAACTGACCTGAACTGGGAAAGTGAAGGTCGTGTTTTAGGGCCCGTGCACCGTCACCAGTCGGGTCTCGCAGTCGATCTCGGCCTTCATTTTCAAAAGCCAATCCATGCCGAGGATGATGTTATAATGGTGTATTGTGGTGACAATCAGGTCAATGCATATCATCCTACTCCCTAGATTTATCAAGCAGGCCTGTAACGCCCGTGAAAAATCCGTACTTGGGTTCGAGTACCGATTTGACCCGAAATCCCGTAGAAATAATTTCCATGGAAATTAAGCGTAAGTTAGCTAGCGCAACGCTAGAGTAGCTGAGAAATAGTCCCTGATCACTTTAAATACGTTCTGCAAGACCCAAATCGAGTAGAACAAACAACTCTACAATACTCTATAACCTCGGATCAAACTCTAAGCAGGTTTGTTCTCTGAACCATATTGAAATTTTGTATTGGATTTAGACCGCGCGTCGAAGGTCCGATACCTCCTATCTTAGACCGTTAGAACCGCCCAGCTGGACTTGACAATCATCTCGAAAATTAAGTCAAACCGATAATCACAGACTATTTCGTTGAACCCGGACTGAAGCGACCGCGAATAGGGACGGATTTGGAATTTCAAATTCAAATCTGGCACACGACTTGACGCGTCAGTATTGAGCGTTCTGACCGTCAGAATTCATCCAGATTACACCCTCGGATCAGGAAAAATTTCTATTTATTATCATGAGACTTTCAGCCCTGATCTACGTGCGGTGACCGCTGAACTGAAACTGGTCCGCCACGTGCGATCTGCGAACCCTGCCAGACTGAAAACTTAATACGAGGTACATCTGGTACCCATGAGCTTAAGTCTGATCGCAATCGACCAGGGGACCACCAGAAAGCAGTTTTTGGACCGAAACAGCCCCGAAATGGATAGGCACCAAGTAAACTTCGTCCCGGAGCCTATTTTCGGCGATTTCAAGCTTATAAAAGGGGTTGAAACCCTCATTTCTCCTTCCCATCCGAAAATCACAAACCCTAGGAGGAAAAGAGAGAGAGTTTGAGAGAAAGAGAAGAAGAGAATTTCCCCGCTTCCGAGCCCCTGACAGTTGCTGCTTCAGCACTTCGTTCCAATCACCTGGCTGGTGATTTCTCCACTTTTTCAGGTATAAAATAACCCCAAAAACTTGCTGATTTAGGGTTTACTTAGTTGCATAACATGTTAGCTAACGTATTCCATAAATCAGGCTCTCCTACTGCCGTAGACGAAGCGTACACGCTCCGTTCAAAATCCCGCAACCGTAAGAGACTAGGTGAGAATTTTAGACTCTTTGATTGACGGTTTACAACACTTTCAATGTCGTTTAATAGTAGATTATCGACGGCATCGCCGTTTGACATGTACAACATGCTCTCCGTTTCCTGTTTCGTAAATTAACGAAGAATATGAGATTTAGGGCATTTTAGTCATTTGTAGGAAGTACGGTCTACATGCATATTTTGCTGACGTGATTGACATGGTTTGTCGCCGCATTAGAGAGTTAGGAATGCTTGCATAATCAGTTTGGCGAAGAGATTCGCCAAGTTGCGCTCTTTGGGTCGACATACTATATGTGGACTTAAGTGTGTAGTGTATGTGTTTGTATAAATGCTTGTATTAGTATGTATTGAATTGAATGATGTTATGTAGTAGTTTGAGATTGATTTCATAATTAATATGCTGACCTAAATGATTTCCTACATGTTTACCTTATGCATGATTGCACTACATGCATAGAAAGTATGCCTTGAAGATTTGCTGAAGTTGAATGTTATAACATGTGTTAACATGCTCACATGATGTATTTCGATTCCAATACTTTAACATGTAATGCTAATATGATTCCATAGATGAGTGGGACTTGACCTAGTCCAGGCAGTCGGTAACCGAGCGAATTCGTGGCTGACTGGTCATAGCCACGAACGACGCGTCGATGAACGTGTTCGTGTTGAGAGTTGGCGGCAGTGGTTAGGCCACGCGAAGTGTTTTACGCACTTCATGTCGTTCAACTTGAGATGCGATCGCGCTAGTCGAGCCCGTCAAGTAACCCGACTGGCCGATGTATGTTCACCTTGTATGTATCATAACTGCTTGAACCTAGGGTACTGAACTTACCATTGTAAACCCTATTAACCGTGGTACCTTGATCCACGAAGACTCATGAGCCGGGCATGGTGGTATGGGACACCGTGGTCGAGCTGTCGGCCTACGCTGGGGCCACAAACCTCCCTATAGTGACCAGTGAGCACCTTGACTCGTGAGCAGATTATGGTGGTATGGGACACTATATTCTAGCTGTCGGCCTTTGTAGTGATCGCGAGCGTATTCTGAGTCCACGGGAGGCGACGACCCTTCCGTTGCAGTAGAGTACGGTAGGCCTGTATTGATAAGGTGATGGGGGAGCGGTGCAACGAGTGCGAGCAACAGCCCTGGCAGCCCTTGCAGTGACCTACGAAATACACATCGTATGAGATTACTAGGAGTGACGACCCTAGACAGGATCTGTGTTGGGATTGATACAAGGGAAGTACCTTAGTTTCCCAATCCTGCTGTTTGAATGGACTAATAACAACTTGGAAATCATATCACCATAGCATTGCATGTGCCTGAAAGATGTGAAGCACTCTAGGGAGTGTGGCATGCCGCAGTCGTAAGATGTTGCCACATGAGGGTGATCGTCGGTGAGGGCATACATCACGTCATATCATCTTGCATTAACAACAGTATTAGGATTGTCTGATTTACTGCTTTACTATTATCGCGTGATTGAATTGTGAACATGCTAATCTTTGCTCTATGATTCCACTGAGTTGATCACTCACTCCCACGTTATGGGATGGTGTTTGCAACACCCACCAGACCCTGTTGTAGCTGCAGGTGAGGACGAGATCCAGGAGGTGGAGCCAGAGATCGACGAGGACCGGGATGAGTTCTCGTATATGCAGTATCATGACGGCTTCCCGTAGGTGACCTGGATCGAGGGGACATCAGTGGGACTTTCTTTTTTTGAACATTATTCTTTTGTTATGTATAAGTACATGAGACTCAGAGATGTAGTCATACTTTGGAGACAGATGAGATTACTTTGTTTTTCCATACAGTGATATATACATTGTTTAGTCTTCCGCTTGCTTTTATCACTGGATCTGAAGTATGAATTACAGTTTTGGTATACTTTTACTCATGTGAATGCTTTAAATCAGACAACATTGAATCATAACCATTTTTATTGCATAAGTGACGGTCTGGAACTCGGGAGTTAAGTTTATACACGACCCCCGATTTTCAGGGTGTTACAAGTTGGTATCAGAGCATGAATAAGAGTATACTGGGCCTGGGTTATGGTCTTGCGACGTACGCTGTCGCTTCCTTTGACTTAGGTGGGTGCAAGAAGGGTCTAGAAACACTTCTAGGATCGTAGATTCGCCGATAGGCGAAGTCTAATAGGATCGATCGCAAGATCGAGTCTGTAACGTATCTCGGGTCGCGTAAAGCAACCCAAATCACTTCTAAGCTGTAGGAAGTCGGGTTGAGACGTTCTATGGGCGGTTTTAAACCGCAAAAGTGAATCCTTGGACTGTGGGATGACCACGACTCCCGTAATCAATCGCCAGGGCTTAAAAATCCCGTTTCGCCAAAAATTCTCAAAATTCCTCCTCTAAACACTCCAATATTAATTTCTTTCTTATCCATTTCATGTTAGGCATCAAACCTAATGTGAAAATAACACAAATTAGTACTTTCACAAAATGTTACAGTGAATAGTAAAATTTTATGAAAAATGACCATAAGGCCATTCTAACTTCAGTTTCTTTAGCAAATAAGGATCTAGATAGGTGTACTGGCTCCTTCTACCCCAAATTCATATGCTGCATCATATGGTTTGGTATTCGAGATTGCAATTTGGACCTGGAAAGCCCCGAACATATATTTGGGCTCATACAGACCAAAGTTCTATGAACTAGGGGGTGGGATGTGACTTTTTGGGACCCTGGGACCATGGGGGACTAGACCCATGGGGTCCCACCGGCCAAAGTGACAGTTGGCCGGCGATGCCATCGCCGGTCGGGCGATGCATCGCCGACCGACGGGGCCCATTTGAGCTGTCCTTCGGGCGCACGCCCCTAAATGGGGTCCACACCCTCCCTATATACCTCCCACCTCATAAAAGCCCCCAAATCCTACCCTTCCTTCACAAACAGCCCTCTACATAGCCCTAGTTTCGATTTTCAGCAACCCATTCCAAACTCCGGCATCCCAAACCACTTCTAGGACTCTCCTTGGCCAAAACCGACCACCACCCATCACTTATTGGGTGTTGGCAGCCTCTTTCCTTGAAGATCTCACCATTTGGAGCTCCAAAATCCCCCAAATATAGCTGAAATCGTGAGGTGATCCATCCCATCTTTTTGTTTGTATTTCTCCTTGAAACTATAGCCTTGGGAAGCTTGAAGCATCCCTCTACGACGCCTAGATTTCCTTTTCTCAGATTGGGCAGCCATTTCTCTGCATTTTTGGCGTTTTCCATGGCTTTTGTGGAAGCCATTTTGGGCCTTCTGTCACTCTCATCCATCATATCTTTGATGGGTAAGAGGAAAACTGCGACAGACGAGGCTAGGCCGAGCCGCCCCGCTCGATCGAGAAGACCGCGGGGTGGTGCCGCAAGTTCAAGCACCGCCGCAGGTCCAGCTGTAGTCCTGGAGTGCCGTACAAAGCGGGATTTGGATCCCCATGCACACCTTGGACGAATAATTTTATCAGAGATGCCTTATGGCGAATACACTGATCGTAGAGTGTTATTTGAGGCGGACGTAGATGGACAATTGTTCGGCGAATATCTATTGTTCGAACGCATTGAAGCTGCGCACTGGGGACCGATCTTTAAAGCTCACGCTTGTGTTAATGTGAGCACCGTTCGTGCCTTCTATGCTAGCATCCAGAATCCTACCTTAGAGCCTTTGCAGTTTAAAATCCCTTTTGGTAGAGATCGGATGGCTACGATCGACGTTCGGTTGATTGCGCGACTTCTCAACGTGTCTCTAGGTGATGTGCATCCAAGTGAGAAGAATTTGAGGACTAGACGTGAACGAGATCGCCGCACCAGGTTTCTGTGCGGTAAGTTGGTTCCATGGCAGCCTAATAATAGCCTCAAGGCGACGTACATGTCTGAGCATTTACGCCTGCTGCATCATATCTGCACGTTCAATGTCTATCCCAGGTCGACGAACCGCATTGAATGCACATGTCTTATGGTCGATTTCTTATTTCTGGTGGCCCAGGGAGAGAACGTATGTATGGCCACTTTCATCTTACGACAGATAGTTCTCATAGCCAGGTCGAGGAGAACATCCGAATCGCTTCCCTTTGGCCGACTTATTTGCAAGATTGCACTTGAGTTTGCCTATAGACTTGGGCCCGAATTGCCGGTATCGATTCACACCATCGATGAGTCGACAATGGTCAAGATGAAGATTGGGTCGCAATACCGTGAAAATCAACTTGAAAGGGATAGTGGTGATGACTTTGATGAAGAGGAAGATCAAAGCGAAGAAGAACCTAGAGCAGAGGTTCAGGAAGAAGCTCAGGAAGAGGCAGAAGAGGAGGCTCAGGATACTGATGAGAGCCCTCCTCCTTCTGCGCAGACTACTATCGACGACCGCATTGCTCGGATGGAGGAGAGTCAGACCGCTTTGCGAAGGGAAGTCCAAGAACTTCGAGCGGAAGTCGCTGATGCCAAGGCTGTTACAAAGAAGAAGTTTGGCAAGGTGACTCGCACCTTGAAGGAAATCCTGTGTTGCTTACAGGATAAGGGTGCTCCTCCTCCGTCACCAGACTCCGACTAGCGATGCGATCTTTGATGTTGTTATTAGTAGTTAGCCATTTCCTGTTTTATGTGTGTAAAGCCTATTAGGGCTAGTGCTTTGCTTATGTTGCTGTTGCTTAACTGTCTTAATTTTCCATGTAATTCTAGTCATGATGCTTGTAAGGATATATCCCTTGTATTGTGACAATTTTGATTAATTGAAATGCATGGAATGCCTTTGACTCTTTAAGTGAATGTTTGCGGTGTAATTGTGCAATTGAGACTGACAAGGTTGCACCCTATTTTGAATATAGGGAATGCCACCTAAGACTACGAGGAGCGCGGTTCAGCTTTCATTGTCAGAGCAGATGGATCAGACTCCCTCTCAGTCTGGCACTCGTCCGGACCCTGCTGTGGGCCCGATTCCTGAGACAGTTCGATCGTCTCAGCCTGCTGTTGGTCCTACAGATGGACCACCGCCATTTACACCATCTGTTAGAGAGCCACATCGCGCATCTACTTCCACACCGCATCCGCCACAGCCTGCTCTACCCCCCGACAGATTCGAGCAGATGATGGCTATGATGCTATAGCAGCAGCAGCTCCTGACCACCATAGTGGGGACTTTAGCCCAGGGTGGGGGTGCGACTACATCTACTCCACCTGCACCACCTGCGCATCCAGCTGAGGATGCCTATACTTACGCCCAGGATGAGGGCATGGCCCATCCTGCGCAGCCTGCTTTCCCTGCGGGGAATCCTGCCGACACACGGGGCCTATTGGAGCGATTTCAGCGCTTGCGGCCTCCTACTTTCACGGGTTCTCACAGACCCGAGGAGGCTGAGTTCTGGCTCGACCGAGTGTCGAAGATTCTACGGATGTTGCACTGCACCGAGGCTGAGCAGGTAGAGCTGGCTACCTTCCTGTTTGAGAGAGAGGCTAGTATGTGGTGAGATAGCATATTGCGGACTGTTGCTGCAGATTTCGTATGGACGTGGGTAGCATTTGAGTTCCGCTTCCATGAGAAGTATTATCCCCAGACCTACAGGCACGAGAGGGAGAATGAGTTTCTCCGTCTCAGGCAGGCAGCGATGACAGTTACCGAGTATGAGCATCGGTTCACAGAGTTGGGCAGGTACGTCCCGACGATTCTAGCTGATGAGCAGATGCGCATACGGCACTTTTTGGAGGGCTTGCGACCGGATATTCGGTCGAAGATGTGCTGTATCAGTTTCCCTTCCTATGCGGAGTTGGTTCACATGTCCATGCGGGCAGAGCAGGACGTGGATCGACTTGCGCGATCTCGAGGCCCGGCTACTTCTAGGCCGCGACCGGATTTACCAGACAGGCCCTTCGCGGGCAAGAGGCCTCGCTTTGATCCTCCTACCAGGACTACGACGCCTGTACCACCGTTTCGGTGCCCTGATTTGTCATGCACATACTGTGGGAGGACGGGCCACTTAGCGCAGAGTTGCTTTTCGAGGATGCGTGACAGTGGGTTCTCGCCGCCGCAGAAGATTGATCGTGTACGTCCACAGGCGATATCAGCACCGACTATACGGTCAACTCCTGCGCATCCTTCTTTCAGACCTACGGTATCGCAGATTCGACAGCCTCCACGGCCCTTGACACAGCGGCCGAACCGGCCACAGCAGGCTCGAGTTCATGCATTGACCGCTGAGGCAGCTACGACGCCGACTTTCCAGCATTCAGCCTTTGAGGTCAGGGCCCATATCGGAGGTACTCCCGTTCTTGTCATGGTGGACACTGGTTCCACGATTTCTTTGATATCGCGTGCCGTAGTCAGGCGTCTTGGGTTACAGACTGTCACTATGGATAGCGTGCGACTCTTTACAGCTCATGGAGATTTTTCGGATGTCACCCAGATGTGTGAGGGTTGTTTGGTTGATCTGGGAGGCAGGACGATGACTCTTGATCTGGTCGTCGATCCCTCGCTCGTTTATCTCGACGTCATTCTTGGCATGGATTGGTTGACTGCAGCGAGAGCCGAGATTGACTGCGAGACTCGTATAGTCACAGCGTACGAGCCTGAGGGTGCATCCTTCACATTTCCAGTGCGGGTAAATCTTCCCTTCCGCATTCTTAGCTACGCCACTCTATTGCGCGACGCTGGTGCCCAGGTACTTGAGCAGACGCCAGTTGTTTCTGAGTTCGGGGATCTGTTCAGGAAGATCCCTGGTTTGCCGCCCCGACGTGAGATCGATTTCACTATCGATCTGGTTCCTGGTTCTACACCCGTCTCACTGCCGACGTATCGCATGGCACCATGTGAGATGGAGGAGTTGAGGACGCAGATTGATGGTCTGCTAGAGCTTGGCTTTATACGGCCTAGCGTGTCACCTTGGGGAGCACCGGTCTTGTTCGTGAAGAAGAAGGATGGTTCGCTGCGATTGTGTATTGATTATCGCAGGCTGAACCAGCTCACGGTGAAGAACAAGTACCCTTTGCCCAGGATCGATGACTTGTTTGATCAGTTGAGAGGAGCCCAGTACTTCTCGAAGATTGATCTTCAGTCAGGTTATCATCAGCTGTGCGTCAGAGATGAGGACGTGCAGAAGACAGCATTCAGGACCAGTTTTGGCCACTACGAGTTCCTCGTGATGTCGTTCGGTCTCACGAACGCACCGGTCGTGTTCATGGATCTGATGAACCGGGTATTTCGGCCTTTCCTCTATCGATTCGTCGTTGTCTTCATTGACGACATTTTGGTCTACTCTAGGAGTCGAGAGGAGCATGAGGAGCACTTGCGTTTGGTCCTTGATACGCTCAGACGACATCAGTTGTTCGCACAGTATAAGAAGTGCGACTTCTGGAAGCAGGAGGTGAAGTTTCTGGGACACGTGGTGTCCAAGGATGACATGGCAGTTGACCTGTCTAAGGTAGCTGCGGTGCAGGACTGGGAGCAGCCTGGTTCTGTCACTGAGGTGAGGAGTTTCTTGGGACTCGCTGGCTACTATCGGCGCTTCATTCAGGACTTCTTGAAGATCGTGAGACCCTTATCTCAGTTGACACGGAAGGACGTGAAGTTCGCCTGGAATGATAAGGCGGAGTCAGCTTTTCAGGAGCTGAAGGATAGGCTTACGTCCGCCCCTGTGCTAGTATTGCCAAAGCAAGGGGTTAGATACACTATATACACTGACGCGTCTAGCGTTGGTTTGGGTTGTGTCCTTATGCAGAGGGACAGGGTAATTTCGTATGCCTCGAGACAATTAAGGAAGCACGAGGAGAATTACCCTACACACGACCTAGAGTTGGCAGCCGTTATATTCGCACTGAGACTCTGGAGACATTACCTCTACGGAGAGGAGTTCGAGCTCTTTTGCGACCACAAGAGCCTCAAGTACATATTCACGCAGCGAGACTTGAATATGAGGCAGCGGCGATGGATGGAGACGTTGAAGGACTTTAAGTTTGAAGTCTCTTACCATCCTGGGAAGGCGAACCTTGTGGCTGATGCGTTGAGCCGCAAGAAGGCGATAGAGTTTGCGGCTCCGCTGATGGTTGCCGAGTGGGATATGGTGGAGTTTTTGCGAGACTTTGAGCAGAAACTCACCGTAGAGGAACCATTTGAGTTCATCGCACACGTACAGGTGCGATCTCAGATCGATGACCGAGTCATCGAGGCGCAGAGGGACGACGCGCATCTTACTGAGCTTCGAGAGCAGGCCAGTGATGATGCTGACGCCGACTGGCGAGTTGGTATGGATGGGGGCTTACGTTACCGTGGCCGCCTATGCGTCCCAGATGTCCCTGACTTGAGACGAGAGATTCTCGAGGCTGCACATTCTACTAGACTCGCGATGCATCCAGGCAGCACGAAGATGTATCGTGACGTGAAGAGGACGTATTGGTGGGAAGGTATGAAGACCCACATAGCTGAGTTCGTGTCCCGTTGTCTCACTTGTCAGCAGGTGAAGGCAGAGCATCGCCGACCACCTGGACTTTTGCAGCCTATGCCGATTGCAGAGTGGAAGTGGGATTTCATTTCCATGGACTTCATTTCTGGGTTGCCGAAGATGAGGAAGGGGCATGATTCCATTTGGGTGATCGTCGACCGATTGACGAAGTCGGCGCACTTCCTACCGATCAGAGTTACGAACTCTGCAGACGAGCTGGCTAGATTGTACATCTGAGAGATTGTGCGTCTGCATGGAGTTCCGTTAGAGATCGTGTCGGACAGAGACACGCGGTTCACTTCTATTTTCTGGACTCGCATTCAGGAGGCTATGGGTGTGAAGTTGAAGTTCAGTACTGCCTTCCACCCACAGACGGACGGACAGACGGAGCGAGTGAACCAGATCCTGAAGGACATGTTACGAGCTTGCGCATTGGACTTCAAGGACAGTTGGGATGACTGTCTTGCATATGTGGAGTTTGCGTACAATAATAGCTTCCAGGCGAGTATCGGCATGGCACCTTATGAGGCGTTGTATGAGCGACCTTGTCGCGCACCGCATTGCTGGTTAGAGGTTGGTGAGCGTAGCTTGATTGGCCCAGAGTTGGTGCAGGCGACGTCAGAGAAGATTGATATTATTCGACGTCGGCTTCTTACAGCGCAGAGCAGACAGAAGAGCTACGCCGATACGAGACGGAGACCACTTGAGTTCACAGTCGGGGATCACGTATTTTTGCGAGTTTCCCCTATGAAGGGAGTCCTTCGGTTCGGGAAGAAGGGGAAGCTGGCACCGCGATTCATTGGTCCATTCCAGATCTTCGATCGTGTGGGAGCAGTGGCTTACCGATTGGCTTTACCCACGCCCCTCGTGAGCGTCCACAACGTATTTCATGTTTCTATGCTGAAGAAGTACGTTGCTGATCCTTCCCATATCATCAGATGGGAGCAGGTGCAGTTAGGAGAGGATGTTACTTATATCCTACGACCGACACGCATCTTAGACAGGAAGGAGCAGGTACTGCGTAGCAAGGTGATTCCCCTTGTGAAGGTACTATGGACGCATCACTCTGAAGAGGAGGCTACTTGGGAGACAGAAGCCGAGATCAGAAAGAACTACCCACAGCTTCTCGAGGAGTACGAACAGGTACAAATTTTGAGGACGAAATTATTTGTTAAGGGGGGTAGATTGTAACGCCCGTGAAAAATCCATACTTGGGTTCGAGTACCGATTTGACCCGAAATCGCGTAGAAATAATTTCCATGGAAATTAAGCGTAAGTTAGCTAGCGCAACGCTAGAGTAGCTGGGAAATAGTCCCTGATCACTTTAAATACGTTCTGCAAGACCCAAATCGCGTAGAACAAACAACTCTACAATACTCTATAACCTCGGATCAAACTCTAAGCAGGTTTGTTCTCTGGACCATATTGAAATTTTGTATTGGATTTAGACCGCGCGTCGAAGGTCCGATACCTCCTATCTTAGACCATTAGAACCGCCCAGCTGGACTTGACAATCATCTCGAAAATTAAGTCAAACCGATAATCACAGACTATTTCGTTGAACCCGGACTGAAGCGACCGCGAATAGGGACGGATTTGGAATTTCAAATTCAAATCTGGCACACGACTTGACGCGTCAGTATTGAGCGTTCTGACCGTCAGAATTCATCCAGATTACACCCTCGGATCAGGAAAAATTTCTATTTATTATCATGAGACTTTCAGCCCTGATCTACGTGCGGTGACCGCTGAACTGAAACTGGTCCGCCACGTGCGATCTGCGAACCCTGCCAGACTGAAAACTTAATACGAGGTACATCTAGTACCCATGAGCTTAAGTCTGATCGCAATCGACCAGGGGACCACCAGAAAGCAGTTTTTGGACCGAAACAGCCCCGAAATGGATAGGCACCAAGTAAACTTCGTCCCGGAGCCTATTTTCGACGATTTCAAGCTTATAAAAGGGGTTGAAACCCTCATTTCTCCTTCCCATCCGAAAATCACAAACCCTAGGAGGAAAAGAGAGAGAGTTTGAGAGAAAGAGAAGAAGAGAATTTCTCCGCTTCCAAGCCCCTGACAGTTGCTGCTTCAGCACTTCGTTCCAATCACCTGGATGGTGATTTCTCCACTTTTTCAGGTATAAAATAACCCCAAAAACTTGCTGATTTAGGGTTTACTTAGTTGCATAACATGTTAGCTAACGTATTCCATAAATCAGGCTCTCCTACTGCCGTAGACGAAGCGTACACGCTCCGTTCAAAATCCCGCAACCGTAAGAGACTAGGTGAGAATTTTAGACTCTTTGATTGACGGTTTACAACGCTTTCAATGTCGTTTAATAGTAGATTATCGACGGCATCGCCGTTTGACATGTACAACATGCTCTCCGTTTCCTGTTTCGTAAATTAACGAAGAATATGAGATTTAGGGCATTTTAGTCATTTGTAGGAAGTACGGTCTACATGCATATTTTGCTGACGTGATTGACATGGTTTGTCGCCGCATTAGAGAGTTAGGAATGCTTGCATAATCAGTTTGGCGAAGAGATTCGCCAAGTTGCGCGCTTTGGGTCGACATACTATATGTGGACTTAAGTGTGTAGTGTATGTGTTTGTATAAATGCTTGTATTAGTATGTATTGAATTGAATGATGTTATGTAGTAGTTTGAGATTGATTTCATAATTAATATGCTGACCTAAATGATTTCCTACATGTTTACCTTATGCATGATTGCACTACATGCATAGAAAGTATGCCTTGAAGATTTGCTGAAGTTGAATGTTATAACATGTGTTAACATGCTCACATGATGTATTTCGATTCCAATACTTTAACATGTAATGCTAATATGATTCCATAGATGAGTGGGACTTGACCTAGTTCAGGCAGTCGGTAACCGAGCGAATTCGTGGCTGACTGGTCATAGCCACGAACGACGCGTCGATGAACGTGTTCGTGTTGAGAGTTGGCGGCAGTGGTTAGGCCACGCGAAGTGTTTTACACACTTCATGTCGTTCAACTAGAGATGCGATCGCGCTAGTCGAGCCCGTCAAGTAACCCGACTGGCCGATGTATGTTCACCTTGTATGTATCATAACTGCTTGAACCTAGGGTACTGAACTTACCATTGTAAACCCTATTAACCGTGGTACCTTGATCCACGAAGACTCATGAGCCGGGCATGGTGGTATGGGACACCGTGGTCGAGCTGTCGGCCTACGCTGGGGCCACAAACCTCCCCGTAGTGACCAGTGAGCACCTTGACTCGTGAGCAGATTATGGTGGTATGGGACACTATATTCTAGCTGTCGGCCTACACTGATCAGGCGACGAGCCCTTTGTAGTGACCGCGAGCGTATTCTGAGTCCACGGGAGGCGACGACCCTTCCGTTGCAGTAGAGTACGGTAGGCCTGTATTGATAAGGTGATGGGGGAGAGGTGCAACGAGTGCGAGCAACAGCCCTGGCAGCCCTTGCAGTGACCTACGAAATACACATCGTATGAGATTACTAGGAGTGACGACCCTAGACAGGATCTGTGTTGGGATTGATACAAGGGAAGTACCTTAGTTTCCCAATCCTGCTGTTTGAATGGACTAATAACAACTTGGAAATCATATCACCATAGCATTGCATGTGCCTGAAAGATGTGAAGCACTTTAGGGAGTGTGGCATGCCGCAGTCGTAAGATGTTGCCGCATGATGGTGATCGTCGGTGAGGGCATACATCACGTCATATCATCTTGCATTAACAACAGTATTAGGATTGTCTGATTTACTGCTTTACTATTATCGCGTGATTGAATTGTGAACATGCTAATCTTTGCTCTATGATTCCACTGAGTTGATCACTCACTCCCACGTTACGGGATGGTGTTTGCAACACCCACCAGACCCTGTTGTAGCTGCAGGTGAGGACGAGATCCAGGAGGTGGAGCCAGAGATCGACGAGGACCGGGATGAGTTCTCGTATATGCAGTATCATGACGGCTTCCCGTAGGTGACCTGGATCGAGGGGACATCAGTGGGACTTTCTTTTTTTGAACATTATTCTTTTGTTATGTATAAGTACATGAGACTCAGAGATGTAGTCATACTTTGGAGACAGATGAGATTACTTTATTTTTCCATACAGTGATATATACATTGTTTAGTCTTCTGCTTGCTTTTATCACTGGATCTGAAGTATGAATTGCAGTTTTGGTATACTTTTACTCATGTGAATACTTTAAATCAGACAACATTGAATCATAACCATTTTTATTGCATAAGTGACGGTCTGGAACTCGGGAGTTGAGTTTATACACGACCCCCGATTTTCAGGGTGTTACAAGGCCTCACACAACTTAGTGGCACCTGTAAAAGTTGCTTCTACTACGATAACTCTCACCCAAACCATAGGGGTCGTATTCAGCCCTAAGCGCTTGACTGTAGAACACGATATCATCGAAATAGTGGACCTAGTGTCTACCAATAGAAATACGGGTGTACCTTGGATGTGGGCAGTGACCTCAAAGGCTAAAGGCACTATAATTGTTGAATCAGATGATTTAGTTGCAAGCGCATATACTCGCGCCTATTGAAAACAGTTTGGTTGTTGTGTCATAGGCCATTGAGGTGGCCTAAATTAAGGTGTAGGTGGCCTATAAGAATGTTGTGTGGGTGGTACAGAACGTAGAGGTGGAGCCGAGATAGCTGGTGGCATCTGCCAATTGATCTTCTGAGGAGGCATAAAGCCATTGTCCCTCATCATGGTAAAACAGTAGGTGTCAGCATGGCCCAACCTCTTGCAATAGGTGCATTATATATTAGGTCACCTCGGCTTTGTCGGTGGAGTCATAAGCCGAGGAGGAGAATCTGGACGTGGCCTCTTACCGAGGAACAGTCTCCTCAGCATGTATGGTTGAGGCTTAGGAACCATAGGTACATGTATGCGGGATAGCCTATCCTCATCTTGCTCAGCTCATAGGGACATGCTCACTAGCTCAGCATAGTTGTTAATGTTAGCGCAATACATCTTCGAGCGGATCTCTGGCCATAAACCCTCAGAAAATCACTGCATCTTCATTGGCTCGTTCACTAGGATTAGAGGAGCATATCTGGCCAGCTCCATGAACCTATTCTCATATTCTGCTACTGTCATCCCTCCCTAGCAGAGGTGAAGAAACTCTCCCTCCTTCTCGTTATAGTAGGTGAGAGAGAAATACTTCCCTTGGAGGCGCGTCTTAAAAGCCTCTCACGACCACACGTAACCAAGAGAAACGGTCCTAAGGACGCTATCCCACCAGAGATTGGCATCCTTCTCAAACATGTAAGTGAACAACTTAACCTGCTCTGCCTCAGTGCTGTGCAGTGGCTTCAGCATCTTAGAGATGTAGTCAAGCCAATACTCGACCTCCTCGGGTCTGTGAATACCCGCAAAAGTAAGAGGTCAGAAGCGCTGGAATCGCTCGAACAAGTCGTTGGCACCCATGTTTCTAGTAGGGTATACAGGTGGTGCAGGTGGAGTTATGCTCATGTTTTGGGCAAGGGCCCCTGCGATGGTAGTCCATATCTACTACTGCTACTGCATAAAGAGCATCATCTGCTCTAGCCTATTAGGAGGAGAAGCTACTTGAGGCTTGTGAGGCGTCGAAGTAGATGCACGATTCTGCTCTGGAACTGGTGGTGCAACAGGTGTCAGCCCATTTGTGGGGCTAGTGGCCGAGTAAGAATCTGGCATAATCTCGTGTGTTGGGCCCAAACTAGGGTCCGTATGGCTATCACTTAGGGGAGGTTCCCCATCAATCGAGTTTCCAAGTGTAAGATGTGCCGTATTCCATGTGGCCTAAGGTGGCATTCCCTATATACAACATAGGGTGCAACCCGTGTAAGATTTAGCATACAACACTCAATTTCTCAAGTATTCTATGCATTTCATAACAAAGGAGCTACATGCATTTCATCTAACCAAAATTGTCATAATACATGAGATGTAATTACATGGATCATGATAGAACATGCATGTGAACTAATCTAAGCAAAGTTTCAAACTACAATATTACTAAGCCTATTATGGCTATACATAAAAAAAAAAAAAAAAAAAATACGCAGTAAAGAAAACTAAAAGATGACTACAGGTATGACTAGTCATCCGAGTCTGGTGATGGAGGAGGGGCACCCTTGTCCTGCATGCAACATAGGATAGCCTTCAACGTGCGAGACACCTTCTTGAATTTTTGTCTCATGAAGGCTCGATTCTCTTCAAGTTTTGCCCGGGCCTCACTAACTTCCTGTTGCAGGGCGCCCTGGCCCTCCTCAAGCTGAGTCAAGCGGGCCTCTATAGTGGCCTGATCACGGTGGTACCCATGTGTAGCAGGAAGAGGTCCCTCATTAGACTCTTGGGCCCCCCTTCATCTTCCTGATCCCCATCTTCATCACTGCCCTCATCTTCGCTGCCTTCGTCATCACATCCTTCTTCACCTTCAAGAGGGAAGCGTCGCTCCAAGCCCTATTTTTTCCCTCGACATCTTCACTCTCTTCTTCCGTATCATCACTCTACTCATTAAGTTAGGCTTAGCCTCGCCCAGGCCAATGCCCATGTTGTCGAGCATGTTTTCACTGATAATGTGGATTGGGGCCACGTCTTCCACATGGAATCAGAAACAGTAGTGGTGGGTAATCTTTCATACTAGTCAACCAAAAGGCAGCGAGCAGCTTTCCCTAGTAGACCACGTAGTGCGGATGATCTGGGATAGGATAAGTGTAGGTAGGCACACTTTCTCTCCTTGCCCAACTCTAAACGAGAAATCCACCATGAACCTAGCGCATTTGGTGTGGTTACTCCACCTAGGATACACGTTATACATGCATATGTGGTTGAGCAGGTGGAACTCATTCATCATTTTGGATGAAGCGAGGCTAATTCCCCGTCTCCAACGCTCGAGCTGGCCACATAGGAATCATGTGCAGAGTCTTTTCTCTCGCTCACTAGCAAGGTTCTTCTCACTGGGGTGTACCACACCTCTTTCGACTCCCATAATGTGGGCAATCTCATCCACACCAACAATCACCTCCTGCCTTCCTAAAGGAATTGCAAACTGGAGAGGCTTCAACAACGAATTCTGAATGAGGGCGTAGAAGGTGCACACTGTGCCTTCGCTCACATGAGTGTTCCCCTCAAATATGGGACCCCACCTATTTTCCAGGAGAAAGTCGATAACTGGATAAGTCCCAAACGAATTTTCATCAACATGCGCCTCAAATACGACCTTGCAGTTGCGAAACTTACCAAGATTGATGTCCAAAAGTAGCGATCTCTCCAACAGAACTCAAGGATCGAGGTCCCGCTTGGACCTTTGCTCATGCTCGGCATTCATACTGGCTTCGGCGTCTGCCCTCTTCGTAGTACGACGTGATCGGCTATGCTCGGCCTCATCTGGGGCCTATCTCTTCTTTCCCATGAGAGAAAGGAGCATAGATATTGAGAAGATGGTGGCAAAAAGTTCAAAGAAGGCCATTGGAAGTGTAGGAAACTTAGGAAATGAGATGGGTATGTAGATTTTGAGACACAAAGATGGGTGGAAGGGGGATGGAAGAAACAAGGGGGATGGAAGGTCGTAATGGATGGGCTTTTGAGGGAAATGGTATAGATGATGCAAAATATGGAAGAAGATAGAAGATTGATGTGAAAAGTAGAAGCAGGTGGTGTCTTGAATGTATGAAAGGGGGTTTGAGAGGGAAATGGGGGGTTTTTGGAGGGTTTAGAGGGCTAGGAATTGAGTGAAATGGTAAAAGGTGAGGTACGGGGGGTCAAATAGAGGCCCCACACGTGTGACATGGCCCACCTGATCGGGTGGTGGGTGATGCGCTGCTGACCGGGAGGTGCCGCCGCCTGGGCGCTATGAAGATGGGCGGTGCACCGTCGACCAGGTAGTGCTGCCGCCCGGGCTCTGGACCGCCAGTGGTGGGACCACCTAGGGGCACTGTCCACCCCTCCTCGGGGTGTCGAAAACACATGGGACACACCCTGGGTCCCCCTGTAAATTACCATGTGGCCCCCACTTCCCTTTGAGAAACTTTCAGACTTCAATTCACACGTATTCACGCTTGTGGCGTGTTTTGAGTGTGGGATTTGCTGACGCATCGCCCAAACTCATCGATTGATGGTTTAAAAAGGGATTGGGATCATCTTTACATGATCTCATACGCATATGGGTGAAATCCAATGGTCAATTTTGCTTCAACGGTCGTATGATCCCCGATGGGTGAAACTTATATCCTATGATCATTTCTACATTTTTATCGCCCCCTCCTAAGTCAAACTATGTTAGTGTGCATCATGTTACCATAACCTAGGTCCATTTTAATCTAAATCATGCTCTGATACCAACTTTTAATGTCCTGAAAATCGGGGGTCGAGCAGAAGCTCAACTCCCGAGTTCCAATGCATCACTTATGCAACATAGATAATGATGATTAAATGTTATCTGTATTAGCACATTAAACATAAATGAGATCATACCAAATCAACATATCATACTCTAGAGATAGTTAAATTACGCAATTGGAAGACTGTGATAGATATATAAAGCATATAAGTGGTAAGTCCTCAGAATATCAACATGTTGCCAGGTTAAATAATTATATGTATAGTTTCAGAGTACATAAAATGATAAAGTGTAATTTCATATAATCCACATCCCTATAGCCCTAGTGGAGCAACTCAAGGTCTATATAGACCCGCTAAAGAGTTGCAGATAAGAAAACTCCTCGTCGTCATAAAAGGCAGGTGTAACACCCTGAATTTTTGCCAACATGGAATTAGATGTTCTTAGGCAATGAGTCAATCATAATACTTAATTGACTTCTTAAAACTCAATCCTAAAGCCTCAAATCCCCTTTCAACCCATTTCCTTTAAAATCTCACATTTTCTTCAAAACGCTCACCTTACACCACCCTATTCTTCAAATTTTCAAAGTAATTTCATATTAAACACTAATCCTTAAGTTTAAATGATGAAGAACAATAATGAAATTAAAATTTACTCTAAATATAGAATATATAACTAAATTGAGTTTTTGACCACTAACCTTTTAGAATCTCACGATATAAATAGGTTATTTGGATAAATTAGCTTCTCTTACCCCAAAAGCATCTATTGTACATCACATAACCCATTCCAAATTGAAAGAGACATCCATTTCAAATATCAGATCGGTGAAACCACATCAAACGGAGTCGGGGGCCTATCGGAGCATATCCAGGGGGCCCCACAGTGGGTCCCACATGTTTCTAGGGTCCAGGGGGCAGGGGGACATCGCCCCTGGGGTGAGCCATCACCCCAGGGTCTAGTTACCTACGACGGGCTCACCAGTTCAGTGAGGCCTCACTACCTAGCAGGCATGGCAGGCCACAGCGGGTCGGGCGGCCCATTTTCGAAAATTTTTCTACATTTTTTCGTTCAACTTTAAAAAGTTATATCTCCCTCGTTATAACTATGGTTTAGGTGATTCAAAAGCTAGATTGAAGAAAAATGAGTCTAGTTTCATATAAAAATAAGTAAAAATATAATAAAATATTTAATATATCTAAAAGTAGGTCGTTGTGACAACTGTCTGAAAATAATTCATTGGATAGCTGCTGCTTCTGGAATTTTTAGATTTTTTGTACAAGACGAAATCTCATGAAATTTGGTGGAGACAAATTAAACTTGATGATGAACTACTGAAAAAATAATTAAAATAATATACTAACTAGAAGTGCCAAAGAGGAGCATAGAATTTTCCTAGGATCTTATTCTGTCATACTTAGGGCAAAATTTAGTTAAATACTAAACTGAATACTCAGTAGAATTAGCTTGAACCACTTTAAATACAAACTACAAGACTCAAAATGAGTAAAATTACTAATTCTACGTTACCCAGAAACCTAGGATCAATCTTTAAACCCAGTTACTCTTGAGAGCATTGTGAAACTTCGTACCAGACTTGGATCGCATGTCGAAAGTCCAATAACTACGAAGCTATAAGATTATGACCACCTTACTAGACTTGACAATCACCTTAAAAATCAAGTCCAGGTGGTATCCCGGAACTATTTACTTGAGCCCAGAGCGAAGTGTCTAAGAAACGAGTATATCTTTAGGAAATGAACTGAAACTTAAGTGAATTGAGTAGGTTCGCTTGCGGGCCAAATCTAAGGATTTAGACCATCGGAATATAACCCAATTACACCCTCAGATCAAGAAAATTGTCCTACACATGTCAGTGCACTTGTGGCCCTGATCGAGTGCCGATGACCGTTGAACTGAAACTGGTCGCCACAGTCGATCTGTAAATATGATTATATTGAAAACTTAGCTTGACCTGGATCCGATGTCAGGGAGCTTAAGTCCAATCGCATTCAGCAAAGGGGCCTCTAGAAGTGCTCCGTTGGATCGGAATAGACCCTATTTGGCTATAACCTAAGTATACCTTGGCCCTGGGGCCATTCCCATCAGTTCTAGGCCTATATAAGGGCCTTAAACCCTCTCTCTCTCTCTCATTCCATAAGAATTTGGAAACCTAGGAGAGAGAAGAGAGCAAAGAGAGAGGGAAAGAGAGAAAGTGAGAGAGAGAGTTGGGGTTTCCTCATGGGATCCTTCTCTATCACTCCACGGGCTGCATCAACCCTTCTGTATCGCTATTCCGGTGATTGCGACTCCATTCTTGGATAAGAAATCCTAAACCTAGCCTATTTTAGAGATTCAAATAGAACAGATGGTGGAATAGCAAACCTATTCCCTATTATAGGTGGTTATTGTGCCGTAGACGAAGGAATAGTGTTCGAACTGAGTTCGTTACCTGTCTATCAGCATAAGGTGCGGACTATAGATGTTTAAGTTATGGTTTTCAAGGCTTTCAATGTCAGTTAATGATTTATGACTAACTTGATTGCTGTCACATGTGTTTAGATGCAAGGATTTCCGTTTATTACATATATATGTGACTATGTTGAATATAATGCATTTCATGTGTTTGTTGAAATGTTTGAATGAATATGAAATTATGATTCGTGCTTGTTATGATTGATGTTTAGGAATACATGATTGTTGTACGTATGTCAACTCCTATGTAGAAGGATTTACCATAATATGTGGTTTAACTAATTTATTACAAGTATCTAATATGTGTAGTCTAAGTGTTTGATAAAATGTCTGAATAAGAAAATGCTTATTTTTTATGTATGTAATGAGGGCGTTGAGATAGGATTCTCAGGTCCCTTACCTATAGTTACAATTCCCTTTATGTAACCTATCTTACTTCTATGTGATTTGTAGATGAAATGCCTATGTAGGATAATATGTACTCTATGTGTTCTTTAAATTGTTTATATAAAATTTATAGCTGAATTCGCTGCTACATGCTATCTTGACTAGTGCATATGAATCCCTATTGCAATTGGCTGTAATTGGGACTACGTTGTAGTCCAGGCGATCGGTAACAATTCTTGTTTGAGTGGCCGAGCTAGTCTCTCCACAATTTATGCGTTTGGTGAATTCGAGTCGTACAAGGATCACCGACAACGGTACCTTGTCGATTAATTCAGCGTACACTTGTACTAGTCGATCTCGTCTAATAAACTGATTGGCCCAATGTATGTTCACCATGTATGGACGCCACTGCTTGAACCTAAGGTTCCAAACTTACCAGTGAAAAGCCTCTTTAACCTTAGTACCTCGTCCGCTAAGACTCATGAGCCGGGCATGGTGGTATGGGACACCGTGGTCGAGCTGTCGACCTACGCCGGGGTGACGAGCCCACCCGTAGTGACCAGTGAGCAAACCAGACTCTTGAACCGAATACCGTGGTATGGGACACTGTATTTGAGCTGTCGGCCTACACTGATCAAGTGGCGAGCCCTTTGTAGTAACCTCGAACATACTCTGAGACTGCATTGAGGCAACGAGTCTTTCCGTAGTAGTAGAGTATAAACTAGGCCTACATTGATCAGGTGACTAACCCTTTGCAGCGACCTAAAATCACAATATCGTATGAGATTTACTAGGACTGACGACCCTATTATGGATCATTGTTTGGGAAATTGTACAAGGGAGGTACCTTAGCTTTCCAATCCTGTTGTATGAATAAACCTAAGTAAGAACCTGGCTAATCATGTGCATGCACCGCATTGCATATGCTTTGGTGAGGAAGAACACTTTTGGGAGGATTCTATGCGCGCTGTGAGATGAAGACGCTGAGGGACTGTAGGCAAGGTCATGCATCATTATCGCATATCATTCTTGCATTAATCAGAGTACCTAGGGATGTTTGATTGTACTGCTTTATCATTACTGCTTGACTGAATTGATAACATGTTAACCTTTGCTTTCTAGCCTCACTGAGTTGATCACTCACTCCCACATTACGGGATGGTGTTTTAAACACCAACCAACCCCTTTTTTAGTTTCAAATGATGGTGATGCTTGCAAAGAGGAGCCAAACTTTTATGATGATAAGGAGGGTTTCTCTTATATGCATCTATCAGGCGGGTCTATGTAGACCATGTTCTGATCGATAGGGTTACAGGGATACTAATTAGATGCCATTACACTTATTATTTTTTATACTTTTGGAATGCCCATGTATATTCATTTTATTCATTTTTGGAGTATACATGTATATATTTAACCTGGTGCCATGTTCACACTCTGGAGACTTTCGACAGTTTATATATATTTTATATATTTATCACAGTCTTTCGCTTGTGAAATTTAACTGTCTCTGGAGTATGATATGCTATTTTGGTATAATCTCACTCATGTTTTATGCACTAATATGAACAATATTCAATCATCATTATCTATGTTGCATAAGTGATGCGTTGAAACTCAGAAGCTGAGCTTTTGCTCGACCCCCGATTTTCATGGTGTTAAAGCAGGCTCCGTCTCGTATGCCTCACCGTCATCTGAAACTACAATAGAGTCTAGTTGATGTTTTAAAACACCATCCCAAAGTGGGAGTGAGTGATCAACTTAGTAGAGCTATAAGGTAAAGGTTAACATGTTATCAATTCAGTCAAGCAGTAATGATAAAGCAATACAATAAGCATTCCTAAGTACTCTGGTTAATGTAAAGATGATATGTATTAATGATGTATGTCCTCACCTACACTCTCTCTACAACATCATCTCACGGTCACGCATGCAACACTCCCGCTGTGCTAAACTCCAACCCCAAAGGCACATACAATGTAGTGCATGTGCATGATTAGCCAAGTTCTTAATTAGACTTATTCATATAACATGTTTGGGAAGCTAAGGTACCTCCATTTATATCATTGACCCAAAAATTGATTCATCTAGGGTCGTCAATTCTAGTTAGTCACATATAATGACAGTTCTAGGTCGCTACGGAGAGGCTCGTCACCTTAGCGCAGGCCTAGTTTATAATCGAGGTCACTACGAAAAGGCTCGTCACCTTAGCGTAGTCATAATGTATACTCGAGGTCACTACGAGAGGCTCATCACCTGATCGTAGGCCGATAGCTCGAATACAGTGTCCCATACCACTGTATTCAGCTCACGAGTTTGGTTTGCTCAATGGACACTACGAGGAGGCTCGTCACACCAGTGTAGGCCGACAGTTCGACCACAGTATCCTATATCACTACGTTCAACTTATGAGTCTTAGAGGATTGTGGTACCAAGGTTAAACGGACTTTTCACTGGAAAGTGGTACCTTAGATTTAAGCAGTAGGATCCATACATGGTGAACAAACAATGGGCCAATCGGGTTACTTGACAAGCTCGACTAGTACAAGTATACGTTGAATTAATCGACATGGAGTGCCTAAGCATTCCGCGTGGCCTAACCACTGTAGAAAAATAGCGTATGACTCGGATTCATAGAACGTGTCTTGTGTGGCTAAATGACCTTAGCCAGTAATTCGGGAATCATTACCGATTGCTTGGACTATGCAGTAGTGCCAATCATATTCAAACACAATAGGCACTCATAGGTGAAATTTAAATAGCGTGTGACAAACAATTCAAATATAAATCTCATTTGAACATTTTAACAAACACATAGTATACATGTTGTCATACATAGGCATTCCATCCATAAAGCACGTAGTAGTAAGGTAGGTTATATGAAGAAAACTGTAACCATAGATAAGGTAATTGAGAATCCTATCTCAACACCCTCATTAAATATATTTCAACAAGTATTTTCTCATTTAGGCATTTTATCAAACACTTAGATTACACATATCAACATACATGTAATAAAGTAGTTATAGTATATATTATGGCAAATCCTTTCACAAGGGATTTATCACACATACAACAACCATGTATCCTCAATTAATAATCATGACAAGCACAAATCATAATTCCATATTCATTCAAACATTTCAAAAAACACATGAAATGCATTATTTTCAACATAGTTCATATATGTGTAATACACGGAAAAACATCGCATCTAAGCACATGTGACAGCAAGAAAGGCAGTCATAAATCATTAACTGACATTGAATGCTTTGAAAACCATAACCTAAATATTTATAGTGCACACCTTCTGCCAGTAGACTCGTATCGAGCTCAGTTTGAACAATACGTCTTTGTCTATGGCACAACTGCTACTTTTATCTTGAAATAGGTTAGCTATTTCACCATTTACTTTATTTAGATCCCTAAAATAGATTAGGTTTAGGATTTATTACCCAAGAATGGAGTTAAAATCACTGGTATAGCGATACAGGTAGGATGATTTGGCACGTGGAGTGGTGGGATCGAATCCCAACAATTATCTCTCACTCTCTCTTCTCCTCACTCTTTCCTTCTCTTTTTTCTCTCTTCTCTCTCCTAGGGTTTGGAATTTCGTATATAATGAGAGAGGGGTGGGTTTATGTCCTTATATAGGCTCAGAACTAGTGTAAATGGCCCCGGGGCCATGGTATACTTAGGTTATATCCAAAGAGTGGCTGTTTCGGTCGAACAGAGCTCATTTGGAGGCCCACTTCTTGCATATAATCTGGGAAAAGTTCCCTGACATTGGATCTAGGCCAGGTTATCTGATCGGATTTGTGGATCGACAGTGGAGGACCTATTTCAGTTCAACAGTCACCGTTACTTGATCAGGGCTATAAGTACACTGACATGTGTTAAAAAATTTCCCTGATTCGAGGGTGTATTTTGGTTGAATCTCATAGTCTTAAACCTTAAATTTAGCCTGCAAGTGAACGACCCAAATCACTTAAGTTTGAGTCTATTTTCTAAAGATATTCACGTTTCTCACACACTTAACTCCAGGCTCAAGTTGTGCATTTCTAAGTACTAGTTGGACTTGATTTCTGAGATGGTCGTCAAACTAAATAAGATGGTCATAACCATATAGTTTCGAAGTAATCGAACTTTCGATGCATGGTCCAGGTCCGATACGGAGTTTCATGATGCTCCTGAGAGCAACTGGGTTTTGAGATAGATCCTAGGTTTCTAGGTAATGTAGCGTTAGCGATTCTATTGATTTTGGGTCTTGCAGTTCGTATAGAAAGCGGTTCAAGCTAATTTACCGATTAATTTATTTTAGTACTTAATTAATTTTTCATCTAATTTTTACATAATTTGATACTTAAGGATTTCTGCCTGAGGTGGTACTCGGGTCTTTGTATAGATTTTTCTGAGATGTTACAGAGCGAAAGGATGATCAGAACTGATCTTATTGGTTAGATCAAGAGTTTCAAGCCCGTACAACCTTTCCACCTTGGCAAAGAACATCAAAAGCATCAAAATGTTGTCAAAATTGTCATTGGATTGTCTTCTATTTCATTCATTACTTTGATTGAATGTACTTTATTTTTTGAGAATCAAGGGAATCTGAGGATGTTAATGAATTAAGAATAGATATCTTGTGATCATTGTTCTCTTACTTTTTCTTTGTTATCATTGAATAATTCCCCTAAAATCAAACGGATTTATTTTCTTGTTGAGACAATGCAAATACTGGACGGTTTCCTAGTCGGCTCGCTTAATACTCGGCTCGACGAAGAATTTTATTGAGACATTCTTCAAGATGACTCCTTTAGTTGTGGATGCTAGTTTTGCTAGGGCATCTACCCATGAATTTTTCATCCTTTGGACTAAGTCGACACTGCATTTATGGAATTTGCCCATCAATTCTCAAGCCTCGTTTAGGTATGCAATCATTCATGCCTCTTTCGCCTAATATTCTACGGAGATCTGATTGATGACAAGTTAAGAGTCAAGCGGACCTCGAGGACTTAAGCCTCCACTGTTAGCGCTAATTTGAGCCTTACTAGTAGCGCTTCATATTTAGCCACATTGTTCGAAGTGCCGAAGTCGAACCTTATAGCATACTAGTAGTCGTCAGGTTAGGGGTTAGGAGGAGGATTCCGGCCCCACCTGAAAGGGCCTAGCTATATGCCCTAGAGGGGGGGTGAATAGGGCAATGCCGAATAAAACTAATAATGGCGGAATAATAAAATATTTAAAGCACAATGCTGAATATAAAACAATCACAATAGCCTAAAATAAAGAGATTGATACTTTATCAGTTCTAAGGACAACCTTACACCAAAAACCAGAGGTTTAAGGTAGGACAACCTTATTTCTAGAACGTCCTTTGTATCACAAACTAAGGAGGAATAATAAGTAATGAAATCAAAATAACTTGCGGAAAATAAATCCTAAGTTATTACAACATTCATCCACACTTACTTAAAATGATTACAACATTCATCCACAAACACAAACCATAAAACTGAATGAATAAAGGAATGAAAGAATGAAGCACATCCACAACACAACGATATATAGTGGTTCGCCTGTGTGTACACCAACTGTTATCCAATAGCCACACAGATTGCTACTCCACTCCTAATATCCTCACACAGGGGATATTAGCATGCACTATCAAAATAGGTTTCACAGGTTCACCTAAAACCTTCACAATTGTGTCTTTGATCTCGGGCTTACACAATCTAAAAACCCCACAATCTGAGTTTTCTGGCTCTCCTCAGATAACCAATACAATGAGATTTTTCTGGCGAATCTCAAATAAAAACCAGAGAAAGTAAATTACAAAACATGTAAAATACCTGAATCACCTTTTGAAGAAGCCCGGTAGAACCAATCGGAGTAGAAGTTCGATTCGACATTCAAAGTCCAATACTCACTTTAAGAATGGTTCTAAGTCTAATTAATTTTAGATCAAATGGGCTAGATCTACTTGATTTTGAATCCAAGAAGAAGGAATATCAGAAATTCTCCTTTTCTAATAAGATTGGAATGTAGATCAAAATCAAATAAAAATAAGCTAGCAAAAGAAATATTAAATAAGCACAATGTAGCTTAAAATAAACACAAACTTATCTCAGAGAATAGCCTAAAGAATGCTTGAATAGAATTAATTTGAAGTGTTAAAACTTTGAAGTTCGTGCTCTATTTATAGACTGAAAAATCCCATCTACGACTGGTCTTAGGATCCTAGGACTGGTCGTAGCATCAAAGATTTTCGAAAGATTTTTGCGGGATAAGATTTTCTGTTCCACGACCGGTCCTGGGTGGTCTACGACCGGTCGTGGGTCACCTACGACTGGTCGTGAGACACCTACGACCGGTCGTAGGACCCCAAAAATGGTTGCTGAAGTTTGAGTCGTAGGCCTACGATCGGTCGAAGGATGAGTCGTAGAATTCACAAGACTGGTCGTAGGACAGTCAGAAAGATCCAAAAATCTTCAACTACCTAGGACTGGTCCTGAAAAACTTAAGACTGGTCGTAGCAAAGATAGGACTGGTCTTGAAGTCCCTATGACTGGTCTTAGAACACTCCAAACAAGCATAATAAAATATATGAGTTATGTATCTGAAATGACTTACAATAAAGCCTATCCTAAGGTCAATCTAAGGTCAAACAATCCTTGAAAGTGAGATGGACATTGAAAGTCTGTTCTCTCAGATGACCCTTAAGAGAAGCTTGTGAATATACAAAACTTGTAGTAGGCCTTCATGAGCTTGATCTTGACTTGACAAAGTCTTCTAGTAAACTTGAACTTGATCAAACCTTGAACATGCAACCTTGAAAACTTTTATTCTTGATTTCTTCATCCAAGACTTGAAAACTTTCTTCATTTAAGATCTTGTCTTGAAATGCGATGTCTTGATATGTCTTGATTGCAATGAATAGACTTCAAACATAAAACACAAGATATACAAGACATAGATATAGGTTTTGACACCACAAAACTTGACAACTAAAGGGATATGAAATCATAGCACTTACACCACCATGCTTGGAGTTGGACAATCCATCTACTTACAATGTTGCTTGGGTCAGCTTTTGTCACTTAGGCATTCCCAGTTAGTTGACCAAGCTCCATATTATTCACCATAATAATCGATCGGCCAACTTCGCGTGCCTCGCCTTTTAGGTTGGATCTTCTGGTTGGACCGAGAGATTCTTCCAAGATATCCGAGGCAACTTCGTTCTCTTGACTAGCGAGTTCAACGATGAAGTCGGCCACTACTTAGCCCTTGATAGTGTTCCTGGGTTGGTACTTGATATTGAATTCATTGATTTCGATTGTCCATTTAGTGAGCCTTCCAGACACCTCGGGCCTTTAAAGTACCTGGTGGAGAAGCTAGACGGTAAGGACCATTATTGTGTGAGCTTGGAAGTAATGGCAAAGTCATCAAGAAGAGATTATCATGGATAGGGCTAGTTTAACCAGGTCCATATATCACATCTCGGCCGGTACCAAGGCCTTGCTGACGTAATACACCGGGCATTGCTTCTCTTCAGATTCTCCGATGAGGGCCGAGCTAACTACTATTGCGGAGGCCGCTAAGTATGGTAATAAAGGTTCTCCCAATTCTGGTTTCGACAGTAGTGGGGGTGATTCCAAGTACTACTTTAACTGCTGGAATGCTTGCTCACACTCAGGGGTCTATTCTACCTTCTTATTGTGTAACGCCCTAGTTTTTGGAACCCGAGTATGACTCGTTCTTCAAAAACCTGAATGTTAGCCTATAAAATTCAGTGTAAATTTGAACCACTTATCATTAATTAGAGTTAGAGGTAAATGTAGCTAGAGTAAACCATGCATTGTATAAAAACATTCCAATCATAATAAAAATTCAAATGTAGCGCCCATACAGAACTTATACAACCCAAATGACAAAAGTTCATTAAACAAAAACATAAATCTATCGTCTAATGGTGGAGCTCAATATGGGCCGTAGGGACCCTATATAGCTCCTCATCTACTCGATCTACTCTAGTAATCCAGTGAACAACATTGGCTTGCTCTACACTTACATCAACTGATATGGTTTGATAGCACCAATGGCTATCATAGTGAGGAGTACCCTCTAAGATTGTACACTCATCATTCATAATCTATCATAAATCACAATATATGAAGAGATGCAAATTAAACAATACAATTTAAAGTCATAATCATATATTCAAAAAGAAGCTAGTCATCATAATTTTCAACATTAAGAAAATGTAATAGAAATCCCAATGAAAGGGGACGTGTCCAAACAGTCAAATAATCAATCTTATAAATTGAATAGAAAACCAAGCTTCAAACCTCTACTTCACCCAGAAATCATATCACACGTGAACACAGCAAGATGGCTAGAAAATCACTAAACGAACACCCGGTCCACTCAGAAATCACAATACGACTGAACACCATAAGATGAAGAGAGAACAACATACAAACGTCTACTTCACCCGGAAATCATATCGTACGTGAACACCACAAGATGTCTAGGAAATTGCTAAGCGAACACCCGCTCCACTCAAAAATCACAATACGACTGAACACCGTTAAATGAAGACACAAGCAACATGCAAACTCTAACTCTCCCAAAAATCATATAGTATGTGAACATCACAAGACGGCTACGAAATCGCTAAGCGAACACTCGCTCCATCAGGAAATCACAATAAGACCGAACATCGCAAGATGGCTAAAAAACCAACATACAAGACTCTACTCAACCCGAAAATCATACCGTACATGAACACCGCAAGATGGAGAGAAAATCAACTAGCCACAAAAGGGCATCAATGTTCCATTAAGGCCACAAAGGGCAAATGAATGATCTAAGTCGCATAGGGCAAATATGCAGTCCAAGCCATGTAAGGCAAGGTGTAATCCAAGCCATGTAAGGAAGATGTGCGATCCAAGTCGCACAAGTTAAATTAGACCGCAAGATGGTGAGTTCAAGATAGGTTTCATTCATTACTTCACTCAATCGCAAATGTCAAACATATAGTTAATTAACAATGTACAACTAAAGATAGCATGTTATCATCAATCATCTATGCTTGCTATAATTAAAAGATATGTTCATTATCTAATATAGGAATCAAGTGCGCAACATATTAACATGTTCACACAATAAGTTAAGTAGCTCAATCAAGTGACTTAGGAGATACTAAATGGGAAGGATTAAGGCATCATCTATGATTAATGAATTTAAGTGGGAAGCTCAAAGGGTGAGTCCTCACCTTAATTAAGCAACCTAATTAGGTGTGGCCCACTAGATAGTACAAATACAGCCAGATAGAGTCTAGTCTAATTGATAAATATGTGACCACAACCCAATCAAATCATCAAGGAGAATGGTTAGCACTTGGCTTCCAGGGTCAATACACTCAGTGAAAACTCACCGAGTTAACTCAATAACAAACAAGGGAAATGGGTTTCAATTTACCTTGATTAGATGATTTATCTTGGTGACTCGGGTTTAGGTCAACCAGCAAGGCACGGATTCAGTAGCGATCCACCGAAATGGTAGTGGCTAGGTAGATCAATGAGTCGACTCGACAATGACCCCGACCCATGCTCCCTCGCTCTCTCTCTCTCCTTCTCTTCTCCTTTCTTTCTTTCTTTCTTTTCTTCTTTCTTTTCTTTTATTTTCATTGGAATGTCCTACAATGTCTGGATCAAGCCTAAGCCTAACTCGACCCAGTCAGACTCAGCCGAGTTGACTCAATGACAACCACAATCAGCTCCCTCTCTCTTGTCGTTTCTCTTCCTCTCTGCCTTCTTCTTTCTTTCCGGTTAGAATGTCCAGCAATGGGTCTGGACGGACCAAACACACACTATGTCCAAGCCCAACTCGTCTCAGCTGAACTTAGTTTCGGCCAAGCTGACTTGGGAGCCACTAAACCCCCATTTGTCACTCATTTCTCTACCCCTCTTTCTTCCCTTCCTTCTCTTTCCTTCCCTTCTTGTTAGGATGTCCAACAAGCCTCCAGCTCGAACTAGACTCCTCCCAAACCCAGCAGTGTGTTAGATCAGCTAGCTGGTTTGGAGGTGCTGAAAAAACTATTATAACAAACCCTCCTTCTGCCTTCCCCTTCTTCTTGCTTCCTCTCCTCTCTCTTTTCTTCCTCCTTCTATCTTTCTCCTTTCTTCTAACTCCACGCTGGAACATCCAGCAATTCCCAGACTGAGTTTTGACTCGAGCATGATTTTGTTGAGTCGGGTTGGTACAACAGTGTAACGCCCGCTTTCTCTCTGTCTCTCGATTTTTCTTTACTTCTTCCCTCTACCTTGCTACTTCCCTCTCTTTTTAGACCTTCACAAGGTGTGGTCTCGACCAAAATCGCACCCAACTCGGATCGAGTCGGTGTGACTTAAACGAGGAAGACACTTCAAGCTTCAATGATAGAATAAAGCTTGATGCATTTTCCTTCAAACTACCACTGCTAGAAGGTCTAGTTTAGCTCCAAGGAGCTTGTGGGTATGGATTTTTGAAGGTTTGGGAGGGTTAGTCTGGTGGGTTCGAAGGAAGGAGGGAAACGACCATTTTTTGAGTTGCCGCAAGAATGCAAGGTGAAGAGTTGTTGCCTACTTGACGCTCATCCTTATGTTATACCCTAAATGCTCTCAGGGCCATTGGATCAAGGTTGAATGACCTAGATTCAATCTGTGGCAGGGAGGTAAGTGAAAGCATCTGGCGCAGTAAAGCTAGCATCGATTTTCCACTGAAAACTCTAATTCCACATGAGCAGGAATGGATGGTTGAGATAATCTCGCTCCAATGGCTAAGATGCATGAATCTATCATCACGCAGATCGCCAGCATGGAAGAAAAATAGAATTTTCTGTTTTTGGAAAAGATGGAAACACAAATAGCCCTATTGTGCCAGTGTTTGTGATCACACATGTGCGAGGAATCAGGTGAAACTGGGCAGGGATTGCACGGATTTGGGTCCTCTATAACATGGATGGTTTGGATTTCCAATTAAGTGATGTTGATGGGTCACGGACATCACAAATGGATAGTCCTCATTCGTATGTCGTGGGCGAGAGAATAATTTTAGAAAAATAGAAGGAAAATTCCTTTCTCTTTGTAACTGACGGGTCAACTGGGTTTGACCAGCACCTTCAGTCCAGTGCACAATGAGTGTGCACTTACTGTGCACATGCACTATGTGAAGTGGGGTCCACCGTGAGGATTTTAACTAATCCACTCCGTTCATCTATTTTGACAGCCCATATTAGGGCCCAGTCCAAAGAATAAGGCAAATCCAAGTCGTAGGTGGGCTGTATCAGCTGATAGTTGGCCTTTGAGTGGTAATTATTATCAATCCAATGATCTCTAATCTGATGCCACGATCAGAACTGTCCATCCAATTTTTGAGCCAATCAAGGCCACTACCTGTTTTAAATTGATGTCGTATTACATGGATGAGCTACAGAACATTTACCTTTTTGAGTTTTATTATGGATATCAATCGATTGGACGGTCAAATTGCCTCTAGATCTGATATTCATGTTTCCTATTGATTCCTAGTTAGCTTTAAAGAGAACTCAATGACTGGTTAAGTGATGATTAGTTAGCTTGCATGGTTTAGGTGTGGTTTGATCATTAGGCTGTCAAGGATATAATGAACCATGGATCTTACGATCTGGAGTTCAGTGTTGACAATAGATGGTTTGATTTGCTTATCAAGTGGACTAAAACCCTAAACGTAGGTCCATCTGGTGGTATGATGGTCTATGTCAAAAATCGACAGAAGGATGCATTAGTTTATGGTTGGTAACGATCAATTTATGGTTGGATCAATTTTTAACTTGGTTATTAGTGACACTTAGGGTTCTTAAGGGGATCTTAGGTGGGATTAGATGGTTTCCTAAGTATTTATCAGACACTGATTATTAGTGGTCCACCAAGGTGTCTACTCAAAATCTAACCCATCTGTCAGCTCCAACAACTTAATATGGGCCACCAATCTAACTATGAGGCAGATCCATAGTCCAAGTGGGCCTCATCTAGTGGTTTTCCGTTCAATCTAGTGATACCCGACAATCCAACAATTAGATCATGTTCATACTTATTTTTTTTCAACATCCTTAAGCATTCCCAAGCTAATTTGGATACACTTAAACTGATCCTCCCAAAGCCCGATGAATCGACAGTGGCCTTACAGAAGGTGGTCAGTCTAATGAATGATGGTTTTGGTGATTCGACATTTGATATTGACAATGACTATTTGATTTATCTATCAGGGTGATTGAACCCTAAAATAGACCTCTCTTGTGATGTGACGCTTCATCTTGGAAGATGACGGATGGATGACTTGATCTATGGGTGAAGTTTACCATTAATAGGTGAGGGTAAATGCTTAGCTAAATGCGATCCTAAATTAGGTCCTCATGGTAACACCCGAGTATTGAAAAGTACGGGGTGTCACATATTGCCCTTCAGTTGCTGAAAGAAGGGGAGACACTTGTCGATTGCCCTAAAGACAAAGTGATTGAGGGAAGCAACTCTCCTAGTGAGGGACTAGATCTCCTTCACTGTCCGAGGGGCTTCCATGTCTAACATAGAATTAATTTTATCGAGGTTCACTTTGATTCCTCTTTGAAAAAGTTGAAAGCCGAGGAATTTTCCTGAGCTGACTCTGAACGTGCACTTGGTTGAGTTCAACTTCATTTTATATCACCTCAGGATTGAGAAAGTCTCATCGAGGTCGGCCATGTGGTCGACAGCCATGACGCTTTTCACTAACATATCATGGACAAAGACCTTCATGGACCATCCGATCTATTGAATGAACATTTTGTTTACAAGCTACTGGTATGTTCTTCTAGCATTCTTCATTCCAAAAGGAATGACCCTGTACTTTTAGAGGTCTTTGTCCATGACAAAGGTCATTTCTATTTATCAGATGGATGCATCGGTATTTGATTATAGCCTGAGTATGCGTCCATGAAGCTTAAGAGTTTGTGCCTAGCCATGTTATCGACTAGTTGGTTGATTCTGGGGAGAAGAAAGCTGCCCTTAGGGCAGGCTTCATTCAAGTCAGTATAATCGATGCAAACTCACCACTTCCCATTAGACTTTTTCACCAAGATGACATTGGTGATCCATTCGGGGTAGTAGACTTCTTCAATGAACCCTACGTCCAAGAGTTTTCTGACCTCTTCGGTAATCATGGCATACCACTCTGGCTAGAATTCTCTCCTTTTCTTCTTGACCGGTCTACAGTTTGCGTCCACATTTAATTTGTGAACCATCACCTTGGGGATGATACTCGGCATGTCGTGATGGGACCAGGCGAACACATCATCATTCCTTTAGAGGAGGTTCATTAATTATTCGTGATGGTTGGGGGTCAGTAATGATCTGATTTGAACTGTTTTGGTTGGATCGGCCTCATTGAGGAGAATGATTAGGAGATCTTCTATTGGAGAACCTCTTTTTGACGAGTCTTCCCTAGGGTTAGGCAAGTTGACCACTAGAGTTTGTTTGGAGGTTTTTCTCCTCAACGCATTCAAGTAGCATTGTTGAGCCTCGCAGTGATCTCCTTGGAGATAACCTACTCCGTTCTCAGTAGGCAACTTCATCGTAAGGTGGTATGTGGATACCATGACTCTCAAGGAGTTGAGAGAAGGTCGCCTGAGGATGACATTGTAGGTCGAGGGGTAGTTCACCACCAAGAAGTCAACCATTATTGTGATCTGATTCTATCCTTCCTCGACAGTGACAGGGAGTAGAATAGCGCCTTCGAAGATGACCTTATCCCCTGCAAAGCCATGCAATGGGATTTTAACAGGTCGAAGGGATTTGTTGACCCCCATTTTATTGAACACCATGGAGAAGAGTATGTCGGCTGAGCTTCCCATGTCCACGAGAATGCGGTACACTTTCCAGTTAGCTATGGTCATGGTGCAACCAGAGCGTCGTCATGTGGATGATGGATGCCACGGGCATCCTCCTCAGAGAATGTTAAATTACATGGGTGCGTTCATTACTCTTTGGATGGTCTGCTGGCAAGATGGACATAATGGTCCGGGTCAGTGCTCCGAGCATGCGCCTTCCAGGCTCGGTTTGAATCATCGCCTCCTGCAGGCCCACCATAGATGGTGCAGATTTTGAGGCTATCATTGGTGACTCCACCCTGCTACTCGTCCTTCTGACTTGGTCATCCTTCTTTGACATATTCCCACAAGTGCCTACTACAGATGAGGGTCTTGATCTCTTCCTTGAGGTTGAAGTAGTCATTGGTGTCGTGGTCGTGGTTGCGGTGGAAGCGGTAATATTTCTACTTGTCTCATTGATCTATGCTTGTTTTCATGCAGGCCATTTCACTAGTCGTTGATCCTATACTTCTAGAAGGACTTGTTCTGGTGAGGTGTTGAGAGGGGTGTATGAGCTAAAGCAGCTCTCAAGACGCCTGCTCAGTCATCGTCCTGTGGCTGTATTCTCGTTCGGCCTCTTTTTGCTTGAGGGCGATTAGGATGGAGCCTCCTCCTAGCATTTCTTATCTTTTGTCAAGCTCTCATTGTTTTGAGTTACCTTTTAAGAGCTGAAGAGGTCCTCGACATTAGAATACTTTTTGTGCTCGATTCATCAGCTCCCTCGGGTTATCGAAGGGTTTTTTTCCTATTGAGATGAGGAACCTTCCTTCTCTAAGACCGACTATCATGGTGGTCAGAACTATCTTGTTTGAATATTCGTCAACTTGCACTACTTCCCCATTGAATCACATGATGTAATCTTTCAAAGTTTCACCTTCTTTCTACTTGATGGTGAACAAGTGGGTAGATGGATTTCGCCATTCTTTCCTGACGATGGATTGTGTTAGGAATGCTTTGTTGAGGTCGTTAAGGAGATGATTGACCTCAGCTTCAGTTGCTAGTACAGATTCGCACAGCCCCCGTCAAGGTTAAGGAGAAATTGTGACACATAATCGACTTGGATGCCGACTAGAGTTCCATCCAAGCTGTAAGACCCATATCCTAGCCTATACTGTTCCGTCGACTCCCGCGATCCTTCCCAACAAATTTCAGTGACTTGTGACCTATAATCGATATTTGTGAATGACCCTAAGTCGTATCTCGTAAATCTGAGTCAGCCTAATCCGAGACTTGTACCATTGCGACCGCACCGTCATCACGGTTCCAACGCCGTGACTCGCGCATCGATCCGATACCCTGGCTAAGAGATGTGAGTCGACGTTTATTTTGAGAAAACACAGTGCATTTACAATCTCAAGACAATCTCTACAACATGTCAAATCAATCTCTTCAATCAATCCCATCAATCACCTCATGTCAAGTACAAGAGCACCCATACTTCCTTTCTCCACAAGTCAAGCAACCACCAAGTCAACCAACCTCTCACCTCACCCATCACTCACCTCACATCCATCACCCTTCACTCTCTCTCCTTACAACCACCCATTCTCTCTCTCTCTCTCTCTTTATCTTCACACATTTTTCAAGCTAGCAAGAGTGGTGGACGTCCAACATTTTTAAGGAGAAAAAAATGCATGTGTGTGGTCCATTTTCCCATCCTAAAATCCTTCATCTTAGCTGTTCATTTCTCATCTTCCACCATCAAAGTGAAGCACAAGGAGATCGGCTTTCCGACAGACTAAGAAGATCGAACGGTGGGCACTCTATTAGGCCTAGATTTCTTTTTTTTTTTTATGAAGGGCCAAGTGAGGCCTACCGATTGATGGTATGGATCTCACTTTGGACCCTAGGTGTGGCCGATGGCTCACCTTGATTCTCATGATCATCCATGATGGGGCCATTCTCCATGGACCCCATCATGATATTTATTTTCCTTGCATTATAAGAGGTCATCTAGACCATCCATTTTGGGTGGAGAAGGATCTCCACTGTTGATCTTCAATTTGATGGGCCCACGAGTAATGGGACCCACTTGATGTATGATTGAATGCAAGGGAGGGCCCATAGTGTCGAGGTCCCTCCATCATCACGTGTCTCTCTTTCTCTCTCTCTCTCCCTCTCCATTTTTCATTTATTTTTGTGTGTGATGATATGGTTACGTGGCCCACTTAGATGGACCCCACTTTGATGTATGTATTACCACACCATCCAACCCTTTCTTGTGGTAGCCCACGTCCCTAGGTGAGGCCCACCTTAAATGAATGTGTAGGGCCAAACCGTCCAGCGTCCGAGGACGCTGGACTTAAAAAGGAAACAAAAAAATATATTAGCCTTGGTTTAAGGCTATTTGGGTGGGCCACTTGTATAGGCCCTACCTTGATGTATAAGTCCAACCCATGCCATCCATCCCTTTCCTCTGACGATTTTAGGCGTTGAGACAAAAAATGAGGCCAATCCGATCTTCTGGCGGGCCATAGCATGGAAAAAAGCATTTCCTACTGTTAAAATACACTTTGAGGTTTCTACACGCCAAAACCCATTCAATATTAGGCTTGTTTGGTCCATCTCGGGCCATGGGAAGCAATGGACGGGGTGGATTCCTCCGATGTGGGCCCCACGCATGAAAACCCATAGGAATTCCTACTTTCAAATATATATATATATATATATATACACACACACACACACACACACACACACACACACAAACGTCTGCAGTAGACACTGCTGCTGCAGAGGCACACAGGCAGCACCTACGGCAGTTTAGCGGGCAAGAGGCAGGGACCCACAGTCCCAGCCGTGGGCCCCACCATGATGTATGTTTAATATCCACACCGTTCATTGGGTGGGCCACTTCCTGAAGTGGGCTCCCACTAAAAATCATCTTGATCTTAAATTCAGATGGCCCACATGATGGGAAACAATGGGATTAAACGTCTGCCCTTGAAATCCTTTTGGGTGCAACGGAAGTTTTGGATGATTATGAAATTTGTTTTCCTATTTAGTCAGGGTCCGTGTGACCTTATTAACAGATTGGATTGCATATAAACATAATGGTGGGCCCCACGTGGGACCCACAGCGATGTATGTGTTTGTTTCCCACCATCTAGGCAGATGGTGGAGCCCTCAGTAATATATGTGTTCCGTTTGCACCATCCAGGTGGACGGTGGAACCACAAAGATATATGTGTTTATTCACACTGTCCACTGTTTGGATAGTGGAACCCACCATGATGCATATGTTGCATCCAAACCGTCTACCCATTTTGAAGGACCATTTTATGGCATGAGTTAAAGAATGAGACAGATCTTGAGTCGTGTGAACCACACTATAGGAACAGTGTTGGATTGAATGTCCACCATTAAAACCTTTGGATTACAAGGTTGGACAAGTGTGATATTTTCTTTCCCTCTAAATCCAGGTCCTTGTGACCTTATGAATAAATTAGACAGGAAATAAATGCTATGGTGAGCCTTGGGAATTTTAATGGTGGAAGTCATCATCACCATTTATATTTGGGTGTGGCCCATTTGATACATATGGGGCCAATTGGTGTGGCCCATTTGATGCACATAAGGCCCATTGAATTAGGCCCATTTTTAATGCATTCTAAGGCCCATGGGTTATGGCTCATTGCATGTACATAAGGCCCACTGGTGTGGCTCATTGATGTGGCCCACTTGATGAATATAAGGCCCATGTGATATGGCCCATTTGATGTATTCGAGGCCCAATGGGATGTATACAAGGTCTATTGCATTGTGTGAGTCCACCATGGGTTCTGTAACGATATTTATGGCGGGTCATGCCTTGAGAGCAATGTTGCTTTGACGTCCACATTGTAAGAATAATGTTGATTAAATGTCTGCATTATAACTCTCCCTAGGGCCCATCGATAGGCCCTTACTTGTTGTGTGTAGGTCGTCTAAGCCCATTTTCATTGTAAGGATAGTTCATCACTTTATAACATGCTTAGTATAGCTCTATGATTCATGCCCATATGCATCAATGTATGCTTGATATGAAGAATGTTTGATCATAGCATAAGTCGTTGGGCTGAGACATTTTCGGGACTCCTTATGAGATGGAGTGCCCCACATGAACGCGCGGTACGTGCAAGATTGTTGTATGAATGGATAGTGTGACTCATGCATCTCGCATATATGCGACTTGATCATTATACGCCCTAGCGACATCAGGGTCGTGGCCTCCATAGGCATATCGTCGATGGCTAAATGGGACACCGAAAATATTTGGTTCTAGCATTATGGACACTTAGGATGTCCTCAGGTGAAAATTCCAGAATCCCGAGGCCAGGAGGTGCCTCAACATTTAGACCGAGTGGAACATAAGTACCTAAGTGTCAAATACCAGTAGGCCGTCTCCCACTTTTCGTGGTCAGTTGGGAGGGATTGTGGCCTTATCCTCCTGAGTGAGGGGGCTATAAGTTAGGCTGAGTATGACTAGCTCGTAAATGGATCTACTATTGACGAGCCGAGTAGGTATTGGCAGACTACTGGCTAGGTGGATAGTGAGGTCTCTTCCACTCATAGGGCTGTGTAGCTAAGAAGGAGGTAGTCGGTGTGGAGTGTAGACCCCGGTGATTTTCCCAGAGATCAACTGTACTGATATTTGGACTTATTGAGCAGGAATTGCATATCCATTCATTCATTCATTCACTATCCACTAGTGCTGATGGTGCATAACTATTTGTTACGTGTACCTTCACATGGCCAGGAGTTCAGTTGGGCGCATAACTAACCTGAGATCAGGAGTTTACCACATTGTGTTTGACTATCTAAATTTAGGTATGGGACTGGTTTGGATAGAATTCTCTTGTGATGGACCCCATAGCTTGCGATACTTCGTACTATCATCCTGACTTTACATTCCAGTATGGTCATTTCATTTGCACCGCATATTACATTACATCTGCGGTACTTAGCATTTTGGGTTACTATATTTTTGCACTTATATGGCCTAGATGGACTTAGCAGGATTTTCATATTGCGTTGCATCATCGGCATCTGATATTTAGATTCCGCATTTGTATAGTCGACCCACATTGCGTATTCTATTATTAAATGATTCATGGACTTACCAGTACATTTCTGCTTACTCTGATATCGTATGATTCATAATCTTATCATTTTTCCTGCTTATCTTGATGATGTATGATTTATGGGCTTTACTGTATACTTGACACTTACCTTACACACACTTTCACCACCCTCTAAGCTTTTTATAAGCTTATGTATGATAGATGCATGCAGATGGCATTAGGTTGCAATAATGTTGAGCTTGGAGCATGCATCTATCTTCTGGAACTTTAATTTCAATATATGTATTCTCTTTTAGCATTATATTCAAATGATTATATTAGTGGATATGTGATGATGATGTTACCTTTATGATTTGGGTATTTGGGTAAACTTGTGGTTATGATTTTTATGAGACAAATATATGTTGGAAAATCCTCCTTGTAGGATCCCAGGATTGGAACCTAGCATATGTACGCTGGGGGCCGAGAATGGGGTATTATGAAGGCTGTCGGCATCGGGTTCGGTGATCGGGATTCCTGTGAATCCAATTTTCAGGTTTGAGGCATGACACAAGCCTTATAGGATTTTAGGTGCTCAGTAGGGTCACCGGAATCCAAGTACGAGGTGATAGGCGACATCTGGAACCTTGAGGGCAAAGTTGAGCTCATGATCTCACTGGTGAATGGTGGTTTTATTTCCTCCATCATTTCATCTATTGTGGTTGGGGCTTGTGTTCGGTAAACTTGGCGCATGACGCCGATCTGACCCAGTAGCTTGTCAAGCTGGGTCTCCTAAGGGTCCTTATTTTCAACGATGGTTTCAGGGGCCAAATCTTCTTCGGGTGCTTTTCCACACTTCCTCTTTTCTAGTTTATGATGTAGATTAGAAAGCATTAGTACCGAGGTCCCTGAAACATGGGACGGTGCTCGGGCAAATACGCCCCTGGATACTTTTCTTTGAGAACTGACAGGCATAGAGTTGTCGACAACCACTGGGGAAACTGCCTCTTGGTTAGGGAGGGGAAGTTATCTCTCTAGCGGTTGTCTCATCTGGCTGAGCTCATTGGCTAATGTTTCGACCTAGTTCTACAAGGAGATATAACAGCCTCCCTGATTCCGAGATCATTGCGCCGAGCTTGTAGGAGCGGACTCGGCTTGAAGTTGAGAAGATGAGTTTTGAAGGTTATGTTATCCAACGGGCTTAGGGATGACAACAACGATGGTTGGAGGTGCTTTCTTTCTTCCTTTCACCATTGTCTTTTCTCTGATAAAGCAGGAAAGACTTTGATGTCATTTCCACAGAAGGCGCCAAAAATATTAATGAAAGAATCTAAACCACCCTCTCCAGAACTCTGAGCACCTGCACAAGAGAAGAACAAAGGAGACCCTGGCTAAAGTAGGGGACCCTCCGATGCCAAATTCAGGCTAGGAATCTGGGTCTAGTCGTGTTGAAGGGTTTTGGGTGAGAGATTCTGCGTACCTGTTCCTGTAAGTGAGTCCTTTATTTATAGTGTTCGTGGGGCAGGGTGGCCCACAATCTTAGGCACTATCTTAGCCGTTAGACGAGATGTGCATGAGTGGTGAATGTCAGCAGTTACCCTGGAATCATACGGTGGATGGTTACGTACAAGTGTTGGGAGTTGGCGGTTACTTTTGAATCGTGTGTTACTGAGGGAGATCCCGAGCTGAGCTAATCGAAGATGAACTTTACTGATTGACAAGAGACAATCCGAGCTGAGCTAATCATGGCTAAGTCAATTTGAGCTGTAGCTCGGAGCTGATTGCCTGTCGGATGTATCTGTTCTCGATGGTCCCTTAGCTTTTCCAAGTCATCCAATCCTTAGTGGGCACGAGCAGGTAGAAACTTGGGATCATGCTCTGCCGAAGACTGTACCCATGGGAAAGGTTTCTAACTTCCCTTTGTGAAGTGTCATGGAAGCGGGTCGGGTGTTCGTTGAGCCGAGTTGACCTCAAAGGTGGTCGGACTACATTTGTCCATAACAGGTTTTATTCACACCGTCCATCCATTTTAAGCTAAAAAATAGGCCGATCCAAGCCTCAAATGGACCACATAGTTGTTCATCCCTATTATCGTCATTCTTCGTAAGAGCCAATTAAAGTAGATTACATGTGATTTATACAAAATCCATGTGGTGTATTCAGAGATTTGAAAAGATTTCTTAGCAAACAACAGTTATAATGCATCAAAGAGTGCCATGTTAATGTTTAAGTGGCCGATGAAGGAGCAATCGTGAAGAAATGGTTATAGGACAGATGGCAAGAGAAGAAGCAGAAGAAGCCCAGTAGTGGTGAGATTACAACAACCATTAGAATATTAAAAGGATCCAGATGGCCGGATTAAAACTAAATATAATAGGAATATTTCGTCTCATACCAACCCAATCAAATCAAATATATCTTTCAATTATCATTTTAATTACCAGTCAAATTACATTCCTCAGTGTAATCATTTACTTTTCTTGTGAAGCAAATTACATTCCTTAACGTAATTCTTTACTTTTAGCCTGTTCTTTACATTTCGTAGTGTAATCCGTAACATTAGTCAAATAGTTGGTAATTTTATCTATAATTTGAGTCTATGAACGCACATTAAATTTGGTTCTTCACTTGGAAGGGTGTTTTGCAGTTGTTCTCCGCAACCAACTGTAAGAATCCCTTCCTCATTTTACTTTATTTATACTAAAAAGTCTTTTCGTAAGGAAGGCAAAGGTGCAACCCATCATTAGAGGATGAGCACCACCCTCTAAATATCAATCATGTTTACACATTGAGCGAGTGACTAAATAGGAAACTAATCTCATTAGATCTCAGTCATATACTACATGACTGCCTATCTTGGCACTTAGGGACATAGTTGTTCAGTTTGAATTGAAGCTGCAATTTCAAATCTTGCATGCCCGCACACATATAGCCGAAAACAAAGTAGCAATAGTTTTTGGCATGCCTAGTGGGACCCTGTCTCTAATTTACCGGTGTGTTATTCCCAATTATGAATAGAAGAAGTGCTCGCATTATTGGAGTCGATCCTTCAACCCCAACTACACCACCTCTAGTCGAGGATGTGCCGATTTCAGCAATCCCTGAGACGTTGATTTTAAATAATAGTCCAATACTTGGTACTAGAGATCAGGGAGGAGCATCGACCTCTCATACTGTTCTCTTAGATGAGATAGTTATCATGCTCTGAGATGTATAGCTGAGCATTTAACTTATACAAGAATATGGAACGGTCCAAGGAGAGCAATTCTATATTCAAGCTGAAAATACCAATTGATATATGTGAAAGTACCCTGGTTTGTCAATTAGCATGAAGGTTGAGCCGATACGTCAGGAGAACCCGATAAGAAGATTATTAAAGCCATTGCCTCAACCGGATGTGTCTTCTGAGTCGTCAAAGGTAAATTATGCCTCACATCCCATGTCCCAAAACACCCGGGTAAATAAATCCTTAAAAACCTTAGAATAATATAGGAAGTAAAAGTCTGAAAACTTATTCTTACCAGGAAAATTTTCTAAGTTTTTAAGCTTAATTCGATGACATTGAGCTTTTGTTGATGACATCGAGCTTTTGTCGATGACATTGAACACTTAATGTCGATGACATCAAACAAGCTTCGATAACATCAAATTGAGACATTTTATGTCCAGCAACTACTAAGTATTTAGACAGAATTTTTGATAAATCGAATATACCTTCGATGACATCGAACATCAGTAATCGATGACATCGAAGGCTAGTCGATAACATCGAAGGACTTAAAGCATTATCCAGGAAACATTTTTTGAAAAATATTCTGATATTTCTCGAGTAATCGAACGAGCTTTGATGTCATCGACATTCAAATTTTGATGACATCGGAAGGGTTCGATAATATCAAATCTGGACTAGGTTGTGTCCAATAAGCTTACAGGAAAATCTGTGAAAAGGTTCGAGGAATCAAGATAGCCTCGTTGATAATGATATTTGAATGTCGATGACATTGAGGACGTGTCGATGAAATCGAATAGTGAACAAAAGTGTCCAGTGAACTTTTATGATATATCATCTAAAAAGATCGAGGAATCGAACTGGGATTCGATGACATCATAATTTGAATTTCGATATCATCGAACTAGGTTCGATGACATCGAAGCCTTCCTTTAAAAGTCCAGTAAGCCTTGAGCAATGTCATGTCAAGGAATTGAATAGTGATTTGATGACATCGCAATTCAAAATTTGATGATATTGAATCTGTTTCGATGATATCAATCTTCTATTAAAAGTTCCCAGAATGTGTTTTTAGTTGAGTTCATATCATCAAACCGATTCTCGATGGCATCGAAAGCATACGTTCGATGAGATTGAATCTAGTTCGATGACATCGAGCTCAGTCAATCACTGACACTTTTATTTCTATTAGGACTTTTTGTCTTTATAAGGAGAGCTTGTTTTCAGTTGTTGTATTGAGAAAAAGAGAGAGAGCTTTGAGAGAATACTTGCATATCACCTACCCTAGGCCCTTTTTCTTATGAGAGTTCATCCTTTAATCCACCCTTATCATTGATATTCAGTAGAGTGGATTTGTGAATGAACTTCCTCATTCAAGGATCATCCAGCTATCATCTTAATGGTAAATCATTGAGCTATGATCCCTTGATTGCTTAAAACCTTGGAATCACTCTATCTCTTAATGATTATCATTCATTAGAGTGATTCTAATAAACCTTGACCTAACCCCGTCACCTTACATTGGAGCATCATCAGTGTTGAAGATCAAGGGAGCTGAAGAATCTCCATCATCAAGGGAGTATATCTTCATCAACGTGCAGAATGGGGCTCATCTACTTATCAGTAAGTCATTAGAGTCCAGAGACCCTGTTGATCATTCCTTGTGTAAGATTAGGTCACAGGTACATCTCACTCTTTCAAGCCCTCATAGGATGCCTCCGATGGGAGAATATGTTTGGGTGTTGTGTGTTGACCTTTGCTCTTATGTAAGGCATAAACTTAGGTCCTTTGTTTAGGTCCTTGGCCTGGGTGGCCTAAACTAGGGTCCTTGTGTGGATCCTTGACTGTGTGGCCTAAACTAGGGTCCTTGTGTGGATCTTTAGCCTGTGTGGTTTAAACCCAGGTTCCTTGTGTGGATCATTTGCTCTTGTGTAGGGCATAAAACTTATATCCTTCATATTGACCTTTGCTCTTGTGTAGGGCATAAACTTTTACCTTGTGTAGGCATGTCTAGTTCCTTGTGTAGGTCCTAGAGTCGACCTTGGGTAGGTTGTAATGGTTACAGGTGAAACTGATTTAAAACCTCCGTTAGTAAAATCCAGTGCACTCAAGGATTGAGTGCGTCCGCCGGAGTGGAGTAGGCACATAGCCAAGCCACTATAAACAACTGTGCTTTGGATTGATATTTGTGTATTCATTTATTATGCTTACTCAGAATGATTACATGAAACATGATAGCATGAATGTTTAAAATTGCTAAGAAGCACATCCCACGCACACTGTCACATAATTCATCCTTCATAAATAAATTACTAATCTTATTTGAATATTGAAAAATCTTGTGATTAGATCCTCTACTTGGCTTGGAAGTTATTAGAGTTAAATGAGTATATCTTGATGAGTGCATAATAGATCAAGATTAGGATTAATAGGATCTTTAGTTATTGAAGAAAAGTATATAAAGTCCTATTCACCCCCATCTAGGACACTTTGACCTATTCTGACTTCTACTATAACGGTCTTACCGCGATTTCAATCTGGATAGCTAGATTGAGGCCATGCATCGATTGATGATTATGATGGCTGAGTGAATGTCATTGATAATGCAGTACAATGCCGAAGGAAGTTCTATCGGTAATGAAACTCTGTTGCCATTTATGCCACCTCTGCAATGGAATCCACTACTGGTCCCAGTCTAGCAGATAAGAAATGTTCCACCTTCTGTGAATGGTAGGCGACCGGATCGAGAGACTAGGAACTTTATACCTAAAAATTGAAATCAGGGATTGCTAGGTAGATTCAATCACTAACAATTTTCTAGATTCCAGGATAATGTGAACCGATTTGGCCCTGACTAACCGCCAGTCTTAGAACCTCAGCAGATGAATTGCGACCAAATTGTGGAAATCATCCAAGAAGTTACTGGTCAAGTACTTGACCGCAATACTATCCCAATGTATCATAAATCATACCCCGAGTAGATAGATCGGCAACACCCATTGCCAAGGAACTATCAACCAAATTTTTCCTTATTTTCAAGCAAACTTGGTCAGTTAACTATTGAACATGTTGGTCAATTTACAATGCAATGTAGAGAATTGGCCAATAATGATTATCATAAATTACAATTATTTGGTATTTCACTAACATCATCTACCTTTACATCGTATTTGAACTTATTGCTAGAATCAGTACACACTTGGCAAGAAATGGAAAAAAAGTTCCATGTTGAGTTCTTTTCTAAGAACAAATAAATAATTATGGTTGATCTCACCCATTTTCGGCAATTTCCTAGAGAGACGTGTGAGAGCTATATCACATAGTTTAAGCGGGCGAAAAGCCTTACAAGGTTGTTATGACTGAAGTCGAATTTATGCAACTTGCATAAGATGGGCTCAAGTATAAACTTTACAAGAAGTTCATAGGCACAAATTTCATAGATTTATATGACCTAATTAATAAGGTCTCTCGCTATGAGGAACTCTTGCAAGAAGGAACTAGGTAATGCAATGACCCGAATTATGAGGTCACAATTGCTAAAGTGGTGGCTAAGAAGGCACTAGTATGTTCTACATTGGTCAAAGTGGAATCTACCGCATCGACATCTTAAAGGACTCAAAAGATCTACACTTTTGATATTATAAGAGCTGAAGAGATATTTGATATCCTGCTGGCTGAAAATTTTATCAAAATTCCTATGAATCATAAGATACCCTCAGCTGAAGACTAAGTATTGGAAATATCATGGAACTCGGTCTCATTCGACTAACAAATGCATTGTGTTTAGGAACATCATCCAGGATCACATTGATGATATTGCAAATTGCTGAAGTTTCTTAAAAAAGGTGAGGAGGCCATGTTGATCGATATGAACCCATTCCCTTCCAATCTTGAGGTCAACATGGTCACAACCAATTTGAGAAATTAGCCACGGATGAAGGTCGATCTTGGCTTAAGTAATCAATAAGAGGTATCAAGACGACTAGCACGGGGTCGGCATTAGCCATATCATTCGAATAATAATTGATTGAATGTTGTTCAATGAGCTGGTTAAGGTTCGTAACTTTGTGATTGATCTGCTCGAAGAACTATTCCTGGGTGGGGGATCCTCCCGAATTAAGATGGAGAGGTCGTCACATGGCCCCTAGGCCAGTCAAAGGGAATGAACAACATCGACCACAACGGATGGCTCCGGATCAGCAAATTGAACTACCAAGCCATAGGATACTCAAAACCCTAACAACTCAAGACAGAATATGGAAGTGAGTCAAGCATACAAAATTCCCAGCGGCGCTATAAGCGCTAACCCGAACTCAAAAACATTAATGACAAAGGCATTAGGATACGATAAGGAAGAAATTGGAAGAAGTAACAAAACCCCCTCGGTCAAAAATGACTCAACCTAAACACAGTTAGGGCAGTACCATCTCTCATGTTGTAAAAATAAGAATCAAATGTTCTCGATTAGCTTAGTTAGTCTGCAAGTCCTAAGGAGGAAGACAGTTGTGGTAACCTATTAGACTACTTCATCGATGAGTGCTTCATAGCGGAAGAATGGTTGGCCAATGAACTGACTTTGACTGAGAAGCACTGAAAATTGCCTCACCAACAAATGCCTTGGTCAACCTTGCGGCTAATGAAAGCACTCACCCAATAGAAGATTGTAAAATAGAAGTAGATCCTAAATCACTAAGGGGTAATGTCCAAATGATGGAATTATGCTTGGGACATTGCCACCAGTTGTGTTTCATTCCAACATAGTTTTCACATTGCCTTCCATTTTTCAAGCTAGGCCAACCCAGCTAAACAAGACGGTGGGTGATGTGGAAGAATATACTCCCCTAGTAATAATACAATATACTTCTTTCCCATTCGAAGAAGATGCTAGAAATGAATCCAAGGCTGATGAAGCCCCTAATGTTAACACCATCACATTAGAGGCAGGAGTACATCTGAAAGGGTGGTCACAGATAAATCTACCCATGGCATGATGCTATATCTCAAGCTGTTATACATATCAACCCACCTTGAAGGGCGCTCCGTTACTAAAATTTTGGTCGACAATGGGGCCGTTGTTAACCTTTTGCCATTAAGAATGATGGCTAAATTGGAAAAAATTGTGGTTGATTTGATTCCATCAGAGGTTGCCATTAGTAATTTCATCGGTCATTTCATGAATACTCATGGTGTTTTACCAGTCAATCTGATTGTTGGAACCAAGACAGTATTAACGCCATTTTTCATGGTTGATACCTCATCAAGCTATAATTCTTTATTAGGGAGGGACTAGATTCATTTGTTTGCATGTATCCCGTCCTCCCTACATTAGTACATGATTTTCTATAACCAAGATAAGGTCAAATTGGTCCTGGACGATCACTAAGGACCCGGATGACATAGCCCGGATGCACAGGGTTAGTCCACCCATCGATGGGTGGAGGGTGGCCACAAACGATGTAAGGGTCGTCACTCAAACACAATTGTGGAGCAGTCGCGACATCATTACAGTTTGATGTAATAGGCACATAGCCTCATTGAATTTTCATTGGTCACTATGGGGAGGCTCGTCACCCTATCATAGGCCAATAGCACGGACACGGTGTCACATGCCACCATACCCAGCTCTTGAGACTCGGGGATCGTATCACTAATGGTTGTTAGTAGACTTCTCAAGAGTATGAGGTAGTCTAGATTTAGGCAAGCGTGATCATACATGGTGGACACACATGGTTGGTCAGATATTAGGCTAATTTGGTTGACTAGGGCGAACCTTGGCGTAACCGGCATTGGGCGCAAGCATCTTATGTAGTCTGACTATTGTCGGTTGTCTACTTTTGACCTTGGTCAATCGGACTAGTCTCGGACGACCGATCTAATCAGGGTCATCCTCATGGATTCGTGGTTTTTCGGATAACCCGACTACCCAATAACACTAAGAAATTAACTACCATGACTATAAGGGGGAATATAAATAGTGAATTAGGAAATTATACTTCATTAGGCATTTTATCTAACATGCAAGCTGTATTATAATTGAGGTAGCTATTCATGAGGGGTAAAATAAACTAAATGCATACATAAGTGAGTAATAGGAAGTACGAGCATTAAATCAACATATTCAACCTACTCTAGTAACCAATTGAGCACACAGGCTTCATCACACACATGGATAGCAATTCATGAAAAGTAAATGAGCACATGAGTGCACACTGGTTAGCATGCATTCGTCCATTCATTACACAAATCATTAATTGTAACATGGGTTCAATAAAGGGCAACCTAGGGGAAATGGTTCGCCCCTTAGATTGGTACATCGAATTCAGACTCGCTCCTAGGGCTAGGGTTCTATAGGTCGGCTTACCATTGTCCTGCACCAGGATGGTTAGCTCGTAAGGGTACATGTAATCGGCCCTCAAGCCCCAAATCTCATGGAAAGGCTTGATTGTTACCTCTATTTGTCGTCAAGGCAATTCTGACGGTGCGGCGCATTCATAGCTACGTCGCGGGCTAGCGAGGATGGGGTGAATTCTCCAATCATCCCACTCCTACACTTCCTCTCCCTCTTCTCTTCTCTCTCCCTCTCTTGTTACAAGTGAAAATTCGTACGGGAGTGAGAGAGTGGGAAATGTGGCTATTTATAGTGCCAGAATGTGCAAAAATGGCCCCAGTACCCCTTTTCCCATTAAACTTGCCCTTGGAGAGGCTGTTTTTGATTTAAAGAGTCTTTCCGGAGGCCCATTAGCTTATCTACACTAGGGGGCAGGTGTCTTGCTATGGGATTTGTCAGGCATTTGTCCTAATATCTCATCATTCCATAGGATCCCGTGGTCCTCCCAGTCGAATTCTGGTGACCCGTGACTTGTAGATATTATTTACGCGTGACCTTAAATCACAGCCTGTAAACCTGAGTCAACTCAACCCGAGACCTATGCCATTGCGACTGCATCATCGTCGTGGTTCCAATGTCACGTCTCGTGCGTCAATGTGACGCTTAGATAATAAGATGTGGCCCATGCATTATTATGGTCGTGGACCGCACATTGCAAGACCCACCTATGCCATATGGCACCATTTCCTAGGCAGTCATGAGGGTGATGTCATCACCCCATGCTTGCTAGGTAATGATGGCATGTTCTTCCCCATGCTCTTACACATGAAATGATTACCTTACACCCATTATGGTAACTAACCATGCCTCCTTACAATCTAATCATTGCCTAGAAACTACCCCTTCTCTCTCTCTTATCTCTCTCCCTCTCTCTTTCATTTTCATTTCTCTTTAGCAAGAGAAGCCATGGACATCCCAACCCATCCCCATTTTCCAGCCCTTTGCTAGCTCCTTTCCTCCCAATCCAACCCTCTAAACCCCATCTCAACCATTGATTTCTCTTCCCTTGGAGCTCTAGAACCTAGTGGTAGAAGAAGATCAAGATCCAAGGTGGGTGCCTGTTTAGGACTAGATCTTTCTTTTCTTTCTTAGATCTTTATCTTTTATTACATAGGATCATGTAGTACCCACCAATCAATGGTGGAGGTCCTACTTGATCCTTTGGATGTGGCCGATGGCCCATCCTTATTGCATGCATGATCCATGATGGAGCCATTCTCCATGGACCCCATCATGATGTTTTATTTGAATCCATGTTATTGATGGGTCATCTAGACCCTTGAGTTGTGGTGGGGATGGCATCCCCACCTTAGATTCTTTTATGTAGGGCCATGCAATACATGGGACCCATATGATGATTATAATGTATGGTTTGGATCTTATGAGGGGCTCATAGTGGCAAGGTCCCCTCCCTTTGCCTGGTCTCTCTTCTTCTCTCTTTCTCTCTTTCCTTTTTATGTTGATGATGTGTGTGACCCACCTAATGTTGCATGTGTGGGACATCCACTATCCAGAATTTTCTGGACATCCAGCGAATTTCAGATGGGTTGGACGTCTAGTTGGTGAAGCCCACCTTGCTGTCTATTTCGAGCCAGCCTGGATGAAGGGAGAGACACAAATGTCGGCGTGATTCTGGGGCCGTGTGGCCCACCCTGATGGACCCGACTGTAATGTATGTATCATGTCTACGCCATCCATGTGATGGGCCCACCTTGCTGGACTGTCCAGTGGACGAGCTTGCTGCCTGTCCGTCTGGATAGGCCTGCATGAAGGAAAACACAAATATTAGCTTAAATCCAAAGTTGGTGGGGCCCACATGTGTGGACCCACCTTAAATGTATGTATTTTATAGCCACACTGTCCATTTATTTTTCTGGACTTGGGACTCACCCCACACGTGCTGCATGTGTTGGAGGTGGGGCCCACCTTTAGGTACGTGTGAAATCCATACTGTCTAGGCCATGGGACTTGTTGTGATATATGTGTTTTATCCACCCCACTCATCCAGGTGGGTTGGACATGGGCCCACCATGATGAACGTGTTTTATCCAAGCCGTTCATGTGGGACGTGGACCCCACCATGATTTGTGTATTCTATTCCTCATCATCCATCCTACTAGACGGAGGGACCAACAAGATGTGTGTGTTGTATATCCACCTGGCCAGCAGTGGCGAGGTCCATTTTATGTGGCAACAGGCCCATCTTGATGCATGTGTTGCAAGCACTTTGTCCATCTATTTTTCTGGACCTTTAGGCTGACCTGTGAACCCCACCTTGATGTGTATATTTTGCATGTTGTCCACTCATTTTCTAGAATATATGGGCTGCCCCATCAGGCCCACTATGTTGTATGTGATACACACACTACCCATCCCTTGTGCCTAACCCATGGTCTCTTGTGTGAGATCCAATGTGATGAATTTGTGTCCCATTTGGTGAGGCCCATTGTGATGTATATGTGGCCCATTTGGTGAGGCCCATTATGATGAATATGAGGCCTTTGTGTGAGGCCCAATGGAATGTGTATGAGGTCCTTGAGTGAGGCCTATTGTGATGTATATGTGGCCCATTTGGTGAGGCCCATTATGATGAATATGAGGCTTTTGTGTGAGGCCCAATGGGATATGTATGAGGCCCTTGAGTGAGGCCCATTGTGATGTATATGTGGCCCATTTGATGAGGCCCAATGTAGTGTACAAGAGGCCCATATGGTGAGGCCCAATGTGATATATGAGAGGCCTATGTGGTGAGTTCGTTATTATGTGTAAACCCATCATGATGTATATAGTAATGTTTGTGATGCCCAACTATTGTCCTAGCTAGTACAAGGCCTTAGGCCCCCATCATGAGATAGATTTTAATGGGCCACGCCTTGGGAGCAATGATGGTTAAATGTTCACATTGTAAAAGAAATGGTGGTTAAATGTTCACCTTGTAATCCTCCATAGGCCCATCCTTAGGCCTATTCTCAGCTCTCCTTGTTGTGGGCTAACCCAAATTGATGGGCCCCCACTATTATTAGTATAATCCATCTCACCTTATTGGGTTATCCCAATTCTTTGAGCCCCTATTGAAACTAGTAGAAGTACCCAAACCTAGAAGCCCACTCTTGTTCTTAGGCCCACGAGTAGGCCATCTAGGCGATCCTTATTATGAGAAGGACGCATAATCTCCTCTTGCCATACACTACTAGAAAACAGGGCAGCGTTGACTGTTAAAAACCATTGGTAATGACCTTCCTTGACGGATTGTAGCCGTCGCAAGGTCCATCAATAAAGGGTGCATCGGCGTTGCTCGTCGATAAATTAAAACTGTCGGCATTTTCGACAGCTAAGACCGTCGGGCGACAGTCAAAACTGTTGGCATTTTCGACGGCTAAAACCGTTGGTGTTTTCGACAGTAAGAGCAACGGTAAAAACCGTCAGCATTTCTGACGGTTTTTAGCCGTCAGTGATTCTCATAAATTAAAAATAAAATAAAATATTTAATATATCATCCATTGAATTTGGATGATATATTTCTTGCTTTTCTATTGTGTAGACTTACCTTCTCAAATAGGTTGGTTCGGCTTTGGAGAAGTGAGTATATCTAGAAATGGATGTGTGTGTTGATCAACGAGCACATCCATTTCTAGAATACCCATTTCTCCAAAGCCCTGAATGAACCAACCTATTTGAGAAGGTAAGTCTACACAATAGAAAAGCACATGCATGGCATACCAAAAACTTTTAAAAGCAACAAGAAACAAAAACTAGCATGGCATACCAAAAATAACTTACATCTCTTTCAACTTGTGAGAAGAACATGAAAGCAGACATAACTCTCTTTGGTGCATTAGGATCCTTTTTCTTCTTTGGTTTTCTCTTCTTTGAACAATCTTCATCTCCATCTTTAGATTTCCTCATAGAAGAAGATGCCTTAAGAGCAGCTGCTTCTTTCTTAGCTTCCTTCTTGGGAGGCTTCTAAAATGGGAAGAAAAGAGACAAGAAAGTATTAACTTTCATTGCCTGGCATTGATGAAAAAGCTATAGTATGTAATCAAAAGCACCAAAACATTCTAAAATAGCAATGACGATTGCATAAATTTCCATGTCAAACTCAAGTATCAAAACTTTCTAGTTATCCAACTTCTATTGAAACAAGGTAAGGGGTAAAAACAAGGGAGTTGTAGTTTACTTCTTTGTCATCACTGTTTTCACTAGCATATGATTATTCATCTCTAGAATCATTAGTAGGAGAGCCTCCATAATCCTTCTCCGCAACAAAGTCTTCATCCTTGTCAGTTTCACACTCATCATCTTCCTCATTAGTATGAAAACCATCCATATTATCATCATTGCCATCTTCCTCTTTACCAGCTTTTGTCCACAAAATAAGCGGAATAAAAAGGTAAAACTAAAAAGAGTGATCATAAGGAAAGCATGATGCACATTGATTTTCAGTTACGAATTTGAGTTTATTAGTATAAAGAAAAGGAAAGATGAAAAAGAAAAGAAAACGCACCCAATGAAATGAGCAGTACCTGCAACTTGATCCTTGTAAACAACAAGCAGGTCAAGTGTTGCTCTAAACACACATTCCAGTGCTTCTCCGGGTAATTGGTTCGTAGGAAGTGCAAGAAGGGCCCCGCCAGCTGACCGGTCATGTGGGCCCCCACGCACGTGTGGGACCTCCCCTCCCACTCTAAAAACCCTCATTTGGGATTTTTTACAAAATCCAACTCTCCTTCACTCCATATTCTCTCCCAAATCTCTCAAATTCTTCTTTATCTCTAATCCATTACACTAACCCACCTTCCAAGCTTCAAATCTCTTTCTCTTTCATCACAACTCTCCCATTTATCATTCCAAGTGCTTCAAACCCTACTACCTCTTCAATTTCCTCTCAAATCTCCTTCCATACCTCTAGAACACCTCCTTTCCCCCTTTTTTTTTTCATCATTTCCCTCCTTCCTTCCCAATTGAGAACACAAACCCCTTTGTGTTCCTCAAAACTCTAATACTCACCAACCCATCCTATTTTCATGGCTTTCTTTGCGGTGGTCACCACCATCTTCTCCATCTTTACGCTCTTGTCTCTCATGGTAAGGAAAAGAGGGGCCCCGGATGAGCCCAAGCCAAGCCGACCGTGTCGTCCTACGAGGAGGGCGGACGCCGAAGCAAGTACCAGTGTCGAGCGAGAGCGGACGTCCAAGAGGGACCTCGATCCTCGAATTTCGTTGGAGAGATCTCTATTACTGAACATCGGTCTTAGTAAGTTTTGCAACTGCAAGGTCTTGTTTGAAGCACACGTCGATAAGAAGATGTTTGGGACATACTTAGTCATCAACTTTCTCACTGATAATGGGTGGGGTCCCATATTCGAGGCAAAGGAGCCTATAAGAAAGAGCATGGTGCGCACCTTCTATGCCCTCATTCCGAACCTGTTGTCGAAGCCTCTCTAGTTTTTCATTCCTCTCGGTAGGCAGGAAATTACGATTGGTGTGGATGACATTGCTCGTGTCATGGGTATTGAGAAGGGATTGGTGCATGCTAGCGAGAAGGATTGCATTAGTGAGCAGGAAAAGAGATTCCGCACACAATTCCTCTGTGGACAGCAGAGCATCGGAGGCGGGGGACTGACCTCACTTCAAGTAAAATGAGAAATGACTTCCGTCTGCTCTATAATATATGCATGTATAACGTGTATCCCCGATCAAGAAACCGCACAGAGTGTACGAGGTTCATGGTGGACTTCTTGTTTTGAGTTGGAAAAGGAGACAAAGTATGTTTACCCACTCTCGCCTTGACGCAGATAATTAAAGCGACAAGGTCCAATAGGGAAAGCATCGTGCTACCATTTGGCCAACTGATTTATAAGATTGCCTGCCACTACAACTTCTAACTCCACATGGATGATGTCACCCCAATCCATATTATTGATGTAAGTACACTTGATAGTATGGGAATTGGCGAAAGGCAATGTCGAGGCCGCCTTGGGGAGCAGAGTGACGATACTGATGAGGGAAGTGATGAGATCAAGGAGAGCGAGGGTGAGGAACAAAGTGGCGATGAAGATGACAATGGTGGTGAGGAGGAAGGGCAAAAAGAGGAAGAATTGGAGGCCCAAGACACTGATGAGTGCTTTCCTCTTGCTATTTGGGTGCACGACAGTGATCGGGCTGCCAAGGAAGCCCGCTTGGCTCAACTTGAGGAGGGCCAAGTTGGTTTACGGTAGGAAATCCAGGATACCCAGGCCGAAGTGAGTCAGAAGTTTGAAGAGACCGAGGCCTTCATGAAACGGAAGCTCAAGAAGGTGTCTCACACCTTGAGGGCCATCTTGTGCTGTGTACAGGACAAGAGTGTGCCTCCACCATCGCCAGATTCTGACGACCAGTCGCGCATGTCGTCGTCTTTTTAGTTTATTTTGTGTGTTTTCTTTTCTCATTGTCATGTATAGCCTCGCTAGGCAAAGTAATGTGGTAGGTTGGTTTGTAGGTTGTAGTGTTTGAAATCCTACTTGTATTAGCTCACACGCATCTTCTGTCATGATCCATGTAATATTGTATCTCATATATTGTGACAATTTTGGTGAATGAAATGCATGAAGTTTCTTTAAGCTATTTGAGAATGTTGTGTGGTTGAGTTTGTGAGTATGTTAAATCTGACTTGGGTTGCACCCTATGTTGTGTATAGGGAATGCCACCTAAGGCCGCATGGAGTTCGACACGTCTCACTTTTGTCGATTCGATTAACGAGGCACCTCCCCTGAGCAATAGCCAGACGGATCCTAGTCTGGGCCCGACTCACGATACTATGTCGAGTTCTCAGCCGGCCACTGGCCCCACTAATGGGCCGACACCTGTTGCAACATCGGTTCCTGAGTAGAACCGTGTGTCTACTTCGACGCCGCACATACCTCCGTCTGCTCCCCCTATTGATAGGTTAGAGCAAATGATGCTCTTGATGCAGCAGCAGAAGCAACAGTAGCAGCAGCAGTTTTTGTCCACCATAGCAGGGATCTTTTCCCAGAGCATGGGTGTAGCCTTGCCTGCACCTCTTGTGTAGGCTACGGGTAATATGAGTGCTAGTGGCCTATTCGAGCGATTCCAGCACTTTCGACCTCCTACTTTTGCGAGTACTCACAGACCCGAGGAAGCCGAGTATTGGCTCGACCGCATCTCTAAGATGTTGAGGCCACTGTACTGCACCGAGGCAGAGCAGGTGGAGCTAGTCACCTATATGTTCGAGAAGGAGGCCACTCTCTGGTCGGACAGTGTCCTTTGGACCATCGTTGTTGGGTACATATGGATGTGGGAGGCCTTTGAGATGCGCTTCTACTAGAAGTACTTTCCTCTCACGTATCGACACGAGAAGGAAAGTGAGTTCCTTCACCTCCGTAAGGGAGGGATGTCTGTTGCAAAGTACGAGAACAGATTCATGGAGCTAGCTAGGTATGTTCCGTTGATAATGGCTGACTAGCCAATGCAGATGTGGGGGTTCTCAGAGGGCTTGTGGCCCAAGATACGAAAGAAAGATGTGTTGCGCTAGCATTTCCACCTATGCTGAGCAGTGGGCATGTCTCTTCAAGATGAGTAGGATGGAGATAGATTGTCTCGCACCCGTGTGCCTATGGCTCTTAGGCTGCGACCGGATTTGCCGAGTAGGTCGTTCCTCTACAAGAGGCCCCGTGCAGACTCGCCTCCTAGGCTCGCGGCTCCACCAGCCCTTGTGAGGCGACCATACTTGTGGTGCACTTATGTAAGAGGTCGGGCCATGCAGATACCTATTGTTTCACCAAGATAAGGGATAATGGGTTCTCGCCACCTCAGAGGATCAACCGTTCGCTTCCTTAGACGATTGCGACATCACCTCTGCGGTCAGCACCAGCACATCCATCCTTTCGACCACCTACTCCTCTATTCAGGCCCCCTCAATGGCTTATGATACCGCAGTTGAACCGTTAGCAGCAGGCTCATGTGCACTACTTGCAGCTGAGGCATCCGAGACAACGACCGCACTACCTTTGGATTTTGACGTCACTGCGCATATTCAAGGTACACCAGTCATCTTATTGGTGGACATCGGGTCCACTATCTCTATTATATCATGTGCAGCAGTCAAGTGACTGGGGTTAGAAATTAGTCCTATGGTTGGGGTGAGAATACTTACAGCCATGAGGACTTTCTCAGATGCTACCAGGATATGTAAGGGGTGTTCAATAGACGTAGGGAGCAGAACAGTGCACATTAACTTGATTGACACCCCATTACATCATTATGACGTCATTCTCGGTATGGACTGGCTTACGGAGATGAAGGCAGAGATAGACTATGATACTAGGGTGGTGATAGCCTGTGGACCAGAGGGCATGATCTTTACATTCCTAGTGCAAGTCCGTTGGCCCTATCGCATCGGTTGTTACACTTCCTTGCTAGAGGATGTTCATGGTCCGTCACTCGAGGACACCCCTGTAGTCCAGGAGTTCTCAGATGCATTTAGAAAGATACCTGGATTACCCCCTCAGCGCGAAGTCAATTTTACCATCAATCTAGTGCCTAGTGCGACACCTATATCTCTTCTGACCTATCGTATGGCTCCATGTGAGATGGAGGAGTTGAGGAAACAGATCGATGATCTATTGGATGCAGGCTCTATATGACCTAGTGTGTCTCCTTTGGGAGCACACATATTGTTTGTAAAGAAGAAGGATGGGACACTGCGATTATGTATTGATTATCGCAGGCCGAACTAGGTAACGATAAAGAATAAGTAGCCTTTGCCTAAGATAGATGATCTGTTTGATCAGTTGAAGGGGGCATAATATTTCTCGCAGATTGACTTACAGTCAGGGTATCACAAGTTGCGCGTCAGGGATGAGGACATGCAAAAGACAGCTTTCAGGACCAGTTTTGGGCATTATGAGTTCCTAGTGATGTCGTTTGGACTCACTAATGCACCGGCCATATTCATGGACCTGATGAACAGAGTGTTTCAGTCGTACTTGTACCAATTCGTTATCATATTTATAAATGACATCCTGATATACTCCAAGAGTCAGGAGGAGCACGAGAAACACCTGCGAGCAGTCTTCGATACTCTCAGGAAGAATCAGTTGTTTACACAGTACAAGAAGTGCGACTTCTGGAAAGAAAAGTCAAGTTCCTGAGACATGTGGTGTCTAAGGAAGGGATAACAGTAGACCTTTTCAAGGTAGCCATAGTTCAGTATTGTAAGCAGCTTGGTTCGGTTACTAAAGTGAGGAGTTTTCTTGGCTTAGCAGGTTACTACCGTCGATGCATTCGATATTTTTCCAAGATAGCTAGACCGCTGTCTCTAACTTGGAAGGACCTTAAGTTTGCCTGGAATGAGAAGGCCGAAGCAGCTTTTCAGGAGCTAAAGGAAAAGCTAACGTCTGCCCCTGTGGTAGTATTAGCAGAGTAATGGGTCAAGTATACGATATACACCGATGCATCTTACGTTGGTTTGGGTGGTGTTCTAATGCAGAAAGACAGAGTTATTGCCTATCTATCGCGGCAGTTGCAGAAACACAAGGAAAACTACCCTACACATGATCTAGAGTTAGCGGCCATCATCTTTGCTTTGAAGATCTAGAGACATTACCTCTATGGGGAAGAGTTCGAGCTCTTTTGTGACCACAAGAGCCTCAGGTACATATTCACGTAAAGGGACCTGAATATGAGACAACAACGATGGATGAAAACCCTAAAGGACTTCAAGTTTGAGGTCTCCTACCATCCTGGCAAGGTCAACCTTGTGGCAGACGCGATGAGCCACAAGAAGGTGATAACATTTGCGGCCCCGCTGATGATTGAGGAGTGGAATATGGTGGATTTTGTGCGTGGTTTCGAGCAGAAGCTCATGGTGGAGGAACCTTTTGAGAGCGTCGCACACGTTCGTGTGCGGCCAATTATTGATGATAGGATCATCACAGCTCAAAAGGACGATGAACGATTGGTTGAGATGAGAGAGAAGGTGAGTGACAGTGAAGACTCGGAATGGAGAATTGGTACAAATGGGGGCTTATGTTACCCGGGCTTGAGAAAAGAAGTTCTTGAGGCTGCGCACAATTCAAAGCTAGTAATGTATCCTGGAAGTACGAAGATACTGAGACATGAAGCGCTCGTACTGGTGGGACAATATGAAGGCCCACATAACAGAGTATGTATCCCATTGTCTCACATACCAGCAGGTCAAGGAAAAGCATTGCCGACCTCCTGAACTACTTCATCCCATGCCCATAGCTCAGTGGAAATGAGATTTCATTTCTATGGATTTCATCTTAGGGCTGCCGAAGATGAGTAAAGGACATGACTCCATTTGGGTAATCGTGGACTGGTTAACCAAATCGGCTGACTTTCTCCCTATTAGAGTTTCAAACTCTGCAGATGAGTTAGCCAGATTATACATCAAAGAGATTGTATGTTTGCATGGAGTTCCCTTGGAGATCATGTCGGACTAAGACACATGATTCACATCTATCTTCTGGACTCGTATCCAGAAAGCGATGGGTGTGAAATTGAAGTTTAGTAGCGCATTCCACCCACAGACTGATGGGCAGACGGAACGGGTAAATCAGATGTTAGAAGATATGCTGCGAGCTTGTGTGCTGAATTTCAAGGACAGTTAGGATGATTGTCTTCCTTATATAGAGTTCATGTATAACAGCAGTTTTTAGGCGAGTATTGACATGGCTCCCTATGAGGCCTTGTATGGGTGTCCTTATCGAGCGTCGCATTGCTAGGTAGAGGTTGGTGAGAAGAGCTTGATTGGCCCAGAGTTAGTTCAAGTGACTTCGGATAAGATCAACATTATCAGGCGTCGACTTCTGGCAGCACAAAGCAGATAGAAGAGTTACGCCGATACGAGGCAGCAACCGCTAGAGTTCGAGGTCACGGACCATGTATTCCTTAGGGTTTTCCCTATGAAGGGAGTCCTTTGGTTTGGCAAGAAGGGAAAACTCATGTCAAAATTTATTGGCCCATTCCAGATACTAGATCGATTGGGGGTGGTAGCGTACTACCTGACTTTGCCCAGACCACTTGAAGGCGTGCACAACGTATTTCATGTATCTATGTTGAAGAAATATGTTCCTGATCCTTCACAAATTATCAGATGGGAGGAGTTACAATTGAGTGAAGATGCTACATATATACTGCGTCCGACGCGTGTCCTGGATAAGAAGGAACAAGTACTTCGTAGTAAAGTAATTTCGCTTGTGAAGGTACTGTGGACACATCATAGGGAAGAGGAGGCTACTTGGGAGACAGAAATCAAGGTCCGAAAGAACTACCCTCAGATTCTCGAGGAGTACAAAAAGGTACTAATTTCAAGGATGAAATTTTTCTTTGAGGGTAAATTGTAACATCTCGAAAAAATCCGTACAATAACCCGAGTACCACCTCAGGCAGAAATCACTAAGGACCAAATCCTTTAGAAATTAGACATGAATTAATTAAGTACTAAGCTAGATTACCTATGAAATTAGCACTAATCACTTTAAATATGATCTGCAAGACCCAAAACTAGCAGACCAGACATTACTCTGAAACTTAGGATTCATATCAAAACCCAGTTGCTCTAGGGAGTATCACGAAACTCCGTATTAGACCTATACTGCACATCGAAAGTTCAATTACTACGAAACTATATGATTATGATCGCCTTGCTGGACTTGACAACCAAATCAGAAATTAAGTCTTAAAGGTATCCAGAAATGCACAACTTGAGCTTAGAGCGAAGCGTGTGAGAAACATGAATATCTTTAGGAAATGGACTGAAACTTAAGTGAATTGAGTTGGTTCACTTACAGGCCAAATCTAAGGATTCAGACTGTCGAAATTTGACCCAATTATACCCTTAGATCAGGAGAAATTTTTAACACATGTTAGAGTACTTGTGACCCTGATCGAGTACCGATGACCGTTGAACTGAAACGGATCTGCAACAACTGATCTGCAAACCCGATTAGACCAAAAACTTAGCCTAACCTTGATCCATGGTCAAGGAGCTTAAGTCCGACCACATATAGAAAAGGGGCCTCTAAAACAGCTCTGTTGGACCGAAACGGCCCGTGTTTGGCTATAACTTAAGTATACCTTGGCCCTGGGGCCATTCCCATCAGTTCTGGGCCTATATAAGGGCCTTAAACTCTCTCTCTCTCTCTCTCTCTCTCTCTCTCTCTCTCTCTCTCTCATTCCATACGATTTTCTAAAACCCTAAGAGAGAGAAGGAAAGAGAGAGAAAGTGAGAGAGAGAGTTGGAGTCTGTTCCTAGGATTCGATCCCATAACTCCACGTGCTGATTTAACGCTTCTGTATCACTATTTTGGCAATTCCAACCCTGTTCTTAGGTAAGAAATCCTAACCCTGACATGTTTTAGGGTTTCAAATAGAGTATAAGATGAAATAGTTAATCTCTTTCATACTATAGGTTGCAGTTGTGCTGTAGACGACGAGTTAGAGAACGAACTGAGTTCGTTTCAAGTCTACCGGCGTAAGGTGCAGATTATAAATATTTAGGTTATGGTTTTTAAGGCTTTCAATGTCAGTAATGATTTATGACTGATTTGATTGCTGTCACATGTGAATACATACGACGTTTTCTATATATTATGTATATATGTAGGGTATGTTGATTTTAATGCATTGCATGTGTTTGTTGAAATGTTTGAATGAGTATAGAATTATGATTTATGCTTTTTATGTTGACTAAGAATCTATGTTTGTTTTACATATGGTGAACCCTTTTGTAAAGGGAGTTGCTATAATACTGTTATAATTATTTTATGATGTGTATATAGTATGTGTAGCCTAAGTGTTTGATAAAATGCCTGAATGTGAAATTTCTTGTGCAAATGTGTGTAATGGGGGTGTTGAGATGAGATTCTCAATTCCATTATCCACGGTTATAGAATCCGTTATATAACCTATCTTACTACTATGTGTGCTAAAGATGATATGCTAATATGGTACATGTGTAGTATGCGTTTTGTCGGATTGCTTGAAGTAAGATTTATATTTGGTTTTAATTCTCACATGTTGTCTCTGACTACTATATGTGTGTACTGTTATTTAAAATATATTTGGGGCTACGATGTAGTCCAAGTGATCGGTAACGATTTCTGAGTTAGTGGCTTAGGTCGTTTCGCCACATCAGATAAGTTCGAGGAATCTGAGTCGTACGCTGCTGGTCGACATAGTTAGGCCACGCAGAGTGCTTACGCACTCCATGTCGATCGGCTTGACGTATGCTCATACCAGTCGAGCGTTTTAAGTAACCCGATTGACCCAATGTATGTTCACGATGTATGAACGCCACCACTTGAATCTAAGGTACCAACTTACCAATGTAAAATCCGTTTAACCTTAGTACCTCGATCCGCTAAGACTCATGAGTTGAGCATGGTGGTATGGGACACCGTGGTCGAGTTGTCGGCCTACACCGGGGTGACGAGCCCACCCGTAGTGTCTAGTGAGCAACCCAGACTTATGATCCGAATACGGTCGTATGGGACACTGTATTCAAGCTGTCGGCCTATGATCAGGTGACGAGCCCGTAGTGACCTCGAGCATACACTAGAAACTACGTTGAGGTGACGAGCCTTTTTGTAGTAAACTAGGGTATAAACCAGGCCTACGTTAATAGTGACGAGCCTCTCCGTAGCATCCTAGAAACCATCTATCGTATGTGACTACTAGGATTGACGACCCTAGATGGATCAATGTTTGGTTTATGATATAAAGGGATGTGCCTTAGCTTCCCAATCCTGCTGTATGAAAAGGACTAATAAGAACTCGGTAATCACGCTCATAACATCGCATTGCATATGCCTTTGACGTTGGTGTTGAGCATAGAGGAAGGGGTGCATGCCACGACCGTTAAATGAAGTTCACAGAGTGAGTGCAGGCGAGGGCATGCATCATTAATACATATCATGTTTGCATTAACCAGAGTACTTAGAGATGCTTGATTGTATTGTTTTATCATTAATGCTTGATTGAATTGATAACATGTTAACCTTTGCCTTATAACTCCACTGAGTTGATCACTCACTCCCACGTTTTGGGACAGTGTTTTAAACACCAACCAGACTGTCTTAGATGCAGATGATGGCGTAACGTATGAGGCCGAGCAAGACTTCTGCGACGATGAAGAGGAGTTCTCATATATACAGTTATCAGGCGAGTTTACGTAGGCCGCTCTGATCGGCGGGGATTATTGGGTTGCTGACTAGATGATATTATATATTTTGTATATTTTCGAATTTTACATGTAACTATTTGACCCGATATCATGATCATACTCAAGAGACCTACAATCTTTTATATGTTTTATATACTTATCACAGTCTTCCGCTTGTGAAATTTAACTATTTTTAGAGTATGATATGCTGTTTTGGTATAATCTCACTCATGTTTAAGACACTAATACAGACAACATTTAATCATCATTATCTATGTTGCATAAATAATGTGTTGAAATTCGGGAGTTGAGATCTTACTCGACCCTCGATTTTCAGGACGTTACACCATATTACGTCCATATGATCATTGAATTATTCAGATCATTGGCTTGAGAAATATGATGATGTGAATCTAAATGCCAAGTGGACCGGACTAGTTTAAGCCAGTAGTGATTGAATGTACATTATTAATAAACTTCGGCCCACCTTGAAGATGTTTTTATTATTATTATTATTATTATTATTATTATTATTATTTTATAAGGGCCTACAATAAACCTGAGAAGGAAAGTATTGGTCCACTTGCTCAGATATTGATCTGCTTAATATTGATCTGCTTCGTTGCTTTGCTAATACCAAAAAAATGCTATGGAAAATTAGACAGGGACAACATGGATGCAACAGTGACATCAGTGATCGAGACCAATAAGCTTTGCCTCCAGTAGGGAGTAGGTAGTGGTGAGGTCGGTAGTCAACATACGTCCGTGTAAGCAGCACTGGTGCACCTCATGATCCATGCAATGGTCATGAAATACCCATTAAATATGATGATGTGAATGTAAATCTCGAGTGGACATGTAAACAGTGTTTGCATTTGCATGAGAGGAGGTGGTGGACACCGTAAGAGCCCATATGGACTGATACGACTAATACACATCTTCCCAAATACCCGGCTATTCATTTGATGCCTATTCTACCAAAAATATTGTACGGACAAACGTATGACAGCAGTGTAGTAAAAAGTAATAATAAGTTTTTTACAACCAAATACCTACGCAATTGGAAAATCAAGCAGGCCATAAGGGTTGGATATGATGATCTGGCATACTGATAGACCCCACTAAAGTTGTGATTAAGCTAGTATTCGCGTAAGGGGTGGTATGCTACATTTGTGTTACAGGCACAATGTTTTAATTGGACTGGAAATGCTAAATTCATGTGTAGCCATTTAACATAATTGGGTCCCCAAGACTCTACATGTTGAATCTTTCTACTCCCATGTCAGTGCTTCTTTAAGGTTTAAGGTGCGGGAGAACTCACAATCAGACAGAGATGGCATCTCAAACGTATACAAATTTAAGTTTAATTTCCTTGATCCGCATCTTCCATACACACTTCGATACCGCATTAAAGTTTTATAACGTCTTCTCATGATCTGCCAAATTTACGAGTGGAGCCCACATTTGTCTTATGCTTTTGGCAGTAAGAATCTCAAAAAATTATATTGGGATAGACAAACATAATAGACTTTTGGGATCTTGTAAAAACCCCTCTATTTTGGACAATTGCAATTACTTGATTATTGCAAATACCTGCCCTATTGCAAATTCTCCACAAGGGAAAACTTGAGCTGATCACCTACAGGTGCATGGCAAGTGCCATACAGGCTGAATTTTCAGCCACGTGAAGTCCTAAAATAAATAATGTTCTAATTCCCTAACCCCAAGTGATTTGTTTAGGTTGAAAATGCACTGAATTACACTTGCTATGTTGTCAGTCTATGGGTGATTAATTCTCCGATAAGATAGCATTATTAACTTCGAAAACTTGACAATTTACCAATCCCTTGAAGATTACTAGTTGTAGACATGTGGACATACCATAATGCATTAATATCATATAACATGAAAAAATGGGAAGCCCCAAAGGTCTGGCTGTTATACATTCATCATGTGACCCACCAAATAAATTTTATTTGGTAAACAACATGCTCATCAGTTAAAAACTTTTTTTTTAAAAGAAGGAAAAAAAAAAAAGAAAAAAAGTATGTTTTGATTTCTAATATTAATGGCGGGTTGGATTGTAAGTTACTTAAGACAAGCAATTTATACCTTAAGTAGATTATTTTAATTTCTACTTATTAAATTGAAGTGATTAACTTTAATTTTTATTTATTTATTTATTTTTTTTAAAAAACTATTTAAAATTTATTATAAACCAAACATACCTATCTCAAACAAGTTATTTATCTACTATTATGAGTACAAAAAGTAACTTATTTCGTGGTATCCAAATGGGCCCTAAATAAGTAATTTATCAACTTTGCTTTACTTGAAATTCACGTAGATAGTAGTCAGGTTACTATTTTCTAGGACCATCAACAACTGGGCTTGGGGTTGGCTTCCGCACTTGTTTTGAACTGTTTGGGCCATTTGGGTTACCATGTGGCCGTAATCTACTTTGCCAACTCATTTTAAGGCATTGTCTTAAAAATGAAATAGATCCAAATCTCAGTCAGACCACACCACAGGTAAATGTAATTATTGACTACTGAAAACTTTTTGTGGGCCACAAAAGTTTTGGATCAAGTTGATTTTTTGGATCTGGGCCTAGTATCTACCTCAAGGGCGGATCTGCTACCCAAGCCCACACCATGACCTATGGGCTGAAATCCAACTTCAGGGACCTAGATTGCAAGCTAAGGAACTGGGCCATAGCCCTGCCAGCTACAAACTCAGCCGACCAGGCCTTTAAGCTGCATCAATTAGGTTCATATTGAAAAATTATTGGGATGAAAAATCAGGGCTTGGTTTAACATAGAGCACTATAACATAGAGTACCCTGGGATGATCTCAAGTAAAGCTGTCAATGTGCTAGGCATGCCGTCAAGCCCTCGGACCAAGCTCACCATTCCGGGGATATTGTTTAATTTTAGACCCGTGGTTGGGGCTCAGAAAATTATCAAACAATGTCCCGGCACGAGACTGGGTCCGTTCTATATGCCAAGTGCTGGGGATTTATCTAACTATCAGGGTCACACGACTGATGAACACACACATAAAAAAAAATAATAATAATAATAAATCATGTTTTAACCGTCCACTTGCATGCACTAGTAGTAAAACCAGGATTTTTCATTTTCGGTAAATGTTTAGTTACCCATCCATGTCGGCCACAGTGGATGAAAGTCTAATTGTCAAGGGAGGCCTGCACCAAACACGTTGGACGGCCTCGATATTTCACATTCCCAGAGGTTGATAAACCCATGCACATATCTGGTACCATTTATTTATGGTACAAACCATTGGTGTCATCCTGTGGGGCCACCATCATTATCCAATGCCCCTCACGTGGATCCCACCTTTGATATGGACCATCCATCGTGTGGCCTCACTTTCGATGTGGGTTCTCCATCATGTGGGGTCACGTCGGATGTGGGCCATTCATCATGTAGGGCCCACCTTTGATGTGGATTGTCCATTATGCTGGAGCCACCTTGATATGGCCCATTCATCATGTGGGGCCCACCTTCAATGTCCACTCTCCATCATTTGGGGCCACCTTTGATGTGGACGATCCATTGTGTGGGCCTCACATTCAATGTGAGTCGTCCATGCACGACCCACTTTGAATATGGATCATTCATCACTAGGGGCCTACCTTTGATGTGGACAATCCATTATACGGGCTTATCTTAATATGGGCCATCCATAAAGTGGGGCCCACCATTAATATGGATTGTCCATCGTATGGGCCCCACTTTTGATGTGGAACGTCCACCGTGTGGGCCCCACTTTTGATGTGGACCACCCATCATATGGAGCTTCCTTGATATGGTCATCTACCATGTGTTGTCCACCATCAATATCATTGTACATCATATAGGGCCCACCTTTAATGTCCACAGTCCATTAGACAGTGGCCACCTTTAATGTGGACCGTCCATCGTGTGGGCCCCACCTTTCATTTGAGTCATCCATCATGCAGGTCCCACCTTCGATGTGGACCATTCATCATTGGCACCTTTGATGTGGACCATCCATTATATGGGGCCTACCTTGATGTGGGCCATCTATCATGTGTGGCCCACCTTCAATATCCAATGTATCATGTAAGGCCCACCTTTGATGTTGATTGTTCATCATGTGGGCCCCACCTTTGATGCAGGCATCCATCATAAGGGTCCTTGTTGGATGTAGGCCATTTATCATTAGAGGCCAACCTTTAATGTAGACCGTCCATTATGTGGGACCCATAGTCGGCCATCTATCATGTGGGACTCACCTTCAATGTTATTGCCCATCATGTGGGGCCACCTTCAATATCTCCCACCCCTTATGTCGAGCCCACCTTTGACATTCAGGTGGTTCCCACCTTCAATGTGGGCATCCATCATGCAAAGCTCACTTTGGATGCAGACCATTAATTAATCCGAGCCTACCTTTGACATGGACAATTCATTAGGCGATTCACCTTGATGTGGTTCATCCATAAAGTGGAGTCCACCTTTGATGTGGACTGGTGGACTGTCTATCATGTGGCCTCACCTTTGATGTGAAACGATGACATGGTGGACCACACTTTTGATGTGGACCATCCAATGTATGGAGCCCCCTTCGATATGAGCCATTCATTATATGGAGAGTGAGAAGCAGAATAGTCAAAAGTTGTAGTTACCTAATTAAGTAAAAAGAAAAAAAGTAACTCATTAACTCAATATAAGATATATAAAAAGTTACTTACTTGGTGGTATCCAACCGACCCTAGATGTTTATTTATCTGCGGTTTCGAAAGAAACTGATGCTAAGACCCTTCAAGCCGTTCTTCTAGAATTGCAGTGATGAATTAGGAACATTCATCACACGGGACAGAGAAAAGAGGGGGTTTGATAAATTTTCAGGATGAACTGGGTCATGCGGATCCAACCAATCTTTTCAAGCTCGGGCTTGGGTCGTCTGTAATAGGCCAATGAGGGATCAGACCTTAGGTCCCTTGGTGTTACGGTGGGCCAAGACTAGCATGTCCCAGCAAAAACCTAGCCCATTTCCCACACTATTTGTACATGATATTTAACTGTTTCAAAAATTAGGTCAGCGCAACAATCCAATGGTAAAAAGATTAGAGCCACCCACTCATCACTTTGACCCACAGAATACAAAAAAGTAAAAAGTATCCATAGGATCAAAAGAACACGATCTGGCCCACCTGTCCACCAAGCTATCATCATGTTGGGTACCAATGATTTTTGTCGTCCCACTACTTGGAAAAAGGGCACTTCTTAGATTGCATCCAACAGGAACCGATGATTTTGGGTCCCACGCAGTGGCACTTGTGTTTGACCACTCGTGTTTAGAAAACATTTCATGGCCTACCATGCAAAATTTAGGTTGATCAGAGAATCTGATCCATCCTTTTATTATTATTATTTTTTATTTTTATAGCTTGTTAGTACACCCCAATTTAGGTTGATCAGAGAATCTGATCTATCCTTGATTTGGTTTTATTTTCTACGGCTACCCATTTTAGAATCCATAGATGGGATGATTGCAATTGTCTAACATCAGCAATTCAAGAAATTCTTGATAGGCCCTAACAAACAGATGGATTAAATTTTTGATTGTACCTTTTTTTTAAAATCATCTTAATCATCCATATTAAAAACCATTGATCAAATGGTTCATATTTGTTGGAACCGGCATCATGTTGTACATGGTAGCCAATGAAATTTGTGGTGAACCTAATGAACAGTCTAGATTAACGGATTGGACTAAGAGTCCTAATCTTACCGAGAGCACTATAACTTTTTAGTGCTCCGAGAGTACCGGAGCATCTTGATATTTTAATATGAGGAAGTCTTAAGTCCAACCCGTTGGACAATAAGTTACTGTCCATCCAGAAGATAACTTCCAATCTTTCATGTATGTACGACATCCAATCCCTCTAACAGGTGGTCCTATCACTAAGGTTTCCTTGTACCAAAATCTGCCACATGCATCCATTCAATGAGTGGACCACACTTGTATTTTCTATTTATCAATGGCTAGAGATTGTTTTCAACGTTGCATTCCAGCTGAACATAGACTCAGATGAATTTCATTACGTTCATCCTAGTAGTGAGTCCAACCTATTAGAAGGGGTAGATGTCATATTCACTTGATAGGTTGGCAGCTATCCACTAGGTGGGCTATAACTCTAGTTTCCATTAAGTAAGCAGATCAAATAGGGACCTTACTCTTAACTCGGTGGTAGACTCCTTGCAGTTTCAACACCGGGTCAAGGGTTCGAATACCCATGGTGGTGAAATCCCACGGTGTGCGTGTGTAGGGGTGTGTGTGCGTGTGTAAAAAAAAAAACAAAAAGGTAAGCAGATCAAATATCAGATAATTCCGTCAGTGCCAGAAGCTGTTCAGTTTTAAGAGCTTTAAGCAACTTGCTTTGTCCTTTCCGAGGCATCAGAACAAAGGCTTCCCTGACTGAGAATACCTAGGACTGAGACCATAGACAGGAACTACGAAAACATCCAACCAACCGTACTTGAGACCTTTTCCTAATATAAATATAGCAAATGAGAATTTTCTTCCTGCAAAAGCCTGTCTACATTGCAGGACTCCCCCCTCTTTGAACTAGCCGTTTATCTAACTTTTTGATAATTTTGATTGACTTTTAATAAAAATTAAGAAAAGATATATATATATATATATATATATATATATATATATATATATATATTAGGACTCTTGCGCGGGTGGTAGACGCTCAGGAGTTTCACTCCCGATGAAGGGTTCGAGTACCCATGGGTGTGGCTGGTGAAATTCCACCAGCGTGAGTGTGTGGGGTGTGTGTGTGTATGTTTGAAACAGCCATGACAAGGTTTGATGGACTATATTCCGCATATACGAGGACATGAGTAGTAGTTATTGCATTGGTATCCTTTAAATGACTAAAATAATTTATACGATGGGCTGCAATCAGGACGGAGATACTATTTAACTCTTTGATCTTTACATTCAAAGAATAAGATAAAATGATCAAAGGGTTAAAATATGTTAATTTTTAATCTTTTTTATTCATCCAAAATGCAAGAGTAGGCCCATCATATAAACGGTCTAGATTATTGGAAATCCAAAGGCTAAAGTGATCATGACAAATTACATGGCAATCCATTGGGATATAAATCCTCTATCATAAAAACCGCTATGGAGAGCTAATACGCACCTCAGAAATCAGGCATATCCTAGAACCATTCTTCATATGCATGGCATGTTTACGTACCAAATTAGGTCCATTTATATAGCGGGTGTAAGAATTCTATAAGGTGGGCCTTATTGATCAACGGTCTGGATTATCTTGAGGGTTGGATAATGTGATCAGGTATACTAGTGGGCCCCACTAAGTTGTGATATATTCAGAAATTCACGTAAGGGGTGGAGTGCTACAATGTGATGCACACACAGTGTTTTAGAAGAACTTTGATTGTCAAATTCGTGTGGAGCCATAAGGAGAAGAGTTTTGATAAGTTTCAAACTCCTCTATCCTCTACATTATAAGCCAGGGCTAGGTCCCCAATCCAACACCACCAACTGGAGTTACGGCCCTATCATAGCTTCTCTAAAGGGTGTAAGGAGAGGAAGACCTCAACACACTATCATCAACAATAGCGTCCCAACAAGGTAAGTCATCCAGCCCTTCAAATCTCCATATCCGATGCATAACATGGTTCGTTCCATTCCGCATATAGTATTACACTGGGTTGTAGTATAAATAGCATATTTATAAACAAAATGCACCTACTAGTTGTTTCTATCCATCTAATTGGAAAATATTTAATAGTAAAAAGAAAAATGATCAATAACTGATTTTTAATTAGTATTATGGCCTGATAGATGGATGGATCAATTGATAATTCAGGTTGACAAAGCTTCAAATGCAATATATGTATCCCATGCCCATTGAGTGCATGTGATACTAGCATCAATCCACTAAAGGTTAAAGTCACATGAACATAAAAAAAGCAAATGCTAATTACAAATTACTAACTCAAGGTCATTGCAAGGTTATCTTGAGCATCCAATATAAGCTTTTACGGTTCACCAAATTAATTTATGTGCTTCGATCATGAAGATAAGGTAGAATGTACCTAATTTCACCATTAACGATTACTCAGGGAAGATGAATAGTGCTTGGATCTTTTGCTCCTTCTCATAATCTAATCAATGAAACCTTTCACAAATTAAGTTGGGTTAGTTGAAAGGGGACTGAGACTTTGATTTATAGCTTTGATCGACAGTGGAGTCCTAATTGTCCATGAACTCTTAATCATCTCTTTTATCTCCATGCCTCTCTTTATCGAGAGAGGAAACCCTTTTCATTTATGACTCAATTACATGAGCTGTTTTGGTACTTTGGCCTCCATATAGAGTCTATATGATCATATCAATGTGAGGCCCACTCTAAAGCTCATTAAGATAATCCATGTCTAAATTCCCCACTGGACACTATACCAGATGTGACTCATTTTAAGGCTAGATTCTAACGTTCTCCCACTTGGACATGTAGTGTTGTGATGTATGTTGGATTATTTAGTGTTTAATTTATGATCTCAAACTTTACCAAATATTTATATGGGATCATCAGCATGTATAAATATTTAATCCATTAAGACTACTTATATAGGACTATGATAGTTATTACTACAATTATCAAAGTGGGACTAGGCATGATTCTAGATATCAACATTCTCAATGATATGAATCCATATAACTTGTTGCATGGTATAGAAATCTCATGCTGAGTGTCCCACGCAAAGAGATTTTCAAAAAGTCCTACCATACCCTCTATGAGATTCCTTATTTAATGAAAATCAAATTACACTATTCATTTATCTTATACATGCACAATGATTGTAATTAATGAACAAAAATATATCACGAAGAAACTAAAACAATCAACAAACTTTAATAAGCGAGAGTTAAATTCGTAGACACTTGACACTTCTTATTAATCTTCTCCTTTCATGATGATAAAATTTAAACAAATTGCACTTGAATTATATTAAGTCCTTGTCTTTATTGAGAGAGACTGTGTATCGTAATGCCCATACCTTGCTTTTTGGTAGGCGCAAAATTCTCTTTTCAGAATGGATGAAGTCATAAGATCAATTCCTTATTTAATGAAAATCAAATTACACTATTCATTTATCTTATACATGCACAATGATTGTAATTAATGAACAAAAATATATCACGAAGAAACTAAAACAATCAACAAACTTTAATAAGCGAGAGTTAAATTCGTAGACACTTGACACTTCTTATTAATCTTCTCCTTTCATGATGATAAAATTTAAACAAATTGCACTTGAATTATATTAAGTCCTTGTCTTTATTGAGAGAGACTGTGTATCGTAATGCCCATACCTTGCTTTTTGGTAGGCGCAAAATTCTCTTTTCAGAATGGATGAAGTCATAAGATCAATTCCTTATTTAATGAAAATCAAATTACACTATTCATTTATCTTATACATGCACAATGATTGTAATTAATGAACAAAAATATATCACGAAGAAACTAAAATAATCAACAAACTTTAATAAGCGGGAGTGTGTACGTGTTTGTAGATTTCCACTAATTCAAACATCATACAAGAGACAATGCCTTGATTTGTAAGTTTATACAGATTCACAGACACTTGACACTTCTTATTAATCTTCTCCTTTCATGATAATAAACTTTAAGCAAATTGCACTTGAATTATATTAAGTCCTTGTCTTTATTGAGAGAGAATGTGTATCGTAATGCCCATACCTTGCTTTTTGGTAGGCACAAAATTCTCTTTTTAGAATGGATGAAGTCATAAGATCATGTATTGCAGTACTCTTTTATGCAATGAATTCAATGTCTATGAACACAAAACCTAAAGTGGACTTCAAGTTGATGAAGCATCCAACATAATTTAAATTGTACATTCAATCGGTTTCAATTGGCTTGTATGTCCTTGCTTGAGCAAAAATCTATATTACATTCTTTTTCAGCCTTTTTTGGATCTATATTTGGATTCACCACTTCTCCCAAACATTCCTATTGTATGGGTTTTGTTAGGTTGTATGCAAGTTTAAACTATTATTAATACACAACGCTAGAAATTGACTCCTATTGTCCTGTATACACCTATTATCAATGTTTTTCTTTAAAATCGAATGAAAAAAAAAATCCATCTCATTAGCTGTAAGTATCATATGTTCTTCCTTTGATGAGTCATAAATCCCTTTTATCACATCATATGTTCGTCTTTTGATGGACCTCTTAGGTTTTATTGCATTAGTAGGATTATACTAAGGAAGCTTAGTTGATCTCATACAGATGCCTCATTAATTAATTGGGGAATGTACAAACTTTTCTTATATAAGTAACATAAAGGTCATGTTTTAATCCTTAAGAAGATTTTCATATTGTGGTCTATCATCGATTTCGCCATCGTTTAGTATCTCGACATTCCTTGTTTAAAGTATTAAAATCAGAATGCCTTTTAATCCCATAAGGCAGTCAACGAAATTAACTAATGATTTTGAATTTTACTATGTATATAACTATGTCTTTAGGGATTTATTTTGTCTTTCAACTTTCCCATAACGTATATGCATTGAAGAGTGATAATATTGTATCATTGCAATGATATGTATGTTCCTTTAATAAATGTCATAATGGAATAGCCATCTGTAAGATTAATGTTATTCTTTTTCTGGCCTTTATACATTTGTACTTCACTTATGAGAAGTTAAGATCCCTATTTACAAGTAATACCTTGGCCCTCTAATACTCGGGTATTGGAAGTCTTTGAGTGTTTCCTAGATTTTTTGAAGAATTATGTATGCGCGCATGTGCACACACATTCTAAACTTGAAACTTACACGAAATGGTAAAATTTACTAAAAATAATAAGTCTCATTCTAACTTTGTCTGATGATTCCCAGCATGATAAGAAGCAATTCCTAAGCAGATATCACATACTAAAACCATAAGATAAAAGAGATATGTCTGACCTAATACTCATAAAAAATAAGATTTTCATAAAACTATGATTTTGAAGAGGAATGAATTGTTTTCTTGCGAAACAGAGCGGCCCAACCTACTAATGCAAGTCATTTGGCCCCAAATGGCCTGTTCTAGTCAAAATTCATTAATCGTGCATCCCATAACTCATCATAGATTAAAAGTTATGTTCAATTTTCGTTTCGCATTTCAAGTGGCCAGTTCTCCTTATACAGAATGAATTTCTTCGACCTGAATGCGCTTGAGGCCTAGTTACGTCATTCCCTACGTGGGATTGGGCCTGGATCTATCAGACTAGGTCCACTTCTGTTCAAGCCTCTTTCGGTCTATCTGTGCAAGAAATACTTTTACAGCTCGCTCAACATCAGTTATCTAATAAAGTTGCTTGATCACTCCTAAGGATCCTGAAGTAGTGAAAAAAAATCCAAATAGGTGAGGATGAAAGTGTACGAGGTGGTGGCGCGTCACTCGAGCTATACTTGCGGAAGCTTGACGAAGCTAACGAATGAAGGCAGTGTCTTAGGGGGTGATTAGGCCCAAATAAAATTATGCCTTTTAAAACCAATTGCCTACTTAAACTAATTTTCAATTAAAGCTAAGTAATTTAACACTAAGGCTTCCAAGCCATTAGTGGGTCCAATCACATAGACTACAAAAGATATTCTTATGAAGCAACTAGTTTATAAAAGATAGTTTACATATGTGTGTGGATAGAGGTCGGCATCGAGCTGAGTCAAGTTGAAGTGGGCCAAGCTCGGCTCGACTTGTCCATGTTGTACTCGAGTTCGAGCTCGAGCTCGAACTCGGCCTCAAGCACAACATTGAAGCTTAGCTTGTTTGCCAAAGTTGTCGAGTCAAGCTAGTGGTTCGAGTCAAGTCGAGCTCGAGCTTGTTAGGTGAGAGAGTAATGGATTCTGTTCTTGATCATCCTCCATTGATGAAAAATTCAAAAATCTTTGGAGAATCAAAGCAAAACCTGATGAAAATACCAGACAAAGCTTCGAATCGGATGAAGAAACCTGTAAGAACCGATCTGTTCTTGATATTCTTTCACCAGAAGAAATCCAAGTACTAAAAAAGAAACAGAGTAGAACACAGATCAGAAATCCAAGTAAAGAGCTCTAACCAATCAAATCATTGGATTTCCTTGAAGCTCTAACAAATCTAAGAAGAACCCATCTCGGATTTCTTGGGTTTCTTACCCAAGAAGTAGATCTTGAGAGATTAAAATCATACTATTGTGGAGCTGAAATGAAAACTGGTGGTGGTGGTCCGGGCGGGCGTGCGGCTGGCAGTGAGTAGAGAAAGAGCAGAAAGGGAAATGGAAAGGGAAAGGGGGTGCGTGCGGTCGGGTAGAGACTCTAAGGTTTGTTTTTTTTTTTTAAAAAAAAAAAGTTAAAACTTAAAAATTATATTAATATTGCATATATACATTAATATATAATATATAATATATTTATTAATCGAGCCGAATCGAGCGAGTTTTTCAAGCTAGCTCAACTCGTGAACAGCCCTATGTGTGAAAAATGTTAATTATCAACATCTAGCATTCAACTAATCATACATTCATCTAATTCATTAATTAATCACACATACATAAATAAACAAGTGGTCTAAGATGATCCCAAACATAATTATGTATAGTAGTTTGGTTTCCTTAATCCACTCCTGGCAGATGTACTCAAACCATGAGTGTATCGGATTTCATTCTCGAATGTTTTAAATCAGGTTTACCTTTAAAATTTACAATCTTACACAAGAACCATTGTTCTATACAAGGACTTACCTAGCGTACACTCCTGTTGGAGGCTCCTGTAAGAGATTTGAGTTGGTTTCTATTGGCTAATCAATAACCTCGGTCTTACACAAGAACCTACACGTATGCACCCGGTTTGGTGGCCTATATAAGAACTTGATTTAGGTCCTACAAAAAAACCAATGTCCTACAAAAGACCTTAATTAAATTTAGAAATCAAACTCTTACAATCAATCTTACATAAGGAAAGAGTGTACATGGACTCACTAAATGACACTTGTCAAATTGAGCCTCATTAATGCATAGTCTTAGGTTGCTTGATTGATGCTCTCATGTACTTCAATCAGTTCCCCTTTTGCTCCCCTGATCATAGCACCGATGCTTTGCTAAGGCTTAAGTTCCAAGATCAAACACCTTACATGAAGTGCTTCTTTGAAGTGAACAATGTGATAGGAGGTTGGGTTAATCTTCTGCAACTAATGAGATGTTGTAATTCTTAGGGGCTTCACCTAAATAGGTATTTTAGTGGATTTTGACAAAGTATATGTCAATATGGTTGGGTCTAATATCTACAAAATGATTGAGTTCAAGCTCATCTTCAGGATGACAGTTGAAATATCATAAGAGTGTTAATCTCAAGGAAGATGACTTAGAACTTAATGGTTTAATGTTTTAGGATAAGACATATGAACATAGAATCACCTAGGCTTTTATCACACCAAAAATCTATCCAATTGCCTAATAACCGAATTTTCTTTTATTACAAACCGATTTGCAATGCCTATAAAACGGTTAGTTAACGGCTCTTCGATATGATCGAAAGGTCCTTCAATGGAATTAAAGGTCTTTTAATAGGATCAAACCCTCTGTCGATCCCATCAAGAAAATATAGAATTATCTCTATTGATTACTGGACTCATTCTTCGATTTGATCGAGTAGACCTTTATTGTATCGAGTCTCATCGACAGCCTATTGACGGGATCGAAGAGCACTAAAAAAACTATTGTTTTGGGCATGTGATTTTACAACCGCTTAACAACTCTACTAGCCTTACTAGTCATGCTCCAATTGGGCTCTTAAGGCTAAGGGATGATTAACAAGGTTTACCTATCAAATCATGATCATCTAGAGGTTCAAGAGGTTGTTTTAGGTCAAGGGTTAGGGTCACCAAGGCACCTCATTTACCTACTCTTTACTCTTTGATGCTCATGTCTACTTATGTTTTCGATCTTCAACTTACAAGGGCTCAACCGACTATATGACAGATGGACACACGTATTTGACAAACAAAATGTACAAATCAGTGCACTAAGAATTCACCTTTTTGTCATTTACATGACAAAAATCTAAACTAAACCATATCATGGTCCATACCAATGACATACCAAAACAACATAAAATATTAAATATCCAAGATTACAATGATTTAAAATTTTAAATGTAGGATTCAAAACATATAACAATAGTCATGCTCTCCCATAATTTACATAGAACAAACAAATCCTACAAAATAAAATTTATGATTTTGGTAGGACATGAGCTTTTTCTCTCTTTTTGTCAGTATTTAACAATGAGTTAGTTCCTTAGATATACTAATAAAAACATAAAATGGAATAACACTATAAATCATAAATTTACCAATTATAAGGCACATACAAATAGAAAATAAATGACGTCTATAATCATTAAAAATATGAAGCATAATTATTATGATCATTCAAAACATAAACTAATCAAATTAGGAATGACCAATGATAGTGTAAGCTAAAAACATATTATATCAAAATTTAGCAACTTTAAAGCTTAAACTATTAAACTGAATAAGGCTATCATCCTTGAATATACCTATTAAGCACAAGATGAGGCTAAGTCCTTAGATTTTCTATAGTATTCAGTAATGAGGCTTAATCCTCTAATTTAACTATAGACCAAAAGATTAAGGTTGAAATTCTCTGATTTTTAATTCAGCCCAACGGGACCTTCTAAGGTCACCCATCGGAGGTGTTATGGTCTCCCAAACCTCTAGGGAGGGATATCGTCATATAGGCCATTAAGACACATAAGTGACTAAGGTCTTCAACACTAAAGGAGTTTTCTAAAATGGATTCGGATACTTCCGTATCAGCATATGTTATTAGCGTAGCCTTGCCTTTATATCTTACTTTGTTAGCGCAATTGGTGACATTATATCAATAATTTTCACAATTATAATATCGGAACTACTTAAGTGGTTTAACAGATTTACCTTTACGATTTTCAACCATCTTTTCCTTCTTATCACAACTCTTCCCTCTACTCAATTTAAAATTTTTCTTGAATTTCTTGAATTTTCTTTTGAAATCATAATCCTCATCATCACTATCACTTTCAAATTTAACAATCTTAAGTCTATGCGAATGCTCATGCGATGTTTTAAGGACGACTAGTTTCTTTACTTTAGAGGGGATCTTAACGTGTAGTTCATATGCTTGTAAGGAACCTAAAAGTTCTTCTACTTTCATCTCGTTTATGTTTCTACATTATTCTATCGATGTTATCTTGGAAGTGAACCTATTCGGTAGGGATATAACTATTTTTCTATATATACGCTTTTTTTGAAATCCTCTCTCATAAACCCCAAATGGAGTTACAAATATCATTTAACTTTGAATAAAAGTCCATAAATCATTTATACTCATCCATCCTAATGTTTTCAAATTGGATCATTAAGAGATGAAGCTTTGATATATTTTACTATGATAATTCCCTCATGAGAGAATTTCAAAATGTCTCATGCTTCCTTACCCGTTTCTCATGTACAAATGAGTTTACATTCATTGGGGAAAATGCACAGTAAATAACATCGAGAGCTTTGGCATTATAGGTATACCTCACTTTCTCATCGTGACTCCATTTAAATTTATCTTTACAAGAGCTAATGGTTCTACCATTAATCATGACTTGTTCAATAGGCATAGTCCATCCTTGTTCGATAATAGACCAAACTATAGAGTCCAGGGATCTTGGAAAGACCCTCATGCTAACCTTCTAATAAGCATAGTTAGACTCGTTAAAATATGATGATCATGTAACGACACACTCTTCTTAGGTAGACATCATTCTTAAGACTAATAGGATCTCACTCCGGGTGATTAAGTCTTTTAAGAGAATATTGTTCTGTTACCAATTAAAATTACATCAGGTGGTGGTGGGCCACTCGAGCTATACGTGTGAAAGCTTGGCCGAGATAAATAATAAAGGCTATGTCCTAGAGGGGGTGATTAGGACCAAATAAAATTACGCCTTTTAAAACCAATTACTTAAAATAATTTCTAATTAAAGCTAAGTACAAAAATTTAACACTAAGGCTTCCAAGCCGTTACTGGGTTTAGTCACATAGACTATAAAAGATATTCATATAAAGTAATGAGTCTATAAAAGAGAGTCTATATGTGTGTGTGGGATATGCTAACTACCAAGACCAAGCATTAATCTAATCATGCATTTATATAATTCATCAATTAATCATATTAATGTAAATAAACAAGTAATCAAAGATAATATCAAACATAAACATGTATGGTGGTTTGTTTTCCCTACTCCACTCTCAACGGATGAGTACATCGAGTTTCACTATCAGAGGTTTTAAATCAAGTTCACATCTAACCTTTACAATCCTACATAAGGATTGAGGTCCTATATAAGGACCTACTTAGCGTACAGTCCTGTTGAAGGCTCCTACAAGAGACTTGCATTGGTTTTTAATTGACTAACCAACAACCTCAGTCTTACACAAAAACCTACATGTATCCACCCGTGTTGGTGGCCTACACGAGGACTTGATTTAGGTTGTACATAAGAACCAAGGTCCTACACTAGCACCTAATTCAGTTTGCAATCAAACTCTTACACTCAATTCTACATATGAAACAACTAATATGCTTGATCGTGGAAGTGTCCCCTTCTATGTAGAAAATGGTAAACTCAGGGAACCGAAACCCTCCAAGAAACTCATAATATTGATCTACCCAGTTTAAGTAAGGTTTTTTGTAAATCAATCAGACGATCCGACGATCGTTCGGCTAGACCCCATACTCCTAGATGAGTCCAATAACTTCATCTCCACTGAGCAGAAATTACGATCCTACCACTTTGTCTCATCTTGACTATCATTATGGGTGCGTAGGGTATGGACTTTGCACTGCATGATTGATGCTCCTCGAGGGAGGAACGATTTGAGGTTGCCCACCAATCCATCTCTACTTTATGATAACCTTGATGAATAGTAGGATCGGCCAAAGGTTACCCCCCATGATATTCAGCCCTCTGGAAGCCTTGTTGGACAACCAGACTGATTGAAGCTTGCTCCCCATAGTTCTCGGCTATGGAACAACAACCAAATGACATCAGTTATATAACTAGTTGTCCCTTAGGTTTTTTACATTGACTGGAAATTGCCCGCTAGTATATGATGATTCTAGGGATCAGGGTATTCCGCTTGGCCGTATGGTTGATCGTTTCATTCGTTTCTTCTTGCCACCAATAGTAGCGGTACATGTTGACCTTGGGTTTCAATTCGGTTGGCCCTTGTTAGGAGATCAACCGACTATTCTGCCTCCAATTTCACTAGATGATTTGGGGTAATTTGAGTATTCATATTCATCAAGAGCCTCTTGAAGAAACTCTTTACACGTCTCTAACTGCGCCTGAGTACCTCCGGTATCTGCTACACATGTTCTTCCAATCGAATGAAATGTGCGGTGAAATCACCGAATGACAGCTGAGAATAGGATCTTGCACCCACGTCGATGATGAGCTTTAATTGCTAACACTCGTCTTATGGCATTGATACAATAGCAGGAATAGAAATAGCCTTTAAAAAAATAAAATTGGGGGCATCTTATTCTATTGAGAAATACTAAAGGTGGACTACTAGGTCCCATAGTGAGTGCAAAAAAATTTACTTGCACAATTCAATTAAATATGAAGCCACACGTGTTAGCAAGGGGCTATATTTGGTTAATGTGTGCGATTAAGACAGTGAGGGCATCTCAGAGTCATACTCGACTTAAGTTTAAGGTGATTTTAAAAGGGTAAGGGGTGAGTCCTTTTGAGTGGATTATTTTTGCCTTACGTTTAAGGACTTTTCTTTTACTAATAATTACAACCTTTGTATTTCTCAATGGAATGAAGATGAGCATATTTAAAATTAAACATTAAAATAATATCAATTTTAATGATGTTTAATTGTTGCTTAGTACAATCGACAAAGAAAAATAAACTAAAGTAGAAAAAAATAGAGATAAATACATGAATTAGTCATATGGACAAACGATCGAGGCAAATGGTCAGTAGGATGTGACTAAGATGCTTGATCTTCCAGGTTAGGACTCGGTTGATTAAGATCATATAATGAAAGGTCGCGTATATTTATATTTCTACGTATACTAAAGTGATGGGCTGCATAGTAGCAATCTAAACTCAAACCTCAAACATTCTGTAGTGTAGTTGGACAGAGGCAGAGGAACTAAAACTAAGCTAAGATATAAAAAAGTACTTTTGCGCTATATAGAGTGATTGTGTTTGGTGTGGGCCTAGGGATCTCATTACATTTTCCTTTTATAGCTTTGGGAGGCGGAGAAATCCTAACCGACTTTCCTTGTTGATCTAGGATTCTTAGCAGTCATAATGTTCAATTATTCTTCATCTAGCCTAACCAGATAGATTTTTTTATATCAAATACCATCTTCAAATCTCTTGCTAGTGTGACTATAGAGATTTGTAGATCTTATAGAATTAGTCTCGCTAAGCACTGAATATCTTTGCTGATTCTGGAAGGATTGCGAGAGACAGCCTTACCAAGCATATCCGGATTTTCGATAAGACAATTGTCCCGATATGTCTTTTACAGACATATCGAGCAAACTGCCTCAATCACACGTGCCACACGAATTAGGATTACGTGTCATCCATTGCTTAATCTTTCCTGAAAGAGCTTGTGTGGTTCTATGCCACTTTGCTTTTGGTAGGTGACGTGTCATCGAAGGATGAGGAGTGAAAGATATTTCCGAATGTAGGTAGGATTTTGTCATTATTATGTGCATAGTGCCAACACATGGCGACATCTTATTCATCCATGAGGGTGTGCCCAAAATAGGTGTAAACAAATGCATTACCGTCTCTAATTTGGCTAGAAATTCTTTTGCACTTTCTTTTTTTGGTGTACCCTTATGAAAATGCCTCGAAATTGAATGCCTGATGATCATTAGATTTAGTTTTTTGTATGCTACCACTTTTTATACATGGCTATGTCAATGGTCGAGCTTAAATTGGTAGGCTTAGATGGTCGGTCCTCTCTTAATTCTATCCGTGCACCCCCAGAGTCATTTATAAAGACTCCTTTCATTCTTGGATGTTAGAGCTAGCAAGAGAGAATGTTATTTAGTTGGAAGGTTAGAAAGGAAGTTACTTCATACTTAAGCATAAATAGAAACTTCATCATGTTAACCCATTATCTAATCGACAAGGTGGTCAACTAAGTTATCCATGATAATTAGCCTAAGCATCAAACCTAGTGTGAAACCCAGTGCATCATTACAAACTATTCCTTTGGCGTAAGATCATAATATGAGAGTGATTCTCACATTATGAGGTTGGTTGAATGTTAACAATACAAACAAAAATGGCCCAACATTTTTGTGGAAAAATGGACTGTTTGATCTTATATTATTAACACCATACGCCCCATCTCATTTAGCTCTCACCATATGGTAGCTCCTTTAGATCGAACATTGCCATTTGGAGATAAGTGTCACTTTATAGATCTTTAATGCACAACACATATGTGATGCACTTTGAATCTAAGAACAGGGGCATCCTCAATCATAATAACTTTGATAGAACACACAATTAATTCTACCCATCAATCCTTAAAACTAGGATCTCATTCAAATGCGTTACTCCTAATCAATACAGTCAATGTTCTTAGATAAGAAAATAGGTAATTAGGTTACATAGGTCACTATACTTTAATTATTTAACTATGTTATTAGGTTATGGACCTTTTAGAATCTAGATAGGCACATTAGTTTTAACCCAATGCTACTAGACTGGGATGAGGAACTAGGGCCTAAATGACCAATACCATGAGTTGAATTATGCGTTAAATTTAATCAGCATACAAATAATGCTTTTGTTTTGGTTGAATCACGTGACTTATATATATATATATATATATATATATATATATATATATATATATAGATCATCTATTCACATATGATAACCAAAACACAACATCTTGACAAGGTGTTGTTATTAAACTTCGCAAGCCAGACACTGTATGATTAAGTTGATCATTATAGTCTTTAATGACCTAATAAATCTATATCCACCTCTAGATTAATGTCGATCCAACGATTAAACTCTGTCCAATTTTACCCATTATGCAACTGTATCACCTATTTCACCATATGATAAACTTATGAGTTTACCAATCCATGGGCATGCAAGCCTTGTATATTGTTGCAAGTCTATAAGATAATTGTCTCTCATAAAGACATCACATCCTTAGAAGTCAGGATTAGGGTAGGACGTGTGTATATCGAATATAGAACTTTGTTATTTTCAATGTTCATCCACACTCTATACTCTATCAACTCAAAATGGGTTGTCAATGACATATTTCACTTCATGAAAAGCCATGGGCTGGAAAGCTGCACCCGAGGTCCTGTCCCAAACTTTAAATTTAAGCCTGTTTAATAATTGGTTTGGGCTCTATATTCATTTGAAAGCCCATAAGCTCAGCTTGAGTCTTGCTAGAATCTAACCTGTTTAGACTTTTGAGGGTGTTCATATCATAACCATGCATGAGGGAGCACTCAATGAATGGCCCAAATGTTGCACAAAAAAGAAGACTAGGAGCATAATGAGGAGGTCTTGACAATGTTCATCATCAATCTCGTTCATTGATTTAAGATAGTTGATGAATTCAATGCTCCGACAGTTTTGATTTTGATGATGACTTCATCCTCGACTCCTCATCCCCATCGACATCACTCTCCCTCCACAATCCAAGTTTGACAAGAGAAGTGACAGTGTTACTAGCAATGCCAGTCGCTAACAATCATACAATCATAAATCGACTAAAGATCTGGAGAGAAAAATCAATATAGGGATCGATCGACCCACTACATAGGCCTAAAACTGATCATTTCTACTCCAATAGATAACTTTCATGGCTTCTCATACGATTTTAATGAAGATCCTAATCGAATCCCTGATTTTAGCATTGGAGACTAATGGTTTTCACGTCTGGTAATGGTCAGATCCTTAGGAAGCTGCAGAAACACCTATAGATGAATCAAGTACACGCAATTGCACAACTAAGTCCAAACAAGAACAATCTGAATTTTATGAGGAGAAAACCTTGTAGGAAAAAACTACAACACAAAGTGATGAGTAATGTACTATGAAAGTAAAAATTATAAGAGATAGTAGCTTACCGATTCGAACAAGCCTCGAATCTCTTTCTACAAGCCTTAGCTATGCTCTTGAACCTGTAAGAACTATTTAGAAAGCCTTAATACACCTCTCTCTCTTACCAAAATCTCAATTATACTTGTTATATATAGTGTTAAAATCATAATAAGAAACAACTTATGCACTTATGCAATTCTACACACATCTTCGATGGGACCTTCGATGGCATTGATACTCCATCGAGGATCTGTCGATGGCATCAAACTCCTTCGATGCCATTGAGTAGCAACATTAAAATATTCCAACAACCAACATGGACTTTCCAGATTTTCTTGATAGGATCGTGCATCTGTCAGTGGCATCAACATCTGTTCGATGACATTGAGTGGTATGTCGATGGCATCGACGAGCCTTGTTACTGTCAGATTTAAGATGTTAACAGCAATATGTGTCATGTCTTCAATCTTTATTCATCATAGCTCCTTATCAATCTCATCTCTAATTCTGCCTTCCATCATATCTCCATCATCGCTTGTCATGCACACTCTGTCGTCCATTTACACCGTCACCAAGCCTAGAGAAGTTGTATAGAACTTGAACTTCTCTATGTGAACCATCTTAGTAAGCATGTTATCCGAATTCACGCTCGTGTGGATATTTTCTAAAGATACCTCCTTCCTCAAGCACTCGTCAGATATAATGATGACGCACATCAATATGTTTAGTATAGGAGTCATAAATGAAGTTTTTAGCTAAATTGATCATACTTTTACTATCACAATTAACTGGCAGGGCCTCCTACTGACGCTACAACTGATTTATCATCCCCCTCAACTAAATACTTTCCTTAAATGCTTCTGTCATCGCCATATAATCAACTTTAGTTGTGGAAAGAGCCACCACAGACTGAAGCTTCGATATCCAACTGATCGCTTTACCCACTAGCATGCAACTGGAAGTCAACCTTTTATTATCCATACTGCCCACATAATATGAATTCACATAACCTACTAGCTTGGCCCCTAATTTTTCAAATGTTAAGACGTAGTCCTATGGACCTCAAATATATCGAAATAGCCATTTTCACTGCCTCCCAATGTTGATTGCAGGGGTTAAACAAGTATCTAATAATAACGCCCTCTGCATATGAAATATCTGGTCTTATACAAACCATGACATACATCAAGCTGCCAACTATACTCGAATAAGGCACACGAGACATATATGCTTTTCTTCATCTATTTTAGGATAATGTTTAGAAGATGGCTTAAAATGAGCCGTGTGAGGAACACTAACCGAATTTTCATTATCCATCCCATACTTTATCAATACCTTCTCAAGGTATATTAACTAAGATAACCATAGCCTGTTTCTCGTCCTATATTTGTGCATGTCAATGTTGAGAACTCTCTTTTCAACCCCCAAATCTTTCATCTCGAATGTTCCTAATAGTCGAGTCTTCAGTATGCCTATCTCAAACATGTTATGACTATCGATAAGCATGTCATCGATATGCAAACCCAAGAAAATGAATTTTCCATCACTCAATGTCTTATAATAGACACAATGATCATATTCGCTCCTGATAAATTTTTTACTCAACACGAAAGAATCAATTTTTTTTAATATCACTTCATAGGCAACTGTTTTAGGTCATACAATGACCTCTTTAACTAGCAAACCTTGTTCTCTGCTCCTCCTATTTTGAAACATTTTGATTGCTTCATGTAAATCTTCTCTTCTAATTCTCCATGCAGGAAAATAATATTCACATTTATCTATTCTAGCTCGACATTGTATTTGAAATTACAGTAAGAGCACTACTATTGAAGTATGGAAATATGTCCAACTGTCCTAGAGGGGGGTGAATAGGAATTTTAAAAAATATGAACTTGTTAAAACATACAATGCCTTAAATTAGTTTATTAATCAAGCTAAGTAAGGTAAAGTAACTCTAAGGCTTCTAAGCCAATAAAGAGTCCATTCACATAGGCTACACATGATTTGTATGTAAAACAACTAGCCTATAGAGATAGTGTATAAGAGCGTGTAGGAAATAGTCCGTACTTGGACTCAAGTACCAACTCGATCAGAAATCGCGTAGGATTAATTCCTTTAGAAAATATGAGTAAGTTAGCTAGCGCAACGCTAGAGTAGCTGGGAAATAGTCCCTGATCGATTTAAATACTTTCTACAAGACCCAAATCGAGTAGAACCAATGACTCTATAATACTCTAAAACCTCGGATCAAACTCTAAGCAGGTTTGTTCTCTGGACCACTTTGAAACTTTGTATTAGATCTAGACCACGCGTCGAAAGTCCGATACCTGCTATCTTAGAGCGTTAGAACCGCCTAGCTGGACTTGACAATCATTTCAAAAATCAAGTCCAACCAACATTCGCAGGCTATTTCATTGAGCCTGGACTGAAGAGAGTAAGAATAGGGACAGAATTGGAATTTGAAATTTAAATCTGGCACACGACTTGATGTGTCAGTATTAAGCGTTATAACCGTTAGAATTCAGCCAAATTACACCCTCGGATCAGGAAAAATTTCTATTTCATATCATGAGACCTGCAGCCCTGATCTACGTGCGGTGACTGCTGAACTGAAACTAGACCGCCACGGGCGATTTACGAACACTGATGGTCTGAAAATGGTATGAGAGCAATATTTGACATGTGTGAACTTAAGTCCGATCACGTTCGGCCAGGGGACCACCAGAAATCATCTTTTGAATCGAAATAGCCCCGCTTTGGATAAGCATCAAGTGAACTTTGTTCCCGAGCCTATTCCGGGCATTTTTAGGCTTATAAAAGGGGTTGAAACCCTCACTCCTCTCTCCCATTCGAATTTGAGAAAAACCCTAGATTGGGAGAGAGAAAAGGTGAGAGTTTGTGAGAGAGTGTAGGAGAGAATTTTCCTGCCGTTGCACCACCTGTTGCAAGTGCCTAAGCAACACACTTCAATCACCTGGCCGGTGATTCCTCTGCATTTTCAGGTAAGAAAATACCCTAGAAAGTTGCTGATTTAGTGTTCCCTTCGATTTATAGCATGTTAGCTGATAAATCTTGTAAATTAGGTTTTCTATTCGCCGTAGACGAAGCGTATACGCTCCGTTCGAAATCACTTCACCTATAAGAGATAAGGTGCGGATTTTAGACGCTTTGATTGACTGATTTCAAAGCTTTCAATGTCGTTTAATAGTAGATTATCGACGGTAATGCTGTTTGACATGTACAACATGCTGTCTGTTTCCTGTTTCGTAAACTAACGAAGAATATGAGATTTATGGCATTTTAGTCATTTGTAGGAAGTACTGATTTCATTCATATTTTGCTGATGTGATTGACATGGTTTATTGTCGCATTAGAATGTTAGGAATACGTGCATAATTAGTTTGGCAAAGAGATTCGCCTAGATGCGCACTTCGGGTCGACATACTATATGTAGACTTAAGTGTGTAGTGTAAGTGTTTGTATAAATGCTTGTATTAGTATGTATTGAATTAAATGGTGTTATGAATTAATTTGAGATTGATTTCTCAATTAATATGCTGACATAAATGATTTTCTACATGTTGACTATATGCATGATTTCATTATATACATGAAATGTATGTGCTTGAAGATTTGCTTAAGTTGTATGTTATAACATGTGTTAATATGCTCACATGGTTGTATTTCATTTCCAATACTCTCATATGAATGATGATGTGATTCCATAATTGTTTGGGACTATACTCAGTCCAGGCAGTCGGAAACCGAGCGAATTCGTGGTTGGCTTATCTTGGCCACGAACGATGCGTCGATGAACGCGAGCCGTGTTTTGGAGTTGGCGGCAGTGGTTAGGCCATGCGAAGTGTTTTACGCACTTCATGTCGTTCGACTTGAGATGCGATCGCGCTAGTCGAGCCCGTCAAGTAACCCGACTGGCCGTTGTATGTTCACCCTGCATGAGTCATAACTGCTTGAACCTAGGGTACTGAACTTACATTGTAAATCCTGTTAACCATGGTACCTTGATCCACGAAGACTCATAAGCCGGGCATGGTGGTATGGGACACCGTGGTCGAGCTGTCGGCCTACGCTGGGGTCACAAACCTCTCCGTAGTGACCAGTGAGCACCTAGTCTCGTGAGCAGATTATGGTAGTATGGGACATTATATTCTTACTGTCGGCCTACACTGATCAGGCGACGAGTCCTTTGTAGTGACCGCGAGCGTATTCTGAGTCTACGGGAGGCGACGACCCTTCAGTAGTAGTAGAGTACAGTAGGCCTGTATTGATAAGGTGATGGGGGAGCGGTGCAATGAGTGCGAGCAACAGCCCTGACAGCCCTTGCAGCGACCTACAAAATATACATCGTATGAGATTACTAGGAGTGACGACCCTAGACAGGATCTGTGTTGGGATTGATACAAGGGAAGTACCTTAGTTTCTCAATCCTGCTGTTTGAATGGATTAATAACTACTTGGCAATCATATCACCATTACATTGCATGTGCCTGGAAGATGTGGAGCACTGAGCGGGATGCACGCATGCCGTGGACGAAGATGGTGCCGTATGAGGGTGGATGTCGGTGAGGGCATCCATCATGTCATGTCATATTGCATTAACAACAGTATTAGGATTGTCTGATTTACTGCTTTACTATTATTGCATGATTAATTTGAGAACATGCTAATCTTTGCTCTATGATTCCACTGAGTTGATTACTCACTCCCACGTTACGGGATGGTGTTTGCAACACCCATCAGACCCTTTCTTAGATGCAGGTGGTGCTGAGATCCAGGAGGTAGAGCCGGACTTCGATGAGGACCAGGACGAGTTCTCATACATGCAGTATCACGACGGCTTTACGTAGGTGGCCTGGATCGACGGGACTCCTCAGTGGGACTATTTTGGACATTTATTCCTGTTATTTACATGTATATGAGACTCAAAGATGTATTCATACTTTAGTGACAGTTGAGATCTACTTTATTTTTTCATACAGTGATATATATATTCTTTAGTCTTCTGCTTGCTTTTATCACTGGATCTGGAGTATGAATTGCAGTTTTTGTATACTTTTACTCATGTGAATGCTTTAACTCAGACAACATTGAATCATAATCATTTTTGTTGCATAAGTGACGGTCTGGAACTCGGGAGTTGAGTTTATACACGACCCCCGATTTTCTGGGTGTTACAAGTTGGTATCAGAGCATGAATAAGAGTATACTGGGCCTGGGTTATGGTCACGTGACGTACGTTGTCACTTCATTTGACTTAGGTGGGTGCAAGAAGGGTCTAGAAACACTTTTAGGATCTCAGATTCGCCAATAGGCGAAGACTATTCGAATCGATCGCATGATTGAGTCCGTAACGCATTTAGGGTCGCGTGAAGCGACCTGAGTAGCTCCTAGGTTGTAGGTAGATGGGTCGAGATATTCTTTGAACGATTCTAAACCTGTAAATGTGAATCCTTGGGCCGTGAGACAACCATAACCCCTGTATTCAATCGTCAGGGCTTAAAAACCCCGTTTCACCTAAAATCTTCAAAATTCTTCCTCTCACCACTCTATTCTTCAATTCCTTCTTATCCTTTTCATGTTAGGCATCAATCCTAATGTGAAAATGACATAAAATCATATTTTGATAAACTTTTACAATGAATAGTAAAATTTCATGAAAAATGGCCATAAGGCCATTCTAAATTTGCTTTCTTTAGCAACTAATGAGCTAGATGGATGTACTAGCTCCTTCTACCCCAAAATCATATGCTATATGATAGAAAATTATATTCAGGTTTACAAACTGGCCCCGAAAAGCCCCGAATGCATGTTTGGGCCTCTATAGGTCAATATACAATGAACCAAGGTGGGGCCCATAGTTATTTGGGGTCCCTGGACCATGGAGGACCAGACCCATATGGTCCCGCCGCCCGACCAGAGAGATGGTCGGCGATGCCATCGCCGATCCGGCGATGCATCGCCGACCACCATGGCCCACTTGATATGAATTTTGGGCGCACGCCCTATTTTGGGTCGTGTACACCCCCCATCTAGTGCTCATCCATAGAAAATCCCAAATAGGGGTACTTCCTTCACAAACAGCCCCTCCCCTAGCCCCATTTTCATTTTTCAGCTGCCCTAACCCAAATTCGTGGTTCCAAACCACTCCCAAATCCATCCTTGGCTAAAAACAACCACACTCCATCACTCCATTGAAGTTTGCAGCCTTCCCTCTTACAAATCTCGTCGTTTGGAGCTCTTAAAACCCCCAAATCGAGCTGAAATCGTGAGGTGCTCCATTCCCCTTTTTCATTCTCTTTTCTTTCTGAAATACATCCTAGGGAAGATTGAAGCATCCCTCTACAATGCCTAGATCTCCCTTTTCCAGTTTGGGCAGCCATTTCTTGACATTTTCTCCATTTTTCATGGCTTTTGTTGAAGCCATTTTGGGTCTTTTGTCACTTTCCTCCATCCTCTCTTTGATGGGTAAGAGAAAGACCGCAGCGGATGAGGCTGGGCCTAGTCGCCCTGCTCAATCAAGAAGATCGCGGGGTGGCACCGCTAGCTCAAGCACCGTTGCAAGTCCAACCATAGCCCGAGAGTTCCATACAAAGCGGGATTTGGATCCCCATACTCAACTTGGGCGAGTGATTTTAGCAAAGATGCCTCACGGCCAATACACTGACCGTAAAGTGTTGTTTGAGGTGGATGTGAAAGGACAACTATTCGGAGAATTTTTATTGTTCGAGCGCATTGAAGCTGCGCATTGGGGTCCAATCTTTGAAGCTCGTGCTCGTGCCAATGTGAGCAGCATTCGTGCCTTCTATGCTCGTATCCAGAATCCTACACTGGAGCCATTGCAGTTCAAAATTCTTTTTGGTAAAGACCGGATGGCTACGATCGATGTTCGGTTGATTGCGCGACTTCTGAACATGCCTCTTGGTGATGTTCATCCTAGTGTAAAGAATTTGAGTAGGCGTGAGCGAGATCGCCGTACCAGGTTTCTATGTGGTAAACTGGTTTCATGGCAGCCTAATAATAGCCTTAAGGCGTCTTACATGTCCGATGATTTGCGCCTGCTGCACCACATTTGCACGTTCAACGTGTATCCCAGGTCGACAAATTGCATTGAGTGTACGCGCCTTATGGTTGATTTCTTGTATCTGGTGGCCCAGGGAGAGAATGTGTGTATGGCCACTTTTATCTTGCGACAGATTATCCTTATAGAGAAATCAAGAAGAACGTCTGAATCGCTTCCTTTTGGCCGACTTATATGCAAGATCGCGCTTGAGTTTGCTTACAGACATGGGCCAGAGTTGCCAATTCAGATTCACAGCATTGATGAGTCTACCAAGGTCAAGATGAAGATCGGGTCTCAGTACCGTGAGACTCAGCTTGAGGAGGATAGCGAGGATGACTTTGATGATGAAGAGGATTCAAGTAAAGGAGAACCTAGAGCAGAAGTTGAGGAAGAAGTCCAGGAAGAGGCAGAAGAGGAGGCTCAGGATACAGATGAGAGCCCTCTTCCTTCTGCTCAAGCTACTGGCGATGATCGTATTGCCCAAATTGAGGAGAGCCAAGTCGCCTTACGAAGGGAAGTTTAGGAACTTCGTGCTGAAGTCGAGGATGCCAAGGCCATTACGAAGAGGAAATTCGACAAGGTGAATCGCACCTTGAAGGCGATCCTGTGCTGCTTGCAGGATAAGGGTGCTCCTCCTTCGTCACCCAACTCAGACTAGCGATGATTTTAGATGTTATTGTTAGTATTTTGTTGTTTCCTGCTTTAAGTTGTGTAAGCCTGATAAGGCTAGTGCTTTGCTTATGTTGCTGTTGTAATTTTAACTGCCTTAGTTTCCATGTATTTCTCATCATGATGCTTGTAAGGAGATATCCCTTGTATTGTGACAATTTTGATTAAATGAAATGCATGGAATGCCTTTGACTCCTTATGTGAATGATTGCGGTGTGTTGTGCTATTGAGACTAACAAGGTTGCGCCCTATTTTGAATATAGGGAATGCCGCCGAAGACTACCCGGAGCACAGCTCGGCTTGTATTGGGTGAGCCTATGGATTAGGCTCCTTCGCAGTTGGATACTCATGCGGACCCTGCTGTGGGCCCGATTCCTGAGATAGTGCGTGCGTCTCAGCCTACTGCTGGTCCTACAGCTGGACCACCGCCTTTCACACCGCCCGTCAGAGAGCCTTACCGTGCGTCTTCTTCGACGCAGTACACGCCACAGCCTGCTCCACCTCCAGACAAATTTGAGCAGATGATGGCCATGATGTTGCAGCAGCAGCAGCTCCTGACTACTATTGTGGGGACACTAGCCCAGGGTGGGAGTGTACCTCCACCTGCACCACCTGCGCATCCAGCTGAGGATGCTGATACATATGCCCAGGATGAGGGCATGGCTCATCCTATACCACCTGCTTACCCTGCAGGGAATGCCGCAGACACACGGGGCTTGTTAGATCGATTCCAGCGCTTACGGCCTCCCACTTTTACGGGTTCTCATAGACCCGAGGAGGCCGAGTATTGGCTCGACCGTGTGTCGAAGATACTGCGAATGCTACACTGTACAGAGGCCGAGCAGGTAGAGTTGGCTACGTTCCTGTTTGAGCGAGAGACCAGCTTGTGGTGGGATAGTGTATTGCGGACCGTTGCCGCCGACTTTATATGGACCTGGGCAGCGTTCGAGTTCTGCTTTCACGAGAAATACTACCCCCAGACGTACAGGCGTGATCAGGAGAATGAGTTTCTCCGCCTCAGACAGGGAGGCATGACAGTCACGGAGTATGAGCATCGGTTCACAGAGTTAGGCAGATATGTCCCGACTATTTTGGCAGATGAGGAGATGCGCATACGGCGCTTTTCTGAGGGTTTGCGACCGGATATTCGGTCGAAGATGTGCTACGTGAGCATTCCCTCTTATACGGAGCTGATTCACATGTCTATGTGGACAGAGTAGGATGTGGATCGACTTGCCCGATCTCGTGGCCCTGTTGCTCCTAGGCCACGACCAGAGATGCAGGACAAGCCCTTTGCGGGCAAGAGGCCTCGTGTCGACCCTCCTACTCTGGCTATAGAGCCAGCACCACCGTTTCGGCACCCCGAGTTATCATGTACATACTGCGGGAGGTCAGGCCATTCAGCGCAGAGTTATTTTGCACGGATGCGGGACAGTGGGTTCTCGCCGCCGTAGAAGATCGACCGTGCACGTCCACAGGCGATATCAGCACCGCCTATACAGTTGGCTCCTGCGCACCCTTCCTTCAGACCTCCGGTATCTCAGATCAGGCAGCCTCTACGGCCCACGGCGCAGCGGCCGAATCGGCCACAACAGGCACGAGTTCATGCATTGACAGCTGAGGCAGCCGCGATGAAGACTTCTCAGCATTCGGCCTTTGAGGTCACTGCCCATATTGGAGGTATTCCTATTCTCGTGATGGTGGACACTGGTTCCACGATTTCTTTGATATCACGTGCTATAGTCAGGCGTCTTAGACTACCGACTATTACTATGGATGGGGTGTGAGTTTATACAGCTCACGGGTCCTTTACAGATGCCACCCAGATGTATGAGGGTTGTTTGGTGGATCTGGGGGACAAGACGATGGCCCTAGATCTTGTTGTCGACCTCGCTCTTGTTTATCTCGACGTCATTCTTTGCATGGATTGGTTGACTGCAGAGAGGGCCGAGATTGACTGCGAGACTCGTATAGTGACTGCGTACAAGCCAGAGGGCGCATCCTTCACATTTCTAGTGCGGGTAAACCTCTCATTCCGCATACTTAGCTACGCTACTATACTACGGGACGCTGGTGCCCAGATACTTGAGCATACGCTAGTCGTTTGCGAGTTTGGGAATCTGTTCATGAAGATCCCTGGTTTGCTGCCTAAATTAGAGATTGATTTCACTATCGATCTGGTTCCTGGTTCCACGCCCGTCTCACTGCCGACGTATCGCATGGCACCATGTGAGATGGAGGAATTGAGGACGCAGATTGATGGTTTGCTGGAGCTTGGCCTTATACGGCCTAGTGTGTCTCCTTGGGGAGCACCAGTTCTGTTCTTGAGGAAGAAAGATGGTTCGATGCGATTGTGTATTGATTATCGCAGGCTGAACCAGATCACGGTGAAGAACAAGTACCCTTTACCCAGGATCGATGACTTGTTTGATCAGTTGAGAGGAGCGCAGTACTTCTCAAAGATTGATCTTCAGTCAGGATATCATCAGTTGCGCATCAGGGATGAGGACGTGTAGAAGACGGCGTTTAGGACCAGCTTTGGCCACTACGAGTTCCTTATGATGTCGTTCGATCTCACGAACCCACCAGCCGTGTTCATGGATCTGATGAACTGGGTATTTCAGCCTTTCCTCTATCGATTCGTCGTTGTATTCATTGATAATATTTTGGTGTACTCCAGGAGTCGAGAGGAGCATGAGGAGCACTTGCGTTTGGTCCTAGATACTCTTAGACAACATCAGTTATTCGCACAGTACATGAAGTGTGACTTCTGGAAGCAGGAAGTGAAGTTCCTGGGACACGTGGTGTCCAAGGATGGCATGGAAGTTGACCTATCTAAGGTAGCTGTGGTTCAGGACTGGGAGCAGCCTGGTTCTGTCACTGAGGTGAGGAGTTTCTTGGGTCTCGCTGGCTACTATCGGCGCTTCATTCAGGATTTCTCAAAGATCGCGAGACCTTTGTCTCAGTTGACACGGAAGGACGTGAAGTTCGCCTAGAATGACAAGGCGGAGTCAGCTCTTCAGGAGCTGAAGGACAGACTTACGTCTGCCCCTGTGCTATTATTGCCAGAGCAAGGGGTTAGGTACACTATATATACTGACGCGTCTAGCGTTGGTCTGGGTTGTGTCCTTATGCAGAGGGACAGGGTAATTTCGTATGCCTCGAGACAATTAAGGAAGCACAAGGAGAATTACCCGACACAAGACCTAGAGTTGGCAGCCGTCATATTCGCACTGAGACTCTGGAGACATTACCTCTATGGAGAGGAGTTCGAGCTCTTTTGCGACCACAAGAGCCTCAAGTACATATTCACGCAGCGAGACTTGAATATGAGGCAGCGGCGATGGATGGAGACGTTGAAGGACTTCAAGTTCGAAGTCTCTTACCATCTTGGGAAGGCGAACCTTGTGGCTGACACGTTAAGCCGCAAGAAGGCGATAGAGTTTGCGGCTCCGCTGATGGTTGCTGAGTGGGATATGGTTGAGTTTTTGCGAGACTTTGAGCAGAAACTCACCGTAGAGGAGCCGTATGAGTTTATCGCACATGTGCAGGTGCGATCTTAGATCGATGACCGGGTCATCGAGGTGTAGAGGGACGATGCGTATCTGACTGAGCTTCGAGAGCAGGCCAGTGATGATGCAGACGCCGAGTGGCGAGTTGGCATGGATGAGGGCTTACGTTATCGTGGCCGCCTATGCGTCCCAGATGTCCCTGACTTGAGACGAGATATTTTCGAGGCTGCGCACTGTACCAGACTCGCGATGCATCCAGGCAGTATGAAGATGTATCGTGACATGAAGAGGACTTATTGGTGGAAAGGTATGAAGACCCACATAGTAGAGTTCGTGTCCCGTTGTGTCACTTGTCAGCAGGTGAAGGTAGAGCATCGTCGACCACCTGGACTTTTGCAGCCTATGCCGATCGTAGAGTGGAAGTGGGATTTCATTTTCATGGACTTCATTTCTGGGCTACCAAAGACGAGGAAGGGACATGATTCCATTTGGGTGATCTTCGACCGTCTGACGAAGTTGGCGCACTTCCTACCGATCAGAGTTATGAACTCTGCAGACGAGCTGGCTAGATTATACATCAGAGAGATCGTGCATCTGCATAGAGTTCCGTTAGAGATCGTGTCGGACAGAGACACGCGGTTCACTTCTATTTTCTGGACTCGCGTTCAGGAGGCTATGGGTGTAAAGTTGAAGTTCAGTACTGCCTTCCACCCACAGGCAGACGGACAGACAGAGCGGGTGAACTAGATCTTAGAAGATATGTTGCGAGCTTGCGCATTGGACTTCAGGGACAGTTGGGATGATTGTCTTGCATATGCGGAGTTCGCGTACAATAACAGTTTTCAGGCGAGTATCGGTATGGCACCTTACGAGACGCTGTATGGGTGACCTTGTCGCGCACCACATTGTTGGGCAGAGGTCGGTGAGCGTAGCTTGATTGGCCCAGAGTTAGTGCAGGCAACGTCAGAGAAGATCGATATCATTAGACATCGGCTTCTCACAGCGCAGAGCAGACAGAAGAGTTATGTCGATACGAGATGGAGGCCGCTAGAGTTCACAGTTGGGGATCATGTGTTTTTGCGAGTTTCCCCTATGAAGGGAGTCCTTCGGTTCGGGAAGAAGGGGAAGCTAGCACCGCGATTCATTGGTCCATTCCAGATCCTCGATCGTGTAGGAGCAGTGACTTACTGATTGGCTTTACCCACGCCTCTTGCGAGCGTTCACAACGTATTTCATGTTTCTATGCTGAAGAAGTACGTTTCTGATCCTTCCCATAACATCAGATGGGAGCAGGTGCAGTTAGGAGAGGATGTTACATATATCCTGCGACCGACACGTATCCTAGACAGGAAGGAGCAGGTACTGCGTAGCAAGGTGATTCCCCTTGTGAAGGTATTGTGGACGCATCACTCTGAGGAAGAGGCTACTTGGGAGACAGAAGCTGAGATCAGAAAGAACTACCCACAGCTTCTCGAGGAGTATGCAAAGGTACAAATTTTGAGGATGAAATTATTTGTTAAGGGGGCTAGATTGGAACGCCCGGAAAAAATATGTACTTGGACTTAAGTACCAACTCGACCAGAAATCGCGTAGGATTAATTCCTTTAGAAAATATGAGTAAGTTAGCTAGCGCAACGCTAGAGTAGCTGGAAAATAGACCCTAATCGCTTTAAATACGTTCTACAAGACCCAAATCGAGTAGAACCAATGACTCTATAATACTCTAAAACCTCGGATCAAACTCTAAGCAGGTTTGTTCTCTAGACCACTTTGAAACTTTGTATTGGATCTAGACCGCGTATCGAAAGTCTGATACCTGCTATCTTAGACCGTTAGAACCGCCTAGCTGGACTTGACAATCATTTCGAAAATCAAGTCCAACCGACATTCGCAGGCTATTTCATTGAGCCTGGACTGAAGAGAGTAAGAATAGGGATAATTGGAATTTGAAATTCAAATCTGGCACACGACTTGATGTGTCAATATTAAGCGTTCTGATCGTTAGAATTCAGCCAAAATACACCCTTGGATCAGGAAAAATTTCTATTTCATATCATGAGACCTGCAGCCCTGATCTACGTGCGGTGACCGCTGAACTGAAACTGGACCGCCACGGGCGATCTACGAATACTGATGGTCTGAAAACGGTATGAGAGCGACATCTGACATGTGTGAAATTAAGTCCGATCGCGTTCGGCCAAGGAACCATCAGAAATCATCTTTTGGACCGAAACAACCCCGCTTTGGATAAGCATCAAGTGAACTTTGTTCCCGAGCCTATTCTGCGCATTTTTAGGCTTATAAAAGGGGTTGAAACCCTCACTCCTCTCTCCCATCCGAATTTGAGAAAAACCCTAGATTGGGAGAGAGAAAAGGTGAGAGTTTGTGAGAGAGTATAGGAGAGAATTTTCCTACCGTTGCACCACCTGTTGCAAGTGCCTAAGCAACACACTTCAATCACCTGGCCGGTGATTCCTCCGCGTTTTCAGGTAAGAAAATACCCTAGAAAGTTGCTGATTTAGTGTTCCCTTCGATTCATAGCATGTTAGCTGATAAATCTTGTAAATTAGGTTCTCTATTCGCCGTAGACGAAGTGTATACGCTCCGTTTGAAATCACTTCACCTATAAGAGATAAGGTGCAGATTTTAGACACTTTGATTGACTGATTTCAAAGCTTTCAATGTCATTTAATAGTAGATTATCGACGGTAATACCGTTTAACATGTACAACATGCTGTCCGTTTCCTGTTTCGTAAACTAACGAAGAATATGAGATTTATGGCATTTTAGTCATTTGTAGGAAGTACTGATTTCATTTGTATTCTGCTGATGTGATTGACATGGTTTATTGTCGCATTAGAATGTTAGGAATACGTGCATAATTAGTTTGGCGAAGAGATTCGCCTAAATGCGCACTTCGGGTCGACATACTATATGTAGACTTAAGTGTGTAGTGTAAGTGTTTGTATAAATGCTTGTATTAGTATGTATTGAATTAAATGGTGTTATGAATTAGTTTGAGATTGATTTCTCAATTAATATGCTAACGTAAATGATTTCCTACATGTTGACTATATGCATGATTTCATTATATGCATGAAATGTATGTACTTGAAGATTTGCTTAAGTTGTATGTTATAACATGTGTTAACATGCTCATATGGTTGTATTTCATTTCCATTACTCTCATATGAATGCTGATGTGATTCCATAATTGTTTGGGACTATACTCAGTCCAGGCAGTCGGTAACCGAGCGAATTCGTGGTTGGCTTATCTTGGCCACGAACGACGCGTTGATGAACGCGAGCCGTGTTTTGGAGTTGGCGGCAGTGGTTAGGCCATGCGAAGTGTTTTACGCACTTCATGTCGTTTGACTTGAGATGCGATCGCGCTAGTCGAGCCCATCAAGTAACCCGACTGGCCGTTGTATGTTCACCCTGCATGAGTCATAACTGCTTGAACCTAGGGTACTGAACTTACCATTGTAAACCCTGTTAACCATGGTACCTTGATCCACGAAGACTCATGAGCCGGGCATGGTGGTATGGAACACCGTGGTCGAGCTGTCGGCCTACGCTGGAGCCACAAACCTCTTTGTAGTGACCAGTGAGCACCTAGTCTCGTGAGCAGATTATGGTGGTATGGGACACTATATTCTTGCTGTCGGCCTACATTGATCATGCGACGAGTCATTTGTAGTGACCGCGAGCGTATTCTGAGTCTACGGGAGGCGACGACCCTTCAGTAGCAGTAGAGTACAGTAGGCCTGTAATGATAAGGTGACGGAGGAGTGGTGCAACGAGTGCGAGCAACAGCCCCGACAGCCCTTGCAGCGACCTACAAAATATACATCGTATGAGATTACTAGGAGCGACGACCCTAGACAGGATCTGTGTTGGGATTGATACAAGGAAAGTACCTTAGTTTTCCAATCCTGCTGTTTGAATGGATTAATAACAACTCAGCAATCATATCACCATTACATTGCATGTGCCTGGAAGATGTGGAGCACTGAGCGGGATGCACGCATGCCGCGGACGAAGATGGTGCCGTATGAGGGAGAATGTCAGTGAGGGCATCCATCATGTCATGTCATATTGCATTAACAACAGTATTAGGATTGTCTGATTTACTGCTTTACTATTATCGAATGATTGATTTGAGAACATGCTAATCTTTGCTCTATGATTCCACTGAGTTGATCACTCACTCTCACATTATGGGATGGTGTTTGCAACACCCATCAGACCCTGTCTTAGATGCAGGTGATGCTGAGATCCAGGAGGTGGAGCCGGACTTCGATGAGGACCAGGAGGAGTTCTCATACTTGCAGTATCACGACGACTTTGCATAGGTGGCCTGGATCGACGGGACTCCTCAGTGGGACTATTTTGGACATTTATTCCTGTTATTTACATGTATATGAGACTCAGAGATGTATTCATACTTTAGTGACAGTTGAGATCTACTTTGTTTTTCCATACAGTGATATATATATATTCTTTAGTCTTCCGCTTACTTTTATCACTGGATCTGGAGTATGAATTGCAGTTTTGGTATACTTTTACTCATGTGAATGCTTTAACTCAGACAACATTGAATCATAACCATTTTGTTACATAAGTGACGGTTTGGAACTCGGGAGTTGAGTTTATATACGACCCCCAATTTTCAGGGTGTTACATTATCAATGCTTAAACATTCATTTAATCATGCATCATAAATAATAATTCAAGAGACATGAGCATAACTAGATCAGTGCACAAATAGCAATCTCAAACATAATCATATATAGTGATTCGGCTACTTATATACTCCACTCCCCGCTGATGCACTCCACCCTAGAGTGTGTCGAATTTCACTATCAATGGTTTTAAATTAGGTTAACTATAAACTTCACAACTTACATAAGATTAACTAAGGAGCCTAGATAAGGCAACTTTAGATGCCTACGCAAGGCAAGAAGTCTTACACAAGGACACAATGTATTCTCTCATCGGAAGCCTACGAAAGGTCTTAGTAATTTTGTCAACTCAAACTCGGAATCCCAATCCTACCTAAGGAAAGGGCTTCAGACTCAATGGACTCTGCATACTTACAAATAAGTGAGTGGGCCCTGTTTTAGCATATGCTAATGAAGATCTTCCTGTTGATGAAGAGTCTTCAGCTCCCTTGAACTACAACAGTCTGTTAATGTTCAATGCTCCAAGGTTATTGGTTTAGGATTTGGTCTGATCTTCTCTAACAAGTGATTTGTCTTTGGGGTTTAAAGAAGATTCCTATGATTTAAGCATTCAAGAGTTCCAGCACAAAGATTTACTGTAACACTCCAGATTTTTAACCTGGGGTTAGACGTCCTTAGGCAATGGGTCAACCTTATCACTTTCAGAGCTCAATCCCAAAGCTAAAGAAATCACTCTTCAACCCATGTCCTTCAAAACTCACCTTTCACCACCTCATTCTTCAAATTTCTCCAAGTACTTTCATATTAAACACGACTCCTCAAGTTTAAATAGTAAAGAATACCAATCCTAGGGTATTAATGATGAAGAACAATACCGGAACTAAAAATTATCGTGAATAGTAAATAAATGGGTAAAATGGGTTTCGACCCTTAACTTTTTGGAATCTAACAAAATAGATGGGTTAGTTGGATGGATTAGCCTCTCCTACCCCAAAATCATATGCCATAGGATGCATAAACTCATTCTAGTTTACAAACTGGCCCCGAAACGTCCCAAATGGAGTCTTGGGCCTATCCAAGCCCAAATACAATGAACCAGGGTGGGTCCCACACATATTTGGGACCTCCAGGGCAGGGGGAACCCAGCCCATGTGGCCGGAGTTACCGGTTTGCAAGTTCACCGACGAGGGCTCGCCGTACGGTGGGCCCCACTCGGGTCGACCTTCGGGTCGGAGGTGTTTGGGTAGCCCCCTGGTATGTGGACCGTCCGTTAAAACCTCCCCAATTAGGTACTTCCTTCACAAAGTGACCCTCCAAGCTCTCCTTTCTCACCAAAACATCTGATTTTTGGCAAAAACCACCCCTCCAAACTCTTCCTTCTTCCGTTTTCAAGCACCCTCTCTCCACCATTCAAATCTCATCTCAAACAAAAATTAATAAAGGCTACTTCCTTTAGAAATCTAACGAGAATTAACTAGCGCTGCACTAGATGGCCTATGAAATTCTCACCAATCACTTTCAATACGATCTACTAGAGTCAAAACGTATAGGATAGGTGACGCTACAATACCGTAAAACCTAGGATCAAACTCTATTCCCGATTGCTCTTGGGAGCACCTTGAAACTTTGTATCGGCTCTGGACCGCACGTCGGAAGTCCGATTACCCCGAACTTAGACAATCCTGACCGCCTAGTTGGACTTGACAATCACCTCGAAAATCAAGTTTAGATGAAGTCCCACGACGATTTCCTTGAGTCCAGAGTGAAAAGTGTGAGAAATGTTAGAAATTAATATAATTTAGGAAATCTGGCACGTGTCACTTGTGCGACATTTTCTAAGCATTTTGACTGTCAGAATTCGATCAAATTTTACCCTCGGATCAGGATAGGTGGCCCTTACATGTCAACGCACTTGTGGCCCTGATCGAGTACCGGTAGCCGTCAAACTGAAACTGGTCCACCACGGTCGATCTGGAAATCCGACCGGACTGAAAACTCTGCCTGACCTAGATCCAATGTACATGAGCTTAAGTCCGACCGCGTTCGGCCAGGGGACCTCCTGAAATGCTCTCTTGGATCGAAAAAGACTCGATTTGGTTATAACTCAAGTATACCTTGTTCCCAAGTCTGTTTAGGTGAAGGTTTAACCTATATAAGGGCTTGAAGCCCTCTCATATCTCTCTCATCCGAATTTGCTTTAAACCCTAGATTGAGAGAGAAAGAAAGTGAGAGATTGTGAGAGAGTTGTGGAAGGGAATTCCTACCACCTGCACCAGCTTTTGCTCATATCGCAGCACCGCTTTCAGATCCCTTTTCCGGTGATTCCAACGCACTCCTAGGTAAGAAAACCCTAACCTATCGCTGTTTTATGGATTTCTTTAATACAAATGGCGAAGTAGCTTACGCATCTTGTGTATTAGGTCGCCATAACACCGTTGACGAAGCATTGACGTTCTATTCGAATCGATACACGTCTACGGAAAAAAGTGAGGATTTTAGACACTTAGATTACCTGTTTTCAAAGATTTCAATGCCGTTTAATGGTAGATTACTGATGAGGATGCTATTTGATATGTACAACATGCTGTCCGTTTTTCATTCCGTATACGTACGATGAATATGAGATTTAGGGTATTTTGGGTATTTGTAGGAAATACTGTATACGTACGTATTTTTCCAATATGATTGTCATGGGTATTTGCCATGTATTTATACTAGTTATGGATGTATGATCTGTTTGGCGAAGAGATTCCCCCTAATGCACATATTGGCCGACATATGCTATGTAGACTAATGTGTGTAGTCTAAGTCTTTGTTGAAATGCCTAAATCGATATGATTTATGCCTGCCATATGTTTTGAATGTAAGAACATGATTGTGTGTACTAGACAACTCCTTGATATAAGGATCTGTCATATTATATGTTGAAATCAACATACGTCGAGTACGTTGGAATTGTGTGGATGAAGTGTTTGTGTAAATGTTTGTATTAGTAAGTATTGAGTAAGTGGTGTTGTAGATTAGCGTTGAGAATGGATTCTCAACTAATTTAATAATGCACATGATTTCCTCCATACTTGTTATATTTGAATTGGTTACCTTATGTGTGAAATACTCGTGTTTGGTTAACTGCTTATGATGTATGTTACAACATGCTGATAACATGCTGGAATTTTTTGTATTTCAATTCTGCCTCTCTCATCTGATTATTGTTTCACATTACATGTGCTTGGGGCTACACTCTAGTCCAGGCAGTCGGTAATAGTTTAGAATTCTTGGTTGGATTCTATTCGCCACGAAGGATGTGTATGAGGAACCCGAGTCATACTAGAGTCGTCGGCAGTGGTCAGGCCACACGAAGTGCTTATGCACTTCATGTTGGTCGATTCAACGTGCGATCGTGCTAGTCAGACTCACCAAGTAACCCGACTGACCATTGTATATTCACCTTGTATTTGTCATAACTGCTTGAACCTAGGGTACCGAACTTACCATTGAAAATCCTGTTAACCATGGTACCTTGATCCATAAAGACTCATGAGCTGGGCATGGTGGTATGGGACACCGTGGTTGAGCTGTCGGCCTACGCTGAGGCCATAAACCTCCCCGTAGTGACCAGTGAGCACCCTACTCTGAGCAGATTATGCTGGTATGGGACACTATATTCTTGTTGTTGGCCTACATTGATAAGGTGATGGGGGAGTGGAGCAACGAGTGCGAGCAACAGCCCTGGCAGCCTTTTGTAGCGACCTTGAGTTTATACCGCATGGGGGCGACGAGTCCTGATACAGTCTTAAGAATATAAATAGGCCTGTATTGATAAGGTGAAGGGGGAGCGATGCAACGAGTGGGAGCAACAGCCCTGACAGCCCTTGCAGCGACCTACAAATATAACATCGTATGAGATTACTAGGAGTGACGACCCTAGACAGGATCTGTGTTGGGATTGATATAAGGAAGGTACCTTAGTTTCCTAATCCTACTGTATGAAAAGGATTAATAACAACCTGATAATCATTATCCATATCGCATTGCATGTGCCTGAAAGATGTGGAGCACTGCGGGAAGAAAGCATACCATGGACGCAGATGGTGCCGCATGAGGGAGAATGTTGGTGAGGGCATCCATCATGTCATTTCATGCATTCATTAACAACAGTATTTAGGAATGTTTGATCGTTTGCTTTACTATTGACGCGTGATTGATTTGATAACATGCTAATCTTTGCTCTATTATTCCACTAAGTTGATCACTCACTCCCACGTTACGGGACGATGTTTCAGACACCCACCAGTCCCTATTTTAGTTTCAGATGATGGCGCTGCTTGTGAAGCGGAGACGGACTTGATGATGATGAGGAGGATCCCTCCTTTATGCGTGTTCTGATCGACGGGATTACAGGGAGGTTGATTAGACGCCTTGACACTTATCATTTTTTATTTTTGGAGCAATCATGTATATTCTTTTCTTTCCATTTTTGGAGTATACATGTATTTAATTAACCTGATAACATGTTCACACTCTGGAGACTTACAATTACTTGTGTATTTTATGTATTTATCACAGTCTTCCGCTTGCTCATTTAACTGTCTCTGGAGTATAATATGCTGTTTTGGCTTAGTTTCAATCTTGTTTAATGTCAATCTATAGACAACATGCATTTATCATTATCTATGTTGCATAAGTGACGTTCTGGAACTCGGGAGTTGGGTTTCTACCCGACCCCCGATTTTCGGGATGTTACATTTACCATTAAAGAGTGCTACTGGAAACTCAATGAATGACCAAGTTCATAACTCAATCCAAGCAATGAAGATATCAATAAATGCTTGTGCTATGGATTGAATGATGAAATTTGATGGGAGAGAGGGCTTGAGGATAAAGGTATTAATTACTACAATAACTCTCTTAAGCTCTCTTTAATTCTAGATACTTTTACTAAGAAGAAACTAAAGAGTATATACAAAGTTGAATCCCAACAGTCAAAAAATGGGCAGAAATTTGCTCTTGTTTATTCCATCAAAGGATCCTCGATGCCATCGACAGTCTACACCAAGTTTTTCAAATAGGTGCTGGATAGATTCTATTCGATGTCATGGAGCATACTTCAATGCCATCGAAGATGCCTTTGATGTCATCGAGAGGTAGCTTGATGCCAGTGAGATTTTCCTTGTAAAATTAACTCTAGTTGCTAAAAAATTTTATCCCTTATTTGATGCAATGTCGTCGATGCAATCAAATATATTAGATTTTCTTATAAATATTGTTGGACAATTTGGTCCTTATATCAATGCAATTTAATAAACTTCGATGTTATCGATAACTTACACTCGATGTGATCAATGGAAGTTCGATTACATCGAGGAGCACTTAGAGTATTTCAATCGTGGAGGAAGTAAGCCCATGGTCGATTTAATCGAAGTTAGATCGATGACATCGAGATTTGAATTTCGATATTATCGATCTTAATTTGAAGCAATCGATAATACCCAACTCTTGTTCAGTTTGTTGTTGGATTGCATAGGCTAGTTTTTCGATGCAATCAAACCATGTTCAATTCCTTCGAAGTTGTCCTTGATTGCATATCAATGTAACTGTCAGGACATTGATTTTTCCTGTTTGGTTCATGTTTTACTCCAATACTCAAGGTGCACAAATCCAATCTTACCAGAAGATATTCAAAAGTAGTTTGTGGGTAAGTTAGGTTTTTTTTGGGACATATACCTGTTAGGGTTTGTTTGGGTGGATGAGGCTTCGTTTACAATTTAAGCATGATCGTATGCCTTCATCTTGATGAGCCTTGAACTTGTTATCTTCAATTTGGGGCTCACTTGACTGATAGACTTATCATTCACATATATTGACAAACAGGGCACTTTCAATCTCCCCCTTTGTCAATTACGTGACAAAACAACTAACAAACCCTAGATATTACATTCAACTCAAGTTATTACAAATTTTCATAGTTACAACTCTATTACAAACTTGATATGACTTGAGTTGCTTGTAGCTCCCCCTTTGTACATACTCCCCCTAACTTCTTGCATTTTAAGATTTGCAGAGATATAATAGCAACCACACACATTTGGTGGGAGCATGGTTCTCCCCCTTTTTGTCAGTCATTGGCAAAGGGTTAGTAACATGACATATGCTTAAATAATTGAAGTGTGGAATTTAGTAAGCATATTGGAAGAAAGAGATAAGTTCACATAAGTTCATATAAAGATGGAGTGCAGATTTAGAACATGATGTGAAGTAACATGCCATAAATATAGATATACCAAAAAGAGGTGAAAGCATGTATTGGCCAAGAAAATATCATCATTCAGCCAAAAAGAACTACCCTAGGCATGGGTAGTATCATAATCCGGAAGCCCTTATGAGCATAATCATCCAAAAAAAATTATATCATACATAACCCAAAAGCCTAAGTTGGGCATAATCATCAAAATAACTAGTATCAAACAAAAACTTGTTCAAACCATAAGAGCTCACACATACACAAGTCTGATCATAGATGTGTAAATAAATATTGATTAGACTGGCTTGGCATCCAAAAAGATAACTGATGCGCAAGCCTGTAACCCTGATTGTACAAAGACTGAATTGGACTCTAATAGGATGGATCACCCTCTCTTAAAGTGGTATCATCACGATGACATGTCATCAGGTCCACAATTTGTTGTGTCATGCATTGTAGAGATTCTAATAGTCATTCCATGGCAGAGAGCTGTGTTTCACACCGACCAAGCCTCTCCTCCACAGCCTCTCCTCCATACTTTCCTGACTGCAAAGAATGGTACCAATGCAATCATGGTGGCGCCGATGTTTTTGTGTGTGAGCCGAGTCCAGAGTGGGAGGATGGGCAGTTCGAGCACGAGTGTCATTTATTGGGTGTATGTCTGTGTTGGCTCCCTTTGTCTCTCCTTGGGTTTCCATCTTCTCCTGCTGAAATGTTTTCGTAGCGGTTGTTGGATCCTCAGTTAGATTAATCTGCTAAATGTTGAGTAGCGTGAATTTTGGTACCAACCGAGGACGGTGTCCAGTAGGTAGTAGTTCACATTCCCGAGATAGAAGATAAAGTAGGTGGGGAAAAGGGAATATTTGTATACCAGGTGCTAAAGACAACAACTACAATATGATAAAGTATAACAGATGGAAGACATAGACGCTGACTCGTACCAACACAATAGAGGATACCAACCATGAACGGGGTCAAATCACTACAATTTATGCCCCTCGGATACACATTTGTTGTGAAAATGGCATGGAGAATTTTGTATTTTACTGCCAGGACTTTGGAGCATAGGTGTAACATCCCCAAATTTTTACGGCCAGAGTTTATGTCACGCCCCAAACTCGGAAACCGTGCTTAAAAAATTCTCGATTGCCGAATCCGGCTCCGACAGCCTCCGTAGTACCCCATTCTCGGCTCCCAGTACCCATACACTAGATTTCGATCCTAAGATCCTATAAGAAGGATTTTCCAACATACATTTATCTCATAAGAAACATAATCACAAGTTTACCCAAATCACAAAGGCAACATCATCATAACATATTCCACTAATATAAACAGTTGATTACATGCTGAAAGGAAAATACATATATTGAAAATTGAAGCTCCAAAAGATAACTGCATGCTCCAAGCTCAACGCTGTTGCGACCTAATGCCACCTGCATGCATCTATCATGCATAAGCTTATAGAAAGCTTGGAGGGTGGTGTAAGTGTGTGCACAATGTAAGTGCCAATAATGTAATATCAGAGCAATGCAGAAACATACTGGTAAGTTCATAAATACCACCAGCCTTATCCAGGCTATATAATGTAAAAACATAATAAGCCAATATCATATACTGATGAAGCAATACAATATGCAATCCTAATGAGTCCATGAATACCGTCAGCCGTATCTAGCAAACTAAATGTTATGTACTGGGGATGCAATGCAATATGTGATGCGAATAAAAAGACCAAGATGGAGTGTGCAGTCAGGATGATAGTACGTAGTATCGCAGGCTATGGGGTTCATCACAAGGGACTTCTATCCAAACCAATCTCATACCTAAATTTGGATAGCCAGACTTAATGTGGTAAACTCCTGATCTCAGAATGGTCATGCACCTTAACCGAAATCCTGGTCATAGCGAAAGTACACATAACAAATTAGTTGTGCACTACCAGCCTAAGTAGATAGTGAATGAATGAGTAAAATGCTGAGTAAGCAACTCCTGCTCAATAAGTCCACATGTTAGTATTGTACATCTCTGAGATCATCACTGAGATTTAGTATACTCTACGCCATCTTGCCGTTCCTATCCGTGCGCACAATTGGGTAAGTGAAAGAGACCTCACTATCCAACTGCCAATATCGGGCCCGACTTGTAGATAGCGGACCCATTCCTCAAGCTGGTCAAACTTAACCTAGATATTGCCCCCTCACTTAGGCGGGTAAGGTCACATCCCTTTCCAACCAACCACAACACAGTGGGAGACACAGCCTATTGGTATACAGCCCTCATGCTCTCATGTATGTCCACTTAGTCTAGACATTGCAGTATCCCCTGACATCAGGGGTTTAGGAATTTTCACCCAGGGACATCTATGAAGCCCGTATGCTAGAACCATACATTTTCGGTGTCCCATCTATCCATCCATGACATGCATGTGGAGGCCACAACCTTGATGTCGCTACGGCGTATTGTAGTCATATCACAAAATGCAAGATGCATGAGTCATAACATCCAGTCATGCATCAAACCTATGCATACTGTGCACTCATGTGTGGCAACTCCGTTTCTTAGGGAGTCCCATAATAATCCGCCCAATATTATGTGTTATGATCAATCACTCATAACAAGCATACATATGATGCATATGGACATGGATCGTGGAGCTATACTAAGCATGTCATATGATGATGATATATTCTCCTCATGTCAAGGATGGGCCTAAATAGCCTACTCATATCAATAATGGCTTAAAGAGGCCTAAGACAAGGTCACAATGTGGAAATTTAACTATCATTGCCCATGAATGTGGACATTCAACCTACATTGCTCCCAAGGAGTGGCCCTCATAGGGCTAAACATATAGTGGAGCCCATGGCCTCACATAAGGGTCTCACATATAACATAATGGGCCTCACATATCACAATGGGCCGCATCACATGGGCCTCATATAATCAACTAGGTTGCATCGCATAGGCCACATATACATCACAATGGGCTGTACACGTCGTAATGGGCCACATCTCGTGAGCCTCTTACATCGCAATGGGCCGCATTTCATGGGCCTCATATACATTGTAATGAGCCTCTCACACGGGCCTAATATGCATCACAATGGCCACTCACTCGGGCCTAATATACATCATAATGAGCCTCTCACACGGGCCTATTATACATCACAATTGGCCTCAAACATGGGCCGAATACTCATCACAATGGGCCCCATCGCCTGGCCCTCAAATGCATCACAATGGGCATCATTACATGGGCCTAATATATATCACAATGGGCCTCATTACATGGGTCGTATATACATCACATGGGCCACATAGCAGGGCCTCATGTACAATCTCAATGGGCCTCACAAGATGGACAGTTAATACATACATCGTGATGAATCCCTCTCTTACACATATACACAGTGGGCCTCACACATAACAAATGGGCCTTACATACTATAGATGGGCCTCGCATACTATAGTGGGCCTCATATCTATCGAAATGGGCCTACCAACGGCCTAGAGTATGTGCATATAAAACATACATCAAAGGTGGGGTCCTATATATCCGGACGATGTAGATAAAATGCATCATGGTAGGGTCCACATCTGTTGGGCAGTATGGATAAAATACATCACAATGGGCCTACTGCCACTGGACCACATGGATAAAACACATCGGGTGGACCCCACTGCCACTGGACAGTGTAAATAGAATACATACATTATGGTGGGGTCTGCGTAAAAAAAATGGACGGACGACGTGACTGAAACATGTACAACATGGTGGGCCCACGTCCAAGAAGTGGACAAATGGTGTGGCTATAGAATACATACAAACAAGGTGGGACCCATGCAGCATCGTTCAGAGACGGACGGTGTGGATACAAAATACATACATCAAGGTGGGCCCCATCTGCTGCCAAAACAGACAGACGGTCTGGATGTAACACAGACCCTATGATCAGACCCACAAAACATGTTGTCGTTCATATAATGGACGGTTAAGATATAACATATGCCTTATGATCAGGGGCCCACAGGACTGCTGACGTCATTACAACAGCTATAATGCTGGTGTGTAGTAGACCCGCCAATTCGCTTCCACGGTAGGTGGGTCTCACGTGGGGCCCACCATAACGTTTATTTTCCATTTAATCTGTTCATAAGGTCACAAAGACCTGTATTAAGAAGAAAAAAAAAATCATATTAGTCCAAAAATTCTATGACCCAAAAAGGGTTTCAATGGCATACTTTCAATCCCCCACTGCTTATTGTAGTGTGGACCACTTAAGTTCCGTGTACGGCTGATTTTTGGGGCAACCCATTCTTTAAAGGGGACCTATCAAATGCATGGTGTAGATGTTCGAAACACATCAAGGTGGGGCCTGTGGTGGGGCCAACTAACCCTGCTTGTTACAAGTAGCAGGACGCTGCTTTGCTACAGCGTCCTCTGGACGCTGGCAACAACAGCGTCCAGAGCTGTTGTGTTTATTTTTTTTTATTTTTTGAAGGTTTTTCATAAGTGGGGCCCACATCAGGACGATCTAGACCGTTTGCTGGGTTCTCCGACTCGTAACGGGTCCAATGAGCCCAATATTCAATATGTTTTGACATGTAAAAACATTACAGTGGGCCCTAACATATTTAAACAGTAAATATCACTATTTTCTATTATGTGTCTCACCAAAGATCCGGATTGGCTTCAATTTTCGGCTTAAGGGATAAAATGACCTGGGAAATTGGATAGACGGTGTGGATTTAATACATACATCGAGGGGGGGGGGGGGGGGGGGGTCTACATGGATGAAAGGAGTAAATATAACACTACATCATGTGGGTCACACGAACGGACGGTATGAATATAACACGTACACCATGGTGGTTCCACCATCCTTGCTAAACAGTGGTGATATAACACTTTCATCATGTGGGGTCCACATCCAAGGATTGGACGTGGATGAAACACTGCATCAGGTGGGTCCATGTGGTATGGCCTGCCTATTTGGATCAACCTGATATTTCTATTTTCCTACATCTAGGGCCTGCTAGCTAGCTGGACTTTGCCAGTAATAGTTATAGTAGATCGGGGCCCACTCCTGTAGTGGCCCCACCACAAGGCCTATGTGGATACAATACCTGTGAGTCAAGGTGGGGTCCACGTGGGCGGGCCACCCCACTTAGATCAAGCTAACATTTATATTTTCTTATGTCCAGGCCTGTCCAAAATCGACAGCAGGGTAGTTGCCAAGGTGGGCTACAATATGGGCCCTGTTTTGGGCAGCAAGGGTGTTCCATAGTGGGACAGCATGGATAAGATCCATGATCATCACGAGTGGACATCATAGAAGGAAAAAATGGAGAGAGAGAGAAGAAGAAGAGAAAGAGAAACAACAGTTGTTGGAGGGGCCCCGCCACTATAGGCCCCTCTTGCATTTCAATACATGCATGCGATTAAGGTGGGCCATTGGCCATACCTAGGGACCAAGATGGGATCCTCACCATTGATTGGTGGGTCCCACTTGCCCTATACAAGAAAATGAATGGATATACCTAAAGAACACCCACCAATTGCTAATCTTCTTGGTTCTATGGCTTCCTTAGCTCCTTGGCTTCAACTTTAATGGTGGAAGATAAGGATTAAAGGGTGGAGATGAGAGTTGAGGGGGGTAGGAAGTGGGCCACACCATAGCTTCTCCTTAGGAAGCTTGTAATTTTTCTCCTTGGGAATAAAATGGAATGAGAAAATGAGAGAGAGAGAGAGAGAGAGAGAGAGAGAGAGAGAGAGAGAGAGAGAGAGAGAGAGGAGTGGTGTGTATGACATTGGAAGCATGGGTCTCATTGACTTTTGGGATGAGCTGAATGGGCTAAGCATGGGTTTCTTTGACTAGTTGGTGGGAGAGGTATGGGTGAGTGATGGGTTGTACATTGATTGATTGATGTGATGTTTGGTAGAGATTCTCTTAGGTTTTACAAATGCATGGCATTTTTTCAAAATATGTACGAGCCCACAGCTCCTGGCCCGGGTATCGCATTGGCATGTGAGACACAGCGTTGAAATCGTGGCGATGGCATAGTCATAAGGGTATAAGTCTCGGGTTAAGTTGACTCATATATATGAGATGTGACTCAGGGTCATGTGTAAATGCTGATTACAGGTCACGGGTCACCGAAATTCAATGGGGAGGATCGCAGAAATCTAAGGAGTGGTATGGTGTAGGATACGGGCCTTACAGTTTATACTCATGCCCAAGAAAATTGGGTGTTAATGATTAAATGAATTGGACACTTTAAAAATCACATCATATTTTTTTTAAAGATCACATCCAGTTGCATTTATAAAGGTAATCATTCACGAGAATAAAATAAACTATGATTATTTTTAAAAGAATTTAATAAAATATCATATGCCCTCACAATGGGAGCTTATTACATTTATCGAGTTCGCAACAGAAGTATAAAACTAAATTATAAAACTATTTCTTATTCTTTCAGCAAAATATTCCATAGGGAGATGGTCATCTAAGTCTTCAATCTGTATATCACCTGCATTACTTGTACGGTTGGAGAGGGTCAACACCTTACTCATCGTGATGGTTATCTTTTAAGATTAATAATAATTCAAGAGATTCATAAAAGAAATCTAAGGGTTCTGATACATCACATATTCCACTATTACGAGGGTATCAGCATGCGTAAACAACCTACATGAGACGCATGCCTAACAAAGCGTGTGCAGCTCATCATACATAGTGATCATTATAATGTGAAATACAATTCATATAAGCCTGAATCGCCTCATATTCTAACACTACAAAGATTCACTGGCATGTTTGACACTACTATGGATTTACGGGAACACCTCAAGGCAGCACAACACATGAGCAACTATTTGTAACATCTAATCCTGAAATTGATAAAACACACATTGCGAATTACTTACATCGATTTGTGCACAACTATCCAAAACTCATGGAATTACACGTTAACTAAGAGGGTCTCTACCCAGAGCGCATTACATCCATGATAAAATATTTGAGTCACTAGTTGTGATACCTCTTAACACATCACTTGCACTTATAGAGAATATAAGTATCACGCTCTAAACTCAGAAACAAGGCATATAAAATTTACGTTCATCGAATCCGGCGTCGACATCATCATAGTACCCCATCCTCGGCTTTCGGCACCATATACCAGGTTCCGATCCTAGGATCCTACATGGAGGATTTTCAACATGAATTTGTTTCATAATAAATATAACCACAAGCATAAAAGCAAAATACAATAAAAAAATCGAAAGCTCCAGAAGTCCGTTGCACTCTATAATCTCAAGGCTGCTGTGGCGTCCAAGTGTCACCTACACACAACGGTCGTGCATGAGCTTACGAGAAGCTTAGAGGGTGGTGGAAGAGTGTGCACAAGGCAAGTGTCAAGTACATAATGTCAAAGTAATGTAAAAATATGCTGGTAAGTCCATGATTACTATCAGCCATATCAAGGCTATGCGATGCAAGGCATGAATGTTATCGACCATATCAAGGCCATGCAATGCAAGGCATGAATGATGTCGACCATACCAAGGTCATGCGATGTGAGGCCTATGTAGTTGAATGTCATACGTGAGATGCAACGCACGCATGTCAATCCTCATCTGAATCTACATAACCATACAGCTCATCGCTAGATCATCAAATATCAGTACAGATCTCACTCTGGACAATCACCAGGGTCTAGTACACTCTACGCTAGCTTGCCACCCCTATCCGAGTGCACAACTGGGTAAGTGGAAGAGGCCTCACTATCCACCTACCAATATCGGGCCCGGCTCATTGATAGCGGATCCATTCCTCCAGCTGGTCAAACTCAATCTAGATATTTCTCCCTCACTCAGGCAGGTAAGGTCACACCCCTTTTCAACCAACCATGATACAGTGGGAGACATGGCCTACTGGTATATGGCCCTCGTGCACTCATGTACCCACTCGGTATCGATATTGGAGTCATCCTTTGGTATCATCGAGTTTAGAAATTTTCACCCAGGGACATCTATGGTGCCCCGGTGCTAGTAACAATATTTTTGGTGTCCAATCCTTCCATTCACGATATGCTTGTGGAGACTATGGCCCTGATGTCTCTAGGCCATACATAAATATTATCACACAAATGCAAGATGCACGAATCATACTATCCAGTCATGCAGCAATCCTACGCATACCGCGCTCATGTGGGCAATTCCTTCTATCAAAGAGTCCCATAATAATCTGTCCAATGGCATGTGCTATGACCAATCACTCCTCATATCAAGTATACATATGACGTGTATGGGCATGGATTGTGAAGCTATAATAAGCATATTATATGATGATGATGTACTCTCCTCATATCAAGGATGGGCCTAGACAGCCTACTCATATCAAGAATGGGCCTAACGATCATGGGGGCCAAACGGTTTGAGTTAGCCCATTAAGGGGAAGTGAGAATGGGCCTAACAATGGACCCTAGGGAGAGTTACAATGTGGACATTTAACCATCATTGCTCTTATAATGTGGACATCAAACCATCATTGCTCCCAAGTCATGACCCATCATAAACATCATTACATACATCTTGGTGAAATCACACATCACATCGGTTTTCATATACATCACTTTGGGCCTCACACAAGGGCTTCGCATACATGACATTGGGCCTCACTCAGGGGCCTCACATGCATCACATTGGGCCTTATACAATGGCCTCATATACATTGCATTGGGCCACTTCCCATGGGCCTCAAATATATAACAATGGGTCACGTCCCATGAGCCTCGAATACATCACAATGGGCCACATCCATGGGCCTCTCATACATCACATCAAGCCTCACTCATGGGCCTCATATACATCACATTGGGCCTCAATATCTGGGCCTCGCATACATCACATCGGACTGCATGACATGGACCTCATATACATCAAGTGTGACACATCACATGGGCCTCAAATATATCACAATGGGTCAGGTCCCATGGGCCTCGAATACGTCACAATGGGCCACGTCCATGGGCCTCATATACATCAAGTGGGCCGCATCACATAGGCCTCAAATATATCACAATGAGCCATGTCCCATGGGCCTTAAAAACATCACAATGGTGAAATTACGGTAAAGACCTCTTAAGTTGAAGTAGGAATATGTCAATATGTCCTAGAGGAGGGTGAATAGGAATTTTTAATAATTTTATGATAATTTAAAATCCTATCACACTAATCCTAACAACAAGCATATATTAAGATTACTCAAGAATAACTCTATTGGCTTCTAAGCCCGGTAGAGGACCCAATCACAAACTATTTGAGAGAAGAACAATATGTAAACTAGTTTATGATGGATATGACTATGTGTGTGTGTGAGGTGTGATCTTAGATAATCAGAAATAAAAATATTAAAGGAAAACACATAAGTAAATGAATAGAAATCTCAAACATAGTCATTTTTATAGTAGTTCGACTACTTGTCTTCTCCACTCTCGGTAACCGCACTCCACCCTTGAGTGTACTAGATTTTACAAAGGAGGTTTCCCATGGTTCACCCCAAACCCAAGGTTTTAAATCAGGTTCACCTTTAACCTTTACAACCTACACCTAGGCTGACTGTTTATGCTCTCACGAGTAAGGGTCCATACATCGCACCCACTTTTAGGCACACTGGCCAAGGATCTTCCATAAGACCCTAACAGAGGTTTCACATGGTTCACCTCTAACCCAAGGTTTTAAATAGGTTCACCTTTAACCAAAAGTTTATACTCTCCACAGAGCAAGGGTCAACACTATGTATCCACCATATACACTCCCATCAGAGACCTCGTAGAGGACTTGCAAGGGTGAGAAACATCTTAGACTCAATTTATAAAGGAATAATCACAAGGGTCCTCTAGACTCTAATAACTTACAGATAAGAGGATGAGTCCCTTTGTAGCTCGTTGTTGAAGATCTCCTCATTTGTTGATGAAGAGTATTCTGCTTCCTTGAACCGCAGCTCAAAAGATATGCCGATGAATGACAACGGGTTAGGTCAAGGTTATGATGGAATCTTATTCTCAAATATTTTCCTATAAAGGAGATAGAGTGATTCCAATCATTTATGCATTCAAGGCATCCCAGCTTAATGATATACCATTAAGGTAATAGTTGGAGGATCCTTAAATGCGGAAGTTCATTCCCCAATCCACTCTATTGAATATCAATGATGAGGGTGGATTAGAGGATGAACTCCCTTGAGAGAAAGGGCTTTGGGTAAATGATCTAAAGTTAAACCCTCAAAAGCACTCTCATCTTTCTCTCACAGCAACTAAAGACAAGCTCTTTATATATAGGCAAAAAGTTCCAACAGATATAAAATGGTTGCATTTATGACAGAGTTCGATATCATCGAGAAGGGTCGATATCATCGAGCGTATACTCTCGATTGCATCGATTGGCCGCTCGATGACACACTCAAATGTCATACATTTTTAAAACTTTTTACCAGCTGGTCGAGGGCATCGAAACACGTATCGTTATCATTGGATTTCAAACTCCGATATTATCAATACGAAGATCGATTTCTTAACATTTGAAAAAATGAGAGAGACTTGCTTTGAAAATTTTCAAGTCAAAAGGTATGATCGAGGTACACTCGATATCATCAGAATTTGAATACCAATGATATCGAAGGAAGTGCCGATGCATCGATAAATCGAAACGATTTTCCAGTAAGCTTGATGGACAAGTTTATGTCCATTCTCGATGCCATCGATCCGACCTCGATATCATCGATATTTGAATATCGATTCTATCAAGTGGCCCTCGATCTGAGATAAAAACCACCAAAAAAATATGTTGTTCGAAAGACAGTGTCCAAGACCGATATTATCGATGGCCTTCCAATATCATCGAGATTTGAATACCGAGGATATCATGGGTACTTCGATATATCGAAGGTTTTCATGATCTTCCTATAAAAAACAGGGATACAAATACTCTGTTGTCGATTATATCGAGTCTACTTTGATAAACTCAAGATTTAAATATCGATAATATTGATAGGGTATCATTACATCAATAATTTCGTCCAGATGTATATGCAGTTGCTGGACACTTTATGCCCTCATTTGATTTTATCGATTGAGCTTTCGAGGACATTGGCAGCACGCCTCGATTTTATCAAACCTGACATCGATAAATCGATAGAGCAAGAAAACTTAGAGATTTTCTAATTTTATAAAAAAGTTTTCTAACTCAAAAACCCTATAATATTCTAACCAATTTTAAGGGTTTTATATACCTGGTGCTTTGGGACATGGGATGTGAGGCTTAGATTTACCTGTGGCGAGTTTGACACACATCCGGTTGAGGTAGACAACTGATTGATCTTCCTATGGAGCTTCTCTATCTAATTGACTCAATACTCACGCTAATTGACAAACCAAGAAACTTTCAATCTACGAAAACACCCTAAAACAACATCTAGACCAACACATCCTAAATTGTGTGTGCATGTAATTTACACAATTTTACAATGTCTAGTGAAACTATAAACAACCAGAAGTTGCTCCCCCTAACAACATTCTCCCCCTATCTTGATGCAGCTGCTCCCTGTAACACCTATATCACAATTCAAGTAGATATACAATTTTTTTTCCAGGGTGTTGGGATTCGGCAAAGGTATAATAGTTGATATTGATTGAAGTTAAAGCAACTTGGGAGAACCATCAGCTAGAGAGCATACATATATAGGATATAGATGTATAATGATTAAATTAGTTTAAGCAGACATCATTTTTAGAAGCTATGTATTCATAGTAGATCAAATAGAGCAGTGATAGAAGTAGATAACATAATCATTAAAAGCATCACATGCATTCCATATTAGAACTCAATAAACCAGGAGATCTTAACTTATAATAATGGCAGAAAATAGATGTGAATTATAACCAGCCACATTCAAAATGTTCAAAAACACAAACTGCCCCAGTTCGGCAGTAGAATAGAAAACCATCAAAGACTGAGTATTCCTTATGCCGACGTTATTATATCAAAAAGAGACTTTTGAACTTTATAAGTTTTTAATGCATCACACCTATGTGTGAGCGAAGAGCATTCAAAAAGATATTTATGCCCTAAGCATTTCAAGGAGGATCCAGGTATGTGATGCATTGGTCATACTATAGATAACCAAAAACCTCTACTGTGTTGGTAGGACATTCAGAATTTGTTGTGAAGCATGTTGCAGAGTTTCCAGTATGGTTTTGATCTCTAACAGACAGGCTTCACAGTTATCTAGTTGCTTCATTATGTAAGATTGTCTCTCAAGCAGATCTTGTATAGTGTCTTGTTAGGTGACAGCTTGAATGTTCTCAACTGAGACGGGGCTGTGCACAGGATGGCCTTTGTCTGAGCTTGAATCGATTTTTCTCCCATGATGCGCATTGACAACAATATTGCAAATGTCTTCTTGATTCAACCAGGCACGCGGGTGTGGGAGATCGTTAGTAGGAGGCAGCCCAAATTATCGTGATAGCTTGGACACAAGACATGAGAATGGAAGTATAGTGATCGATTCATTTGAAGAAACCTGAATTAATTGTTATAGAATAAGAGTGGGTAGGCAGATGTGAATACCCAGATGAACATCATACAAAACATTTAGAATGTATGGAGAAAGCATGTTGCCAGAGACTTCACAGGGATAGACATTTGTGCTAAAAATGCTGTGAAGAATTTTTTATGCAGGATTAAGATATTTAACATGAAGAATATTCTTTGCATTTCTCGGTATAGTAGCACCATCACACAACGCTCGAGTAACTTCACCCCATACACCGAGACCATTCATATTTTGTTTTGATACAGGTATCATAGTGACCTCTACCCTAATCAATCGGCTTATCAATCTAGGGGTGATGTGCTCTGTCCGATTTATGACAACTAGTGAAACGATTGGAGGATTATTTTCCACATTGTAGATTAAACTCAAAAACTGATACACCAGATTATGCTGAAATCCTCCACCAAGATTCATGATATTTTTCCATCCAATCAGTTCTAAGAGATTGATGATCCCAAAAGGTACAATGCTTTTCCTCTAAACTGACCGTTCTGCCACAAGGTTCAAGTTGAAAAGTGGAGATGAGCCAGTTGCTTTATTCTTTCCTTTCTTGCCCTTCATTGAGGGTTGTTGTGGAAGAACCAGATTTTTAGACTTTTTTTTTGAAAGTAAAACTGTTCTGAGAAATGTAATCCCATTCTGAAATCAACCAGTGTGTCTCTTTTTCCATTTTTCTGTCTTTCGATATCATCAAACATCATTTTGATGACATCGGGGTACCTTATTAATATTTTCAATGAAGATCAGAAGGAAGTTTAACCATCCTGACGATTCAGCTTCTCGAGAGTTCGTCGATGGTATCGATTCACGGTCGATGTAATCGAACCGTTCACTCGATGTATCGACCAGTATCTCAAAGGTGATTGTTTTTAATTTTTAGCATTCAGACAACCTTTCATGTATACTATTAGTATCTCTATGTATCACCAGTATACACAAAAAAAATTTATACAAGCATTGTATAACTCAAAATTATAAACATTCAGATGTTTAAAAAAATTTGAGGAGAGAGACCTTAGATGTATCATTAGAAGCTCATCAAAAAAATGCATCATTTCAGCAAATATCTAAATCTCGATGCATGATCTTGACTTGTTTTCTCTATGTTCAGTATTTTTAGGCATAAGAATCATCTTTTCTTTTACCTTTGATGACATTGTAGTGGTTATTTGTGCGAGAACCCTTCATCACTGATTTTCCTGAGAGATCCAAGATTTCGCATTTTTCCTTGTTGAATGTAACCACATGCTTATTGTCACAAATTTGAAAAATGCTTAAAAGATTGTGTGTTAATCCTTTTATGCAAAAGGCATTCTCATTTTTGAGCAATTGTATTCCTTTAATGATTTCTTGTCCAATTACCTTAGCGGTGCTTCCGTCTCCATAGGTGACTATCCCACTATTAAGGTCTAAATAATTTATAAGGAGATATTTATCACCTGTGACATGTCTTGAACATCCGCTATCTAGATACCATTTTGTTTCATTGCTTGGTATATGGTTTGAATGAGTAACCAAACAATTCTTCTTTTCTTTTGGAACCCATTTTGTGATAGGATTTTTAATTGTTGTAGATTTAGTTTTCTTGTTTAATTCAACTACTTGAATCAATTACTTTATGTTAGTCATTTTAGGTGGTGGTGGATGTGAATCTATTTTATCCATATTCCTAGGTGGACTCTTAACATTTTGTATTTCTTTGGCTAGTTTGAATTTTCCAATATGCTTTTGATCAGAGTTATGTTGAGTCCTCTTAAGTGTCAAACATTCAACCTGATAATGACCCGAATCACCACATAAATGACAAACTGGAGTAGTTCTTTTATTATAACCTGAGGCAACATATTTTTCAGTTGTTGGTGCTCCATTTTTAGTCTTTGTTTCATATCCTAAGCTTCTCTTATCTTTTCTAGGTTTTCCCATACCTAAGAGTTTTTCTAACTTCTCACCACTCTGGGAAAACTTGTAGTTTAGCTTAGAAATTTTTCTGGATTCCTCTACATCAAACAGGAGTGTATGATTTTCGTTTTGAAGGAGCATGTTCTTGTCTTTTAATTGTTCAACCTGTTTGTTTAGTTTTTCAGACTCGGATTTAAGGAAGGTGTTAATTCTTTCAAGTCTATCATTATCTGAGTGATATTTTTGTAAATATTTGATTAGGTGTGTATTAATTTCTAGAGTTTTATCTAAATATTTTTACAGCAATTCCGTTTTGTTCTCAGATATTCCAAGTTTTTTAATAACTTTGATGCTATGAATGTACAGTTGATTATAAGCATCTTGTAGTTTATTATGTTCTTCTTCTTCTTCTTTCTTTTCAATTTCTTCATTATCTGATGGAAATGATTCAATGGCTTACGGTTCTGGCACGTTCTGAGTTACAATAGGAATGATTGGGGCAGTGGTCACCGTAAGAATTTTTAAGGATTTCTGATCTCCATCGCTCTCTGAGTCACTAGATTCTGAGTTTGACTCCTCTGTATCATCCCATGTGGCAGCCATTGCTTTGCCCTTAGTTTTTCTATTTGAGCAATCAATAGATAGGTGTTCGTACTTCTAACAGGTATAACATTATGGTTCTTTAGTCTTTTCACCAAATTTACCTCCAGAAGGTCTATTGTCCACCTTTCTTCCTTTAAATGGACGACCACGATTCTTCTGAAAGAACTTTCTGAATTGTTGAGCTAACAAAGCCACTACTTCATCTTCATCTTCTCTTTCACTTTCAATGTCCTCATATGTTGTTTTCTTTGAAGTTTTGAGGACAGTATTTTTGAATTTTTGGGTTTGTTTGAAGTGCAGTTCAAATGTTTGTAAGGAACCTACTAGTTCTTCTACTTTCATTTCGTCTATGTTCCTACATTCTTCAATGGTTGTTACTTTAGGATTGAACCGTTCCGGTAGGGATCTTAGAATTTTCTTATAGATTTTAGGTACCGAAACTTTCTCTCGTAATCCACCCATGGAGTTGCAAATGATATTCAACTTTGTAAAAAAATCCACAAAGGTCTCATGCTCTTCCATTCTGAGACTTTCAAACTATGAAGTCAGGACTTGTAGTTTGGATCTCTTCACAGTGCTTGTACCTTCATGGGTTGTTTCTAACAAATCCCATGCTTCCTTGGATGTCTCACACATACTGATTTGATTAAAAATATCTTGGGACACAACACAGTAGATAACTTTCATAGCTTTGGCCTCAGCTGTTTGGTTTTCTTTATCGAATGTTGTCCACTTCTCTTTAGATTTTAGTTTGATGATAGTTATGTCATTATCAAGTACTATTTGTTCGGATGGTAGCACATATTCTCTTTCAACTATATCCTAAACATCATGATCCAAAGATCTTAGAAAGTAGTGCATTCTAGCCTTCCATTATGCATAATTTGATCCATCAAATACTGAAGATCTAGAGACTGATCAGCCCTCTCCTTTAGCCATATTCCTAACTTTAGTCAAGATCACTATCTAGGTGGTGAAGCCCTTAAAGAGAGACTCGCTCTGATACCAATTGAAATTGTAATAAAGACCGCTTTAGTTTAAGTATGAATATGTCAATATGTCCTAGAGGGGGGTGAATAGGACTTTTTAATAATTTTATGATAATGTAAAATTCTATCACACTAATCTTAATAACAAGCATATATTAGGATTACTCAAGTGTAACTCTACTGGCTTCCAAGCCCAGTAGAGGATCCAATCACAAACTATTTGAGAGAAGAACAATATGCAAACTAGTTTATGATGGATATGACTGTGTGCGAGTGCGGTGTGATCTCAGATAATCAAAAATAAAATTATTAAAGAAAATCACACAAGAAAATGAATAGCAATCTTAAACACAGTCATTTTTATAGTGGTTCGACTACTTGTCCACTCAACTCCCAGTAACCACACTCAACCCTTGAGTGTACTGAATTTCACTAAGGAGGTTTCCCACGGTTCACCCCAAACCCAAGGTTTTAAATCATGTTCACCTTTAACCTTTACAACCTGCACCTAGGCTGATTGTTTATGCTCTCACGAGGAAGGGTCCACACATCCCACCCACTTTTAGGCACACTAGCCAAGGATCTTCTGTAAGACCCTAACGGAGGTTTCACATGGTTCATCTCTAACCCAAGGATTTAAACAGGTTCACCTTTAACCGGAAGTTTATACTCTCCACAGAGCAAGGGTCAACACTACATACCCACCATGTGCAATCCCACCGGAGGCCTCCTAGAGGACTTGTAAGGGTGAGAAACACCTTAAACCCAATCCTATAAAGGAATGATCACAAGGGTCCTCTGGACTCTGATAACTTACAGATAAGCAGATGCGTCCCTTTGTAGCTCGTTGTTGAAGATCTCCTCCTTTATTGATGAAGATTCTTCTCCTTCCTTGAACTGTAACTCAGAAGATATACCGATGCATGGCGACGGGTTGGGTCAAGGTAATGATGGAATCTTACTCTCAAATATTTTCCTATAAAGGAGATAGAGTGATTCTAATCATCTATGCATTCAAGGCATCCCAGCTTAATGATATGTCATTAAGGTAGTAGCTGGAGGATCCTTAAATACAGAAGTTCATTCCCCAATCCACTCTATTGAATATCAATGATGAGGGTGGATTGGAGAATGAACTCTCTTGAGAGAAAGGGGTTTGGGTAAATGATCTAAAGTTAAACCCTCAAAAGCACTCTCATCTTTCTCTCACAGCAACTAAAGACAAGCTCTCTATATATAGGTAAAAAGTTCCGACAGATATAAAATGTCACATTTATGACAGAGTTCGATATCATCGAGCAGGGTCGATATCATCGAGCGTATACTCTCGATTACATCGACTGGCCGCTCGATGACACAAACTCAAATGTCATACATTTTTAAAACTTTTTACCAGCTAGTCGAGGGCATCGAAACATGGGTCGATGTCATCGGATTTCGAACTCCGATATTATCAATACGAAGATCAATTTCTTAACATTTGAAAAAATAAGAGAGACTTTCCTTGAAAATTTTCAAGTCAAAAGGTATGATCGAGGTACACTCGATATCATCGAAATTTGAATACCAATGATATCGAAGGTAATGTCGATGCATCGATAAATTCAAAGGATTTTTCAGTAAGCTTGATGGACAAGTTTATGTCCATTCTCGATGTCATCGATCCGACCTTGATATCATCGATATTTGAATATTGATTCTATCGAGTGACCCTCGATTTGAGATAAAAACTGCCAAAAAAATATGGTGTTGGAAAGACAGTGTCTAAGACCGATATCATCGATGGCCATCCAATATCATCAAGATTTGAATATTGAGGATATCGAGGGTACTTCGATATATCGAAGGTCTTCATGATTTTCCTATAAAAAATAGGGATATAAATACTTTGTTGTCAATTATATCGATTTTACTTCAATAAACTCGAGATTCAAATATCGATGATATCAATAGGGGTTTTGATACATCAATAATTTCATCCATATATATATGCAGTTGCTGGACATTTTATGTCCTCATTCGATTTTATCGATTAAGCTTTCGAGGACATTGACAGCACGCCTCGATTTTATCGAACCTGATATCGATAAATCGACAGATCTAGAAAACTTAGAGATTTTCTAATTTTGTAAAAAAAATTTCTAACTCAAAAACTCTATGATATTCTAACCAATTTTAAGGGTTTTATTTACCCGATGTATTGGGACATGGGATGTGAGGCTTCGATTTACCTGTGGCGAGTTCGGCACACATCCAGTTGAGGCAGATAGCTGATTGATCTTCCTATGGAGCTTCTCTGTCTAGTTGACTCAACACTCATGCTAATTGACAAACCAGGACACTTTCAAATGGGCTACGTCCATGGACCTCATATACATCAAGTGGGCTACGTCCATGGACCTCATATACATCAAGTGGGCTGCATCGCATGGGCCACACCATAAATAGCAGCGGAGATAATGATCAAAAGATCATTTAGACCATACCACAAATAATAGTGGAGATAATGATTTTCATTGTTTTAAAATTCACGGGGCCCACCATAACGTTTATTTCCATCCAATTTGATCATAAGGTCACAAAAACTTGGTTTAAGAGGAAAAACAAATTCCATATTGATCTACAACTTCTATGACCCAAAACGAGTTTCAATGATAGACGTTCAATGCTCCACTATTTTTATAATGCAGTCCACTTGATATACAATGGAGATATAAAACATATACATCAGTGGTGGGTCCCACCGTCCAGCCATTTGGAGGGTGTGGATAAGATCCATATGCCACGTTGGCCCCACATGAAGCACCGTCCATGGATGGACAATGTAGAGACAGAATTCATACATCATCATGGCCCCACCCCCACACATGAAGCACGTGTGGGGTGGGTCCCACTCTTGCCAAAATGGACGGATGGTGTGGATCATACCACAAACCTCCAGATGGGGCCACAGAACTTGCTGACTTTAAGCAGCTACAGCTGGTGGTAGTCCCCACTGTCCATATGGACGGTTGGGATGCAACTCACCTCACATTTGGGCCCACGTATCTTGCCGACATCAATCCAGTAGCCATAGGCTGCTCGTCCAACAAATGGACGGTCTGGATGTAACACATGGACAGGTTGATAAAGTACATGCATCATGCGGGACCCACAGAACTCGCTGGCATTAATCCTGTAGCTATACGCTGCTGGGGTCCCCAAGGTCTAGATGGATAGTGGGCTAAAATACATAAATCACGGTGGATCACACCCATATCCAGATCGCTGGATAGTGTGAATTTAATAAATAAATCATGGTGGGTCCACATCAGCATGGGTCACCTCTTAGATCAAACTGACACTTGTGTTTTCCTGTTATCCAAACCATCCAATTGGATGGACAGTCCAACAGGGTGTGGATAGCAAAGCCATCCCACCTGCTGGACGGTTTAGATCACCCACACATGGGCCAGTAAATTCAAAGAGAGAGAGAGAGAGAGAGAGAGAGAGAGAGAGAGAGAGAGAGAGAGAGAGAGAGAGAGAAGAGAGAGAGAAAGAGAGAGAGAGAGAGAGAGAGAGAGAGAGAGAGAGAGAGAGAGAGAGAGAGAGAGAGAGAGAGAGAGAGAGAGAGAGAGAGAGATGGCTTAGTGGAGGGACCTCGCCATTATGGGCGCCGCTTTGTTACAACACATGTCAAAATGGGTCCCATCACAAGTGGGCCTTACATCACAATCAAGATTTAATGCTATGAACACCCACCAATTTTTCTCCTTCTTAGCTCCTTGGAATGTTAAGCTTCTAAGCTTTCTCTTTGACGAAGGTTGTTGAAGTATGGATGGCTAGGATGGGAGATTGGGTGGTAGGGAGTGGGCCACACTTGGCTCTCTTTGGGAAGAGCTTGGACGATTACTCTCTCTTGGTTGTTTGGGAAATGGGTATAGAATGAGAGAGAGAGAGAGAGAGGGTGGTTGATGGGAGAGAGGGTTGGGTGAGTGATGGGTGGAGTGGTGTTGTGTAAGAGATGGGATGGAAATGTATGGGTGTTGTGGACTTTTGGGAGAGAGAGGGATGGGTTGGTACTTGACTTGTGGTGGGATGTGTACTTCATTGATTGATGGATTGATGTGATGGATGGTAGAGATTCCCTCAGAATTCGCACCTGGGTATCACATCGGTGCGCAAGTCAGGCATTGGAACCGTGGTGACGGCGCGATTGATAGGGTATAAGTCTCGGGTCGAGTCGACTCTGATATACGGGATGCAACCTCGGGTAGTGTGCAAATGCTGGTTATAGGTCACAGGTCTCCATAATTCGACGGGAAGGGTCGTGGGAGTCTAAGGAACGGTATTGTCTAGGATACGGGTCTTACAGCTCTCCCCTCCTAATAAAAATTTTATTTTTGAAATTTACACAATATCACAATCGGACATAACTCATAAGGAAAGGAAAACATAACATAATATATAATCAAAGACAACATATAAAATACAACATTTAATCAATCATCGAAGAGATGGGGAAAGCGCTTTCGAATCTCGGCCTCACACTCCCAAGACGCTTCATCACCAAAATGGTAACCCCACTAGACCTTCACCAAAGGGATGACCTTAGTTCGAGGACTTACTCCCTGCGATCAAGGATGCGAATCATCTACTCAAAATAAGAAGCATCCTCACGGACCTCAACAGGCCACTAATCAATCACAAGAACGGTGTCTGACCCACACTTCTACAGCATAGAAACACGAAAAACGTTGTGGATGCTAGACAACTCTGATGGTAAGGTAAGCCTATAGGCCACGACGCCAACACACCCGGTGATCTCAAAAGGTCCAATAAACCTCGGGGGGAGCTTGTCCTTTGCTCCAAATCGAACCATGCCTTTCATGGGCGAAACGTTGAGATAGACTCTGCCCCCAACAACAAACTCCAAGGGACAACGCTGATGATTAGTAAGACTCTTCTGCTGGCTTTGAGCTGTACATATCCTGTGCTTGATGATATCGATAGCCTTGATGTCTGCCACACAAGCTCGAAACTTAGGAGACATTGCTCCCCAACCTCAGTCCAATAACTCAGTGATCTGCATGGTTTGACATATAATGTCTCGAAAGGACTCATGCAGATGGTTGCCTGATAGCTATTGTTGTATGTGAACTCAACAAATCGCAGATGCTCATCAGCTACTCGTGAAGTCAATCACACAAGCTCTGAGTATATCCTCAAGAATCTGGTTGACCCTTTCGATTTTTCATTAGCCTATAGATGATACGCGGTGCTGAGCTGCAAAACAAACCCCATCGATCTCTAAAAGCTCCTTTAAAACTAAGATGTGAACCTCGGGTCTCGGTCAGAAATTATCGAAACTGGAACGCCGTGCAGTCTCACAATCTCCTCAATGAACAATCTGGCAAGCCGGTCCAAAGGCCAAGTCGTACGAATTGTGAAAAAATGTGCTGACTTTGTCAGGTGATTCACGACAACTCAGATGGCATCATGACCACACTGAGTCCTCGGCAAGCCCATAATGAAATTTATCGATACGTGCTCCCACTTCCACGTTGGGATGCTTAACGGCTGTAATGGACTGCGGGGACTCTGATGATCGGCTTTGACACCCTAGAATGTGTCTCACTCGACCATAAAACTGGTGATTTGGTGCTTCATCCCCACCCAAAAAATACTATCACCTCATATCTTGATACATTTTCGTCGAGCTAGGGTGGATAGAAAACCGCAATCGATGTGCCTCGGTCATAATATCTCTGCACAACTCAGAAATATCCAAGACATATAATCGGCCTTTGAAGTGAAGTCCACTATTAGAACCAATCTGCCAATCTGACCGACTCTCAGATGCTACCTTTATCAGATAACTTTACAACGACTCATCTGCCTGCTGAGCCTCGATCACCCTTTCGATAAGCGAGGGTTAAATCGATAGGCTCAATAACTGTACAATAGAAGACTGCAAGCCGATCTCAAAGTTGAACACTGACACATCTTTAAGTATCTTCCACTCCTAAATCATCATGTGTACCAACAGGCCTCGTGGCTGACGGCTAAGAGCATTCGCCACCATGTTCACCTTGCCCAGGTGGTACTGAAGATCAAAATCATAATCTTTTAGAAGCTTTATCCAATGTCTTTACCTCATGTTCATCTCAGACTGATAGAATAGATACTTCAAGCTCTTGTGGTCAGAGTAGAGCTCGAACCTAACCCCATAGAGATAGTGCCTCCACACCTTCAGTGCGAAGACGACCGCTACCAGCTCCAAATCATGCATGGGGTAATTTAACTCATGGACCTTGAACTGGCGAGACGGGTAAGCCACTGGTTTCACATGTTGCATCAGGACAACACCCAAACCAATATGAGAGGCATTGGTAAAAACCACGAACCCATCACTCTCAGAGGAAAGAGTGAGGACAGGTGCGGACATCAGATGGTCCTTTGGCTCTACAAATGCCTGCTCACATGCGTCACTCCACACAAACTTTTTGCCCTTCTGGGTCAACCTAATCAGTGGTGCCATAATACGGGAGAATTCCTTGATAAATCCTCAATAATATCCCACCAAGCTAAAAAAATTACGGATCTTGGACGCATTCGTGGGCTGGCCCCACTGACGCACTACCTCAACCTTTGAGAGGTCCACTGCGATGCCCCCCCTCGTCACCAAGTGACTGAGGAACTTCACCTCCTCCTGCTAGAACTTGTAAGTGCTATGATTTCATATCCCTTTGGTTGTCAAATTTTGTGCTGCCAAAACCTATATCTATGTCTTCTATATCTTGTGTTTCATGACTATTCATTGCTTCTAGACATTGTATTTCAAGACAAGAACTTAAATGAAGAAATTTTTAAGTCATGGATGAAGAATTCAAGAATAGAAGTCTCCAAGTATGCATGTTCAAGATTCAAACAAGTACAAGTATAGAAGAAGACTTTGTCAACTTAAGAAAGGATCAAGCTCGAGAAGGCCTACAACAAGATTCATAAATTCTTAAGCTTCTCTTAAGGGTCATCTGAGTGTACAGACTTTCAATGTCCATCTCACTTTTAAGGTTTGTTTGACCTTAGATTGACCTTAGGATGGGCTTTACTGTAGGTCATTCTAGATACATAATTCGTATATTTTAATATGCATGTTTGGGTTGTTCTAAGACCAGTCCTAGGGACTTCAAGACTAGTCCTATCTCTACTACGACCAGTCTTGAGGCTTTCAAGACCAGTCCTAGGTTGTTGAAGATTTTTAAATTTTTCTGGTTGTCCTACGACCAGTCCTGGATATCCTACGACCAGTCCTGTGAGCTGTACGACTTGTCCTTCAACCAGTCTTAGCCCTACGTCTCAAACTCCAGCAACTGAAGTAGGGGTCCTACGACCGGTAGTAGGTGACCCACGACCAGTCTTAGGTGGCCCACGACCAGTCGTAGGCTACCCAGGACAAGTCTTGGAACAGTTAATCCTTATTCCACGAAAATCTTTAAAAATCTTTGAAGCTACTACCAGTCCTAGGATCCTAAGACCAGTCATAGATGGGATTTTTTAGGCTATAAATAGAGCACGAACTTCAGAGTTTTTTAATTCAATTAAAATCAATTCAAGCAATCTTTAGGCTATACTCTGAGATAAGTTTGTATTTGTTTTTAAGCTACTTTGTGATCATTTAATATTCCTTTTGCTAGCTTGTTTATTATTTGATTTTGATCTACATTCCAATCTTATTTGAAAAGGAGAATTTTTGGTATTCCTTCTTCTTGGATTCAAAATCAAATAGAACTAGCCCTTTTGATTTAAAATCAATTAGACTTAGAACCATTCTTAAAGTGAGTATTGGACTTTGAACGTTGAATCGAACTTCTACTCCGATTGGTTCTACCAGGCTACTTCAAAAGGAGATTCAAGTATTTTACATTTGTGTAATTTACTTTTTTTGGTTTTTTTTTAGATTTGCTAGAAAAATCTCATTGTTTTGGTTATCTGAGGGGAGCCAGAAAACTCAAATTGTGTGGGTTTTTGGATTGTGTAAGCCCGAAATAAAAAGACACAATTGTGAAGGTTTTAGGTAAACCTGTGAAACCTATTTTGATAGTGCATGCTAATGTCCCCTGTGTGAGAGTATTAGGAGTGGAGTAGCATTCTGTGTGGCTGTTGGATAACAGTTGGTGTACACACAGGCGAACCACTATATATCATTGTGTTGTGGATGTGCTTTATTCTTTCATTTCTCTATTCATTCAGTTTGTGGATTGTAGTTGTGGATGAATGTTGTAATCATTTTATTTCAAGCAAGTGTGGGGAATGTTGTAATAACTTAGGATTTATTTCTACAAGTTATTTTGATTGCTTTGCTTTTTATACCTCATTGGTTTGTGATACATAGGACGTTCTAGAAATAAGGTTGTCCTACTTTAAACCTTTGGTTTTTGGTGTAAGTTTGTCCTTAGAACTGATATGGTATCATTCTCTTAAATATAGTTTATTGAGATTGATTTTTAATTCAGCATTATGCTTTATTTCTTTTATTATTCCGCTGTTTTAAGTTTTATTTGGCATTGCCCTATTAACCCCCCCCTCTAAGGCATGTAACTAGGCCCTTTCAAGTGGTATCAGAGCCTAATAGCTTGTGCTTATTGTTTATTTATTGGATTTATTTCCTGAGCTAACGATCTAAGCTATATTAAGATGTTAAATTTTGATAGCCTATCAGTCAATAGGCCACCACCCTTTAATGGCACAAACTATGCCTATTGGAAAGCCAGGATGAGGATCTTCCACAAATCCTTGGATGAAAGTGTATGGCTGGCCACAGTGAATTAATGGAACCCTCCTATCCCTGAAGTAACTAATGATAATGGTTCAAAATCAATGAAAGCAATAGCTTATTCTCTTTGGACCACACTTCAGAAAAGTGAGAGTAGTGCCAATGCAAAAGCACTAAATGCAATTACTTGTGCATTATCACTAGATGAATTCAAAATAATCATCTCTTGTGAAAATGCAAAACAAGCATGGGATGTATTAGAAATGACACACGAGGGTACATCAATTGTCAAGAAATCTAAAGTCCAACTCCTCACAACTAAATTTGAAGAAATTCATATGGAGGAGAATGAGATGTTTATGGACTTCTACACTAGATTGAATGACATTGTGAACCCTATGTGGGGTCTTGGTAATAGAATCCCAAAAAGTAAAGTGTGCGCAAAGATACTACGTTCACTTCCTGAACGGTTCAATTCAAAAGTGACAGCGATTCAGAAACTTCGTGATACGGATACTATGAGGGTTGAGGAACTAGTTGGGTCACTGCAAACCTATGAGTTATCCTTTAAAGCTCTTAAAGGAAAATTAATTGTTCTCAAATCATCAAATGTTTCACAAGAAAGCACTTCGGACTTAGAAAATTTTAAAGATGATATGGCGCTTTTAGAAAAAAAGTTTTACAAAATTTTTAAAAGCAAGAAAAAAGTTGATTTTCAAAAGTCAAATGAAAAGAGACGATCTAAACCTAAAGCTCAAAAATGTTTGAAAGATAGTCAATGTTACAACTGTCAAGAGTATGGGCACTTAGCTAACAAATGTCCTAAAAAGGACAAATCAAAAAAGAAAAGCATGATGGCTACTTGGGATGAATCGTCTAATTCTGAATCCTCTTCTAAATCAGAAGATTCTGAAACCGAGTCGGGCGATGATGTTAGAGCCCTTATGACTCTAGCCAAGATCACTTTTTCAGATAATGATGATATATCTAATGAAGAAAATCTGCATAGTGATTGCGATAATGAAGATGACCTTCAGGATGCTTATAATGCACTTTATAAGGAGAGTTGTAAAATTACCGTCAAGCTTAAATTACAAAAAGAAAAATTTTCTAAGCTTAAGGAAGATTATGAGTTTCTCGTTTTAGAAAAGTCTCATATTTCCTATTCTTTTGAAAAGATCAAATGTGATTTAGATTTCAAAACCTCCAAAATTGAAGATTTGAGATCTGAAAATGAGAAACTCAAAAATGAGGTAGCTTCTCTTCTGAGTTTGAAAGACACATGGAGATATGCCCATGGTGATCCTAAATTGAAAAAATTATTGTCTGGATCAAGAAAATGTGGAGATCGATCCGGGTTGGGCTATGATAAGAATACATCTCCTAAACAAAAGAACATTTCTCCTGAATTTGTAAAAGGAGAGTCTTCAATCTCAAAAGAAAAGAATACTTATCAAGGTTTTTTCAAAAATTCAAGGACTTTTCAAAAACCTAAAGGTAGCCATGTCAACTTTGATTTTTAAAACTGAAATTCATTGGCTGAAAAAATAATTGATCTACTCAAGGAGCTATTAAAGTCTAATTCTATAGGTCTCTTCTATAACAACAGACAGAAAAAGACCATCTATACTCCTAAACCCAAAATTGTTCTGAAATGGGTTCCTAAAGTTGCCTACTTGGTTTCCCACACTACTTTCAAAGCTACAAGCCATTCAAAGTGGTACCTAGATAGTGGTTGCTCCAAGCATATGACAGGTGACAAAGCTTTATTCATCGATATAAAAGATATGACTGATGGGTCAGTCACATTTGGTGATGGAAGCAATTGCAAGATCATTAGCCAAGGTACGGTTTAGCTTTATAACCTTCCCTTATTTAAGAATGTTTTATATGTTGAGGGCTTGAAACACAACCTACTAAGCATTTCTCAGATATGCGATAACAACCATAGTGTGAAGTTTTCTAATCAAGGTTGTCAGATACTTCATAAAAAGGGTTCTGTTATATTAACTGGTCGCAGAACTTCTGAAAACTGCTACATCGTTAGTGATGCAAGCTCATCTACTCAATCATGTTACATGGTCCATACCGATGAGACTGAATTATGGCATAAATGCCTTGGACATGTACACTACTGGAACTTATTTAGATTGAGCAAAAGAGAACTAATTAGAGGTCTACCCAAATTGTAAAAAGTAGACAAAATATGTGGTGAATGTCAGTTGGGCAAACAAATTAGGAGCTTTCACAAGAAAGTGAACTCCAATACCACATCTAGACCACTCAAGCTTCTCTACATTGATCTTATTGGACCAATAAGATCGGAGAGTCGAGGAGGCAAAAAATACATCTTGGTTATCGTAGATGACTATACCAGATTCACTTGGGTATCATTCTTAAAAGACAAAACTGAAACTCTAGATGAAGTGAAAAAGGTCATTAAACGAATCCAAAATGAGAAAGGTTCTCATGTTAGTAAGATCCGTAGTGATCATGAATCCGAATTCGAAAACAGTAGTTTTGAGAAATTCTGTAGTGATCAGGGAATATCTCATGAATTCTCTACGCCAAAAACACCACAACAAAATGGTATAGTTAAAAGAAAAAATAGAGTGCTTCAGGATATGGCTAATGTTATGTTGAATACAATGAAGCTCTCTAGAAATCTTTGGGCTGAAGCAGTTAATACCGCATGTTATATTATTAATCGGGTTTATACCAATAAATCTGATAATAAGACTGCTTATGAATTATGGTTTGAAAAGAAACCTACTATCAAATACTTTTGAATTTTTAGCAGCAAGTGTTATATTTTACGTGATCGTGAAAATTTGCGTAAGTTCGATACGAAGAGTGACGAAGGTATTTTTCTTAGTTATTCTTTGAATAGTCGAGCTTATAGGGTTCTAAATAAGAGAACTGGTGTGATTCAAGAGTCCATCAATGTAGTCATTGATGATCATTTAAATACACCAGCTCCAAGTTCAGATGATGATGAAGCTCTTATTATTGACAATCAAGATATCTCATCCAGTCAAAAAGAATCTGAACCAAGGACTGTTAAAGATCATCCAACCAATCAAATACTTGAAAACCCTCTCACTGGAGTTCATACTCGCAAACAACTTGAGAACATATGTAATTATATTTGTTTTATATCCCAAATAGAACCGGTCAACGTAAAAGAAGCACTTTCTGACGAAAATTAGATTGTTGCTATGCAGGATGAACTTAATCAATTTGTTCATAATGATGTCTAGTATCTTGTTCCTAGACCTAAAGATAAACACATTATTGGAACAAAATAGATCTTTAAAAATAAGTCTGATGAGCTTGGAAATATTATACGAAACAAGGCTAGACTGGTTGTACAAGGGTACACTCAAATTGAAGGCATCGATTACAATGAAACCTTTGCTCCAGTCGCTCGGCTTGAATCAATCAGACTTTTTATTTCCATCGCATGCTTTAGAAAATTTAAAATTTATCAGATGGATGTAAAGAGTACTTTTTAAAATGACGATTTATATGAAGAAGTGTATGTTGAACAACCTTTAGGGTTTGAAGACCCTAAGTTATCTGACCACGTATTTCGTCTTAAAAAGGCTCTCTATGGTCTAAAACAAGTGCCTAGGGCATGGTATGAGAAATTGACTAAATTCTTACTTAGTCATAGTTTTTAAGTAGGAAGTGTTGTTAAGACGCTCCTTGTTAAGAAACATAACAATGATATTTTGATGGTTCAAATTTATGTTGATGATATTATTTATGGATCAACTTCCTCTAACATGTTTATTGAGTTTACAGAGTTAATGAAATTAAGGTTCAAAATGAGCATGGTTGGAGAACTAAACATTTCCTAGGGTTGCAAGTAAAACAACAACCTGATGGAATTTTCATTTCCCAGACCAAATATGCTTCAAACTTGATTAAAAGGTTTGGATTTGACAATGGTAAGAACTTTGATACTCCTATGAGTACAACGTTAAGACTTTCAAAGGACTCTGCAGGTAAAGATATAGATCCTAAACTATATTTTAGTATGATTGGTAGTTTGTTGTATCTAACTGCTAGTAGACCTGATATCGCGTTAAGTGTTAGTATTTGTGCAAGATATCAGTCTAATCCTAAGGAATCACATCTTACTGCTGTGTAAGTGCTATGATTTCATATCCCTTTGGTTGTCAAATTTTGTGGTGCCAAAACCTATATCTATGTCTTGTATATCTTGTGTTTCATGTTTGAAACTATTCTTTACTTCAAGACATCGCATTTCAAGATAAGATCAAAAATGAAGAAGTTTTCAAGTCATGGATGAAGAATTCAAGTATTGAAGTCTTCAAGTTTGCATGTTCAAGATTCAATCAAGTTCAAGTATATTAGAAGATTTTATCAAGTCAAGATCAAGCTGAAGATGGCTTATTACAAGATTTGTATATTCTCAAGCTTCTCTTAAGGGTCATCTGAGTGTACAGACTTTCAATGTCCATCTCACTTTTAAGGTTTGTTTGACCTTAGATTGACCTTAGGATGGGCTTTACAGTAGGTCATTCTGGATATATAATTCATATATTTCAATATGCTTGTTTGGGGTGTTCTAAGACCAGTCCTAGGGACTTCAAGACCAGTCCTAGCTCTGTTACTACCAATCTTAAGTTTTTCAGGACCAGTCGTAGGTTGTTGAAGATTTTTGGATCTTTCTGGCTGTCCTACAACCAGTCTTGGACATCCTACGACCAATCCTGTGAGTTCTATGACTCATCCTTCGACCAATCATATCCCTACGAGTCAAACTCCAGTAACCAAATTGAGGGTCCTACGACCTATTGTAGGTGTCCCATGACCAGTCGTAGGTGGCCCACGACCGGTCGTAGACCTCCCATGACCGGTCGTGGAACAACAAAATCTTAACCCGTGAAAATCTTTAAAAATCTTTGAAGCTACAACCAGTCCTAGGATCCTAAGACCAGTCGTAGACGGGATTTTTTAGGCTATAAATTGAGCACGAACTTCAGAGTTTTAGTAATTCAATTCAACTCTATTCAAGCAATCTTTAGGCTATTCTCTGAGATAAGTTTGTGTTTGTTTTAAGCTACTTTGTGATTATTTAATATTCCTTTTGCTAGCTTGTTTATTATTTGATTTTGATCTACATTTCAATCTTATTAGAAAAGGAAAATTTCTGATATTCCTTCTTCTTGGATTCAAAATCAAATAGAACTAGCCCTTTTGATTTAAAATCAATTAGACTTAGAACCATTCTTAAAGTGACTATTGGACTTTGAACGTTGAATCGAACTTCTACTCCGATTGGTTCTACCGGGCTTCTTCAAAAGGTGATTCAGGTATTTTACATTTTTGTAATTTACTTTCTTTGGTTTTGTTTGAGATTTACCAGAAAAATCTCATTGTATTGGTTATCTGAGGAGAGCCAGAAAACTCATATTGTGGGGTTTTTGGATTGTGTAAGCCCGAGATTAAAGAAACAATTGTGAAGGTTTTAGGTGAACCTGTGAAACCTATTTTGATAGTGCATGCTAATATCCCCTGTGTGAGGATATTAGGAGTGGAGTAGCATTCTGTGCAGCTGTTGGATAACAGTTGGTGTACACACAGGCGAACCACTATATATCGTTGTGTTGTGGATGTGCATTATTCTTTCATTCTTTTATTCATTCAGTTTTGTGGTTTGTATTCGTGGATGAATGTTGTAATCTTTTTATTCCAAGCAAGTGTGGGGAATGTTGTAATAACTTAGGATTTATTTCTGCAAGTTATTTTGATTTACTTGCTTTTTATTCCTCATTGGTTTGTGATATAAAGGACGTTTCAGAAATAAGGTTGTCCTACCTTAAACCTTTGGTTTTTGGTGTAAGGTTGTCCTTAGAACTGATAAAGTATCATTCTCTTTATTTTAGGCTATTGAGATTACTTTAAATTCAGCATTGTTCTTTATTTCTTTTATTATTCCGCTGTTATTAGTTTTATTTGGCATTGCCCTATTCACCCTCCCTCTAGGGCATATAGCTAGGCCCTTTCAAGTGGTATCAGAGCTTAATAGCTCGTGCTTATTGTTTATTTATTGGATTTATTTCCTGAGCTAACGATCTAAGCTATATTAAGATGTCAAATTTTGATAGCCTATCAGTCACTAGGCCACTACCCTTTAATGGCACAAACTAAGCTTATTGGAAAGCTAGGATGAGGATCTTCCTTAAATCCTTAGATGAAAATGTGTGGCTGGCCACAGTGAATGAATGGAACCCTCCTATCACTGAAGTAACTAATAGTGATGATTCAAAATCAATGAAAGTAACGACTTATTCTCTTTGGACCACACTTCAGAAAAGTGAAAGTAGTGCCAATGCAAAAGCACTAAATGCAATTACTTGTGCATTATCACCAGATGAATTTAAAAGAATCATCTCTTGTGAAAATGCAAAACAAGCATGGGATGTATTAGAAATGACACACGAGGGTACATCTATTGTCAAGAAATCTAAAGTCCAACTCCTCACAACTAAATTTGAAGAAATTCATATGGAGGAGAATGAGATGTTTATGGACTTCTATACTAAATTGAATGACATTGTGAACTCTATGTGGGGTCTTGGTGATAGAATCCCAGAAAGTAAAGTGTGCGCAAAGATACTACGCTCACTTCCTGAACGGTTAAATTCTAAAGTGACAGCGATTCATGAACTTCGTGATACGGATACCATGAGGGTTGAGGAACTAGTTGGTTAACTTCAAATCTATGAGTTGTCCTTTAAGGATCCTAAAGGAAAATCAATTGCTCTCAAATTATCTAAAAATGTTTCATAAGAGAGCACTTCGGATTTAAAAAATTTCGAAGTTGATATGGCGCTTTTAGCAAAAAAATTTTACAAAATTTTTAAAATCAAGAAAAAAGTTGATTTTCAAAAGTCAAATGATAAGCGACGATCTAAACCTAGAACTCAAAAATCCTTGAAAGATAGTCAATGTTACAACTGTCAAGAGTATGGGCACTTAGCTAACAAATGTCCTAAAAAGGACAAATCAAAAAAGAAAAGCATAATGGCTACTTTGGATGAATCATCTGATTCTGAATCCTCTTCTAAATCAGAAGATTCTGAAACCGAGTCGGGTGAAGATATTAAAGCCCTTATGACTCTAGCCAAGATCACCCTTTCAGATAATGATGATATATCTAGTGAAGAAAATATGAATAGTGATTGTGATAATCAAGATGATCTTCAGGATGCTTATAATGCCCTTTATAAAGAGAGTTGTAAAATTGCTGTCAAGCTTAAATTAAAAAAAGAAAAATTTTCTAAGCTTAAGGAAGATTATGAGTATCTTGTGTTAGAAAAGTATCATATTTTCGACTCTTTTGAAAAAGCCAAAAGTGATTTAGATTTCAAAACCTCCAAAATTGAAGATTTAAGATCCGAAAATGAGAAACTCAAAAATGAGGTAGCTTCTCTTCAGAGTTTGAAAGACACATAGAGATATGCCCATGGTGATCCTAAATTGAAAAAATTATTGTCTGGATCAAGAAAATGTGGCGATCAATCCGGGTTGGGCTATGATAAGAATACATCTCCTAAACAAAAGAACATTGCTCCTAAATTTATAAAAGGAGAGTCTTCAATCTCAAAGGAAAAGAATACTTATCAAGGTTTTTCCAAAAATTCAAGGACTTTTCAAAAACCTTAAAGTAGCCATGTCAACTTTAATTTTCAAAACTGAAATCCATTGGCTGAAAGAATAATTGATCTTCTCAAGGAGCTATTAAAGTATAACTCTATAGGTCTCTCCTATAACTACAAACAAAAAAAGACCATCTATACTCCTAAACCCAAAATTGTTCTGAAATGGGTTCCTAAAGTTGATTGCTTGGTTGCCCACACTGCTTTCAAAGCTACAAGCCATTCAAAGTGGTACCTAGATAGTGGTTGCTCCAGGCATATGACAGGTGACAAAGCTTTATTCACCGATCTAAAAGATATGACTGACGGGTCAGTCACATTTGGTGATGGAGCAATTGCAAGATCAATGGCCAAGGTACGGTTCAGCTTTATAACCTTTCCTTATTTAAGAATGTTTTATATGTTGAGGGCTTAAAACACAACCTATTAAGCATTTCTCAGATATGCGATAACAACCATAGTGTGAAGTTTTCTAATCAAGGTTGGGAGATACTTGATAAAAGGGGTTTTGTTATATTAACTGGTCGCAGAACTTTTGAAAATTGCTACATGTTTAGTTATGCAAGCTCATCTACTCAATCATGTTACATGGTCCATACGATGAGACTGAATTATGGCATAAACGCCTTAGATATGTAAACTATCAGAACTTATTTAGATTGAGCAAAAGAGGACTAATTAGAGGTCTACCCAAATTGCAAAGAGTGGACAAAATATGTGGTGAATGCCAGTTGGGCAAACAGATTAGGAGCTCTTACAAGAAAGTGAACTCTAATACCACATCTAGACCACTCGAGCTTCTCCACATGGATCTTATTGGAACAACAAGATCGGAGAGTCGAGGAGGCAAAAAATACATCTTGGTTATCGTAGATGACTATACCAGATTCACTTGGGTATAATTCTTAAAAGACAAAACTGAAACCCTGGATGAAGTAAAAAAGGTCATCAAACGAATCCAAAATGAGAAAGGTTCTCATGTTAGTAAGATCCGTAGTGATCATGGATCCGAATTCGAAAACAGTAGTTTTGAGAAATTCTGTACCGAACAGGGAATATCACATGAATTCTCTGCACCCAAAACACCACAACAAAATGGTATAGTTAAAAGAAAAAATAGAGTGCTTCAGGATATGGCTAATGTTATGTTGAATAGCATGAAGCTCTCTAGAAATCTTTGGGCTGAAGCAGTTAATACCGCATGTTATATTATTAATCAGATTTATACCAGTAAATCTAATAATAAGACTGCTTATGAATTATGGTTTGAAAAGAAACCTACTGTCAAATACTTTCGGGTTTTTGGCAGCAAGTGTTATATTTTACGTGATCGTGAAAATTTGGGTAAGTTTGATACGAAGAGTGACGAAGGTATTTTTCTTGGTTATTCTTTGAACAGTCGAGCTTATAGGGTTCTAAATAAGAGAACTGGTGTGATTCAAGAGTCCATCAAATGTGGTCATTGATGATCATTTGAATACACCAGCTCCGAGTTCAGATGATGATGAAGCTCTTATTATTGACAATCAAGATATCTCATCAAGTCAAAAAGAATCTGAACCAAGGACTATTAAAGATCATCTAACCAATCAAATACTTGGAAACCCTCTCACTGGAGTTCATAATCACAAACAACTTGAGAACATATGTAATTATGTTTGTTTTACATCCCAAATAGAACCGGTCAACGTAAAAGAAGCACTTTCTGATGAAAATTGGATTCTTGCTATGCAGGATGAACTTAATCAATTTGTTCATAATGATGTCTAGTATCTTGTTCCTAGACCTAAAGATAAACACATTATTGGAACAAAATGGATCTTTAAAAATAAGTCTGATGAACTTGGAAATATTATACGAAACAAGGCTGGACTGGTTGTACAAGGGTACACTCAAATTGAAGGCATTGATTACAATGAAACCTTTGCTCCAGTCGCTCGCCTTGAATCAATCAGACTTTTTATTTCCATCGTATGCTTTAGAAAATTTAAAATTTATCAGATGGATGTAAAGAGTGCTTTCTTGAATGGCGATTTACATGAAGAAGTGTATGTTGAACAACCTTCAGGGTTTGAAGACCCTAAGTTATCTGACCATGTATTTCGTCTCAAAAAGGCTCTCTATGGTCTAAAACAAGTGCCCAGGGCATGGTATGAGAAATTGACTAAATTCTTACTTAGTCATAGCTTTCAAGTAGGAAGTGTCGACAAGACGCTCTTTGTTAAGAAGAATAACAATTATATTTTGATGGTTTAAATATATGTTGATGATATTATTTATGGATCAACTTGCTCTAACATGTCTATTGATTTTGCAGAGTTAATGAAATTAAGGTTTGAAATGAGCATGGTTGGCGAACTTAACTATTTTCTAGGGTTGCAAGTAAAACAACAACCTGATGGAATTTTCATTTCCCAGACCAAATATGCTTCAAACTTGGTTAAAAGGTTTGGATTTGAGAATGGTAAGAACTTTGATACTCCTATGAGTACAACGTTGAGACTCTCAAAAGACTCTACAGGCAAAGATATAGATCCTAAACTATATCGTAGTATGATTGGTAGTTTGTTGTATCTTACTGCAAGTAGACCTGATATTGCATTAAGTGTTGAAATTTATGCGAGATATCAGTCTAATCCTAAGGAATCACATCTTACTGCTGTTAAATGGATTATTAGATATGTCGCAAGTACTATAAATCTGAGTCTATGGTACCCTTTTGATACTAGTGTTTAATTAGTCGGGTACTCAGATGCTGATTGGGCCGGTAATATCGATGATAGAAAATCAACCAGTGGTGGTTGTTTTTACATTGGAAATTGCTTAGTTTCTTGGTTCAGCAAGAAGAAAAGCTCAATATCGCTCTCCACTGCTGAGGCTGAGTATATTGTAGCTGGATATGCATGTACTCAACTAGTTTGGATGAAACGCATGCTAAGCGATTATGGAATTAATCAAGATTCAATGATCTTACATTGTGATAATTCCAGTGCTATAAATATTTTCAAAAATCCAATCCAGCATTCACGTACTAAGCACATTGACATTAGATATCATTACATACATGAGTTGGTTTAAGAAAAAGTTATTTCTTTGGAATATATATCAACCAAAAATTAACTTCCTGATATATTTACTAAACCACTCGACAAAAGCAGGTTTAATAAACTGAAATTTGATATTGGTATGTGCATTTTACATTGAATATTCTTGCTTGCATGTATCATAGTGTATTATATTTGTTTAAATTTTATTTTTTTTTACATAAAATATGTATTTTTTGGTCGATACTCGACCGGTCGTGGATGTACACGACCAGTCGTGGTACGACCGGTCGTGCACCACACTCGACTGATCGTGGTACTCGTGAACATGATATATTTGGTGAAAATTTCCTTCTTCTTCATTTCCACTCCGACCTACGACGAGTCGTGGCTCGACCAGTCATAGGATTGATTATTTTTCTTCAAGGTGAGTCCTATTTCATCATTTTTCTTAAAGATTCATGCTCTCTATACTTTGATTTGATCATTGTATAGCTAGATTTCATCTCTTGTTGGTTTTTTCAAGAGTTTCTTCTCAATTTGCTGATCTAGAGAAAACTCATCCCTTCTTTTGTGCATTTCTCTTGCTCTTTGTATATCTTCTTGAATATGGATGCTAGAGGGAAAAAGAAAACATCCCGTGGTCCATCTTCATCTAGATCTGCTCCGATAACTAAACGGCACCTTCGGTCACGCGAAGATGATTCTCAAGATGTACGAGATTTACGTGTTCGTAAAATTATCGTTGAGCACAACGCTGATCTCAATCACATTACTCCATATGGTATTATCCATCTCCTTGAATCTGTTAGCTGGACTAACATTTTACTTTGGGGTGGGCCTGCATACCAGTCCATTGCCCAATCATTGATAGCATGCATCTCAGAATTTTCTCTTGATAATTTAACATTTTCATTTGATACTAGAGAAGGGAAATTTGAAGTAGACCATCATTTGATATCAGGTATTATGGATATACCTGTTAATGATGAAGGTATACCGATTCATACTTTATACGAAAAACCATCTGGATCGGAGAAACGCATGTTAACAAGAGATTTATGCAAAATTGATGCGTAATAGACATACAAAGGGAATGCACTCCCTTCAAAGTATCTGTTACCTAGATACAGAGTGTTACATCGTTTCTTCATTTCCAATGTGTATCCTCGGTCCGGTAATAAAACCAAGTTGACTTCTTTCATGGTTCGTGTGTTGCATTCTATTACTTCTGGTACCATGGTCTGTCTTCCTTTGATTTGCTATTTCATTATTCAGTTTCGTCTCCATCCGGGTCATAGTGATATTCCCTTCAGTTATCTTATAACTGTTTTAGCCACTCACATGCTTGTCGATAAACCTGTTAATGAGGCACCAATTCATCATCTTATTTTCAATAATTCCAATCTTAATAAGATGAAGTTGGATTTGCTTTTTGGCCAAGTAGATGTTGGTGGTGTAGGTGGTGATGGAGGTGTTGGTGGTGAAGCCGGAAATGAAGGAGAAACTGGCGATCTTCCACAACAAGATGTTAATATGGATGAGATTTTTGATGAGATAGAATCTGATTCACCAAATGATCCAGATTATGATCCATCTGGTTATGATGCACGCCTTCGTGCATTGGAGGAGAAGGTTGATAATATGAATATAGCCCACGATATGTGATTTAAGTACATGCGAAAATATCTTCGTCGCATCAATAGGGGCTTACACCAGATTGATCCGACTATCCCTACTCCCTCCTCTGGATCAGATTAGGTGAATTATCTTCTGGATTGTATAACATAACCTTTTTATTTTGGATATTATTATGGATTATGGTTTGATAACATTGTCTTTTGGATATTGTATTATGGATTGATGATGGCTTGATGCTTCATGTTTATATTTTGAAATATGCTTTGTCCTTTCATATCTCTTTCTCATTATCTGCTTATTACTCTCTATGTTCTCTTTCCTTTTGTGACTTTCCCTTGTCATTTTGTGACAAAAAGGGAGAGTAGTAAGGTAAAAGGGAGTAGTATGGAAAGAGGGAGTAATTTATTTGTTCGAATTGATTGATTGAGAAGGATATGTGGATGAGAATATTTTATTGACTGTTTACATGTGCAGTACTCGTATTACTTAGGGGGAGTAGAGTAATTTGTGATTATATGGCTTATGATTCCTTATTATCTTCTTTGCTATTTGTTTTGTCACAAATTTGACAAAGGGGGAGATTGTAAGTGTTATGATTTCATATCTCTTTGGTTGTCAAATTTTGTAGTGTCAAAACCTATATCTATGTCTTGTATATCTTGTGTTTCATGTTTGAAACTATTCTTTACTTCAAGACATCGCATTTCAAGATAAGATCTTAAATGAAGAAGTTTTCAAGTCATGGATGAAGAATTCAAGTATTGAAGTCTTCAAGTTTGCATGTTCAATATTCAATCAAGTTCAAGTATATTAGAAGATTTTGTCAAGTCAAGATCAAGCTCAAGAAGGCCTCTTACAAGATTTGTATATTCTCAAGCTTCTCTTAAGGGTCATCTGAGTGTACAGACTTTCAATGTCCATCTCACTTTTAAGGTTTGTTTGACCTTAGATTGACCTTAGGATGGGCTTTACAGTAGGTCATTCTGGATATATAATTCATATATTTCAATATGCTTATTTGGGGTGTTCTAAGACCAGTCCTAGGGATTTCAAGACCAGTCCTAGATCTGCTACGACCAATCTTAAGTTTTTCAGGACCAGTCCTAGGTTGTTGAAGATTTTCAGATCTTTTTGGCTGTCCTATGACCAGTCCTGGACATCCTACGACCAGTCCTGTGAGTTCTACGACTCATCCTTCGACCAGTCGTAGCCCTATGACTCAAACTCCAGCAACCAAATTGAGGGTCCTACGACCGGTCATAGGTGTCCCATGACCAGTTGTAGGTGGCCCACGATTGGTCGTCGAACAGCAAAATCTTAACCCGTGAAAATCTTTGAAAATCTTTGAAGCTACAACCAGTCCTAGGATCCTAAGACTAGTCGTAGACGGGATTTTTTAGGCTATAAATTGAGCACGAACTTCAGAGTTTTAGTAATTCAATTCAACTCTATTCAAGCAATCTTTAGGCTATTCTCTGAGATAAGTTTGTGTTTGTTTTAAGCTACTTTGTGATTATTTAATATTCCTTTTGCTAGCTTGTTTATTATTTGATTTTGATCTACATTTCAATCTTATTAGAAAAGGGGAATTTCTGATATTCCTTCTTCTTGGATTCAAAATCAAATAGAACTAGCCCTTTTGATTTAAAATCAATTAGACTTAGAACCATTCTTAAAGTGACTATTGGACTTTGAACGTTGAATCGAACTTCTACTCCGATTGGTTCTACCGGGCTTCTTCAAAAGGTGATTCAGGTATTTTATGTTTTTATAATTTACTTTCTTTGGTTTTGTTTGAGATTTGTTAGAAAAATCTTATTGTATTAGTTATCTGAGGAGAGCGAGGAGAGGATGTTACATATATCCTGCGACCGACGCGTATCCTAGATAGGAAGGAGCAGGTACTGCGTAGCAAGGTGATTCCCCTTGTGAAGGTATTGTGGACGCATCACTCTGAGGAAGAGGCTACCTGGGAGACAGAAGCCGAGATCAGAAAGAACTACCCGCAGCTTCTCGAGGAGTACGAAAAGGTACAAATTTCGAGGATGAAATTTTTTGTTAAGGGGGGTAGATTGTAACGCCCTGAAAAAATCCTTACTGAAACTCGAGTACTAACTCGACCAGAAATCACGTAGGATTAATTCCTTTAGAAAATAAGCGTAAGTTAGCTAGCGCAACGCTAGAGTAGCTGTGAAATAGTCCCTGATCACTTTAAATATGTTCTACAAGACCCAAAACTTGTAGAATTCATGACGCTATAATATCTTGAAACCTAGGATCAAACTCTAAACCGGTTTGTCCTCAGGAACCCTTTGAAACTTTGTATTGGATCTAGACCGCGCGTCGAAAGTCCGATACTTACAAGCTTAGACCGTTATGACCGCTTAGCTGAACTTGACAATCATTTCAAAAATCAAGCCCAACCGACGTTCTGTAACATCCCGAAAATCGGGGGGTCGAGCAAAAACCCAACTCCCGAGTTCCAAAATGTTATTTATGCAACATAGATATGTATGATTGAATGTTGTCTGTGATAACGCATTAAACATGAGTGAGATTAAGCTAGAACAACATATCATACTCGAGAGACAGTTAAATTAACAAGCGGAAGACTGTGATAGTATGTATAACATATATAAACTGTTGTATGCCTCTAGAGTGTGGATATGTTACCAGGTCATATACATACATGTATACTCCAAAAGTAGACAAAACGAATATACATGAGTGCGCTAAAAATATAAAATGACAAGTGTCAAAGTATCTAATCAACCTCCCTGTAATCTCGTCAATCAGAACACGCATAAAGGAGGGATCCTCCTCCTCATCATCAAGTCCAGCTCCGCCTCGCAGGCCGCGCCATCATCTGCAATCACAAAAGGGTCTAGTGGGTGTCCAGGAACACCGTCCCGTAACGTGGGAGTGAGTAGCTAACTCAGTGGAATAATAGAGCAAGGATTAACACATTCTCAAATCAATCATGCGATAATAGTAAAGCAGTAATTCAAACATTCCTAATACTGTTGTTAATGCAATTATGACATGACGTGATGTATGCCCTCACCGACGATCTCCCTTATACGACAACATCTTACGACCGCGGCATGCCACACTCCTTAAAGTGCTCCACATCTTCCAGGCACATGCAATGTTATGGTGATATGATTTCCAAGTTGTTATTAGTCCATTCAAGGAGTAGGATTGGGAAACTAAGGTACTTCCCTTATATCAATCCCAACACAGATCCTGTCTAGGGCCGTCACTCCTAGTAATCTCATACGATGTATATTTCGTAGGTCGCTGCAAGGGCTGCCAGGGCTGTTGCACGCACTCGTTGCTCCGCTCCCCCATCACCTTATCAATACAGGCCTACTGTACTCTACTGCTACTGAAGGGTCGTCGCCTCCCGTAGACTCAGAATACGCTCGCGGTCACTACAAAGGGCTGCCAGGGCTGTTGCTCGCACTCGTTGCACCGCTCCCCCATCACCTTATCAATGTAGGCCGACAGCAAGAATATAGTGTCCCATACCACCATAATCTGCTCACGAGTCTAGGTGCTCACTGGTCACTACGGGGAGGTTTGTGGCCCCAGCGTAGGCCAACAGCTCGACCACGGTGTCCCATACCACCATGCCCGGCTCATGAGTCTTTATGGATCAAGGTACCATGGTTAACAGGGTTTACAATGGTAAGTTCAGTACCCTAGGTTCAAGCAGTTATGACTCATGCAGGGTGAACATACAACGGCCAGTCGGGTTACTTGACGGGCTCGACTAGCACGATCGCATCGCAAGTCGAACGACATGAAGTGCGTAAAACACTTCGCGTGGCCAAACCACTGCCGCCAACTCCAAAAAACGGCTCGCGTTCATCGACGCGTCGTTCGTGGCCAAGATAAGCCAACCACGAATTCGCTCGGTTACCGACTGCCTGGACTAAGTATAGTCCCAAACAATCATGGAATCACATCAGCATTCACGTAAGAGTAATGGAAATGAAATACAACCATGTGAGCATGTTAACACATGTTATAACGTACAACTTAAGTAAATCATCCTACACATGTCTTTCACACATATAATGAAATTAAGCATATCGCCAACATATAGGAAATCCTCTCCATTAGCCTATTAATTGAGAATTCAATCTCAAACTAAATCATAAGGAAATCATCAAGCACATGTTATAGCATACCACTTAAGTGCAACATCAAGCATATGCATTTCATACATATAGTGAAATCATACATATGGCTAACATGTAGGAAATCATTCACATCTGCATATTAATTGAGAAATCAATCTCAAACTAATCCATAACACCATTTAAGTCAATACATACTAATACAAGCATTTATACAAACACTTACACTACACACTTAAGTCTACATGTAGTATGTCGACCCGACGTGCGCATTTAGGCGAATCTCTTCGCCAAACTAATTATGCACGCATTCCTAATATCCTAATGCGACGAGAAGCCATGTCAATCACATCAGCAAAATATGCATGAAAACAGTACTTCCTACAAATGACTAAAATGCCCTAAATCTCATATTCTTCGTTGGTTTACGAAACAGGAAACAGACAGCATGTTGTACATGTCAAACGGCGTTGCCGTCGAGAATCTACTATTAAACGACATTGAAAGCTTTGGAAACAGTCAATCAAAGCGTCTAAAATCCGCACCTTGTCTCTTATGGATGTGCAAATTCGAACAGAGCGTATACGCTTCGTCTACGGCGAATAGGGAACCTAATACACAAGCTACACAAGCTACATCGCTAATGAAATTGACGGAAGCTTAAATCAGCAAGTGTTGAAGGTTTTCCTCACCTAGAAGTGCGTTGGAATCGCCGGGAAAGTGATTGGAGTGCGTTGCTTAGGCACTTGCAGCAGGTGGCACGAGCGGCAAGAAATTCTCTCCTACTCTCTCTCACAAACTCTCACCTTTTCTCTCTCCCAATCTAGGGATTTTTGTAATTTCGGATGGGAGAGAGGAATGAGGGTTTCAACCCCTTTTATAAGCTTAAAAAAGTCAAAAACAGGCTCCAGAACGAAGTTTACTTAGTGCATATCCAATTCGGGGTTGTTTCGGTTCAAAAGATGTTTTCTGGTGGTCCCCTGGTCGAATGCGATCAGACTTAAGCTCATGCGTACCAGATCTAGCACGTATTAAGTTTTCAGTCCAGCAGGGTTCGCAGATCGCACGTGGCAGGCCAGTTTCAGTCCAGCGGTCACCGCACGTAGATCAGGGCTGAAAGTCTCATGATATAAAATAGAAATTTCTCCTGATCCAAGGATGTAATCTGGATGAATTCTGATGGTCAGAACGCTCAATACTGACGCGTCAAGTCGGGTGCCAGATTTGAATTTGAAATTCCAACTATGTCCCTATTTGCACTCTCTTCGGTCTGGGCTCAATGAAATAGCCTGTAATTATTGGTTTGACTTGATTTTCGGAATTAGTGTCAAGTCCTGCTAGGCGGTTCTAACGGTCTAAGATACGAGGTATCGGACTTTCGACGTGCGGTCTAGATCCAATACAAAGATTCAAAGTGGTCCAGAGAACAAACCTGCTTAGAGTTTGGTCCGAGGTTATAGAGTATTATAGAGTCGTTGGTTCTACTCGATTTGGGTCTTGTAGAATGTATTTAAAGTGATCAGGGACTATTTCCCAGCTACTCCAGCGTCGCGCTAGCTAACTTACACTTATTTTTCAAAGGAATTAATCCTACGTGATTTCTTTGGCTATGGAATTGGGTTCTAAGCGATTTTTCAGGTGTTTTAGTTGACCCATTGCCTAAGGACATCTAATCCCAGATTGGCCAAAATCCGGGGTGTTACACGTTCAGAGGCTATTTCATTGAGCCTGGAGTGAAGAGAGTGAGAATAGGGTAAATGCTTAAGAAATTAAATTCAAATCTGGCACGTGACTTGGCGCATTATTATTAAGCATTCTGACCGTCAAAATTCAGCCAAATTACACCCACGGATCAGGAAAAATTTCTCTTTCTATAACATCCCGAAAATCGGGGGGTCGAGCAAAAACCCAACTCTCGAGTTTCAAAATGTTATTTATGCAACATAGATATGTATGATTGAATGTTGTCTATGATAACGTATTAAACATGAGTGAGATTAAGCTAGAACAGCATATCATACTCCAGAGACAGTTAAATTAACAAGCGAAAGACTGTGATAGTATGTATAACATATATAAACTGTTGTATGTCTCCAGAGTGTGAACATGTTACCAGGTTATGCACATACATGTATACTCCAAAAGTAGACGAAATGAATATACATGAGTGCGCTAAAAATATAAAATGACAAATGTCAAAGTATCTAATCAACCTCCCTATAATACCGTCAATCAGAACACGCATAAAGGAGGAATCCTCCTCATCATCATCAAGTCCAGCTCTGCCTCGCAGGCCGCGCCATCATCTGCAATCACAAAAGGGTCTGGTGGGTGTCCAGGAACACCGTCCAGTATGTGGGAGTGAGTAGCTAACTCAGTGGAATAATAGAGCAAGGATTAACATGTTCTCAAATCAATCATGCGATAATAGTAAAGCAGTAAATCAAACAATCCTAAAACTGTTATTAATGCAATATGACATGACGTGATATATGCCCTCACCGACGATCTCCCTCATACGGTACCATCTTATGACTGCGACATGCAATCGACCCTCAAGTGCTCCACATCTTCCAGGCACATGCAATGGTATGGTGATATAATTTTCGAGTTATTATTAGTCCATTCAAACAGCAGGATTGGGAAACTAAGGTACTTCCCTTATATCAATCCTAACACAGATCCTGTCTAGGGTCGTCACTCCTAGTAATCTCATACGATGTATATTTTGTAAGTCACTGCAAGGGCTGCCAGGGCTGTTGTACGCACTCGCTGCTCCGCTCCCCCATCACCTTATCAATACAGGCCTACTGTACTCTACTGCTACTGAAGGGTCGTCGCCTCCTGTAGACTCAGAATACGCTCGCGGTCACTATAAAGGACTCGTCGCCTGATCAGTGTAGGCCGACAGCTAGAATATAGTGTCCCATACCACCATAATCTGCTCACGAGACTAGGTGCTCATTGGTCACTACGGGGAGGTTTGTGGCCCTAGCGTAGGCCGACAGCTCGACCACGGTGTCCCATACCACCATGCCCGGCTCATGAGTCTTCGTGGATTAAGGTACCATGGTTAACAGGGTTTACAATGGTAAGTTCAGTACCCTAAGTTCAAGCAGTTATGACTCATGCAGGGTGAACATACAATGGCCAGTCGGGTTACTTGACGGGCTCGACTAGCACGATCGCATCTCAAGTTGAACGACATGAAGTGCGTAAAACACTTCATGTGGCCTAACCACTTCCGTCAACTCCAAAACATGGCTCGCGTTCATCGACGCGTCGTTTGTGGCAAAGATAAGCCAACCACGAATTCGCTCGATTACCGACTGCCTGGACTAAGTATAGTCCCAAACACATATGAATCCACATCAACAATCATGTGAGAGTATTGAAAATGAAACACAACCATGTGAGCATGTTAACACATGTTATATCGTACAACTTAAGTAAATCATCTGAAACATGCCTTTCATACATATAATGAAATTATGCATATCGCCAACATATAGGAAATCATTTCCATCAGCATATTAATTGAGAATTCAATCTCGAATTAAATCATAATGAAATCATCAAGCACATGTTATAACATACAGCTTAAGCGAATCGTCAAGCACATGCATTTCATTCATATTATGAAATCATGCTTGTATACATCCATATTTTGCTGAAATGGTTGACATGGCTTTTTAATTCATATTTTGCTGAAATATGAGATTTAGGGCATTTTAGTCATTTGTAGGAAATACTGTATACATCCATATTTTGCTGAAATGGTTGACATGGCTTTTTATTGCATTAGGATATTAGGAATGCGTGTATAATTGGATTGGGGAAGAGATTCGCTCAAATGCGCACTTTGAGTCGACATACACTATGTAGACTTAAGTGTGTAGACTAAGTGTTTGTATAAATATTCGTATTAGTATGTATTAAATTAAATGGTGTTGTGAATTAGTTTAAGATTTAATTCTCATATAATATGCTGATGTAAATGATATCCTTCAGGTTGGCGATATGCATGATTTCATTATTTGTATGAAATGCATGTGATAGATGATTCACTTAAGTTGTATGTTATAACATGTTTCAACATGCTTATATTGTTGTATTTCATTTGCATTACTCTTATATGATTGATGTTGTGGATTCACAAATGTTTGGGGCTATACTTAGTCCAGGCAGTCAGTAACAGAGAAAATTCGTGGCTGGCTTATATTTGCCACGAAGGACGCGTCGATGAACGCGAGTCATGTTTGGAGTTAGCGGCAGTGGTTAGGCCACGCGGAGTGTTTCACGCACTTCATGTCGTTCGACTTGCGATGCGCTCGTGCTAGTTGAGCCCGTCAAGTAACCCGACTGGCCGTTGATTGTTCACCCTGTATGAATCATAACGCTTGAACTTAGGGTACTGAACTTACCGTTGAAAACCCTGTTAACCATGGTACCTTGATCCACAAAGACTCATGAGCCGGGCATGGTGGTATGGGACACCGTAGTCGAGCTGTCGGCCTACGGTGGGGCCATAAACCTCCCCGTAGTGACCAGTGAGCACTACGACTCGTGAGCAGATTATGGTGGTATGGGACACTATATTCTTGCTGTCGGCCTACAATGATCAGGTGACGAGCCCTTTGTAGTGACCGCGAGCGTATTCTGAGTCTACGGGAGGCGACGACCCTTCCGTAGCAATGAGAGTACAGTAGGCCTATATTGATAAGGTGATGGGGGAGCGGTGCAATGAGTGCGAGCAACAGCCCTGACAGCCCTTGCACCGACCTGCAAAATATACATCGTATGAGATTACTAGGAGTGACGACCCTAGACAGGATCTGTGTTGGGATTGATATAATTAAGGTACCTTAGTTTCCCAATACTGCTGTATGAATGGACTAATAACAACTCGGTAATCATATCACCATCACATTGCATGTGCCTGGAAGATGTGGAGCACTGTGGGAAGAAAGCATGCCGCGGGCGTAAGATGGTGTTGTTTGAGGGAGATCGTCGGTGAGGGCATCCATCATGTCATGTCATATTGTATTAACAGCAGTATTTAGGAATGCTTGATTAATTGTTTTACTATTATCGCATGATTGATTTGAGAACATGCTAATCTCTTCTCTATTATTCCACTGGGTTGATCACTCACTCTCACATTACGGGATGGTGTTTGTAACACCCACCAGACCCTGTCTTAGATGCAGGTGAGGCAGTGATTCAGGAGGCAGAACCGGATTATGATGAGGACCAGGACAAGTTCTCATATATGCAGTTTCACGACGGTTTTGCATAGGTGGCCTGGATTGGCAGGACATAATAGTTGGACTTATGACATTTTGATTTTGTTTTATTACATGTATATGAGACTTAGAGATGTATTCATACTTTGGAGACAGCTGAGATTTATTTTATTTTTCATACAGTGATATATATATATATATATATATATATATATATATATTCTTCAGTCTTCCGCTTGCTTTTATCACTGAATCTAGAGTATGGATTACAGTTTTGGTATAATTTTACTCATGCGAATGCTTTAACTCGGACAACAGGGAATCATAATCATATTTGTTGCATAAGTGACGGTCTGGAACTCAGGAGTCGGGTTTATACACGACCCCCGATTTTCATGGTGTTACAAGTTGGTATCAGAGCATGAACGAGATTATACCGGGCCTGGGTTATGGACACGTGATGTACACTGTCGTTCCTTTGACTTAGGTGGGTGCGGAGAGGTCTAGAAATACTCGTAGGATCGCAGTTTCGCCAATAGGCAAAGTTTACTCAAGTTGATCATTCGATCGAGTCCATAATGCATCTAGGGTCGCGTGAAGTGACCTAAGTAGCTCTTAGGTTGTAAGTAGGTAGGTTTGAGACATTTTATGAAAGGTTCCAAACTCAGAAATACGAATCCTTAGGCAGTGGGGCAACCACGACCCTTACATTCAATCGCTAGGGCTTAAAAACCCCGTTTCACTCAATTTCTTCAGAATCCTTCCCCTCACCACTCCATTCTTCAATCCTTTCTTAGTATTTTTATGTTAGGCATTGATCCTAATGTGAAAAAGATATAAAATCATACTTAGACAAAATTTTACAATGAATAGTAAAAATACATGAAAATTGGCCTTTGGGCCACCCCAACCTTGAAATATTTTATGACTGATGGGTTAGTTGGATGGATTAGCTCCTCCTACCCCAAAATCATATTCTACATGATGGGTAAACGTATTCTGGGTTACAGAATGGCCCCAGAATGCCCCTGAGGGAAGTTTGGGCCTCTCTAGGCCAAATCACTATGATCTAGGGTGGGGCCCATATATATTTGGGGTCCCTAGGGCAGGGGGGACCCAACCCATGTGGCCCCACCGGCCGATCCGACGATGGATTGCCGTACAATAGGCCCCACACGACCTGAAATTCGGGCGCATGGTGTTTTTAGGGTAGGGCACCCCTCCCATCACCGTCCGTCCCTTAAAAACCCTTAGAACAGGTACTTCCTTTACAACAGCCCCCCTCCAAGCCTCCATTTTCATTTTTCTTGCTGCCCTATCTCAAAACGCAGCTCCAAATCCCTTCCAATCCCTTCCATTGCTAAAAATGATGCCTTTCCATCCTTCCATTGTGATTAGCAACCCTCTCCCTCTCCGATCTCATCCGTTGGAGCTCCTACAACCCCCAAAACGTGCTGAAATCGTGTGGAGTTCTAAACCCTTTTAGCTTTCCCTTTTTCCTTTAAAATTTTAGCCCTTGGAAGCTTGAAGCATCCCTCTACAATGCCTAGATTTGCTTCAGGCCGTTTGGGCAGCCATTTCTCTCATTTTTCCTCATTTTTCATGACTTTTGTTGAAGCCATTTTGGCTCTTTTCTCTTTCTCCACCATCCTCTCTTTGATGGGGAAGAGGAAAACCACAGCAGACGAATCTGGGCCTAGTTGCCCTACACAATTAAGAAGACCGAGGGGTGGCGCCGCTAGCTCAAGAGCCGCCGTAGGTCCAAGCACAGCCCGGGAGTTTCATACAAAGCGGGATCTGGATCCCCATGTTCAAATAGGGTGTGTATTGTTAGTAGAGATGCCTCATGGTGAGTATACTGACCGTAAGGTACTATTTGAAGCCCATGTAGATGAGCGGCTCTTCGGTGAATTCCTGTTGTTTGAGCGCATTGAAGCGGCACACTGGGGTCTGCTCTTTGAAGCCCGTTCTCGTGTTAATGTGAGCACCATTCGTGCCTTCTACACTCATATCCGGGATCCTACGTTGGAGCCATTACAGTTCAAGATTCCCTTTGATAGAGACCGGATGACTACGATCGATGTTCGGTTGATAGCTCGCATTCTGAAGGTGCTTCTTAGTGAAGTTCATCCCAGTGCTAAGAATCTAAAGAGTAGGCGTGAGCAAGATCGCCGTACTAGATTTCTATGTGGTAGTCTGGTTCCATGGCAGCCTAACAATAGCCTCTTGGCGTCTCATATGTCAGATGATTTGCGCCTGTTGCACCACATTTACACGTTCAACGTATATCCCAGGTCGACTAACCGCTGTGAGTGTACACGCCTCATGGTCAATTTCTTGTATCAAGTGGGCCAGGGTGAAAATGTGTGCATGGCCACGTTTATATTGCGACAGATCGTCCTCATAGCAAAGTCAATAAGAACTTCTGAGTCGCTTCCTTTTGGCCGGCTCATATGCAAGATCGCACTTGAGTTTGCTTACAGGGTTGGGCCGGAGTTGCCTGTACCGATTCACCACATTGACGAGTCTACCATGGACAAGATGAAGATTGGGTCTCGGTACCGTGAGACTCAGCTTGATGAGGACAGTGAAGGAGACTATGATGACCAGGAAGGTTCAAGTGAAGGAGAACCTGGGGCAGAAATAGAGGAAGAAGCCCATAAAGAAGAAGAAGAGGAGGCTTAGGATACTGATAAGAGCCCTCCTCCTGCGACTCGGGCTACTAGAGATGATCACATTGTCCGAATTGAGGAGAGTCAGGTCGCCATGTGAAGAGAAGTTCAGGAACTTCGGGCTGAGGTTGAGGATACCAAGGCCATCATGAAGAAGAAATTCGACAAGGTGACTCGTACTTTGAAGGCTATCCTGTGTTGCTTGCAGGATAAGGGTGCTCCTCCTCCATCGCCCGACTCGGACTAGCGATGAGATTTTAGATGTTGTTGGTAATAGTTAGTCACTTCCTGCTTTCTGTGTGTAAGGCTGATAAGGCTAGTAGTTTGCTTATGTTGCTGTAGTAGCATCAATTCACTGAGTTGGGCAGATATGTCCTGACTATACTTGCTGATGAGCAGATGCGCATACGCCACTTTTCTGAGGGTTTGCGACCTGATATTCGGTCGAAGATGTGTTGCGTGAGCATCCCCTCCTACGCAGAGCTGATTCACATGTCTATGCGGGCAGAGCAGGATGTGGATCGACTTGTGTGATCTTGTGGCCCTATTGTTCCTAGGCCACGACCAGAGTTGCAGGACAGGCCCTTTGCAGGCAAGAGGCTTCGTGTCGACCCTCCTCCTAGGGCTATAGTGCCAGTACCCCCGATGCGGTGCCCTGATTTATCATGTACTTATTGTGAGAGATCGGGCCATTTAGCACAGAGTTGTTTCACTCGGATGCGGGATAGTGGGTTCTCGCCTCTGCAGAAGATCGACTGTACACTCCCACCGGCTATATTAGCACCGCCTTTACGGTTGGCTCCTGCGCACCCTTCCTTCAGACCTCCCGTATCTCAGTTCAGGCCGCCTCTACGGCCCATGGTACAGCGGTCGAACTGGCCACAGTAGGCACGGGTGCATGCCTTGACAGCTGAGGTAGCCGAGACAGAGACTTCTCAGCATTCGGCCTTTGAGGTCACTGCCCACATCGGAGATACTCCTATACTTGTGATGGTGGATACTGGATCCACACTTTCTTTGATATTGCATTCCATAGTCAGGCGTCTTGGACTACCGACTATTCGTATGGATGGAGTGCGAGTCCTTTCAGCTCATGGGGATTTTTCTGATGCCACCCTGATGTGTGAGGATTGCTTAGTGGATCTAGGAGGCAGGACGATGACTCTTGATCTTGTCATCGACCCCTCTCTTGTTTATCTCGACGTCATTCTTGGCATGGACTGGTTGACTGCTGGGAGGGCCGAGATTGACTGCGAGACTCGTATGGTGACGGTATACGAGCCAGAGGGCACGCCTTTTACATTTTCAGTTCGGATAAATCTCCCCTTCTGCATACTTAGCTACGCTTATTTCCTTCAGGACACTGATGCCCCGACGCTTGAGCATACGCCAGTCGTTTGTGATTTTGGGGATCTGTTCAGGAAGATCCCTGGTTTACCGCCTCGATGAGAGATTGATTTCACTATCGATCTAGTGCCTGCTTCCGTGCCCGTCTCACTACCAACGTATCGCATGGCACCGTGTGAGATGGAAGAGTTGATGATGCAGATTGATGGTCTGTTGGAGCTTGGTCTTATTCGACCCAGTGTGTCTCCTTGGGGAGCACCAGTCCTGTTTGTAAGGAAGAAGGATGGTTCGATGCGATTGTGTATTGATTATCGCAGGCTGAACCAGATTACGGTGAAGAACAAGTACCCTTTACCCAGGATCGATGACTTGTTTGATCAGTTGAGAGGAGCGCAGTACTTCTCGAAGATTGATCTTCAGTTAGGATATCATCAGTTGCGCGTCAGGGATGAGGACGTGCAGAAGACAGCATTCAGGACCAGCTTTGGCCACTACGAGTTCCTTGTGATGTCGTTCGGTCTCACGAACGCACTAGCCGTGTTCATGGATTTGATGAACCAGGTATTTCAACCTTTCCTCTATCGATTCGTCGTTGTGTTCATTGACGATATTTTTGTATACTCCAGGAGTCGAGAGGAGCAGAGGAGCACTTGCACTTGGTCCTGGATACACTCAGACAGCATCAGTTGTTCACACAGTACAAGAAGTGCGACTTGTGGAAGCAGGAAGTGAAGTTCCTGGGACACGTGGTGTCCAAGGAGAGGATGACAGTTGACCTGGAGAAGGTAGTTGCAGTTCAGGACTGGGAGCAGCCTGGTTCTGTCACTGAGGTGAGGAGTTTCTTGGGTCTAGCTGGCTTTTATCGATGCTTCATTTGGGATTTCTTGAAGATCGCGAGACCTTTATCTCAGTTGACACGGAAGGACGTGAAGTTCGCCTGTAATAATAAGGCGGAGTCAGCTTTTCCAGAGCTGAAGGACAGATTTACGTCCGCCCCTGTGCTAGTATTGCCAGAGAAAGGGGTTAGATACACTATATACACTAACGCGTCTAGCGTTGGTCTGGGTTGTGTCCTTATGCAGAAGGACAGGGTAATTTCGTATGCCTCAAGACAATTAAGGAAGCACGAGGAGAATTATCCTACACACGACCTGGAGTTGGTAGCCGTCATATTCGCACTGAGGCTGTGGAGACATTACCTCTATGGAGAGGAGTTCGAGCTCTTTTGCGACCACAAGAGCCTCAAGTACATATTCACGCAGCGAGACTTGAATATGAGGCAGCGGCAATGGATGGAGACTTTGAAGGACTTCAAGTTCGAAGTCTCTTACCATCCTGGGAAGCGAACCTTGTGGCTGACGCGTTGAGCCGCAAGAAGGCGATAGAGTTTGTGGCTCCGCTAATGGTTGCTAAGTGGGATATGGTTGAGTTTTTACGAGACTTTGAGCAGAAACTCACTGTAGAGGAGCCGTATGAGTTCATCGCACATGTGCAGGTGCGATCTCAGATCGATAACCGGGTCATCGAGGCGCAGAGGGATGATGCACGTCTGACTGAGCTTCGAGAGCAGGCCAGTGATGATGCAAACTCTGAGTGGCGAGTTGGCATGGATGGGGGCTTACGTTATCGTGGCCGCCTATGCGTCCCAGATATCCCTGACTTGAGATGAGAGATTCTCGAGGCTGCGCATTGTACCAGACTCGCGATGCATCCAGGCAGTACGAAGATGTATCGTGACGTGAGGAGGACCTATTGGTGGGAAGGTATGAAGACCCACATAGCAGAGTTCGTGTCCTGTTGTCTTACTTGCCAGCAGGTGAAGGCAGAGCATCGCCGACCACCTGGATTTCTTCAGCCTATGTCGATCGCAGAGTGGAAGTGGGACTTCATTTCCATGGATTTCGTTTCAGGGCTACCGAAGACGAGGAAGGGACATGATTCCATATGGGTGATCGTCGACCGTCTGACGAAGTCGGCGAACTTCCTACCGATCAGAGTTACGAACTCTGCAGACGAGCTAGCTAGACTATATATCAGAGAGATCGTGCGTTTGCATGGAGTTCCGTTGGAGATCGTGTCGGACAGAGACACGTGGTTCACTTCTATTTTATGGACTCGCATTCAGGAGGCTATGGGTGTGAAGTTAAAGTTCAGTACTGCCTTCCACCCACAGACAGACGGACAGACAAAGTAGGTGAACCAGATCATAGAGGACATGTTGCGAGCTTGCGCATTGGACTTCAAGGATAGTTGGGATGATTGTCTTGCATATGTGGAGTTCGGGTACAACAACAGTTACCAGGCGAGTATCGGTGTGGCACCTTACGAGGTGTTGTATGGGCGACCTTGTCGAACACCGCATTGCTGGGCAGAGGTCGGTGAGCGTAGATTGATTGGCCCAGAGTTAGTGCAGGCGACGTCTGAGAAGATTGATATTATTAGACGTCGGCTTCTCACAGCGTAGAGTAGATAGAAGAGTTATGCCGATACGAGACGGCGGCCGCTAGAGTTCACAGTTGGGAATCATATATTTTTGCGAGTTTTTCCTATGAAGGGAGTCCTTCGGTTCGGGAAGAAGGGGAAGCTGGCACCACGATTCATTGGTCCATTCCAGATCCTCGACCGTGTGGGAGCAGTGGCATACTGTTTGGCTTTACCTACGTCTCTCACGAGCGTTCACAACGTATTTCACGTTTCTATGCTGAAGAAATACGTTTCTGATCCTTCCCATATCATCAGATGGGAGCAGGTGCAATTAGGAGAGGATGTTACATATATCCTGCGACTGACGCGTATCCTAGACAGGAAGGAGCAGGTACTGCGTAGCAAGGTAATTCCCTTTATGAAGGTATTGTGGATGCATCACTCTGAGGAAGAGGCTACCTGGGAGACAAAAGCTGAGATTAGAAAGAACTACCCACAGCTTCTCGAGGACTACGAAAAGGTATAAATTTCGAGGACGAATTTTTTGTTAAGGGGGGTAGATTATAACGCCCTAGAAAAATCTGTACTGAAACTCGAGTACTAACTCGACCAGAAATCACGTAGGATTAATTCCTTTAGAAAATAAGCGTAAGTTAGCTAGCGCAACGCTAGAGTAGCTGTGAAATAGTCCCTGATCACTTTAAATACGTTCTACAAGATGCAAAACTTGTAGAATTCATGACGCTAGAATATCTTGAAACCTAGGATCAAACTCTAAACCGGTTTGTCCTCAGGAACCCTTTGAAACTTTGTATTGGATCTAGACCGCGTGTCGAAAGTCCGATACTTACAATCTTAGACCATTATGACCGCTTAGCTGAACTTGACAATCATTTCGAAAATCAAGCCCAACCGATGTTCAGAGGCTATTTCATTGAGCCTGGAGTGAAGAGAGTGAGAATAGGGCAAATGCTTAAGAAATTAAATTCAAATCTGGCACGTGACTTGGCACGTTATTATTAAGCATTGTGACCGTCAGAATTCAGCCAAATTACACCCACAGATCAGGAAAAATTTTTCTTTCATATCATGAGACTTGTAAACCTGATCTACGTGCGATGACCGCTGAACTGAAAATGGACCGCCACGTGCGATCTACAAAAACTACTGGTCTGAAAATGGGATGTGAGCAACATCCGGCGACTAAGAGCTTAAGTCCGATCGCATTCGGCCAGGGGACCTCCCAAAATGCCTTTTTGGACCAGAACAGCCCCGATTTGTTTAGACCTCAAGTAAACATTGTTCCCAAACTTTTTTTAGGAATGTTTTAGCTTATAAAAGGGCTTTAAACCCTCACTTATCTCACCCATCCGAATTTGCTAGAAACCCTAGCTGGTGTGAGGGAGAAAGTGAGAGTTTGTGAGAGAAAGTGGGAGTGATCTTCCTGCCACTTGCACTACCTATTGCACGTGCTTAAGCAACGCATCTCAATCACTTTCCTGGTGATTCCGCCGCATTTCTAGGTAAGAAAAGACCCTAACTACTTGCTGATTTAAGGTTCCATCGATTCCTTAGCGATGTAGCATACGAATCTTGTGTATTAGGTTGTCTGTTCGCCGTAGACGAAGCGTATACACTCCGTTTGAAACGATACACCTTTAGGGAAAAAGGTGCAGATTTTAGACACTTTGATTGAGTGATTTCAAAGCTTTCAATGTTGTTTAATAGTAGATTATTGACGACAACACCGTTTGACTTGTACAATATGCTGTCCGTTTCCTGTTTCGTAAATGTAGGAAAAATATGAGATTTAGGGCATTTTAGTCATTTGTAGGAAATACTGTATACATCCATATTTTGCTGAAATGGTTGACATGGCTTTTTGTTGCATTAGGATATTAGGAATGCGTGTATAATTGGATTGGCGAAGAGATTCGCCCAAATGTGCACTTTGAGTCGACATACACTATGTAGACTTAAGTGTGTAGACTAAGTGTTTGTATAAATATTTGTATTAGTATGTATTAAATTAAATGGTGTTGTGAATTAGTTTGAGATTGAATTCTCATATAATATGCTGATGTAAATGATTTCCTTCAGGTTGGCGATATGTATGATTTCATTATCTGTATGAAATGCATGTGATAGATGATTCACTTAAGTTGTATGTTATCAAATGTTTCAACATGCTTATATTATTGTATTTCATTTCCATTACTCTTATATGATTGATGTTGTGGATTCACAAATGTTTGGGGCTATACTTAGTCCAGACAGTCTGTAACAGAGAAAATTCGTGGCTGGCTTATATTTGCCATGAAGGACGCATCGATGAACGCGAGTCGTGTTTGGAGTTGGCGGCAGTGGTTAGGCCGCGCAGAGTGTTTCACACACCTCATGTCGTTCGACTTACGATGCGCTCGTGCTAGTCAAGCCCGTGAAGTAACCCGACTGGCTGTTGATTGTTCACCCTATATGAATCATAACTGCTTGAACCTAGGGTACTGAACTTACCGTTGGAAACCCTATTAACCATGGTACCTTGATCCACAAAGACTCATGAGCCGGGCATAGTGGTATGGGATACCGTAGTCGAGCTGTCGGCCTACGCTGGGGCCACAAACCTCTCCGTAGTGACCAGTGAGCACCTACGACTTGTGAGCAGATTATGGTGGTATGGGACACTATATTCTTGCTGTCGGCCTACAATGATCAGGTGACGAGCCCTTTGTAGTGACCGCGAGCGTATTTTGAGTCTATGGGAGGCGAGGACCCTTCCGTAGTAATGAGAGTACAGTAGGCCTGTATTGATAAGGTGATGGGGGAGCGGTGCAACGAGTGCGAGCAACAGCCCTGACAGCCCTTGCAGCGACCTACAAAACATACATCGTATGAGATTACTAGGAGTGACGACCCTAGACAGGATCTGTGTTAGGATTGATATAAGGGAAGTACCTTAGTTTCCCAATCCTGCTGTTTGAATGGACTAATAATAACTCGAAAATTATATCACCATACCATTGCATGTGCCTGGAAGATGTGGAGCACTTGAGGGTCGATTGCATGTCGCAGTCATAAGATGGTACCGTATGAGGGAGATCGTCGGTGAGGGCATACATCACGTCATGTCATATTGCATTAATAACAGTTTTAGGATTGTTTGATTTACTGCTTTACTATTATCGCATGATTGATTTGAGAACATGTTAATCCTTGCTCTATTATTCCACTGAGTTGATCACTCACTCCCACGTTACGGGATGGTGTTTGCAACACCCACCAGACCCTGTCTTAGATGCAGGTGAGGCAGCGATTCAGGAGGCAGAGCCAGATTATGATGAGGACCAGGACGAGTTCTCATATATGCAGTTTCACAACGGCTTTGCATAGGTGGCCTGGATTGGCGGGACATACTAGTTGGACTTATGACATTTTGATTTTTTTTTATTACATGTATATGAGACTCAGAGATGTATTCATACTTTGGAAACAACTGAGATTTATTTTATTTTCCATACAGTGATATATATATATTCTTCAGTCTTTCGCTTGCTTTTATCACTGAATCTAGAGTATGGATTGCAGTTTTGGTATAATTTTACTCATGCGAATGCTTTAACTCAGACAACAGGGAATCATAATCATATTTATTGCATAAGTGACGGTCTGGAACTCAGGAGTCGAGTTTATACACGACTCCCGATTTTCAGGGTGTTACAGCATGTATCATAGTGTATTATATTTAGTATTATTTATGTTTAAATTTTATTTTTTTACATTAAAAATGTATTTTTGGTCGATACTCGACCGGTCGTAGCTGTACACGACCAGTTGTGGTACAACCGATCGTGCACCACACTCGACCGGTTGTAGAGCTTGTGAACATGATATAATTTGGGGAAAACCTCCTTCTTCTTCATTTCCACTCCGACCTACGACGAGTCATGGCTCGACCAGTCATAAGATTTCTTGTATTTCTTCAAGGTTAGTGTTATTTCATCATTTTTCTTGAAGTTTGATGCTCTCTATGCTTTGATTTTATCATTGTGTAGCTAGATTTCATCTTTTGTTGGGTTTTTCAAGGGTTTCTTCTCAAATTACTGATCTAGAGAAAACCCATCCTTCTTTTTGTGCATCTCTTGCTCTTTGTATATCTTGTTGAAGATGGATGCTAAAGGGAAGAAGAAAACATCCCGTGGTCCATCCTCATCTAGATCTACACCGATAACAAAACGGCACCTTCGGTCACCCGAAGATGATCCTCAAGATGTACGGGATTTGCGTGTCCGTAATGTTATCGTTGAGCATACCGCTGATCTCAATCACATTACTCCATTTGGTATTGTCCCTCTCCTTGAATCTGTTGGCTGGGTAAATATTTTGCTTTAGAGTGCGCCTACATACCTGTCAATTGCAAATTAATGGTTGCATGTATCTCAGAATTCTCCCTTGACAATTTAACTTTTTCAATTGATACTAGAGAAGGGAAATTTGAAGTAGACCGTCATTTGATATCGAGTATTATGAATATACCCGTTAATGATGAAGGTATACCGATTCATATTCTATACGACAAACCATCTGAATCAGAAAAATGCATGTTAACAAGAGACTTATGCAAAATTGATGCGCAATGGACACACAAAGGGAATGTGCTCCCTTCAAAGTATCTGTTACCTAGATATAGAGTGTTACATCGTTTCTTCATTTCCAATGTGTATCCTCGGTCCGGTAATAAAATCGAGTTGACTTCTTTCTGGGTTCGTGTGTTGCATTCTATTGCTTCTGGTACTATGGTCTATCTTCCTTCTTTGATTTGTTATTTCATTATTCAGTTTCGTCTCCATCCGGGTCATAGTGATATTCCATTTGGTTATCTTATGACTGTGTTAGCCACTCACATGCTTGTCGATAAACCTATTAATGAGGCACCAATTCATCATCTTATTTTCAACAATTTCAATCTTAATAAGATGAAGTTAGATTTGCTTCGTGGCCAAGTAGATGAAGGTGGTGTTGGTGGTGATGGTGGTGAAGCCGAAAATGAAGGGGAAGCTAGCGATCTTCCTCAACAGGATGTTAATATGGATGAGATATTTGATGAGATAGAAACTGATTCGCCAAATGATCCTGATTACGATCCATCAAGTTATGATGCACGCCTTCGTGCATTGGAGGAGAAGGTTGATAACATGAGTGTAGCCCACGATATGCAGTTTAAATATATGTAAAAATATTTTCATCGCATTAATAGGGGCTTACACCAGATTGATCTTACTATCCCTGCTCCCTCCTCTGGATCTGATTAGGTGAATTATCTTTTGGATTGTATAACATTATCTTATCTTTTCTTTTGGATATTGTATTAACTTGGTTATGACTCGATGATTTTGGTTTATATTTTGAAATATGCTATGTCCTTCCATATTTCTTTCTCATTATCTGTTTTTTATTATTCTTTATGTTATTGTGCCTTTCCCTTGTCATTTTGTAACAAAAAGGGAAAGTAGTATGGTAAAAGGGAGTAGTATGGAAAGGGGGAGTAATTTGTTTGGATTGATTGATTGAGAAGGATATGTGGATTGAGAATATGTGGATTGAGAATATGGAGTCTTGATGTTTACATGTTATTTATTATTTACATGAGCAGTACTCGTATCTCTCAGGGGGAGTAAAGTAATTTGTATGATGTTTCTCTTATCTGTATAATATGTGTTTTGTCACAAATTTGACAAAGGGGGAGATTGTAAGTGCTATGATTTCATATCCCTTTGGTTGTCAAATTTTGTGGTGCCAAAACCTATATCTATGTCTGTATATCTTGTGTTTCATGACTATTCATTGCTTCAAGACAAGAACTTAAATGAAGAAAGTTTCAAGTCATGGATGAAGAATTCAAGAATAGAAGTCTCCAAGTATACATGTTCAAGATTCAAACAAGTACAAGTATAGAAGAAGACTTTGTCAACTCAAGAAAGGATCAAGATCGAGAAGGCCTACAACAAGATTCGTAAATTCTCAAGCTTCTCTTGAGGGTCATCTGAGTGTACAGACTTTCAATGTCCATCTCACTTTTAAGGTTTGTTTGACCTTAGATTGACCTTAGGATAGACTTTACTGTATGTCATTCTGGATACATAATTCGTATATTTTAATATGCTTGTTTGGGTTGTTCTTAGACCAGTCCTAGGATCTTCAAGACCAGTCCTAGCTTTGCTACGACCATTCTGGAGTTTTTCAGGACCAGTCCTAGGTTGTTGAAGATTTTTAAATTTTTCTAGTTGTCCTATGACCAGTCCTATGAGCTGTATGACTTATCCTTCGACTAGTCTTAGCCCTACGACTCAAACTCTAGCAATTGAACTGGGGGTCCTACGACCCGTCGTAGGTGACCCACGACTAGTCGTAGGTGACCTACGACCAGTCATGGAACAGCTAATCCTTATCGTACGAAAATCTTTGAAAATCTTTGAAGCTACGACCAGTCCTAAGATCCTAAGACCAGTCATAGATGGGATTTTTCAGGCTATAAATAGAGCACAAACTTCAGAGTTTTTCAATTCAATTCAAATCAATTCAAGCAATCTTTAAGCTATACTCTGAGATAAGTTTGTGTTTGTTTTTAAGCTACTTTGTGCTCATTTAATATTCCTTTTGCTAGCTTGTTTATTATTTGATTTTGATCTACATTCCAATCTTATTTGAAAAGGAAAATTTCTGATATTCCTTCTTTTTGGATTCAAAATCAAATAAAACTAGCCCTTTTGATTTAAAATCAATTAGACTTAGAACCATTCTTAAAGTGAGTATTGGACTTTGAATGTTGAATCGAACTTCTACTCCCATTGGTTCTACCGGGCTACTTCAAAAGGAGATTCAGGTATTTTACATTTGTGTAATTTACTTTCTTTAGTTTTGTTTGAGATTTGCCAGAAAAATCTCATTGTTTTGGTTATCTGAGGAGAGCCAAAAAACTTAGATTGTGTGGGTTTTTGGATTGTGTAAGCCCGAGACAAAAAGACACAATTGTGAAGGTTTTAGGTAAACCTGTGAAACCTATTTTGATAGTGTATGCTAATATCCCCTGTGTGAGGATATTAGGAGTAGAGTAGCATTCTGTGTGGCTGTTGGATAACAGTTGGTGTACACACAGGCGAACCACTATATATCATTGTGTTGTGGATGTGCTTTATTCTTTCATTTCTTTATTCATTCAGTTTTGTGGATTGTAGTTGTGGATGAATGTTGTAATCATTTTATTTTAAGCAAGTGTGGGAAATGTTGTAATAACTTAGGATTTATTTCTGCAAGTTATTTTGATTGCTTTACTTTTTATTCCTCATTGGTTTGTGATATATAGGACGTTCTAGAAATAAGGTTGTCCTACCTTAAACCTTTGGTTTTTAGTGTAAGGTTGTCCTTAGAACTGATATGGTATCATTCTCTTAAATCTAGTTTATTGAGATTAATTTTTAATTCAGCATTGTGCTTTATTTCTTTTATTATTCCGTTGTTTTAAGTTTTATTTGGCATTGCCCTATTCACCCCCCCTCTAGGGCATATAGCTAGGCCCTTTCAGAACTCGCACTTCTCCAGCTTCGCATACAGCTGGTGGGTACGAAGGGTCTACATGTATTCTCCAGATGCTGCTCATGGTTCTCGTGGGTCCTCTTATATATCAGAATGTCGTCAATGAAGACCACAATAAACTGATCGAGATGTGGACGGAAGACCTTGTTCATTAACTACATGAATACGACGTATGCATTGGTCAGTCCAAAAGACATGACCTGAATATCAAAATGACCATACTGCATCCTGAATTCTATCTTCGGGATGTCCTCCTCTCGGACCCAAATATGATGATAACCAGAATGCAAGTTAATCTTCGAAAAGAACTGTGCACCCTGCATCTGATCAAATAAATCATCTATCATTGGGAGCGGATACTTATTTTTATCGTGACTTGGTTAAGCTCGCAGTAATCCACACAGAGCCTCAATGAGCCATCCTTCTTCCTGAAAAATAGTACCAGCGCTCCCTACGACGAACTGCTCAAACATATGAAACCCAACTCACATAACTCATACAACTACCATTGTAGCTCTTGCAACTCCATCGGTGTCATACGATACAGGGCCTTTGAGATATGTGCGATACCGGACACAAGATCAAATTGAAACTCAATATGCAGGTGTGGCGGCAACCTCAGACTCTCCTAGAACACCTCTGAAAAATCGTAAACAACTGGCAACTGATCAACACTCTCTGCCACAGGCTCCTTTACTGCACTTAACATTAAACAAGACAACAGCTCTCTTTTAGGCTCGGCAATAAACTGAAACTTTGGCAAACCTGGTATATAGAATGTGACTGTCCTCGTAGAGTAGTCTAAGATGGCGTGGTACTCGGCAAACCAATCTATGTCCAGGACAAGGTCAAAATCTGATATTGGCAGTACAAAAAAGTTGGCAGAAAAGAAAATCTCTCCCACCAACATGGGGCAAGATGAACAGAGCAGCTTAACACAATGGTCTTTCCCAAGGGCGTCGATATGGTCAACCCCTTGCGAGCAAACTCTGTTAGCAATCCATGCAAACGACAGAATCCCTCGGACATAAAATAATACGAAGCACTGAAATTAAAAAAACTCGGGCGATGCATGCAAAGATAGGGAGAATACCCTCAACGACTCCTTTGGAGGACTGCGGGTCCTTCTGAGTCGCATAGAACCTAGCCTGAGCTAGCTGGGGAGGTTCCTTTCCTCTCTGAGGGTGTTGCTAGTGTTGTTATCACTGAGGCGGTCAAAACTGTTGTCTCTGCTGCTGAGGTCTCGAAGGCTGGTGCTGATGCTATTGCTGAGGGGGCCTAGGTGGTGGGAGCCACTATCACTGCTACTGTGGAAGCTACTACAGTGCTCTCAGCTACTGCTGTGGAGTCTGCTGCGGTCGGGGACACTCTCACTAGCGGTGTCCTATCCCACCACATCCAAAATAAGCACCAGGAAGCTACCTCTGAGGTGGTGCCACTGGTGCTACTGGTGTTCTGGCGGATGGGTTGCTCTTGTGCCTCTGCGGCCACTGTTCACACCCCAAGTGCAAGGTTGTGATGTAGTAATAAACTCAGTGAGAGCGAGGTCGAATCCTAAGGGACTGGAACCTGTACGTAATTTGAAACTAAGTAGAACTAGAACTATACTAAGATGAAATCTAAATCAAATAAATTTAAGGAGTAATGGTGAAGTATTTATCTAAAATTTAAAGAATTCAAAGGAAGGAAACTAGGGATTCAAAGGAAGGAAACTAGGGATTCAGAGGATCCACTTGTAGAGATCAGAGAGATCTTATGCCTGCATCAGAAGCTCAACTGGACTTAGAGTCCATCTTCATCCAGTTGAAGTGTGTAACCATGAAATCAAACTGAACTTACTTTGATATAGTTTTCAAGAGATGAAAGGTATATGAATTAAAATGGATTCCATCACCAAACCATGCTTAGGAGACAAAGTAAACAACAAAATTAAACTAATTACCAACCAATCAACAATGTATGAAGGTTAGGAAAGGTACTATCATCTGACCATGCCCATGAGACGATGGTGAACAACAGGGCTTCCTGACATCATAAACATAAAAAGAAAAGGAACATTCTTAAAGCTTTCACAGACCCAGTGTAATTTTAGTCACAACAGACCATTAAAAACTAAAAACATTTCCTTAATAATAAAACTAATATCAAATTCAGTTCAAAAATTAAAATTAACGAAAAGCATAAAGTAAAGTCTCCCATCACGCTACAAGATTCATCTCTTAGCCCTAGCTAAGAGGTTTAGCCCAACATGCTTGGACTAGATCTCGTAAAAATCATAAAAATAAATAAATAACTATAAAACTACTCTCTCTTTCTTGGCCTTCACGACTGCACACGTCCCAGGAATGGATATCCGCACATTCTCTCTCTCTCTCTCTCTCTCTCTCTCTCTCTCTCTCTCTCTCTCTCTCTCTCTGTTTTATAGCTCGACTGGAGTCGATCGGTGGAGTGCATAACAAACAACTCTATTTATGCAGGAATTTTCTTATGCACTCTCTTCATGTGTGATGATTGGCAAGCCCATAATCAATGCTGGCAAAAAGATCCAATCTGTCCAGTGGATTCACATCAGAATTTAGGTCAGATATGAATTGATTTGGCTCAAATTTGGTGTGGCCGACAAGATCTCTCTTCAACCATCCATCTATCATTCAATGGCTAGGATCTCATGATACCTTGCATAAGGTCAAACTGACACTTAGGCGAGGATAAGAGGATCGGTGGGATTCCAATGGACGGTCCGGATCAGACCATCGATGTACGGTGGTGGCTCACGAAACTCGTTTGCAAGCTCTGTTTGTGAAACAGAGCCTACGTAGTCGCGTTGTGATGCTCAGTGGGCCCCATAATCAGTGTCAACTTGGAAATCCACCCTGTCCATTGCGATCTCCTCAAAAAACCAATTGGAAATGGCTGGTTCTAACCTGCCATTGATGAAGCTCACGAGATATTTCACTCCACCGTTCGTCCTGCGTCGGTCGGTTGAAGACGTGTTTAGGTGCACATGGGGCGAAAAGGTGACCTTGGCGAGGGTCACAGCCCACATACAGACACCATGAACGGTCCGGATCATTGATACAGATGATGGGTGAGCCTTACTGAAAGAGACGGGTGGACACTGGCACGTCTGCTATTTCGGTTCGGAAGAAGTCGGGTCAGCCGACTTTGAATGGGATTCCCAGTCCGGTGCGGCTCCCGTGCGGACGTGCTATGTACACGCATGTCGCACGTGGGGTCCACTATGATGCGTGTAAGAAATATGATCTGTCCATCCTCTTTATCATCTAATAGTAGGGGTTGAGACCAAAATTAAAGCATATCTAAAGATCAGGTGATCCCCACTTAAGGATTTAAGGGGTTGATCTATCAGTTGGGACACTTCCATAAGGATTCAACGGTTGAAATTCGATGTGTACGGTTAATTTATGGTCTTAAGGCCGTATATGAAGTTTCGAGCCGAACGGATTCTTGGAACCCTATGATCTTCCATTCTTGACCAATTTTGGCCACTTTAATGTGAACAGCTTAACTTTCTCGGATCCCTGGCATGTAAACTCTTCAACCTCAGTCCTCTATAGTCCATCTCATGCTTTAGTGAATTCTGAGCATTAAATCTCATCTTTTAGCACCCTGTTTCGGTCCAAGCTCGCAACTTCACCTTGCACCACAAGCACGATAAAAATAGACTGTTAAGCAGTATCATGTTCATAAATCTAGGTAGTAATTGGGGTCTAATATGCAATATTTGACCCTCAACAACTGTCAATGCTGTAATAAGCTACCAGAGGGGGCCTACCTCTTTCGGTCTCTCCTCTAATCATGGTCGCTCTGCGTGACGACCCACTCAGCCTCATAAATTTGGGCCCTTTGTACTACTACCTCAAAATCAGGAGCTCATGCCCAACAAGACGGCCTTAGAGACCGTAACGTAAGCTGTTCTCGAAACGGCGGGCCTTCCACTCCTCATCATTAACCAAATATGGCCTAAATATAGACAGCGCTACAAAATGAGCCGCATACTGAGCCACTGTCATATCCCTCTGCATCAGAGTCTCGAACTCTAGTGTATACTGTCGTCGAATTTGATCAGAAAAATACTGCAGGTCAAATTGGTCTATGAAATCCTCTCATGTTCAGAAGAAATCAGGCCCTTTAGCATGGGTAACGGAAGTCTACCAGTGCTCGGCCTCACCCAGGAGAAGGAATACAGCTAATCGAACCCACTGCTGAGTCATACATCCCATCATATCAAAAATCTTCTGCACCTTGGAGTGTCATCTCTTGGCTGTTGTCGGGTCTGGATCGCCTTGAAAGCACATGGGATCGAGGTGACAGAAGTCTCGAAGAAGGATACTTGCACGCTCCTGCTCTTCCTAGGCTGGCGTAACAGTAAGGTGCCTGCCCTGGCCCTAAGGGTAAGTGTCATAGCCTGCAACATCTACTATAACTGGGAGGGACTCAGGAGTACTGTCGGATGCACATCGGTCTCAGGTAGAGGAGCGGCATCCTCACGCTGGGGAGTAGGGATCTCTGGTGGTGGAGTGCGAATCGCAAGTGGTGGAGTGGGAGTCGCTCGGGTCACTCTCTTAGGCAGTATGTCCTATAGGAAAGAACAAAGGCGCCTATCAACTTTGAGAACTCTCGAAGGCACGCATGTTAAGGGTCTATAACAGAAGAGCGCTAAGTTATACGAACTCAAGACCTAATCATTATAAACTCATAGCAGACATATGATGTTATTCTTAATTATTCCCAAGTTATGCTCTGATACCAACTTCTGTCAAGCCCCAAACTCGAAAATTGAGCTCACAAAAAAATAAGTACCCATATACCAAGTTCCGATCCTGTGATCCTATAAGGAGGATTTTCAACATGAATTTATTTCATAATGAGCATAACCACAAGCATAACCTATGAACAATAACTAGAATACCATCACAAAATCCACTATTATTAAAAACTTTTAAGGTACAATGAATAAAATGAAATACAATAATAAAATCAGAAGCTCTAGAAGTCCGCTGCACAATCCAATCTCAAGGCTGTTGCGACGTCGTAGCATCACCTACATGCAACGATCATGCATAAGCTTATAAGAAGCTTAGAGGGTAGTGTGAGTGTGTGCACAACGTAAGTGTCAAGTATGTAATATCAGCGTAATGCAGAAATATGTTGGTAAGTCCATGATTACTATCAGTTGTACCACGGTTATGCGATACAAGGCATGAATGCTATCGACCATATTAAGGTCATGTGATGCAAGGCATGAATGATGTCGACCATACTAAAGCCATGCGATGCGAGGCCTATGTAGTCGAATGTCATATGCGAGATGCAATGCACGCATGTCAGTCCTCATCTGAATCCACATAACCATACAACTCATCACTAGAGCATCAAAAATCAGTATAAATCTAACTCTGGACAATCATCGGGGTCTAGTACACCCTACGCTAGCATGTCGCCCCTATCCGAGCTCACAACTGGGTAAGTGGAAGAGACCTAACTATCCACCTACCAATATCAGGTCCGGTTTATCGATACTGGACCCATTCCTTAAGCTAGTCAAACTCAACCTAAATATTGCCTCCTCACTCAGGTGGGTAAGGTCACATCCCTTTCCAACTGACCATGACACAGTAGGAGACGCGGCCTATTAGGATATAACACTCGTGCACTCATGTACTCACTCAGTCTCGACATTGGAGTTATCCTTTGGCATTATAGGATTTAGGAATTTTCACCCAGCGACATCTATGATGCCCCAATGCTAGTTCCAGTATTTTCGGTGTCCAATCCTGTCATCCACGATATACTCATGGAGACTATGGCCCTGATGTCTCTAGGGCGTAAAGAAATCTTATCACATAAATGCGAGATACATGAATCATACTATCCAGTCATATAGTAATCATGCACATACTGTGTGCTCATGTGGGCAACCCTCCTATCAGGGAGTCCTATAATAATTCACCCAATGGCATGTGCTATGATCAATCACTCCTCATATTACACATACATAAGATGCACATGGGCATGGATCGTGAAGCCATACTAAGCATGTTATATGATGATGATGTACTGTCCTCATATCAAGGATGGGCCTATATGGCCTACTCATATCAAGAATAGGCATAATGATCATGGGGGCCCAATAATTTGAGTTAGCCCACTAAGGGGAGGTGAGAATGGGCCTAACAATGGGCCCTAGGGAGAGTTATAATCTAAACATTTAACCATCATTGCTCTTACAATGTGGACATCAAACCATCATTGCTCCCAAGGCACGACCCATCTTAAACATCATTACATACATTATGGTAAAATCACACATCACATCGATCTTCATATACATCACTTTAGGCCTCACATACCTCGCATTGGGCCTCACTCATGGGCGTCACATGCATCACATTGGGACTCATACAAGGGCCTCATATACATCGCATTGGGCCACATCCCATTGGCCTCAAATATATCACAATGGGCCACGTCCCATGGGCCTCGAATACATCACAATGGGCCACATCTATGGGCCTCTTATACATCACATCGGGCCTTAATCATGGGCCTAATATCCATCACATTGGGCCTCGCTATCTAGGCCTCGCATACATCACATCGAGATGCATCACATGGGCCTCATATACATCAAGTGGGTGGCATCACATGGGCCTCAAATATATCACAATGAACCGTGTCCCATGGGCCTTAAATACATCACAATGGGCCATATTCATGGGCTTCATATACATCAAGTGAGCCGCATCACATGGTCCTCAAATATATCACAACGGGCCACGTCCCATCAGCCTCGAATACATCACAATGGGCCACATCCATGGGCCTCATATACATCAAGTGGGTCGCATTGCATGGGCCACACCATAAATAGCAGAGGAGATAATGATCGAAAGATCATTTGGACCATACCACAAATAATGGTGGAGATAATGATTTTCACTATTTTAAAATTCACAGGGCCCCCCATAATGTTTATTTTCCATCCAATCTGATCATAAGGTCACGAAGACCTGGATTAAGAGGAAAAATGAATTCCATATTGATTAAGAACTTCTGTGACCCAAAACAGGTTTCAACGATAAATGTTCAATCCTCCACAGTTTTTATAATGCGGTCCACTTGATGGATGGTGGGGATATAAAACATATAAATCAACGGTGGGTCCCACCGCTAGCCATCTGGACGGTGTGGATAAGACCCATTCACGAAGTTGGCCCCACATGAAGCACCGTCCATGGATGGATGGTGTGGATACATAATACATACATCATCGTGGGCTCCACCCCCACACGTGCAGCACATGTGGGGTGGGTCCCACTCCTGCCAAAATGGATGGACGGTGTGGATCATACCACATACCTCGAGATGGGGCCACAAAACTTGCTGATGTTAAGCAATTACAACTGCTAGTGGTCCCCACCATCCAGATGGAAGTTTAGGATGCAACGCCCCTCATAGTGGGGCCCACATATCTTCTTGACGTCAATCCAGTAGCCATAGACTGCTCGTCCAACAGATGGACAGTATGGATGTAACACATATGAACGGGTTGATAAAATACATGCATCATGCGGGACCCACAGAACTCGCTGGCGTTAATCAACAGTTGTTTGTTGCTGGGGTCCCCACCGTCCATCTAAAATACATAAATCATGGTGGATCACAGCCACGTCCAAATCGCTAGACGGTGTGGATTTAATAAATAAATCATGGTGGGTCCACATCAGCATGGCCCACCGCTTAGATCAAACCAACACTTGTGTTTTCCCATTATCGAAACCATCTAACTGGATAGACAGTCTACCCGGGTGGACCGCAAAGCCGTCCCACCTGTTGGAAAATTTGGATCGCCCACACATGGTGTAACACCCCAAATTTTTGTCAACCTGGAGTTAGACGTCCTTAGGCAATGGGTCAACCATATCACTCTCAAAGATCAATCTTAAAGTCTAGAAATCATTTTTCAACCCATTTCCTTCAAAATCTCACCTTTCACCTCTTCATTCTTCAAATTTCTCCAATTACTTTCATATTAGATACAATCCTAAAGTTTAAAAGGTGAAAAACTATACTTAAACTAAAACTTACCGTAAATGGTACGTACATGAATAAACTAGGATTTTGACTATTTAATTCTTAGAATATCATGATATAGATAGGTTATTTGGATGGATTAGCTTCTTTTATCCCAAAAACATATGTTGTACATCGCGTAACTCATTCCGATTTGCAAATGAGACTCAAAAAATGCCTCGACGGACTCATGGACCCAAACGGCTCAATTCGGGGGAATCCAAGGTAGGTCCCACATGTTTTCGGCATCCCCGGGGGGTGAGGACATCACCCCTAGGGCAATCCCTTACAAAAAAGGTCAGTGACCGATGAGGGCCTCACCGGTTTGGCGAGGCCTCGCCAATCTCGTCCGTACAGTGGTCAGGCAGCCCGGTTCTGCACGTTTTATCAAACTTTAAAAAATCATATCTCCTTCGTTATAACTCCAATTTAGATTATTAAAAAACCAGATTGAAGATAAATGAGTCTAGTTTTATATAAAAATATGTAAAAAAATATAATAAAATATTTAATATAGTTTAAAGTAGGTCGTTATGACAACTGTCTGAAAATCACTTGTTGGACAGCTGCTACTTTTAGAATTTTTAGAAATTTTTTACAACTTGAAATCTTATGAAATTTTGTGAAGTTAGGGTAAAATTGATGATAAACCACTATAAAAATAATTAAAATAATACGATAACTAGAAGTGCCTAAAATGGGGCATAGAATGGCCCTAGGACCGTATTCTGCCATAATTACGCTAGAATTTTGTTAAGTACCAAACTGAATACTCAGTAGAATTAAATTGAACTACTTTTAATATGAACTACAAGACCCAAAATGAGTAGGACTACTAACGCTATGTTACCTAGAAACCTAGGATCAATCTCTATTCCTGTTTGCTCTCAGGAGCACTTTGAAACTTCGTATCGGACCTGGACCGCATGTCGAAAGTCCAATAGCGATGAACTTAGACCATTATGACTGCCTAGTTGGACTTGAATATCATCTCAAAAATCAAGCCCAAATGATGTCCTGGGACTGTTTCCTTGAGTCCAGAATGAAAAGAGTAAGAAAGCGAAGATTTTTAGAAAATTTAATATATTTTTAAGTAATCTGGAACGGTTCACTTGCACGTTATTTTTAAGTGTTCTGACCATTAGATTTCAACCCAAATTCACCCTCGGATCAAGATAGGTGGCCCTTACATGTCATAGAACTTATGGCCCTGATCGAGTTTTGGTGACCGCTGAACTGAAACTGGTCCGCCACGAATGATCTAAAAACCCAATCGGACTGAAAACTTAACTTACTAAGGATCTGATGCTAGTGAGCTTAAGTCTAATGCATTTGATAACAGAACCTCCATAAATGTTTCGTTAGATCGAAACAGACCCACTTTGGTTATAACCTAAGTATATCTTGACTTGGAGTCTGTTTTCGTTATGTTTGGGCTTATAAAAGGGCCTTAAACCCTCCCTCATTCAGCCCATTCGAATTTGAGAGAAACCCTAGGAGAGAGAAGAGAGAAAAGAGAGAGAAAGTGTGAGAGAAGTGGGAGAACCTTCCTGCTATTCTTCCCTGCCGATCTATGTGCTTAACTATCACTTTACAATCGCTTCTCCGACGATTCCGGCTTCGTTCTTGGGTAAATTAAACCAACCTTAACCTGTTTGAAGCCTAGAATAGTTCCAATGACGTTATAGCTAACCTGTTTCATGCCATAGGTAGCGTATTCGAGGTTGACGAAGACTTATCGTCTGAATCATATCCGATACGCGTTTTCTGGATTAAGGTGCAGACTATATACGTTTAGGTTATAGTTTTCAAGACTTTCAATGTTAAGTAATGATTTATTCTTGCCTAGGATGCTATTTCTCATGTATAAAGTGCTATCCGTTTTGTTTTTTAGTTATACGTTAACTATGTTGAATATACTGTATTCCTCGTATTTATAGAAAATATCGTATACGTATAAAATTCAAATTTATTTTTGCCATGATGAACTGCCGTCTATGTATGCTAGATGTATGTGTAATAACTCATGGGCTAAAGGTTTAGTCCAAATACATGATATGTCAAAATATGATATGTATTTAGTATGTGTGGCCTAAGTGTATGTGAAAATGACTGAATGAGTATAGACTTTGTATTCGTGCTTGCCATGACAATCTGTCATGGATATATGATTGTTATATGGGTGACTACCCTTTGACGAAAGGACTTTCCCTAATACGTATGCTAATTAATACATACATGTATGACCTAATGTGTATGTTAAGTGTTTGTAAATAGATCTGTATGAATAAATACTCGTAAACTATTCTTTAAATGGGTGTTGAGATAGGATTCTCAGCCACTCTAATGATGTATATAACTTCCTCCATATACTTTATTTCATACTCATTGCTTTTACTTAGAAATGCATAAGTGTGGATTCATGTTTATGTTGTACTACGTAACATGCTCAATTGATTATATGATTTGGATCATTACTCCATTAATACCTTGAGTATCTCATATACTAGATCGTTGTAATTGAATGTGATTGGGGCTATTGTATAGTCCAGGTAATCAGTAATCATACTCCAAATGGTGGTTAAGGTTATTTTCGCCACATAGGATGAGTTTAACGAACCCGAGTCGTACTTGGGATGTTCGGCAGTGGTTAGGCCACACGGAGTGCTTATGCATTCCATGTCATTCGACTCAACGTACGGTTGGCCTAGTTGAGCTTATCAACTAACCCGATTGACCGATGTTTGTTCACTATGTTTGTCGCAACTGTTTGAATCTAAGACACCGAGCTTACCAGTGAAACTCACGTTAACTGTGGTACCATGATCCCCTAAGACTCATGAGCAAGGCATGGTGGTATGGGACACCGTGGCCGAGCTGTCGGCCTATGCTGGGGCCACAAACCTTCCCGTAGTGACCAGTGAGCACCCTACTCTAAGCAGATTATGGTGGTATGAGACATTTTATTCTCGTTGTCGGCCTACACTGATTGGTGACGAGCCCTCTGTAGTGACCTTGAGTTTATCCTGACACTGCATAGGGGCGACAAGTCCTGTTGCAGCCTTGAGGATATAAGTAGGCCTGTATTGATAAGGTGATGGGGGAGAGGAGCAACATTGGGAAATAATACAAGGGAGAGCACAGTAGTAGTGAAAAGGATTAATAAGAACTTGGTAATCATACTCATGACATCGCACTGCATGTGCCATTGGCGTTGGTGTGAGAGCACAGTGGTAGTGATTCATGCCGCGATCGTTAGATGATGTCGCATGAGGGAGTTTATGGTGAGGGCATGCATCATTCTTCATATCATCCTTACATTAACAAGAGTATCTAGGACATGTTTGATTGTATTGCTTTATCATTACTGCTTGATTGGATTGATAACATGTTAACCTTTGTTGTATAGATTTCACTGAGTTAATTACTCACTCCCACGTTACGGGACGGTGTTGGCCACACCAACCAGTCCTTGTTTTAGTTTCATATAATGACATTGCTTGCGAAGCAGAGCTAGACTTTATGATGTTAGGAAGGATTCCTTCTATATACGGGTTCTGATCGACGGGGTTATAGGGTTACTGATTAGATGCCAATATACTTGATATTTTGCCTTTATTTAAACACCCATGTATATTCTTTTCTTTTCATTTTTGAAGTATACATGTATTTAGTTAACCTGGTAATATGTTCACACTCTAGAGACTTACAATCAATTATGCATTTTATATATTTATCACAGTCTTCCGCTTGAGAAACTTAACTGTTTCTGGAGTATGATATGTTATTTTGGTCTAATCCCACTCATGTTTTCTGCACTAATATGAACAACATTCATCCATCATTGAAAATGTTGCATAGGTAATGTTCTGGAACTCGGAAGTGGAGTTTATGCTCAACCCTCGATTTTTGGGATGTTACACATGGGCCAGTAAATCCGAAGAGAGAGAGAGAGAGAGATGGAGTAGTGGAGGGACCCCGCCGCTATGGGCCCCTCTTTGCTACAACACATACATCGAAATGGGTCCCATCACAAGTGGGCCTTACATGAAAATCAAGATCTAATGCTATGAACACCCACCGATTTTTCTCCTTCTTGGCTCCTTGGAATGCTAAGCTCCTAAGCTTTTTCTTTAATGGGGGTTGATGAAGTATGGATAGGATTTTGGGTGGTAGGAAGTGGGCCACACTTGGCTCTCTTTGGGAAGAGCTTGGACGATTACTCTCTCTTGGTTGTTTGGGAAATGAGTAGAGAGTGAGAGAGAGATGTGGTTGATGGGAGAGAGGGATGAGTGAGCGATGGGTGGAGTGGTGTTGTGTAAGAGATGGGATGAAAAGGTATGGATGTTGTTGACTTTTAGGTGAGAGAGGGATGAGTTAGTACTTGACTTGTGATGAGATGTGTACTTGATATGGGTCTTACAATAAGCTGAATCATGGGAGTTCTGGAATATCAAGACACATGCTCAAGCCTTAAAGGTAATTAGCCAAGGCTAGTAAAGTAAGGAAGAGAGTAGCAATGACTAACTCACAAAGAGGAGAGTGAAAATGGTCAACTCAATAAAAGGAGAGTAGCAATGGATAACTCAACAAAGGGGAGAGTGGCAATGGCCAATTCAATAATTAAGAAGAGTGGCAATGGCCAACTCAATAATAAGAAGAGTGCAATGACCAACCCAATAAAGAGAAAAGTAGCGAGGGATAACACAAAAATCAGTAAAGGTAAATGGCAAGGCCTGTATCCATCGCTCTACATAAATTCATAAAGATCACTTATATTTGACATCATATCATAATTCTCAAAAGGGTAGATAATTGTTGATGATAAATTAAATAATTGCATAAGAGAAAATCATGAGAACTGGTAAAAGGTAAGATAATTCATATCAACTTAAAATTAAGGTAAGCTTAAAGAAAAGACCCTCACATAAATTTTGAAAGGCCATTAATGATTAACATCACACTTCAACCATTATTCCTAAAGGATAAATAAATGATGGTTATAAACCAAACAATTGCAGAGAAAATCATAGTGTCATGAAAGCTTGTAAATAATAGAATATTAATATCTAAATCAAGTAAGCTTAAAGGATAAAAACCCTCACCTTAGGTCATTGGGTCATCCTCTTCTTAGTTAATTGTTTAGAGTCCTTTAGGGCTGAATTATACGGTAATTCACCTGGCTTGGATTATTCCAGTTAGTTTATTTGATTAGTCTACTAAGACTTAGGAACTCGGATCTAGGTTACCCTTTAGACAAGGTATGTATTGTTTGAATTCAACTTACTGTGTCCAGATCGATCCTACCATTGAGTTGACTTGGTTTTCCATATTGGTTTGAAAGAGAAGAAGGATAGATATGGTCTTAACCTTCAACTGAGTCTTCTTACAGAGTTAACTTGGTTAGGCCCGATCTTGGGTGGCCTTTTTCCTGTCAGTTGGGAGCCCAAGGATTGGCAGGGAGGAGCTCCTAGTGTTCTTATCTGAGGACGTCAAGAACTCCAGCATGTACTCCAGTGACCCGACGAGCTGCTGATTCTTCTTCCTCGGCTCTTTCTTTCTTGCTTGCTTCTCTTTCTCTCCTTTCGCTGTCCTCTATCAGACGAGAGAGGCTTTTATAGGCCTAAGGCATTCCAAATCTTCTTGCGAAAACTACTTACGCAATGTCTTTGTGTAGCAAGAAAAATAAAGGCGTTCTTTACTCATTCTCTGATTTTCTGCGCAATGAAAACAACGCAGTTGTTTTCCACATCTGGCGATGCAATTTGCTTCCCCTTTCTTACATAGATCTGACCGGATCTGGATGGTATTAGATCGACCTTGGATGAGTCCTCGGATGGAAGGTTATGATCTTCTTCTTGGAAGGAGGATTGGTCAGACAGTGGCCCTACAGAGAAACTCAACATAGCTACCTGCGTGAAAGTCGAGGAGCCTTAACCATTCCAAAATATTTTCTACCTTTGTTGCCGACATGGACTTGGTCAAACCCCATCTCCAAGGAATGGATGGCTCGAATTGGCATCGTGTTTTCGAATTCGATCGTGTTTCACAGCGGATGCTGAGGTGCGACAGATTTTTTGGGTTTGCGAACAAGTCCCCTGTTTCTAAAAATGTGGAGATCTCTAAAATTCCTTGGCATTCTCGACTAGGATCGCATCTCCCCTAGCAAAATTTGGACGGTGGAAATGTAGGATAGCAGTTGTGTGTGTGAGTGTAAGAAGGAGAATAATCAGAATCTTTTCTGCGAGGAGTAACCGCACGCAACTGGATTTCACGTGAGCCTGTGTACACACATGTGTGATCCAAAGGTTGTAAATGGGTAGGGATTGAACGGCTTTAGTTTCTCTATAAGGTGGTTGGTTTAGATCACCCAATCGGGCGATCAAGGTGGGCCATATTGCTGTCAAACGGACATTGTTCGTTTCAAATCTTTCATTGGTGGGAAGGAAGGATGAAGCCTCCCTTTTCAGGCGAGTACGAGTCAAACCCAAATTGACTATGGCTTGGGTGTGGTGCGACGCGAGTGCACGCGCAGGTTGTGCGCATGCATCATAGGTGGGTTCCATAATGAGGTTCTAATAAAATCTTCTCCGCTCATCAGCTTCCATAGGTCCAAGTGGAACCTCTAGCCATAGATCGGGCAGGTCCAAAGCTTAGGTGGTCCATACTTTCTAAAAACTGGGGTTATTTTATGATTTGTGGAGATCTAAAGGTCATATCATTAATAAATGTGATCATTGATGATCCCAAGGGTTCACAGCCTTGTTTAGGTGAAAATCATTGGTAAGTTTAGGAATCATGTAGCCTAATCGTAATGATTAAGTGATGTATATCTATGGGAGTGTTTAGAGCTAGATGAAACGATGGATTCGTCTATCCGGGCCTAGAACTTAGGAAGGATGGTTTGATTGACTTACTCTGTGAATGAAGACAAATCTTAATGTTTGGATTTGTTGGCTCCGGTCCCGAAGATGGTTGTGCATGGTTTACTTGTTCAAATAGACTATCATGTGATCCTTAGTGTGATCTAATTCCCATAATTTAAACCCCTTAGTAATGGTGCCACAGTGGTGCGATGGTTCATACCATAGACCAACGAATGGATGACTTAATCTATGGATGAAGATCATTCCCAATGGTCCAATTCGTGTTGAAGAATGGATGTAAAGTTAGGATAGCTAGATTGGTATCATACACATGTACCTAATAAGTAAAATTTAACAGTAACACTCGAGAACTTTTAATAGTTGAGTATTGTAAAGCTCGGGGTGTTACATTTCCATCACGCCAGGGAACGTCCTTTCCATTGCATAGGACTTTAGTCATGGTGAGACGGACAACAGGAGAGTCAGTGTCAAGGTCCCACAGACCAGTAAGATAAGCCAATATGCCTGAGAGCTGTGTAATAATCCCAGTGGTGATGACTTTAGTGGTTGGTCCAATGGTGACCGAGATAGACGGGAGATCCAAGACTGGCATGTGGCAATATGCAAAAAATTGAATTATCTGATCGTCGCGTATTATCCCCCCAAAAGAAAGGAGTTTGGTCCAGCCCATGACTACACGTAGTGGTTGGATCCCAAATGCCTTAATGCATGCTAGATTCACCTGGCGTTCTTGAATGATTGGTTGCCCCCTATATTTTTGCAGTAATGTGTCACTTGGGGGTGGAACCATTGGAATGGGTATCTCAACTTGTAGATCTTCCTGAACTGGCCTTTCTAGTTATAAAACAGGAGACATGGGTGTTGAGGGACCTGCTGGATTTTTTGTCCTTAAGCGTGGGGTGCATGTTTTGTATCATGAGGGTTGTGGTTTTTCTTTTTGGACCGGGGTTTTATCTTTCTCCTTAGGCATGATGGAATACACCCGATTTTTCAGGAAGGTCCGCCGCGAAGTGTACAAAAGCTAGTACAAGGAAACCCCAACTTGTCCCTAATTACACTGGATAAGTAATCTAATCGAATGAAACTAATGGATTCAAATAGGGTTCCTTACCAAAATGGAGCAAAAACAGTGGAGAGAAGATGAGTAATGGCTAATAGGAATTGTACAAAATGGAGGGGAGATAACCTGAGAACCCAAACCTCAAAATCAACTTCAGAAAAACCCTGGAAAGACGATCCGATGGAGTAGAAATGAGATGCAAATGGAAGGTCTTACCCATCTTAGAGCAACGATGGTGGTGAGAATCGTCCACCAGGGGTCCAAGAGATGTTGGAACCTGACCGATCGTGGAGGGAGTGAAGGATGAAGTGAAAAACTGAGATCTTGCCCTTCGAAGCATGAACTTCGATGCCATTGAAACACTTTCAATGTTTTTGAAAAAGTGTCTAGTTAGGTTTGAAAAGGCCGAACTAAGAGTCCTAGAGGGGGGGGGGGGGGGGGGGGGGGGTTGAATAGGACTATGTTAAATTAAAAATTAAATGCAGAATTTAAACAAATATAAATAAAGATAGCACTTAAACAATCCCACAATACAGAAATGAATAACAACCTCAAATGTACAAGTATTGAGAGATTGATACAAATGTTGTTCTAAGGACAACCTTACACCAAAAACCATTAGCTTATGGTAAGACAACCTAATTCCTAGAATGGTTTGTGTATTAAAATCCCAAACTGATACAAAGGAGTAAAGAATAAAATAGCAAAGAAAATAACTAAGTCATTAAAGCATTCCCACACTTGCATAAAAAGATTACAACATTCTCCACAAATTCTTAAAAAGGAAATTACAACATCCACACAATGCCACAATCAAATAATCACCACAAGACTAGAAATTATAGTGGTTCACTTGTGTGTACACCAATTATTTAGAAAAATAGCCACACAACTACTCCACTCCTAATATCCTCACACAGTGGATATCGGCCTTCACTATGAAATATGTTTTTTAAGATTTACCTATAACCTTCACACTTGTGTCTTTCAAGTGGGCTTTGAAAGGGCCTAGCTATATGCCCTAGAGGGGGGGTGAATAGGGTAATGCCAAATAAAATTTATAACAGCGGAATAATAAAAGAAAAGCACAATACTGAATTAAAAGCAATCTCAATAAACTAGAATTAAGAGAATGATACTATATCAGTTCTAAGGACAACCTTACACCAAAAACCAAAGGTTTAAGGTAGGACAACCTTATTTCTAGAATGTCATTTGTATCTCAAACCAATGAGGAACAAAGAAATGAAAATAACTTGCAGAAATAAATCCTAAGTTATTACAATATTCCCCACACTTGCTTGAAATAAAATGATTACAACATTCATCCACAACTACAATCCACAAAACTGAATGAATAAAGGAATGAAAGAATAACGCACATCCACAACACAACGATATATAGTGGTTCGCCTATGTGTACACCAACTGTTATCCAACAGCCACACAGAATGCTACTCCACTCCTAATATCCTCACACAGGGGATATTAGCATGCACTATCAAAATAGGTTTCACAGGTTCACCTAAAACCTTTACAATTGTGTCTTTTTATCTCGGGCTTACACAATCCAAAAACCCACACAATCTGAGTTTTCTGGCTCTCCTCAGATAACCAAAACAATGAGATTTTTCTGGCAAATCTCAAACAAAACCAAAGAATATAAATTACACAAATGTAAAATACTTGAATCTCCTTTTGAAGTAGCCAGGTAGAACCAATCGGAGTAGAAGTTCGATTCAACGTTCAAAGTCTAATACTCACTTTATGAATGGTTCTAAGTCTAATTGATTTTAAATCAAAAGGTTTAGTACTGTTTGATTTTGAATCCAAGAAGGAATATCAAAAATTCCTCTTTTCTAATAAGATTAGAATGTAGATCAAAATCAAATACAAAACAAGCTAGCAAAAGGAATATTAAATGAGCACAAAGTAGCTTAAAAATAAACATGAACTTATCTCAGAGTATGGCCTTAAAATTGCTTGAATTGAGTTGAATTGAATTGAAAAACACTGAAGTTTTTGCTCTATTTATAGCCTGAAAAATCCCATCAATGACTAGTCTTAGGATCCCTAGGACTGGTCGTAGCTTCAGCAGATTTTTAAAGATTTCCACGGGATAAGGATTAGCTGTTCCACGACTGGTCCTGGGTAGCCTACGACTGGTCATGGGTCACCTACGACTAGTTGTAGGACCCACAGATTAGTTGCTGGAGTTCGAGTCGTAGGGCTAAGACCGGTCGAAGGATGAGTCGTACAGCTCTTAGGACTGGTCGTAGGACTACCATAAAAATCTAAAAATCTTCAAAAACCTAGTACTGGTCCTGAAAAACTTAAGACTGGTCATAGCAGAGCTAGGACTGGTCTTGAAGTCCCTAGGACTGGTCTTAGAACAGCTCGTACAAGCATATTTAAAATATACGAATTATGTATCCAGAATGACCTACAATAAAGCCTAACCTAAGGTCAATCTACGGTCAAACAAACCTTGAAAGTGAGATGAACATTGAGTCTGTACTTTCAGATGACCCTTAAGAGAAGCTTACGAATCTTGTTGTAGGCCTTCTCGAGCTTGAACCTTTCTTGACTTGATAAAGTCTTCTTCTATTCTTGTACTTGTTAGAATCTTGAACATGCATACTTGAAGACTTCCATTCTTAAATACTTCATCCATGAGTAGACTTGAAACTTTCTTCATTTAAGTTCTTGTCTTGAAATACGATGTCTTGAAGCAATGAATAGTCTCAAACATGAAACACAAGATATACATGACTTAGATATAGTTTTGGCACCACAAAATTTGACAACCAAAGGGATATGAAATCATATCACTTACAATCTCCCCCTTTGTCAATTTTTTGACAAAACACATATCATAAAAGATAAGAGCAACATTTGCTCAATAAAGAATTATGAGCAAAAAAAGCACAAATTACTCTACTCCCCCTGAGTACTGCTCATGTAAACAATAAACAACATGTAAACATCAAGACTCCATATTATCAATCAATCTACACATATTCAAGTACTCCCCCTTTCCATACTACTCCCCCTTTACGATACTACTCCCCCTTTTTGTCACAAAATGACAAGGGAAAGTCACAATAGGAAAGAGAACAAGAACATAATAAAAAGCAGATAATTAGAAAGGAATATGGAAGAAAATATCATATCTCAAAATATAAATCCAGAATCATCAAGCCATAACCAAGTTAATACAATATCCAAAATAAAAAATAAGATAATGTTATACAATCCAAAAGATAATCCGCCTAATTAGATCCAAAAGAGGGAGCAGGGATAGTAGGATCAATCTGGTGCAAGCCCCTATTAATGCGACGAAGATATTTTTGCATATATTTAAACTGCATATCGTGGGCTACACTCATGTTATCAACCTTCTCCTCTAATGCACGAAGGTGTGTATCAAAACTAGATGGATCGTAATCAGGATCATTTGGCGAATCAGGATCAAAACTAGATGGATCGTAATCAGGAGCATCGACCAAAAATACATATTTAATACAAAAATTAAAATTTTAATACATATAATACCAAACATAATACACTATGATACATGCAAGCAAGAATACTCAATGTAAAATGCATATACCAAGATCAAATTTCAATTTATTAAACCTTCTTTTGTCGAGCGGTTTAGTAAATATATCAGCAAGTTGATTTTCGGTTGGTATATATTCTAAGGAGATAACTTTTTCTTCAACCAACTCACGAATGTAATGATACCTAATGTCAATGTGCTTAGTACATGAACGCTGGATTGGATTTTTAGAAATATTTATAGCACTGGAATTATCACAATGTAAGATCATTGAATCTTGATTAATTCCATAATCACTTAGCATGCATTTCATCCAAACTAGTTGAGTACATGCATATCCAGCTGCAATATACTTAGCCTCAGCAGTGGAGAGCGATATTGAGCTTTTCTTCTTACTAAACCAAGAAACTAAGCAATTTTCAATGTAAAAACAACCACCACTGGTTGATTTTTTATCATCGATATTACTGGCCCAATAAGCATCTGAGTACCCGGCTAATTGAACACTAGTATTAAAAGGATACCAAAGACCCAGACTTATAGTACTTGCGACATATCTAATAATCTGTTTAACAACAGTAAGATGTGATTCCATAGGATTAGACTGATATCTTGCACAAATACCAACACTAAACGCGATATCAGGTCTACTTGCAGTTAGATATAACAAACTACCAATCATACTACGATACAGTTTAAGATCTATATCTTTACCGTAGAATCTTTTGAGAGTCATAACGTTGTACTCATAGGAGTATCAAAGTTCTTACCATTCTTAAATCCAAACCTTTTAACCAAGTTCGTAGCATACTTGGTTTGGAAAATGATAATTCCATCAGGTTATTGTTTTACTTGCAACCCTTGGAAATAATTTAGTTCACCAACCATGCTCATTTCAAACTTTGATTTCATTAAATCTGCAAACTCAATAGACATGTTAGTGCAAGTTGATCCATAAATAATATCTTCAACATAAATTTGAACCATCAAAATATCATTGTTATACTTCTTAACAAAGAGCGTCTTATCGACACTTCCTACTTGAAAGCTATGACTAAGTAAGAATTTAGTGAATTTCTCATACCATGCCCTGGGCGCTTGTTTTAGACCATAGAGAGCCTTTTTGAGACGAAATACATGGTCAGATAACTTGGGGTCTTCAATCCCTGAGGGTTATTCAACATACACCTCTTCATGTAAATCGTCATTCAAGAAAATACTCTTTACATCCATCTGATAAATCTTAAATTTTCTAAAGCATGCGATGAAAATAAATAGTCTGATTGATTCCAGGCGAGCGACTGGAGCAAAGGTTTCATCGTAATCGATGCCTTCAATCTGAGTGTACCCTTGTACAACCAGTCTAGCCTTGTTTCGTATTATATTTCCAAGTTCATCAGACTTATTTTTAAAGATCCATTTTGTTCCAATAATGTGTTTATATTTAGTTTTAGGAACAAGATACCAGACATCATTACGAACAAATTGATTAAGTTCATCCTGCATAGCTACTATCCAATTTTCGTCAGAAAGTACTTCTTTCACATTAACCGGTTCTATTTGGGATATAAAATAAACATAATTACATATGTTCTCAAGTTGTTTGCGAGTATGAACTCCAGTGAGAGGGTTTCTAAGAATTTGATTGGTTGGATGATCTTTGACAGTCCTTGGTTCAGATTCTTTTTGACTTGATGAGGTATCTTGATTGTCGATAATAAGAACTTCATCATCATCTGAACTCGGAGCTAGTGTATTCAAATGATCATCAATGACCACATTGATGGACTCTTGAGTCACACCATTTCTCTTATTTAGAACCCTATAAGCTTGACTGTTCAAAGAATAACCAAGAAAAATACCTTCATCACTCTTCGTATCAAATTTTCACGATCTCGTAACATATAACACTTGCTGTCAAAAACTTGCAGGTATTTGACATTAGGTTTCTTTTCAAACCATAATTCATCAAATTTACTGGTATAAACCCGATTAATAATATAGCATGTTGTATTAACTGCTTTAGCCCAAAGATTTCTAGAGAGTTTTATGCTATTCAACATAACATTAGCCATATCCTGAAGCACTCTGTTTTTTCTTTCAACTATATTATTTTGTTGCGGTGTTTTGGGTGCAGAGAATTCATGCGATATTCCCTGATCGCTACAGAATTTCTCAAAACTACTATTTTCAAATTCGGATCCATGATCACTACGGATCTTACTAACATAAGAACCTTTCTCATTTTGAATTCGTTTAATGACCTTTTTCACTTCATCGAAGATTTCAGTTTTGTCTTTTAAGAACGATACCCAAGTGAATCTGGTATAGTCATCTACGATAACCAAGATGTATTTTTTACCTCCTCGACTCTCCGTTCTGGTTGGTCCTATAAGATCCATTTGGAGAAGCTCGAATGGTCTAGATGTGGTATTGGAGTTCACTTTCTTGTGAGAGCTCCTAGTCTGTTTGCCCAACTGGCATTCACCACATATTTTTTCTACTTTTTGCAATTTGGGTAGACCTCTAATTAGTTCTCTTTTGCTCAATCTAAATAAGTTCCGGTAGTGTACATATCCAAGGCATTTATGCCATAATTCAATCTCATCGGTATGGACCATGTAACGCGATTGAGTAGATGAGCTTGTATCACTAACGATGTAGCAGTTTTCAAAAGTTCTGCGACCAGTTAAAATAACAGAACCCTTTTTATTAACTATCTCACAACCTTGATTAGAAAACTTCACACTATGGTTGTTATCGCATATCTGAGAAATGCTTAGTAGGTTGTGTTTCAAGCCCTCAACATATAAAACATTCTTAAATAAGAGAAGGTTATAAAGCTGAACCGTACCTTGGCCAATGATCTTGTAATTGCTTCCATCACCAAATGTGACTGACCCATTAGTCAAATCTTTTAGATCGTTGAATAAAGCCTTGTCGCTTGTCATATGCCTGGAGCAACCACTATCTAGGTACCACTTTGAATGGCTTGTAGCTTTGAAAGCAGTGTGGGCAACCAAGTAGGCAACTTTAGGAACCCATTTCAGAACTGTTTTGGGTTTAGGAGTATAGATGGTCTTTTTCTGTCTGTTGTTATAGAAGAGACCTATAGAGTTAGACTTTAATAGCTCCTTGAGTAGATCAATTATTTTTTCAGCCAATGAATTTCGGTTTTGAAAATCAAAGTTGACATGGCTACCTTTAGGTTTTTGAAAAGTCCTTGATTTTTTGAAAAAATCTTGATAAGTATTCTTTTCTTTTGAGATTGAAGACTCTCCTTTACAAATTTAGGAGCAATGTTCTTTTGTTTAGGAGATGTATTCCTATCATATCCCAACCCGGATCGATCGCCACATTTTCTTGATCCGGACAATAATTTTTCAAGTTAGGATTACCTTGGGCATATCTCCATGTGTCTTTCAAACTCAGAAGAGAAGCTACCTCATTTTTGAGTTTCTCATTTTCGGATCTCAAATCTTCAATTTTAGAGGTTTTGAAATCTAAATCACATTTGGTCTTTTCAAAAGAATCGAAAATATGATACTTTTCTAAAACAAGAGACTCATAATCTTCCTTAAGCATAGAAAATTTTTCTTTTTGTAATTTAAGCTTGACGACAATTTTACAACTCTCCTTATAAAGGGCATTATAAGCATCATGAAGATCATCTTCATTATCGCAATCACTATTCAGATTTTCTTCACTAGATATATCATCATTATCTGAAAAAGTGATCTTGGCTAGAGTCATAAGGGCTTTAACATCATCGCCCGACTCGGTTTCAGAATCTTCTGATTTAGAAGAGGATTCAGAATCAGACGATTCATCCTAAGTAGCCAACATGCTTTTCCTTTTTATTTTGTCCTTTTTAAGACATTTGTTAGGTAAGTGCCCATACTCTTGATAGTTGTAACATTGACTATCTTTCAAAGATTTTCGAGTTCTAGGTTTAGATCGTCTCTTATCATTTGACTTTTGAAAATTAACTTTTTTCTTGCTTTTGAAAATTTTGTAAAACTATTTTGCTAAAAGTGCCATATCATCTTCGAAATTTTCTAAATCCGAAGTGCTCTCTTGTAAAACATTTTTAGATAATTTGAGAGCAATCGATTTTCCTTTAGGAGCTTTAAAGGACAACTCGTAGGTTTATAGTGAACCAACTAGTTCCTCAACCCTCATGGTATCCGTATCACAAAGTTCTTGAATCGCGGTTACTTTAGAATTGAACCGTTCAGGAAGTGAGCGTAGTATCTTTACGCACACTTTACTTTCTGGGATTCTATCACCAAGACCCCACATAGAGTTCACAATGTCATTTAATCTAGTGTAGAAGTCCATAAACATCTCATTCTCCTCCAAATGAATTTCTTCAAATTTAGTTGTGAGGAGTTGGACTTTAGATTTCTTGGCAATTGATGTACCCTCGTGTGTCATTTCTAATACATCCCATGCTTGTTTTGCATTTTCACAAGAGATGATTCTTTTGAATTCATTTGGTGATAATGCATAAGTAATTGCATTTAGTGCTTTTGCATTGGCACTACTCTCACTTTTCTAATAAGCCATTACTTTCATTGATTTTGAACCATCGTCATTAGTTACTTCAGTGATAGGAGGGTTCCATTCATTCATTGTGGCCAGCCACACACTTTCATCCATGGATTTGAGGAAGATCCTCATCCTGGCTTTCCAATAGGCATAGTTTGTGCCATTAAAGGGTGGTGGCCTAGTGACTGATAGGCTATCAAAATTTGACATCTTAATATAGCTTAGATCGTTAGCTCAGGAAATAAATCCAATAAATAAACAATAAGCACGAGCTATTAGGCACTGATACCAATTGAAAGGGCCTAGCTATATGCCCTAGAGGGGGGGTGAATAGGGCAATGCCAAATAAAATTTATAACAGCAGAATAATAAAAGAAAAGCACAACGCTGAATTAAAAGCAATCTCAATAAACTAGAATTAAGAGAATGATACTATATTAGTTCTAAAGACAACCTTACACCAAAAACCAAAGGTTTAAGGTAGGACAACTTTATTTCTAAAACGTCCTTTGTATCTCAAACCAATGAGGAACAAAGAAACTAAAATAACTTGTAAAAATAAATCCTAAGTTATTAGAACATTCCCCACACTTGCTTGAAATAAAATGATTACAACATTCATCCACAAATACAATCCACAAAACTGAATGAATAAAGGAATGAAAAAATAAAGCACATTCACAACACAAAGATATATAGTGATTCGCCTGTGTGTACACTAACTGTTATCCAACAGCCACACAGAATGCTACTCCATCCTAATATCCTCACACAGGGGATATTAGCATGCACTATCAAAATAGGTTTCACAAGTTCACCTAAAACCTTCATAATTGTGTCTTTTTATCTCGGGCTTATACAATCCAAAAACCCACACAATCTGAGTTTTCTGGCTCTCCTCAGATAACCAAAAGCAATGAGATTTTTCTAGCAAATCTCAAAAAAAACCAAAGAATATAAATTACACAAATGTCAAATAACCGAATCTCCTTTTGAAGTAGTCCGGTAGAACCAATCGGAGTAGAAGTTCGATTCAATGTTCAAAGTCCAATACTCACTTTATGAATGGTTCTAAGTCTAATTGATTTTAAATCAAAAGGGCTACTTCTATTTGATTTTGAATCCAAGAAGAAGGAATATCAAAAATTCCTCTTTTCTAATAAGATTGGAATGTAGATCAAAATCAAATACAAAACAAGCTAGCAAAAGGAATATTAAATGAGCACAAAGTAGCTTAAAAACAAACATGAACTTATCTCAGAGTATGGCCTTAAAATTGCTTGAATTGAGTTGAATTGAATTAAAAAACTCTGAAGTTCGTGCTCTATTTATAGCCTAAAAAATCCCATCTATGACTGGTCTTAGGATCCCTAGGACTGGTCGTAGCTTCAGCAGATTTCAAAGATTTCCATAGGATAAGGATTAGCTGTTCCATGACTGGTCCTGGGTAGCCTACGACCAGTCGTGGGCCACTTACTACCGGTCGTGGGTCACCTACTACTGGTTGTAGGACCCCCAGATTAGTTGCTGGAGTTTGAGTCAGAGGGCTAAGACCAGTCGAAGGATGAGTCGTACAGCTCTCAGGACTGGTCGTAGGATGTCCAGGACTGGTCGTAGGACAACCAAAAAATTTTAAAAATCTTCAACAACCTAAGACTGGTCCTGAAAAACTTAAGACTGGTCATGGCAGAGCTAGGACTGGTCTCGAAGTCCCTAAGACTGGTCGTAGAACAGCCCGTACAAGCATTTTTAAAATATACAAATTATGTAACCAAAATGACCTACAATAACGCCCAACCTAAGGTCAATCTATGGTCAAACAAACCTTGAAAGTGAGATGAACATTGATAGTCTGTACTCTCAGATGACCCTTAAGAGAAGCTTACGAATCTTATTGTAGGCCTTCTCGAGCTTGAACCTTTCTTGACTTGATAAAGTCTTCTTCTATTCTTGTACTTGTTAGAATCTTGAACATGCATACTTGAAGACTTCCATTCTTGAATACTTCATCCATGAGTAGACTTGAAACTTTCTTCATTTAAGTTTTTGTCTTGAAATACGATGTCTTGAAGCAATGAATAGTCTCAAACATGAAACACAAGATATACATGACAAAGATATAGGTTTTGGCACCACAAAATTTGATAACCAAAGGGATATGAAATCATAGCACTTACAGGCTTACACAATTAAAAAAACTCACACTCTAAGTTTTCTGGATCACCTCAGACAAACCAAAAAGAAAGAGATTTTTCTGGCACAATCTCAAAGAAATCAAAAGAATAGATTTACTGAATTGTAAAATACTTATCTGGATATTCTCCTTTGATGCGGCCCGGTAGAACCAATTCGGAGTAGAAGTTCAGCGTAGATGTTCAATGTTCACACTCACTTATGAAATGGTTCTAAGTTTCAAATGATTTTTTAGATTAAAACACTTTAGGCTAGCTTGATTTGATTTTGATTCCAAGAAATAGGAAAACTTCAATCCCTTCTTCAAATAAGATTAGAATGTAGAATACAATATCAAATACAAAAAAGCTAATTAAAGAGAATATATAAATGAGCACTAAATAACTTAAGAATATTACTAACTTACTGTCAGAGTGGTGTCTTGATTTTTCTTGAGTTGAACATCAAACTCTGAAAATCGTGCTCTATTTATAAGTACAGAAGCTGTTCATTCGACTGGATCAAAGGTCAGCTCGACTGGTAGAAGGACCAACAAACTTTTAAAAATTTAGATGCGATAAGATCAGGCTATTCCACGACTGGTCGAAGGGCCTACACAACCAGTTGAGCGGCCTCCACAACTGGTTGAGCCCTGCTCACTAGTCGTGTGAGACCTAATTTAATTTTTAGACTTTGAATCGAGCCTGCTCGACTGGTTAAGCACTGTTCACTCAACTGGTCGAGCAGTCTCCAGGACTAGTCGAAGCAATAACAAAAAATCTTAAAAATTAATAACAAACCTAGGACTGGTCGAGGAATTTCTTGAATTAGTCGAGTCAATACTAGGACTAGTCGAAAATACTCTAAGACTAGTCAAGAAACAGTCTATACACTTATGTAATGACCCAATTAAAGTATGTAATCAACAATGACCTAACCTATGATCAATCCAGGGTCATTCATACCTTATAAGCTATGTTTGAACATTTGAAACATCTTTTGCTTCAGTTGATTGTTGATCTTGAAGTACATGAAGCTTGATAACTTGACGTACTTTGAATCTTGAACATGAAGTACCTTTAACGCTTGTGACACTTTGAAGCTTAAACTTGAAGTACTTGAGTTATATTTCACTTCGAGATTTAAGTACCAAAAAGAGTATATTGCCTTGACTTAGATGAAGCTTTGAAAGCTTGAATTATCAGTTGATGTTGTACTTGAACTCTTATACTTGTGATGCTTGAATCTTTAAATGAATCATCTTGAACTTGTACTTGAATTTTAAAACAGAACTTCTTGAACTTGAAGACGAACTAAACAAGATACAGATTCCAAGAGGTTTTGGCACTACAAAATTTCACAATCATAGGAGCTAGAAAACATAACACTTACAATCTCCCCCTTTGTCAAATTTGTGACAAAACACACTCCATTAAAATAAGATAAGCTTAACCCGCATAATAAAGAATCATGCACTATATATGCAAAATAAAGAATTATGCACCAGTTACAACTTGATTAGAGAATCATACACCAGTTACATCCTGGTTAAACCAATACACACCATCAATCAATACTCATCAATACTCCCCCTTATTACCAACTTCATACAATGAAAAATTTACCGAAAAATTTGCCTACCTATCCACAATCATAAAGAAATATGATAGAATTAATTCTCCCCATTTTTGTCACAATATGATAAAGGAAAGAGCGATAATGGAAGTAGATAAATAAGGAAGTAAATAGAAGAGTAATGAGAAATAAGAGAATATATGATTAAGAGAAGTTCATAAGCAAGTTAACCAAATTCATAAGCAAGTTAACCAAGTTCATAAGCATGCATATCCAAGCACATAAAGAATATGAAGCTTAAGTTGTTCAAAAGTTATTACAAGACACATATTCAAATACTAATCTAAACCCGATGAAGGAACAGGGATGGAAAGATCAATCTGATAATTCCCTTGTTAATGCACTTCAGATATTTGCACATATATTTAAATTGCATATCATGGGACACATTCATACTTTCAACCTTCTCCTCAAGTAAGCGCAACCGTGCATCAAAGTCAGATGGCTGATAATCAGGATCAGAGGCAGAATCAGATTCAATTTCATTAAAAAGGTCATCCATATTGATATCAACTGGAGGTAAACTACCTTCCTTTGCATTTGCCGCAGCATATCCACCAACACCCACATCAACTTGGCCTGGGGCCAACTTTAAATTCATCTTGTAAATGTTAGAGTTGTTGAAAGGTAGTTGGGTAATGGGAGCCTCTCCAACAGGCATAGCCACTAAACTATGGGCGGCTAACACAGTCATAAAATAAGTAAAGGGTATGTCACTGTGACCTGGGTGGAGACAGAATTGAATAATGTTATGACAAATCAAAGAAGGAAAACATACAAAGACTCTAGAAATTATAAAATGGAGAATACAAACCATGAATGTGGTAAGTTCGATTTTGTTAGCAGATTGAGGATAGACATTTGAAATGAAAATCCTATGAAGGATTCTATATCTGGGTAACAGAAACTTAGAGGCGAGCTCATTTCTAGTATTTCATTCTTCATCTATTTTGTAAAAATCTCTAGTGAGCATTCGCTTCTCAGTTTCAAATGGTTTTACCACTAGAGAACTAATTGGAATACCTTCTTCATTAACTGGAAAATTCATTAAATCAGAAATTAGATAATGGTCTACATCAATTGGACCTTCTCTGGTCACAATAGTAAATGTCAGATTTTCAAGAGAAAAATCAGTAATGCAAGCATACATAGCTTGTGCAATGGAGCGGTATGCCGGCCCACCCCAATGAAGTATGTTATCCCATCCTACAGACTAAAGGAGAGGAAGGATATCAAACGGAGCCAAATGATCAACATTAACAGACCGTTCTCCTATCACATTGTGCTCACAAATATCCTGCACATAATAGGGATCATTCTTGGGCGACCAAAGGTGGCGCACTGTGATAGGAGTCGAACGAGATGAAGAGGGACCACGAGATCCTTTCTTCTTGGTTCTACCTTCCATTTACAACAAAGAAATCAAGAAATAAAGTGATTACAAAATAGGTAAAATGGGTTTCTATTAGATTAGATTTTTTTAATAAAAAAACTCCAAAAACCAACATAAAACATGAAATAAACTTCACAAATGAAGAAAATAAAGTGCAAAGGGCTTGAATCTATAAGAAAATAGAAAACAATGCACTAACCACAGAGGAATCGAAGATGGGTTCGACCGGTCAATGTAGGGCTCGTGGGAGAAGACAACCCAAATGAAGAAAAAGTGATTTTCCCCAAATAAAAGGGCAAACCTGTATTTCACGATGGGTCAAGTACATGCTCAACTAGTCGTGCCATGACTGGTCGAGTATGTACTCGACTGGTCGTACACAGCCCAAAATGTGCAATATTTCATAAATTTTAAAATTTTAAAATTATAAATAACTAATATATACAATATGATACAGAAAGACATGAATCAACAATTCATATTGCACATACTGAGATCAAATTTCAATTTAGCAAACCTACTTTTGTCGAGCCATTTTGTGAATATGTTAGCAGTTGAGTCTCAGTCGGAATATAATCCAAAGAAATTGTCTTGTCTTCCACTAATTCACGAATGTAGTGATATCTAATGTCAATATGCTTGGTTCGTGAATGTTAGATTAGATTTTTGGAGATATTAATTGGGCTTGAATTATCATAATATATGACCATAGTATCTTGCGCAATTCCATAATCACTTAGCATCCTTTTCATCCATACAAGCTGAGTACATGCATTACCTGCAGCAATGTATTCAGCCTCAGCTATTGAGAGTGATACAGAACTTTGTTTCTTACTTAACCAAGAAACTAAACAGTTCCCTACATAGAAATAACCACCATTGGTTGATTTTCGATCATCAATGTTACCAGCCCAATCGGCATCTATATAACCAACTAATTGCACACTAGTATCATGTGGATACCAGAGACCAAGATTAGTTAAACTAGCGACATATCGCATAATCCGCTTAACAATAATTAAATGTGACTCTTTAGGGTCAGATTAATATCTAGCACAAATTCCAACACCAAATGCAATATCAGGTCGACTTGCAGTTAAATAAAGCAAACTACCTATCATATTACGATATAACTTAGGATCAACACTCTTACCTATGGAGTTCTTTGAGAATTTTAAAGTAGTACTCATTGGACTATTAATATTTTTTCCACTCTCAAATCTAAACTTTTTAACTAAGTTCAGAGCATATTTGGTTTGAGAAATAAAGAAACAATCAGGGAGTTGTTTCACTTGCAACCCTAGAAAATAGTTTAATTCTTCAGCCATGCTCATTTCAAATTTAGACTTCATAAGATCTGCAAACTCAACAGTCATGTTAGTACAGGTAGATCCATAGATAATATCATCAACATATATTTGCACTATTAGTATGTGATCATTATATTTCTTTACAAACAATATCTTATCAACACTTCCCATTATAAAGTAATGACTGAGTAGAAACTTAGTCAACTTTTCGTACCATGCCCTAGGAGCTTGTTTTAAACTGTAGCGTGTCTTTTTTAGGCGATAGACATGATCAGCATTCTTAGGGTCTTCAAAACCCATTAGTTGTTCAACATACACTTCTTCATATAAATCATCGTTTAAGAATGCACTTTTTACATCCATTTAGTATATTTTGAACTTTCTAAAGCATGCAATGGATATAAATAGTCTGATTGATTCGAGCTACTGGGGCGAAGGTCTCATCAAAATCGATGCCTTCAATTTGAGTATACCCTTATACAACCAGCCTAACCTTGTTTCTAATAATATTACCAAGCTCATCAGACTTATTTTTGAAAATCCATTTTGTTCCAATAATGTGTTTATCTTTCGGTCTTAAAATTAAGTACCAAACATCATTTCAAACAAATTGATTGAGCTCTTCTTGCATAGCAACAATCCAGTTTTCGTGAGTAAAAGATTATTTTACATTAGCCGATTGTATCTGAGATGTAAAGTATGAAAGTGCCCTGGTTTTTCAATTAGCGTGAGTGTTGAGTCAGCCAGACTGTAGAGCCTCAGAGGAAGATCAATTCAAAGCGTCTACCTCAACCAGATGTGTGCAAGCTTGCCATAGGTAAATCTAAGCCTCACATCCCATGTCCCAAAACACCAGGTATTTAAACCCTTAAAATAAGTTAGAACATCATAGGGTTTTTAAGATAAGAAAACTTTTTCAAAATTAGAAAATCTCTAAGTTTTCTTACTTTGTCGATTTTATCGATACACATCTCGATATGATCGACCTATGCTATCAATGTCCTTAATGAAAAATCAATTCCATCAGAATGAGGACAAAAGTGTCCAACAACTACATATATCTCTGGACTGATTTATCGAAGTATTAATATACCTATCGATATCATCGATATTTGGATCTCGAGTCCATTGAAGATGACTCGATAATATAGATAGGCAAATCTCTGGTGCCCCTATTTTTAAAAAAAAATATCATATATGCATCGATATATTGAAGCCCTCCTCGATACCATCGAAGTTCAAATCTCGATGACATCGAAAGGCTCTCGATAATATTGGTCATGGGCGCGAAGATTTTCAGCATTATATTTAGGATAGTTTATCTATAATCGAGGGTCACTCGATAGAATCAATATTTGAATATCGATGATATTGGTATGGTCTCGATAACATAAAAAAGGGACAGAAACTGTCCAGCAAGCTTAAACGAAAATTTTTTGGATTTATTGATGCCTCGACACAGCTATCGATATCATCGACATTCAAATTCCAATGATATCGAAGGTCCCTCGATCATTCTTGTAATCCTGAAATATTTCAAAGAAAGTCTCTCTCATTTTTAAATGTCAAAGAATCAAACCTCACATTAATGAAATTGGAGTTTGAAATCCATGACATCGACACATGTTTCAATTCCATCGACTAGTTGGTAATATATTTCAAAAGCGTATAAAATTTGAGTTTATGTCATCGAGCGGACCATCGATGCGATCGAGAGTATAAGCTCGATGATATCGAACTCTATCATAAATGTGACCGTTTTATATCCGTTGGAACCTTTTTTCTATATAAAGAGGACTTGTCTATTATTGCTGGTAGAGAAAGAAGATAATGCTTTTGAGTGTTTTACCTTAGATCATATACCCAAAGTTCTTTCTCTCATGGGACTTCATCCTCCAATCCACCGTCATTATTGATATTCAATTGAGTGGATTAAGAAATAAACTTTCACATTCAAGGATCCTTCAGCTACTACCTTAATGGCAAATCATTAAGCTAGTATGCCTTAAATGCATAGATGATTGAAATCACTCTATATCCTTTATAGAAAAATATTTGAGAGTAGGATTCCATCATAACCTTGACCCAACCCGTAGTCTTGCATTGGTATATCTTCTGAGTTGCGGTTCAAGGGAGTAGAAGACTCTTCATTAACAAAGAAGGAGATCTTCAACAATGAGCTAAAGATGGACTCATTTTCTTATTTATAAGTTATCGAAGTCCAGAGGACTCTTTGATCATTCCTTTGTAGGATTGGGTCTAAGTTGTTTCTCATCCTTGTAAGTCCTTTAGGAGGCCTCCGACGGGAGTGTACGTAGTGAGTGTGTTGTGTTGACCCTTGCTCTATGGAGAGCATAAATAATTAGGGTCTTGTAAAAGATCCTTGGCCAGTGTGCCTAAAAGTGGATGCGTTGTGTTGACCCTTATGAGAATAAATAGTGAGGTTCCTTGTGTGGATCCTTGGCCAATGTGCCTAAAACTGGGTGATATGTGTTAACCCTTTCTCAGGGAGCATAAACAATCATCCTATGTGTAGCTTGTAAAGGTTAAAGGTAAACCTAATTTAAAACTTTAGGTTTGAGGTGAACTGCTATGAAACCTCCTTAGTGAAATCCAGTACACTCAAGTGTTGAGTGCGGTTACTAGGAGTAGAGTAGACAAGTAGTCGAACCACTATAAAAATGACTGTGTTTGAGATTGTTATTCTTTTATTTGTATGATTTACTTTAATATTTTCATATTTGAATATCTGAGATCACACCTCACACACATAAACAGTCATATCCATTATGAACTAGTTTGCAAACTATTTACTTCTTAAATAGTTTGTGATTAGATCCTCTACCGGGCTTAGAAGCTAGTAGAGTTACTTTTAAGTAATCCTGATATGCTTGTTGTTAGGATTAGTATAATAGGATTTTTAATAAGTCATAAAAACTTTAAAAAGTCATATTCACCCCTCTCTAGGACATATTGGCATATTCCTACTTCAACTAAAGCGGTCTTTACCACTATTTCAATTGGTATCAGAGCGGGTCTCTCTTTAAGGGCTTCACCACCTAGAGAGTGATCTTGATTGAAGTAGGGAATATGGCCAAAAGAGACGGCTCATCAGTCACTAGGCCTCCAGTATTTGATGGCTCAAATTACGCATACTAGAAGGCTAGGATGCACTACTTTCTGAGATCTTTAGACCATGACACTTGGGATATAGTCGAAAGAGGTTATGTGCCACCAACTGAAAAAATAGTACTTGATAATGGCACAACTATCACCAAACCGAAATCTAAAGAGAAGTAGACAACATTCGATAAAGAAAACTAAACTGCTGAGGCCAAAGCTATGAATGATATCTACTGCACTGTGTCCCAAGATATTTTTAATCAAATTAATATGTGTGGGACATCCAAGGAAGCATAGGACTTGTTGGAAACAACCCATGAAGGTACAAGCACTGTGAAGAGATCTAAACTTCAACTCTTGACTTCACAATTCGAAAGTCTCAGAATGGAAGAGCATGAGACTTTTATTGAGTTTTTCACAAAATTAAATATCATTTGCAACTCCAAGGGAGGATTGAGAGAGAAAGTTCCAGTTCCTAAAATCTGTAGGAAAATCCTGAGATCATTGCCGGAACGGTTTAATCTCAAAGTTACAACTATTGAAGAGTGTAGGAACATAGACAAGATGAAAGTAGAAGAACTGGTAGGTTCCCTACAAACTTTTGAACTACACTTCAAACAAACCCAAAAATCCAAAAATACTATCCTAAAAACCTCAAAGAAAATAACATATGAGGACAGTGGAAGTGAAAAGAATATGAAGATGAGGAAGTGGCTTTGCTGGCATAACAATTCAATAAGTTCTTTCAGAAAAATCGTGGCCGCCTAATTAAAAGAAGAACGGTGGACAACAAACCTTCTATAGGAAAATCTGGTAAAAATACCAAAGAACCACAATGTTATGCTTGTCAGAAGTATAAACACCTATCTACTGATTGACCAAACTAAAAAACTAAGGGTAAGCCAATGGCCGCCACAGGGGATGATATAAAAGAGTCAAATTCAGAATCTAGTGACTCGGAGAGCGATGGAGATCAGAAGTCATTGAAAATTCTTATGATCTCCATTGCTCCAATCATTCCCATTGAGACTAAGAATGAGGAACCACAAGCAACTGAATCATTTCCATCAGACAATGAAGAAACTGAAATAGAAGAAGAACAAAATAAACTACAAGATGCCTACAATCAATTGTACATTCATAGCATCAAAGTTATTAACAGACTTGGAATATCTGAGAACAAAAAGGAATTGCTACAAAAAGATTTGGATAAAACTTTGGAAATTAATATACACCTTATCAATGATTTACAGCAATATCACTCAGATAATGATAGACTCGAAAGAATTAACACCTTCCTTAAATCTGAGTCTAAAAAACTAAATAGACAGGTTGAGCAATTAAAAGATAAAAACATGCTCCTTCAAAATGAAAGTCATATACTCCTGTTTGATTTAGAAGAATCCAAAAAAATTGCTAAGCTAAACTGTAAGTTTTCCCAGAGTGGCGAGAAGATAGAAAAAATCTTAGGTATGGGAAAACCTGAAAAGGATAAGAGTGGCTTAAGATATAATAAAACAACAACTGGATATATGAAAGAACTGATGCTTCAAGTAGCAATAAAAGAATTACTCCAGTGTGTCATTTATGTGGTGATTCGGGTCATTATAGGATTAAATGCTTGTCTCCTGGGAAGACTCAACATAACTCTAGTCAGAATCATATTAGAAAATTCAAACCTACCAAAGAAGTGCAAAATGTCTTGAGTCAACCTATAAATATGAATAAAAGAGATTCACATCCACTACCACGTAAAATGACTAATAAAGAGCAATTAAATCAAGTGGTCAAATTAAACAAGAAAATAATATCTATCATTGTTAAAAATCCTGTCACAAAATGGGTCCCAAAAGAAAAGAAGAATTGTCTGGTTACTCACTCAAACCATATGCCAGGTAATGAAACTAAGTGGTATCTAAATAGTGGGTGTTCAACACATGTCACAGGTGACAAATCCCTCCTTACAAATTATTCAGATCTTAATCATGGGATAGTCACCTATGGAGATCGAAACACCGCTAAGGTAATTGGACAAGGAATCAATAAGGGAATCCAGTTATTCAAAAATGAGAATACCTTTTGCATAAAAGGATTAACACATAATCTTTTAAAAATTTCTCAAATTTGTGACAATAAGCATGTGTTTACATTCTACAAAATATGCGAAATCCTTGACCTCTCAGGCAAAACAATGATGAAGGGTTCTCGCACAAATAACCACTTCTTTGTCATCAAAGGTAAGGGAAAGGATGATCCCTATGCCTAGAAATACTAAACATAGAGAAAATAAGTCCATGCATCAAGATTTGGATATTTGCTGAAATGATGCATTTTTTGATGAGGTTCTAATGATATATCTGAGGTTCCTCACCTCAATCTTTTGTATATAAAAATTCTAATGTTTATAATTTTGATGTGTACAGTGATTGTACATAATTTTTCTAAGTATACTATTGATTCATAGAAATACTAAAAGTATACTTGAAGGGTTGTCTGAATGCTAAAAATGAAAAATCATTCATCTTCGATATGTCTGTCGATATGTCATTCCCGATTAATCGATCAAGGGTCGATATCATCGACGCCTCCTTGGAATGTGAAAAGTCATATGATCGAGAATGATATCGAAGACGGTCTCGATAACTTCGGGGGAGGTACATCGATATCATCAAAACACTAGTCGATGATATCAAAGACTACCACCCGATAAAAGGCGGTCAAGAAGAAAATCTTTATTTTTTGGAAAAAGGGCATTCCTTTCTTTCTTTTTTTGCTCATCCCCTCAGTCAAAAGTCCATCGGTAGGTCCTGGAGAAGCCTCAAAAATTGGTATTACACCTCCATTCCAGATTTTATCTTTCTTTTAGTTGGGTATTTTCAGTTTCTTTAAAAGAGGGATTTTGTCCATTCTTCCCAAATTTGTCGTTATGGGTAAGGACGAAGAAACAGTGTCTGGTGCTGGAGAGTCATCCAGAGCCTCTTGACCAAAGACTCTTACATAAAAGAAAAAGTAAGAGCTCCCGAATGTAGGACCCCCACCCGTCAAAGATCTAGACAAACTTCTCATGGTGGGTCCCAGTCCGAACCACTAGCACCTCCTCTGGCTGGATTAACTTCACATCCACCAAAATACACGCGTAGGAAGCTCATTCACGAGAGAAAGGTAAATAGGGATTGTAACACCCCGAAAATCGAGGGTCGGGTAGAAACCCAACTTTCGAGTTTCAGAACGTCACTTATGCAACATAGATAATGATAAATGCATGTTGTCTGTAGAATGACATTAAACAAGATTGAGACTAAGCCAAAACAGCATATCATACTCCAAATACAGTTAAATTAGCAAGCGAAAGACTGTGATAAATACATAAAATACAGACGTAATTGTAAGTCTCCAGAGTGTGAATATATTACCAGGTTAATTAAATACATGTATACTCCAAAAATGAAAAGAAAAGAATATACATGAGTGCTCCAAAAATATAAAATGACAAGTGTCAAGGCGTCTAATTAACTTCCCTGTAATCCCGTCGATCAGAACACGCATAAAGGAGGGATCCTCCTCATCATCATCAAGTCCGGCTCTACTTCACAAGCAGCGCCATCATCTGAAACTAAAATAGGGACCGGTGGGTGTCTGGAACACCATCCCATAACGTGGGAATGAGTAATCAACTCAGTGGAATCATAGAGCAAGGATTAGCATGTTATCAAATCAATCACGCGATAATAGTAAAGCAAATAATCAAACATTCCTAGATACTATTGTTAATGCATGCATGAAATGACATGATGGATGCCCTCACCGACATACTCCTCATACGGCACCGTCTTACACCCGCGGCATGCTTTCTTCCCACAGTGCTCCACATCTTCCAGGCACATGCAATGCGATATGAATAATGATTACCAGGTTATTATTAGTCCTTTTCATATAGCAGGATTGAGAATCTAAGGTACTTCGCTTATATCAATCCCAACACAGATCCTGTCTAGGGTCGTCACTCCTAGAAATCACATACGATGTTATAGTTTGTAGGTCGCTGCACGGGCTGCCAGGGCTGTTGCTCGCACTTGTTGCACCGCTCCCCCATCACCTTATCAATACAAGCCTAATGTACTCTCGTCGCTACTGAAGGGTCGTCGCCTCCCGCAGACTCAGAATACACTCGCGGTCACTACAAAGGGCTCGTCACCTGATCAGTGTAGGCCGACAGCAAGAATATAGTGTCCCATACCACCATAATCTGATCACGAGTCAAATGTGCTCACTGGTCACTACAGGGAGGTTTGAGGCCCCAGCGTAGGCCGATAGCTCGACCACAGTGTCCCATACCACCATGTCCAGCTCATGAGTCTTTATGGATCAAGGTACCATGGTTAACAGGGTTTCTAATGGTAAGTTCAGTACCCTAGGTTCAAGCAGTTATGACCCATACAGGGTGAACATACAATGGCCAGTCGGGTTACTTGACGGGCTCGACTAGTACGAGCGCATATCAAGCTGAACGACATGAAGTGCATGAAACACTTCGTGTGGCCTAACCACTGCCGCCAACTCAAAACATGACCCGCGTTCATCGGCGCGTCTTTCGTGGCAAATAAAAGCCAACCACGAATTCAATCCATTACCGACTGCCTGGACTAACGTATAGCCTCAAACACTTGAATATCAACATCAGTAATCATATGAGAATAACAGAAATGAAATACAATAATGTAAGCATGTTGACACATGTTATAACATACAACTTAAGCAAATCATCCAAGCAAATCATCCAACACATGCATTTCATATATATAATGAAATCAATACATATAGCCAACATGATGGAAATCATTTACATCAGCATATTACTTGAAAATTCAATCTTAAAACTCATTTACAACACCATCTACACAATACATACTAATACAAACATTTATACAAACACTTAGCCTACACACTTTAGTCTACATAGCGTATGTCGACTCAAAGTGTGCATTTGGGTGAATCTCTTCGCCAAACAAATCATGCACGCATTCCTAATATCCTAACACGACAAATAACCATGGCAAACATTTCAGCAAAATGTGGATGTAAACAGTATTTCCTACAAATGACTAAAATGCCCTAAATCTCATATTTTCCATACGTTTACGAAACAGAAAACGGACAGCATGTTCTACATGTCAAATGGCGTTGCTGTCGATAATCTACTATTAAACGATATTGAAAGCTTTGAAATCAGTCAATCAAAGTGTCTAAAATCCGCACCTTTCGCCTTAGACGTGTATCGATTCAAATAGCACGTATACGCTTCGTCAACAGCGTAACGGCGACCTAATGCACAAGATACGTAAGCTACTTCGCTATTGAATCAAAGGAATCCCTAAATCAGCAAGTGGTTAGGGTTTTTCTTACCTAGGAGTGCGTTGGAATCGCCGAAAAAGTGATTGGAGTGCGGTGCTTTGGCACGTGCAAAAGCCGCAGCAAGTGGTAGGAGAATCTCTCCCACACTCTCTCACACTCTCTCATTTTCTCTCTCTCTTTTCCTAGGGTTTCAAGCAAATTCGGATGGGAGGGTTGTGAGAGGGTTTAAAGCCCTTATATAGGCTAAAATATAACCTAAATAGACTTGAAAACAAAGTATACTTATTTTATGTCCAAATACGGACTGTTCCGTCTCAACGGAGCATTTTCGGAGGTCCCCTGGCCGACTGCGGTCGGATTTAAGCTCATGGATACTGAATCCTGCTCACATCAAGTTTTCAGTCCGGTAGAGTTCGCAGATCGCACGTGGCGGTCCGATTTCAGTTCAGCGGCCATCGCACCTAAATCAGGTGTATAAGTCTCATGATATGAAAGAGAAATTTTTCCTGATCCGAGGGTAAAATTTGGCTAAATTCTGACAGTCAGAGCGCTTAATAATAACGCGCCAAGTCACGTGCCAGATTTGGATTAAAATTTTCAAATCTAACCCTTTCTCACTCTCTTTACTCCAGGCTCAATGAAATAGCCTTTGAATGTCAGTTGGGAATGATTTTTGAAATGATTGTCAAGTCCAGCTAAGCTGTCATAACGGTCTAAGATTGTAGGTATCAGACTTTCGACGCGCGGTCTAGATCCAATACAAAGTTTCAAAGGGTTCCTGAGAGCAAACGGGTTTAGAGTTTGATCCTAGGTTTCAGAGTATTATAGCGTCATTGATTCTACAAGTTTTGGATCTTGCAGAACATATTTAAAGTGTTCAGGGACAATTTCACAGCTACTCTAGCATAGCACTAGCTAACTTACGTTTAATTTCTAAAGGAATTTATCCTAAGTGATTTCTTTGGCTTTGGAATTGGGTTTTGAGACGTTACCAAGGTGTTATGGTTGACCCATTGCCTAAGGACGTCTAATCCCAGGTTGGCAAAAATTCGGGGTGTTACAGGGATTGTCTAAAACCATACAATCTGGAACCCTTGTTTGCTACAATCGATTAGTTGCCCGTTCTTGATTTCGGTGGGCCATGTCAACTCGAACAAACTCGCAACTTCCTTGCTGCATGTCACTCACCCATATCTGATCCTCCTTCTATCATGGTCTCTCTGGATGGTGATGATGTGCTAATCACTCCTGCTATAATGGCAAATATCTTCGGACTGACAATGGCACCAGAGGGTCTCCCTGAAATGGACCTCGAAAATGTTGAAATTCGGTCCATGATAACTAAATACCTATATCATGGTAGAGACATCCCTTGGTATCAAGGGAATGCATTGAAATCTAGGTGCATGGAAACATGATTTTGGGCTTTACACGATATCTTCACCACAAATATATATCCTAGAAGTACCAACCAGTCTGATCTCACAGGTTTTATGACCATGCTAGTGTACTCAATCACCAAAGGGATAAAGATCTGTCTTCCAACTCTGCTTGTCCACTAGTTGGTATACACCATTCATACATCCAGGAACCTTCACCTGCCCTATCCCTGGATCATAAACATGATATGTAATGCCATCGGCTTCCCAAAGACCAATGATCCAGTACTTCCCCTCCAAGTCTTCAATAAAAGCAACATTCACAAAATGGACTTGAAGTTCCATAAGTACTCTGAGGACCCAGAGGAAGTCATTCAAGAAGAAGGAACAGGAGGAGAAGGTGATGTTCCCGATGAAGGAGCTGAGGCAGCTGGAGATGAAGCTCCTGGGCCCCATCAAGCACCATCCACATCAGGGCCTGGGCATGCTAAGAGATTTAAGCTCCATCAGGATCGGATTGGAACGATTCAGCGGGATGTTTCCCAGCTCAAGGGATCGGTGGGTGGAATCAGTGAAAGGCTTACCATCTTGGAACGCCTAGTGAATAGAGTGCAGCAGACTGTGCAACAGTCGGTTGAGCTATTCACCTATCATCGAGACAATACGGCGTCATATTCTTCAGCTCCATGAGCACTGGTCGCTGGATACTCTCACATACACTTCACTCTTATTTCTCCATATGAACATTAATATATTTTTGGATGTTCTTCGCTCTCATAAGTATATGTGATGCTTCACTAACCTGCACAGTCTAAAACAATTTTTTTTTTTTTTTTTTGTGTGTTGTTCATGAATGGGCTAAAAACGATTGTTTGATTTTGGTTGCCCATGAATGGGCTTGGTAGTTTTGTTGGGATAACTATTGATCTACTGCCAAACTTGGCCAGTATATATATGTATTTGGATATTGTTGAATGTGGCTGGGTATAATTCTATTTTTACTGTCATAATAAGGTTTTAAGATCCCCTGCTTTATCTAGTTCCCGCTATGGGATGCATGTGATATTTTTGATGATTATTTTATCACTGCTCTATTTGATCTGTTATGCATCCACACTTTCTAAAAATGATGTATGCTTAAACTGATTTAATCATTATCCATCTATATATGTATGTTCACTGAATGTTGGTTCTCCCAAGTTGCTTTAACTTCAGTAAATATCTACTATAATGCAAATTTTATCAATGACTGACTAAAAGGGGGAGAACAACTCAAACACCCCGTCAGGAAATGTATATCTGCTTGAGTATGGTGTTGCAGGTGTTAGGGGGAGCAGCTGCACCAAGATAGGGGGAGTTTGCAGATAAGGGGAAAACAACTTCTAAATCCTTCTGAATGATTATGTGTGCGCTTACTAGAGTAAAGTTGTAAAATTGTGTAAAGTTTATGTACACACAATTTAGTATATCAGTATAGAAGCTGGTCTAGGGAGTTTTGGTATTTTATCACGTAATTGACAAAGGGGGAGATTGAAAGTGCCCTGGTTTGTCAATTAGAATGAATGTTGAGTTAGCCAGACTGCAGAGCCTCATAGGAAGATTAATTTAAAGTGTCTGCCTCAACCAGATGTGTGCAAACTCACCACAAGTAAATCTAAGCCTCACATCCCATGTCCCAAAACATCAGGTATTTAAACCCTTAAAATAAGTTAGAACATCATAGGGTTTTTAAGTTAAGAAAACTTTTTCGAAATAAAAAAATCTCTAAGTTTTCTTGCTTTGTCGATTTTATCGATACACATCTCGATATGATCGACCTGTTCTGTCGAAATCCTCGATGATAAATCGATTCCATCGGAATGAGGACAAAAGTGTCCAGAAACCATATATATCTCTGGACTGATTTATCTATGTATCGATATACCTATCGATATCATTAATATTTGAATCTCGAGTCCATCGAAGGTGACTCAATAATATCGACAGGCAGATCTCCAGTGCCCCTATTTTTTAAAAAAAATATCATATATACATCGATATATCGAAGCTCTCCTCGATACCATCGAAGTTCAAATCTCGATGACATCAAAAGGCTCTCGATGATATCAGTCATGGGTGCAAAAATTTTCAGCAAAATATTCCAGGATAGTTTATCTATGATCGAGGGTCACTCGATAGAATCAATATTCAAATATCAATGATATTGGTACGGTCTCGATGACATCAAATAGGGACAGAAACTGTCCAGTAAGCTTAAATAAAAATCCCTTGGATTTAACGATGCCTTGACATAGCTATCGATATCATCGACATTCAAATTCTGATGATATCAAAGGTCCCTCGATCATTCTTGTAAACTTGAAATATTTTAAAGTAAGTCTCTCTCATTTTTAAATGTCGAGGAATCAAACATCACATCGATGAAATCGGAGTTTGAAATTCGATGACATCGACACGTGTTTCGATTCCATCGACGAGATGGTAATAGGTTTCAAAAGCATATGAAATTTGAGTTTGTGTCATTGAGCTGACCATCGATGCGATCGAGAGTATACGCTCAATGATATTGAACCCGTTCGATGATATCGAACTCTATCATAAATGTGACCGTTTTATATCCATTGGAACCTTTTTCTTATATAAAGAGGACTTGTCTATTATTGCTGGTAGAGAAAGAAGAGAGTGCTTTTAAGTATTTTACTTTAAATCATATACCCAAAGCCCTTTCTCTCATGGGAGTTCATCCTCCAATCCACCCTCATCATTGATATTCAATAGAGTGGATTGGGGAATGAACTTTTGCATTCAAGAATCCTTTAACTACTACCTTAATGGTAAATCATTAAGTTGGGATGCCTTAAATGCATAGATGATTTGAATCACTCTATCTCCTTTATAGGAAAATATTTGAGAATAGGTTCCATCATAACCTTGACCCAACCCGTTGTCATGCATTGGTATATCTTCTGAGTTGCGGTTCAAGGGAGCAGAAGACTCTTCATCAACGAAGGAGGAGATATTCAACAACGAGCTAAAGAGGGACTCATCTACTTATTTATAAGTTATCAGAGTCCAGAGGACCCTTTGATCATTCCTTTGTAGGATTGGGTATAAGGTGTTTCTCACCCTTGCAAGTCCTCTAGAAGGCCTCTGGTGGGAGTGTACATAGTGGGTGCGTTTTATTGACCCTTACTCTGCGGAGAGCATAAACAATTAGGGTCTTGTGGAAGATCCTTGGCTAGTGTGCCTAAAAGTCAGTGCGTTATGTTGACCCTTACTCGTGAGAGCATAAACAATGACGTTCCTTATGTAGATCATTGGCCAGTGTGCCTAAACTGGGTGCTATGTGTTGACCCTTACTCAGGGAGCATAAACAGTCAGCCTAGGTGTAGGTTGTAAAGGTTGAAGGTGAACCTGATTTAAAACCTTAAGTTTGAGGTGAACCACTGTAAAACCTCCTTAGTGAAATTCGGTACACTCAAGGGTTGAGTGCGGTTACTAGGAGTGAAGTAGACAAGTAGTCGAACTACTATAAAAATGATTATGTTTGAGATTACTATTCTTTTGTTTGTGTGATTTACTTTAATATTTTGATGTCTGAATATATGAGATTACACCTCACACACATGCACAGTCATATCCATCATAAACTAGTTTGCATATTGTTCACTTCTTAAATAGTTTATGATTTGATCCTCTATCGGGCTTGTTGTTAAGATTAGTATAATAAGATTTTTAATAAACCATAAAAACTTTAAAAAGTCCTATTCACCCCCTTTAGGATATATTGGCTTATTCCTACTTCAACTAAAGCGGTCTTTACCGCTATTTCAAAGTACCCATAGTTACACATATCTTCAAGTTGTTTACGAGTGCGTATACCAGTGAGAGGGTTTTCATGGATTTGATTAGTTGGATAGTCTTTAACTATTCTCAGTTCTGTGTTATTTTGAATTGATGAAGAGTCAGGTTTATCAATTAAAAGAACTTCATCATTTTATGAACTTGAAGTATTCAAGTGATCGTCTATAACCACATTAATGGACTCTTGAATTACACCAATCCTTTTGTTAAGAACCTAATACGCTCGACTATTTAGAGCATACCTTAAAAATATCCCTTCATCACTTTTGGTGTCAAATTTTCTAAGATTTTCACGGTCACATAAAATATAGCACTTGCTGCCCAAAACTCGAAAGTATTTGATAGTAGGCTTCTTATCAAACCACATTTCATAAGCTATTTTACCATTTGATTTTCTAGTATAAATGAGGTTAATTATATAACAAGAATTATTTACGGCTTCGGCCCAAAGGTTTTTAGGAAGCTTCATACTTTTTAGTATAACATTTTTCATTTCTTGAAGCACTTTATTTTTTCTTTCTACTACACCATTTTGTTGTGGTGTTTTAGGTGCAAAAAATTCATGTGATATTCCCTGATCACTGTAAAATTTCTCAAAACCGCTATTTTCAAATTCTAAACCATGATCACTATAGATCTTAGACACTTGTGATTCTTTTTCTATTTGGACACGTTTAAGTATCCTTTTTACTTCATCGAGAGTTTCTGACTTGTCTCTTAAAAATACTACGCAGGTGTATCTGGTAAAGTCATTAACAATTACCAGAATATACTTCTTGCCATCTCAACTATTCGTTCTAGTTGGTCTAATGAGATTCATGTGGAGAAGTTCAAGTGGTTTAGATGTGGCATTGGAGTTCACCTTTTTGTGAGTACTCCTTATTTGTTTGCCAATCTGGCATTCGTCACATATTTTATCAATTTTTTATATTTTAGGTAAACCTCTTACCAACTCTCTTTTACTCAATCTATATAAGTTGCGGTAGTGTACATGTTCGAGGCATTTATGCCATAATTTAGTTTCATTAGTATGGACCATGTAACACGATAGATTAGATGAGCTTGAATCACTCACAATGTAGAAGTTTTCAAAAGTTCTGCGACCAGTTAATATTACAGAATCATTTTTATTTAAAATTTCACACCCTTGGTTAGTAAATTTTATACTATGATTATTATCGCATATTTGAGAGATACTTAGTAAATTATGTTCTAACCCTTCAACGTATAAAATATTCTCAAATAAAGGGAGGTTAAAAAGCTGAACTGTACCCCGGCCAATAATTCTGCAGTTGCTACCATCATCGAATATGACTAAACCATTAATCATGTCTTTAAGATTGGTGAACAGACCCTTATTGCCTGTCATATGTCTGGAGTATACACTGTCTAGGTACCACTTTGAATGGCTCGAAGCTTTGAAAGCGGTGTAGGCAACCAAACATGTAACCTTAGGTACCCATTTCATTACAGTTTTGAGTTTAGGAGTAAAGTTGGTTTTCTTATATTTATAATTATTATAAGACCGACCCACTGAGTTAGATTTTAAGAGCTCCTGAAGTAAATCAATAATTTTCTTTGCTAAAGGATTACAATTCTGATTTTTATAATTGATATGGTTGTTTTTAGGTTTTAAATTTTGAAAGTCTTAGCATTTTTAGAATAATTTTGATTCAGACTTTTCTCTTTTGAGTTAGAAGACTCTTCTTTCATAAATTTAGGTGGAGTATTCTTATGTTTGGGAGGAATACTTTTATCGTAGCCCAATCCAGATCAATCGCCAAATTTTCTAGATCCGAATAATAGTTTTTCTAACTTATAATCACATTGGGCATACCTCCAAGTGTCTTTTAAACTCAAAAGTGAAAAGACTTCTAGTTTTAACTTTTCATTTTCAGATTTTAGATTTTCAACTTGGTAGGTTTTAAAATCTAAGTCGCACTTAGTTTTTTCAAAGCAGTCTGAAATTTGAGATTATTCTAAGACTAGATTATCAAAAATAATAATTAAGTTTTGAAAACTTTTTTTTTCTGAAGTTTTAGTTTTACAGCAATTTTGCAACTTTCCTTGTCTAGGGCATTATAAGCATCTTGAAGATCTTCTTCATTTTCATGATCATTATTCAGATTTTCTTCACTAGTTGAATCATCATTATCCGAAAAAGTGAACTTAGCTAGAGTCATAAGGGCTTTAATTTCATTACTCGACTCGGTTTCAGAATCTTCCGACTCATAAGAGGCTTCAGAGCAGGAAGATTCATCCTAAGTACCCAACATTCTTTTCCTTTTAGGTTTGTCCTTTTTAGGACATTTGTTTGCTAGATATGCCCATATTCATGGTAGTTGTAACATTGACTGTCTTTTAAAGATTTCTAGGTTTTAGATTTAGATTTTTTCCTTTCATTAGGTTTTTACAAATCAACCCTCTTTTTGCTTTTGAAAATCTTATAAAAATTTTTAGCTAAAAGGGCCATATTATCTTCAGAATTTTCAAATCAAAATTATTACTATTTTCTTGAGAAATACTTTTAGAAGATTTAAGGGTGATAAATTTACCTTAAGAGCTTTAAAGTTTAACTTATAGGTCTGTAAGGAACCAACTAATTCTTCTACCCTCATATTATCTATATCACGAAATTCCTAGATCACAGTCACCTTTGAATTGAACCATTCAGGCAGTGATCGTAGTATCTTTACACAAACTTTACTTTCTAAGATTCTATCACCGAGAGTCCACATAGAGTTGACAATGTCATTCAATCTTATATAGAAGTCCATGAAAATTTCACTTTTTTCCATATGAATTTCCTCAAATTTGGTTGTGAGGATTTGGACTTTAGATTTCTTGACAATTGTTGTTCCCTCGTGTGTCATTTTCAAAACATCTCAGGCTTGCTTTGCAATATCACAAGATATAATTCTCTTGAATTCATCCGGTGATAGTGCGCAAGTAATAGCATTTAGAGCCTTTGCATTGGCACTACTTTCACTTTTCTGAAGACTGGTCCAAGTAAAATAAGGTGATATTTTTACAGTTATAGATCCATCAGTACCAGTCACTTCAGTGGTAGGAGAGGTCCAATTGGTCACTGTGGCTTGCCACACACTCTCATCCATGAATTTTAAGAAAATTTACATTTTGGCTTTCCAATAGGTATAATTGGAGCCATAAAATGGTGGAGGCCTAGTGGCTAAAAGGCTATCAAAATTTGACATCTCAAAAAGCTCAAATCGATTAGCTTAGGAAATTAATCCAAAAAATAATTAATGCTAGTTATTATGCTCTGATACCACTTGAAAAGGCCGAGCTAAGTGTCTTAGAGGGGGAGTGAATAGGACTATGCCAAATTAAAAATTAAATGTAGAATTTAATTAAATATAAATAAAGATAACACTTAAACAATCGCACAATGTAGAAATGAATAACAACCTCAAATGTACAAGTATTGAGAGGTTGATACAAATATTGTTCTAAGGATAACCTTATACCAAAAACCAATGGCTTATAGTAGGACAACCTGATTCCTAGAACGGTTTGTGTATTAAAATCCCAAACTAATACAGGGAAATAAAGAATAAAATAGTAAAAAAAATAACTAAGTTATTACAGCATTCCCACACTTCCATAAAAAGATTACAACATTCTCCACAAATACAAATTACAACATCCACACGATGTCACAATAAAATAATCACCACAAGACCAGAAATTATAGTGGTTCTCTTGTGTGTACACCAATTGTTTAGAAAAAAAGCCACATAACTACTCCACTCCAATATCCTCACACAGTGGATATCGGCGTTCACTATGAAATAGGTTTTTCAAGGTTCAACTAAAACCTTTACAATTATGTCTTTCAAGTAGGCTTACAAATTTCAAAAACCCCACACTCTGAGTTTTCTGGATCACCTCAAACAAACCAAAAAGAAAAAGATTTTTTTGGCACAATCTCAAAGAAACCAAACGAATAGATTTACTGAATTGTAAAATACTTATTTGGATATTCTCCTTTGATGTAGCCTGGTAAAACCAATTCAGAGTAGAAGTTTAGTGTACATGTTCAATGTTCACACTCACTTATGAAATGGTTCTAAGTTCTAAATGATTTTTTTGATTAAAACACTTTGGGCTAGCTTGATTTGATTTTGATTTCAAGAAATGGAAAAACTTCAATCCCTTCTTCAAATAAGATTGAAATGTAGAATACAAAATTAAATGCAAAAAACCTAATTAAAGAGAATATTAAATGAGCACTAAATAGCTTAAGAATATCACTAAATTATCTCTCAGAGTGGTTTCTTGATTTTACTAGAATTGAATATCAAACTCTGAAAATCTTGCTCTATTTATAAGTGCAGAAACTTCTTATTCGACTGGCACAAAGGTCAGCTAGACTGGTCGAAGGACCAACAAACTTTTAAAAATTTGGGCATGATAAGATTAGGCCGTTCCACGACTGGTCGAAGGGCCTGCACGACCGGTCGTGGAGGCCAGTCGAGTGGCCTCCACGACCGGTCAAGCCCTGCCCACGACTGGTCGTGTGGGACCTAATTTAGTTGTTGGACTTTGAGTTGAGCCTACTCGACTGGTGAGCACTCTTCACTCGACTGGTCGAGGGAATAACAAAAAATCTCAAAAATTAGTAACAAGTCTAGGACTGGCGAGGAATTTCTTGGACTGGTCGAGCCAGTACTAGGACTAGTCGAACATACTCCAAGACTAGTCAAGAAACAGTCTATACACTTATGTAATGACCCAATTAAAGTATGCAATCAACAATGACCTAACCTATGGTCAATCTAGGGTCATTCATACCTTATAAGTGATGTTTGAACATTTAAAACATCTTTTTCTTCAGTTGATTGTTGATCCTGAAGTACACGAAGCTTAATAACTTGACGTGCTTTGAATCTTGAACGTGAAGTTCCATTAAAGCTTGAACTTGTGACACTTTGAAGCTTGAATTTGTAGCTTAAACTTGAAGTACTTCAGTTGTATTTCACTTCGAGCTTTAAGTACCAAAGAGAGTATATTGTCTTGACTTAGATGAAGCTTTAAAAGCTTGAACTATCAATTGATGTTGTACTTGAACTCTTATACTTGTGGTGCTTAAATCTTGAAATGAATCATCTTGAACTTATACTTGAATCTTAAAATGGAACTTCTTGAACTTGAAGACGAACTAAATAAAATACAGATTCTAAGAGGTTTTGGTAAAAAATTTGACAATCATAGGAGTTAGAAAACATAGCACTTACAAGGTCAGTGAGGTATGGTGAATTTTTTATGTCATCGAGGTACTTTCGATGCCATTGAGTACCTTTCGATGCTATCAAATCCTTGTTCGATCAGACCTTCGATGCCATCGAAATTTGAATTTCGATGTCATCGAATTATCGTTGATGCAATCAAATATATTAGATTTTCTTATAAAGCTCGTTGGGTAATCTGGTCCTTATATCGATGCAATCGAATGAGCTTTGATGCCATCGATAACTTACTCTCAATGACATCAATGGAAGTTCGATTACATCGAGGAGCACTTAGAGTATTTCAATCATGGAGGAAGTAAGCCCATGGTCGATATAATTGAAGTTAGATCTGAAAGGGCCTAGCTATATGCCCTAGAGGTGGGGTGAATAGGGCAATGCCAAATAAAACTAATAACAGTGGAATAATAAAAGAAATAAAGTACAATGCTGAATTTAAAGTAATCTCAATAGCCTAAAATAAAGAGATTGATACTTTATCAGTTCTAAGGACAACCTTACACCAAAAACCAAAGGTTTAAGGTAGGACAACCTTAATTCTAAAACGTCCTTTGTATCACAAACCAATGAGGAATAAAAAGTAAGGAAATCAAAATAACTTGCAGAAATAAATCGTAAGTTATTACAACATTCATCCACACTTGCTTGAAATAAAATGATTACAACATTCATCCACAAACACAAACCACAAAACTGAATGAATAAAGGAATGAAAGAATAAAGCACATCCACAACATAACGATATATAGTGGTTCGCCTGTGTGTACACCAACTGTTATCCAACAGCCACACAGAATGCTACTCCACTCCTAATATCCTCACACAGGGGATATTAGCATGCACTATCAAAATAGGTTTCACAGGTTCACCTAAAACCTTCACAATTGTGTCTTTGATCTTGGGCTTACACAATCCAAAAACCCACACTATCTGAGTTTTCTGGCTCTCCTCAGATAACCAATACAATGAGATTTTTCTGGCAAATCTCAAACAAAACTAAAGAAAGTAAATTACAAAAATGTAAAATACCTGAATCACCTTTTGAAGTAGCCTGGTAGAACCAATCGGAGTAGAAGTTCGATTCAACGTTCAAAGTCCAATACTCACTTTAAGAATGGTTCTAAGTCTAATTGATTTTAAATCAAAAGGGCTAGTTCTATTTGATTTTGAATCCAAGAAGAAGGAATATCAGAAATTTCCCTTTTCTAATGAGATTGGAATGTATATCAAAATTAAATAAAAAATAAGCTAGCAAAAGGAATATTAAATAAGCACAAAGTAGCTTAAAATAAACACAAACTTATCTCAGAGTATAGCTTAAAGAATGCTTGAATAGAGTTGAATTGAATTGCTAAAACTCTGAAGTTCGTGCTCTATTTATAGCCTGAAAAATCCTGTCTACGACTGGTCTTAGGATCCTAGGACTGGTCGTAGCTTCAAAGATTTTCAAAGATTTCCGTGGGATAAGGATTTGTTGTTCCACGATCGGTCCTGGATAGCCTACGACCGGTCGTGGGCCGCCTATAACTGGTCATGGGTCACCTACGACCGGTCGTAGGACCCCCAGTTTAGTTGCTGAAGTTTGAGTCGTAGGGCTAAGACCGGTCGAATGATGAGTCGTATAACTCACAGGATTGATCGTAGGATGTCCAGGACTGGTCGTAAGATGACCAGAAAGATCCAAAAATCTTCAACAACCTAGGACTGGTCCTGACTAGTCGTAGCAGAGCTAGGACTGGTCTTGAAGTCCCTATGATTGGTTTTAAAATAGCCCAAACAAGCATATTAAAATATATGAATTATGTATCCAGAATGACCTACAGTAAAGCCCATCCTAAGGTCAATCTAAGGTCAAACAAACCTTAAAAGTGAGATGGACATTGCAAGTCTATACACTCAGATGACCCTTAAGAGAAGCTCGAGAATATACAAATCTTGTAGTAGGCCTTCTTGAGCTTGATCTTGACTTGACACAGTCTTCTACTATACTTGAACTTGATTGTATCTTGAGCATGCATACTTGAAAACTTCTATTCTTGAATTCTTCATCCATGGCTTGAAACGTTCTTCATTTAAGTTCTTATCTTGCAATGCGATGTCTTGATTGCAATAAATAGTCTCAAACATGAAACACAAGATATACAAGACATAGATATAGGTTTTGGCAAGACAAAATTTGAAAACCAAAGGGATGTGAAATCATAGCACTTACAATCTCTCCCTTTTTCAAATTTGTGACAAAACACATAGCATAAAGAATAAGAAGGAATCATGAGCCATAAAATCATAAATTACTCTACTCCTCCTGAGTAATACAAATACTGCTCATGTAACCAATACTCTACTCCCCCTGAGTAATACAAATACTGCTCCTGTAACCAATCAATAACATCAATACAACATATTCTCATCCACATATCCTTCTCAATTAATCAATCCAAATCAATTCAAATTAATTACTCCCCATTTCCACACTACTCCCCTTTACCATACTACTCCCCCTTTTTGTCACAAAATGATAAGGAAAAATCACAATAGGAAAGAGAACAACAACATATAGAGTAATAAAAAGCAGATAATGAGAAAAAAATATGGAAGGACATAGCATATTTCAAAATATAAACCAGAAACATGAAGCCATTATCAATCCATAATACAATATCCAAAAGATAATACAATATAAAAGATAATGTTATACTATCCAGAAGACAATTTGCCTAATCAGATCCAGAGGAAGGAGCAGGGATAGTCGAATCAATCTAGTGTAAGCCTCTATTGATGCGACGAAGATATTTTCGCATGTACTTAAATTATAAATCGTGGGCTATACTCATGTTATCAACCTTCTCCTCCAATGCACGAAGGCGTACATCATGACTAGATGGATCGTAATCAGGATCATTTGGCGAATCAGATTCAATCTCATCAAATATCTCATCTATATTAACATCCTATTGAGGAAGATCTCCAGCTTTCCCTTCATTTCTGGCTTCACCACCATCACCACCAACACCACCTTCATCAACTTTGCCAGGAAGTAAATCCAACTTCATCTTATTAAGATTGGAATTGTTGAAAATAAGATGATGAATTTGTGCCTCATTAATAGGTTTATCGACAAGCATGTGAGTGGCTAAAACAGCCATAAGATAACCAAACGGAATATCACTATGACCCGGATGGAGACGAAACTGTATAATGAAATAACAAATCAAAGAAGGAAGACAGACCATGGTACTAGAAGCAATAGAATGCAACACATGAACCATGAAAGAAGTCAACTCGGTTTTATTACCAGACCGAGGATACACATTGAAAATGAAGAAACGATGTAACACTCTGTATCTAGGCATCAATTTTGCATAGATCTCTTGTTAACATGCATTTTTTCGATTCAGATGGTTTGTCGTATAAAGTATGAATCGGTATACCTTCATTATTAACAGGTATATCCATAATACCTGATATCAAATGACGGTCTACTTCAAATTTTCCTTCTCTAGTATCAATTGAAAATGTTAAATTATCAAGAGAAAATTCTGAGATGCATGCTACCATTAATTGGGCAATGGACTGGTATGCAGGCCCGCCCCAAAGTAAAATGTTAATCCAGCCAACAGATTCAAGGAGAGGGATAATACCATATGGAGCAATGTGACTGAGATCAGCGGTATGCTCAACGATAATTTTACGGACACGTAAATCTCGTACATCTTGAGAATCATCTTCGGGTGACCGAATGTGCCGTTTAGTTATCGGTGTAGATCTAGATGAAGATGGACCACGGGATGTTTTCTTCTTTCCTCTAGTATCCATATTCAAAAAGATATACAAAGAGCAAGAGAAATGCATAAAAGAAAGGATGGGTTTTCTCTAGATCAGTAAATTGAGAAGAAACCCTTGAAAAACCCAACAAGAGATGAAATCTAACTACACAATGATCAAATCAAAGCATAGAGAGCGTGAATCTTCAAGAAAAATGATGAAATAGGACTCACCTTGAAGAAAAATAAGAAATCCTATGACCGGTCGAGTCACGACTCGTCGTAGGTCGGAGTGAAAATGAAGAAGAAGGGGATTTTCCCAAATTATATCATGTTCACGAGCACCACGACCGGTCGAGTGCGGTGCATAACTGGTCGTATCACGACTGGTCGTGTACAGCCACGACCAATCGAGTGTCGACTAAAAATACATTTTTTAATGAAAAAAATAAAATTTAAACACAAATAATACACTATGGTACATGTGAGGAAGTATACTCAATGTAAAATGCACATACCAAGATCAAATTTCAATTTATTAAACCTACTTTTGTCGAGCGGTTTAGTAAATATATCAACAAGTTGATTTTCGGTTGATATATATTCCAAAGAAATAACTTTTTCTTCAACCAACTCACGAATATAATGATACCTAATTTCAATGTGCTTAGTACGTGAATGCTGGATTAAATTTTTAGAAATATTTATAGCACTGGAATTATCACAATGTAAGATCATTGAATCTTAAATAATTCCATAATCGCTTAACATGTGTTTCATCCAAACTAATTGTGTACATGCATATCCAGCTGCAATATACTCAGCCTCAGCAGTGGAGAGTGATATTGAGCTTTGCTTCTTACTGAACCAAGAAACTAAGCAATTTCTAATGTAAAAACAACTACCACTGGTTGATTTTCTATCATCGATATTATCGGCCCAATCAGCATCTGAGTACCCGGCTAATTGAACACTAGTATCAAAAGGGTACCATAAACCCAGATTTATAGTACTTGCGACATATCTAATAATCCGTTTAACAACAGTAAGATGTGATTCCTTAGGATTAGACTGATATCTTGTACAAATTCCAACACTTAACGCAATATCAGGTCTACTTGCAGTAAGATACAACAAACTACCAATCATACTACGATATAGTTTAGGATCAAAATCTTTACCTGTAGAGTCTTTTGAGAGTCTTAACGTTGTACTCATAGGAGTATCAAAGTTCTTACTATTCTCAAATCCAAACCTTTTAACCAAGTTTGAAGCATATTTGGTCTGGGAAATGAAAATTCCATCAGGTTGTTGTTTTACTTGCAACCCTAGAAAATAGTTTAGTTCGCAAACCATGCTCATTTCGAACCTTGATTTCATTAACTCTGCAAACTCAATAGACATGTTAGAGCAAGTTGATCCATAAATAATATCATCAACATAAATTTGAACAATCAAAATATCATTGTTATGCTTCTTAACAAAGAGCGTCTTATCGACACTACCTACTAGAAAGCTAGACTAAGTAAGAATTTAGTCAATTTCTCAGACCATGCCCTGGGCGCTTGTTTTAGACCATAGAGAGCCTTTTTGAGACGAAATACATGGTCAGATAACTTGGGATCTTCAAACCCTGATGGTTGTTTAACATACACTTCTTCATGTAAATCTCCATTCAAGAAGGCGCTCTTTACATCCATCTAATAAATCTTAAATTTTCTAAAGCATGCGATGGAAATAAAAAGTCTGATTGATTCAAGACGAGCGACTGGAGCAAAGGTTTCATCGTAATCGATGCCTTCAATCTGAGTGTAACCTTGTACAACCAGTCTAGCCTTGTTTCGAATTATATTTTCAAGCTCATCAGACTTATTTTTAAAGATCCATTTTGTTCCAATAATGTGTTTATCTTTAGGTCTAGGAATAAGATACCAAACATCATTACGAACAAATTGATTAAGTTCATCCTGCATAGTAACAATCCAATTTTTGTCAGAAAGTGCTTCTTTCACGTTGACCGGTTCTATTTGTGATGTAAAACAGACATAATTACATATGTTCTCAAGTTGTTTGCGAGTACGAACTCCAGTGAGAGGATTTCCAAGTATTTGATTGGTTGGATGATCTTTGACAGTCCTTGGTTCAGATTCTTTTTGACTTGATGAGGTATCTTAATTGTCGATAATAAGAGCTTCATCATCATCTGAACTTGGGGCTGGTGTATTCAAATGATCATCAATGAGCACATTGATGGACTCTTGAATCACACCAGTTCTCTTATTTAGAACCCTATAAACTCAACTGTTCAAAGAATAACCAAGAAAAATACCTTCATCACTTTTCGTATCAAACTTCTCTAAATTTTCACGATCATGTAAAATATAACACTTGCTACCAAAAATCCGAAAGTATTTGACAGTAGGTTTCTATTCAAACCATAATTCATAAGCAGTCTTATTATCAGATTTACTGGTATAAACCCAATTAATAATATAACATGCGGTATTAACTGCTTCAGCCCAAAGATTTCTAGAGAGCTTCATGCTATTCACCATAACATTAGCCATATCCTGAAGCACTCTATTTTTTCTTTCAACTATACCATTTTTTTACGGTGTTTTGGGCCCAGAGAATTCATGTGACATTCCCTGATTGCTACAGAATTTCTCAAAACTACTGTTTTCGAATTCGGATCCATGATCACTACGGATCTTACTAACATGACAACCTTTCTCATTTTGGATTCATTTGATGACCTTTTTTACTTCATCCAGGGTTTCAGTTTTATCTTTTAAGAACGATACCCAAGTGAATCTGGTATAGTCATCTACGATAACCAAGATGTATTTTTTTCCTCCTCGACTCTCCGTTCTGGTTGGTCCAATAAGATCCATATGGAGAAGCTCGAGTGGTCTAGATGTGGTATTGGAGTTCACTTTCTTGTGAGAGCTCCTAGTCTGTTTGCTCAACTGGCATTCACCACATATTTTGTCTACTTTTTACAATTTGGGTAGACCTCTAATTAGTTCTCTTTTGCTCAATCTAAATAAGTTCCGATATTGTACATGTCCAAGGCGTTTATGCCATAATTCAGTCTCATCGGTATGGACCATGTAACATGATTGAGTAGATGAGCTTGCATCACTAACGATGTAGCAGTTTTCAGAAGTTCTGAGACCAGTTAATATAACAGAACCCTTTTTATTAAGAATCTCACAACCTTGATTAGAAAACTTCACACTATGGTTGTTATCGCATATCTAAGAAATCCTAAGTAGGTTGTGTTTCAAGCCCTCAACATACAAAACATTCTTAAATAAGGGAAGGTTATAAAGCTGAACCGTACCTTGGCCATTGATCTTACAATTGCTTCCTTCGCTAAAAGTGACTGATTCGTCAGTCATATCTTTTAGATCGGTGGATAAAGCTTTGTCACCTGTCATATGCCTAGAGAAACCACTATCTAGGTACCACTTTGAATGGCTTGTAGCTTTGAAAGTAGTGTGGGCAACCAAGCAGGCAACTTTAAGAACCCATTTCAAAACTGTTTTGGGTTTAGGAGTATAGATGGTCTTTTTCTGTCTGTTGTTATAGGAGAGACCTATAGAGTTATACTTTAATAGCTCCTTGAGAAGATCAATTATTTTTTCAGCCAAAAGATTTCGGTTTTGAATATTAAAGTTGACATGGCTACCTGTCGGTTTTTGAAAAGTCCTTGAATTTTTTGAAAAAACCTTGATAAGTATTCTTTTCTTTTGAGATTGAAGACTCTCCTTTTACAAATTTAGGAGCAATGTTCTTTTGTTTATGAGATGTATTCTTATCATAGCCCAACCTGGATCGATCGCCACATTTTCTTGATCCGGACAATAATTTTTCCAATTTAGGATCACCTTGGGCATATCTGCATGTGTCTTTCAAACTCAGAAGAGAAGCTACCTCATTTTTGAGTTTCTCATTTTCGGATCTCAAATCTTCAATTTTAGAGGTTTTGAAATCTAAATCACATTTGGTTTTTTCAAAAGAATCAGAAATATGAGACTTTTCTAAACCAAGAGACTCATAATCTTCCTTAAGCTTAGAACATTTTTCTTTTTGTAATTTAAGCTTGACGAAAATTTTACAACTCTCCTTATAAAGGGCATTATAAGCATCCTGAAGGCCATCTTCATTATCGCAATCACAATTCAGATTTTCTTCACTAGATATATCATCATTATCTGAAAAAGTGATCTTGGCTAGAGTCATAAGGGCTTTAACATCTTCGCCCGACTCGATTTCAGAATCTTCTGATTTAAAAGAGGATTCAGATTCAGACGATTCATCCCAAGTAGCCATCATGCTTTTCTTTTTTGATTTATCCTTTTTAGGACATTTGTTAGCTAAGTGCCCATACTCTTGACAGTTGTAACATTGACTATCTTTGAAGGATTTTTGAGTTCTAGGTTTAGATCGTCTCTTATCATTTGACTTTTGAAAATCAACTTTTTTCTTGCTTTTGAAAATTTTGTAAAACTTTTTTGCTAAAAGCGCCATATCATCTTCAGAATTTTCTAAATCCGAAGTGCTCTCTTATGAAACATTTTAGATGATTTGAGAGCAATTGATTTTCCTTTAGGAGCTTTAAAGGATAACTCATAGGTTTGAAGTGAACCAACTAGTTCCTCAACCCTCATGGTATCCGTATCACGAAGTTCCTGAATTGCGGCCACTTTAAAATTGAACCGTTCAGGAAGTGAGCGTAGTATCTTTGTACACACTTTACTTTCTGAGATTCTATCACCAAGACCCCACATTGATTTCACAATGTCATTCAATCTAGTATAGAAGTCCATAAACATCTCATTCTCCTCCATATGAATTTCTTCAAATTTAGTTGTGAGGAGTTGGACTTTAGATTTCTTGACAATAGATGTACCCTCATGTGTCATTTCTAATACATCCCATGCTTGTTTTGTATTTTCACAAGAGATGATTCTTTTGAATTCATCTGGTGATAATGCACAAGTGATTGCATTTAGTGCTTTTGCATTGGCACTACTTTCACTTTTCTGAAGTGTGGTCCAAAGAGAATAAGCCGTTACTTTCATTGATTTTGAACCATCGTCATTAGTAACTTCAGTGATAGGAGGGTTCCATTCATTCACTGTGGCCAGCCACACACTTTCATCTAAGGATTTGAGGAAGATCCTCATCCTAGATTTCCAATAAGCATAGTTTGTGCCATTAAAGGGTGGTGGCCTAGTGACTGATAGGCTATCAAAATTTGACATCTTAATATAGCTTAGATCGTTAGTTCAGGAAATAAATCAAATAAATAAACAATAAGCACGAGCTATTAGGCTCTGATACCACTTGAAAGGGCCTAACTATATGCCCTAGGGGGGGGGGGGGGGGGGGGGGGGGGGGGTGAATAGGGCAATGCCAAAAAAAACTAATAACAGCGGAATAATAAAAGAAATAAAGCACAATGCTGAATTTAAAGTAATCTCAATAGCCTAAAATAAAGAGAATGATACTTTATCAGTTCTAAGGACAACCTTACACCAAAAATCAAAGGTTTAAGGTAGGACAACCTTATTTCTTGAACGTCCTTTGTATCACAAACAAATGAGGAATAAAAAGTAAGGAAATCAAAATAACTTACAGAAATAAATCCTAAGTTATTACAACATTCATCCACACTTGCTTGAAATAAAATGATTACAACATTCATCCACAAACATAAACTATAAAACTGAATGAATAAAGGAATGAAAGAATAAAGCACATCCACAACACAACGATATATAGTGGTTCACCTGTGTGTACACCAACTGTTATCCAATAGCCACACAGAATGCTACTCCACTCCTAATATCCTCACACAGGGGATATTAGCATGCACTATCAAAATAGGTTTCACAGGTTCACCTAAAACCTTCATAATTGTGTCTTTGATCTCGGGTTTACACAATCCAAAAACCCACACTATCTGAGATTTTCTGGTTCTCCTCAGATAACCAATACAATGAGATTTTTCTGGCAAATCTCAAACAAAACTAAAGAAAGTAAATTATAAAAATGTAAAATACCTGAATCACCTTTTGAAGTAGCCTGGTAGAACCAATCGGAGTAGAAGTTCGATTCAACGTTCAAAGTCCAATACTCACTTTAAGAATGGTTCTAAGTCTAATTGATTTTAAATCAAAAGGGCTAGTTCTATTTGATTTTGAATCCAAGAAGAAGGAATATCAGAAATTTCCCTTTTCTAATGAGATTGGAATGTATATCAAAATTAAATAAAAAATAAGCTAGCAAAAGGAATATTAAATAAGCACAAAGTAGCTTAAAATAAACACAAACTTATCTCAGAGTATAGCTTAAAGAATGCTTGAATAGAGTTGAATTGAATTGCTAAAACTCTGAAGTTCATGCTCTATTTATAGCCTGAAAAATCCTGTCTACGACTGGTCTTAGGATCCTAGGACTGGTCGTAGCTTCAAAGATTTTCAAAGATTTTCATGGGATAAGGATTTGTTGTTCCACGATCGGTCCTGGATAGCCTACGACCGGTCGTGGGCCGCCTACGACTGGTCATGGGTCACCTACGACCGGTCGTAGGACCCCCAGTTTAGTTGCTGGAGTTTGAGTCGTAGGGCTAAGACCAGTCAAATGATGAGTCGTATAACTCACAGGATTGGTCGTAGGATGTCCAGGACTGGTCGTAAGACGACCAGAAAGATCCAAAAATCTTCAACAACCTAGGACTGGTCCTGACTAGTCGTAGCAGAGAGCTAGGACTGGTCTTAAAGTCCCTATGATTGGTTTTAAAACAGCCCAAACAAGCATATTAAAATATATGAATTATGTATCCCGAATGACCTACAGTAAAGCCCATCCTAAGGTCAATCTACGGTCAAACAAACCTTAAAAGTGAGATGGACATTGCAAGTCTATACACTCAGATGACCCTTAAGAGAAGCTCGAGAATATACAAATCTTGTAGTAGGCCTTCTTGAGCTTGATCTTGACTTGACACAGTCTTCTACTATACTTGAACTTGATTGTATCTTGAGCATGCATACTTGAAAACTTCTATTCTTGAATTCTTCATCCATGGCTTGAAACGTTCTTCATTTAAGTTCTTGTCTTGCAATGCGATGTCATGATTGCAATTAATAGTCTCAAACATGAAACACAAGATATACAAGACATAGATATAGGTTTTGGCACGACAAAATTTGACAACCAAAGGGATATGAAATCATAGCACTTACAGGATCAATGACATCGAGATTTGAATTTCGATGTCATCGATTTTAATTTAATGCAATCGACAATACCCAACTCTTGTTCAGTTTGTTGCTAGACTGTATGGGCTAGTTTTTTGATGCAATGAACTGTGTTCAATTCCATCGAAGTTATCATCGATTGCATATCGATTTAATTGTCAGGACATTGATTTTTCCTGTATGGTTCATTTTTTCCTCCAATGCTCAAAGTGCAAAAAACCAATCTTACCAGAAGATATTCAGAAGTAGTTTGTGGGTAAGTTAGGTTCTTTTCGGGGCATATACGTGTCAGGGTTTGTTTAGGTAGATGAAGCTTTTTTTACCTTTTAAGCACAATCGTATGCCTTCATCTTAATGAGTCTTGAATATGTTGTCTTCAATTTGGGTCTCACTTGATTGACAGACTTATCATTCACGTATATTGACTAATAGGGCACTTTCAGTATTGGGAAACCAACACCAATACGAATCTGATAGATACTTGCTTTACTACCATTACAAATATCTTGGTGAAGTCAATAACTTCTCTCTAAGTATGTCCCTTCACTACCAATCTTGCCTTGTATCTATCTTACTTCTTCTTAAAGCTTCGCTTACACTTGATTGCTCTACAGCCGACGGGAAGCTCCACCAGCTCCCTTGTCTCATTCTTGTACAAGGAGTTGATCTCATCATTCATCATTGCTTTCTAATTTTTAACATCTATCTCATCAAGAACTTCCTTAAAAGTAGACAGATCCCCCTCATCTGTAATGAGGGAAATGCGACATTTAAGTCATCCCTGTATCTCATCAGTAACCTGTGATCTCATGGTAGATTCCTTCTCACAGGTGGCTACTCCACCTACTCCTGTACCTATGTTTGTCTCAGTATCATCATGTGTCTCATCTCTGTCTAATTGAACATCCACAACTAACTTTTCGGCTTCCTTGTGCTCATCTTTATGGAACAAGAATCCTACGTCAAATTTGACATCACAACTAAGGATAATTTTCTTTATAGTCCTGATCGTATAGCCTATACCCATTCACACCATTACCATAGTTAACAAAGATGTACTTTTTAGCCATTTGGTTAAGCTTATTTCTCTCAACTAACGGTACGTGAGAGTAAGCATCACAACCAAATACACGCAGTCTATCTACTAACTACTCCATACTTCCTCTGAAATTTTACATTCAATGGCTATAGAAGGGGATCAATTCACCAAGTAATAAGTTATATTAATAGCCTCAGTCCACAATTCCTTACTCAGCCCGACATTACTGTTCAGGCATTGGTCCCTCTCTAAGAGAATCCAATTCATTCATTCAACCACACCATTTTATTTTGACATGTAGCATACTATGTTATGCCTTACAATCCATTCATATTTACAATAATTCTCTAGAAGTGAATTCCCCACCGTTATTTGTCATTAACACTTTTACATTTTACCCTTAATGTTTTTCCACCATCGCCTTCCACTATTTGAAGTTGGTGAAAATATGAGATTTATTTTTCATAAAATAAACCTACATTTTTCTAGAATATTCATCAATTAATATAACAAACCATGATGACCCTCCACCAGAAACCACGGGCGATGACCCTCATACAACAGAACGCACATAATCTTCATACCCCACTCCCTCATGTGGCCTAAGAGTGCATGCCACATACATGCACACGTCGAATCATCTATAGACACTGCAGCTTCACTTGATGAAATACTCCCGATTGACATATAAAGGTTTTTATTCCTCTGTGCCTTCATGACTATGAGTGCCCTCTTTGAAACTTTAAGGACATGATAAAAAATGATGATATCAGGAATATGTCTCACTTCGGTCAAGATACACTCCATGTTATCAAACATATTGATGCGCACTGTTTCAACACCAACCACTTTACAAGCATTATCATTGTCCAAAAACACTTGGCCACCCTCACACTCACTATAATTGGGGAACCAACTCCAATGAGGGGCCATGTGGTATGAAGCCTCCATATCCAAAATTCTTCGTCAAAGTGCCCGGATTTTGATGCATTCTGCACATCACTACCATTCGTTTCATCACTGGATTTCACAGTGTTAGCGTCCATGGAAAAACTATCCGAAGTCTCCTTTCTCGACTTATGATTCTAACAATTGTTCTTCATGTGCACTGAGATGTCACAATTCCATCTCTTCAACTTAACTTCACCCTTACCCTTGGATTTAGAGCTCGATCATGAAGATATACTGTCCCACTTAGAATTTCTCCACCTCATAACTAGTACATTTATAGAAACACCCACGTCACTGTGTTTCTTTCTCGTTGCCTTCGACTGAACGGCTGAGATAATGGACTCAACCGTAATGGTCGTTCTACCGATGCACAAAGAGTCATTGAACGACTCTACAATGCATGGAGAGAATTCAGTAATATATATGTCTAATCCTCATCTTTCATCATTTCTTCCACATCTACCAATTTGTAAATCAACTTTTTGAAGTTACTAATGTGGTCCTCGACTTCAGCCCCCTTTGATATTTGTAATTGAACAACTGTACTTTTAAGTACAAGTGATTCTCAAGAGATTTCTTTGCATAGATATTCTTTAATTTCACCATATACTAGTTGTAGTTTTCTCTCTCATAACATTATAGAGGTCCTCATTTGTTAAGCACAATTGGATAGAGGTTATAGCTTTCTTATCCATCTCGTTCCATTCCTCTTCTGTCATAGATTCCAGTTATTTTTCAAGGAGAACTTCATCTAATCCTTTCAAAACTAGGATACTATTCATCTTAACTTTCCATAGTTCAAAATTATTTTTACCAGAATATTTTTCTACATTGAATTTTTAGTTAGATGCCATTGACACCTTGCTTCTAGTTTCAATCTACTTCCCAATTTTATCTTTAATACCACTTATTGGAAATAACAGAAACACCTGGAGATGAATCAAGTAAAGTACACGCAATTGCACAACCAAGTCTGAATAAGAACAATCCAAATTTTATATGGAAAAACCCTTGAGGGAAAAAACCACGGCATAAAGCGACGAGTCATGCACTATGAAAGCAAAAGTTATAAGAGATACTAGCTTACTGATTCGAACAAGCCTCGAATCTCTTTCCAGAAGGCCTAGCTATTCCCTTAAACGCTTAAGAATGATTTTGAAATCCCTAATACACCTCTATCTCACCCAAATCCTGATTACACTTATTATATACAGTGTTACAACTAGAAAAGGAAACAACTTATGCACTTGCGTACTTCTGCACACATCTTCAATGGCATCAATTCCCCCATCGAGGATCTATCGATGGCATTAAACTCCTTCGATCCCATCAAGTAACAACACCAAAATGTTCCAACAACCAACATGGATTTTCCAAATTTTCTCGGCGGGATTGAGCATCTGTCAATGGCATTGACATCTGCTCGATGACATCGAGTGGTCTCTTAATGGCATCAATAGATCCTGTTACTGACGGATTTAAGATATCAACAACAGGATCAAACATATTCAAATGAAAATAATTCTACCACTGAAATATGTTTCCATCATGATCAATGGCACGACAAGCTCCACACCAAATGTAACTTTTACTAACTACAAGAATCTTCATACTTAATTTTAAAGATAAGGTAGAATGTACCTGATTTTAATATTGACGATTACTTGGGGAAGATGAATACTGTATGGATCTTCATCTCCTTCTTCTGTAGAACGGGTCATGGACTCGCTCATGACTAAGATGGAGTGAAGAAAAGAAGCCAAGAAAGATTGAATACACTCAACATAGTTCGATCAGTTGACAAATCTGATCGACAGGTCGAAATTCCACCAAAAAATCCAAATTACTTGTTGTCTGGTTTTTTCTAATTTAGACAGGTCGATAGATCTTGTCGAGAAGTCAAAATCCAATTCGACGCATTGACAAATTGGGTCGACAAGTCAAAAGTCATAGAATTTCTAATTTATGTCTTTGAAGACTTTTTTGTTGTTCAACCTGTCAACTCGACTCGTCGACGACAGGTCAACAGGAAGTGGAAATTTGCATATTTTTTTGAATTTATTTCCTTATTTGATTATGTTTTAGGGTTTGTTTAAGGTTATTTAAAGAGCTTTAAACTCGTTTTTATCATTCATTCATTCAATAAATAAATTCCTTAGAAAATTTCTTCCTTCTTCCCATGGAGTCAAGATCTTCTCTTGTGGATTCAAAAGAGCCTTGTGGATTCAAGATATTTATCGATTGAGGAAGATGGTGATCAACCTCATCACGTCATCTCCTATGTTAGTGGCATCAGAGCGAGGAACCCCCTCAGATTAATGGAAACTAATGACGGAATGGACTAAAATCTTGTGGGCGATTATCCAGGGATTCATTACTTATTAGAAAGAATGGAAGCTTTTCATTGGGATAGTTAGTTAACCATGCAAGGACTGCAAGGGTCCTTACTTAACCTTTGACTTGGCTCCCCTATGATGGGTCCTACGCAAGATTCAACACTGGCCAAAGAAAAGGAACCAATCGGATGGCGTCCTCAACCTCCTCCAACCACGAGTCTTGACACATGGAGCAGTCTTTCTGGACCCCAAAGAACATCAATCACTGTTATCAATCCTGGGAGCATCCCAAAGCTCAGTGGTCAGTCACGGCCTGACCACTGCTATCAATATGGCCAACTAATGCACTTATCAAACACTTTCCCTCAGTGAAAAGTGCAAACCTCACCATTAATGATGGTGGAGCTAAGAACACAGTAGAAGATCTGGAAGATGATGAGTTATGACATGTTATGGATGAAAAAGCTGATGAAGTCGATTGGGTTCCGTAATATCATGGTGAGTCGCTAGTCATGAGACGGCTACTATATGCACCCAAGAAGTACATCCATAGAGACGTAACATCTTACAAAAAAGATGTACAGTGAATTGAAAAGTTTATGATTTGATCATCAACAGAGGGAGTAGCTAGAACATGGTCTCTAAGGTCATGGTTGAGAAGTTGCAATTGAAAATGGAGTGTCATCCCTCCCTGTATACGATAGGATAGATTAATAAAGTCAGGGAGACGAAGGTAACTGAACAATGCAGAATATCTTTTTCAATTGATAAATAGTATAAAGACCAAGTAATATGTGATGTTGTTGACATAGAGGCCTATCACATTTTACTCAGTTGATCATGGCAATCTGATCATGACACCACTCATAGAGGACAAGATAATGTGTACATTTTCCTTAGTGATAGTAAAAAAACTATACTAGCCCCTATGGATCTAAAAGAGCTACTCGAAACCTCTAGAGTGGAGGGGCGTTCGTTCTTAACCATATGGGACTTTGTGGAGGAATCCAACGAGACGAGGCAAGCCTATGCATTAATTATAAAGGAGAAAGAACTCGAGCCTATTATCATTTCTGAGAAATTAAAACCCTTGCTACATGAATTTAAAGAAATTTGGCCTGATGACCTTCCCGATGAATTACCTTCAATGCATGATATTCAGCACCATATCGACCTTATCTCTGGATCTAGCTTACTTAATCGTCCTCACTATTGGATAAGTCTGAAGGACTGCGATATTGTATAAGGACAAGTGGAGGAATTGATCCATAAGGGTCTAATCTGAGAAAGTATGAGCTCATGCACCATACCGGCCCTATTAACTCATAAGAAAGATGAAAGTTAGCATATGTGTCTCAACAGCCGGGCGATCAAAAATATTATCATAAAATATTGATTTCATATACCATAGTTGGACAATATGTTAGACATGTTTGAGGATGTGAAATTATTTTCTAAATTGGATTTAAGTATTGGCTACCATCAAATTCGGATATGGCCATGTAATGAGTGGAAGATAACTTTTAAGATGAAGGGTTGTATGAATGATTGGTCATGTTTTCGGTCTTTCGAATGCACTCAGTACATGATGAGGTTAATGAACTAAGTTCTAAAGCCATTTATTAGGCAGTTCGCAGTGGTCTACTTCAATGACATTTTTATATACAATTAGGATGAAAAAAGTTATATGGAACACCTCAAACTGGTCCTTCAAGTGCTCACCAAAAACAAGTTGTATCTCAATATGAAAAAATACAGCTTTTTGACTGATAGCTTGCTATTTTTGGGCTTTGTCATGACTTCCATGGGCATTCGGGTGGACAAGAAAAAGGTGAGAGCCATCAGGGAATGGCCGATTCTAACAAACATTCATGAAGTACAAAGTTTTCATGAGTTATGACATTCTATTGTTGGTTCCTAAAGAACTTCAACACTATTGTGTCACGGATTATAGATTGTATGAAGAATGGACCATTTCAATAGACTAATGAAGCTGATAGGAGCTTTTCTGAAATCAAGCATAATTATCAACAAATCTTGTTCTTGTACTTTCCAGTTTCGACAAACTGTTTAAGGTCGAATGTGATGCTTCATATAACGGAATTGGGAGAGTTTTGTCATAAGAAGGTATGATGGTGGCCTCCTACAGTGAAAAGCTTAGTGATGCATGCAAAAAGTGGTTGAAGTATGAGCTTGAATTATACAAAGTGGTCCAGGTGTTCACAACCTCAAGTGCAGAGTCGTGATGTAATAATAACTCGATGAGACTGAGGTCAAATCCACAGGGACTAAACTTGTACGTATTTTGAAAATAACTAGAAGTAGAACTAGAATAAGATCTAAAACTAAATCTAGAATAAAAGAGAGTAATTGTCAATAATGTTAATTAAAACCATCAATTGAAAGGTGGGAACTAGGGTGCTAAGATCCACTTGTAGCTATCAGGATGCTACCTCACTTTGATTCAAGAGACACAATTGGAATTAGAGTCATATCCCATCCAATTGGAAGATGAAGCAATTAAACCAAATTTGAACTTTTCATTAACCTAGTTTACAAATAAAGGACTATTGTGATGATTGAAAGGGATTCCATCACCCTACCATGCCCAGGATACGATAGTGAACAACAAGATTTACCAATCACACAAGCTCAAAATAGGAAAAGAAGATATCCAAAGCTATCACAGCATATATTGTAATTTGAGTCATAATAAATCATAAAAAATTAAAAATATTTCTTTAATATTAACTAAAAATCAATGAGGTTCAACAAGAACAAGAATTAAAGAAAGAAAACCATCCTAACATGCTACAAGCTTCACCTCTTAGCCCTAGCTAAGAGGTTTAACCAACCATATACATGATTAGATCTAAAACTCTAAAAGAAAATATGAAAAATAAATAAGAAAAAAAATCTTGGGAGGCTGCTTCATCCTTTGACTCTACTTCTAAAAACCTAATTCCTCTTTAGAAATCCTCAAAGAACCCATATTTATAGCCCTTGTCCGACCATCTTTGAAAATCACCTCAAATTTGCACACTCTACGTAACGCCTTCAATGTCATCGAGGAATGCATCCAATTTGTCCAACAACTAAACTCAATTTTTATGTAATTCTTCGATGTCATCTACTCGTGTTCGATGTCATCAAACACTGGCTTTGATGTCATCGATCGACCTTCAATCTCATCAAGAATTGCATCCAATTTATCCAGCAACAAAACTCGATTTTCATGTAATTCTTCAATGTCATCGACTAGCAGTCGATGACATAGACAGTGAAGTTCAGATTCCATGAATTTCTGCACTTTGCGCTTTCGACTTCCTTCCTTCTCCACTTGATTTCCTTGAATCTTGGGGTCATGGAATCTTCAATCTTAGCCTCCTAAGATCCATCCCTTGCCTTGGTGATTCTTAAGCATCAAATCTATGCTTTTAACATTCTTTTCAATCTAAGCTATTAAACTCAAGTCGCAATACAAACATGTATAAAATATACCCATTAAGCGTTATCGTGTTTATAAAACCAAGATATAAATATGGTAAAATATGCAATATTTGACATTCAACACCAGACACTACAACATTGGTGACATTACTTAATTCAGAGGGAATTTATTCTTTACACAAGTCATCAAGCTCTTAAATTCATTAATAGTCAAACTAATGTGAATTATGTGCATGCTAGGTGGATTTCATTATTACAGGAATTCGCATTTGTGTTAAAAGCATAAGTTTAGACAATGGAACAAGGTGGCTGATGCACTTAGCCAATACACGACTTTGTTAGTCACCATAAGTAATAAGGTTGTTAGGTTTGAATGCCTCAAAGATCTATATGCTGACGATGATGACTTCAAAGATGTGTGGATTAGATGTCAGGGAGGTCAGCCCAACGACCTCCACATTCAGGATGGATTCCTCTTTAAAGGAAATCAATTGTACATTTTCTAGAGTTCATTTCAAGACTGTATCATCCAAGAGCTACATGGAAGTGGCCTCAGCGGTCATCTAGGGCGGGACAAGATAGTTGCTCTCCTGGAAGAAGGTTATTGTTGGACACATATGAAACGAAATGTGGCAAGAGCAGTACAACGATTCCATATGTGTCAAGCATCCAAGGGACGGTCATAAAACATGGGACTATACACTCCATTACTTGTCCCCCAGGGCCCTTAGGAGGATTTTTCTATGGACTTTGTGCTAGGTCTTCTGCGAACCCAACATCGTAAGGATTTTATCTTCATCGTTGTCAATAGATTTTTCATGATAGCACATTTCATATCATGTAAGAAAACTCTTAAAGCTCCGTATGTTGCAAATTTATTTTTCTAAGAAGTTGTTCTGCAATATAGGGTCCTAAAATCTATCACCTCATATTGTCACAGTAAGTTTCCAAATCATTATTTAAGGACTTTATGGCAATGATTTGACTCCTAATTATAATTCAATAGTGCGTATCATCTACAGATTGATGGACAAACTAAAGTAGTGAATCGTACACTTGAAAACCTTATACGATGCATTTTGGGTGATAAGCCCAAACAATAGGATTTGTCCTTGGCTCAAACAGAATTCACGTTCAATATCATGTTGAATCATAACACCGATAAGTCCCCATTTAAAATTGTGTATGGACGAGCACCTCAATAAACCCTTGATTTGGTTCCCTTTCCCAAACTCTCGTGCATGAGTGTTGCCGCAGAACATATGACAAACCGAATCATAAGAATACACGTTGATGTTCAGGCCCAGTTAAAGGCATACAATACTAAGTGCAAGGATAAGGCTAACAAGGATCAACGTTTGAAGGTATTCAATATAGGCAACAACGTGATGGTTCATCTGCACAAAGAAAGATTTTTTACTAGGAAGTAGAATAAGCTGAAGAATAAGAAGATTTGACTCGTATCAATCCTTCGTAAGATTAATGACAATGCTTATGTCGTTGATCTTCCTGAAGATATGAAGATCTCACACACGTTCAACGTGGCGGACTTGTATGAGTATTGTTATAGAAAAATGTGAGCAGACCCGATGAGGACCGACTCAAGCAAACCGAATCAATCAGTAGGGACTCGGAAGGAGAACATCAAGACTAGTCCCGCCTTTCTTCTGAACCATGATTCCAAAACTAGGGTTAGTAGGGAGAGACAGATGGGGTAATCTGAGCCGAGCTCTCATCCAAAGAACTATGGCCCTGGATCAACCGAGTTGAGCTCTTATTTGAAGCCCTCATCTAAAGAACTAAGGCCCTGGATTGGTAGAGTGGAGCTCTTGTCTAGAGTCCTCATCCGAAGATCTATGGCCCTGGATCAACCAAGCCAAGCCTTACTCACATCTTGGAGGCTAGAGACGTACGTACTCTGACCACGGACTCCAACCATAAGGTTCGACCAACAGCTCAGGAGACTGAGTTTCGTAACCAACCCCAGTGTGGACATGGCCGAAGATCACACCTGTAGATACACCCCATTAAGGCATACAGGAAAGTGAACCGGGGCACGATCCAAAGATAGCAGCCAATATCTTTACACGCGTGACATCTTCTTGATTGAGCAAATCATGCTGAGATTGACGGCCATGATCTCATTGCCTCATGGATATAAATACTAGAGGAACCCATTACAACAATATCTCATACCCTCACTCTACATTACATAACTTAGACACAGATTCCCTAGCTTTACTTAGGCATCGGAGGGTCCCCTGTTTAAACCAGGGTCTCCTTTGCTCATCTTTCTGTGCAAGACCAGGGTCCATTCCGAGTTCTCAGCATTGAGTGGAGGGTGGTCCAGATTTTGACATCAATATTTTTTGGTGTTGTCTATGGGAATTTGGTAGCCAGCGCAGATCTGGGACATATATGACTCAATCAAAACCAAGCCCCCAGGAACTGTCGGTTTGGGTCTACCTCCTGAAGGACTGGCCTTAAACCTTCCCGTCAGGTCCCGAGGCGCCTTCTTTGGCCTTGCGCCTTGACTCTTGACTTGTGGGCCCGCAGTCTTCTTAGTCCGCCGGGCGTAGCGATATAGCTTCCAGGGGAGGCCTCTAGCTCGGAGTCCATAAACATCCATTAGACCCCTTGGACTTCATCAAAATTACTTGACATATTGAAAGAAAATGTAAATGGTGGAGGACTCACTGCCCTGCAGGTGATTTAGTCCAGAAGAAGTTTTCTCTATTCCGGTGACTTCCTCCAAGCAAAACCCCTTCTCCGACTGACGGAATCCTTTTATCCAGCAAAAAAAAAACCCTTTCCCGGCAAAGAGCAATTCAAAAAGGGCAGAAAAAATGAAGAACATGGGAGTGAGAATTCAAACACGGGAGGATTCAAATGAGGACGCTAAAGGGTTTATATAACCTCTACCAGCTGAACGTCATTATTGCAAATAGTTGTCTCCGAAGCTGAAACGGCTCGGACCCGAGCCTAATGGGACACGTGGAAGGAAGTTATACATCTAGACCCATGTGCCCTAATCCGAGTACCCTCATCATTAAATTTCGTTGCGATGCAGATGACCTCTTTCCTCCCTTTATGAGCATGTGACATCATTTCGCCTGCTCCATTAATTACAATCCATAACTACCTGCCACACGTCCCTTGTCCAAAGGTCAGAAGTTGAAAGACTGCAACCATCATACTAAGCACGTATCTTGAAGCGTAATCATCATGACGATTACACTTTGATTACCCCGACCCGTTATCATGAGCGGAAACAGCACTTCATTTCTCCAAGAATTTACCCTCTAAGTCCGAGCTCGGACCAAGAGTTAGGGGGCTTCAAATGATGCCAAAAAATATTGATGTCAAAATCTGGACCACCCTTCACTCAATGCTGAGAACTCGGAATGGACCCTGGTCCTGCATAGAAAGGTGAGAAAAGGAGACTCTGGCTTAAACAGGGGACCCTCCGATGCCTAAATCAGGCTAGGGAATCTGGGTCTAAGTTGCATAATGTAGAGAGAAGGTGTGAGATATTGTGTACCTATTATAATGGATTCCTCTAGTATTTATACCCGTGAGGTGATGGGATCATGGCCGTCAATCTCAGCACGATTTGCTGAATCAAGCGGATGTCGCGCGTGCAAAGATATCGGCCGCTATCTTTAGATCGTGCGCCGGTTCACTCTCCTGTATACCTTAATGGGGTATATCTACGAGCGTGATCTTTGACCACGTCCATACTGGGGTTGGTTCTGGAACTCAATCTCCCGAGCTGTTGGTTAGACCTTATGGTTAGAGTCCGTGGTCAGAGTACGTACGTCTCTAGCCTCCAAGATATGAGTAAGGCTCGACTCGATTGATTTAGGGCCATAGTTCTTCGGAAGAGGACTCCAAATAAGAACTCGGCTCGGCCGATCTAGGGTCGTAGTTCTTCGGATGAAGGCTCCAGACAAGAGCTTGGCTAGGCCGATCCAAGGCTGTAGTTCTTCAGATGAGGATTCCAGACACGAGTTCAGCTCAGTTGATCCAGGGCCGTAGTTCTTCGGATGAGGACTTTAAACATGAGCTCGGCTCGGCCAATCCAGGGCCGTAGTTCTTCGGATGATAGCCCCAGATGAGAGCTCGGCTCAGATTGCCCCGTTTGTCTCTCCCTAGTAACCCTATTTTTGGAATCATGGTTCGGAAAAAATGTCGGACTAGTCACAATGTTCTCCTTCCGAGTCCATACTGATCGATTCGGTTTGCTTGAGTCGGTCCTCATGGGATCTGCTCACATTTTCTCATAACAAGTATCATGAACTCAATTCGAAGAATAACTCGATGATGAGTTCTTTTAAAGTGGATGGGACTGATGTAGAATGGGTTGTAGACTCATTCATGGTTAAGATATTGGACCAAAGAAAAGAAGTTAGGAATGATCGAATACACTCAACATTGTTCGACCAATCGATGAATCCGATTAACATGTCAAAATTCTGCCAGAAATTCTAAATAACTTGTTGTCTAGTTTCTACTAATTTAGACAGGTTGACAGATCTTGTCGACAAGTCAAAATCCAGTTCGACAAGTTGAAAATCATAGAATTTTTTATTTAAGTCTCTGGACACTTTTTGGGTTTTTTGACTTGCCAACTCGACTGGTCCATAACAGGTTGATGGCCGGTGGAAATTTGCATATTTTTTTGAATTTATTTTATTATTTGATTAGAACTTTTTAATTACATTTTAGGGTTTATTTGGGGTTATTTAAAAGGTGTTAAAGTCATTTTTATAATTCATTCATTCAATAAACTAATTCCTTAGAAGTTTTTTTCTTTCTTCTCGTGGAGTCGAGATCTTCCTTTTTTCTCGTGGATTTGAGATCTTCTATTGTGGATTCAAGAGAGCCTTATGGATTCAAGGTAGTCATCGATTGAAAAAGAGGTGATCAACCTCATCACGTCTCCCTTGCATCACCTTCTCACCCTCCCATCAATGGAGCCTTTGGCAGGTTGCGTTGGGTGAGTGAAGAGGGGGCAAGACCTTACATTTATTGCTTCAATCAACAGGCGACTCCTCATAATTGAGAGACTCTCAGCTATCTGTTTCATTTCGAACGCGAGAGGAAACCTTGCTCATTTGTGAATCTAATACATGAGTTATTATGGTATTCCTGCCTCCTATAGTCTGTATGACCACATCAATGTGGGGCCCACTTTGAAGCTCGACACGATAATCCATGCTGTTTAGATCGTCTATATAAATGTGTACTAGATGTAGTCCATTTTGAGGTTAGATTAACATCTAATCCATGCTGTTTAGATCGTCTATATAAATGTGTACTAGATGTGGTCCATTTTGAGGTTAGATTAACATCCAATAGTAATAAAATTACATAAAACCTTCATTTGGTTAAAAACTTTCAAAATTGTGATTAAGCGTGAGAAATTACAAAAAACCTTCATTTGGTTAAGTCACCAGTTTTACTAAAGCTCAAGCTACCACAGGATGGTGTAGCAATGTATATCAAAGGACTTTAACAGTACTCTATCTACAGCTTAACCAATCTGAACAATAACGAAATAAAAGAAGTAAAAAAGAAGGCTAGCTATATCATACCTGAGGATTGACAGATACCGTGGTTGTATCATAAGTTATGGTACAGCCACATTCGTAAAACATCCAATACACGAGAAAGGTAAGTCACACTATGTTTATCAACTGAAATCAGAATAATCCACACATTGAATCATCCAATAGCCAATGTTATAAGTCAGTGTACTGGTGTGGCCCACCCAATGAATGAATCAGGTTGCTATTTATATCAGGCAATAATCATGGTGCGCAGCCCACAATTCACAGTGATTGGAATTCTACACATGAAATGTCGGATATGGGTTGTATTAATTATAAATGTATCTGATCATTTCTCTTCTCACATGGTCGTAGGTAAATTACAAACAAAAAAGTTAAACTTCCAAGGCAAGATCATAACCATAATCAAGCTATTGTCCCATTGATTTGAAGGCATTGACTTGACTTTTCTAGATACTGCTGCCAATAATTTATAAAGTATTTGAACATTAAACCATGGTTTATTATTGTTTCACACACAGATACAGTACATCTTTTATGTCTCGTCTATCGCCAGAAACCAACAGGCACGAGACCATATGCAGTGTGTACCGTCCAATGTGTTCTGATACATATCAGTCTTTGGAGGGGACCAGTACGTCGGTGTTTTAGACCTTGAACTATACAAGTATCATTAAAAAACCATGAAAGCTCCATTACCAATATCATAGACCTTCCAATACACTGGTGCATGTGAATATCAAAGCCCTAAAATTACAAATTCATTACCTTCAAGTCTGCTAAAACATAAGTAGACTACTATAAAACCTAAAACAAGGTAAAAAAAAGCATGCTTAAAAGTTCTCAAATGGGGTTTCTAGAAAACTTGGAATGAAAAATGATTAAGACGTAATAAATAGATAGTTGAATTTCTTGTGGAAATATCAACACAACACTCAAGACTGTTACTCCATCTTTGGAGGCAAAAATGTCAGTTAAAAGAAAAGAACATTCTAAGCTATTCTAATGGAGGTTTCCAAGTTGTTTCGTCTGGAAAGACTCAACTTCTCTCCTCCATTAGAGTGCTATAGGATCGTTACAAAAAAAAAAAAAAAAAACCCTAGAAACCGGCCCTTCACATAATTTTTAGGGAAGTTCCTCAATAGTAACACAGACAATAACAATCCTCAACTTCGGATCATCAGCATGTGTCACCAAAATTTCACCTATCCATCCTCTTGGTGCTATTTAGAATGGCCCTCCCTGATCGAGTAGTCATAAAGAAAGTGTGATACTTACCATTGGTTTACGGAATTTAATGGGAGACATTGAAAATTTTCTGTCAGACTTCAGATATGTATATTTGATGGTCAAAATCATCCATTTAGCACATGGCTCTTGTTGTGGCCCATCTAGGGTAGAACCCAGAACGTGGATGCTTCCAAGCATCGGACCATCCTCACATTCACTTGGGGATGAACTGGCACATGCTGATTATCTGAGTTGCATAATACGAAAACCGATCTCTACAACAACCATCATGCTACTTAAACTTCCATAGAATTAAGACTGATAATTAGGTTAGTATGTCAAGGTCATCTAGGAGATCAAAACAACATTCCTGATATTATGACTTTATTTTTCCTTCTCTTTTGGACAAAAGGTGGGAACACAACACCTATAACATAGTTTCTATTATGACTCAATTGAAATGAGATTTGAAGAACTGAATAGCTAATTTAACTCACCTGGTTCTCTTCTCATGGAAAGATTTGGTGTGAGGAATGAAGCCTGGTCCGAGATCCACCCATGAGTGTAGGAAAAACCCGTAAAAAGTTAGACGAAAAAGAGGATCTTGGATCAAACCTCATTCCAAACACCTAATTTCCTTTTCCTTTGTTACATCTCTCTCTCTCTCTCTCTCTCTCTCTCTCTCTCTCTCTCAAGAGCAAAATCCAGAAGACAGACAGGAGGCTCTCTAGCTAAGCTCCCTACCATGTTGCTTAAATGGGTATGTTGAGGGTAGGTTGGGAAGAAATAATAAATGAGGTGGGATCTAATAGAAAGCTATGTAGGTTAGCTTAACCTACAAGCCAATGCATGGGGCCCACCATGATGTGTTTATAACGTCCAATCCATCCATCATATTCACCCTCTCATGCTCTACTCTGTGACCAAAAATCAGGCAACCCATAACTCACCCACTTGAGTTTTGGAATGGCCTGATGTTTTAGGATGTCCATTCACCTTGGTAGGGTCGCATCTTATGAATGGATTGGATGGCACATAAAAAACACAATGGCCCCATGCACAGCCTAAAACGTTTCAATGGTGGTTATCCCAATAACAACTTTCCCATGTGGTGTGGACCACTTGGGTTTTGGATCGGCTTGACTTTTGGGCACCAAGGAGAATATGAGGGGGCCCACATGATGAATGGATTGAATGTCATGCATACATCAAGGTAGGCCCCATGCATCGAGTTGTAGGTTAAGGCTTAATCTGCAAACCTTTGTACAGGATAAGGGCTATAAAAATAAAAGTGTAGCAAATGCACATGATGGACAGGTCATTTGGGGGGATAGAAAAAAAAAAATGGAAAGCTGGTGTGATTTGGGGGGTTGTTCTTGTCTTGTTCTAAGGACTCTCCCTTTATCTTCTTTATATTGTGGGGGGAAGAGTGGTGAGGCTTTTACAGGCTATCTCTTATTAAAAAGAGCACTGAAAATAACGAGGAAGACTAAGAGGGACATGGCCCACCCCATGGCCCATTTTTATATGGTAAAGTTAAGGTGAAAAAGCTAACCCAAGTAGGAATTTTCTGTGTGGAGTGCAGAAAAAGGGCCACCGCCCAAATCAAAGCATGATCTCAGCAGCCCAACTGACCATGTGGGGTATGTGTTGTAAAAGAGTGTTATGCGTGAGTCGTGATGCACGTTCCTTTTGCATGCATCATTGGATGGGGCCCACATGGATGCATGTTAGGATGATCCAGACCAACCGAGAGTCAGGCCTGGCGAACATGGATGGGTATCCAAATTTCTAATGTTCTGATTTGTGGCACTCTAATGGACGCTTGAAATAAAATATGGTCAGTGGTCCAGATTCAACTAGAGAAGCCCGTGGGCTGAGACGTCCGACTTGCGTAGTCTTCATTTGTGGACCGGCTATGGTGGATCTCACCCGATATACGGCTCATTTTATCCAAACATTAAGATACATATATATGTGGCCCATCTAACCAGGAGTCATGCAACACGCACGAGAGAGTGGCACACTTCAGGAAACTCAATTGTCTCATAGACGCATGGTTGGATGAGATTTTCAATCTTCGAAAGAAAGTTTGTGTCTGAGAGAGAGAGAGAGAGAGAGAGAGAGGTTGGAGGGTAATCAAGACACTTAATCTTGTGGGTCACTGACGCAAGGATGGATGTCATGAAGTTGATCACTGTCTTTCTCATCGGATAATTATTATGAATCGAGCTTCCGTGGACTCCTCTTTCTTATCGGATAATTATTATGAATTGAGCTTCCGTGGACTCCTCGTAGAAATTTCTCAAACTTAGGAAGAAAAATAGAAAAATAAAAATAAATTTTAATAAAATAAAAAATAAATAGATTGATAATAAAATTGAATTTACGATCCTTTAAATAGTGATACGGAACTTAAAAAGAAGTTTCATAATCAAACTCCAACTCAAACTCCCTAAAAACATGACTTACCACAAATAGTAAAGTTTTTCTAAGCTTTTAAAGTCATTTTCATGTTGAGCCAACTCCTAAAGCTCAAATTATCGAGAGTTATGATTGAACTAAAACTTATTATAAATAGTCAAAAAGAAATTTAAATAGACTTTTAATCATCAATATGCTGGAATCTCGTAAATCTGGCGTGGGTAACTGGCATAGAGGGTTGGTTGGCTAAAGTAGCTTATCCTGCTCTAAATTCAGATTTGATATCTTGAATAACTTGTTCCGGTTCGTGAGATATGCCTGCTTTAAAGTTTTGATAATCCTAGTTACTTTCGCTTCTTTGATGGGGCACTCTCTGGTCAATCTTAACCATGAAAGTGTCTGCGTCGCCCTCTAAATCAGCCACCATGGAGAGCACGGGCGAACCTATATCTACCTTATCAGGATTGAGTTAAGGGGGCTGCATGTAGAATTCAAATACGTCCCACTTTCCACGTACTGCATGCATGTGTATATGACATTTGAGCCATGGTTAGCCCAATCTTGAAGACCGTACCATTAGGTGCATACATATCGGACAGGTCCGGTCCTCAGGTGGGGAGGCGTACATTGACTCAATCCATTGGCCGTTCAGTATTTGCGTGGCCACCTGAAGATTGATCGACCCATGATCTTCAAGAGGGGCCCAACCTTTTTAACACCTCGATCGGATGTAATATAAACGTTTTTTTGGTGTATCTGATCATCCCAGGGCATATACTAGACATTCAAATCCAGTATTTTTTGAACCATGCATGACGTACACATTCAACCCAAGCTGACGCATGATCACATCATTTACGAGAATGATTGCTAGATGGGCCTTGTATAATGTTTTCAATGGGGTTTTCGCATCAAAAACGATTTCACCTTTTTCTCTCTTGATGGGCCAATCTGTTTTTTTCTTCTCCTCCTTGATTGAAATGAAAAGTGGGCCTTAATTGATGCATGCAAGACCCACATGATGATTTTGACCATTCATGTCTCCCTTCTTGTGGGGCCATGGAATTCGACTGGCCGTGCCTACACATGCCGACCAGCCGTGGTGGTTCCCACCATCCAAGCACCACTTTTTCTTTTTTTTTTCTTGGGGTGTTGGGAAAGTGTATGATTAGTCTTGGGTGGGGTCCACCGAACTTTGGGTCGGTTTCTCTTCACATGACACGTGTCATGGGGTCCGTTTTACAAATGGGTCTTGCGTCATATAAAGAAAAGTCCTCGACCTGACACGTCGGTGCCTTGATTATAACTCAAAAGTAATTAGCGCTGATTACAATCATTTATATTTAATATTTACCAAAGCCCACGCGTCTACAGCCCTCTATACCTACACACAGATATGCAAGATCCGAGCAGTCAACCAGGTGAGCCATACTTCAGATTTCTTATCCGGAAAATCTGCAGGTTTAGTTCTCGGGCTGCTAGGGTACAAAATAAGTGGACGGATAAAAAAGCTTGTCATGGTCTTCCATTTGTTTTATGTTTGTTTAATACACGGCACCCCGCCCAGTGAGTAGAGTGGTCAGAAATTTTTTTAGCTAGAAAATACTGAGTGTATGGACCGTTGATGGTGAAATCTGATCGATCACCTTTTGTGAGCCACTAAGTACCTGTAATTAATTGAGACATGTGAGAATACGCTGGAGGCGTAAGGTCGGGGACCCTCCAATGCTCAAGTCAAGGTAGGCCCACAGAAGGAATAGAAGAATCGGGATAGTTGTGTGTACCTTTCACAATAGGCGGGGTCCTTATTTATAATTGATTGGTGCTAATTATGTAGATGTTAACTTCTTTGCTTAATAAGTGTGTATTATAGAAGGTATTTCCTTCCTGATACGTCGCCCTATCTTCCCAAAATCTTCGGCGAGGATACTGGGGAGATCTTATCTCAATATATTGTAAGTATATTTTTATTCCGAATTAGTGGTCGATATTCGAGGCCGAGTTAATCTCTTAAGTTCGAGGTTGGTACCTGAGGTCGAGCTCGGTTTCCAAGTCTGGGGTTCATACCCGAGGCAAAGCTCGATTTTCGAGTCTGGGGTTGGTACCCGAGGCTGGCTCAGTTTTTGAGTCTAGGGTTAGTACCCGAGGCCGACTTCCAAGGTACTCGAGTTCGAGGTCATCTCTTGACAAAGTTATTGGTCAGCGCCAAAGGTCGTGTGATTTTTCGACCCTCAAACAATCCATAGTCATTGAGTCTGGCTGCTCGGCTCATCTGTCTCATACATTTGCTTTAGCCTCATTTTACTCATAACACGGACTTCGCAGGCAATGCACTATATCAGCCATGCTCTTACATGCACTGGCGCGTAGATGAGCAGGTGGGCTTAACAAACCCCCACGCAAATCAGTAGTGGAGTCCCTCTCCAATTACTCCCTCCCTGTGGCGGTCGTTGTACCATATTGTTATCCATTCTTATGAGAGCAAATCAAAGAGGAACTGATGTAGAGCGGGTCGCGGACAATTTCATGGCTAAGATGGATCAGAAAAGGCACGGTCGGCGACAGAAGTGATCCGGACCATCGGACCTTAGATCGGGCGTATCTCACAATCCGGAATGAGTTATCCGACGTAAAATATATGATTTTGGGGTAGAACGAGCTACTTTAGCCAACCAACCCGCTACACCGGGTTGCGCAGCCCGGATTTGCGAAAAACCCCCTGATCGACGGTCGTTTCCTCGTTTTAATTTTGTTTTTACTATAAATAGTAAGTTTTAGTTTGAGTATAACTTTTCATCTGTTGGGCTTTAGGAGTTGTGTCCAACATGAAAAGTGCTTAGGATAATTAGGAGAACGGTTTGTTGAAACCAAATAGGACACTTACTATTTTTGGCCGAAAACCTTGCGCACTAATAGACATCGTGACCGTCTATAAATAGTAAGTTTACTATTTATAGTAAGTTGCGAATTCTAGGAGTTTTAGTTGTAGTATGAGTCTGATTTCTTTCATGTTGCTTGGTTCCCTTATTTAAAGGGGTGTAAACTCGTTTTTAATTATTCATCAATCAATTTCGAATTTATTAGAATTATTTCTATTTTCCTGCTTTCTTTCCTCGTGGATTCGAGAAGTCTCTGTGAGGAGTCCAGAGAAGCTCCGTGGATTCGGAGTAGTTATCCTTGAGGAAGACGGTGATCGACCTCATCACGTTCATCCCTGCGTCAATTTGGTATCAGAGCGAGGTTTTACCTCGGGCCGATGGCAAACAACGAAGGTATGAATCAAAATCCTGTGGACGATGATCCAGGGATTCATTATCTTTCGGAAAGAATGGAAGCTTTCCATCGGGAGAGTCAGTTGACCATGCAAGGGCTGCAGGCAACCCTCGACCGTCTTGCGGATGCGCTACTTCCGCCCCGAGCCCTAGGCGGTGCTCCACCACCTATGGTCGCGCCACCACCTGTGGTTGCTGTACGACGTGACCCTGATTATCGCAGAGCACTACCAGCGGTAAATCGTAGGGCTACACCAGATGATTCTAGTTCCAGCGACGAGGACATTAATGAGGGTTTTGATTGACGACCAGTCCATGGAGGCGATCGTCTAGATCGTGTTGAAAGAGACAATCGAGGTAAGGTTGAACTTCCTAGTTTTAACGGTTTATTACGTATCGAAGATTTTCTCGATTGGCTAGCCGAAGTAGAGAGATATTTCGATTATATGGATGTGCCAGACCATAAAAGGGTGAAGTTGGTAGCGTTTAAATTGAAATCTGGTACTTCTGCATGGTGAGAACAATTGCAACTCTCACGAGCCCGCCAAAACAAGGCGCCCATTGCATCATGGCCTCGGATGAGACATCTTCTTCGTTCACGATTTCTCCCCAGTGATTATGAGCAGATATTATTCCAGCAATACCAGAATTGCCGACAAGGAAATCGAACTGTTGCAGATTACACTGAAGAATTCCAGCGGTTGGCTACACGAAACGATTTTTCAGAATCTGAGTCACAGAAAGTGGCAAGATTTATAGGTGGGTTGCGACCGGTAATTCAGGATCGAGTTCAGATGTACCCAGTCGGGACCGTAGATGAAGCAGTTCAATTGGCAAGAAGGGCAGAAACGCAGCTTGCAAGAGCTCCTGCTCGTCCCTATCCTTCAAATCGACCCCCTATGACAGGTCCCACACAGGATCCAGTGCTGGCTCGAGGAAAAGATCCGGTAGGAGAACGTCCTCAACCTCCTCCACCCGCGAACCGTGATACGGGGAGCGGACCATCCAGACCTCAACGGGCAGCACCCACAACAGCGGGCCCTAGTAGGATTCCGAATCCTTATGCTCGGCCAAGGCCGAACAATTGTTACCGCTGTGGCCAACCAGGCCACTTATCAAACCCTTGTCCTCAACGTCCGGCAGCGCACTTGACTATAAACGAAGGGGGCACTGAAGATGAGGCCGTGGAAGAGGATCATGGCTTTGATGAATATGAACAAACCACTGAAGAAATAGCAGGTGGCGATGATGTGACAGGCGAAGATCGTGGCGAATCTCTCGTTGTGAGGCGACTACTGTATACCCCACGAAAGGAATTACATCCACAGCGGCACAATATATTTCGTACTCGGTGCACTGTCAGCGGAAAAGTCTGTGATGTGATCATAGACAGTGGTAGCAGCGAGAACATCGTCTCAAGAGTGATGGTGGATAAGTTGCAGCTACCAACGACGAAACATCCTTCCCCGTACTCAATAGGCTGGATAAAAAAAGTGAACGAGACCAAGGTAACTGAACAATGCACTATCTCGTTTTCAATTGGTAAACATTATAAGGATCAGATACTTTGTGACTTGGTTGACATGGAAGCCTGTCATATGCTACTCGGTCGACCCTGGCAGTCGGACCGTGATGCGACCCATCGGGGGCGAGACAATGTCTACATATTCGTCAAGGATAGTCGAAAAATAATCCTTGCGCCTATGGCACCAGAGAACCACCCTGAAGCCTCTAAAGTGGAGGGGAGTTCTCTCTTGACCATTCGGGATTTCATAGAGGAGTCCAAGGAAACCGGCAAGGTATATGCCGTAGTGGTGAAGGGCGAGAAGGAGGAACCCTCAAACATCCCTCCAAGCTTAAGACTGTTACTAAACTAATTCAAAGACGTCTGGCCTGAAGATTTACCTGATGGATTGCCCCCCATGAGAGACATCCAACATCACATAGACCTCGTTCCTGGGGCTACTCTGCCCAATCGCCCTCATTATCGGATGAGTCCGAAGGAGTGTGAGATACTTCAGGGACAAGTGGAGGAATTGATCCGTAAGGGTCTATTGAGAGAGAGCATGAGCCCATGTGCTGTACCAGTATTATTAACGCCAAAAAAAGATGGAAGCTGGCGCATGTGTGTCGACAGCCGAGCAATTAACAAAATTATTATTAAATATCGGTTTCCAATACCACGGTTGGACGACATGCTCGATATGTTAGAAGGGGCTAAAGTGTTCTCTAAACTCGATCTAAAGAGTGGGTACCATCAGATTCGTATTCGACCCGGCGATGAATGGAAAACGGCATTCAAGACAAAGGAAGGGTTATATGAGTGGCTAGTCATGCCTTTCGGCCTATCGAACGCACCAAGTACTTTTATGCGTTTGATGAATCAAGTTTTAAAACCGTTCACTGGCCGATTTGTGGTAGTATATTTTGATGACATATTGATATATAGCCAGGATGAGGCGGAGTATAAGAAACATCTCAGGCAGGTGCTGCAGGTCCTACAAGATAACAAGTTGTACCTCAACTTGAAAAAGTGTAGTTTTTTAACTAACAGCCTGTTGTTTTTAGGATTTGTTGTAACGTCCACAGGAATTCGGGTGGACGATGAAAAGGTGCGAGCTATTAGGGAATGGCCGATCCCGACAAACATTCATGAGGTGAGGAGTTTTCACGGACTGGCGACTTTCTATCGTCGATTTGTGCGAGATTTTAGCACCATAGTCGCGCCAATAACGGACTGCATGAAAAAAGGGCCGTTCCAGTGGACCGATAAAGCTGATAAGAGCTTTCATGAGATCAAGCATCGTTTGTCTACAACACCGATCTTGGTGCTTCCTAATTTTGATAAATTATTTGAGGTGGAGTGTGACGCTTCATATGTCGGAATAGGAGGAGTATTATCACAGGAAGGCAGGCCGGTAGCCTTCTATAGCGAGAAGCTCAGTGAAGCCCGAAAGAAGTGGTCGACTTACGAGCTTGAGTTGTACGCAGTTGTTCAGGCGCTGCGACATTGGCGGCATTATCTGATTCAGAGGGAGTTTGTTCTGTACACCGACCATCAGGCATTAAAGTTTATTAATAGTCAGACTAACGTGAATCGTGTGCATGCTAGATGGGTTGCGTTTTTACAGGAATTTACGTTTGTTCTGAAGCATAAGTCAGGTCAGCAGAATAAGGTGGCTGATGCACTTAGCCGTCGTGCGTCACTACTTGTTACGGTGAGCAATGAGGTGGTCGGCTTTGACTGTCTCAAGGAGCTATATGCCGAGGATGAAGACTTCAAAGATTCCTGGTTGAAGTGCCAAGAAGGTCACCCCAGTGACTTTCATATACAGGATGGTTTTCTCTTCAAAGGGAATCGATTGTGCATCCCCCAAAGTTCTCTAAGGGAGCAGATTATTCAGGAACTACATGGAGGTGGCCTCGGTGGACACCTTGGGCGAGACAAGACGCGAGCTCTTGTGGAAGAGCGGTATTGCTGGCCGCAATTAGTACGTGATGTGGGAAGAGCCGTACAACGTTGTCATACTTGTCAGACCTCCAAGGGACAATCTCAGAATACGGGCCTCTACACCCCGTTACCTGTGCCTGACGGTCCTTGGGAGGATTTATCAATGGACTTCGTACTTGGTCTTCCACGAACACAGCGCGGCATGGATTCGGTGTTCGTAGTGGTCGATCGTTTCTCCAAGATGGCGCACTTTATCCCATGCAAGAAGACCCTTGATGCAACACATGTGGCGAATTTATTCTTCAGGGAGGTCGTACGGCTACACGGGGTCCCTAAGACCATTACTTCTGATCGTGACACGAAGTTCATTAGCCACTTTTGGCGGACTTTGTGGACTCGATTCGATACACGACTTCAATTCAGCAGTGCTTACCACCCACAGACTGATGGGCAGACCGAAGTTGTGAATCGTACTTTGGGAAACCTCCTTCGATGTATTTCAGGAGAGAAACCGAAGCAGTGGGATTTGGCCTTGTCTCAAGCGGAGTTTGCATTCAACAACATGGTGAACCGCTCGACAGGAAAATCTCCGTTCCAGGTTATTTACGGACGAGTACCTCGCCACACACTAGACTTGGTCCCTCTGCCCAAGCTCCCAGGCATGAGTATTGCAGCAGAACATATGGCAGACAGGATCATGGGTATTCATGCGGAGGTGCAGACTAAGCTACATGCCTCGAACGAAAAGTACAAGGAACAAGCGGACAAGCATCGTCGACAAAAGGTGTTGGGGGTGGGCGACCAGGTAATGGTCCATTTGCGAAAAGAAAGATTTTCGACCGGGATGTACAACAAGCTGAAGAATAAGAAGATTGGACCGGTACCGATCATCCGAAAGATCAATGACAATGCTTATGTTGTTGATCTTCCAGATGACATGGCGATCTCACGGACTTTCAACTTTGCGGACCTGACCGAGTATCATGAACCAGCGCAGGAGGAGAACTCGAGGACGAGTTCTTTTCAAGTGGAGGGGACTGATGTAGAGCGGGTCGCGGACAATTTCATGGCTAAGATGGATCAGAAAAGGCACGGTCGGCGACAGAAGTGATCCGGACCATCGGACCTTAGATCGGGCGTATCTCACAATCCGGAATGAGTTATCCGACGTAAAATATATGATTTTGGGGTAGAACGAGCTACTTTAGCCAACCAACCCGCTACGCCGGGTTGCGCAGCCCGGATTTGCGAAAAACCCCCTGATCGACGGTCGTTTCCTCGTTTTAATTTTGTTTTTACTATAAATAGTAAGTTTTAGTTTGAGTATAACTTTTCATCCGTTGGGCTTTAGGAGTTGTGTCCAACATGAAAAGTGCTTAGGATAATTAGGAGAACGGTTTGTTGAAGCCAAATAGGACACTTACTATTTTTGGCCGAAAACCTTGCGCACTAGTAGACATCGTGACCGTCTATAAATAGTAAGTTTACTATTTATAGTAAGTTGCGAATTCTAGGAGTTTTAGTTGTAGTATGAGTCTGATTTCTTTCATGTTGCTTGGTTCCCTTATTTAAAGGGGTGTAAACTCGTTTTTAATTATTCATCAATCAATTTCGAATTTATTAGAATTATTTCTATTTTCCTGCTTTCTTTCCTCGTGGATTCGAGAAGTCTCTGTGAGGAGTCCAGAGAAGCTCCGTGGATTCGGAGTAGTTATCCTTGAGGAAGACGGTGATCGACCTCATCACGTTCATCCCTGCGTCAGGAACATATAATTTTATGAGAGTTCGCATGGTGTATTTGAGATCTGTGGAGATATTCAAAGAGAATTTTGTGGTGGTACACATAGCTTTTATAAAGCAATGTCGAGCAGAATGTAGTTGAGTTGATAAAGAAGCTTGGAGCGGTTATAGGACAGATGACAGGTTTAAAAGGAAGGCTCCCGAAGGTCAGTAGTCTTAAAATGGTTATAGCAACCGTCGGAATGTAAAAAGCATCCAAATTGTCACTTTAAGACTATAAATAACAAGAGAATTCAGGAGAAGAATGTATCTCATATCAACCAAACCAAATCAAATTTATCTTTCAATTACTGTATGCTCCTTAGCATTATATATTATTTACATTCCCCAGTGTAATTCCTAGTAGTAATCAAGTAGTTGTTAACCTTTGCATTATCTATCATTTACATTCCTTAATGTAATCGGTAGTAATAATCAAATAACTGTTAACTTTAACTTTAATTTGAGTCTACGCTCATACATTAGATTCAGTTCAAGTATCAAGCAGGTTCTGTTTAGAAAGTTACTCTGCAATTGTTCTCCGTGATCGAATGTAACAATTTTGATTTATTTTTTATTTGTATTGAAAAAAAAAAGTACTTTCGTATGGAAGGTGGAGTTGTAACCTATTCAGAGGATGAATCCCACCATTTGTTAATCGCCTGATCATCTTAAGAAATGTTGTTCAAGTGGCTAAATAGGCGACTAATCTTATTCGATATCAGTCACATTCAGTCGATTTCTAACATATTTGGCTAGCTATCTTAACGCTTGGAGTCATAGTTGTTCTGTTTTAATTGAGCCACACATTCAATTTTAGCACACCCGTACAAATCAAGTAACCTAAATTGAATCCAAGAAAAAGGGACAACAACAATGGTGTATCCCACCTGAGTTTTGAATTGGCTAGAATTTTGGCCCCGGCGATGGTCTTGGATTAGGTGAGGTGGGGGTAACAGCTTGCTGGTTGAGGCCCCAAGAATGGGGCCCACCTTGACGTATGTGTTATATATATACCCTATCCATGCATCCGTTATTCCAGCTAATTTTAGGGCATGATCCCAAAAACTAAAGCAAATCCGAATATCAAGTAGACCACAACATATGAAAGGCCATAAAAGTTTTGGATCAAGCTGTATATTTACATGTTTTCCTTCATCCAGGTTTGTGTGACCTTATCAACATGTTGGATGGCAAATAAACATTATAGTGGGCCTTAGGATGCTTTTAATTGTAAGCTTTCAATCACCCATGTTTACAGTGGTATGGTCCACCTCATATTTGGATCTGTTGTATTTTTTATCTCATTACCTAAAAAGAGCCGGAATAATAGATGAACCTATGAATATACAACACATACATCAAGATGGGCCTCACTGTCAGAAGCCTCATCCTGGAAGCTTTTACCCTGACCTCACATAATCCCCCACCCCAAAGCAATAACATGAGGTGGACCCCACAACAGCCAGTAGCATTAAAGTTGCATTCCGGTAACATTGGAGCACGCGGGAGCACTCCACTATACTGGTACCACCGTAATCTATGATGGTACCAGTTACGATGTTATCAGGCCGTTGTGGGCCCATTCAATGCATGCACGACATTCGATCTGTGAATAAGGTGGGCTACAGGACGATGAAATTGTTGGGAGGGGATGCCTACCTTTTTTCTTTTTCTTTTTTTACACACGTACACACACCCTCACACACTCACGCCACACACACACACACCCCACACATGCACACCTTTGATTCACAGAGCTCACCTGAGTTGCAAAACTGTTTAATTTTTTACCAGACCCTTCTTTATCTGGCCTAAATGAAGGGTCTGAATTGCTTGAATTACATATACAGAATGTTATGGGGAGATCCAAGCCTATAAAAGAACATCAATCTGATTGTAAGTCTGAGCCGACTCGATGTCGTTACATCCGAGGCGCCCGAGGCCCGACCCATCTGACCTGATTCCTGCATCACAACAACAACACGCGAGTCTTTGGGTGCTACTCAGCTCGGAGGTGTCCCAACAATCCGATCGGACAAGCCAACCGCGATATACCCGAGGCCGACCGCATCCGATCCGACTCGACGGGTCGGGTCAGACGCCGTTTAACTTGGAGATTGTCCTTTATTCTGAGGTCGGACGAGCCGGGCCGAGCCGAGCAGATAATCAGGGAGGCACATCCCATCTAGCTGACATGGAAACTGCCATATCTGAGCGTGGCCGATAACTTCGCTCGCAGATGCGCACGATTCACAAGATACACTGCACAATCAGTAGATTGCGGGCAGTATCTCCATGATCCTAGAATCCCTCTGATCGTGCTGAGATTATCGGACCCAGACCATTCAACAGGCAAGTATAAATATTACCCGACGCAATATCTACAGGTACGCGATATCAAACTCTCCTCTCCTCTACTCTCTACCTAGACCCCGATTCCCTTGTCCGGACTTAGGCATCGGAGGGTCCCCTGGCTTAGCCAGGGTCACCTTTGCTTGTTTTTTTGGTGCAGGCTTCAGGGACGATACGTAGAGGGCGACGTGGAGAGAGGGCCGACTAGATTTTGACCTCAACATTTTTTGGCGCCGTCTGTGGGAACCTGAAACTAGAAGTCAGGTTCTCATTTTTCCAAGCAATGGCGAGGAAGAAAAAAGCTGCAGTGGTGCAGCCGCAACCTAATGAGCAGACTCAGTCGTCGTCACCGCTTCATGCCGAGTCCACACCAGGACCTTCCCAATGTTCACGCAATCGGTCAAGCAAGTATCGCGCCATGCAGAACGAGATCCAAGCCCTGCGTGATGAGATAAATCGAATGAAACAGCAGACAGATCCAGAGCCACGTCCGACTCAGGAACGATCCATTCTCGAGCCGGTGGGGTTGTTCGTGGAAACTCGCTCTGTACCAAGGAGTGTGAGACCTGAAGCCCCCCAATACTGGGGGGTGCCGCATTCGAGACAAGAACCTCCTGCGGTACACGCCGAGGTATCCGCGCGTAATGTCACCACTCGGGCCCCCACAACCATTCATTCAGCCACATCCGCACTACCGCCCACGGACCTCCGTCATCAGTTAGAACGGAGGAGAGAAAGGAGAACACCGGAGGTCTCAGATGCCCCAAAGGTCGTCGCGAAAAATAGGAACCCATGGGAGGCACAATTTACGGAGTTGAAAGACCGGTTCCTGACATTGGAGAAAAAATAGGGAGCAAACCTATGGTGAAGATATCATTCATGGGGAATTAACTCCACACCTATAGGGAGCAAACCTATGGTGAAGATTAATTACCCAACCTTTTCAATTTTTATACCATGATGGCAAAATATTTCAAGCTGGTTCCTTTCATGCTCAGTGATTACCAAGTTAATCCTTCGATATGGAACTGAAATCTAAATGTGTAAGCGAGACGTGTCCTGAAATCATGATTCAATCAATGTTTAAAACCTCTAATCATGGATTGATAATTCGAACTCAACCGTGGAGCCTAACAGATGTTGAATCCAAGAGTCATAAATTACCAACATCCCGTATCTTAAGATTCTAAGTCAAGGATATCCGTCAAAATCACTTCGAAATCATAAGAAATTTCAAAAAAAAAAAATTTCCCAATTTTCCCAATTTTTGCTCAAGACTTGCTCAAGACTAAGAAAACACTGATTAGGAAACCTAATCCCCCACCCCCAACCTAAAATCTACATTGTCCTCAATATAAAAGACATAAACATGCAATGCACAGGGGACAACGAAAGTAAATGAGAAGTGATGGGAGGATAGTACCTGGATAACGAATCGAGAGAGATTTTTCAAGAGATCGCTGGGAGAGAGCAGGTTAGTACAAGAGAGAAAGTAAAACAAAAATAACAAAAATAAAATCCTACCTATACCACTTTCGCAAGTGCTCTCGATTGCATTTAGCATATGCAACAAGCCTTTAAACCCCTAGGTTACCCCTAGTGGATGAGTTGTAGTCTCGTGAGGGTTTGCAGTGATGTTACCCACAAACATTGAACTAACTAACTAAAAAAAATAAAATGGAATAAAAAAGCTAGGTTGCCTCCCAGGAGCGCTAAATTTACCATTTTCAGCCAGATAAATAAGCAACTATCCTAGACCTATGAAAGCGATAAACCTAAATATACCTCCATCAGACGAGGAGATCAGTCCTGGTAAATAGGAGCAATCAGAGGCATGGACATGTCCTCTGAATCAAATGTCTCGACAAATGGCTTTAATCGATGTCCATTTACTTTAAAATCATTGTCATTGTCAGGATCTCTTATGTCGACGGCCCCATGAGGATAAGCAGTGACCACAATGTAAGGGCCGGTCCAACGAGATCGAAGCTTACCCGGAAAGAGATGTAGTCGAGAATCGTACAAAAGGACTTTCTGACCTGGCGTAAATAATTTTCGGAGAATATGTTGATCATGAAACGCCTTCATCCTGTCCTTGTAAATTCTCGAGTTTTCATATGCATCGTTCCGGATTTGTTCAAGTTCATTCAAATGAAGTTTGCGTAGCGAGCCAGCGTTGTCCAGATTGAAATTCAGATTTTTAATCGCCTAGTATGCTTTATGTTCCAATTCCACAGGCAAATGACAAGCCTTTCCATAGACAAGTCTAAAGGGAGATGTTCTAATAGGAGTTTTAAAAGCAGTACGGTACGCCCATAAGGCATCGGTCAATCGGATTGACCAGTCCTTACGATCAGGGTTAACTATTTTCTCTAAGATGTGTTTGATCTCCCTATTGAAAATCTCAGCTTGTCCACTTGTCTGTGGATGGTATGGGGTGCTCACCTTATGAGAGATACCGTATTTCTTCATTAAGCTCTCGAATGGTCTATTGCAGAAGTGTGAACCCCCGTCACTAATGATGGCTCGAGGCGTCCCGAACCGCGACAAGATGTTTTCTTTTAAAAATTTAATAACCGTGCGATGGTCATTGTTGCAGCACGGAATCGCTTCGACCCATTTAGTGACATAATCGACAGCGAGCAAAATATACAGATTTTTAAAGGATTGGGGGAATGGTCCCATGAAATCGATGCCCCAGCAATCAAATGCTTCTATGATAAGGATGGGATTCAAGGGCATCATATTTCGATGGGACAATGCTCCTAATTTTTGACAACGCTCACAAGCCTTGCAAAACTCATGAGTGTCCCTGAACATGGTGGGCCAATAGAAGCCACACTGCAGAATTTTGGCCGTGGTCTTTTTAGCAGAAAAGTGACCACCACAGGCCTGTGAGTGACAGAAGGAGATGGCACTCTGATGCTCATCGTCTGGTACACATCTCCTTAACATTTGGTCTGGACAATATTTAAACAAATATGCATCGTCCCAGAAAAAGTTACGCACCTTGGTAAAGAATTTCTTCTTATCTTGTGATGTCCAATGTGTCGGTATGGAACCTGTAGCAAGATAATTGGCAATATCAGTGAACTAAGGTGAATGGGAGACTCTAAACAGTTGTTCATCAGGGAACATGTCATTGATATGAGTCACCTCAAGGGAATCAGAGGTATTAAGGCGAGAAAGGTGATCGGCTACTACGTTCTCTACTCCCTTTTTGTCTTTAATTTTCAAATCGAATTCTTGGAGTAGAAGGATCCATCGTATTAGGCGGGGCTTAGAATCATTCTTAGAAAGAAGATACTTAAGTGCCGCGTGATCTATGTAGATGATGATCTTAGATCCGATCAGGTAGGATCTAAATTTGTCCAAAGCGAAAATTACGGCTAAGAGTTCTTTTTCCGTAGTCGAGTAGTTCACTTGGGCAGGATTTAGAGTCCTACTTGCGTAGTGAATAACGTAAGGCCGCTTATCTTTTCTCTGGCCTAGAACCTCTCCAAGAGTATAATCAGAGGCATCGCACATAAGTTCAAAAGGAAGACTCCAGTCGGGTGGCTACATGATAGGTGCAGTGGTTAACATGCCCTTAAGCTTAGTGAAAGCTTCTTGGCACTGCTCAGTCTACTCGTATGGTGTATCCTTTTGAAGAAGATTACATAAAGGACGAGAGAAGAGACTAAAGTCCTTTATGAATCGTCTGTAAAATCCTGCGTGTCCTAAAAAGGATCGCACGTCTCTGATGTTCTTGGGTGGAGGTAGGTTAGAGATAAGATCGATTTTTGCCTTATCTACCTCGATTCCTTTGGACGAGATGATATGCCCAAGGACAATTCCCTTTTGAACCATAAAATGGTATTTCTCCCAGTTAAGTACCAAATTTTTTTCTTCACATCTTTTCAGCACACATTTAAGACTTGCTAAGCACTTGCTGAAAGATGAATCGAAAATAGAGAAATCGTCCATGAAGACCTCTAAATATTTCCCCACCATGTCAGAAAAGATACTCATCATGCATCGCTGAAAGGTGGCAGGGGCATTACATAACCCGAATGGCATCCTTCTGTAAGCAAAGGTGCCATAGGGACATGTAAATGTGGTCTTTTCCTGATCTTCAGGGGCGATTTCAATCTGATTATAACCTAAATACCCGTCAAGGAAATAGTAATAAGAATGACCAGCTAACCTTTTCAAGATCTGATCCATAAAGGGCAAAGGAAAGTGGTCCTTCCTAGTAACGGTATTCAGCTTCCTTTAGTCAATGCACATTCTCCAACCAGTAGTAACTCTGGTCGACACGAGTTCATTATTGGCATTGGCTACGATGGTGATCCCGGACTTCTTAGGAACCACCTGAGTTGGACTCACCCATTGACTATCGGATATGGGGTATATGATCCCCACTTCCAATAGTTTGAGAACCTCGGCCTTAACCACTTCCTTCATGTTTGGATTCAGTTTATGTTGTGATTGCCGAACAGCCTTTGCATTATCCTTAAGATATATGCGGTGAGTACAAATCGATGGGTTAATTCCCTTGAGGTCCGCTATCGTCCATCCAAGAGCTCCCTTATGCTCAATGAGAGTAGATATGAGCTACTCTCTTATTCTTTCTCCAGGTGGGCAGAGATCACCACCGGATATGTCTCATCTTGACCTAAATAGATATATTTTAAATCAGAGGGCAAAGGTTTTAGGTCAAGCTTCGGTGGCTTGAGGTTAGACGGTAGAGGCACCACATCAGTTTGGGACAACTCTTCAATTTGTGGCCTCCACCGGTTAACTTCAAGTACCGGTGCAGTATCAAGCATGGCACACGTCTCCCTAATTATATCATCATCAAGATCATGGGAGTGGGCCAGGCACGTCTCTAGAGGATCAGAGGATAAGGTGAGAGGTGTTCTATCTTCCATAAAAGAATCAATCATGTTAACATCGTGGAAATCGTCATCATCCTCTGAGTTGCTGCAGTTATTGAAAAAGATATTCGATTCCAATGTCAAATTTTTAAAAGACATAGTCATAACACCATTCCTGCAATTGATAATTGCATTTGAAGTGGACAGGAGTGGGCGACCAAGGATGACGAAAATCTGAGTGCTCGTGTCGTTGATGGGTTTGGTGTCCAAGATGATAAAATCAACAGGGTAGTAGAATCTATCAACCTGGACCAACACATCCTCGATGATCCCTCTTGGTACACGAACAGAACGATCAGCAAGTTGTAGTGTGGTTTGAGTGGGTTTTAATTCACCCAAGCCTAACTGTTGGTATACCGAGTAGGGAATTAGATTGACGCTCGCTCCTAAGTCAAGAAGTGCGTGATCAATTCGATAGTTTCCGATTACACATGATATGGTTGGGCAACCGGGATCTTTGAATTTTTACGGCACGTCTTGTTTCAGGATGGCACTCACTTTCTCAGTTAAGGAAATTTTCTTTTGAACACTTTTTCGTCGTTTGGTAGTGCATAAGTCCTTTAAAAATTTAGCATATAAAGGAATCTATTTTACAACATCAAGCAGAGGAATGTTGACTTTCACTTGTTTCAACACTTCTAGGATATCCTGAGAGTTAGAGAGACGTTTTGGTTCAACCAACCATTGGGAAAATGGAGCAACTGGCTTTTCTAGAGGTTCCGGTTCAAATTTTTTTGGGGCGCCACTAGATCCATCATTGTTGTGCTCTTCTGGCTCATGAGACTTTTCAGGCATAACCGGAAGGGTTTTATCAATAACTTTCCCACTCCTAAGAGTGGTGATTGATTTAGCGTGCCCCATTGGATTTGAAGAGCTTGGGTCACTAACTTCATATTGCGGTTTAGGATTGGGAAGAGGTTGAGCTGGGAAGCTCCCCTTGTTTCCAATCGTATTTTCAGCCTTAAGTTCATGTATTGCTTTTGTAAGGTCTTGAAAGGCTTGCATCATACCCTGATTGAAAAGCTCTTGCTTTTGAAAATGTTTTAGAACCAAATCCTCTTGAGGTTTCTCTTGAGTTGGATTTTGGTTTAGGAAACCTTAAGGTGTAGCAGTTGGTCCATTCCTCCAACTGAAATTTGGATGATTTTTCCAACCAGGATTATACGTGTTGGAGGTAGGTCTATTGAAAGGTCGTTGATAGTTATTTACGGCATTAGATTATTCATTCAACACTTCTCGAAAGGCAGGTATTGTAGGATAATTTTCAGTTGTGTGAATGTTGCAATCACAGATGCCGCAAACGATTTCATTAACCTTATCCTTCTTTAATGCTATGGCCTCGAATTTTCTGGTGAGATTAACCACCTTAGTGTTAAGATTATCATCCTCTTTCAGGATATATATTCTGCCCTTTTCCTTTGAATAAGTCGGCCTAGACGTAGTGTTCGGATTTTGGTAATAGTCCCATGATTGTGTTTTTTCAGCCAGACTATCGAGATAATCCCATACCTCGTCAACATTTTTATTAATGAATTCTCCATTACACATTGTCTCGACCATTTGGCGCATGGAAGATGTCAGTCCATCGTAGAAAAAATTTGTAATGCGCCACGTTTCAAAGCCGTGTTGTGGGCATGAATTGACCAAATCCTTGAACCTTTCCCAACATTGGAAGAATGTTTCATCTTCCTTTTGGGCAAAGTTCATGATTGCTTTTCTGAGGATAATTGTTTTATTATGTGGAAAAATTTTCTTCATAAATTTTCTCTGCATATCATTCCATGTGTCAATGGATCTAGGATGCAGTGAGTGAAACCACGTCTTGGCCTTCTCTTTCAAGGAAAATGGAAAGAGTTTCAGCGTAATAGTATCCTCAGATACATTAGGAAAGTATAAGGTGGTTATAATCTCATCGAACTCTTTCAGATGTAGATACGGTTCTTCAGACTTGAGCCCATGGAACTTAGGAAGGAGTTGGATAACCCCTGGCTTGATGTCCATATGTCCTGTATTCTCAGGAAAAATCATGCATGAGGGCGTACTCACCCCCGCCGGTTGTAAATAATCTCATAAAGTACGAGGCGGGGGTGCGTGATGCACCTCATTCTCATCATGTACTTCCTCAACCCTAAGTTGGGGTAGTGCTTGAGGTTGATTTTCAGCCATAACCTCCTCTAACTCAGGAGAATTAAAGTGGTGTCTAGTCCTGCGATGGACAGTCAACCCCTCAACTAATCCTCCTTCAGTCACGAGACGTCGAGTGTTGTCGCGTGCCCAATGGGGCATAAAACACACTCAGCCCTCAAATTCTAACTTAAACCTAAGAAAGAAAATAAAAATCTAGAAAAATGGAGGGTTGGAGAGAAGTTATCAAATCGGAGTTCCTAAGTTAAAAACCTGCAAAACAAACCAAAACAAGTTAGTTTCTAAAAGTAGAAAGTCCTAATTAAAAGTAAACTAATTTCTAGAGAAAATAGGAATTTCCAAAGAAAAGGAAATTAGAAAGAGCTTACTAAATTAGAAGTTTCCTACAAAACAGAAAAATTAGGTTAGTTCTAAAAATCAGATTGAATGAAGAATAGAAAGTTTCTAAAGTTAGGAAAAATTTCTAACAAGGAAAATAACTAAGCTTCTAAACCTAGAATTAGAAAATTCTAAAAAGAAAATATAACCTTAAACTAATCCTAAAACTAATTAATTTCAAAAATACGTAACCGTCAGTCCCCGGCAACGGCGCCAAAAACTTGTTCACTCCCCAAGTGCAGGGTTGTGATGTAGTAATAACTCGGTAAGACCGAGGTCGAATCCCAAGGGACTGAAACTAGTACGTTATCTAAAATTAAGTAGAACTAGAATTAAAATGAGATGAAATCTAAATTAACAAGAAATTAAGGAATAATTGTGAAACTATTATCTAAAACTTAAGAGAAATCAGAGATAGGAAACTAGGGATTCAGAGGATCCACTTGTAAAGATCAGGGAGAACTTATGCATGATTTATGGAAACTAACTGAACTGTCATTGATCTAGTTTTCAAAAGATGAAAGGTATATGAATTAGAATGGATTCCATCACCAAACCATGCCTAAAAGACTATGGCAAACAACAGAATTAAACTAATTACCATCCAATCAGATGTATGAAAGTTAGGAAGGGTACCGTCATCCGACCATGCCCAGGAGACTATGGTGAACAACGGGACTTCCTGACGTTATAAACATAAAAGGGAAGGAAATATTCAAAGACATTGCAGACCCATTGTAATTTCAGTCACAACAGACTATTAAAGACTAAAAATATTTCCATAAATTAACTAAAATCAACATCAGATGAGTCTTAAACAAAAGGAACAAGCCAGTCTCTCCCATCACGCTACAAGCTTCACCTCTTAGCCCTAGCTAAGAGGTTTAGCCAATCACAGGCATGATTGGGCTAAATCCATAATAATAAAAAGAATAAGAAAAGGAAAAATAAGAAATGAATAAAACTCTTTCTCATGATCCCCCTTCACGTCCAAGCCAAGCCTCCCATCCTCCTCCAAGCTCCTCTTTCTCCCTTTCTTTTATACTGTCAAAATACGGTGGAGAGGAGTGCATTGAGAGGTCGATGCACAACTGGAGTCGGTGTAATGCTTATGCAGCCTCAATCGCGTGCGTATGAGAAAATGCAACTATACTTGCGTTTGGATTGGTTTTTCAGGACATGAACGTCTCGAACTTAACTTCGACACCTAAGCTAGGGCCTTGGCCACCTTGTGAGCCTTCTGGATGGCTTAGATCATCAAAAATATCATGATCTGGGCCATGCAACTCCCCGAAAATTCCAGTTTTCCCGAACGCGAAACAGAGGTGCGCTTCTTGCTCTGGCTGCCGGTGGAGCCCACTTTCTATGGCGTTTATGAAATCCACACCATCCATCGTCTTCTCCTCAAAGTTTTGATCAGGGATGGACAGTTCTAATCATCTTTTAATGTGGTCCACTAAAACAATCAGGCTGCAACGACCATTGCACGGTCATTTTACGATTGCTGAAGCGATCGTGTACATGTGCATGACCTCCAAAAAAATCAGCATGATTCGACTGGTTTTCCTCCCTCTGCCAGATGGACAGTTCAGATCAAACTCTTGCAGTACAGTGGTGGCCCATTAAGCTTCGTTCGCAGGCTCTGTTGCGAAACAGAGCCTGCGTAATCTTGCGCTGTCTTGATCGATGGGCCCATGACATGCATCAGCGGTGTAATCCAGTCTGTCCACTGGACTCAGCTCGAAAAACTGTTTGGATATGGACAGATTTGGATTTCTGATACTGCGACCCACTGAATTCGTGCTTCAGCCGTCCGACCTGCATTTGGACAGTTAAGATCTAATCCTCGCTATCTTTCACAATTTCGCCTCCTAGGCGAAGGTGGGAAGGCCTTTAGGAATCTAATGAATGTTTTGGATTGTCCATATGGACAATGGGTGGGGCCCACAACAGCAACCGACGATCGTCAGTAGCATTCTGCGTAAGAAGTCGGTCAACACCGACTTTGACCGTGTTCTCCATTCGGTGCACGTTGAGTGCACATACACTCTCTATACACACAATGTTCATGGGCCAACTTTGTGATGGTCGTGAGAAATCTGTTCTGTCCATATCTTTTCTCATATCATTTTAGCAGTTAGGACTAAAATTGAGGCATATCCCGATTGCAGGTGGGCCCCAAACCGCTATTTTATGGGCTGATCTGTCTGTTGGGCTACTTCCACAGGGATTCGGGAGCTGAAATTTAACATGTATGGTTCATTTATGGTCCTCAGGACATGTATGAAGTTTCAAGCTGATCGGATGGTGAAAACCTTGTGATCTTGCATTCTTGACGCCTTTCAAGCCTGTTTAAGGTGAGTGATTGGAATTTCTCTGATCTTCAACATGTAATTCCTCGATCCTGGTCTCATAGAGTCCCGTTTAATTCCTTGGTGATCATCAGAGCGTTAAATCTCAGCTTTTAGTACCTTATTTCAATCCACACTCGTAATTGCACCTTGTATCACAAACACAATTAAAACGGCCATTAAACAGTATCTTGTTCGCAAATCTAAGCAATAAATGGGGTCTGATATGCAATATTTGACCCTCAACAAACGTTAGCGGACTTCATGGAGAAAGCCCAAAAGTATATTAACGCCGAGGAGTTCACTAACTCTCGAAAAGGCACACAAGTATCCGACTCGACGAACAAAGGGAAGAGACCTCGGAACGAAGATTCCTAGCCGACTGGCAAAGGGGTGGATGACCGCGCTTTCTGTGATCGTCGACCGAGCCGCAGGCCGGAAGTAAAATTTAGTTCCTATACCCCACTTAATACATCCACCGAGCAGACTCTGCTGCATATCTGAGGAGACAGACTACTTAATTGGCCGGTCTGCATAAGGGCTGACCCAAAGCACCGAGACAAGCAGAAATTCTGCCGTTTCCACCGGGACCATGGTCACAACACGGACGACTGGGTGGATCTGAAAGATGAGATTGAGTCCCTCATCAGCAAGGGACATCTACGTCGTTACACTAAAAAAGAGAAGTCTGCTCGGAGACAGGAACAGCCGCGAGAACAGCTGAACAACCCCCCAAAGGAACCCGTCGAAATTCACACCATCTTCGAAGGTTTAGTTGGGGGAGGGGATTCAAATAGGGCTCGAAAAGCCCATTCCTGAAGATCCGAGCCGGTACACCACGTTCACCTGGCGGAACATCCCAGCAAGGAACTCCAAGTCACTCCGTGCAGCCTGACTTTCACGGAAGATGATGCACGTGGGATCGAGCATCCGCACGATGACGCGCTAGTGGTTACCATGACCATAACAAATCACAAAGTGTACCGCATCTTGGTCAACACCTGGAGTTCGGCTGATATTATATATTCTGAAGCATTCGAAAAGATAAGAATTCCACAGTCTAGGCTCCGACCCGTGAAAACTCCCTTGCACGGCTTTGCCGGAGAGAGAGTCATCTCCGAAGGAGCCATCTCCCTCCCAGTAACAGCAGGAGAAGGGCAACATTAAGTCATACTTTTGGTAAACTTTTTAGTTGTCAATGTTCCATCTGTCCACAACGTGATCCTGCGTCGACCCTCCCTCAATGCAATGAGAGCGGTCGTTTCAACTTACCATCTGATGATGAAGTTTCCAGCTGAAGGTGGGATTGGTTATCTCCGAGGCGATCAACACGAGGCCCGGAGGTGTTATGCGATAGCCGTGAGAAAAGGAGCTGCCAAATAAACGCTCGTAATGGATGCCTTGGATCCTCAAGGACCGACGGAAAGCTCCTCAGTCGAAGATCTGGTAAGAGTACCGCTCGATGAATCAGACCCGAGCAAAATTGTTTAGCTCGGATCATCACTGAATCCTGAGCGAAGGAAAGAGTTCTTGGCCTTCTTAAAGCAACACCGAGACATCTTCGCATGGTCGCACGCAGATATGCCGGGGATCTCACCTGATATGCTGGTCCACAGGCTGAACATGGACCCAGATCACCGGCCAGTTAATCAAAAAAGAAGATCATTCGATGCCGAACGATATGAAGTCATTGCCGAGGAGGTCTCAATCCTGCTCGATGCGGGTTTCATAGAAGAAGTGTACTATCCTGATTGAATAGAAAATATTATGCTCGTCAGGAAATTCAACGGGAAGTGGCGGGTCTGTATAGACTATTCTGATCTGAATAAGGCATGTCCCAAAGACAGCTTCTCGTTACCTCGGATCGACCAACTAGTGGATAGCACGACCGGACATGAGTTACTCTCATTTCTGGATGCTTATTTCGGGTACAACCAGATCACTATGTATCCCCCAGACAGGCAGAAGACTACCTTTGTCACAGACAGAGAGCTCTACTGTTATCGGGTCATGCCATTTGGCCTGAAAAACACTGGGGTAACATTCAGAGGCTGGTGAATTAGATGTTTGCCAGCCAGATTGGGCACACCATCGAGGTGTACGTGGACGACATGTTAGTGAAAAGTACCCAAGCCTCCAACCACCTTGCCGACCTCGGAGAAACATTCAGCGTCCTCCGAAAATATCAGATGAAATTGAATCCCGCTAAGTGTGCATTCGGGGTTGAGTCAGGGAAGTTTCTTGGCTTTCAAGTCAGTCAGCAAGGTATCGAGCCCAACCTGGATAAGATCAAGGTCCTCCTCGACATGAACTCACCTCAGACTCTTAAGGAGATACAGTGTCTCACGGGAAGAGTTGTCGCCCTCGGACGCTTCATATCTAGGGGCTACAGATAAATGTCTTCCCTTCTTCCAGTAGCTGAAGGGCCATAAGAAGGCAGAGTGGACGCCAGAGTGTGAGCATGCCTTCCATCAATTAAAATAGTACTTGGGTTCACCGCCTCTATTGTCCAAGACTGAAGAAGGGGAGCCTTTGTTCCTCTACCTCGCAGTCTCGGCTTCAGCTGTCAGTTCGGCTCTGATCAGAGAGGTCGAAGATAAGCAGTACCTCATGTACTATGTAAGCAAAGTCATGGTACCAGCTGAAATAAGGTATCAGTCCTTGAAAAAACTGGCGCTCTACCTCGTCGTCTCGACTAGAAGACTGCGGCCATACTTCCATGCCCACTCCATAGTTGTACTAACAGACTCTCCTCTGAGGCAGATCCTCCAGAGACCCGAAGTGTCAGGTCAGATGACCAAGTGGTTCATAGAGCTCGGAGAGTTTGACATTCAATTCCGCCCCAGGACGGCACTCAAGGGTCAAGTTGTAGCCGACTTTATCGTCGAGTTCACAACTCCGGATGAGGAGCAAGTCAGTAAGGAAGTCAAAATGACACCACCTGTCCCATTGAGCAACCAAGAGGCAGCATCGAATCTGGGGTGGGTCCTTTATGTTGATGGGTCTTCTAATATTAAAGGAGCAAGAGCCGATGTTATCCTAGTTGCACTTAATTCAACGACAATCCAATACGCAATCAGACTCGGATTCAAAGCTTCAAACAACGAGGCCGAGTACGAAGCGTTGTTAGCTAGGCTCAGGCTGGCAGCGAGCCTAGGCGTTCAGACCCTACAAGTCCGTTGCGACTCGCAGCTAGTAGTGAACCACATCTCTTCAGAGTACGAAGCTAAAGAAGTCAGAATGATCGCCTACCTCAAGGAAGAAAGGAAATTGATCGAGAGATTTTGGAGTTGCACTATCCGGCAGATCCCCAGAGCTGAGAACTCATGGGTCAATACCTTAGCAAGACTCACCTCGGCCTCCGAGGAAAAGATCCCGCGTTTCATTCATGTCGAGTTCATTGAACACCCGAGTATCAGCCAGTCAGAGAAAGTCAATCCCGTCCAGTCCATTCCTAGTTGGATGGACCCGATCTTCAATTATCTGTCATCCGGTGAAACCCTCTCGGACAAACTAGAGGCGAGGTGACTTAGGGTCAGAGCGGCCCGGTACGCTATATTGGACGGAGTGTTGTACAAGAAGGGGCATTCTCAGCCTTACCTTAGATGTCTCCGACTGGACGAGGCCGACTACATGATTCGGGAGATTTACGAGGGAATCTGCGGGAACCATTCTGGCAGTCGCGCCTTGGCCATGAAGATACTTCATCAAGGGTATTTCTGGCCGACTCTTAAGCAAGACTCCAAAGACTTTGTTCGCAAGTGTGACAAGTGTCAGCGTTTTGCTGCCTTTCGAGGAAACCGGCAGAAGAAATGACCCCCATGAGTGGGTTGTGGCCGTTCACCCAATGGAGGATCGAAATCATCGGTCCCTTGCCCACTGGAAAGAGACAAGTCAAGTTCTTTATAGTTGCAGTCGACTACTTCACTAAGTGGGCCGAGGCCGAGCCAGTTGCGAAGATCACTGAGCAAAAAGTAATCGACTTTATGTGAAAAAATATCATCTGCCGGTTCGGAATCCCACGAACCATCATTTTTAATAACGGCCGCCAATTCGATAATGACAAGTTCCATAGTATGTGTCAAGGGCTTGGCATTGTGAACGCTTACTCATCGCCTCGGTACCCGCAGTCGAATAGACATGTAGAGGCGGTCAACAAGATCATCAAGCACCATCTCAAGACAAAGCTAGAAAAAGTGAAGGAAAATTGGGCCGAGGAGCTCCCCTTCATCCTCTGGGCTTATAGGACCACAGCCCAGACTTCGATGGGAGAAACCCCATTTTCATTGTCCTATGGCTCGGAGGCAATGGTGCTAGTGAAAATCAGACTCCCAACGGCGCGGGTAAGAAGCTTCGAAGAAAATCAAAACTCTGAGCAGATCGCTGCTAATCTGGATTTTCTCGAAGAACTCGGAGAGGTTTCTAAGCTCCGAACGGTGGCTCGGCATCAACAGGTAGCGCGTTTCTACAATTCAAAGGTCAAAGTCAGGCGCTTCCGTCCAGGGGACTTAGTCCTCCGACTGGTCTTCCAGAACACGACTGAGCCAAGGGCAGGAGCGCTTGGACCCAACTGGGAAGGACCATATCGTGTGGTCAGGTCTGCCAAACTAGGCTCGTATCACCTGAAAGATCTCGAAGGCCATCATCTCCCTCATCCTTGGAACACCGAGAACTTGAAGATCTACTACCCATGAGGAACTAGCCTTTAAGGCTCATAATAAAATGTACGCCTCCGAGCGGCTAGCCTTTAAGGCTCTTAATAAAAGTTCAATTCTACTTTGGATGCTTGTCCAATTGTCTTATCAACACAAGCACGAATTAAATGGTCCGATCCTTTAAGGGATCGGAGCCTAATCTTACGAAAGATCGACAAGGTATCCCCTCGAGGGAAAAAGCCTAATAATGACCCGACCCTCCATTGGAGTACTCGGCTCGACAATATGACAGAATAAAGGGATTAGGCCCGTAAAGAGGCCTGTTCGACTACATCTCAGAATGAGTTAACGCAATACCAAAGAAATTTTTTCATTGAATCCCCTCGGAGGGGTAAAAAATACATTTACAGTATAAAAAAAATGATAAAATGTCTTCATGATGGAGGAGGAGCCTGGGCGTCAGGGGCTTGGTCCGAGTAGACAACTTCAGTAGGGGTATCTTCGGGATCCTCAGGTAGAAGAGGGTCAAGATCGAGGTCTAGGTACAAACCCAGGACTGCCTCGAGATAAGCATCGAAGTCACGGTTGTAGAATGTCGCAGCTTCGGCGTCCCTCTTCTTGGAGGTCTTGAAATCTTCAACCGCGGCGGCAACTGCTGCGGCCAGATAGGCCTCATCTTTGGCCCGCTGAGCCTCCACGGCCTGATCCACGGCTCGGGTCTGCTCTTCAGCTGCCTCGGCCTTGGCGCGTTTCACGGCTTCACCCAGTCGAGTAGTCTCCAGGGCCAAAGAATCCACATGAGCCTTGGCGTGGGTCAGCTCGGTGGTCTCTGCTTCGCCGCTAGCCTTGAGATTATTTTCCATTTCCTGTAGCTGTAACTCCCTGTCCTCCAGGTCGACGACTACTCCCTGCAGTCGAATCACGCTGGCCTTCTTGTCCGAAAGCTGCCGGCGTAGCTCACCCTGCTCGGACTCTAAAAGGGCAGATTCATCACGTAGAGCTGCCGTCTCAGCCTGGAGAGTCTCGAACTCCATCTCCCTCCTCCGATGTTCCCGTGCTCTCTCCCAAATTGAGAGCAACACTGGGACAACCTGAATAGGAAACAAGGATCAGAACTTTGAGAAAATATATACGATAATTATATAACACAAAGGAAAAGAGAGAATCCTCTCGGAGACGTACCATGTAGCATACGGCTGCTAGGTCATTCAGAAAGTCGCCTTTCGATCTGCCAATGTTTCGAGCAATATCCTCATTGGGGGTATGCTTGGCGGCCCACGAAGCCAAGCAGGCCATATGATAGCCCGGCTCGAATCTCTCACTGCTCGTGCCCGCCTGGGGCGAGGCCACAGCCTCCTCAGCCCCTACCCTTCTGCCGGCCGAGTTTTGACCCTCGGTGCGACATCTCCCCCGATCTTGGGGGGGGGAATCATATTGTCGGTGGGGGGCTCAGGGTCTACGGCAAGAGCCTCCTCGGTAGGGGGAACGAAGATAGCAGGAGCACGAGGAGAAACAAGGCTCGGAACGACTGGGGTGTCGGCCATGGTCACTCAGAGAGCCCCGGAGGAGGAGATACCATCGGGTACAAAACTGTCGAAGGAGCCGCGACAGTACTAGGGCGTGCCGGGGTCGGCACCGCGGGGGTAGAGCCGACTGGTCTCGGAGCTCGGGGTGCTAAGGTCAGCGCAACAAAAGATTTCCCTGCGCGAGGGAGGACTGACTTCTTCCGAGTGATTTTCACTCGGGGGGCTTCCTTCAGCAACTTCGCCGCTGTCGGAGCCGCTTTTTTCTTCCAAGCTCCGGACGCCTCGGCCATGCTTGCGAAAGAAAAGACGGTATCAGCTACTAAGTGACCGAAAGGAAGCCCATCGAAGAGATTATGACAGCTTACTGAGGGACGTGGCAAAAGTTAGGACTTGCAAAGCTTAGACCAGTGAAGATTGGCCGCGGTGATCAGATCAGCCCAGGAATGAAGCGTCTCCGATCGCGCTCTAGCCTTCGCAATACGATTTTTCTGGTCTGAGTCGAAGAGCGGCAACCCCTTTGAAAAATCTGCAAAAGGAAAAGGAGAAATTTTACTTCAATTGAAATAGGTGAAAACTAAGGCAGCAATCCGAATGCTAAATGAAGTCCGACCTGATTTCATAAAATGGGTCAGAATACGAGCCGTTGAGGTCCTAAGCTCAGCTGTTGGTCCCTCACATTCACCTGCCGCCCAAAACCACTTATTTTTCCAGTCCTTGTTGGAGGACGGCAGGTGCATCACCAATCCCGACCCCTTGCTCCCTCGAGTCATAAAATAGTACCATGGATCGTTGCTGTCATGCTTGACCAGGTACAGACTCAGCAGTTCCTCTGGGGTCAGCTCAGAGTTTCCAGCTTGTCTCCAAATAATGTAGGTAAAAATCATCACTCTCCAGGCATTCGGAGTAAATTGCCCGCGAGCTAATCCAAGGTAAGCCGCAACCTTCCTTATAAAGGGGTGTAGTGGGAGCCGGACCCTGCACTGCAACGCATAAAGGAAGATGGCAACTTCTCCCTTGGAAGGAGCACCAGCCACGTCCATAGGCCCAGGGGCCCTTATCTGAACGGAGTTAGAGATTTGGAACTCCGAATGGATCCACTCCATCTAAGGTTCCGACATAACAGAACCTCTTAGGACTACCTCCGCGGTGCGTAAACTCGCGTGCATTTCGGTGGTGGCAGTGGTCTCGAATCAGCGGGCTCGGGTGGTTCTCTTCTTACTGAGATGCTTGGTCTTAGAGCTCAACGTATTTTGCCTCCGAGGCGAGGGGTATGGGAGAGTGGTCTCGAAAGGGCCTTTGGAAGCCCCACTCGCACTTTCAGAACTCTCCGGCTTGGAGTCATCAGCGTATTTACGAACCATCTCAAGGTCGGAAGACATGGTAGGAAGAAGGATGAAGATCCACAGGACTCACCGGGTGACTGTCGAAAAACGCCTTCTACCGAAAACTTCAAACTCGGCCGGAATCACCTCGTTAGGAATTGTCTCCTCCGGTATGTTCTTCTGATTCAGAATGTAAAGTGACGAACGAAAATTCGGGGTGCCTTATATAGGCAACAAAAGAATTCTGCATTGATGGCGAGCCTTAATGGCCGCAGCCGAATCGGCACGAGGTGATCTCCGAGCACACATGGTCGCACCTTATTGGAGGAATACTGAACCGTCAGTACGGCTCTTACATCGGGCAGTGTACCTCGGTATGCGAAGCGACACCCGAACAGTCGGAACAGTCACGTACACGTCTCCTCAGGCTTGCGTGGCAACCTCTCATAGGCTGGAAGGAGATTCAGAATCGTAACCGTCTCCACACGTCAACCGAAGTGACCAGCACACTCGCAATTCGAAACCCGTCATCATTGCAGTAAGAGCGGGAGATTTCTTACATGAGTACTCTCCGAGCCTGCAAGCAAACTCGAATATTAGGGAGTTTCTGTTATGGGGAGATCCGAGCCTATGAAAGAACATCAATCTGACCGTAAGTCTGAGCTGACTCGATGCCATTACGTCCGAGGCGCCCGAGGCACGACCCATCCGACCTGATTCCTGCATCACAACAACGACATGCGAGTCTTTGGATGCGACTCAGCTCGGAGGTGTCCCAACAATCCGATCGGACAAGCCAACCGCTATATACCCGAGGCCGGCCACATCCGATCCGACTCGACGGGTCGGGTCAGACGCCATTTAACTTGGAGATTTTCCTTTATTCTGAGGTCGGACGAGCCAAGCCAAGCCGAGCAGATAATCAGGAGGGCACATCTCATCTAGCTGACATGAAAACTGCCATATCCGAGCGTGGCCGATAACTTCGATCACAGATGCGCACGATTCACCAGATACGCTGCACAATCAGCAGATTGAGGGCAGTATCTCCATGATCCTAGAATCTCTCTGATCGTGCAGAGATTATCGGACCCAGACCATTCCACAGGCAAGTATAAATATTACCCGACGCAATATCTACAGGTACGCGATATCAAGATCTCCTCTCCTCTACTCTCTACCTAGACCCCGATTCCCTTGTCCTGACTTAGGCATCGGAGGGTCCCCCGGCTTAGCCAGGGTCACCTTTGCCCGTTTTCTTGGTGCAGGCTTCAGGGACGATACGTAGAGGGCGACGTGGAGAGAGGGCCGACCAAATTTTGACCTCAACAAATTTAATAGACGGGTTGTCGTGCATACATCAGTTAGACGCCACAAAAACCCAGTATCACCATGAGCTATCTTAGTATCGATGCCCCTATTGCGCGGACACGGATATCCTATGGTTTTTGGAGGAAGTTACTGCACAAGGATGCTGAGTGGGGCCCATCACGATGTTTGTGGGAAGTCTACCCCATTCATCCATTTGGTGAGCTCATTTTAGGAAAAGAGAGAAAAAAATGAAGTGGATTCAAAACTTAAGGGAGCCACACGAGAGGGAAAATTCAGGAAAGAAATACCTACCATTGAAACTTTACTGGGCTCCACCTTGATGTTTATATGTCATCCAAACCATTAGTAAGGTCATTACCACTTGGATGACGTGAAAATACCAAAAAAAAAAAAAAGAAGAAGAAGAAGAAGAAGAAGAAGCCTGATACAGCTTTTATGGCCACAGGAATGTTTCAACAACTCTCATTGAATTTCCACTATTTCCTCTTGTATGGCCCACTTGAGTTTTGGATCTCCTAAATTTTTTCTCAATTTTCCTAAAATGAGCTCGCCAAATGGATGAACGAGGTAGATTTCCCACAAACATGGTAGTGGGAACTCCGCGTCCCTATTGCGCATATCTTCATTTATTTGTTTATTAGAGGGAATTAATTTATCGTTTCAATTTATACATGAACCCTCTCCTTCTAATTTGGTCATGAAAATAGTAGACTTGGCAGCACATCTAATATTTAGGGGTGCACATTAAACCGGTAAAACAGTGGAACTGGATCGGAACTGGACTAGAACTGACCAAATGGTCCGGTTTAGTCCAGTTCTATAGTGCACCAGTTCCGGTTCCGGTTCCGAAAATCAAAGAACCAGTTACATCGGTTCGATTCTCGATTTAGAGGTATGTAAAACCAAACCGAACCATGAACCAATCTGTAGAACCAAATTGTGGATCCGATTCGTAGAACCGAACCATGGAACCAAACTTGGAACCAAACCAAGAACCCTTTGATTGTTTCTATATTTGACTCATGATTTATAGTTCATAATGCACCATTTAATTATTTTCATAAATGTATTTTTTCACACCTTATACAATATCTAAACCATTCATCAAATGGACCACAACATGAATGGACATGAGCTAGATAATAAAATTAAACATACAATTAGGCTGGATTATAAAAAGCCCAGAACCGTGGAACCGATCAGGAGCCGAACCGGTTTTAACGGTTCGGTTCTGATTCGGTTCTAAGATGCCAACGGTCCAGCTCCGGTTCTGAATATCTTAGAACCGTTAAGAACGGTTCGGTACCAGTTTCACTCCAGAACCGGACCAAACCAACCCGTGTGCACCCCGACATCTAATATCAAAAGATAAAATGAGGGTATTTATCAAAATGGATGATGTATTATTATTTTTCTTTATTACATATTTTTAATCCATGGCCCACCATGAGAAGAGATACCATGTTTCAACGCTTGAGGTCTTGTTATCGATCCCTAGTGGGGGTGGCTAACATGGAGTGTGTGTACTGACATGGGTGTGTACTAACAAGCTAACCCAAAAAAAAAAAAAAAAAAAAAAACCAAAACCACAGCCCACCTCCTTGTCTGCTGGTGGTAAAAACTAGGGGCACGTTTCTCTACAAACCAATTAAATGCTTTATATGGTAAAGTATTAACATTGGAATCTGTTTACTTAAGCAGTTTCCCATGAAAGCAGTTAAACATGTTTGTGATTTTGGTCCAATTTGCGTTATGTTAGTCTGTTTATCAAGTTTCTAGCTCTCCTATCTACATGTGTAAGAACTTATATGCTCAAACTGTATACTCAAAAATGAAAAAAAAATTATAAATCCATCACGTAAGTCATCTATGATGTGTGACCCAACCTTGAGGGTCGTCACCCTCAAATCACTCACTTTAATTTGATGCTCCTAGCCATCCATTCAAGGGATACTAAATTGACAGTTCACATTGATTACATTACAAAAGCTATGGTCATCGATCACGTGGGCCCACCTTTGATTGCTAGATCCATCTAAAATTACTTAATTAAATGATATAACCATCCAATTAAATGTAGACACCCTAACCTAAACGGGACCAGAACTTCTCTCGTAAATTCGGTTGTACAGATTGGATATTGTATGATCTAGGATGGGTTTCGGAGGTAACCAATGGGCTATATCAGTCAAGTGACTTAGGGCCCGTTTGGCCGGGTGGATTGGAAGGGATTGAATTTTATTAGGGTGGATGGCATGGATTTTAAGGTAATGATGTTGTTGTCAGTGGATTGTCTTAAGATCCATGGGATTGCTATATCGAGTCTGTTTGGCATGCCTTGCCAAATCCAGGATTAAACCTTCTCATCCCTTCCAATCCCTCGAACCAAACATGTCGTAGGCAAATTTGAACAGATTAGGATGGATTAGATGGGATTTAAAGGTAATGATGGTGTTGTCAATGGATTGTCTTAAGATTCATGGGATTGTTATATCACGGGATCAGATTACCTAGTCTGTTTGGCACACACCTGGCCAATCCTGAGATTTAACTTCCACTCCCTTCCAGTACCATCCAATCCGCCCGGCCAAACAGGCCGATCTGTTTTGCTGCCCAATCATCGTAACTTGGAGACAACTAAACTTGCACCATCCTGATAAAGCTACTCTCAGGCTTACCATAAAACCCCAAAAGGTGAAGAGGAGTGCCCGGAAAGGCCATCAACATGATCAAAATGATTAATGGCATGGATAGATGGAACCATAACCCGCCTAGCTCGATCCCAGCCATTTGCCCAAGGTACCGGTAAGCCGCAAACCAATCCAACCACATTTCCCTTACTTTTAACGACACTAGTATCTTACGAAAATCCAGTTGAGGGATCCCCAAGATATTTCGAATATAACCACCGAATGTGACTGGCCGTCACCAGAGCAGGCGGGAGACAAGGCAAAAGAGGGAGTACTGCCATTCGGAACACCAATGAAAGACCAACGGGAGAATTACAATTGCAAGTAAAAACTCAAACAGCCCTAAGGGTAAAGCCAAATGCATGAAAACCATGGATCTTATATATGTTTATTGCATATATAGACATTGAATTTTAGAAAATCAACCTTCATAATATCATTGTTTTAAAACCCTGACGGAAAGTGAACCCCTTCTGGTCAGATGTCCTGTCCGATCAATAAAATAACAAGTCCAACAAGGCCAACCGTCCCATCGGTCCCACCTAATGTTTGATTAGCCTGATTTTAGGGTCATTTAGGGCCTGTTTCACCAGGCGAATCCCATGGGATTAGGAGGGATGGGATGGATTTTAAGGTAATGATGGTGGTGTCAGTGGGGTTGGTTTAAGATCCATGGGATTGCTATATGCCGCAACAAGTTCACTGGATCTGTTTGGCATGCCCGGCATATCTCAGGATTTTACCTTGCAATCCGTCCAACCAAGGGATGGGATCAATTTTAAAGTAATGATGGTGATGTCAATGGATTGTTGTAAGAACTATGGGATGGTCTCAATTTTAAAGTAATGATGGTGATGTCAGTAGATTGTTTTAAGAACCACGGGATTACTTATATCCCAGGACAAGTTCACCAGGTCTGTTTGGCTCGTCATGCATGTCCAAGAATATCGTGATCCCATCCCTCCTAATACCGTGGGGTCGGTCCGGCCAAACAGGCCCTTGGTAATCTTGGTGGGGTGCATCTTTTGGACGTATTGGATGTAATGAACATACAACGTGAGCACCACAATAATTAACTCCACTAGTTTTGTAAAAAGAAGAATGAGTGGCATTTTGGTCCCCACCGGGGTGTTTGGCACATGGTATTAGAAGGGATTAGGTGGGATGGAATTGCATTTGGTCCCGTGCCAATTCCACTCCATATTTGGCAAGAATGGAAAAGCTTGGAATTGCATTGGTCCATGTCAATTCCACTCAATGTTAGCAAGTTGTACAGGTCTCATCATAATGTGTGGGCTATATCTACACTGTCCACCCATTTTTTGAGATCATTTTAGAGCATGGGCCAAAAAATCAGGTTGATCTACAGCTCAAGTAGACCCCACCATAGAAAGCAGCGGGGATTGAATACTTACTATTGAAAACTTCTTTGGGGCCACATAAGTTTTGGATCAACCTCATTTTTAGGCCCATGCCATAAAACAAGGTTACAAAACAAATGAACGGTTTAGATATAGCACATGTGTTATTCTTAATAGTTTCAAATGATGATGGGTATATCTATTCAATATACCATTGGGAGATGGAATTAAGCTTATCCCGTGGCAACAGGGGACAGTCCCTGCCATGTGTAATAATTATGTTTTTTGAATCCCATCTCACCTGATCCTTCCCAATGCCATGTGCCTAACACACTCTGAGAAGATCAATTCCATTTGTTTATAAAGCCAAGATTTCTTTAGAACTCGTCTGATAAAACTTCCTTGAATAATCACCTAAGTTATGTTCACCTGTTAATAGATAATTCTTCTAAACCACAATGATGATCTCTTTGAGGATTCTATCTAACAACACCAAGATTGTGTAGAGAAGTTGCCTACAATCACATTGGCCATTTTCACGAGATTCTCTAGCTTCTCATCCAATGGTGATAGGATTAAAGAGTTTCATTTCATCTAATTCTTTGCCTCTTTTATATTATTAAAGCAAGTAATTTGTATGTGCACAAGTCTTTACTGGCATTTCCTCTAGTGAAGGCCATTCTCCACCATCTCCCCAAATCCTTACCTCAAGCCTCCTCCTTAAGTCTTTACTTAAATTCATATTTACCTTTTCATCACTAAATCTTACAACCCCACTCCCTAACCACACTCTTTTCACTTCCATTCATATTAATGACCTATATTTCTAGTGACATCGACATGGATGATCGTTATCACCAGTGCCATTAATGCCACCGTCAACATCTATAAACATAGCACTATAGCATTTTTGAAACCTGTAACCGTTGTTACTAGTACATCTAGTATTAACAACCGTCACCATCATCACCCCAGTGTCGGCAATTGTTATTGCCATTATCTCCACTTCCGTTAGAACTCTCCGCAATAGTAGCATCGCAGCCACTCCCGTGTTTGACAATCTTCATCTCTCCTATCCGCTTTTGTAGACACCCCCACCCAACACGAGATGACCAATCAAAACAAGAATTTGGTCATGACTTACAACCCAAAACCTTTGACCAACATCCCATGTAGGGCTTGAAAACCCTGGAAATCATAAACCCGCATAACCGAAAAAACTATAAGCTGATAACGAACCCCCATAAAATTCAGTCCAGATCTGTATTAGTCCCTAAGAGCTCGTTTGGCCGGTTGGATTGGAAGGGATTGAATGGTATTGGAAGGGATTGGAAGTTAAATCTTAGGATTGGCTGGGCATGCCAAACAAAGTCGGTGATCTGATCCCAATCCCATGGGTCTTAAGACAATCCACTGACAACACCATCATTACCTTTAAATCTCATCCAATCTACCCTAATCTGTTCAAATTTTCCTGGGACGTGTTTAGTCCGAGGGATTGGAAGGGATGGGAAGGTTTAACACTAGGATTGGCCAGGCATGCCAAACAGACTGGATATAGCAATCCCATGGATCTCAAGCACCATCATTACCTAGAAATCCATGCCATCCACCCTAATACCATTCAATCCCTTCCAATCCACCCAGCCAAACGGGCCCTAAAAGCTCATCAAACATTGTCCCAACCCAATCTAAATCGACCCAATGCCTTGCTGAAGCTGCCAGAACACTAAAACAGGGCCAAAATGACCCCTATAGGCCAAAAGAAATCTAATTTTCATTAGCCCAGTTTACAACAACTGGAACTACAATGTGGAACCCAGGGTTTATCAACCAATAACACTTCAAAAACTAGGGAACAAGTAGTAGTATAAATTAGAAAAGTCAACTCTCTCTCTCTCTCTCTCTCTCTCTCTCTCTCTCTCTCTCTCTCCTCTTTCTATATAAGAACCCAAACTTTTCAATACTTGAATATCAGAGGTTTGCAGATTCTAACGTAAAATTTTAAATTTTTTTTATTAGATGTATGCAATACTATAACAATGAGTGCTTAGCATGTTAAAAAAATATATATGTACACAATGTTCATCCTTAGGAATTTGGTGGGCTAACCTATATGATTTTTTAACCTTAAAACTAGTAGCAGTGATTTAGGTAAAGTGACAATTTTGGTCAAAAAAATTACAAAATTACTTTTAAATACTATATTGCGAATTTTAGTCAATCAAGTAGTCTAAATTCAAAACTATTTGTAAGAATTATGTAGAACAATTAAAGGAACAATTCCATATGATCAAACGCCAAGGGAACCATATGATCATGGTGAACTAGAACATGGTACCTTTATAGCCGTCGATCGAGGAATATGGCCACGAAAGTAAATCGATCCAAATACTTGCCATATTGTTAAACCATTAACTCATATCAAAAATTCCATTATGAGTTATGTGAATATGATTTCTAAATTAATTTATGAATTATAACAGTTCACATTAACGTAAATGTACAATTGATTAATTAACTACTTTCAATGATCCGATCGTGACCAAACTTAGGCTTAAGTTATCAGGTATATTTTAGTCATATAAGCTAGATCTACATGTCTAGATCGTTCTGAAATTACATAAATTAAGAAAAAAAAAATCCTAAACCATTCATTTTGTGTCCCATAATCATGGAACCAATTTTATAAGACTTGTTATAACGAGTTTGACTTAGTGGAATGCTCGAATCATACCATTCTCATGTCGGTTTTAATAGTTAACATGCGTACTTCACTTTTTTCTCAAAATACTCATCATTAAAAATATCATAATCTAATTACAACTAAGAGACTCGAGCTTTAAGTAACTTGAAGTGGGACATCAAGTTTATGCATTTCTGATCATCGGATCTCGATGAAAATTGAACCAATTACTAAAAGTGTTTGACTACATGTTTTTATAAAGTTTGAGCCCCAATTAATGAGGGTGGACCATTGATTTTAGTAAGTGGTCCATATCTCTCTATAATTGTTCAATCATCATAAAAGTTATACCATTGGAAAGACCTCTAAAAACCAAGAAAAATCAGTGGTTGTGATCACTTCGACCACACCATCATAAAACTTAATTTCCAATCATTATTTGGTCAACCATGCACTCATTTTATACATAAAGGAGTTGGACATTTCAGTTCCCCATTGTTACAAAAATCGGTGTGCATATATGGGTGTGTGTATGTGTGTGAGAGATAGAGAGTGAGAGAGAAAAGAGAAGAAAGAGAAAGCAAGAGAAGTATTTCCTTTTATAGAGATGTTGGATGGCGTGTGAGGGTTGATGTACCTTAGACATCTTCACCATTAAATCTTGAAGAAATCGTCACCATTATCATCTAATTAAACTTAATCATTAAGGTATGTATGTTTTTTTATAGATTTTTAATCAAACTATAGTTTTAGGAATAAATTTCTAGTTTAGGCTTAGATATTAAATTTTAGAATTTAATTCTAAAATTAAGATGCCAATTAAATGATTTATTTTTTATATAGAATTTTAAATTAGATCTAAAAATCTAGAATTTCTAGAAACTACAATGTAGATCGAATCTATACTACTGAAATAATCATAAACCTATCAACTTTTATATTTTTATTTTATATCTTATACCTACATTGGATCAAGGAGTTTCGAAATTTTAAAGTGAACTACGAATCTAATATGAGAAATCCCTTTAAGCTTATAAACTTCCGCCGTAACAAATTTGTAATTTTAAGATTGTTTCATAGATAAATTCTAGTTTTTGTTTCATAATTTTGATATGGTAATTCACCATCTGATATTAATTCTTTTATTTAATTTTTATATCTATTTTTCATGTTGGAATATTTAATTATGCTTGATATATATATTAAAACAATTAATTCTCAAAACTATGCCTTATTGTTGAACTATGCGTGATTGGGACCCAAAAAATGTAAGCTTGCACATCGGGTGGGGCAAATGTTTAAACCAGGGAATAAATTATCTTTATTGGAACCTGACTAGCGTAAATTATATTTTTATCACTTTAAGTCAGCGAGTTCAACCCGTGTGTGGATATGCTTCGCCGGCTCACACCGGTTGTTGGTTTTGTGCACGTGTGTCATATACTTGGAATACTTAGATGTCTCATACCATAGAGGATTGTTTAACACCATATGGATGTGTAACATGGCTGTTCGTGTCGGAAACAACTTTTATGTTCAATACTTGCATTGAGAATGGACCTAGAATAAACTATGTGATGATTGTGACGTACACGCAACTTTTACACAAGTTTTGTTAATTAAACAACCTTAACAATAATCGGAATTTCACTTCATGGCTATGCCCATGAGAGACGAAATTCGATATGAATTGAATTTATCAGGGGACCATGGTGTGGCACGGATTGTGGATACATTACTCCAGGACTGTAACCTATGGTAAGTACTTGTTTGTGTCGAGGATACGTTGACATGGACCGTAGGATTCATGGTAGGTTAAGAATATATATAAAATTACTTATGATTATAAGATGGATTGGAATAGCCTATAAGTTTATAAAAACTATCCATAATCGGATTGTATGTAAACCAGATTAACTAAGTACTTGATTAATCATGTATTCATTGTTGGGGGCCTTGCACAAAATCTTAGGATATAGCCTCCCAAAACAAACCAGAAATATGTGATAATAAAACAATGAAATAAATTAAAGCATAAACCACACTACACAACATATTTTTATGTAGAAAACCCTCAAAGAGGTAAAAACCACGGAACCTCGTCCAGATCAATAATCCACTATGAAGTAGAACGTTATAACCTTCTTCACTCATGCAGGAGTGAAGAAACAATAAGATAATAAAAGAAAAACGGAGAGAGCTCACCGATTACGAGGACGTAGAAGCGCTGAGATGTTGATTGCATAGTTGATCACCTCCACGAGCATAATCTCCCTTCTACAAGCTTCCTCTCTCTCTCTTTCTCTCTCTCTCTCTCTCTCTAACCTTCGACAGCCCTAAACCCTTTAGAAAATCCTTGCAAAGTTTTAGAAAACCCTCTTGCATTACTTCTTTCATACCTTAGAAAAGCTTTAGGAACCCCTATTTATAGTTTAGGCAACTCCCTTTCGCACCCCTTATGAAACCACTTCAAATTTTCGCAGTCCGCACAAGATCCAGACTCAAATCTCCGTAAGCTCAACTGGTCATGCAGATTCCTCGACCAGTCGAGTGGCATCTTCGACCGGTCGAGCACCTCAAAATTTTAAAATCTCAACTCGCTGGAAAACAAGTCGAGCCAATCCACGACTGGTCGTGCACTAGCCCTCGACCAGTCGAGTGAAGCTCACGACCGGTCGAGCCTGGGAAAAAATCCTCATAAAATCTCTCCATTTTTGACCCAGGAGGGATTCACCTTCTTTAAGCATGTCTGGTTTCTACAAACCTCAAACTTGCCCTTGAGCAAAGCCTTAGTCATCATGTCTGACCCATTATCATCCGTGTGGACCTTCTTAAGCTGTAACACCTTCTGTTCCAAAGTATCCCTGATCCAGTGATAATGAATCTCTATGTGCTTCGACTTAGAATGCTGACTTAGATTCTTACTCAAGTGTATAGCACTCTGACTATCGCAATAAACCACATGTTTCTCTTATTTCAGGTAAATTCCTATAGGAACCTCTTCATCCAAAGCATCTCTTTACATGCCTCTATGACTGCAATGTACTTGGCCTTTGTCGTCGACAATGCGACGACATTCTGTAACTTGCTCTACAAAGAAACTGCTTCCCCTACAAATGTGAACATGAACCCTGATGTAGACTTCCTGAAATTTATGTCACTTGTCGTATCTGCATCTGTGTAGCCCTCTAAACAGGTTTTCCATCACCATAGCATAAGTTCAACCTAGATGAGCTTCTTAGATACTACAGTATCCATTTCACCGCTGTCCAATGCTCTTTGTTAGGATTAACAAGATACCGACTGACAACACCAACTGCATATGCTATGTCTGGGCGTGTACACACTATAGCATACATCAAACTTCCTATAGCTGACGCATAGGGTATCTTCTGCATCTTTTTCACATCTGCCTTCGTCTTGGGATACTGTCTGTCGCTCAATCTTAAGTGATCATCCAGTGGAGTACTGACCGGCTTCATTGCATTCATATTGAAATGTTCTAAGACTTTCTCAATATACTGCTCTTATGACAGCCAAAGATTCTTGCTGCTTCTATCACCAGTTATCTTCATTCCTATGATCTGTTTAGTCAGCCCCAAGTCTTTCATTGCAAACGACTTGCCCAACTCCTGATTCAGCCTATCGATCTTCTTGATGTCTTTTCCCATGATGAGCATGTCATTAACGTATAACAGCAGAATTAAGAAATCACCATCTGAGAACTTGTGTGTGAATACACAGTGGTCTGATTCCGTTCTGTCATACCCATGTTGTAACATGAACGAGTTGAATTTCTTGTACCATTGTCGTGGAGCTTGTTTCAGCTTATACAAGCTCTTCCTCAGCCTACAAACCATATGCTTTTTGCCCTTGACTTCGAACCCCTCTGGTTGGTGCATGTAGATCTCTTCTTCCAGGTCACCATGGATGAAGGCAATTTTGACATCTAACTACTCTATCTCGAGATCTATACTAGCCACCAACCCAAGCAACACCCGTATGGATGTCATCTTCACCACTGGTGAGAATATCTCCTCGAAGTCTATGTCTTTTCTCTGACCAAACCCTTTCACCATAAGTCTGGCCTTGAACCTCGTCTGTGAATTCTTCTACTCAACCTTCTTTCTAAACACCTACTTGTTGCTTAAAGCTTTCTTTTCCTTAAGAAAATTCACCTATCATAGGTGTGGTTCTTATGCAAGGATTTCATCTCCTCTTGCATAGCTTTCAACCACTCCCATTTATGCTCGTCGGCAAGGGCCTCAAAATAATCTTTTGGTTCTCCTCCATCAGTCACCATAATGTACTCATGCCGCGAGTACCTCTTGGACAGCTATCTGTCCCTAGATGACCTCCTCACTTATGGCTCAATAGGTGGATCAAGTGAGGGTTGCTCTCTCAGTCCATCTTCTGAAGGAACTCCCTCGTCCTCTACACCTTACTATACTCTCCCGTCATCAGGCACCACGGGAGGAATAATCGGATCCATGTCCTCTAGCTCACTTAAATTAGGCTAGTTCTTCTTTGTCTTACTAATGTCTTCTATACATTGATCTTCAAAGAAAACTACATCTCTGCTCCTGACATGCTTCTTCTCGGTCGAATCACACTATCTATAACCAAACTTTTCATCATCGTATCCCAAGAACACACACTGCCTGATCTTCATATTGAGCTTGGACCTCTCGTCCTTTGATATGTGAACAGATGCCCTACATCTAAACACCCTAAGATGACTGTACGATGGATCATGTCTAGTCCACACCTTCTATCACGCCCCAAACTTAGAAACCGGGCTCACAAAATTTTCGATCACCGAATCTAGTGCCAATAGCCTCCGTAAAACCCCATTCTCGGCTCCAAGCGCCCATCCGCCAGGTTCCGATCCTGAGATACTACAAGGAGAATTTTTAACGTCAGTTTTATTCATAATAAGCATAACCAAAGGCATAACCCATAAACAATAATGAAAAACTTCATCATATTTCTACTATGATAAAAAACTTATGAGTACAGTGTGCATAAAGAAAAATACAATGATGATAGATAAAAGCTTCAAGATGATCTATCACGCTACTGAAGCCTCAGCGTTGCTGCGATCCAACGTCACCTGCACGCAACGGTTGTGCATAAGCTTATGGAAATCTTAGAGGGCGGTGGAAGTATGTGTGCAATATAGGAATATAATTATGAAATATCAAAGTAATGCGGGGTATGCTGATGAATCCAGGAATACGATTAGTCGTACCAAGGCTATGCAATGCAAAGCATGAATGATGTCGGTCATACCAAGGTCATGCGATGTGAGATACAAACCAAGCATACGAATGCTCATCTAAGTCCACATATCAATACAGCTCGACACTGGAATATCACCGGGGTCTAGTACACTCCAACCAGATTGCCGCCTCATCGGGCGCAAGAAGGTGAGTGGAAAAGACCTCACTATCCGCCTGCAAATATCGGACTCAGCTCGTAGATAGCGGACCCATTCCTCGAGTTGTTCAAACTCAGCCTAGCTTTACTTCCTCCTCTCGGGCAGGTAAGGCCTCACACCCTTCCAACCGACTATGACACAGTAGAAAGCGTGGCCTTCTGGTAATCGGCACTCAGCGCTCATGCACCCACTCGGTCTAGACGTTGGAGTAACCTCCTGGTACCATAAGGGTTTAGAAACTTTCACTCAAGGACATTTATAGCACCTCATGTAGAATAAGATTTTCAGTATCTAATCCTGCCAACAACGATACACCTGTAGAGGCTACGGCCCTGATGTCGCTAGGAAGTACAGTAACCATGTCACACAATATGAAATGTATGAATTACACTATCCAGTCATGTAGCAATCTATCATTGTTCCTAAGGCATGACCGTCAAAAACATCATCACATTCATCATGGTGGAATCTCACATAACAATGGGCCTCATATACATCACATTCGACCCACACATAGGCCTCACATACATCTCATTGGACCTCATATACATATAATGGGCCAATTAAATGGGCCGATTCAAATGGGCCGATCGAATGAGCCGATCAAAATGGGCTGAATCAAATAGGCTGATTCAAATGGGTCGAGTTGAATGGGCCAATTCAAAAAGACCAAACCCAACTCAACTATTTAGAAATCAATATATATATACAAATGAATCTTATCAAAGATCAACTAGACCATATCACAGATAGCAATGAAGATAATGATTTTTACTGGTATAAAAATTCCAGGGCCCACCATCAAGTTCATTTTCCATCCAGTCTGTTGTAAGGTCACAAAGACCTAGTTGGGAGGAAAAATAAATATTAATTTAATCCAAAACTGTCGAGGTCCAAAGGACTTCAATGGTAGGCTTTCATCCCTCCACTGTTTTCTATGGTGTGGTCCACCTAATAAATCTGCCTCATTTTTTTGTAGTCTCAAGCCTTAAAATTATCTTTCAAAATGGTTGGACGGTTTGGATGCAACACATGCATCATGGTGGGTCCCATAGGGATGGACAACAAAGATAAAACACATACCTCATAGTGGGGGCCACACTGATGGAAAGTGTGGAACACATACATCAGTGGGTCTCACGTGGGGGCCCACCATAACGTTTACTTCCCTTTCAATCTGTTAATAAGGTCACAAGCACCTGAATAAAGAGGAAATACAAATTTCATAATGATCCAAAACTCTTGGACCAATGGAGTTTCGAATGCAAACGTTCAATCCTATTGTTTCTTGTGAAGTGGGCCACTTGAGTTCCAGGTGTGGTTGATTTTTGGGAGGGGGCCCACTGCCCTAAAGGACCATCAAATGCACGGCGTTAATGTTCAACGCACATCACGGTGGGGGCCATGGTTAGGACCCACGTCCCTGGATCGAGCGCTTCACAGCGCAGGACGCTGCTGTGGACGCTGCAACAACAACGTCTGCTGCTTCATTTCTTCTCTTTTTTCAAAGAATTTTCCTAGGTGAGGCTCGTATTCGAAAAATCTAACCTAACAACTAGATTCTATGGTTCAAGACAATCCAAAAGAGCCCAATATTCAACATGTTTTGGTGAATTGAAACATCAATGTGGGTCTCAGTCACTTTTTAACGGTAAAAATCATAGTTTTCTATGGTATGGCCCGCCAGAAAATTAGATTGGCTTCATTTTTCACCTCAACGCCTAAAATGAGTTGGAAAATAAGATAGATGGCGTGGATTAAAACCATACATCAAGGTGGGGCCTGCATGAGTGGTCCACCCCAAGGCCTTTAACCAAGCTGATATTTTTGTTTTCATTTCACGCTGGACAGTTTGGGCACAACGCACGCTTAAGGTGGGCCCTGCTCAGGTGGGCCACCACATGGCTAGATGGTGTGGATAAGACATACATCATGTGGGGTACATCCGGGTGGGCCACACGGCCACATCATCACACATAAATAAATAAAAATATGAAAAAGAGAGGGAGAGAGAGAGAGAGGGAGCAAGGAACATGTGCGATGGAGGGCTCCGCCACTATAAGCCCTCCCTTCCATACATCCAATCATACATTAAGTGGGTCCGAGTACATGTGGGCCCACCGATCAAAATCAATGGTGGAGATCCTTTCTCCATAAAAAATGTAAGGTCTAAATGACCCTATTCATGCAAGAAAAATAAACATCATGATGGGGTCCATGGAAAATGGCCCCATCATGGAATGATCATGAGGATCAAGGTGGGCCATCGGCCATACCGAGGGTCCAAAATGAGATCCATACCATCAATCGGTAGGCCTTACTTGGCCTATTATCAAAGTGTTAATTTTAGGCCTATAAAAACACTCACCGTTCGATCTTCTCGGTCCGATGGAAAGGTGATCTCCTTGGCTTCGATCTCAATAGAAGATGATGAAGAATGAAGGGTTGAGATAGGATATGAGAGGGTTAGGAAGTGGGCCACACACAAAACTCTCTCATGGAGATTTAGGAGATCTTAGACATGTGATATTTTGTTGCTTCGAAAAGTGAGTTTGAGAAATGAGAGAGAGAGAGAGACAGGGTTGTAGAGAGAGAGAGAGATGGGTGATGGAGTGATGGATGAGGTGAGTGATGGGTGTGTAAGAACTTTGTTGACTTTTAAAGAAATTTGTGTAAGAAGGGTATAGGTTGTGTAAGGATTTGTTGACTTATGGGGTTACTTAGGGATGGGTGTGAGGTGATGTGTACTTGACCCTTGATGGGATTGGTTGATTGATTTAGGTGACATGTTGTAGAGATTCTCTTGGGTTTTGCAACACGCGGTAATTTTCTCGAACTGAACACGGGCCTACATCTCCTGACCTAGGTATCGGACTGGTGCCCTAGACGCGGCATCGGAACCGTGGTGACGGCACAGTCGGTTAGGTACAAGTCTCGGGTCGAGCCGACTCTGGTTTATAAGACTCAACTTAGGATCATGCGCAAACATCGGATAAAGGTCGAAAGTTACTGGAATTCAATCAGGAGAACCGTAGAAACCTACGGAATGGTACAAACTAAGATACGGGCCTCACAACTCTCCCCACCTAATAAAAATTTCATCCTTAAAATTTACACAATTATCGTAACTAGACATAACTCATGAGAAAGAATAAGTGGATTGGTTGTACTTGGGTTAAGGTGGTGTACTTGATTTGATGAGACATGTTGTAGAGATTCTCTTAAAATTCACTACACGCGGCTTTCTTCAGAATGAACGTTGACCCACTTCTCCTGGCCTGGGTATTAATTCAGTGTGTGAGTTATGACGTTAGAACCACAGCGATGGCGCGGTCGCTAAGGTGTAAATTTTGGGTCGAGCCGACTTCGGTATGTAAGACTTGGCTTAGGTTCGCGCGCAAACGTTGGATACAGGTTAAGGGTTGTCGAAATTTGACCAAGAGGGCCATGGAAGCCTACGAAACGGTATGGACTAGGATACGGGTCTTACAGATCATCCTTGATGAGCCACCTTCCATAATTCAAAATCGATCCTACTCTGTTTAATGAACTTAGCTTTGATACCACTTTGTTGGGAGCCTTGCACAAAACCTTAAGATCTAGCCTCCCAAAACAAATCAGAATTATATGATAATAAAGTAATGAAATCAATCAAAGCATAAACCACACCACACAAGAAATTTTTATGTGAAAAATCCTCAAAGAAGTAAAAACCACGGAACCTCGTCTAGGTTAATAATTCACTATGAAGTAGAACGATATAACCTTCTTCACTCACGCAGGAGTAGATAAACAATAAGATAATAAAAGAAAAATAGAGAGATTTCACAGATCATGAGGACATAGAAACACTGAGATGTTGATTGCATAGTAGATCACCTCCACGAGTATAACCTCCCTTCTACAAGCTTTCTCTCTCTCTTTCTCTCACACTTTTAATAGCCCTAAACCCTTTAACAAACTCTTGCAAAGCTTTAAGAAACCCTCTTACATTACCTCTTTCATACCCTAAAAAAGTCCTAGGAACTCCTATTTATAGTTTAGGCAACTCCCTTTTACACTCCTTGCGAAACCACTTCAAATTTCAACAGTTCGCACAAGATCCAGACTCAAATCTGTGTAAGCTTGACTGGTCATGCAGAATCCTCGACCAGTCGAGTGGCATCTTCAATCGGTTGAGCACATCCCACGACTAGTCGAGCACCTCGAAAATCCAAAACCTCAACTCGCTAGAAAATGAGTCGAGCTAGTCCACAACTAATCATGCACTAGCCCTTGATTGGTCGAGTGAAGCTCACGATCGGTCTAGCCTGGGGAAAAAATCCCATCATTCATGGCACCATGGTATGTTGCCAAGTCATTAGATCACAAATCCCTATGAAAGATGTCACGCCCCAAACCCAGAAATCGGATTCATAGGAATCCTGACCGCCGAATCCGGTACCGACAGCCTCCGTAGTACCCCATTCTCGGCTCCTAACATTCACATGCCAGATCCCGATCCTGAGATCCTACAAGGAGGATTTTTATTTTTATTTTTATTTTTATGTACATTTAACTAGTAATAAGCATAACCACAAGATTACCCAATTCACAAAGGCAACATCATCATCATCACATATCTACTAATATAATCATTTGATTACAACACTGAAAGAGAAATACATAAATAGAAAATCAAGCTCCAGAAGACCACTGCACGCTCTGATCTCAACACTGTTGCAACCTAACATCACCTGCACGCATCTATCGTACATAAGCTTATAGAAAGCTTAGAGGGTGGTGTATGTGCACAAGGTAAGTGCCAAGTATTCAATACTATGCCATATCATATAATACCGAAAAGCTGGTAATCCATAAACCATACAATGTATGAATAAGCAGAAACACTAATAAGATCATGAATTATTAGAATAAGCAGAAATACTAACAAGATCAGGAATTATCAGAGTAAACGGAAATACTAACAAGATCATAAATTATACGATAACAGAGTAAGCGAAAGTATGGACAAGTCCATAAGTCAATTAATTTCAGAATACGCAATATAGAACAGTTATGCGATAAGGAGTCATAAAGAGCGAAATATCAGATGCTGAGGATGCAATGCAATATACAAATCCTGCTAAGCCTGTCTAGGCCATATAAGTGCAGAAATATAGCAACCTAAGATGTGCCTGCGGATATAATGCAATATGCGATGCGAATGAAATGACCATGCTGGAGTGTGAAGTCAGGATGATAGTACATAGTATTGCAGGCTCTAGGGTCCACTACAAGGGACTTCTATCCAAACCAATCTCATACCTAAATTTGGATAGTCAGACTCAACGTGGTAAACTCCTGATCTTAGGTTAGTCGCGCGCCTAACCGAAATCCATGCCATAACGAAGGTACACAACAATTAGTTGCGCACCACCAGCCCGAGTGGATAGTGAATGGATGAATGAATGAGAATGCAACTCCTACTCAATAAGTCCACATATCAGTACGGTTCCTCTCTGAAAAAATCACCGGGGTCTATTACACTCCAAACCAGATTGCCGCCTCATTGTGCGCAACAAGGTGAGTGGAAGAAACCTCACTATCCGCCTATCAATATCGGGCCCGGCTCGTCAATAGCGGACCCATTCCTCGAGCTGGTCAGACTCAGCCTAGCATTGCCCCCTCCTCTCGGGCAGGTAAGGCCGCACCCCCTTCCAACCGACCACGACACAGTGGAGAGCGCAGGCATCTGGTAATCGGCACTCGGCGCTCATCTACCCACTCGGCTAGACATTGGAGCAACCTCTGGAACCAAGAGGGTTCTGGGACTTTCACCCAAGGATATCTATAGCACCCCATGTAGAACAGATTTTCGGTATCCCATCTGGTCATCCACGATATGTCTGTGGAGGCTACGGCCCTGATGTCGCTAGGGCATATAGTAATTACAACACATAATACAAGATGCATGAGTCATACAATCCAATCATGCATTAATCCTACGCATATCGTGTGCTCATGTGAGACAATCTCCACCTATCAGGGAGTCTCATAACAACCAGCACTATGACATATGCAATGGTCAATCATATCTCATAACAGACATGCAGATGATGCGTATGGGCATATATCATGATGCTATGCAGTCACATACTCATAATCGGTATCAATAGCAAGCATTGACAATCGACATCGACAACGTGGACATTTAACCAACATTGTCCCCCAAGGAACGGCCCACTTAAAGCCTAACATATAGTGGACTCATAGCCGCACACAAGGACCAAATATACAACACCATGGGCCTCACTCAAGAGTTTAATATACATCACGATGGGCCTTTCACATGGGCCTAACATACATTATAATGGGTTTCATCGCCTAGCCCTCAAATGCATCACAGTGGGCCTCATCACATAAGCCTTATATACATCACGTTGGGCCTTAAACACGGGCTGAATACACATCACAACGGGCCTCAAATACGGCTCGCATATACATTACATTAGGCCTCGACAATCAGAATCGGCGATCAGCCATGACAATCGGAATCGACAATCGGCCACGATAATTGGCCTCGATCGATAATCGGTCAATCATCCACGACAAGTATAGTCGGCAATCGGCCACGTAAATCGATAATCGGCCACGATCGGTAATCGGTCACAATAATCGGCCTCGATTGGTAATCGGTCAATAGGCCATGATAAACAGAATCGGCAATCGACAATCGGCCACGATCGGTAATCGGTCACTATAATCGGCCTCGATTGGTAATCGGTCAATTGGCCATGATAAACAGAATTGACAATCGGCCACGTCAATCGACAATCGGCCACAATCGGTAATCGGTCACGATAATCGGCCTCGATTGGTAATCGATCAATCGGCCACTATAAACAGAATCGGTAATCGGTCACGTCAATCGACAATCGGCCATGATAATCGGTCAATCGGCCACGACAAACAGAATCGATAATTGGCCACGTCAATCGACAATCGGCCACAATCGGTAATCGGTCACGATAATCGGCCTAGATCGGTAATCGGTCAATCGGCCACGATAAATAATCGGTAATTGGCTACGTCAATCGACAATCGGCCACGATCGGTAATCGGCCTCGATCGCTAATCGACAATCGGAATCGGTAATTGGTCATGATAATCGGCCTCGATCGCTAATCGACAAGCGGTCACGGCAATCGGAATCAACAATCGGTCATGATAATCGGCCTCGATCGCTAATCGACAATCGGAATCGGCCCAAGGAAAGGTCACAATGAGGACATTTAACCATCATTTCCCATCAATGTGTTCGTTTAACCAACATTGCTCCCAAGGAGTAGCCCACACAGGGCTAAACATATAGTAGGCCTATGACCTCACATAAGGACCTAATACACATCACATGGGCCTTACCAAATGGGTCGAAAATACATCACAATGGGCCTTACATACAACACATCGAGGCGGGCCCTGCACATATTAAATGGGCCCCAATAGATAGACGGTGTACCTACTGTATACACATTAAGGTGGGTCGCATGAGTGGACAACATAGATGAAACACATACAACATGGTGGGCCCTGCGATTACACAATAGAAGGGCCCGCCGTCCAGCAAGCTGAAGGTACTGAATTATACAACACATACATAACGGTGGCCCCACGTCTCTCGTGACCGGACGAAATAGATACAACACGTACATCACGTCGGGCCCACGTCCCATGGATGGTGCAGATAAAATATGTACATCATATTGGGCCCATATGTACATCACATTGGGTCATATTTCATGGGCCCCAAACACATCAAGTGGGCCATATTAATGGGTCCTCAAAGACACAATAGGTGGGCCCTACACTCGGGCCTCAAATACATCACATGGGCCATGTATCTGGGCCTAACAATACAAACAGGTGGGTCCCGCCCTTGGTCCAAAATACATCATATTGGGCCATATGGATGGGCCGCACCAATGGTCCTCAAGTGAGCTTGAACCACACCAAAATCATTTCAATAGTTATAGGTGTATCATGTGTATCACTGTACACTGTTAATCCATGGGGCTCATAGCCCATCAATGAGGACCAGCACTGCCCAAACATTCTTCATATAAATCAGCACTATCCAAACTGTGTTCAGGTGCATCAGCACCATCTAAACATTATCCATGTATATCAGCACCATCCAAACCGTGTCCAGCACCGTCTAGTACAAATCTGGACGGTGTGGATGAAATAAATACATCAGGGTGGGTCCCATTTGCTGACAAGGAAAAATGGATGGATGTGTGAATATACAACACGTCATCAAAGCGGGCCCTGCCCGTCCAGAATATAGATGGACGGTGTGGCTAACAGATACATCACGGTGTGGCCCACATAGCACCATCCATTAAGTCCAGCATCGTCCAGATGATTTGGACGGTGTGGATGAAACAATTACATCACGTGGTACCCACAGAGTCTTCTAACGTCATTCCAGCGGCGGGTCCCACCATCTGGATGGCTTGGATGTAACATATACATCCCGTGGGACCCACAGAACCTGTTGACATCATTTACACCAGCTGTTTGCTGGTGTGGTGTACATCAACCAATCCTTTGTAAATATCAAGGTGGGTCCCACGTGGGGCCACCACCACATGATATAAATTATATATTATATATATAATATTATATTATAATACTATATACATTATTTAAAACCATCCAGCATGTCCAGCGTCCAAATGTTGGACGTTGGGATGGACGGTGTTGATATATACACATACATCAGTAGCCCCAAAACTTGGTGACGTGCAGGGCAGCAGCAGCTGTAGCGGGACCCAGCAGATGAACGGCTTGGATCTATACCTATCAAGGTGGGTTCACGAATGCACAGCGTGGATGAAGTACACGCATCATGGAATTCCCACCATCCAGATGGACGGTGAGGATAAAACACAACATTACGGTGGATTCCACCGTCCAAAGAGTTAGACGGTGAGAATACAAGGTATATAAATCCTGTGGTGTCCACGTGGACAACACTCATCAAGAAGACTTCCACCTGTCCATAGATGGACGGTGGAGATATAGAACAAATACATCTGGGCGGTCCCACACCTACTGGACGATGGATCTATCTAGTGGGCTAGCCTTGCAATGATCTCTCTAAATGGACGGACAGACGTACCTCCTATTGACGCCCATACAGCTATGCAGCTGATGGTCCAACAGATGAACGATTGGATATACAATGTATACATTGGGTGGGTCCCACCATCCAGAGGACTGGACGGTGAGGATAAGGCCCATACATTAAAGTGAACACCCACCGTCCAAATGGTGGACGGCTGGGTTAAAACACATATCAGGGTGGATCCTCACAGCTCTAGCACGTCCTCTGATGTACGGTTGGGATGAATCATATCACAAGGTGGACCCCACACGTCCAGTAGATGGACAGTGTGGGTGTATAACGTATACATCAAGGTGGCGTCAATGATCACGTCCCACGTGAACGGCCACCACATCAGGGCCCAATGTCCCTATGTGGACTGTGTAAATCAAACATCAAGTGGGCCATCATATGAAAAAGAGAGAGAGAGAAGGAGAGAGAAAGAGGGAGAAATCGGATGGTGGAGGGACCCAGCCACTATGGGTCCCTCTATGATTCAACACATACATCAAGATGGGTCCCACATATGTGGGCCCTAAATTCCACAAATCAACTCAAAAAAAAAAAAAAAATACACCCACCTATCATTCTTCTTCCTCCCTAGCCTTCCAATGCTCCAAAAGTACTCCTTCAACGGTTGAGATGATGATCCAAGGGTGGAGATGGGAGATAGGGTGGTATGGAGTGGGCCACACATGGCTCTTCTCATGAGGAGCTTGGACATTTCCTCTCCTTGGGAGTTGCTTGGGAGAGTGAGAAATGAGAGAGAGAGAGAGAGAGAGAGAGAGAGAGAGAGAGAGAGAGGAGTGGTGATGGAGTGGAAAGAGATGGGTTCTTTTGACTTTTGTAAAAAAAGAATGGGCTAAGCATGGGTTGCATTGACTTTGGGTAAGGAGAGGTAAGGGTGAGTGATGGCTTGTGATGAGATGTACTTGATTTATGATTGATGTGATTGATGGGACATCGTAGAGATTTTATCGAAATGCGCAAAGCGCGGCATTTTCCTCGAATTAAATGCGGGCCCACACATCCTGGCACGGGTATCACCTCGACGAGCGAGATGCGGCGTCGGAACCGCAGCGACGGCGCGGTCGCAAGGGTACAGGTCTCGGGTTGAGCAGAATCTGGAATGCGAGCCACGACACCGGATTGCGCGCTAACACCGATAACAGATTACAGGTCACCAGAATTCGACCGGGAGGACTGCGGAGGCCTATGAAATGATACGAGTCGGGATACGGGTCTTACAAAAGATATGGTGGGATGTCATCGGGTTGCAGCTGAATAAACAATTCCTCTCGTCGTGGGATATGGCCAAAATTAAGGGCCAGGAGTGGCCAAGTCAGGATCTACCACTCCCTAAGCTTAGAATTTTGTTAGGCATCGTTGGGTAAACAACTCCACACACCTAATTTTGCATTAGACCAGGATAGAGTGAATCCATCCCCACTCCTGAAGTCAATTACATGCATTCATGTATTTAAACAAGAGCACATTACTTTGGATATTACCTTTTGTTGTATATGTTGATATACTATACTTGCTTATGATTTGGATGTCATGTAATCTTTGGAAGGGGGGACCATGAATGAGTTGGCTACTTACTCTTTCAGTGTTTTAAAATGCCAACTAGATGTAGGTGATGGACAAGTAAAACAATATGTGTAGTGGGATGATGAGCCATGAAATAAGTGGCCTTATTTGTCCAAGGACAAGCTCAAAGAATTCGCGGCACAAGACTAGATTATTTTAATTCTTTATATGTTTAAGGACTTAAGCTTAGACTAGTAAAATTGTAATGAGTCCCCAGTTGAGTGAACATAGGCTTGAACTTATTTTATGATGATGAATGCTTCTAATTATTTTGTTCTTAAGTGAAATATTATCTTCTTTGATACATAGAAATTATAAATTACCTTGATAACTGTCACATGCATATAAAATAACACTCAAAAACTCGGGTATAGAGGGTGGATCTTAGGACCACGAGTTTTAGGGCGTCTCTCTCTCTCTCTCTCTCTCTCTCTCTCTCTCTCTCTCTCTCTCTCTCTCTCTCTCTCTCTCTCTCTCTCTTCCCAAGGTGCACAGGTGCGAAAATGCGAGTATATGCTTGAGGTGGTTGAATCACTAGTAGAAATTATAGTTTTGCCGACAACCAGTTTATCTTCAAACCTTCTTCAAATTACATAATTTACCACTCTAGCAACCAATGAGGAAGTAACACATCCCAGGGGGTTCCAATAACTAATCAGAGCTAGTCACATGGGATTTTACCCTCCAACTTCTCATAAATTATATTAATGTCACTCACTCCTATAAATACCTTTATAAATACCTTAATATTCTTTTATTTCAAATTTTTATAAGGATTTATCTACTAAGAAGAGAACTTTAATTGTCTATAAAGGAGGGGGGGGGGGGGGGGGGGGGGGGGGGGGAATAAAGGAAATAGAGTGTGCCTAAGCCATCCATCCCATCCAAGCCATTCATATAAACCGTACATCACTTTCAAGTTGATCCAAACTATCCTAAGCAAACATATAACCATCACATGTCATCACAACGGCTTGAATTTTGCAGAGTATAGTCGGGATTTAAGATATCCAATCATTTCTTCTATAAAGAGTGTCAAATCTCTTATTTTCTTTCTCACATCTCTATTTACCGACTACCATGTGTGACTCTGTTTACTACATTTTGCTTCACTTATAATCACACCTCTACATTTTCCTTCTCATACATCCTTAAGGTTATCTAATTTTTAGCTTTTATTTTAATACTCAACTCATTAGTTATGATTGATACAAGCAAGTTATCTACATGGTCATAACCGAGTTAAGCTTCTTTAACATTTATTTTCGTTTACATGATAATTACCATTTTCTCGAATCGCCTTCTTAGTCAAGGTTTTGTGATCTCCTAGTAGTGGTTAGAGTTAAGCACTTAGTTCTCTATTTGACTTCGAATCTTGTCCATAACCAATTAGACTAAAAATATCTAGAAGTTAAAATTCTTAAATCTAACAAAATAGTGACCTCATACGACTACGTGCGGAGAAGGGTGCCTAACCCCTTCTCTATCATTGAGGCCCTTATCGAGGATTTCTAACCATAGAACAACTGCAAGAGTTATTCTAATTGGCTAGTGTTTAATTCTCCAACTAATAGTGATTCTATCATGTCTAATTGATTGTAGATTTCAAGTTTCATTGGCTAGTGGTGACTTCAAGTCAAATGTATCAAATTCTTAAATTAATACCACACATCCTGTGCAGTTATAAAGCAAAGTACACGAGGGTGGTGGCGTGCCACACCAAGGAGAGTATTCATAGGTTCTATCTATTTTTCATACCATTAAATGACTTCTTCTGATTTTTCTATTGTAATCATTCATACTCATCCTTTTATTATCATACTCAATATAAATAATTTGGTTTCTATCATGTTAGTACCATGTAATTATTTATTGTGGTACAGTCAATTCATTCTCATTTTATGTGTAGACAACAATTTATGATATATGGATGGGTTTATCTCTTGTTCAAAATATTTCTTCGTAACGATGATAATAAAAAAAAGTTACCACAACCATTAATCCTACCTATACTAAATATATGAAAAATGATTTTCTCCTTCAGAACTGGATCAATGCAATGTTCACTGAACAAAGTCTTGAATGTGTTCTCTGCCTCTTACTTCTCAAGAGGTCTAGTTACATCTTCAACATCTTCATGCTCCAGGCATAATCTCCTAGTATGCAAACTCAAACGGCATCTTAAGACTCCAAAGAATAGCTCTATTTTTTCACAAATTATTTACACAAAATGAAAGCATGTGTTGATGCGCTTGAAGCTTTCACTCGATCAATTTTAATATGATCTCTACTTGTAAATCTTAAATTGCTTGGATAAGAATATAATCCAACCAATTTTAATATGATCTATATTTACAAATCTTAATTTGATTGCACAAGAATATAATTCAATTATTACCTTTATCAATAACTTTGTTGTTACAACTACTTTTGATGAACTATTTTATCAACTAATATTGGAATTGCAACTTCTATCAGATTCTCAATACGTAGTTTCTAAGTAACCTATTACAACTTTCTTTACAAATAAAATATCTTTAATCCTCTACTGGATGACATGGTTGTCCACGTAATACTTTGAATTCTTCCCAAGGCCATAATCATGGCAATGGTGGCACCTCTCCATCAAATCCTATTATCCTAAGCAATATCTTAAGAATGATAGCTCATCTACTTGCCAAATCTACAATTATGTTAGTCACAATGAATTGTATTATTTTCATCAACTTAATTATCATTTCAAGGTTGACAACTTTCTCACAAGCTTTAAGCAATGATGCATCAAAACAAATTGATGATACTTGGTAACTTGATACATGAATATTCAACCATGTTACTACAATCTTGGGGAACCTCTCACTCTAGTCGATTATGTAGGGAATGATAGTGCGACTGTCGGTAATGGGAATGGATTACCAATATCTTATGTTGGATCTACATCTTTCGTAGACATTGATTCTACTCTATATATGAATAATGTCTTGCATGTACTTAGCATAGACGAAAAGTTATCATTCATGCATCAATTTACCAAGGACTATGATTGTCATTTCATTTTTATTGATTCCAATTCTTTTTTGAAGAATAACAAATTTAAAAAATAAAAAAAATAAAAAAATCTATTATATTAATAGAGAAATAATGATCTTTGTCCTTCTCAGCTACATTTGCACTGCAAGAATAATCTTGCCTCCCACCATATGTATTTTTAAATGCTTGTACCTCTAGTCACACCTGGCATTACCGACTTAGTCATTCTGCTCCTCAGACTCTTCAATGCAATGTACCCAACATCAATGAATTATTGATACATGCTTAGCCCTCATGGCTCATTCTCATGTGTCCAAAAAGCATGGAGTCTATACTTTTGTAGCTATTGTTATTTAATGAATTAGAAACCTACTTGAACTCTTGACTATAAATCTCCTTATGAAAAACTATTTAATGAATGGACTAATTCTACATTCTGTAATATTTACAATGTTTTTCTTTCATCCAATAGATTTGTGGGACTCTCATTCCAATTAGCCTAGCTAGTGTGTGCTCATGGGTTATAGTCTCAATCATTGGGGATATATATGTAGCCTATATCATTGTTAGAGTGGATTAAAACTCTCCAATACAAATATTTTATACATAAAGCAATGCATTGATTGATGGGTTGGATATTGAGTATACATTCAACTGCATAATAGAACACTACCACAATGAGCTATGGTGGTATTGCTACCGTTAGCCACCCTATGGTAACAACATGGGACACTTTTCATGAATGGGTTGGATTGGGCCCCGTAAGAGCCTAATAACACCATACTGATACCACTGGAGTTTACCCTATAGCAACATGAGGTGACGCAGTTGATTAATGGGATGGATGTCATGCACACCTCATGTAGGCCCCACAATGTCCTGGTGGTACCATTCATTATGGTAGAATTGATACCAATGGATCTTACCCCTTTATCATTTATTTGTTACAAGGGGATTAATATTATCAAAGGACTTTTTTAATAAAATTCTTTCATGATTTAGATTTTATTAAATAGTGCCTCGAGGAACTGATATTTTCAGAGAGTGCTTTTCTAAATGAGAAATTATACTAGTGCCTACCGTTACCCTTTTTGTTTACAACACATTGGAGAATCAATAATTGTGCGCCCATGTGGCATGTGGGATACATGTGGTATGCATCTCACATCTAACCTACCCAATAGATGCACACCAACATTCTTAGTAGGTAAACCAAAATTATAGTGGATCCAATCATAAGGTAAGCCAACTCATAAAAAATAATATATGCCATTTAAAATATCTCAATTCAAGTGTAGCCAACTAGGGTTCACGATCTGCTGGATCTAAACTCAACCCAAACTCCTCCTTAACTCAGTGGGTCAACTCGATAAGTCTATAAAATTAACTAGAAAAAATATAAATCTAGGTTTATGGAATGCGAATTGTGTGAGAAGGCTTACCTATTACAACTTTGCCGATTCGAGCTAACACATCTCAAAATTCAACCTTAAATCTTCATGGCTAAACATGGCGAGTTGACTCATTGAGTCAACTCAACAGTTCTACTTTTTTTTCCTTTTCTTTTTCTCACCTTCTCTTTCTTTCTCCTTCTCTTTCCCTTCATTTATCTTCATCTTGAAAGGAATCTCTCTCTCTCTCTCTCTCTCTCTCTCTCTCTCTCTCCTCTCTCTCTCTCTCTCTCTCTCTCTCTCTCTCTCTCTCTCTCTCTCTCTCTGTGTGTGTGTTTTCTCTCTCTGTATTGATGTGATTAAATTTTCTATCGAAGGGTTTTATAGAACTCTTCAAGGACTCTCAGCAATTTCATATTTTGGGTTGGAGAAGGATTTGTGAACATTGCTAACAATCAATTCTTGTGTTGGGTTTCCTATACTAATTGTGTGTAATACATCAATGGGTCAGACTTCTTTTTCATATGGAAGTTGATGGTCTTACAATGATTTAGATAGGCCCTTAAAATAAATGGATTGGATTTTAGGTCGGGGTCATTATAAGAAGCTATGGTTAGAGGGTGCTTGGCGAGGAAGACAGGTGGCTGTCAATGGAAGATTTCAACCTCAAGGGTTATTTCTTCATTCTACTGCTCGTGGATGGTCTGGATTAGTTTGATGAAGCTTCAGGACAAGTAATTGAAGTTTCAAATGACTCCGATTGGTGGGTTTGAGGTTTGAAAGGTTTTGGTCACCGCACGTTACTGCTAAGTGTGGAGAAGATTCTGGACGTGCTCGAAACAAATTTCTCAGTTGCATTTCCTAGTTGTAATCGAAAAGGCCTAACTAAATGTCCTAGAGGGGAGTAAATAGGACTATGCCAAATTAAAAATAAATGCAGAATATAAAGATAGATAGCGCAATCAAAAAGGAAAGAAGCACAAATAAATAGCAACCTCAAATGTACTAGTCTTGAGAGAATGATATAAACTTAGTTCTAAGGACATCATAACATTTAAATTTAAGGCTTATGGTAGGATAAACTTACTAAAACATTTGTAAGTATCAAAAACCCAAACCAAGAAAGAGGCAAAGAAAATAAACTAAGTTATTACAAATTCACCACAAGTGTATAAAATAAATTACATCATTCACCACAAATGCTCAAAGTAAATTACAACATTCACACACATAAGCATATTCAATCATCCACCACAACTCCAAGAAATATAGTTGTTCAATTGTATATACACCAACTATTAGAAAACAACCACACAACTACTCCACTTCCAATATCTACACCCACGGGATATTGGCTTTCACTATTAAAAAAGGTTTTCCAAGGTTCACCTTAAAACCTTCACAATTGTGTCTTTAGTTAGGCTTACACAATTACAAAAACCCCATACTCTGAGATTTTCTAGATTACCTTAGAAAAAACCAAAAATGAGATTTTTCTGGCACAACCTCACAAACCAAGCCATGAAAGATATACAAAATGTAAATAGTACTTATCTGGAAATTCTCCTTCTGAAGAAGCCAGCTAGAATCAATTTGATGTAGATGAAGATGTTCAAAGTCCAGTCTCACAGATGAAAAGGTTCTAGTTCTAAATAATTTTTAATTAAATCAACCTGGGCTAGCTTGATTTGATTTTGATCTCAAGAAAGGGTAAAACATAAACCCCTTCTTAATATAAGATTGGAATAAAGATCACAAAATTAAATTATAAAAGTTAATAAAAAGAATCTAAAATGAGCACAATATAGCATAATAAATTTACAAACTTATCTCTCAGAGTGGTGTCTTGATTTAACATAAAATGAATAAAAAAACTCTGAAATTGGTGCTCTATTTATAGGTGAAAATATTATTCACTCGACTGGTCTAAGGGTTAGTTCAACTGGTCGAAGGACCAACCACATTTTAAAATTTCTGGCACGATAAGATAAGATCATTACTCAACTAGTCAAGTGGCTTACTCGACTGGTTAAGTGACCTGCTTGACTGGTCAAGTAATGCACTCAACTGATCGAGTGGGACCAAAAAAGCTTGTTGGACTTTGAGTCGAGCACTGCACGACCGGTCGAGCATTGTTCACTCAACTGGTCGAGTAGTCTCCAAGACTGGTCGAGAGTCCAATAGAAAATTCTGAAAAATTGCAACAAACCTTAGACTGGTCAAGAAAACTCTTAGACTGGTCGAGCCAGTACTTGGACTAGTTGAACAAAGGCTAAGACTAGTCGACAAAATAACCTATAAACTTATGAAATGACCCACATAAAATATGCAATGAATATGACTCAACCTATGGTTAATCTGGGGTCATCCATACCTTGTTTGTGAGTTAGAATAATTGAAACATCATTTGCTTCAGAACCTTAATTTCTTGTGATACGTGAAGCTTAAGTTCGATCTCCTGAACTTGAGCTTGAGTTACGCTTGAGTTCTTGAGTCTTTAGCGTACAGTATTTGAACTTGAGTTCTTGAGCCTTAGTTCTTGAATTTGAGCTTGAAATCATGAACTTCAATAATCTTCTCTTCAACTTGAAAATGTAGGCAAGTTCAACGAAGATGCAGACAACTTTAAAATGCACAAACCTAATCAATTCAACTCAAAGCATGATACAAATTTTAAATGGTTTGGCATAACAAAATTTAACAACTCTTCGGGTGCTAGATTTATACTATAACATTTATAGTAATGTAATAGTGGATCCCACAACTACGTATGGCTTGGATTTGAAGGGTTCTCGAAGCTTGCTGCAATGGAAATTTTCTCAAAAATCGCTCACAAGTAGCTCAAGAAGAGGAGACGAGTTTGAATATTAGGTTACAAGATAGGTCTTCGTCAGTAGTTCGAAGACACAGGAGTTAATAGATCAAGTGGGCCTTCAGGTTTAGACAGTTTGGATTCATATTCTTACGTTGTTTTAGAAGAAAACAAAGTTGCGGAGGCGTCAAGTTTCTTGTTACTATAAAATAAGAGGATTTGGGTTCTCATAGGGATTGTTAGGTGGATTCACAATGTGGATGACTGAGATGATTTCTAGAGGTTTGGCATTGTGCAATTCTAAGATCGGAGAGAAGTTTAAGTTCAAGTCGAATTATAACTCATGGCTTCGAGGCAACATATGCAAGTTTCCACGATTGTTTGTTTTAGATTTAGTTATAGGTGTGCAAAGTTGGGGTTGTGGGCTTGGATATGGTCATAAGTGTTCATCTTCTAGAGGTCCATTAGATGAATAGTTTAGATTTTTGAAAGAATGGTTACTATGGGTTACTTTCGATCGAATGGCTAAATAACGATGAGTCCCAAAACTAACGGTTGACTAGTCTAAAAAACTTGAAATTAATGGTCCACGAGTTCTTCAAAGTATGAAGGAGGATTTGAACGGTTGGATTCGTAATTGGTCATCGGAATAGGATTTATGAGGTGGGGGATGTACAAGTAGGGTGTTGAGGAATGAACAATGTTATATATAATCCAAAAAGCTACCAGTTTCAAAAGAATTCTTTAGGAACATCTTGGATCTCTGGAAATATTTAAAATCTAGAAAGATATTGGTTTCGAAAGGATTCTCAAGGAAGGTCTCGAATCACTGGGAATAGGCATAAACATGGCTTGATGCGAAAGATAAACTGGTTTCATTGGAAATTAGTTATGGATCACAATGATGGTCTTTTTCTTATTTCATGGAGTTCATCTAATCAGTATGATAAGGATATCGTTGAACAGTTGATCTTGAGAGTTGAATGTCAAGATTAGCAATGTATGGTTCAAGTGGGTTAAATAAGCATTCACTAAATTTTCATTGTGATTAAATTTCTATGATTAGGTTTTCTGAAGAGTAGCCTAGGGTAAGAAGATGTATACCGTGGAAATCTTAGATGATTGGTGAAAGCACCTATAGGACTTGAAATTTAATGATAATATATGATTATGCGAGGGTAAGAAATAGGTTGGATGATTTAGATTTATAAATGGACAAGTGTACGTATAGTTTAGATAATAGTAGGATGAGTTCACTATAATAGACTAGTTTGATGATGGCATGGATGGTTAGATTGTTAGATCTAATGATACTTAGGTATTTCTACGGTTGATTTGTTAAATAATCGAATGTATTAGAGGATGTGAAAGTTGATGAATAAATGACTTAGGATTGGTGATAGAATTGGAGGATTTGTTTACGTCGATTAAGGTAAGGAGCTGGGAATTTGTCTATCTTCCTAGTTAGGTGATTTTAAACGGTTCAGGTATGTTATAACATATCTCAGAGGATTGATCTAAGTTATGGGTTCAATAGTCACTAGTAGTGATGCAAGTCTAGGGTGAAGATCATGAGTCAATTGAAGGCAGATTTGTCTTTAACTTTATGGACTCGCCAAGGGTTGGCGAAACCTGAGATTGTACAATTTATATTGTTCTAATTGGGTGTATGAGTATACTATTTTAGCATATTTTTAGTGTAATTATAAGGCCCTAATCAAGTGGTTTTGACACACAGGTTGAGGGTCATGATTGGGTAAGTTTAGGGTAAGTTCAATAGTTAGATCTAGGCTAAATTAAGGATGAATGAGTGGTCTTGTGAGTGTAAGTAGAGAGAGAGAGAGAGAGAGAGAGAGAGAGAGAGAGAGAGAGAGAGTGTGTGTGTGTAGACATGCACACACACCAATGGTCAACTTCCACAAAATGTTGGATGTGTGTATGCATGGATGTGTTGACGGATACATGGATGCTTAGATGAATGCAAGTATACTCGCATGCACGAGTACACATGTGCACCAAAATCCCAAGTTATTACAGCTGGAAGAGTAGAAAGTAAATGTGGGACTAGTATACACTGGAATGACAAAAAGTAAAGGCAGGACCGGTATTGCACCGGAAAGCAAATACGTTAAAATTATTAAATCCTAAAAAACCCGTAAAATCTCATGTTTCAAGTCAAGCCTAGGCTAGTGGCTAGCAAATGATCTCTAGTTGAGTAACCAAATCTATGAATGCTCCCTTACAAATGGTGGCCTTACATCCTCAACTTTCTTTCATTTTGGAATGTCATCGTTTGGGAAAAGTATTGACTTGAATATGATATGTTTAACTGTAACATCCCGAAAATCGGGGGGTCGAGCAAAAGCCCAACTCCCGAGTTCCAAAATATTATTTATGCAAAATAGATATGTATGATTTAATGTTGTCTGTAATAATGTATTAAATATGAGTGAGATTAAGCTAAAACAGCATATCACGCTCCAGTGACGGTTAAATTTACAAGCGGAAGACTGTGATAGTATGTATAACATATATAAACTGTAGTATGTCTCCAGAGTGTGAATATGTTACCAGGTTATATACATACATGTATACTCCAAAAATAAACAAAACCAATATACATGAGTGCGCTAAAAATATAAAATGACAAGTGTCAAAGCATCTAATCAACCTCCCTGTAATCCCGTCAATCAGAACACGCAAAAAGGAGAGATCCTCCTCATCATCATCAAGTCCAGCTACGCTTCTCAAGCATCGCCATCATCTGCAATCACAAAAAGGGACTGGTGGGTGTCCGAAACACCATCCCGTAACGTGGGAGTGAGTGATCAACTCAGTGGGATAAGAGAGCAGAGATTAGCATGTTCTCAAATCAATCATGCGATAATAGTAAAGCAGTAAATCAAACAATCATAATACTGTTTTTAATGCAATATGACATGACGTGATGTATGCCCTCACCGACGATCTCCCTCATACGGCATCATCTTACGACCGCGGCATGCAATCGACCCTCAAGTGCTCCACATCTTCCACGCACATGCAATGGTATGGTGATATGATTTTTGAGTTGTTATTAGTCCATTCAAACAGCAGGATTGGAAAATTAAGGTACTTCCCTTGTATCAATCCCAACACAGATCCTGTCTAGGGTCATCACTGCTAGTAATCTGATACGAGGTATATTTTGTAGGTCGCTGCAAGGGCTGCCAGGGCTGTTGCACGCACTCGTTGCTCCGCTCCCCCATCACCTTATCAATACAGGCCTACTGTACTCTACTGCTATGGAAGGGTCGTCG